>OX336388.2:492065204-493315204 GCA_946902985.2 Meconema thalassinum | reverse complement strand
TCCTCAATACTTGGTCCAATTGAACGAAATCATTCAATCAGATGTAAGAGCTCAGTAAAATAATCGCAGAGTTCTAGTGCCACAAGTTTAGGTTTTAGGTGACATATCGTGATTTCCTTATGTTGTCCTAAACTTTTGACCGGTACTGTACGTTTCTTATACTTTCCCCACAGCCGTGCTTCCTAATAGTAAACCCACTATGTAGATTTCTTTAATATTTATTTTTCACTAGATTTCTCCCTTAATGCTTAGTTTTCTGCCTACTGGACAATAAACATAAGATAAACAAAATTTCAAGAAAGCAAAACGGGTTTTGCGGTGTCATTGCACACCTCGACATAAAACCAAAACCGTCGGCGGTTCTTCAGCTATCGGAAAAATCTTTTATTCCAGTTTCTGGCTAAAATAGATTTCTTAATATAAAAATTTCCTTTTTCTGCAACTTTTCAGCATAGGCTACACAGCTGAATGTTTTAGAAGTAATTCCTCCTTATCTTCTTCAGATCCAGGGTGCACAAACGTGGACGTCCAGTATCAAATTTTTATCAGCGGCAGTTTATTACGTCAATATCTAAACATTCCCATTTCTACAAATTTGGGGCTGAGGTGAGTTGCGTTTTCTATGTGGTGGATGTATTTTACGGCTGGATGCCGTTCCCGATGTCTAGCTCATCATCAGAGTTGTCAATTACAAATGAAATGAATGATTACGTATGGAACTCGATGAAAAGTTTGAATGGAAGCAGCCGTGGCCTTTTAACAAAACATGACAGTTTCGCTTGGAGTTGAAATGATAAAGCACGAAAACCCATTTCAAGGGCATCCGACTGCGAGGTGTTCTCCCCAGTCCGCAGAGTTGTCGCGACCAGGAGAAGTTGAAACTTTTAAATAAACCTATATCCCGATTTAACCATCTAAACGCAATGAAACTTGGTACAGCAAATGTGTAATGCACAGTGTAATGTACTGGTATCTAATTTAGTTCAATTGTTTACATACGCTCAAAATGGCGGCTGTGCGAAATATTTCACCGGCATTCTATATCTCCGACACTATTAGTCTACAGATATCACCCTGACATTCAGTACGGTGATAAAGGTAACTTTCAAAAATCTGTCAAGTACAACTCGAACTTGGCGGCCAAGCGAAGTGGAAACATTTTAATACACATTTCTCTCAATTTAACCATCTGAGCGCAGTGAAATATGGTACAGTACATGTTTATACACATTGTAATACCCTGACATCTAATTTATTTCAATTGTTTTCATAACCACAAGATGGCAGCTGTGCGAAATTTTAAAATCTCGAATTTATTTCTTGTGTCCTAATCATGCGATTGAAGTTTGAATACTACACCTACACAATAATCATGTAATAGTACATAACTCTAAGACCTACATATATAAAAATCCAACAAGGCGACCATCCGAAATATTTAGACGCTTCTTAATAACTACGAATCCATTACAGCAATAAAACTGAAATTTTATATGTTGATAGAGGAAATTAACATAGGTAGGATATATGAAAATAGGCTTTAGTTCTTCACGGAACTAATTGTTATTCATTGCCTGGCTTCTTTCGTTATGTTGTTTCCTTTTTATTGACGGGAGTATTGCCTAATAGGCCTAGTGTGAATAGGGGTGAACTCTTCAAAAACTGTGTTCATTTAGATTAGTATATCTGGGATGTTTACTTTAGCTTAATGAATTTCTGTGGCTTCTTTTATGTCAAATTGTCTTTTGTTTTGTAGTGTAAGTTATGATTTTTAGGTATGTTTCTATGTGAAGCTATGCCTGGTGCCATACATGAGTTCGGATACTACCGATTGTTTTCTGTATTAAATTGCATTTCTGTGTTCTTTAGAACGTGTGTCCATCTGCCTCCCCGTTTGTCCTACTTAGTATGCTTGACACACTGTTTCTTGTTATAAAAGCATCTTATTTTGGGATAAATATCACCTGTAATACTTCTTTCAGGTTAGGGTGTTTAAATACTTGTTATCCCGGCTAATGTAATTGGGTACAATTTGTGTTGACCACCTGGAAAGCTTTCTATTATACAATTAGGCAACATTGGAAAATGGCTTCTAATACTGTAGGCTACTTCAGCACAAACACACAGACAGAAGCCATTTGGTCCGTGTATTTCTCATATGTCTACTTCCATTTTTTGCAGGCTAAAAGTAGTTGTGTGCTGTTAAGGGCTAAACTTCGTTTTAGGGCGACATCAGGAGAAATGCTAGGCAATAACATACGAATTGGATATTAAAAGGCAAAGTTCTCAGCCGTGAGTTGTTATTGTTGTAATAAAGGAATGGAGGACGAGTTGTTGAGCTGGACTGATGAGGATTGTGACCTGTACATATCATTAATCGTGCACTTGAAGATATTTGTTGACAGTGGCTTGTCTCATGTTGCAACGAGTCTTGAATTCTTATCATTACTTTTTGTTGTCACGCCTGTTCCCCGGGCCATAACTCTTGGAGCTGTCAGCATAAGACAATGGGTCGCCAGCGACAAGCCGTGGGCGTGGGGGGCATCTGGAACACAAGAGACAACACCATACAGTACAGCACATTGCACCAAGTACCGGAATACGAACTGTGGCCAGCTCTGTAGTTCTACGACTAGGTGGCCGCACTTACAGTAACTCCAAAACTTGTAACAAATTATTTTATTAAAAATATAAACAATGATACAAAGAAAAAGAACAAAATTACGAGCCTTACAGTAGTCGCATATGATGTGTAACATCTGACATAGAAGAAACCTCACGTGAAATTGTTGATACACCCGTATTTTATACTATTATTGGCACAAATATTAATCTATTGTAAAAGGGAGTGTTTTACAGATATTGTAGTTTATAATACGGAACTCATTTTATTAGATGATTTGTAGCTTCCACCAGCACTAGCCTAAATAAAGAATACGATATGGATCAACTAGATTAATAGACGCGACACCGCTCATAACCTTAAATTCTTTATAAACAGGTCCTCTTGATTCACAGACCAACTCGTAATTTCATATGGATTCTGTTAAAATGAGCCGTATTGATATGATAAATATCGTTTAAAATGATAATATGGTAGCAAAAATAACTACCCCGCCCAGGATTCGAACCCAAGATCTCTAGATTCACAGTCATACGCAATAACCCCACGGCTATTTAGACTACGCAAATATCGTGCACAAGATGGTGACTTATTTCCACGTTCCAATAATACTGCATTACGGAATTAAGTTTCATTTATATTTTCCTTGTTTCGATAATGTTCCTGAGTGACATTGAATTTAAAATGCCTTATGCCAATGCAATGCCGACTACTTACAATGTTTGATATTAAGGCATTTTACCATTTAAATTCTGATACGAAGACTTCGAACATGTACCATGTCATTTGCTTAAATCACTTGACACCAGAGTTCGCAAGAGCGCTTTCCGTTCAGTATGTCATAAACATTCCACATGGCCGAGAGTGCGTCATGGTATCAATTTTCGACACCGCGCGCTGATTTTTTCTCTTACCAGTGCCAGCTGGATCGATCGATCGAGCGGGCAGTGCATACTTCCGTTGTCCACCACTGCCAGCTAGCACACTTCCGTTTGATCGATCGAGCGGGCAGTGCATACTTCCGTGTGATCCACCACTGCCAGCTCGATCGTTCCGATCCACTTCCGTCCCCAAATTTCAAAATCACTCCCACAAAACTATCCAGCAACCGAGCGGAAAGATGTTACACATCAAAAAAGATGGTGTACATTATCCAAAGCCTAATACAGAAATATATATATATAAATAAAAATAAAAATCACAGACACAATGCGAATGCGAAGAATCCAATTTATGGGACACGTAGAAAGAATGGACCTGAACAGACTGACACACAAAATACATACTTTCTTAAAGAACGAGGCTACTAGACCGAATTGGTATAAATTTACAGAAAAAGACTTAAAGGAATTAGGATCACCAAACCTACATTACCGGAAGGAAGTCAGGAAAACCACTCAGACGTGGGGTTTCGAGGAAGAAGAGAAGAAGACTACACAACATCAATGGTCAGAGCCACGGAAACGGACCCACTCGTTGCGAATGAAGGAATACTGGGCCAACAGGAAGGCTAGAAAGTGTTGATTTTGCGTGGTCCTGAGCGACCCATTCGCGAATAAGAAGAAGATGATACAAAGAAAATACATAATGAACGTTTCCCTAACAGACAATTTTCTAACAACTCGGGAATATAATATGTATTTGATTTAAATTGTGTTCAAGCAACACCACCTATATGCAAGGCCTTTGCACTGAATTGAAAATAAGCAAGATGGCGGATACCGAAGGCAGAAGTTTGTGTTCATACATTTGTTGTTGTTTTTGTGCGATTTTTTTCATTTTTTTGCTGTAAAATATGGTTTACAAGTGTTGTGTTCTGAAGTGCAGGGGGAATTATGATCATGAGAATAAAGTTCGAGTGTTTAAGTTCCCCGAAGAAGAGAATTTGAAGAATCTTTGGATATCAGCTATTAAGGAAACATTGTGTGGTAAGTAGGCTACCAATACGGTACACGTATTTTAATTATCTAAGCAGTGTTAGCCTACCGTACCACATAAATAGCCGATATACCGGTAATCTTAATAATGTAAAGAATTACCTAGGCTGCTATAAATAGTTCTAAGAACTATTTCATTGCCTTGCAAGCAACACGTAAGTGACCAAGCCTAGTCATTTTAAGGTTAGAGTTGGAGCAATACTTTGCATTTAGGCTAAGTTTCAAATAATAATAATGAACGGTGTTTCCTCATTAAATAATTAATAAACGAATCTCCCAACATGCGAGGCAAGTTTGTTGTGCATGGGTGAATTAAACATGTTGTGATCAAATACTGAAAATGTTTTAGTGTGATAATTATAGATTCATTTTTAATGCATGCATATTGAGAATCGGTGTTCAAAGCTAATGATTTATATAATTGAGTCTGGCCTCACTGGAAAGTCATTTAATATGCACCACAAATTGCTCAGATTCCTGATTAAGTAGGTACCTAACCCCTTTATTGCTCCCAGCGGAGATGTTTTAATAGGAAATTCCCCAGTGAAGGTAATTGTTTAAAAGCAAGATATAAAATATAAGTAGACCTGTAGCTCAATAGTTTGTTCTAAAACTAATCTTCTGATACCGGTACCTTATAGTACGGTACTCGAGACGAAAGAGTAGGCCTAGAAAAAAATTTAGCCTATGGTACTCAATGATTTACAGTACCGTATTTATACCTTGGTTGGTAATTGATATTTTTAAATATAGGCTACTCTATACATGCCAGAAATCACTACTATTTCCCTAAATATACCCAGGTGTGTAGGTTACTTCGATGATAAGCTGTATTCTTTGCATATTCATAACATTTTCTTGTCCAATATACAACTTTTTATGGAATTATCTGCTGAATTTTAAGAAATTTGGTCAGTTATCATGAACCATATCACTAAGATATTTCACAATTCATTGAGTAATAATAAATACATTCCTAGATCACTTGGAAAGTGCAGCAGTTATCTCACTAGGACCCAAAGAGCTCAATGTGGCGATGTAGCTCAGAATGTAAGATTAATTATCGGTAGGCCTATACACTTTACTTCAATGAATGTTACTCGGTATGATTCTTTTGCAAATTGCAGGTTTGTGAACTGCATTTTAATGCTCAAGACATTCGACAGAATACTGTATTCAATTGTGAAGATGGCCAAGAGATTACACTCCCATCAAAAGTGCCAAGACTTAAACCTGGTGCTGTTCCATCTCGTCTACCAAATTGAATCAGTGACCCATGCATCGTATCCTCCCTTTGTTAGTAATGAATAGAACTCACTTTAAATAGCCCAATTCTATCATCACGTGTAGTATTTCAGTGTTCCAAACCACCGCAGTTCCCTGCAGTCAGCTGATCGAGATGTTGCTGTCAACAATGTGATGTCATCAGCCATCTATTGGATGTATGATCGAAAAGACATTCAAATAAAATGCAACGACCTCGTAATTCTGCCCCTTAAAACAACAATAACTACCGTACCTAAAATTCAATCTTCTCCTGTGATATTTGTAAATATTTTCTAGTATAATACCTATTTCATCCAGAGTTTTTCAGTTGTCATGTTTGATCTGAGGAGTGAATTCATGCCTGCCTAGTAGCCTAATTATAAAATATGTTATATTATATTTAATGACAAAAGGTGCATCCTGTCACTGTTATAATTACAAATCACATTTTTACAAAAGTTAGCCTAATTTTATAATATGCATTGTCAACAAGAATCAGTACCCCACTTCAGTCCCTCTGTTGTGTTCAAAATCATTTTCAATATTCCTCTACTCCAGTATTTTAAATGTGATCATTGCAGTTGGCCTTTAAATGAATCCAATATAGCACATTGTGGTTCCCCAGCTACCGTATCTGTCTTCCAAGGTACTTTGTTTTTCACTTTTTGCTACTGTGCCTGAAATTAACAATCGCCCAATAAAACTGGAGCGCCTGTTTTTCCAAAATCACCGTACCAAAAATAGATAGACCCTCCAGCTACATAACTGTGATCCACCCGCTAGGCTTTTAGAATATTTCTATATGCCACATTGTTTCTGGTAGTAATACAAAACCCAACTTGAAAATGGCTGTTGAATACCAGCCATTTATGTGTCAAATCTGATTTTATGGCAGATGTATATTTTGATCTCTCTGTTAATAGTCAGCCCAAAGGCTGGTTGGATCCTCAACAAGCACCACTGTAAGTTATGCTAATAGAAACCCACAAAGCAGCACCACGATGAGACATACTAGGCAAGGTTCCTCTGTACAACTTGAGTACAGTTAGTGTCAGTACTGATGTACTGTGTCAGTACTGATGTACTGACTCAGTACATGGCACCAGCCATACCTTGGTAGCTTCCACATAATCGCAATCATGAATGAGATGAGACATTAGTGAAAAGCCACATTTTGCTCTAGCCTGTGCGACAGACACAAAAACACTACAATCATCAAGAGATGGCACAAGTAAATATTTGGATCATGTTTGTCGAATTTCAGGTTGTCATACTTATTTCCGATGAGAAGATGCAACTGTTTAATTATATACTCTTATTAGATTCAGCTACTCCTCTATTCACACCATAAATATATCCATTCAGCAAGTATGTCAACAGACAATCTTGACAGCTTATGAAATTTGAAATCAATTTTATTGTTTTTTAGTCTAATAAGTGAATTTAGTTTCAGTCGGTCTTCATGTTAAGGGACACTGGGACTGAGTTTTCATATTTCTGTAATTATCAATGGATATTATTCTAATTTGACACACATCACTCAAATACTAATATACAGTACACTATGCTACTGATTTACACTTTTCGATCTCTAACCGTTTAGGAGATATGATTATTTTTATATAGAAATTATGCAAATTTTGAAAATGGTCCTTGCGTTAAACAGATAGAGGTAGCTCATTTATCATGACTTTCCCATATAGATATTTAGTATGAAAGCAATCCTAGTTATTGGTTTTGAGTTCATATGAATATGTGTTGAGATATAAATTAACTCATTTCACAATTTCTTTTATTCCATTAATTGCCTATTATTTAAAATTAAAATATTTTTAATGGCAAACCTAAGAATACTACAGTAAAACTAATCACTGAACTTATGGATGCATTAATATAGAATATGAATACAAATTTGCAATATTATAGCAGCAAATCTAATGCACAAGGACCAAATGTTGTATCAAAAAATGGGAAGCCACGATAAATGGACTTTTATAAAAAACATGCATATTTTTTGGTTATCAGCTTTCAATTTTAGGTAATTATCAATGGATATTGTTATAATGTTACACACAGCACTCTAATAGTAATATACACTAGACTTCTGATTTACACTTTTCTATCTCTAACCGTTTAGGAGATATGATTATTTTAATATGAAAAATATGCAAATTTTTAAAATGGTCCTTGCGTTAAACGGATAGAGGTAGGTCATTTATCATGACTTTCCCATATAGATATTTAGTATGGAAGCAATCCTAGTGATTGGTTTTAAGTTCATATTAATATTTGTTGAGATATAAATTAACAAATTTCTCAATTTATTTATCCCATTAATTGCCTATTATTTGAAAATTAAAATATGTTTAATGGCAAAACTATGAATACTACAGTAAAACTAATCACTGAACTTATGGATGCATTAATATAGAATATGAATACAAATTTGCATTA
Source organism: Meconema thalassinum (assembly GCA_946902985.2). Lineage (NCBI taxonomy): Eukaryota > Metazoa > Arthropoda > Insecta > Orthoptera > Tettigoniidae > Meconema > Meconema thalassinum. The sequence continues at coordinate 493,306,924 of OX336388.2, read as the reverse complement.
TTATAGCAGCAAATCTAATGCGCAAGGACCAAATGTTGTATCAAAAAATGGGAAGCCGCGATAAATGGACTTTTATAAAAACATGCATATTCTTTGGTGATAGGCTTTCAATTTTAGGTAATTATCAATGGATATTGTTTTAATGTTCCATACAGCACTCTAATAGTAATATACACTAGACTACTGATTTACACTTTTCTATCTCTAACCGTTTAGGAGATATGATTATTTTAATATGAAAAATATGCAAATTTTGAAAATAGTCCTTGCGTTAAACAGATAGAGGTAGGTCATTTATCATGACTTTCCCATATAGATATTTAGTATGGAAGCAATCCTAGTGATTGGTTTTAAGTTCATATGAATATTTGTTGAGATATAAATTAACATACAGTATTTCACAATTTATTTATCCCATTAATTGAAAATTAAAATATTTCTAATGGCAAAACTATGAATACTACAGTAAAACTAATCACTGTGCTTATGGATGCATTAATGTAGACTATATATAAAAATTTGCTACATTATAGCCACAAGTCTGATGCATATGGGGCGAATTTTGTTCCAAAAAATGGGAAGCTCAGAAAAATGCACTTTTATAAACCCATGCATATTTTTTTAGTTATCAGCTTACCTTGTCAGCTAAAACTGCCCAGCACCATATGTCAACATCCTCTTTCTTGCTTTTCTGAGCTCCTTATTAGGAAATTAAGTACAGAAATACTCGCTTCAATGAAAGTCCATGAATAGGAGGCGTTTAGATACCATGCACTAGACATTTCAAGAATTCGCTGGGCCTTTAAATATGGCGGAATTTGGAAAAGACTTTCACTAAATTGTCCGCTGGAGTCAGGGGCATAATTATATCAAAGAATAAAAAAATCAATATTTTTGCAATTTCTGACAAAAACTCAGTCCCAGTGTCCCTCTGTACCCAATTAAATTGGGCGAGGAGTAAAACTTTTCAATTCACACTTGCGTACAGGACCTCTAAAAAATACTTGGATTAATTAAGCACTTAAGTGTATAATTAATCCAAATAACTTTTTCCACATTGACAGAAAGTCGTGAGTCGATTGTCCTACGTTTTACTCCCCGACCAATTTAATTGGGCCAATTAACATGTGGAGCAACTAAAATGCAATTAATTCATTAGATTATGAGCGCAACATTGAAAAATTACTTCGAAAAGTTCAAGTTGTATGGACACCATTTTTGTGGCACCAAATATTAGAATGTTATCCTGAAAGTCTTGAAATAGCCTATTATGAACAGTCTCTCCTCCTCTCACCCTGTCTGTTGCATTTCTCCGCCCTTTGTAGCCTTACAGCCTCAATATATTAGAAAGCCATCCACTGTGTTAAAGTTCGATTGTCTCTATAACTTATACAGGATTGTCGGCCTCTCCCCCCATGTGTCCAATGACATTTCAAATATCTTCAAGCTCAAATGAGTGCCTTTTGTTATGGTTTAGAAAGTCATACCTCACATATAAAAATATTTGGTGTAGTAGTGTAATCATTGTGCTTCAACAGCTATTGGATCAAAATGTAATGCTTTTCAGTCGGTCAACATGATTGTATCCAATTGTAATGGGTGTTTCTCTACTCTTGAAAAAAATTTACATGAGTAATAAATACACTTAGATGACTAGTTTTGACATGGATTAATAGCCTGAGTGAAAAGGATCTGATGTGACATTGTGTGTTTATGTGAATAGCCTACTATATATTTTAAACTAGCAGAGACATTGCTGTGTTAAGGGTATTTTATGCCCAACTTTGCTTCCACTCACAGTGTATGTAAATATTTAGGATGCTCTGGATATAAATGATAATAATAAAATATACACCTCATATTTGTAGGTGACAGGTATGATGTGCAATAAATTACTAGAAAAAAGCCAATCAAATTAAGAAACTGTTGCTTTGGTAAGAGCATAAAGTAATTGTAATTTCGGTTGTACTCTAATCTTAACTTATTGGCTGTTATAAACAATATTAAGATTGAAATTAGATTAACTCGTGGTGTAGTAGCTAGCATTCTTGGCTGCCGCCCCGGATGTCCAAATTCGATTCCCGGCTCCCCCAAGAAATTTTAATTCTAGTCCGAGGGCTGGAACGGGGTACTCTCAGACTTGTGAGGCAAAACTGTGAACTTCACAGTACGGTACATTTGAGAAATAAATTATCAACTTGTAAAAAAAAACACTGTTTACCTTTCTGCTTAGTAAATTGACAAATATTTAGACATTTGCCATTCATACTCCATAGATCATAATGGAAAATTCATTAAGTATAAAATTTTATTTGTGGGTTGTGTTGTATTACTTTTTTTTGTATTGCTAGTAATTGTAGGCTATATAAACTTTGAATCTTATCTAAAATAATTACACAACGTTATATGCTCTAAGTTATTGGTTGATATTTCTGGGATTTTGCGGTGACAATCCCCTGAAAATACTCACAATTTTCCAGGATAGCCAGTCCCCCCCCCCCCCCCCCCCCGAAATAAAATTGTATATACGCCCCTGACACTGGCTGATGGCATCATCATAATAGTAAATCTATAATTTAAATGATGAAATGTGTACCCGGAAGTTTTCGTGAAGAAGACACAGTTGTTTATATGTCAAGTCCAGATATCTAGCTAAAAACCTGATCTTATGTAAATATTGAACATAACTGTATCAAATGCGTATATTTTACTGCTGTTAATTTAGCGCTATGTTTTGTGGCCAGTGAACTGTTGACATAAAATTGATCCAGAAACATTAAAATAGTGTATGTTTCATTTTTTCCTACGGTACGGTACCTAGTTTCCCGTGAGGTTTCATTTTCAGGTGAAGGATGAGAAGAAGCTTATTCAGTAGGCCTAGTATATTTGTTTGTTACGTAAGTAAAGGTAAGAAGGATGAAGTCATCACAATAGCCTAAAAATGCTGCCGACTACGATGTATCAGTTGGAAGGAACCGATCATATGGGTCATGGCCTGCGGCGAGCTCCAGCAGCTCTGCCTACAGTGCCCGCCATCTTGTTTGAATGCAAAGGCCTGTTATCTAGGTGGTGTTGGTTCAAGTGAATAGCCATCAACGTCAAAAGACTACAGGTTTATACAGTGTTCGGAAAATACAACCCTTAAAAATTCTGTATGTAAGTACTCAACGACCGTCTCACGACCTATTTTGGCCCTAGATGAGATTTTTAGTAGCTTAATGTATGTACCTTATTTGTAATTGAGTTGTTAATTCATTTAGGGGTTCTGCGACATAGTGGTAATTTAGCCCCATGTACTTGAGTGTGTGTATAATGTGTGTGATAACATGTGCTGCGTGGCTCAGAGGTAATGTTCTCGTCTGCTGTACCCAAGGTTGCAGGATCGAATCCTGGCGCAGTCAGCTGGCATTTGAGGGTGTGCAAATGCCAGGGAGCCGTCCGTGTCAGTAGATTTACCGACTAACCAATAACATTTATTATGATAATCTGTGTTATTGTGGTGTCTTTAGTAGAGTGTGTGTATTTTTAATACTGGTGAGGATTGGGAAGGAGGTGGCCATGGCCTTATGTTAAGTACCATCCCGGTATTTGCCTTGAGTAGTAGTGGGAAACCACGGAAAAACAATTCCAGGATAGCTGATGTGGGAATCGAACTCACCTCTTCTCCGTCTTGCCTCATGAGGATGACTGTACCCCATTCCAGCCCTCATAACAGATTTAAATTTCTTGGCAGAGCCGGGAATCGCAGTCAGACCTCCAGGGTGACAGCCAAGAATGATAGCCACTAGAACAGCAAGTGGACTTATCCTATTTGTAATTGAGACAAGGAATGAGACGGAGGAGTCCATAACCTTAAGTTAGGAGCTATCGCGCAATTTGCATGCAGTAGAAGTTGGAAAACACGGAAAACCACTTCTTGGATGCCCGAAGTTTGAATCTTAGATTTTGTTTCACGAGGCCGCCATCGAATCCCGGTTCTATAAAAAAATATAATCTGGTCTGATGGCTGGAAGGGATTCCCTCCCTTCTTCTTCCCAATTTGTGCACGTGGTTGTACTTCATAATATGCTATTTTTAGATTTCCATGAACAGGAAAGAAAATCAGTAACCCATGTGTTCTCTCGCTTCGTAGCAACTGTCTCAGACAGTTGTTAGAACGTTGCAGGTCTTCAAATTACTTCTATCCATCGTCACTAGCTAGTCACAAAGCGTGAAGTTCGAATAAGCGTGAATACCAAATCAAGAGAGATACAGTCATGCCCGACGATCAAACGGAATCCAGCACATTTCTTAGCCTGACTTCTCTCCATGGTCACACAGATACTATTGCTTTTAAACACGATAATGATGATTGCTTGATTTGAATAAAGTATGAAACACGCAACGATTTATTAACAAGATGTTCATCACAGAACATATAGCCTACTTTCGATAAATGTATGGGTATAGTTATAACTCTTTGTCCTTAACACCTCCTATTTTCTTCCTATTCGAAGTGCAAAATGGCACATTGGATATGAGCAGCGGCGTTCAAACCATAGTTTAAAATTTACCTCAGAATTTTACAATTTCATGAGCAAACACTCCAAACAACATAGGAATTACACTAAGTAGGCTATATTAACACCGACTACTTGCAATAATTGAAATTTCGTTGGTCTAAACGTATCCCTGGGAGAAAGACATTTAATAAAACACCTGCACCGCTAATTTTTAATCGTGCCTATCCTTGGAGGCGAGTGTGCTCTATCGGCAACAAGGGGATTTTTTTCAATTACACCGTAGGCATGGGTTCACTAGCTGGGCGGTATAGAGTGCAGCTAGCATCTAGTAGGCCGTGGTTAGCTCCCGCATAGTTCAACTAGTTGCTAGTAGATGTCACTCGTGCAGATCCGGTGGAGAACTTTGGTTAAATTAAATATATATCTTCCGTTGCAAAATGCACAATATAACGCTTTATTTTATAACGTCGCAGTACTCAAAGAACAATAAATATAAAAAACAAGCAGTAAGTAGAACTCTGATAGGTTTTGAACCGCGGCCGGATGAAAGACCAAAGCTTTAACCACAGAGCCAAACATGTCCTCCCTAGTTAAACATTATCAATTGATTTACATACAACGTATTAGCAAATAATGACTTTGACTAAACGATTTCTTTACCGGAGTACTGTATATTTCCATTAAAATCCATGTCATACAAAGTTGATATTATTTCTATCAGTAGGCTATATTGCATGCAACCTACTCAAATTAGTGAAATATAGGTCAGAACGAGAGATCAGTTGCCATCTTGTCTTGTAAGTGAGACGGCTCTACTTTTTAAAGTCACTCCTGCACTATAATATTACAAGATAAACTTTTAAATTCGAACGAGTCACGTCCTTTAGAACAGTTTAAACGATGCTCGGTTCGATAATTGGAACTGGTGGGTCCCATGTTATAGATTATAAAGTTTTCATAATTCACACAGATGCCATCCTGAAATGGAGTGGCCGATGACTTTGTAGTTTGGGAACAAGACGCATCCCATATGAAGTTATGTTTTTACCTAATTTGGCAAAGATCCGATGATTAGTTTGGTCGTAATTTAATTTTAATTTTTGACCATTTTGTGGCCACCATTGAGTCTTGGTAAAGATGGCGGCAATATATAACATGACACTGAGGTGTCCTTTGTTAATGCTACCTCTGTACCAAATTTCGTTCAATTCGGTTTCATCGTGTTTGAATTAATAGGGGGTGGGGGACATAATGCAGAATACACCCACAGACAGACACACAATTTTTGGCCCTGTATAGATCTCATAAGTCTACTTCCTTTTTTTTTTTTTTTGCAAAAATCGAAAGTACGCTAAAAAACTTCAAACGAATATTAAAATTATTACAAATAAAGACCTTCAGCAATTAGGTCATGTAGTGCGCAAATGCTACAAGCCCTTCAGGTAGTTAGAGAATTAAAAAATCTAACCCCAGCAAGACTCGAACCCATGACTTCCGGCTTTCTACGTCAATGCTCTGACCACTGAGGCACAGTAGGACACTATAACTCTTTTAATCGAATAATTTGAAGTTAATCGAATACGATTAATCGACTGGCCAGCCAATCGATTAGTCGACTAACCCGAAGAATCGATAAATTGATTAGTAGACAAGAGATAAGAAAAGACGTTTGAATAAGAGGTCATCCCGTAAGTTGAGTAGCGATTATTTTCGGAATTATATAGGGTATAGAAATTTATAAATTTTACTTTTGCTTTTGCTTGTGTATGTTAACAATAATTCCCCCCAGGGGCTCACATCTAGTGGGACGTGGGTTGTCGACCACGGGGCCATAGCTGAGTCCGGCATTGCTTCCACTTACTTGTGCTGTGCTCCTTACCGTCTTCTTTCCTGTTGACCTCACTTGGTCAACTCTTGTTCTCTTCCGACCCCGACGGTATTAGGGTATCCGAGGCCTAGGGAGTCCCCTCCTTTCCCACCTTAATTGTCCCTTGTTTCATCTTTTCAGACACCCTCCTTCTGCGAGGGGTCAGACTTATTTTCCTTTTCCTGTTATCTCCTGCCTTCTGGTCAAGGCCCTCAATGAGGCAGGGTGTATGTAGCACCACCACTTCTGGTGCACCCTGGCTATTGCTACACCCTCAGGGGCTCACGGCTGGTGAGTTTGGGGAGTTGGCGACCCCGAGGGATCCCCGAGCTGGATCCGGTTTTCCCCTTTTAACCATTATCTCTGGGGTGGACCCTCTCCTCTTTCACTTTCCTATTTGCCTTTCATGGCTCTCCTTCCTTCCAAGTCCTTCAATCCGCATTCTTCGAGTGTTGAGGGCATTTCTTTTCCTCCTGTCCTTTATTTGCCTTATTCTCCTTTTGTTTTCCATTTCTTCTTCTAGTATATAAGTTAGTAGTTACTTTTAGTTAGCCTATAGTTTATTTTTCATTTTCATCTTCACTATCACCCAAACCATTAGGGGCCGATAAACTAGATGTGAGGCCCCTTAAAACAACAATTATCATCATCATCATCATTAACAATAATCAAAAAGAGTCAGTGACAGAGGAGGGATATACATCAATCAAATTGGGAGGGGTTTCGAAAATAGAAAACTAAAAGGTTTCAGCAAAGATTTGATACAATATATTTTAATTAATTACATTGCTGTTTTGCTTCTGTGAGAGCGTTGTGAAAGATGCGAAGTACATCGATTAATAGAAAAAAACAATTAATAAATTATTCGACCAACCTATTAATCGATTTAATGACCAATCGATTAATCGTTATTTGTAGCAATTAGCCGGTACTTCTGCTTCGGTCAATCGATAATCTGATAACTGAACTTAATCGATTAAAAGTAGGCTACCAGCCCTAATTAATTGCAGCTAGTGCTTGAATTCTCAGCATATGGTAGGCTAATTATGTAGCCTTCTGTATCACATAGGCCTACTGTATTAAAGACTTAGGCTACCAGTAACACAACTCACAGATCACAAGTAATAAATTAATGGGAGCACCAAATTCCATTTAAAGAGCACCGAGGTGTTCGCGAGCACATTTTGGCTCATTGACGGGAGTACCAAACACAATTCACAAAATATATAAGGTGCCTTCAAAGAGTAACGAGCCGGAGGCATAATTACAGAAATCAGTACCTGTATGTTAGAAGTATTGGCCCTGGCTGGTGAGGCACTTGTCCCACTGTGACACGAGGTGGTGAATGGCTGTCTCATAAAATTTCCTGGGCTGCGATGTGTAACAGTTCCGCAAGTACAGCTGGACGTTGGCGTCCGAGGTGAATTGTTGGCCCCGCAGAGCCCATTTCAGGGGACCAAACATGGCGTAATCACAGGGAGAGAGGTCAGGACTGTATGGAGGGTGACAGAGAACCTCCTATTTGAATTTCTGCAGGCGTGCCGCGACTGTGTTGACCGTATGAGGTCGTGCATTGTCGTGGAGCGACCACGGCTGCTATGGCGTTCATTGTCACTCGGCGGTCCTGGGTAATGAGTGCATCAACCAGCTGGACGTTGTCATCGGTAATGCAAGGGGATGCCCCAGACCAGCAGTGGCGACTGGTGGTCACCGTTCTTGGTATACCGCACCATTTACCCCTTACACCCCCCCCCCCCCCCCCCCCTCCCTTTTCACCATGCCTCAACCTCTTGTCAAAGTTGAATTATTATTATTTTTATTTTGTATTGGAGAACATTTACATAACTTCTAAGAAACACACTTTATAGCTATAATTTTGGATAGGTTATCCCAATATATTGAGGTCGCTAGCCAATTGTTTTGGCCGGGGATATAAGGTCGGATTCCCTTCCTAACGCCGCGTGATCTTCCATGTGAAATATTTAGCGTGCTGTCACCGGAATTCGAACCTCGACCGTCCGGGTAAAGCCAGTGCGTCATCCTCCCTCTGCAAGGACTATGTCCTTATACATTAAAAAATCTTCGTTTAACGCCTGAACACGGCCTACATGAAACTGCTTCTAGGTAAATGGCCTTCGAATCCCCTCACCCTCCTAGTTCATTTTGACAACGTACAGAGTACATTTCATCTTTACGTTGCCTTCTCTCTCTCCCCGTTCTTGACCAGGTCTTAAATTTTACGAAAACAAATAAACACTGATCCATTTTCGAAGGATCTCAATTATACATTGTCTCATCATTAGACATGTCCAAACATGAGAAGCGCATTCATTCATAACCAATGTAATAATGCAATTAAAGAAGAGCCAGTATCTCAAAGTGAAAATATCTTCTGGAAAGCGAACATTCAGCCTCAATCAATAAAATAATACCGGGTGAGTTAGCCGTGGTCGTTACGGCATGACAGCTGGCAGTCGCTCACATCCGGGAGGCGAGGAGGTTCGAATCCCCCCGCCGGCAATCTTGAAGATGGTCCTGTGGTTTCCCATCTTCCTTCCAGGCAAATGCCGGGGTTGGTCCCTAACTATAGGCCACAGCCGCTACCTTCCAACTCCTCGTCCTTACATTCCAACTTTCCTCCCCAACGGTACATGTAGCTCACCCATTGGGTGTCCGTCTCGAAGAAGCTACAAAACTGGCGAGCCGAACATGTCCTCGGACACTCCCGGCACTAAAAGCCATACGCTAAAAAGAAAAAAAATATATAGTGTAAACTACCTTGACATATTGTTTCCCAACCTTGGTCTGCCAGGAAGAATTTTACTTGAAAGTAAGTTCCATTCACTTAGATTTCTAAAGGTCCACCTCGTGGCGTAGTGGCTGGTATTCTGGGGCTGTTACTGCGGAGGTCCGTGTTCGATTCTCTGCTCTACCAAGAAATGTAATTCTAGTCTGAGGGTTGGGATTCACTCAACCCCCAAGAGGCAGAAATGAGAACAGGTGGTTCGATTCCAACCCCAAACATCCTAGAAATGGTCTTTCGTGGTTTCCCACTTTCACTCGTACATATCTTAAGGCCACAGCCGCCTCCTACCAAAATCCTGGCAACGGTACAGCCATCATAACGACATATCTCATCAATTTCCACACGCACCAAGCCAGGGGTGGATTTAAGGAGTGAACGATTCATCTTGCTGTTATACATTAAAAACATGACGAAAACAGTGGCTTTAGACAAATTCTTTCACACTTAAATACTCTGTATCTAAACGATAACGTACTATTTTGAGTGTTCGGCTGTAGAGGATAACAGAAGCAGAGGTAGAGCTATGAGGCGATGGTAAGTTTCAGTGTTGAACGATTCAAAGTCAGAGATGTAGAAGCAGAGGGAGCCGGATTGCTAACTGCTAATAGGGGATCATAGAGGCGACTTGTTCGCAAACAGAGGCTTGCAGACTGGACTGGACGCTGAAAGGTAAAACCGTCTCAAATGAAAATGTATGTAGCCTATATTTGAAAGAATACTACACATTTTTGACAGTTCTCTAAAAAATGGCTTTAAACCACGCGTTGGCTATGACAGTAAATAGTAGAACTACCAAAACTAAAATAATTTGGAATACAATAAATATTTGACTTAAAATGGCTAATATCACGCAAATTTTTCCCAACTCACAAAACGGACTCTGCGAGGGATCATTCCTCTACCGTCGCAAGGATGGTGTCTCGGAGCTGGATACACTTCGTCAGCAGATACAACTGGAGATGATGACAGGTGACCGCTAACTTGGGTCAAATTAAGGAAGGACCAGGGAAGGGATTTTGGAGGGCAGTCGGTCGGTCGTGGACCTGTTGAAAGGAACCGTCACGGCACTTGCCTGGTGGTGAAAATAGGAAACCAAGACAACCATTTCCGGACGGCTGAAGTGGGATTCAAACCCACACTCTCCCGATGCCAGCGAGATACGAGCTAGCGCGTTACTGCTCTTGGCCACCGTGATCGGTAACATTTATTTTTACTCCAAAATATAAAAAAAAATTAAAAAAATGTCCTATTACTCACTAATTTGGGCCTAGTTTTAGCAAAATTATCCTATCCCGGACCTCCCCCACCCCTCTCCAAGCTAAGGGTATTCCACACTCTCTAGACTCCCTGGTGTGTGTTCGCCTACCCCCATGATCTTGCCTTAAATCCGCCCCTGAACCAAGTACACGGGGCTACATGACCACGATGCTTCAAATCCCCTAATTGAATCAACAACTGCAAAGCAACAAATATTCCAAGTGTAAAATTCTACCTGATTTCGGCAGAAACCAATGCCTTAATTTCCTTGCACAAAGAAATAGATCGCTTTAATTTCAACTTACTGAGGAAATCCAATGGAATAAAATCCTTTCAACAACGCTACTATCCACTTCCGGTGTTTCACTTAATCTAAACATGTTAATATTTCAGTGGGAAGTAATTCACGCCAAGACGAACTCACAACATAACTGAAGTGGACGAGGCACTGCGCTGGTGTGCCTTCCCTTGTGAGCAGGGTGAAAGTAATGTTTGAAATCAGCCAATCAGCAATACACTCACCGCTAGTCTTTAGCGCGATACCCCATACGGAACGTGGCTGGGCTACTCTTTCCCTCCCCCGCCTCGCGGGCCAGTGTCGAGCCCTTTCAACGACCGGGCTAGACTTGCGGTATACCAAAGTACAGTCACTCACAGCTAAAAGTGTGTACCCCAGAAGAAAATTAGCGAGTTAAGCGGGATTCGAGCGCCAGCTTCCTTGACAACAATCGGCGGAACATGAATGATGACAAGCTCGATTTTCCTGACTGCACTGCTACATACAAGTCAAGAAAATGTCGAGATAAACATTTTATACTTTTATCACTGGTGGTATACCGCCGGTATATGCGATGCATGGGAGAATTCGCCACTGCAGACCAGGCATCATCGACTAACGAAACCCGTCCTTCCCTGAATCGCTTGTGCCACGCCTTGACCCTTGCAAGGGGCCTGCAGTGTTCGCCGTACACTTGTGACATTCGGCGATGAATGTCCGTTCCCCCTACTCCTTCCGCTGTCAGAAACCGAACAACACCTCTTTGCTCTTCGGTTGACGCCTCCATGTCACTGTTTGCAATGCGACTGGCAGCGTTGGACGATTGATGCATGCTGCTGCTCGCTTTGTATCGTCACGTGACGTGCACGCGTGCCCTCTAGCGACGGGCTGTGACCTTCCTCGCTCTGGTCGGAACCACACCTCGTTACACACGCCACGATTAGCCGATGTAGTCACCGGTCAGCCTCCAGCTCGTTACTTTTTAACGCACCTTATATAGTAGGCTTACGTTTTGCGTGAGGTTCTTGATTGTTTACAACTCTGACAGTTATCGGGCAGGGGACATGAACCAGAAAGACCTGTTTGTACGAGGCCTCTCGGATGGACAGATGATCTTGATGTTCCGCCTCTTAAAACAACAATAACTTACTTAGCCTACTAACTAACTAGGCCTCTCGGTAGGCCACACGAATTTTCACTTCACAAACCCCTATAATAGGCCTACGTGCTATCAGATAAGATTCAAAGTGCACGGGGCTGATGACGATGATGTCACAAATTCTTAAATGTAATACCACCACCAAATACTCTTTCTTATTTGTCCCTGTCGGCTATAAGTTTATAAAAACATAAATCAGTATATTTTCTCCCATTTCCCCTGTTTTCTAAGCCGCATTCATCATGAACATTGAGCCAGTGTGGCAGGCAGGTATTTAGCTCGTACTTTAGAACTGACCATGACAGATAAACACTGTTAACAAGCATTTAGTGGATACAATTAAAGCAGATGACTTAACACAATGGAGGCCAGTTAATCTGTCAACCGTTAAGACTGGCCACGCTTAGATCGCTGCACAAACGCTCTCTCGTTTGTTTATTCGCTCCGGCCGAAAGGAAATTTCATTGTGCGATTGTGTCATCAGTTCCAAGGCGTTTTGTGCTCTCACCCGCTGTAATGATGATGGACGTTGCTGTACACGCGTATGGCTCCTTCATAGAGCACTTCTCAACAAGGCCAAGTAACAGAACAGACATAATTACTACAGTCTGTTCGGTAATAATAATATCGTATGGCCTCGGGTCGCCTCCGTAGCGTAGCGGTCAGCATGGTTAGCTGCCGCCCCGGAGGTCCTGGGTTCGATTCCCGGCTCTGCCACGTAATTTGAAAAGTGGTACGAGGACTGGAACGGGGTCTACTCAGCCTCGGGTGGCCCAAATGAGTAGAGGGGGTTCGATTCCCCCTCAGCCATCCTCGAAGTGGTTTTGCGTGGTTTCCCACTTCGGCTTCGAGCAAATGCCGGGATGGTCCCTTCTTCAAGGCCACGGCCGCCTCCTTCCCTCTTCCTTGTCTATCCATCCTAACCATCCCTTACCTTCCCTCATGAGGCCCCTGTTCACTTTGCAGGTGAGGCCGCCTGGGCGAGGTGCCAATCACACCTCACCAGATGTATCCCTTCCGATTCGATGTTCCCAGCTCTAGGACACTGCCCGTAGAGGCGGTAGTGTGAGTTCCCTCGCTGAGTCCGTGGGTTCCACCAACCTGGAGGGTAAACGACTAAAAATAATAATAATAATAATAATAATAAATGGCCTCGGGTGCAGGGTGCAAGCTTTGTTATTTGGCACCCAGAGGACAGCTTGCATGTCGAATTTCGTTGTTCCTTGGAACGCTATGAAGGTCAAGGAGGTTAGATATCTAAGCTTCTTGACACTATAGCGCTTTCTAGTAGAGAATGGAGGAACTTTGTGTTGGCAGAAAATCCCGAGATTAATTTTGTCTTTATGACCACGGCCTCCTGAATTCAAATGGGTTATTTAGCATGCCAACAACGTATGACATCCATGTCGTGATTTTTGTCACCTTTCAAAAATCTCTTACCACGACCAGGAGCGAACCTGCAAGCTTGGGGTTTGTAGTCCGACGCCTTAATCTCTCACCCACCGTGGCAAGCTGCCTGGACGGTTTTCAGCTTTTAGGTCGTGATATGTAGGCTACATGTTGAGCAAGCCATCAAGGTCTTAAGCAGAGTGTTAAAATGTCTGACGCGACCAAGACTCAAACCTGGGACCTTTGGATTTCCAGCCCAAACAGGCACTTCTTCTCAGCTTGGCAAAATAGAAATTCGAATAAATGTCAAGCCTATTTAGCCCAGGTATTAAGCTGTGGTCCTGGGGACTACCCGAAGACTCTGGGTTCAATTCTTGAGTTAAAGACTGAATCGGGGTGTACTCGGTGTCAAGAGGATAAACGCGGCTTCGGTGGCGTAGTCGGTAGCATGCTGAACTGCTATGTCCAAGATCGCGGGTTCAAACCCGGCTGAAGTCGTCGGATTTGTAAGAGCGTTAAAATCCTTCAGTATGTCTACCTTCGGAGGGGAAGTAGGTTAAAGCCGGCAGGCCGATGTCATAGATTTATGACATGTAAACGAACCTACCACTACAATTGGTAATGTGTAACTAAATGAGTACGTTATTTGGTTAGAAACGCTCCAATTTTCCAACGTTCGCCGCTAAGTGTCAGTGATAGTGGCATCTCTGGTAGCCAAAGTTGGAACTACTTGAAATTGAACTTGATGGGGAGCCTACGGGCGTTCAATTAAAATACCCTGCTATGGCCATTGGCTGCAATTCAAATATAAAATAAATGAAAGGAGGTGGGTTTGACCTCTAGGCTACCTCAGCCATCTTAAAAGTGCATTTATGTGGGTTCCCCTTCTTTTCCAACCGAATGCCAGAATGGTACTTGACACACAGCCACGGTTGCCTCCTTCCAAATTCCAAATTTATTGGAGCTGTTAGGGAGTACCTGGAAACAATGTTAAAAACCCAAATATCATACAATTTTTCATTTAAGTTGGCACTTAGTATTTTCGTGAAAAGTTTATTATTAGGCTCCATGAAAATCCACTCAGTTTTTCAGATTTATGTTCTGTCATATTACATACAAATGTATATTTATGACCTTAGCCATACTCCTTTCCTTTTCGCGTATTGATTATGACATCTATTATAATAAATTTCACTTGACAATACATTTTATTTTTGAAAAAAAAAATTGTATTGTAAAGTGGCAATTTATTATAATAGATTAGGCTACATACAAATTGCAAAATGTTAATGAAAAATGTTCAATTTAACCCTTTATAGGGCAAAGCTTTTTTTTTTTACTTTTATGTGTCTTTTACACTTGAGTTTATTTGAATTATTATAATTATTTATAATGTTATTTTTGTTGCTATAATTTTAATGTTTATGTATTTATTTTTAATTTTCAATTTATGTTCTTATAGACTTAATTTTCATATTTTTATTGAATTATTTAATAAATTAATTTCAAATTGATTTTTACAATTATTATAAAATTATTTTCATATTATCCTTTATACGGTAGTTATTATTATTATTTAAATTTCTGTATTTCTTTTCTTATTGTAATTTTAATTTAATAATTTTTATTTCTAGATTTATATTTTATTTTTACACTTTAGTTGTTAATGATTTTAGTTTAAACTCGTTTAAATTTTATCCAACACATTACGTCAAGTAGATACGTAGACTATATAATATTTGATTTTTAGAAAATTCTAGTACTTCGGCATGAAAATTCTCCGAAATTTGGCCGAAAGATTCAAGTATCAGCATCTTTTATAGCATAAACTGTCCTTATGACAGGTGGTTAATATCCCATAAAGGGTTAAAACCCTTCTCCACATTTTCTAGTATGAATTATGTAAGGTCTATTGTCTGATAATCATTTTGTCGAGACTAAATATAAATGTGCTATTATTTCTGAACGTTCATGAGATCCATGAACATTTCACACTTCTATAGGTGCCTGTACACTGGAGAGCTTTTGCCCTAGCTAGAGCGTAGAGTAGCTCCAGCTAGGGCACTCTAAGCTCCTCTCCAGTGTACACAGGTGGTAGAGAACCCTAGCGGAGACCGCTCTAAGCTCTAGCTAGGGCACTCTAAGCTCCTCTCCAGTGTACACAGGTGGTAGAAAACCCTAGCGGAGACCGCTCTAAGCTCTAGCTAGGGCCGGCTGATTCTACGGTGTAAACAGTATTTGGGTGCCCTAGCTAGACCAGTCTAGCTCTATTCGTTGGATTGAATATTGGAAAGTGCTCTATGTAGAGTCAGTGGTGGATTGCTGGGGTTATTTGTTTGTTAACTATAGTGTTTGAATATGGCTGAATTTGTGTGGAGTCGCGAAAAAACATTAATATTAATTGAAAATATCGAAGCCCATCCAGAAACTTTGAATTGTACTCGGAAAGAATACAGAGACAGAAATGTGACGGCACAGTCGTTTTGGATGATCCCTTTTGCTGATCCTGGGGGTAATTCTGGTCAAAATATAATCATAGTCTTTTTTGTTCATTCTTAAAAAGTTCTTGTATGCTTCAGAATCTTCTGAACATAACTCTTGCAATAATTTAGCGTGCATTCCCTCGTATTCTCTTTTTGATATCCAATTCCTCACCCACAACCTTCTTTTCCTCTTCATAGTTTTTTTTAACAAGGCACACACAACCACCCTAGATACTAAAAGCTCCCTTCAAGTCATTTTTAACCCACAACAAAGCGCAAAAAAACTAGACTCACACTGCTCTCAGAATGTTTTAGCGCTGCTCTACCTAGTGCATTTACGATTAACAGTGTACACAGGTTCAGAGAGTGCTCTAGGTAGATTTGTCTATCTCCACTCTACGAATGCCCTACCTAGGGAAAATTACCCTATAGTGTACACGCACTCAGTTTAGCTAGAGCGGTCCAGCTAGACTTGCTCTATGAAAATCACTCTCCAGTGTACAGGCACCTTAATGCAAGTCTTGGTGTAAAAAGGTAGAAGATCCTTGGACCGGACCACTTCATAACTTGAGACCTCACAAGGTAATTCCCTGATCGTGCTGAAACATTGGCACTTGCCAATTTAATGAGCTATGCACCTGCCTTGGAGCAAACTGGGTTGATGCCAACACTGAGCTCGCTTCTCCTCTTGCGCTTGGCTTGTAATGCAGAAATCCCAGCAGCGTAGCCGAGTGCATTAAACTGTAACTTAAGTTTCGATATTCAAATTTCGAATTCTGGTGTTACCATTCTTATATGCATTCAAATGTAGGTGTCCACCTCTAAATTTTAAATTCCATTCAAAATTTGTATATTTTAATCTATGTTAACAGGGGCAGATGACCTCGTAGTTCCGCCCCTTAAAACAACAACAACAAAAATAACTAACTAACTATTCTCATATGCTCAAAATGGTTTTGACTGAGGCCTTCTTGAGTGAGAACTTTTCCCAGGTTTTCCATACTCACTCCAAGCAAATATGACTGGCTGCGTGGCGCAGCTGTCAAGTTATCAACTGCTGTGCCCATGGTTGCAGAATCAAATCCTGGCATAGTCAGTTGGCATTCTAAGGTGCGCAAATGTGACGTAGCCGTGTCAGTAGATTTATTGATACGTTAAAGTTCCCCTTCTGGGCAAAATTCCGGCACCCCGGCGTCTCTAAAATACGCAGTAGTTATAAGGGACGTGAATCCAATAACATTAGTAGCCTATATTATTATCCAGGCAAATGCCAGGATAATAATAATATCGTATGGCCTCGGGTGCTGGGTGCAAGCTTTGTTATTTGACACCCATAGGGTAGTTTGCTTGTCAAATTTCGTTGTTCCTTGAATCACTATGAACGTCAAGGAGGTTAGATATCTAAGCTCCTTGAACACAATCCTAGCCCTTTCTAGTAGAGAAATGAGAAACTTTGTGTTGGCGGAAACTCCCGAGATTAATTTTGCCATTATGAATACTGAATTCAAATGGGTTTTTTGACATGCCAACATCGTATGACATGCGTGTCGTAAATTTTTGTCGCCTTTCAAAAATCACTTACCACGGCCAGGAGTGAACCTGCAAGCTTGGGGTTAGTAGACCGACACGTTAACCACTCACCTGCCGTGGCAAGCTAATGCTATGATAATGAAAAATGAAAATCCACAGCCTGCTTCCAGTCTCCGACTTGGTCAGGAATGGAATGAATGAAGCCCCCATCTAGCGGCGAGGATATGAACTGTGCCGGCTGCCGAGGCCTGACGCACTCCTCTGGGGCAATGATTAAATGAATGACAGATGAAATGAAATGATGGTGGAGAGTGTTGCTGGAATGAAATTTTGACAGGGAAAACCGGAGTACCCGGAGAAAAACCTGTCTGCCTCCGTTTCGTCCAGCACAGATTTCACATGGAGTGACCGGGATTTGAACCACGGACCCAGCGGTGAGAGGCCGGCGTGCTGCCGCCTAAGCCACGGAGGCTTCGCTATGATAATAGTCTACCTAAATTCGAGTCCCGGGGCACCTGTCCCAATCCTAACCCGTAGAGTTTCCCTCCCTTTTTTTAAAAATTCTTGGGTAAGTCAGACATAGCCACCCCTCCTCGCCCTCTACATGGCTGACCTTCCCTCCGTATCTCGAGTTTGGCTACATGACTGTTGCAGCTGAGGATGATCTGAAAAGTCGTACAGTTTAAGAGTAATAGTACCCGACAAACTATGTCATCACAGGTTCACGGATTTAAAACGCCACGAGCTTGCTATTCCCCTCTGACAATAATTCAAACTCCCCCTCCACTCATTAATAAGCTACTCTGACATATGTTCCCAAACCAACAAGTTCTAAAAATTCACAAATTATTACCGACTCCATGGATAACTCTAGTAAACACACTGCCGAGGGGAAAAGGAGAGTAGCCTATCGGCAGAGGAAACACACCATTCTTAACTATAAAACATGTGGGCTTTACATGTGGACTCTGGTACACGGTAGCCAGTAGTATTAGTGACCTAATATGACAAGCTCAAGAATCTTCCAATAGAGCAATTCACTAATTAGGCTATTATTTTCAAGTGAGGCCTACTTTTAGGAGTTGAATTGTTCTGAGGACCACCTTAACAAGTTCATGCGGACTCCCATAAAAATTCACCGATCAATAGAATCTTATATAAGTAAAACTTAGACTAATAAAGTGACTTAAACCGTCTTGATTCATATACAGTATGTTCAGCATGTCAGAAAACGAGTTTGCAGCGTCCTGTGACAAACTGCACGATGTATTCTAGTATGGACTATATTGTACTGCAGTGGCATCCAGCCTTTGCAGGTCGGCGTGCTAGCTATGTTGTATCGCACGCCAGCAGGTTAGCTCCTGCCTCACTTGGCTGGGCTGCCTAGCCTGACTGCCAGCGCTGCGACAGCTTTTGGCCACGTCTAAACGAGTCAAGTTGGGATCGCTAGCGCACCCGACGTAGCCTAATTATAGTGTAAACAAATAAACAAACTGCCGTCCAATGTGTTGGTTGTCCGACACATCTACATTGTATTTCGCGCGTTTCTCTGAGTACCTTACTGGAACATAAAGATTACGTGCTTAGCATTAAAACCGTCGGAAATACTGATAAGGTAGACTATCATGCAACTCATTTAAGGCATTGCAATTCTGGTAACATTCCCCCTCCCCCTTGTTTACGTTTTGTTTCAATATTGTATTATATTGTTTACAATATAGAGTAGGCCTACTGAATACCGTTTGACGTTCACCAATCAACCACAACATAGCGAAGGCAGTACGGGAGGGAGTGAGACGGGGAAGCGAGCGAGAGACCCAGAAATATAATATTCCCCCACCATCACTGCAAGGCCATCGATGTCAGAAGCATGCCGGCTTGTACTTCCTACTCGTACCTAACCCTTGTTATTATATTCCTTGTCTCTATATTTATCACGTTCTATTAACAATAGCCTAGTCAATAGCCTATGGCCCTACGTTGACTGCGGTTCCTTAATTTATTTAGTCAATTGTTATCTAAGATATAGATGATCGGTGCTCATTCATCTTCCTAATTTTGTGTTTCTTGACCATCCTTGGATATTTAAAAAAAATATCAACTGACGAATTATTTTAGCTTTATTTTTCTCCTTTCTAAATTTCAAATTTCACTTTCTCAAGATTAACGGTCACGTTAAACTATAAGCTTCCTTTAGCTTCACTTTCTCAGGGCAGATGGCCTCGCTTAAAGCAGCTATTATAATAACAACTAACCACATTTTTGCTGTCGTATAGCCTAATGTGTTCTTAGGGGCAAACCTCAAAGCAACACTCGCCATCGCGTAAGATGTAGCCTAGACTACTAATGATTAATCTTACCGTAGGCCTAGGCTATGTCTGGAATGAAGAGTGTTTTGGCTGTATTCGATCTCACCCTCTCCCACTTTAAAAGTTGTTTGCGACATCGTGGTCATGTAGCCCCGTGTACTTAGGTGCGTGTAGAATTTGTCTGATAGCCTATGTCACTGTGATGTGTGTAGCCTACTTGTGTGTGTATTTCTAATTGAGGTAGGATTTGGGTAGGAAGCTCTCCTACTTTAAAAATCTAAACAGCCAGCAAGCCTTGGTTCGGGTCTATTTAATAAGAATATATTTGAGCCGAAAGGCCATAAAATTCCACAGACTAAGTTACATAAGATCTGATATAACACAGAATGTTCTATGCTTTACTGTAGTCGATAAGCGTCTTAGTTCTCTTCTGGCATTTCACAAAGTGGTAGTAGCCTACCGTTCCTTTTCTTTTTTTCCAAAGAGGATCCTCATACACACTGGTCATCTGGGTTATGAAATGTTGTCCTCTTGCACATCTTATGAGTTATGATGGAAGCTATGCACTGCTAATCGAGCAATTGCGCTCCTCAAACGACAGTTTGGTCCCATCCAATTTCTATCACACATTGCATCTCTGCCGTAAACATCGCTTTTTATTTGTTCTGCCTTCTCTTTCCGTATCCTGAGGAGTTCTTGTTCCGATTTTGTGACTGGCAGCATAAGTTGCGTTCTAAGTTCTTCTATGAGGAATGGTTCTTGTGCTAATTCATAAGCCAATCTTGAGTACCGTTATGATGTGTTTGTATCCCAGTTCCTTTTTCAGGTACCTGGCTTTGACAATTTCTATTGCTTTCATGTCTGTTACTGTGAGGTGTAGCCCATGCGATATTATCGGCAGTCGATTATTTTGGCGTAGAACTGGGCTGTCTTTATTCAGAGTCTGCGTAGCTCTTGGATAGTCTATAGTAAATTGTTTTATTGCTGCAGTAGTTATTTCTACGATGTGGTGTCTCTAAGTCCTTATTGTTGTTTCTAGCGTCAGTCCTAGGTATTTTAAGACTATCAAACCACCGCTTCATTGCAAACCAACTAAACTCGCTGGGCGTTCAACCCTCCCATTATATTATGGTTTGAAACAAGTTTATTCTTTGGTATTGGATTTTCAATTTCATTTCTTTCATCGAGATATTATTGTTGGCAATGATATGCAATGTTAGTGCTGTAAACAAATATACAAGCCATGTGGTTTCAGCCATCATAGATTATAAACAAACATGGACAGTCCAAACAGCATGGGTAATGCATGCGGTACATTGTTTTTATTGTGTTTTGCAGCGCCATGCGTGCCTTGTTTCCTATAGTGCAACTCGCTCCTATTTGTCAAATGCAATCTGTTGGCTACGATTTTAATCTAATTTTGCTAATGAAAGCTTCCCCACTGCCCCCCACCCTCCCAAACACCCACACTACCCCCCTCCCCTTTTCTGTCTAGAAAAACTAATTATCACTGCAAACTACAAATAATGTTTCCACTCATTTTGTTTTACCTCAGCAAGTGACATCCTAATGCGCATCGTTTGTGCGCAACATTCGTGCCGTCCAACCATGAAAATACCTTCCTCCCCCCCTGGCTTGGTTACACTCCACCTCTAAGGCTTGTTAGGCGGAGCTATGCCATGCTTTCCGTCTCTCTCACTCACACACACACTCACTGTTTCTTTCTCTCTCACTCTTCGTTATTTTTTTTTCTCTTTGCTCTGCATGTGGAAAGAAATATCTACCTTTATCTTTCCGCTCGGGTTCCGTTTATTTTTCAACTTGTCAGCATGGCTCTGAGAAACAAGAACCTCGTAGCCATTAATTTCACCCCAAATTACTGAGCGGTGGTATTCCGTGTCCCCCTCCCCCTCCTCCTCCCATCCCTTTCTCCTTCCACCGGCCTCCGGCCTGTTCAGTGGCGACAGCTGTGGGCGAACGCCTGAGTTACAAGCTTCTGCCTGCTACGCGATCCATCCAGGTGAGAGACAAAGAAAAATCTTACGACGTAGGCCTACTGCTCTCTCTTGAGGGGGAGGTCGTTAGTAGTCATATTTCTGTATGCCTTGTTACTCGCAATGAATTACAAATGCAATTTATTATTTCTCCATCCCAGTGGAAAAATGGTTCTCTGCTTTAAAAGAAAACTCGGAAGTGGACATTCACTTTGTATACGTAGTCCAGAAGATGTGAAGGAACCCTCCAATCTCGTTCGGCTGATCACCTTCAATGCAGCACTTCCTTTCAAGTTGAGGTATCCATCAACAATTGCAATGCCACTGCTATCTGACACACTTCACATCAAAAGTTCCGAGTTTTGAATCCTTGAGCAGACTATAATATTTATCACTGATGTCATATTTAAATTCCAATGCATATAACTCTGCGGAAATATTGTTGCTGTTTTCTCATTTTGAGACATTGTACATCACGGTAATCAGCATCAGTGAATGCGGAATCTGTCTGGGGGATTTATTGTATAGACTAGACTATAATTTATCACTGATTAGCCTATTTAAATTCCAATGCATATAGGCTAAATCTGCGGAAATATTTTCCAAAATATTTGCCTATTAGCGTACTGTTGTTCTCATTTTGGGACGTTAGACATCACGGTTATCAGCTTCAGTGAGTGCGGAATCTGTCTGATAACCTGTGTTATTTTGCGTACGAATGTTGAAGGAAAGGAAGCTTGTAGTTTTACGTGACCGTTAATCTCGCGACCATGAACCGTAAGGCATCCTTACTTTTACGGTGAAACCGAATCATAGGACGTGAAATTTCACTTCGAAAATATTACGGGAATCTAACCCGGTCTTTGTGCTATCAGCCCCCTCCCCCTCCGACCAGCGTACTATATTACCGTATTTACTTGTAATGAGTGTTAGGATCGGGAAGGACGTGGCCTTGGCTTTAGATTAAGTACCATCGAGGCATTTACTGCAGTAGAAGTAAAGCATGGACTGACACTTCTAAGATGGATGAGGGGGAAATTTAAACCACCTCTTCTCGGACAAAGAAAAGGCTCTTACGAAATGCTGCTACAGTACTTCAAGAGCGGGGATCATAGTCTAGTTCTAGTAGACTAGTCATGTTCCTGTAGGGCGTAGGCTATACCCTGTTACTCGCAACGAATTACACATTTCCTTGTAAGCTACCAGTGTAAAGATGGTTCACCGCTGTAAAACTGACATTCTCTTTGTAGATCCAGAAGCTGGGAAATAGCTCTCCATTCTATGTTTGCAGATCAACTTCCCTATAGCACAGTCATTCAACTTACGGTATTCCACACGCGCAATGACACGCTTCACTGCAGTTCTCCGAGGTTGTATTCCCAGCCTCACAAAGGCTATATTCAATATTAGCTAGGTATGGGTCCATGCCAGTTTTTCTCGATACTCTATACTCGATACCGATACATGATTTTTTTTCTCGATACTCAATACTGTCAACATTTCAAGTTTCGATAAATAGATTAAAAATAAAGAGTTCAGAGAACTGTGTAGCCTAAGTTATA
This sequence comes from Meconema thalassinum, assembly GCA_946902985.2. Classification (NCBI taxonomy): domain Eukaryota; kingdom Metazoa; phylum Arthropoda; class Insecta; order Orthoptera; family Tettigoniidae; genus Meconema; species Meconema thalassinum. The sequence continues at coordinate 493,283,789 of OX336388.2, read as the reverse complement.
TAAATTAGCCTATAAATGATTAATTAAGTGTGCATAGACTATTTCATGATATAAAATTTAATATCATCAGTAGGCTATAAGAATTTTTAAGCTCTAAATTAAAATTAAAATACGTTTTGTGAAACAGTCCACTTTTACAAGTTTTTGTTCAAAAATACTAGCATTCTAACTCTGTCGGGGTCAAATCTACTTCTTTTTCTGTCACATGTGAGTGTGCGATGAATAAGCAGGAATTGAATGAAAGTTCTTCCTGACCACATCTCCGTCTTTATTTCCAGTCTACTGTTTGCGTTTCGATCACAAATAAGGCAACAGGCTATTAATAGCCTACTATTAACATTTAACAGTCAACATCTTAGGCTACTATAAGCAAACTCCTAATGATAGCCTCTAGCCGATTTTTACAGTTACTCTACCTGCGATTTAGAGTTTCTAGAGTGACGCGATCTTTAGGACAACTAAAAATATGCTACTTGCTGCAATAATGCAGAGACATTCAACAAACTTTTAAATTGCGATGACCCACTGGAAACGTTGGAAGAGGGCTAAATACCGACACACCCATTTTAACCACTCCAGATCTAATTGAGCCGCCTAATATCAATGAGGTAGAACTAGCAATTAAGGAACAAAAAAAATATAAGGCATGTGGTGAAGATTTAGTCTTTGCTGAAATCTGGAAAAACGCAGGGAAACCAGCAATCATAAATCTGGTCAAAATGTGGATCACAGAGAAAATCCCAGAATATTGGACCTCTGGTGTAATTCATCCATTATACAAAAAAAGGAGATAGGCTACAACCCGCTTGCGCCGTGCTTTTCCATGTGACTAATTTCTGTCGTTCTGTGGTGTCAATATAATATCTTCTATAAAATCAATCTCAAGGATGTTCACTAGTTGCCAATTATAGCTACCACGCACCGATTCCTCGACAACACACCTGTCCCTTATTTTGTTTTAAATAATCCCTGTCGTCCCAGGGACCTCATAACGCTTCCTGAGGGTTAATTGTTTGAACTGAATAATTGTAGTAGACTATTTTTTCGACTTATGCGCTTTTTTCCTCTCTTTCAGTAGATCTGTCCGCAGACAGGTAGCCTATCAACTGGACGTCCTTCATTTCTCTTTGTCATGAGCATCTTCTTTCATTTGCTTGTAACTTCTTCCTCTCTTCACATTTCTTAACATTCCAAACCTTCTTTGTCCTCTCCCTCTTTTTCCTTCTAATTTTTCTTCGATGATTCTTTTTAGTAGACAATTTCTACGTAGTATGTGACCTATCCAAGTTTATTTTCCCTCTTCTGTATCATCCTCATGAAAGTCCTCTCCTCTCCTAGCCCTTCTTAGCACCTCATTATTTCTCATTCTATCGATCCATTTCACTTTATCCATTCTTCTCCATAACCACATTTTAAAACGTTCTAAATAGTTTTGTTCTTTCTGTCTTCTTTTTTCCTGTCACCCTATAATTATCAGTAACAACAAATTAATGAGTTCCTTTGGGAGCAACTTTTTCAAGAGTTGAGTGGATTATTTTGAAGAAGATGAAAATGACAGGGTTAATGTAGAGAAACTAGCCCGTGATGCTGGAGTGAGTAATTCTAGAGACATTGGAGTGTGTATGTGGTAATGTGTGTTGTGTGTGCGGCGTGCAAACAGGCCGGTAATTACGATCGCACAGCGGGGGTCGCCAATAAGCTCGCTCGTACAGCCAGAGCTGTCATGCAAATCCTGACAGGCTCACGTCTTGCTTTGTACGTCTCCCTCTGCTTGCATCCGGTAAAACACATAGACCTACTGGTGACCAGAACCCCTGGTCTGCGAGCCCAGCAATTCAATACACTGCATGTCTCTGACGGCAGGAAACGAGACAGACCCCTCCCTCGCCCCTCAGTCCTCTCACAGAACGAGACGAGAAAAGAAAATCGAAAAAATGCTTGTTTTTTTTTCTAGAGACGGAATCTCTAAGAGACTCATTTTAGAGCACTGTAAGTAGCCTCGGTGCACTGCCGTATCTGGCGAGAGACCTAAGAAGGATCTGATCGTTCCTCCTGTGATGTTACTGTTCATTCATTTTAGGGTCATCAGTCCCGTGTTCTTCGGTGGAGGGTCGGTGTTAGCTATCTGATAACAGTGTCAATTGACGGTGCGTAGGATAGTGTTTGAATTTTTTTTAAATTGCAGGTGAAGAGTGCATTGCAAAAGAAAAAGTTGAAGGACCATTTGTAGTCTATATGAAAATGAAAATCCACAGCCTGCTTCCAGTCCACCGACCGGATCAGGGAATGGAATTAATGAAGCCCCCATCTAGCGGTGAGGATATGAACTGTGGCGGCTGCCGAAGCCTGTCGCACTCTCTTGGGGCGATGATTAAATGAATGACAGATGAAATGAAATGATAGTGGAGTGTGTTGCTGGAAAGAAATTGTGGCAGGGAAATTCGGAGCACCCGGAGAAAAACCTGTCTGCCTCCGCTTTGTCCAGCACAAATCTCACATGGAGTGATTGGGATTAGAACCACGGACCCAGCGGTTAGATGCCGGCGTGCTGCCGCCTAAGCCACGGAGGCTCTGTAGTCTAGGCCAGTGTTTCCCAAACTTTTTTGTGTGTATACCACTTTAAGAGATGAGAATCTCTCGCGTACTACCTAACGGTTGGGAAATATAGTAGTCTAACTATAACCTCCACCACCACTACGCAGTAGATCAAAAGACGGATTGTAAATTGTGTTTGTTAGAGTTAGACTGTTGGAGTTAAAGTTCAAATAATAAAAAGTGTGCGCAGTTGTTTATTTATTACAATAAGTATTCAATTCAAACATTCAGAAATGACACTGTACAAATAATATTAATAAAAGAACTCTTAATAATTAAATATAACAACCAATGTTCAACTTACAACTTCAATGTGAAGATTGAGCTTGAAGATTTGAAGCAAACTTAGGAATGTCTGGTTTAAGATTGTCGAGTCTCAAACGAAGATCGTTTTCTACTGTAAAGAGGCTATTCCGGTATTTATTCTTGAGACGAACAAGTGAAGAAATTGCAGTCTCACACAAGTACGAAGTAGTGAAAGATAGTCTGCTTTGTCTGCATAGCCTGCACGCCTCTTAACCCAAAAGTTCACAAGAGACATTTTTGAAACAGTTTGCCTTAGTTCTGAATCACAATTGAATTCAAAAAACTGCTCCTTGTCTTTGCTTTTAAAGTGCAACGTATCAATGTTTTTATATTTTTATATTTTTTATATTTTTCGTAACATCACCGCGTACCACTCCAGCAGTACGAGCGTACCACAGTTTGGGTAACGCTGGTCTAGGCTATATGTTGTTAATTTATTTAGGGGCCTGCAATATCTTGGTCATCATCCTTGTGTACTTGGGCGTGTGTTTGTCTGATTATAATCTGTGTGTCTGTAATGACTAAATTAATCTCTCTCTCTCTCTCTCTCTCTCTATATATATATATATATATATATATATATATATATATTATATAAATGAAAGTTTGTCTGTTTTTTCTGAATTTCCACGGAAATTTGCGATATTTGCGCGTTTCAGACTGTTTTATGATGGATGCGCACAAAAATAAAATTTTTGTCTGTCTGTTTGTTTGTTTGTTTGTTTGTTTGTTTGTTTGTTTGTTTGTTTGTTTGTTTGTTTGTTTGTTTGTCTGTGGACAATTTTTTGTGTCCTTATAACTCGAGACCGGCTGGGTGGATCAACGTAAAATTTGATACAGATATCCTTCAGAGGCACGACACCAATCATTGATGTAACTCTTCTCCGTACCTCTCACAAAAGGGGCCCTACCCCCTTAAAATACATGCTGAATTAGGCGTAGAAGGGTGAAACAAAGCTCATTTTCAGCCCCTCAATGTGAGAAACGAAACTCTGAGGCGAAAACCGCATTTTAAGGCCCTAAAACCAACAGTTTTTGAGATATTCCCAGAAAACTAATTTCACTTAATAAATTAATGAAAGAATGCATGCCGGTAACCATGGCAACTGAATCTCAGAGGTCCATCTCTTTCTGTAAGACGCAATGCAGTTCCATTTATTACATTACTGTGAAGGTTTGCAAACGGCTATAAGGTTATAACGGATCCAAATTAAGCTGAAATATTCATCAATACATACAATGCGCTTAAGGGGTCAAGGGGTACTCTAGAATTTTTTCACGCGATTTACACGTGCGGGTGTGGTACGGAAGGTCTAATATATCCCTTCTCTATTATATAAAAATGAATGTTTGTCTGTTTTTTCTGCATTTCCACGGAAATTTGACATATTTGCCCGTTTCAGACTGTTTTGTGACGGATGCACGTAAAAATATTTTTTTGTCTGACTGTCTGTTTGTCTGTGGACAATATTTGGTGTCCTTATAACTCGAGAATGGCTGGGTGGATTAACGTAAAATGTGATACAGATATCCATCAGAGGCACGACACTAATCATTGATGTAACTCTTCTCCGTACCTCTCATAACAGGGGGCCTACCCCCTTAAAATACATGCTGAAATAAGCGTAGAATCCTCTATATATAAAAATGAAAGTTGTCTGTTTTTTTCTGAATTTCCACGGAAATTTGCGATATTTGCGCGTTTCAGACTGTTTCATGATGGATGCGCGCAAAAATAAAATATTTGTCTGTCTGTTTTTCTATGGACAATTTTTTGTGTCCTTATAACTCGAGAACGGCTGAGTGGATCAACGTAAAATTTGATACAGATATCCTTCAGAGGCACGACACTAATCATTGATGTAACTCTTCTCCGTACCTCTCATAAAAAGGGCCCTACCCCCTTAAAATACACGCTGAAATAGGCGTAGAAGGGTGAAACAAAGCTCATTTTCAGCCCCTCAATGTGAGAAACGAAGGGCCCCCGAAAACCACATTTTAAGGCCCTAAAACCAACATTTTTCGAGATATTCCCAGAAAAATAATTTAACTTAATAAATTAATGAAAGAATGCATGCCGGTAACCATGGCAACAGAATCTCAGAGGTCCATCTATTTCTGTAAGACGCAATGCAATTCCATTTATTATATTACTGTGAAGGTTTGCAAACGACAATAAGGTTATAACGGATCCAAATTAAGCTGAAATATTCATCAATACATATAATGCGCTTAAGGGGTCAAGGGGTACTCTAGAATTTTTAACGCGATTTACACGTGGGGGTATGGTACGGAAGGTCTATTATATCCCTATCCCTATATTGTTATGAAAAAATCTTGGGGTTTCTATACCGACACGATATCCACTCACCCACCGTGGCAAGCTCTATATTGTTATATTATTATTAATATTATTATTATTATTATTTTAATTATTATCATTATTATGGCGTACAACGACGAGACAAACTCATTTTCAAACCCTTGGTGTCAGAAACAAAACTCGGGGCCCCTCAAGAGCCATAAAGGGTCCCCGAAAATTATATTTTAAGGCTCTAAACCCAACAGTTTCTTAGATATTCTCAGAAAACTAATTTAATTTAATAAACTAAAGAAGGAATGCAAGCCACTAACCATGACAACAGTATCTCAAGAGGTGGCATCCAACTTTCCACCTATTTCTGGAATAAGTAGCCTAATGCCACTCCATTTATTACATTTTTGTGAAAGGTTGCAAATGGCTATAAGGTTATCACGGAGCCAACTAAAACTGTAAAATTCATCAATGCGCTTAAGGGGTTCAAGGAGTACCCTACATTTTTTCACACGACTTACACGTGCGATATGTCGTACAGAAGGTCTATTATATCTCCAAACAGCAACATTATTTTCAAAAATTCCTGATTTGAAATAGTGGACTGTTTTTTGCTGATTTTAGGAATTTGGGCCATTGGAGGCTAAAGAAAACTGAATTTTCATGCACCACAAGCCTTTATAATTTATAAAAGGGGTCTTCCTGTAGTTGGGCACTTGACACAACGGTTAGGGTCAGTTCGTATGTGACGTGTATTGCGATTCGTCTACGAGGTTTTCAATTTTATTTTCACGCCAGGAAGAACACGTTAGGTAAATTTAGTTTGAGAGCACATTTTAGCTTATCATTTTTCTTTGCCATCAAACAGGTTCCAAGCCCCTAAACGTTGCAACAGTAGATCAATTGATAACATCTGATTATTAATACTGAAGACCGTTCGAAGAATGGGTACTTCTGCTAGTAGTAGTCTATGTGTAACTACAGTGAGAGCCTTCCCTATAGAACGGAGCCTCGGATGCGCCATATGACGGCAGGGGAAACTGTGGCTAGTCGCCTGTCGAGCAAGGCGCTGGCGCTAGCAGCAGCATAGCGCCCAACTAATTCAAAATATTTAGTATACACTTTTTAACGTATTTAATAATCATCATTAGGACTACTTACATGAATTTCAGAGTAGTTGCTGAAAATGCTGATCTTCATTTTCTAAACACACATTGCACCAACGTAGGAAGTTTTGGTACACTCTCAGGAATTCATTCTCACTGATATTTCGTATCGGTGCAGTTACAGTATTTCGTTCTCGAGAACCTCCAGAGTACGCGGATTGTTTTTGAGTTAGTTATTGAGGTTTTAAGTGCCGAAACTACGAGGTCATCGGCCCCTAGATTGTTTCTGTATAGGCTACCTTTTGTTTGAGGTTCCCCCACAAGTAAAAATCGCATGGTGCTGAAACGTACGAACACATTTACTGTAAGACTTCTTCTTGAGAAAGAAAGTTTTCACGAGAAAATTCGACGTTTTGTTCTATAGGCTACCTAACCATGTTCAATGGAAACAATACTTCACAAGTCGTAACTGTCTCAATAAGGTATCTTGCCAGCTAGGAATGTAATCAAGGTACCACCGCATGCGGACTTCCCGACGCGCTGTAGTGTAACGGTAGATGCTAGTCAACTGGCGCTGACTAAACGCGCTTCGTCCCGCACATAGTGCAGGTGAAGCTCCGTTCTATAGAGAATACTCTCACTGTATTAGCGTTGAAAATGGGGTAGGACACCTATGGACAGATTGTCTTTGACAACAATTTCAGTATAATCTTCTCTAGCTACAATGCAGTCCTGCAATCGTGCATAGAGCTGATCATAGAAGTGTCGGATATCATCTTGGGAGACAGTATTCCACGACAGATCCACCTGTTGTCACAATTGGTGTTGCTGCAGGTAATGCCGACTGGACCAGATACCGTCTCATCACGTCCCACACATAAGTTACTCAAAATAGTCAGATCTGGTGATCGTGCTGGCCTGGAGAGCTGACGATCATCTTGGAGAACGCACTTGGTAACGCAAGAAATGTGCACACGGACATTTTCCTGCTGGAAGAGCACATTTCCCTGACGCCATAGGAATGGCTACGTAATGGGCTAGAGACCACCACGTTTAGCGGCTAACAGTCTTGACTGTCAACCCTGCGGTCCGGGTTCGAATCCCAGTTATGCTAAGAACTATAATTCTGGTCAGAGGGATGGAACGGAGTACAGGCCTACTTAGTCTCGTGAGGCAAAATTGAGGAGAGGTAGTTCGATTTCCATCTCGGTGTTCCTAGAAGTGGTCTATACTTTCCCACTTGAACTCCAGGCAAATGCCGGGATGGTTCTTAATTTAAGACCACGGGTGCCTCCATCCAACCATCGTCTCAATTAAAATAGGCTACACACACTAATACAGAAACCTTAATAACACAGGTTATAGACAGATTATATAACTATGCACACACCCACCCAACTAGGCTACATGGGATTGAAATGACTTTGATGTCCAAGCCCCTAAACAAAACAACAACAACAACAACAACAACAACAAAACATAATAGGCTGGACGATATTCTGGATGTAACCTGGACTGTTCTAGTTCCCTCAAAGACAGATGACCTCGCCGTTTCGCCCCTTAAAATAGCACTACACCTAATCATCATCATCAATGTTCCTTGAACAAATATTTCAGGTGTACGCTCGTTGTAGGCTATGGCAGGAGTTGTCGTATACTGTACACTCTCGTAGTTGCCGCTCTCCTGATCGACACCGCACTCTCAAACGACCATCACTAAAGGCCTACGCAGAATCTGCTTTGACCACTAAACCACATCTCTGCCCATTCATCCCTCCAGTTGCGTCTTACGCGACATCATCCGAGGCGGGATGCACAGTGACAAGGTGTGAGGTGAGAGGGGTTGTCTTTGGTGAGCGTCAGCCGGGATCGTAGCCCAACTCCAGCAAACGATCTTCATTCTGCAACATGGCTACATATAGTAGGCCCTACAATCCGAAATAATTCACTTGTTCTCAATATCTGCGAATCCAATTCTTCTTTGGATGCCTTTCCATTAATGGATGTTAACGACCACATGATGCATCTTTTGCTTATGAATTTCGATGTGGAATAATTTATCGATGCTGGGTAATCCTGTCCACTGTTTCATATTAACGCCCAGGAAATTCTTCTTCGTCCCCTTCCTCTTAGACCTTCGATCTTTCCTTCCAGTATCAACTTGAGAAGTCGATATTTGGTGTTCCGCAAAATGTGTCCCAGGTATACAGCAATAAAATTGATTAAAATTAAAATAAGTTTGCTTGCAACTTACAATAACCTGATGTGATGAGTACAAAACATGTCGGTGGTGACACGAAACTCAAATATTTTTGTATTTTTCTCGCGATTTAATCATCCGGAGCCTATATTGACGTCTGTTTTAATTCAATTTTATGAGAACTTAAAAATGTCGGCCGTGCAAAACAAGCAATAGAAATGTAGATTGGTATTATAAACCAAAATTATGATATTCAACTGCTACCATATAATTCTATAGCTTAAAGCAATCCAACATGGCGTTTGTGTGATTATGTATTTCTCCGGTTCACAATATCTCCGAAACTATTTAAGCAATCAAACAGAAATTTTGTGTGGTGATCTGATAAAGGTTCATTAAGCACGTACTTGTAGGCCTATGTGACTTTAAACATTCTGAGAAACACAAAAATAACATGGCGGCCAAATGAATTTCAAATGTTTCATATGACTTTCCTGGCGATCTAACCGCCCGAGAGCAATGAAATGTAGCATAGAAAATGTTTGTTCACAGCTCAGTATAGAGACATCTCATGTTCCTCTTCTTTCCGATAAGACCTGCTATGGACCAAGCACCAATTTCAATTCTTCACTCTCTGTTGTTTTCTCTTCCGTTCTTCCTAACATTTCTTCATTCTTAGACTATACTGCTTCTTTCTGTCCTCAGACCGCTTCGCCCCGGGTTTCCTTTCCACTCTTCCCTGGAATCTTTCCATACTTAACACCTTCTCTCTGTCCACAGTCGTATTCTCTTATTTTATTTATTTCTACAGAAGAGGAATCTGTTGACATCGAATATAGATTTAGGTTTTAGGAAGTCGTTTTTGAAGGCTTTTGTTTGGAGCGTGGCACTCTATGGAAGTGAAACTTGGACCGTTGGTGCAGCAGAAAAGAGGAGAATTGAAGAGTTTGAAATGTGGTGTTGAGGAGAATGATGATCAGAGGGTTGCAAACGAAGAGGTATTAAGACGAGTGGGAGAGGAGAGATGTTTCTGGCGACTGCTAATGAAGAGAAGAGATAGGTTGGTAGGACACATACTAAGACACCCAGGAATACCAAGCTTATTTATGGATGGAAGGGTCGAGGACAAGAACTGTAGGGGTAGACCAAGGTTAGAATATGTTTAACAGATTGCCTCAGGTGTAGGGTGTGGTAGCTATGTAGAGATGAAACGATTAGCTCAGAACAGGGAGGCATGGAGCGCTGCATCAAACCAGACTAAAGAATGAAGACTCAAACAATGACAACATTATTCTTTCTCCCCCCGCCCACAGGAGCTCACATCTAGTGGGCCGTGGGTTGGTGACCACGGGACCCCAATTGAGTCGGTGTTGCTTCCACTTACTTGTGCTGGGGGCTCCTCTCCGTCTCCTTTCCTATCGATCTCTCTTGGTCAACTCTTGTTCTCTTCTGAACCCGACGGTATTAGAGTTTCCGAGGCCTAGGAAGTCTCTTCCTTTCCCGCCTTAATTGTCCCTTTCCTCATCTTACCTGGTCCCTCATTCTTCTAGGATTCAGCCTTCTTTTTCTTTTAATTATAGTTCCTTTTCTCTTTAAGATTCCCCCGTATCTCTAAATTACATTTTGTGAGTATTTTGAATTTCAACCATATTTTATATGTTTTTCAATCAAGCCTACATTGCATTTTGTAAGTATTTGGGATGTATGGTCGGCATTTTGTGAGTATTTTGATTCTAAATTACATTTTTATGTATTTTGAATTTCAATTGCATTTTGTGAGTATTTTGAATCTGGTAAGGCCTTTTCAATCTAAATTTCAATGTGTATTTTCAATTTCAATTGAATTTTGTGAGTATTTTGAATCTGGTAAGGCATTTTCAATCTAAATTGCATTGTGTTTTCTCAATTTCAATTGCATTTTAGGTAGATTTCATTAGAAAGCTAACTATTGCAATGGGTACCATGTTTCGACTTCCGGGAAATTTCGACATATCTTCGCGTTTCACATCCCCCAGACCCCAAAACCACCGTCAGTTCAAAAGTTTATATATAATTTATGTATATATGTATCTATACATATATATATATATATATATATATATATATATATATATATATATATATCAGTTTCTTGTGGACACGATAACTGCCGTAATTTTGCACCAATCACTTTGAATTTTTTACATAATATGTATCCCTATAAAATCTCGGTCGAGTTCGTTAATGGGCAAAATCGGTCGAAGGGGGTGAAAATGGGGGGCTTTTTTTTTCCAAAAAGTGAAATTTCGCTATAACTCTCTTAATACGTGAAATATCGAATCCATTCAAAGTTCATAATATGTGCCGGATAAGTGCCAAAAATTTATGTCAAATAAGTTTTTTGATAGCACCAACCATTGACCAAAGGGGTGGAAAAAAGTGGGTTTTTCGGGAAACATTAATCATATCTCTCTTAATAGGCACAATATCAAAACCGTACAAAATGAAAAATATTCCCCTAATAATTACCTAAAACTTTTGTCTGAAAGAATTTTTGATATGACCCACCATTACGCCAAGGGATGAGAGAAATGATTTCGGAATTTTAAAAAATGCCAAGTGCCATCAGAGGTTACCATAACAACGCTTTTAGTTAGTTAGTTATTGTTGTTTTAAGGGGCGGAACTACGAGGTCATCTGCCCCTAACGCTTTTAAATTGATAAGGGATGATCTATCAGAGGTTGCCAGGACAACGCCATTGACGAGATCACATTCATTTTTAGCCTACTTTTCACACTTTTCAAAAATGAGGAAAAAGTAGACTTAAAAGATATATCCGGGAAAATGTGTCTGTCCTTCTGTCTGTCTGTCTGTCTGTCTGTCTGTCCTTCTGTCTGTCTGGCTGTGTGTGTGTGTCCCCCCCCCCCCCCTATCAACTCCTAAACGGCTGCAGCAATCGAAACCAAATTTAGTATGAGTAAAGATGTATACCGGAATATCTCAGGCCCATATTTGAAAAAGATGCCAGTGCTACCAACTGCTAAAAAAACGCACTAGAAATTTGAGCTCCATGTTGGATATCTTGGAAGGTATACATGGGAGCTATTCTAAAATTGGCACACATGTAGATAATACTATTTCAGTTTAATTTCCAGGTGGCTATACATGACAGCGTTGCCAAAATAATTTTAAGCCTTCTGATAAGTCCAATTTTTAAATGCATATAACTTCTACACTATCAATTGGATTTCAACCAAACTTTGTATGTAATATGTGCACATAAACATATATGACTGAGTGTATTCTTAAGAGCCACCAGGGCTGCCAACTGTTAATAATTGCTCTCTATTTTGTATCCAAATATATCAGAAAGTCTGCAAGCCGACAGCTTTAAACTATGCACACGTAAATTACCCGACATTTTACATTAATTTGGAGTAACGTATATACGTCAGTTCTACCAACATGATTCTAAGCCTGCTGATAGGCCCAATTTTTAAATACATGTAACTTCTATACCAACAAATGGATTTCATCCAAAATTGGCACAAAAATATATAATATTTCAGATTATTTCTGACCAGCACTCGCATGACATTGTTGCCAACATGCATTTACGTGTACTAATAGATCCAATGTCTAAATCCATGTAACATCCTTTGGACTTCAACCACATTTTGCATTCTGTACCTTAGGAGATGGAAGTAAGAATATATTCAGTCACCAGAGCTGCCAACTGTATTGCTCTATTAGGCTACATTATGCCTACTATACCTTATTTCGAACTAATTAAGACATTTCGATATTACCCACTTAATTTCGTCATTATTCTACATAGGTTCATATACTATAGATTAATCTATGGCATGAATCTTAATTTTAAGAAAAGTAGGCTCTTTAGTTCGTCACGGAACTTCTTGTTCCATCTGACTATGAGGGAAGCGGCTAACTGGTAGCATGCTGAACTTCTATGCCCAAGGTGCTGGTTCAAAGCCGGACAAAGTCGCCGGATTTTCTAAGAGCGCTAAAAATCCGTCAGCATGCTTTCCTTCGGAGGGGAAGTTACAACGTTCGTTGCAAGTTGCTGGTTGCGGTGGCATCTAGCAGCCAAGTTCACAGCTAGGTGTCGTTGACGTTAGTATTTGGTACAAAATTAGGTACTACTACTTAACCTGTTTGCCATCTCTTGATGAATACAGTACATTTGCATTTGTCAGTTGGCACAGGCTAGAGTAAAAGGTGGCTTTCCACCGATGTCTCAGTCTCACTCATGGCTGTGATTATATGGAAGCTACTGAGGTATGGGTGGTGCTTAGTAATGGCATTCGGGGCACAGTTAGTGCCTGTGAATGCTGTGAAAGGTTCAACTCATAGGGTTAGGACTACTGTTCTGACTCAGTGAGGAAAGCAATGGCAAACTACCTCACTCCTCTTCTTGCCTAGAACGCCTCAAAATAGCGCTGCCTTGGGTTTTTGTGGGTATCTACTCACATAACGTAACGGCGGTACTTTTTGAGGATCCAACCAGCCTTCGGGCTGACTACCTAACAGACAGACTTAAAATTGACCGTCTGCAGACCTTACCTGAATTACAGACTAATACAGTCATCACAAATAACACCGTTTATCAGACAGATTCTACACACACCCAATGTACACGGGGTTACATGACCACCTTGTCGCAGCCCCTAAACTGAGGAACCAACCAACATCTCTGCGGGAGATAAAATTTTGCGTGAAGAAGTAACAGACTGTCAGATAGTTACACATTAGTTCCAAACCTTGCATAAGGACAGTGTGATCACAAGTATAAACAAGAAGTTCCGTGAAGAACTATACAGCCTACTTTTCATGCCAATGATTATTTTACAGAATATGAACCTATCTAGAATAATGACGAAATTAAGTTGCTAATATCGAAATTTCCAATTAGTTCGAAATACTGTATACCTGGCATAATGAATCCTAATAGAGCACTACAGTTGGCAGCCCTGATGACTGAATATATTTTTAGTTCCGTTTCTTACGGTACTAAATACAAAATTTGGTTGAAGTCCACTGAATAGCATGGACGTTACATGCAGTTAAACATTGGATCTAACAGCGCGCGTAAAATCATGTTGGCAACAATGTCATGCATGTATTGGTCAGAAATAATCTGAAATAATATGATCTATTGTTGTGCCAATTTTGAATGAAATCCATTAGTTAGTATAGAAGTTCATGCATTTTAAAATTGGACCTATCAGCAGGCTTAGAATCATGTTGGCAGCACTGACGTATATTAGTTACTCCAAATTCGTCTAGAATGCCAGGTACTATACGTGTGCAAAGTTTAGAGCTATTGGCTTGCATACTTTCTGATGTATTGATATTAGGGTAACAAAAATAGGGACAGCACATATTAACAGTTGGCAGCCCTGGTTGCTACTTAGAATACGCATAGTCATATCTGTTATGGTACACATAGCACATACGAAATTTGGTTGAAATCCAAATGATAGTATGGAAGTTACATGTATTTAAAGTTGGACCTGTCAGCAGGCTTAGAATCATGTTGGTAGCACTGACGTATATAAGTTACTCCAAATTAATATAGAATGTCAGGTACTATACGTGTGCATAGTTTAAAGCTGTCGGCTTGCATACTTTCTGATATATTGGTATTTGGATAAAATAAATTAGGAGCATTTATTAACAGTTGGCAGCCCTGGTAGGTCTTAAGAATACGCTCAGTCATATCTGGTTATGTACACATACAACATACCAAATTTGCTTGAATTCCACTTGATAGTGTAGAAGATATATGCTTTTAAATATTGGACCTATCAGGAGGCTTATAATCATTTTGGCAACATTGCCATGTTTGGCCTCCTGGAAATTAAACTGAAATATTATGATCTGTACGTGTGCCAATTTTGAAATAGCTCCCATTCATACTTTCCAAGATATCCAACATGGAGCTCAAATTTCAATTGCGATTTTTTAGCAGTTGGTAGCACTGACACCATTTTCAAATATGGCCGTGAGATATTCAGGTATAGATCTTTACTCCTACCAAATTTTGTTTCGATTGCTGCAGCCGTTTAGGAGTTGATAGGGGGGGGACACACACACAGCCAGACAGACAGACAGACAGACACACATTTGCCCGATCTCATAAGTCTACTTTTTCCTCATTTTTGCAAAATGTGAAAAGTAGGCTAAAAATTAACCCCAAATGACAAGAAGGTTACCATCCCCATAAGACAGTAAAATGTTAAAAGTATGCATAGAAAGACGAAAAAATGTTAACCAACCTCCAATTGTAAAATACTTTCTCGCAATAAATGAGGTCCGATCCTCCTACGAAAACCTGCATATTTTGCCTATTATAGCCTATCCCCTAGTTTGCCCGGTGAAATCTACCTCCGCCTTCCGGCGTGCCGAGAGGAATTTTTTTTTTGTAAGTATTTTGTATCTCACCTGCATTTTGTAAGTATTTTCAATTTTAATTGCATTTTGTGTGTATTTCGAGTCTACGTTGCATTTTGTAAGTATTTTTAACCTAAACTGCATTTTGTGTGTATTTTTTAATCTAAATTTCTTTTGTGAGTATTTCCACTCTACATTCTGTGAGTCGTTTCAATCTGAGTTCCATTTTGCAAGTATTTTCAGTCTAACTTAATTTCGGTTATGGTTTCTATTTCATTGTCATTTTCGCTATCACCCAGATCATTAGGGGCCGATAACCTAGATGTTAGGCCCCTTAAAACAACAATTATCATCATCATCATCATCATCATCATCATATTTCTTTCTAAATCTTTCTTTGCCTCTTGAAGTGTCTTGTGCACTTTCGCCCAATATTTTCCATACGACACCCTCATGGTGAAGCGTTTAACACTCTTGGCTGTCACCCCGGAGGTCTGGGTTCGATTCCCGGCTCTGCCAAGAAATTTAATTCTGGTCTGAGGGCTGGAACGGGGTACGCTCAGCCTCGTGTGGCAAAACTGAGAATAGGTGGGTTCGATTCCCACATCAATCATCCAAAAAGTGGATTTCCATCTTTTGTGAGGGCATTCTTTTCACATTTCTGGCGTTTTTGTAGCTTACTTAGGCCTACTCTATTAGAGTATATTCCTACTTCTAAAACAAAAATATGTTCGTAGGATTTGGTTCCATAGTTTAGGGGTTGCGACAACGTGGTCATGTAGCCCCATGTACTTTGGGTGTGTGTGGAATTTTTCTGAAAACTGGTGTTAATTGTGATGGCTGTATTAGTGTGTGTGTTATCTGTAATTCAGGTAAGGACTGCAGACGATCAATTTTTCAAGTAGTTCCCACTTTTGCTACCAAATGTCACCGTCCACAACACCTAGTTGCGGACTCGGCTACTAGATGCCATCGCAGCCAACACCTGGCGGCGAATGTTGGAACTAATATAGTGTTATCAAATAATCTAACCTACAAATTTTGGCTTCACACAAGTTTAGTTAGTGGAAGGTGTGTTTTTTTTTCATGCCTTAAATCTTTGACATGGGAACACCAGCTTTACTTCTCCTCCGAATGAAGGCATAGGGCTGGAGGGATTTTTAACGTTCTTAAAAATCCGACTTCGGGTGGGTTTGAAACCGTGAACTTGGGCATAGAAGCTCACCATGCTACGAACTACGCCACCGAAGGATTTATAAGTTACTGTAGGCTAATTAACCCAATGGACCAACCTTCCTAGCAATGAACGTCCACTGTCCCTCGCTTATGGTTATTATTATTGGTCTAGTATTACCGACAATGGTAGCTATGCTTGCTAACGCGCAGCGCTAGGTCAGAAGGCCAAGCTTTCTGTGGACTCGGTAGGCGTAGGTCCGTACCCAATCGTCGGCTGTCCTTGAAATAAATTTATGTGGTTTTCAATTTTCAACTCCAGGCAAATGCTGGGACGATACCTTCTAATAGTGTAGACAATATCATTACTGAAGTTATTCACAATAATAATCCAATAGATCACAGGCAAGAGGTACTTAAACCTCATTAATAATAATAATAATATTAAGTTAATAATGCAACTACCATCCAAGTGATAATGTTATTGGTTTTACGTCCCTTTTCACTACAGCGGCTTTTAGAGACGCCAGGGTGCCGGAATTTCGCCCCAAAGGGGATCTTTAACGTGCCAGTAAATCTACTGACACGGCTCCCTCACATTTACGCACCCTCAAATGCCAACTGAATGTGCTGGGATTCGATCCCGCCATCTTTTCATCAGCAGGCGAGAACGTTACTGCTGAGCCACGCAGCCAGTCCCATAGAAGTGAACTATACTGCCTGTAAATAAGTATGACGCGCAACACAAGTTTTTACAAACTTACGTATTCTAAACATTGTACAGTGCGTTCGGTTACGGGTGGGGCCGGCTTGCGTGGTAATGCCAGGCTAACCGGCCTCACCCGTAAGCGAACGCACTGTATAGGCCTAGAGACTATAATTATATTTGTGATTGTGTAATTCATGATCATCGTAGGCCTATGCTAATTAAGCCTAAGTGAACAGGATCTGAGGATGAACGCTTGATGTTCGGACATGTCCTCCAAAGTACCCCATTTGGTACATAAAAGCGTGTTAGTTTGTAATAATATCTAGTTCCTTATTAGGATATGTAAATACCTGTTTCTCGCTAAATGCAATTGAGTACAATTTGTGTCGACTGATTAGAAAGCTTTCTTTAATGACCTTCTAATCGGCCACGGCCGCTTCCATCCATCAAGGCCTACTTGCCCAGTTTCATTTACCTTCATTCGTTTCTTCTTACATTAACTCCTCTCATGAGGTAGGCGACAGGAAAGGCATCCGGCCGTAAAAACCACCTGCCACATAGATTTCCTCGCATCTCATCCCTGAACCCGTTGCAAACGCTAATAATAATGGGTAGCCATGAAATGGTTTTCGTGGTTTCCCATTTTCACCACCAGGCAAATGCCGGGACGGTTCCTTTCAATAAGTCCACGGCTGATTTCCTTCCAATATCCCTTCCCTGACCCGTCCTGAAAAGAAAGTACATGCCCATTGGCTGCATTAATAAAATTATTATTATTAATGCTATTGTTGTGGTGTTTGAAGCCATATTTTCAGTGTTGCCTTAGTAAACAAGAGTTTAGTGCTTTTCAGTCGGTCAACACGAATGTACCCAAAAGAGATGGGTTATGCCCTAATCCTGAAATAAATTACATGAGATTAATAAAACACTAGGATGACCAGTTTCGATCGTCAAGCGATCATCATCAGATCCAATACACTTAGGCTATAAAATCTATGTTTGAAATACAGGTGAAAATATTTACAATATGTACAATTATTTAGTTGCAGTATTGGTACTGCAACTGTCAGTGTATGCTAAATGCAGTATATATGTTAGGTGAAATGCTAAATGGTGATAGCTATCCGGAGATTGTACTTTAGAGAGATTATATGGTTGTAAACTATGGTTAAACTATAAAAAAATTTAGGCTAACTACTTATCTGATTGTCTTCCGTACTACAGCTATTCGCAGTTTTCGTGCTCACTTGAACTCGCTGTGCGGTTGACTGCGGTGGTTATCTTAACGACTGGTTTTTCCCTGCCTTCCCCCCCCCCCCCTGTCCCTACGTGCTGTGGGGAGTGATCGCGATGTGTTTGTGTGAGGTGTTGCCAACCTAGATAAGATGTATGTTATTGAATGAGGTGGATCTACAGCTATTAAAGACCGTGGATTAGTCCTCGCCACGCGTGGAGCATAACCCATTCGAACTAAGCGTTGACGGTCTTATGAGGACGAAACTGGTCATCCTAGTGTTTTATTAATCTCATGTAATTTATTTCAGGATTAGGGCATAACCCATCTCTTTTGGGTACATTCGTGTTGACCGACTGAAAAGCACTAAACTCTTGAATGCTATTGTTATTATTATTATCTTTAATTTCTCTTAAATATGGTACAACTCATTCAACAGTAGGCTATATGGATTTCACAATCAACTATCATTTTAACCTAAATTAGGTAAAAGTAGCCTAACAATATGACACGTATCCAGCAGCACTGCTGTCTGTATTCTGGCAATTAGGTGTTTCATTTGTAGTTCCTACAAAGCCATTCCCAACGTCTTTGGAACAACTCCCGTGGAAGAGATCACCACTGGCAAAATTATCACGCTTTTCAGTCCCCATAGTTTCCGTATTTCTTCAGCCAACGGTGCGTAGGCCTACTTGTTTCTTTTTTTAACCTCGGTAGTTAACATATTTTGGCTAAGTGGCACAGCAACGTCTATCTAGTAGGCCGTTTGGTTTCTTTTATTGAGATAGTCAATATCGGGTCGATTGGCCAAGATTTTCTGGTGGGTTATAATAGGTCTATCCCAATACATTTTATAATACCCATTTTAAAGCACGTTGACAGCCTGGTACCTTTGTTAAGAAAATAGCTCAAGATCCTGTTGCCCATAAGAGCAATGTGGTCATAGAGAGCAATCCTCCTCTTACGAATGGTGTCCGGGATCTTTTCTACATGTGTGTAGAGTTCATGATTGCGTCGTCTTCTGGATTCACCATCTTTTTTGATTGGACGTCGAGTTTTTCTCAAGATCTGCCTTTCCCTTATTTCTAATTCTAATCAAACAAATTAAAAGAGCAGAAAAATGTTAGAAAGCAAATGTTGTAGTTTGAGTCTTCAGTCTTGTGTCCGGTTTGATAGAGCTTACCAACCTTCGTGTACTAAGCGAATCGTTTCATCTCTACACTACAATAGCACACCTTACGTCCGAGGCAATCTGTTTAGCATATTCTAACCTTGGTCTCCCCCTACAGTTCTTGTACTCAACCCTTCCTTCTATAACTAAGCTACTCCTGGGTGTCTTAGTATGTGTCCAACCAACCTATCTCTTCTCTTCTCTTCTCTTCATTACCAGTCGCCAGTAACACAGCTTTTCGCCCACGCTCCAGATAAAGGCTTTCAAAAATGACTTTCTAATACCTAAATCTATATTTGATGTCAATAGATGTTTCTTCTGTAGAAATCCTTTCCTTGCCTGAGCCAAACTACTTTTTATATCCTCTTCACTTCGTCCATCACTGGAAAACCACTTTCCAAAATGAAATATACAAAAGATATTTACAGATCCAAATTAACTGATGAGCATTTGAAGTCGCTGCTGATAATTTCCACTTGTAAACTTGATCCACAAACTATTGTCAGTGGAATGTTACAGCAACATAAATCTCATTAATCACAGTAGGCTAATTGTCTAATATAATAATGTATAAATTAATTCTGTAAATTACCTACAGGTATGTACGACACAAATACTGAATTAACCATTTTAGTGCCAAGCCATTTCCTGAAATACATAGTGGCTTCAGTGGTGTAGTTGGTAGCATGCTGAACTGCTGTTCCCAAGATAGCGGGTTCAAACCCAGCCGAAGTCGTCAGATTTTTAAGAGCGTTAAAATCCTTCAGTATACCTTCCTTCGGAGGGAATGTAAAGCCAGTGGTCCCATGCCATAGATTTATGGCATGTAAAAGATCCTTCCACAGACTAAACTTGTGTGAAGCTAAATTTCTAGGTTATATTTCGTTGGAACGCTCTGTCAGAGTTCCAACGTTCACCACTAGGTATCAGTGAGATCTGATAGTGAAAGATGGAACTACTTGAAATTGAACGGAACTTGTATCTCACCCTATGGGTGTCCACTTGAAGCAGCTACAGCCCTTGGCGAGCCGAACATACCCTCGGACACTCCCGGCACTAAAAGCCATACGATAAATAAATAAATAAATAAATAAATAAATAAATAAATAAATTAAATCCTGAAATACATGTTGAAAACTCCATTTTCATTCATTATGCATTGAATATTCATAAAAAGACACATTCCTTTTAAAAGATAAGGTGAATTATTTTTGCTGTAATTTACACAAAATAGTAGGCCTACACGTTTTCAAATATGCCTTCATAAAAGGAAATAGGCTTGTATTTTTTTTTCTTTACAAAATTACAATTCACCATTTGTTTTTCAAGAAAATATATTTAGTTCTTAAAATTCAGGCCAAGTTTCTAAGAAATGTATAGGCCTACTGTTATATAACAAAAATATTCATTTAGTTTTGAACTTAATTTTCTAGAACTTAAATACAACCGTCCCAAAAATTAGTAATACTGTAATATTTTGAATTTATCACTCCCATCGATAAAGTGTAGTGACGTGACATCTGATGTACTTGGTCCAAAATAACACTTCCACTTCATGCAAACTTGAAACCTCAACTTTCCAACGATATGAAGTGACATCTATTATTAGTAGGAATTTCCAAAGATAACAAAACAATTGCGCTCTTTTCATATGATGAGCAAAAGCAGATCAAATCAGCGCGTGGCATTAAGATGGTAAAGTTAGGAACCATCCCGGCATTTGCCTGGAGTTGAAAATGGGAATCCATTGAAGGACGGCCGGAGGAGGGGTTTGAACTCTCGCATCAATTGAGTCTGAAGTCGTGGCCCCATGGCCTTAGCGATCGTAGCTACCCTCAAATGTATCACCAAAATATTAATAAAATACAGCTGTGTAAGGAAGAGATGCCAATGGGTGTTTGTTTTATATTAGTGGAGGGAGGAATGAGGAAGGCTGTACCGGGTGGCTACTGTAGGTATTTGCGAGGACGAGGTGAGGTGGTCCCCCGTGGCTCGCGATGTTGCCGCTCTCTCCCACCGTGGGACAAAGGAGCCCTGCAGATGCTGGGGTTGGAGCTACAGTAGAACCGGTCCACAGCCAACCAGTAGCATCTCTGCTTGTTTACAAGCTTATGCCACGTCCACACTTTGAAGTACAGCCAACGAAATCATGTGCGGAACAAAATTATTTTTGACATTACAAAAATAGATTGAAATGAAAAATAAACCATATTTGCTCAAATGTAGAACAGCGAGACAATGCTCATTTTGAGCCCCTCGATGTGAGATACAAAACTCGGATGGTTCCAATATTTAAGACCCTGGAACCAACCAGCCCCAAGATATTTCTATCACACAACCCCACGTAAGGGAAACAGATCAAGAAATGGCCGGCTCCCTTTAAAACTATGTAATGTAGCCTAAATGTTTCAATTCTGAAACGATATTTAGACGAATAAGATAAAAATTGCGTCAAATAGATCCAAACACTTGATTTACTTCATTAACACTTAGGTCTCGGTAAAAATGTAGTTGAGGTGAAATTATGATACAAACATTAAACAAGTAGTTCCGTGAAGAACTATACAACTTATTTTCATATATCCTACTTATGTTAATTGCCACTATCAACATACAAAATGTCAGTATGATTGCTGTAATAGATTCGTAGATATTGAGAACCGACTAAATATTGCGGATGGTCGCCATGTTGGATTTTTATATATGTAGGTCTTAGAGTTATGTACTGTTACATGAAGATTATTGTGTACGTGTGGTATTCAAACTTCAATCGCATTATTAGGACACAAGAAATAAAAACACATTTTTAAAACTTCGCACAGCTGCCATCTTGTGGTTATGGAAACAATTGAAAAAAATTAGATGCCAGTGGATTAACATTTGTATACGAATTTACTGTACCAAGTGTCACTGCACTCGGATAGTTAAATTGCGAGAAACGGCCATGTGAATATTTATACTTCGCGTCGCCACTATGTTGGATTTGTGATCACAAGGTTATTAAAAGTCCTATAGGTGAATTTATGTTCAGAGCCCCTATGAACATTAAGAAATTCAGTTTAATTGCTCTAATAGATTCGTAGATATTGAGATCCATCTAAATATTTCGGATGGTCGCCATGTTGGATTGCTAAATGTATAGGCCATAGAGTCATGTACCATTAAAGGAAAATTATTGCGTAGGTTCATTATTCAAACTTTCACTTCGATCGCATAATTACGACACAAGAAATAATACTTAATTTTAAAATTATCATAGCTACCATCTTGAGGTTATGTAAACAATTGAACTAAATTACATACCAGTGCATTACAATGTGTATAAATATTTCCTGTACCAAGTTTCATTGCGCTTGGATCATTAAATTGCGAGAAAGGTCCATTTGAAATTTTCAACTTCGCTTGGCCGCCATATTCGTTTTGTAGTTAGCCGGTTTTTGAAAGTCTTATATAGATGAACTTCCAGTAGTGCCCTTTATCTCCGTACAAAATTTCAGGGTGATACCGCTAATAGTTTCAGAGATATAGAATGCAGGTGAAATATTTCGCACAGCCGCCATCTTCAGGTTATGTAAACAATTGAACGAAGTTAGATGTCGGTGCATTACAATGTGTATAAATATATACTGTATCAAGTTTTATTGCATTTGGTTGGTTAAATCGCGAGAAAAGTATATTTAAAAGTCGCAACTTCGCTTGGCTGGCATGTTGGTTTTGTAGTTACCAGATTTTCAAAAGTCACATTGGTAAACTTCTAGTAGTTCCCTTTATCACCGTAAAATATTTCAGGGTTATATCGGTAATAGTTTCGGAGATATTGAATGCTGGTGAAATATTTCGCACAGCCGCCATGTTGGATTAGTGAGACGTAACAAAATTTGAAGGGCACGGTCGGGGTCACCCGGAATGGAGCTATGATCTTACCGAGTTTCATTGAAATCGCTCCAGCTGTTTAGAAGTTATTAGGGGGGACACGCACCATCACACACAGACAGACACACGGACAAAAGGTGATCTCATAAGCCTATTTTTTTCATAGGCTAAAAATGATCACATTCAATCCTAAAATAATTCACATGGAAACGTTTGACTTCTAATACCTAGCAGAATAAAGTCTTCCATGATGAAAGTGAAACCTAGGCAACTATACAGTTTGAAGAACTATCTTTAATTTCAAATGTTATGATTTAGAAGCCAGTTTAGAATTTGATCCTAAGAATATGATCTAATGATTAATGTATGGTATTTACTATCTTCCAAGGGAAGCAATTTCTATATAGGCTACACTAGAAGCTATAACACGGAGAAATAATTCTGACAGCACTGCATTGAACTAACGAATATGCTGTAAGCTATAGCCTATAAATAACCCAGCCCATGAAGGGCCTAGGCCTACCAAGCGATCGCTGCCCAGCCATTTGGCCTGCAGATATTGGGGTGACGCGTGATCAGCGCATCGGGTCCCCTCAGTCGTTAATCTTGGTTTTCCTGATCGAGGCGCTGCCTCACTGTCAGACAGCTACTCAATTGTCCTCACGAGGCTGAGTGGACCCCGTTCCAGCCCTCACGTCAGTTTCTAAAATCCCTGACGGAGCCGGGAATCGAACCCAGGGCCTCCGGGGGAGAGGCAGGCGCGCTACCCCAACACCACGGTGTTTAGCCTATGATTACCTTCAATTACCACCCCCACAAAACTACACCTTTCATCGTTCTAACATTGGCTATCAAAGCATGTGAAACACGAAAATCTCAGCGTCATCAGGTATGCATGAGGCGGATCTTACATCAAGGTAGAACGGTAATATTATAGATGCAATAGATCAACTTCTCAGTCAAGTGACGTTATTCGTTTGCAAATTAAATTGCAAATTGTATATTTCAAACATGAGTTCACCTTAAGGATCCTGTATTTTACCATTTAGACGATGGCAATATAAAACATGTAACTTAATGCGAAGTAAACCACAAGCAATTATAACTTCGGAATAGTAGGTCCATACAAACAATCATTGAATCTTTTAAAATGACTGTTCTCCATCGTTGAGTGCTGGACCCCAAGCTTTCTTAAAATTTCCCATGAAATCAGTGACGTAACTAGGGTTTGCTTTTGGAGGGGGATGAGCTTAGTCAAAATAACATTTGGAGGCGTGGATGAGGGCTCGATCATAATGAGACATGAAAGTTGATATTGCCTACAGTTTTGGCGTTTCTTAACATCGTATCTAGGTATATGGTTTCGTACCGTACTTGATCCATTAGCATTTGATATGTTGCATTTTCATTTATCAATGAACAAATGCTCAAAACTCAACTATTATGTTGATATTAAATTATAAAGAACAGTTTTCATCACGAAGTAATTTGGCCCTTTCTATTCCCCGACATAGGCCTATTAATAAACTACAGTTTCTAACTAATGTTTAACTTAATATAGCAATAAAAATAAACACCACATTATTCACTTTTCAAAATGGCACTTATTAGATACTAACAAGTGGTGTATTTTTTTGAAAAGGATGAGGAAAGATAATGCCACATCCATCTCACTGCCACCTCTCTGTCTAACTGAACAGTTGATTAGTTTGCTCATTCAGTTAGTGTTAAGTTAGGGTGTCACTAAAATTGTTACACGAGTGAAAAGAAATGCTTTCAAACTTTATCCAATTATTTGTCATCGATCCGAAGATTGTTTCCATTCAAAATGTAAAACTGTATCAAATTTCATAACTTATTTACAATATTTGACTCTCGGGAGGGGATTGAACCCCTTGATCACCCCCCGTAGTTACGCCACTGCACTAAATCTATGGGTTCCTTTCTGCTTCTGATCGAAACAAACATAACAGGAACAAAAGTTTGGTGCTTTTCAGTCGGTCAACACGAATGTACCCAAATAAGTTGGGTTATCCTAATCCTGAAAAAAATTACATGTGATTAATAAATACACATGGATGACCAGTTTCGATCGTCAAGCGATCATCATCAGATCCATTACACTTAGGCTATAAAATCTATGTCTGAAAATACGGGTGAAAATATTTACAATGTGTACACGTATTTAGTTGCTGTATTGGTAAATATTTTCACCTGTATTTTCAGACATAGATTTTATAGCCTAAGTGTAATGGATCTGATGATGATCTCTTGACGATCGAAACTGTTCATCCAAATGTATTTATTAATCACATGTAATTTTTTTCAGGATTAGGGCATAACCCAACTTATTTGGGTACATTCGTGTTGACCGACTGAAAAGCACCAAACCTTTGTTTACTAAGGCAACACTGAATGAAAAATGGCTTCAAACCCCATAAACATAACAGGCCAGTTTCCTGGACGAGTGTTATCCGCCAATGAAAAGTTGTACAGATTTAACTGCGGTATTTAATAAGGGAAAGCTGATGACAAGTTCAGAAATCGAGAGTTGTGGGCTACTATATTGTTGATAACGTTGATGAGAATTGCATGGGCGAAATGTAGGCTACAACTGACCTGACATTCATATTTATGATAGATTTTGTATTTACGATGTACGGTTGTAAGTTACTAAAATAAATCATGCACAGTTCACAACTAACTGTGGCAGGTAGAGAGACGAGGTTATGGGTGTATTTATATTTAGCCTTAGCATCCCCCAACCTCTCACGTACGGGATAAGAGTCTGGCGCACAGCAGGAACCAAACAGTGCACTGCCTGAGCTAATTAACGGTTAAAAATACTTGAACGTAGCATAAGCCCCCAGTCTTCCACCCTGTCGCTTCGTCCATCTGCACCGCTGTTGTTGCTCAACTAAGTACAGTAGGATAAGTTTGGAATGTTAAACCTTTTCACTGATACAGGCTTGCATAATAAGTGAGTTATGGGCTCACCTCCTATAATATGGTTGCGAAATTGAATCTTCACTCATTTGCTTCACATTTCAGGGGTCATTACATTTATTGAGAGACAGATGTCTTGATGTTAAGTCCTTTAGAACAGTGATCACATTCAATTCCAGGCACGTTAAGAAGATCTCGGAACAAAATTCCGGCAGGCTGAGTCCCTAGAACAATAGCAGTCAAATAGGAGGTTAAATTATATGATGTATTTATTTGTTCATTTGTTTGTTAGTTCATTCATTCGTTTGGGGCAGATTAACTCACTGTTCCGCCCCTTAAACCCACAACAGTCAATCATATTTATTTGTTTGTTCGTTTGGGGCAGATAAACTCACTGTTCCCCTTAAACCCACAACAGTCAATCATATTTATTTGTTTGTTTGTTAGTTTGGGGCAGATGAACTCACTGTTACGCCCCTTAAACCCACAACAGTCAATCATATTTATTTGTTTGTTCGTTTGGGGCAGATGAACTCACTGTTCCGCCCCTTAAACCCACAACAGTCAATCATATTTATTTGTTTGTTTGTTCGTTTGGGGCAGATGAACTCACTGTTCCGCCCCTTAAACCCAAAACAATAAATGTTTATTTATTTATTTATTTATTTATATATTTATTTATTTATTTATTAGGGGCAGATGAACTCGCTGTTCCACCCCTTCAACCCACTAAAATCAATTATTTATTTATTTATTTATTATTTATTTATTTATTTATTATTTATTTATTTAGTTAGTTATTTTATTATTTATTTATATATTTATTTATTTATTAGGGGCAGATGAACTCGCTGTTCCCCCCCTTCAACCCACTAAAATCAATTATTATTTATTTATTTATTTATTTATTTATTTATTTATTTATTTATTTATTAGGGGCAGATGAACTCGCTGTTCCACCCCTTCAACCCACTAAAATCAATTATTTATGTATTTATTATTTATTTATTTGTTTATTTATTTATTTATTTATTTATTTATTTATTAGGGGCAGATGAACTCGCTGTTCCACCCCTTCAACCCACTAAAATCAATTATTTATTTGTTTATTATTCATTTATTTATTTATTTATTAGGGGCAGATGAACCACAACAATCAATCATATTTAGCCTATGTATTTATATATTTGAAGCCTCCGTGGCTTAGGCGGCAGCACGCCGGCCTCTCACCGCTGGGTCCGTGGTTCAAATCCCGGGCACTCCATGTGAGATCTGTGCTGGACAAAACGGAGGCAGACAGGTTTTTCTCCGGGTACTCCGGTTTTCCCTGTCAAAATTTCATTCCAGCAACACTCTCCACTATCATTTCATTTCATCTGTCATTCATTTAATCATTGCCCCAGAGGAGTGCGTCAGGCCTCGGCAGCCGGCACAGTTCATATCCTCGCCGCTAGATGGGGGCTTCATTCATTCCATTCCTGACCCGGTCGGAGACTGGAAGCAAGCTGTGGATTTTTAGCCTACTTTCGATTTTTGCAAAAAATGAAAGTAGACTTATGAGATCAACACAGGGCGAAAAAAGTGTGTCTGTCTGTGTGTGTGTATGTGTGTGTGTGTGTGAGTCTGTGTGTGGGTGTCTGTGTGTCTGTGTGTGTGTGTGTGTGAGTGTGTGTACTCTGAATGTCTGTCCCCCCCCCCTATCAATTCGAACACGGTGAATGCGAATTGAACGAAATTTGGTACAAAGGTAGCACTAGCAAAGGACACCTCAGTGCCATGTTTTATATCGCCGCCATCTTGACGGAAACGTAATGGCGGCCACACAAATGTTCAAAGCTTAAATCAAATTACGACTAACCTAATCATCCGATCTCTACCAAATTTTGCAACAACATACCTTTATGGGGGGAGCATCCTTTGACCAAACTAATAAGTCATCAGCGTAATAGTTTGCGGATGGCGGCCATCTTTGTGTGAAAATCGATTCCCCCTATTAATTCGAACACGGTGCAACCGAATGGAACGAAATTTGGTACAGAGGTAGTACTAACAAAAGGCACCTCAGTGTCATGTTTTATATCGCCGCCATCTTGACGGAAACGTAATGGCGGCCACACAAATGTACAAAGCTTAAATCAAATTACGATTAACCTAATCATCCGATCTCTACCAAATTTTGCAACAACATACCTTTATAGAGGAAGCATCCTTTGACCAAATAACTAGGTCATTAGCCTAATAGTTTGCGGATGGCGGCCATCTTTGTGTGAAAATCAATTCCCCCTATTAATTCAAACACGGTGAAACCAAATGGAACGAAATTTGGTACAGAGGTAGCACTAGCAAAGGGCACCTCAGTGTCATGTTTTATATCGCCGCCATCTTGACAGAAACGTAATGGCGGCCACACGAATGTTCAAAGCTTAAATCAAATTACGATTAACCTAATCATCCGATCTCTACCAAATTTTGCAACTATATACCTTTATGGAGGGAGCATCCTTTAACCGATCTAATAGGTTATTAGCCTAATAGTTTGCGGGTGGCGGCCATCTTTATGTCAAAGTTGATTCCCCCTATTAATTCGAACACGGTGGAACCGAATGGAACGAAATTTGGTACAGAGGTAGCACTAGCAAAGGGCACCTCAGTGTCATGTTTTATATCGCCACCATCTTGACTGAAACGTAATGGTGGCCACACGAATGTTCAAAGCTTAAATCAAATTACGATTAACCTAATCAGCCGATCTCTACCAAATTTTGCAACTACATACCTTTATGGAGGGAGCATCCTTTGACCAATCTAATAGGTCATTCGCCTAATAGTTTGCGGAATGCGGCCATCTTTGTGTCAAAATCGATTCTCCCTATTAATTCAAACACAGTGAAACCGAATGGAACGAAATTTGGTACAGAGATAGCACTAGCAAAGGGCATCTCAGTGTCATGATTTATATCGCCGCCATATTGACAGAAACGTAATGGCGGCCACACAAATGTTCAAAGCTTAAATCAAATTACGATTAGCCTAATCATCCGATCTCTAGCAAATTTAGCAACAACATACCTTTATGGAGGGAGCATCCTTTGACCAAACTAATAGGTCATCAGCCTAATATTTTGCGGATGGCGGCCATCTTTGTGTGAAAATCGATTCCCCTTATCAATTCGAACACGGTGAAACCGAATGGAACGAAATTTGGTACAGAGGTAGCACTAGCAAAGGGCACCTCAGTGTCATGTTTTATATCACCGCTATCTTGACGGAAACGTAATCGCGGCCACCCAAATGTTAAAAGCTAAAATGCAATTACGACCAACCTAATAATCTAGTCTCTACCAAATTTTGCAACACCATATCTTTATGTGGGAAACATATTCAGACCAAACTGCAAGAACATCAGCCCAATAGTTTGCAGATGGTGGCAAAGTATGTGTGCAAATCGATTCCCCCTATCAATTCAAACACGGTGAAACCGAATTGAACGAAATTTGGTACAGAGGTAGCACTAGCAAAGGGCACCTCATATTCATGTTTAATATCCCTATAGCACGTTGTATTTCAACAAGCTACTACAACCAACATTCAATCATACTCCTTGAAAAGGGCAAAGAGTTATAACAATACCCATGCATTTAGGAGAAAGTAGGCTATATGTTCTTTACTGAACATCTTGTTCATTTATTTATTTAGTTATTTGAGAACACAATGCATAGCGTACATAATGAGTAATGACTGAACATTACCGGCTTCAAGGAACCTAATAATAATAATAATAATAATAATAATAATAATGTTATTAGTTTTAATTCCCTTCTAACTACTGAGGCTTTTAGAGACGCCAAAGTGCCCGAATTTTGCCACGAAGGGGATCTTTAACATGCCAGTAAATCTGGCCTACTAACACGGCTCCCTCGCATTTGCGCCCTCCAAATATCAACTGATTGCGCCAGGATTCGATCCTGTAACCTCGGGCACAGCATACGAGAGCGTTACCGCTAAACCACACAGCCAGTCCTCAAGGAATCAAAGCACAGTACAGCCTAATTGCTAAATTAGCCATTTCTCGGCTAGAAAGCCGAAATCAGTAGCTATGAACTACTGAACAGTTCGGGTTGTTGAAATAACAGCTTGACGCATTAGGTTGCTCACACAAGGGGTTCAAACCAACGTCCTCCGGACTTGTTGCAGCTGCTATCGCGGCCGTTAACGAGTACGGCTACGCCACGAGGGTGTCAAAAAAGCAGTAGCAAATTTTCAAAGGAACAAATTTTCCATCAATAAAATTATAACTTAGCCTACTGGGTTTCAGTTCCATGTTAGACCAAGTAAATATACGAACATGTCCGAGAACAGACCATTTATTTTACTCTTCACGGCAGCGAATGTAAAAATATGTGCACAAAGCGTAGCGCGGTGCACGTGTAATAGTGTTATTATGGTGGCAGATTCTGGGAAGAACACTATTACCATACATTCCAACGCGGAACAGGTCGGGAGCCGTGTAAAGAACACGTGGGCGGGAGTAGACTGCCATAAAAACTATTGTCTTGGGTGACAAAAGGCTGCACAGGTATGTGACTCGCTATTATTAATAAGGGTCATTCCTGCTGAGAACTGTGTTCTGAGTGTCGGTCAAGGACCTACAGCAGGGCGCCAAGCTTTCTACACCTTAAGACACAGAATGTCCTAAGTCACGGTTTCTGCCTCCTTCATACATATTATGTTAATGACGGTGTGTAATTATAAGGGGGTTACCTTAATACTGCCCTTTCAGATGTTCTCCACTGAAATTATACGTTCTGGGAGATTCTATTACGGTCATTTCGTTGTTAATGTAATGTATTACAAACATAACTCATCTATATTTACATATGTAACAATGGATGTGGTAAGCTTATTCAAAAGCAGATAAATACTCTGGATGTTTTATGTAACGCTATGTAAAGATTTCTTTTTTCCATGATGCTATCAAACGTTTATAATTCTCTTCAAGTGATGAGTATGCTCTGCTGTTTTATCTGGGAAATAACTTGCAAGTTCTTGACTATAGATAGTTTTGAAGCCATTTATCAGTGTTGCCACATTGAAATTATTGATATTACAACATATAGTCGGTCAACACAATGTTATCCCAATTACTGGGACATGCAAAAGATAACCTAATAAAATCTATGGTATGTTTTGTAGAGTTATTTGGATCTGATGATGCTCGCTTGACGAGACACACGTCATACCTTAGTTTACGCCAACTCTTTACTAACGATTAGTTAGTTAATTCCTATTTAACTTAAATACAAAATTACATCTAAAAATGTCAGCTTTGTATGTTGAAAGGTGTAGATGACCTCGCTGTTCTGCCCATTAAAACGCCAACTCTATGTTGAAAAGTTCCGAAAAAAAGGAACATTTTATAGCGTATCTAGAAAAACATTTTAGCTAGGAAGTGGATTCAGAGATATTTCGGGTTTTAGAACATGTCAGTAGCATTGGATTCATCTTGTCTCATTTGAAGCACTTGCATTAATTTTGCTCTTGTTCCATGAACCTTTGCCTTTCTTCTAACGCAGCCTCTTTTATTATATATATTTTTTGTATCTATCATATAATAGAAATAAAAATAAAAATGTACTTTGGTGGGTTTACTAATATCCAATTATAAAATCTAACGTGTCAAACACTAAGAAGTTTAATAATTAAATTAAAACGTACATGTTTCGGTATAACAATGATACCCTCGTCAGCGTGGATTAAAGAAAAAGAATCTTAAAAACTATGATAACAAGTAGGCTACAAAGAGATAATGGATATCCTTACAATAACATTAGAATGTAAATAAATAAAATATCACGAAAAAGGTAGAAAATACATAAAAGAACAAGATTAAAAGTTAATAAATCTACCTTAATGGACTGCCTATCGGAAGTCGCTGCTGAGAGCTATTGGATGTTGCTTCCAGCCAGATATAATGATACGGAACTGCGCCTAAAATTTCAAAAGATGAAGTCATCCAACCCTGGAGAGAATTCTGTCAAATCCCATTTGTCGCCTTCAATATGTCGCTTCTAGATGGTCGAACACTCCAAATTTCTCTATAAATGGCAAAAAACAACTAACCTCGAACAAGACAGAGGAGGTCCACCTGTTGGCTAGCTCCGTAGAAATAGCGGTCCAAACGGGCAATGCATTCCCCAATACAACTCAAGTTGGCCAAGGTACACTTATAAGTTGTAACGAAATACTTGGTCTTTGATAAGCCAAATGCAATATATACTGTAAGTCGAGAAATAAACTCAAACTAGCACATTCACGAAACAGTGTGCATCAAATGGAACATGTAAATGGGTTTACTGACAGGATGCACGATTTTGGGAAAGTATAAGGAAAGTAGTCTCAGGAATGAGATATGAAAAAAAAATAACTTTAGAAAGGTATAAGTGGGCCGTTCCTTCTTGACCGGTAGGCTACATATTACGTGCCCCGCACAGTGAACCTTCATACTTTTGTGATCAATGCAACTAAAGTTGCAATGTGCCCTCGGCAGCGCATGTGCATATTCAGTGGTCTCATGTTCTACTCGGGATTTAAGAAGAATTCTCACTGCTTACGACCGGCCACGAATGACCGGCCCATCTATAACATTCCGTAGATCAATATGGCACAAAAACAACCTTTTGAAAATGTTGAAGATTATGAACACTACGAAGCCCCTTAAGCCCCATAGAACAGCTCCAATTGTAAAAGGTTCAGGGTCAATCGCATGCCGCTTTCTGTGGTGACTGCTGGGAATGAATTTTCCGTTGCGACTATACTTGGATGGTGGAGTGGGTTCACGTGATTCGAATAGGTAAAGATATATTACTAATTGGCTCAGATATGGAGAGAAAGCGTAGCAAGAATAGACGTAGATGATACGAACTCGGGATTTTTTGTGTGTTATTGGAACAAAAGAATAAATGCAGAAAAGACAGCAATGGTAACTGTGAATACGGATAAATGTATTCTCCCACAGAGATTGTTTTTATTTTATTTTAAATTTAGGGGCTTGGTGACATCGTAGTCATGTAGCCCCGTGTACTTGAGTGGGTGTGGAAATTGTCTGATAACCTGCGTTATTATGATGTGTATTTGTAATTGAAAAGGAAGGAAGGAAGCTTGTAGTTTAACGTGACCGTTAATCTAGCGATCATAAGCCACGGGACCTCCGTTTTACGTGGAATCCGAACCACAGGACATGGCATTTCACATCGAAAATCTCACATGCATTGACCGGGAATCGAACCCGGTCCGCCTTGTTGAGAGGCATACAGATTGACCGCTGCGCCACCACGCCCGCCCGCCCCCCATTTGTAATTGAGATCAGGCTTGTGGCAGAAGACGGCCGGTTCCTTAATTTAAGTACCGTCCCGGCATTTGCCTGAAGTAAGAGTGGAAAACCACGGAAAATCACTTTTAGGATGGTTGAGGTTGGAATCAAACCTACCTCTTCTCTTCTGAGTGAACCTTGGTTCCAACCTTTATATCAGAATTGAACCCTGACCTCAGGGGTAACAGCTAAGAATGGTAGCCACTGCGTCATGAGGTGGTCTGCACGGAGAATATTGCAGACTGACTATTTAGGCTGTATCCCAAAGCTACATTTTCAGCCGTAGTGAAGTAGTTTGTTGACTAATATTCCGGATATAACGCACAAGTCATCATCCAAAGCTGCTTAGCACATACCAATCAAATCTGTAATAGCTAGTGAACGAAAGTGCTTGCTTGTACAAGGAATTTATAGATATAGCAAATCTACTTTTACTAGAAGCAAAACTGGATACCTCAACATGAAGAATTAATACAGTGGAACTTGGATAATTCGAACCTCAAGGGACCAGTAAAAGTATTCAAATTATCCAAAAATTCGAATTAAGAAATTTCTTTGAAAAGGGTAGAGAAAATATATTGTATTACGTTTACATAATGATTTACGTTCAACAAAGCAGATTAACAGACAACGGTACTTTATTATGACTATCGTGAATAACCTCAAAAGTTTCAAATGAAAAATAAAATCAAAATGTACTATTCACCTATTTAACGACAGTAGTAATCCTGCAATGTAGTTTAAGTCTTAGAGAAATCTGCTGCTTTCCAAAACGTTTGAGATTTTTACATGATTCCTACAATTAAGTCTCTCAACCAATGAATCTAACAAATTTAAGGAGCGGAAAACAGAATCACTTACATCATTTCTACTTTCAAAACAACGCCTAAGTTCTGAAATGTGGTTTGTTGCTTGGGCTGCACTCAGAACATTTTTTTCGGGAACTGACCCAACTGTTTGGCTTCCGATCGGCTTTTTTACTAAAAAATTCGAATTATCCAAAATATAATTCGCATTAACCACGATTGTTTAGCATTGATTGTATATAAAATGCTAGAGACCAAGAGAAAAATTCGAATTAAAGAAGATTTCGAATTATAGAAGTTCGAATTAGCCACGTTCCACTGTACCTTGAAAAAAAAAGCGTTGGCTCGTTGCACCGCCTTCTTGCGCTTCGGATAGGCACCAGCACGTAAACCTTGTGCGTTTCAGAACACATGTCTATGAAGGAGGCCATGCTTTAAGCACACATGAAGGACTTATTTCAATAGTACATCTCCATTTTTGAATTGAAGGGAGTTATCCTCTTTTTCATTTAAATGAGAGATGAAACTATTGTTACGGCTGTGAGTTTGTGTCATCACTCGCCGCATGAGTCACAACTGCCCCAGGGCTGGGCTGTGGCCTGCCTCCTGTATTGAGTGTGCCTTATGCAACAGGGCTACTAGGACAAAGGAGTAGTCCAGAATATTCGTGACTGGACCAGCGATGGAAACCTCGAGAAGCCGTGAACCCTGGATGGATCTAGAAGCATTTATTGAGTCACCGGCCTGCTATATAAGTCCGACCTGTCTAGCAGTTGTTGTTGTGTTTTACGAGCTAGTGTGAGCGATTATCCTGTGCGACAGAAGTGTGGTGACGAAGTGCTGTGCGAGTTACGAAATCCAGTGACATTGTTTCTCCAGCTTGTGGACAGCGAAATAGCCTGCAACAAGTGATCGTAAGTAATTGAGGTCGGTGAACGTAAGGGGGGGGAGCAGGTAGTTTCTGTCAAGGCCACTGTACTCATTAGGACGGATTAACTTCTGTGGTCTGTTGACAAGTGGAAGGGCCAAGAGCGCTCAAGGAAGAGACTTGAGGAAACTGGAGTAAGGCTCCTAATTGCTTGTATTTGCTGATTAGTGTAATTTTCTGGCCACAATAAAGTTAATTATTTCTTTAAGCAGTAATTGGTGTTGTGCTTCCTACCCACCGTAATCCAGTTAACAAAGGTGCCACTAGGGGGTGGCACGTAACACTATGCATTGAGGTGCACTCACTTTGCAGAAGAGCATTAGCTGGATGTGTACCATTTATGAAACAAAGAGGAAACTGACTTGTATAAACATAAACAAGAGGATAACACCCTTCATTTTAAGAGTGGAGTTGTACCACTAATACTGAAATAAGGCCTTCACATGTCCCAAAGCTCTGTAGTGCATAATACATAGTGAGTAGTTGCTAGCACGCTAGGTAATAGTTATGAACTTGAGCTTTGGGACAAAGCCTTACTACCGTTAGAACGAATGAATGCTTGGACAAGAATGTTGACTATGCTGGCTTTGCGCGTCAGTGCCGTACTGCTGTGCATCCTTATATCTGCCTTCTAAATTAAACCTTCTTACGAGCTCTTATTACCTTGTATTACCTTGTTAAAGGCATGTAATACAATGTAGGAAAGCATAGGAGCCATTCCCGATGCACGCGTGGGAGGGGAGCCTATCACGGGTACCTTTGGTTCTGGTCCGTAGTACTTTTATGAATGTGTTTGTGTTATCTTTGTTCCATGGATATAACAATACCTCTTAGCAACTGGCGTGTACTTTAATAAAACAAGGTCTCCACGCCATATTCTAGAGATGACATTACTGCATTCACTTTAAATGTCCTGTTATTGCAGATTTGTAATGCTCGTTTCATGAGACAACCTAAGCTTCTTAATGCTTTGAGAAGTTCAGTTTCGTTGTGAAAGGAAGTCGCGATTGTTGTTGGTTAAGTACAGGTAGCTCGAATGTATCTCTAGTGGTGGCATATAAATATTGGTATGACGAATACAGGCTACTCAAGTTAACAAACGATAAGACTTTGCATTGTAAATTTAAAAAGTAGTTCCGTGAAGAACTAATTAGCCAATTTTCATATATCCTACTGGTCTTACATAGGACACGAGAAATGAAAACAGGATTTTAAAAAATGCACAGCCGCCATTTTTAAGTTCTCATAAAATTTCATTAAGTTAGACGTCAGTATATTAAGGCTGGTATGAGATATACCGTGCCTTTTGTTACGGACTGTTGAAGAAGTTTTCTTCTTCTTCTCCTTCCTCTCCTTCAATAGTCCGTAACAATAGTTTATATATAAATCTTAATATATATAAGTTTTACTGCACCCAAACGGCCAAGGAAAAGGAGTTACAGTTGAAATAGGACAATATAACATATGTGAACATTTCCACTAAGTACATCTGCACTGTCACTCTGAACAGAGTTATTACATGAAATGTGCACAAATGTGCATACATAAAGACTTATATTCTATGTACTATGTTTGATACATTTAGATCTAGTCTTTGCTATAGTCGATGATTGACTTAATCCTCTTATGACATTTAGTTAGGTGGTATTTTTCACAATGTTCGTTGCGTAGTACGCATAAGTTACACATGCATTGTTTGGTTAGTGAAATTTGTCATTTATACATATCTTGTGGTGATAGCCGTGCACTGAAAGTCTGGTTAGCACCGATCGCAGTTCATGGCGTCAGTAGCGTAAAAGTCTTCGGGTAATTCTTTTGTGTTTTCGTTTCCTTAGCTCTATTAATTGAGTTACTTGCTTGGTGTGCGGTAGGAGCAGCTTGAGATTCATGTCCTCTATGTAGAACGGTTCCCTTGCCAGTTCATATACCAGTCTGGACTTGGTCGTTCTCGCTACTCCAAGAGCTCTCTTCAAATATCTAGATTTGATTTTCTCGAGGTTGGTAAGGTCCGTTAGGGTTAGTCTTTCCCCGTTTAGTAAAACAGTGAAAAACCTCGGTATGACTCTGACTGAAACCCTTGACTGGTCTGCACATGTAAGTAATACTTGCAGGAAGATGTACGCGACGCTAAAACCACTCAAACGGCATAAGGACATTTTACCACAAGACGTGAGGATAAAACTTATTTAGACTTTGATACTACCAATACTTGACAATTGCGACGTGGTCCTTGTTGATGCAACTAGTGAACAAACTAAAAAACTGCAACGAGCATTGAACTCTAGTCTTCGATTTGCTTTCAACTTGAATTACGATTCTCACGTAACCCCTATCTACAAAGCTCTTTCTTGGCTGAAACCTGAAGGGAGTCGAAATTTTCATATTTTGACGTCGGTATATCGAACCCTAGACGAAAATCTCCCAGTGAATATTTCTTCGAAATTTCATTTCCTGTCCTCATTTCATAATATTAATACTAGATCTGGCTCTTCCCTCGCTATTCCCGTTAACCACTCTTCCAAATACAATAAATCCTTCGTTGTGACTGGGTCGCGAATTTGGAATACACTTCCAGCTGACGTAAGGAAATGCAAGACCTACACAAAATTTAAGACTGCTTGCAGATATTTCCTTTTGAACACCGCTGACTGTTTCGTGTGACTGATGATGGATGATAGACAGCATGATTGAGCCATTATGGTATATAAATAACACTATCACTTATTATTATTATTAGTATTATTATTATTATTATTATTGTTTCAGGTAACAATTTTATATGTTTCTTTGTTTGATGTGCATTGCTATCTTTATTTTTTATGTCCTGTATTATTCTAACTTAATTTCTAGTTTACGTATCTTATTCAATGGTAGTATTTGTGTATTTTATTATAACTATGTGGTTAAGTGTAAGAGAGGGCCACGAGCCCTTACTTCGCCACTGCAAAAGACATAAATAAATAAATACATAAATAAATAATATTAGTTCAATATCGTATGTGATAACTGGAGATATTTTGGCATCTTTATCACATGTAATTAATTTCAGTCTTTTTCAAATATTCCAGTAATAATTGTGTTGACTGACTGAAACTTACAATATAAATTGTAAATCAGGCAACACTGAAGAATGGCTTCAAGACTATCCTTACCTCTGGATTCGACTATCGAGAATTAGATCGAGATCGAGATCGATATCTTATGGTTGTTCAGTAATTAGCTTTGCAATCCCCTCATTATCTAAGACCCGGAAATGGCATGTGGTCGAGCGAAGATCGGTGGCGGTGTCGTAAACTGCCAACGTTCCAGTTCGGAACGCAAGAGATTTGGGGTAGGATTCCGAAGGGGGTCATTGTCTCATTTTCAAGTCTTACTTAACGGATTTTTTTTTCATAGCCAGGAGTCCTCTTTCAGTGATCCTGGGGAGGGCATTGACTCCAAATGTGTGATATTTCTGTATTGATGAATCTATGCTTTATATCTTTATTTGTGTTTCGGTCTTTTTTACACTTCAGTTACGGTACAGATATTTATTTTTACTAAGCTGGTAAGATGTATGTTTGTATGTCCGTATAGACCAAGGTCTCCCGTATTATGGTCGATAGTTGAGCTCACTGGAGAATGGAGAATGCAGCTTGTAACTGTGAAAGGGTGGCAACTGGTCAACACAAGAGGCAGGAAGTATTGGGTTTACTTGGGGAGAAGTGTGAAGGTCTGGAAATGTAAACTTGTCAATATTAGACTATCTATTTACATTCCTACCGGAATGCGTGACACTTGTTTCACTCCAGTGTCACAGACCAACGCCATCGGTCGAATATTTATGGTGTTGCTTTTACGTTGATTTCCTGAAGGAAAGAATTAAATAAATTTTCTTACCGGAGAGATGTCTGTCATTCGCATATGATTAGAGAAATACTAGAATATTGCCAAATTCATAGTAACACCAAACACAGTGTTGGATAGAGAAGTTGATACGTTTTCTACAATAAAGTGGGGGTTGCCGACTGCGTAGCGCTAGGCCATGGGGCCAAGCTCTCTGTGGACTCGGTAGACGTGGGTTCGAGCCCCACAGTCGGCCATCCTTGAAATGGTTTTCCGTGGTTTCCCCATTTTCAATTCCAAGCAAATGCTAGGACGGCACCTTCTGACTTATTTTCACATCCTTTCCCAGTTTCATTCACCATCATTCATTTAATCTCTCATTAACTCCTCACACGAGGTTGGCGTCAGGAAGGGCATCCGACCATAAGAACCATCTGCCACAAAGACTTTCATAGCATCTAATCGTCGGATATTTTAAGAGCGTTAAAAGTCCTTCAGTGTGCCTTACTTCAGAGGGGAAGTAAAGCCGGCGGTCCCATGTCATAGATTTATGGCATGTAAAAGATCCTTCCAAAGACTAAACTTGTGAGAAGCGAAATTGTTAGGTTAGATTTCGTCGAAACGTTCTATCAAAGTTCCAACGTTCACCACTAGGTATCATTGATATCTGGTAGCGAAAGTTGGAACTACTTGAAATTGAACGGAACTTGTAGCTCCCCCTAAGGGTGTCTGCTGGAAGCAGCTACAGACTCAGGCGAGCCGAACATGTCCTCGGACACTCCCGGCACTAAAAGCCATACGATAAATAATAATCGCCGACCTCGTTGGACATCGGGAATAATAAGGGGTAGACATTCCAGTTATATGAGTGAAATGTGACATGAGATCCATATTATTTACGGAATTTTATATTACTAAAAAAACAGAAATTGATAGTACAAGTCGGCAAGTGTAGCTCTGGGCCAGTGTGTGAGCCTCTGGTACTGTGCGATGTATCGGTTACCGGTTCGAGTCCGACTTCAAGCATGGGTGTTCGTGTTGTCACCATCCACGCACGTCATCAACGAAATCAAGCTTCGATCTTTGTTATTACGTAATACGTTATGTGGACTGTCCCTTATCAACACATTTCCTGCTAGATAAACAGAGGAGAGAAAACACGCTAGAGAAAAGGGCTGGAATGATTGGTTGCTCGCCTGTTGGTCTCAGCACAAGACAGTCTGTGTTGTACCGGTATTATAATATTAATACCACAAGTTTCTAAAAACATTGAACTTTATTATTATTAAATAGAAAAGACATGTGGCAAGATTTGAAGTATTGATTTTACGTGCTCTGTAATAGTGCTATTCGATTAAATAAATAATAGTCTAATAATAAATAGAAAATGTACTGCATTCAAATTTAGATAATCCAAAATCTTAAAATTCAAAGTCCAGAATAATTCGAACTTTTCAAACGGTCCCATAACATTCGTATACATGAAAACATCTCTCTATCCGTATAACCATAACAGTGAAAATCCACAGCCTGATTCCAGTCTCCGACCGGGTCAGGAATGGAATGAATGAAGCCCCCATCTAGCGGCGAGGATATGAACTGTGCCGGCTGCCGAGGCCTGACGCACTCCTCAACCATAACAGTAATAATAATTATTATTATTTCCATAACAGTGACAAACTTCTAGGGCTACAGGATAAATGCAATTTGTAGCACTGTTAAAATTTGGGCTTCAACACAATCGGCCCATTTCGTCCCGCAAAATTTACAGTCCAACTGATGAAAATACACTAGTAACTCGCGAGTCTCAAAGTTGTCTGGAGTAATCGAAGAATATCTAAGAATACTTCCTTGTGCATAGGCCTACATCCTCTATGTAATATTTTCGCGAATTCGCGTGTCGCTCTACCCCCAGAGACCCACAACTAGTGGGAGGTGGGCTGGTGACTACGGTAAGTTACTACATCTGAGTCCGGCGTTGTTTCCACTAACTTGTGCCGGGCTCTTCTCTGTCATCATTCCTGTCAACCACTCTCGATCTACTCTTGTTCTCTTCCGACCCTGACGATATCGGAGTATCCGAGACCTAAGGAGTCTTTCATTTTCCCGTCTTTATTGGCCCTTGTCACATCTTTCCTGATAGACTCTTTCTGATAGAATTCTTCTTTCTTCCCATGGTACCTCCTGCTTTCTGCTCAAGGCCCTAAAGGAGGCACCAATTATGGTGCACCCTGAATAGTGTACAAGGGCACATGGCTGGTGAGCTCGAGAGTTCACAAACCCGAGGGATTCCTGAACTGGGTCCGTTTTCCCCTCTTTCCCACTGACTTTGGGGCAAAACCTCTCTTCTTCTCTTTTCAAGGCTCTACTACTTTCCGAGTGACGTAATCCTAATTCTCTGGGGGTAGTGGGCATTTCCTTTCCTTGTCGTTTATTTCTTTAATTCCTTTTTCTTTTGTCATCTTCTTCTAGTTCGTAAGTTCGTTGTTAGTGAGAACGATGATAAACTAAAACTACCACCCAAACCATTATTGGCTGATAACCTAGATGTTAGGCCCCGTGAAACAACAATCTTCATCATCATTTGATTGACTCTAGTCATTACTTGTCTTGCTCAATTTGTGAACTAAGTTTCAGATTAAACCTAAATCACACAGACAGAAACTACAAAAATTACAAAATCGAGACTTGTGTTTGTACTGACAAGACAATCATTTTTCATTGAAGATCTGCGTCATCAACTGGCACTGCCATCTACGTCAGCATATATACGACTCTGAAGTGAACGACAAGCGAAAATGGAGGAAAACTGGATGGACTTTTATACTATAGACGAAATGACTAATAGAGACTGGATGCGAGCCGACTACGAGCTCAGACATATGATGACGCGACTCGCCGTGCACGGCTTTCACCACCTTATCTGCCAGAACAAGAGCTACCACTAGCCAGAAGACCAGCGGCTTCGGTGGCGTAGTCAGTAGCATGCTGAGCTTCAAGATAGCGGGTTCAAACCCGGCCAAAGCCGTCGGATTTTTTAAGAGCGTTAAATATCCCTCAGTATGCCTTCCTTCGCAGGGGAAGTAAAGCCGGCGGTCCCATGTCTTAGATTTATGGCATGTTAAAGAGCCTTCCACTAATTGCACCTGTGTGAAGCTAAATTGGATAGGTTAAGAATGTAAACAACGCTCTAAGGTTTCTACGTTCGTTGCCAAGAGCCGACTGCGGTGGCGTCTGATAGCTAAGTTCTGAACTTGGCCTAGTAGTCGTTGACGGTGGCGCTTGGCGGCAAAAGTAGGAACTATTTGAAAAATTCTAAGTTGCAGTACTTAAATTAAAAAACAGATAACAC
This sequence comes from Meconema thalassinum, assembly GCA_946902985.2. Lineage (NCBI taxonomy): Eukaryota > Metazoa > Arthropoda > Insecta > Orthoptera > Tettigoniidae > Meconema > Meconema thalassinum. Next base: position 493,241,488 of record OX336388.2, on the reverse strand, counting down.
ACGCTAATACAGTCATCAAAATTAACACCGGTTATCAGACAGATTCTACACACACCCAAAGTACACGGGGCTACATGACCGTGTTGTCGCAGCCCCTAAACTTAAGAACCAACCAACCAACCAGAAGACCAGTGCATTTGTAATCTGTGTTACAAACTTTGTGATAGATACCACGTCCTTTGCTGTGACGAAAGAAAAACCTCCCTAACTGACTTCTGTCGAGGTTAATGTATGAAATCTGCACATTGTGCTTTATCTCTATTATTATTAAATTCTGTGGTATGTATGGCTAAATATATCTAACGACAAGACAGCTTATTTCAATGGCATAGCAACACAGGGTGCTAATGTAGTAGATATTGTTTGTGTAATGAGAGGGGTAAACAGTAATGAGTGAACAGCGGTGTCTCTAATTAAAATATAAATGTGGGCCCAAGGCAAACAATGACCTGCAATAAGCCGACAGGAGATGTGTCTTAGACCACATACCTAATTAGAGTACTAATAGTAGTTCACTAATCTGAGGTGCGTCTGACCACGCCGACACTGTCAAGACTTTGACCAGTGTCCCGTTAGGCAGCCAAGATTAGTGAAGGGAAAGGGTTGCTTGTCAATCTGCTGTGACCAGCGCTTCGTCTACCTGCATGTTGTAAAGTACCAGGCAGCTTGGCCCTTGTATACACTTGAGACATGGTCCCTTCCCGTTTATCAAGGGGAGGAAAAAAATTCAACCCACTGTATTCTAGTATCGAGTGCTTTCCAGCCTCTATAAGTAGGGCACGAAGGTTTTCATCTCGATGCAGCGTATTAAGTGGCTTAAACCCGAGTACAACACTTCACTCGATCCCTCTATATTTAGTAGAAAATTATTACTGAAGAAGTATCTGGCCCAAGACCTAAGTCTTAACTGGTAGTCAATGACTTACCTTGTTAACATTAAGAGCTCTCCTCGTCTTTACAAAAATTTTATCGAGACTTATAAACTGTTTCTCATACGTCGTCAGCAGTGGCTTGAACTAACTGGAGAAAGAACAAGTAGTTCCGTGAAGAACTATACAGCCTATTTTCATATATCCTACTTATGTTAACTGCCACAATCAACATACAAAATTTCAGTTTAATTGCTGTAACAGATTCGTAGATATTGAGAACCGTCTAAATATTTCAGATGTTCGCCAGGTTGGATTTTTATTTTTGTACTATTACATTAAGATTCTTGTGTACGTGTGGTATTCAAACTTCAATCCCATGATTAGACAACAAGAAGTAAAAACGAGATTTTAAAATTACGCACAGCAGCCATCTTGTGATAATGCAAACCATTGAAATAAATTAGATGCCAGTGGATCAACATTTGTATAAGCATTTAACGTGCAACGTTTCACGGCACTCGGATAGTTAATTCGCGAGAAACGTCCATTTAAATATTTATACTTCGCGTCGCCGCCATGTTGGATTTGTGCTCACCAGGTTCCTGAAAGTCCTATAGGTGAACATATGTTCATAGTCTCTATGAACATAAAAAAATCAGTTTGGTTGCTGTAAAAGATTCATAGATATTGAGAACCGTCTAAATATTTCGGGAGCTCACCATTTAGGAGTGTTATGTGTATAGGCCATAGAGTTAAGTACCATTCAAGGACAATTATTGCCTAGGTTCATTATTCAAACTTTCACTTCGATCGCATGATTACGACACAAGAAATTAGAACTTAATTTAAAAATTTCGCACAGCCGCCGTCTTGAGGTTATGTAAGCAATTGAATTAAATTAGATGGCAGTGCATTACAATCTGCAAAATCAATTACTGTACCACATTTCACTGCGCTCAGAGAGTTAAATCACGAGAAAAGTCTATTAAAATATTTTAAATTCGCTTGGTCGCCATGTTCGTTTCGTACTTTACAGGTTTATGAAATATACGTAGGTATACCTGTACCAGTACCCTTTATCACCGTACAAAATTGCAGGCTGATATCTGTAATAGTTTCGGAGATATAGAATGTCAGTGAAATATTTCGCACAGCCGCCATTTTGAGGTTATGTAAACAATTGAACTAAATTAGACTCCAGTGCATTACAATGTGTATAAACATTTGCTGTACCAAGTTTCTTTACATTTAGATAGTTAAATCGCGAGAAAAGTCTATTTAAATGTCTCAACTTCGCTTGGCCGCCATGTTGGTTTTGTAGTCACCAGGTTTTTGAAAGTCTCATAGGTAAACTTCTAGTAGTGCCCTTTATCTCCGTACACAATTTCAGGGCAATATCGGTAATAGTTTAGGAGATATTGAATGCTAGTGAAATATTTCGCACAGCCGCCATGTTGGATTGGAGAGACGTAACAAAATTTGAAGGGCACGGTCGAGGTCGCCGGGAATAGTGCTATGAACATTCCGAGTTTCATTGAAATCGCTCCAGCCGTTTCGATTTTATTAGGGGGGGACACACACACGAATCACACACACACACACACACACACACACACACACACGGACAAAAGGTGATCTCATAAGCCTATTTTTTCAAAATTGAAAATAGGCTAAAAAAGGAGAGAGAGTGAGAGAACCGTCGAAACTCACTCCTTGAATAATTAATCTTAGAAATCCAATCCCCAGCAATGTACAATATGGTACAAACCATGACTTATATTCGAGTAAAAATAATTAAAGCGATTTATATAGCTTTTCGTTTGGTAAGATATTGGTCCTACCATTTCAAAGCACGCATGTTCATTACGAATGTGAATGAGTTATGAGTGGGGACGAAAAAAGCTTAGTCAGGTACGGTATATTTTGTAGCAGATTTGTATTATTTTTTTATTTTATTTTACAAGAGATACGGTATCATTAGCTTAACTACGGCGTCCATTATTATATTAACAGGATTTACCTAGTTCCTAATTGTTCAAGATATTTTAATAGCTGTGTATTCATATGAAGGTAATTTTAACTTCCTTTTATAACTTATGTTGTGTCTACAGTAGTCTATGTGTTGATTGTTTACCTTTAACTCACCTAGCCTATACTTGCACAAAGCAAAGTGTAAAAAAAGTTAAGAAATATAAAAAATAAAAACACAGATGAAGTAAAAGAACATAAAACAACAAACTCAAAACCAAAGCTAAAAACGCCAAACCTAAGAGTCAAAGTGAAAGCAAAAACAATAACTCATATCAAACACAAAACACAAAGCAAAAATGCAATAGCAAATATCAAAATCAAAAGAGAAAAAACACTAAATCAAAACAAAAAACACAACAAAGAAGAGGCACAAAACGTAAAATGTAAACAAAGAACAGGGGGAAAACAAAATATTTGAAAAACATTGTTCTGTTCTTGTTTGAGTCTTCAATCTTTCCATTGGTTTTATGCAGCCCTCCATGCTTCCTGTCCTGAGCTAATCGTTTCACCTCTACATAGCTACCATACCCTACATCCGAGGCAATCTGTTTAACATATTCTAACCTTGGTCTACCCCTACAGATCTTATCCTCGACCCTTCCTTCTATAACTAAGTTCGCTATTCCTGGGTGTCTAAGTATGTGTCCTACCAACCTATCTCTTCTCTTCGTAAGCAGTCACCAGAAACATCTTTCCTCTCCCACTCGTCTTAATGCCTCTTCATTCGTAACCCTATCTACCCATCTGATCGCTTGCCACGGTGGGTGAGTGGTTATAGTGTCGGACTACCAACCCCAAGATTGCAGGTTCGCCCCTGGCCATGGTAAGTGATTTTTGAAGGCGACAAAAATCACGACACTCATGTCATACGTTGTTGGCATGTCAAAGAACCCATTTGAATTCAGTAGGCCGTGCTCAATGGCAAAATTAATCTCGGGAGTTTCCGCCAACACAAAGTTCCTCCATTCTCTACTTGAAAGCGCTGTAGTGTCAAGGAGTTTAGATATCTAACCTCCTTGACTTTCATAGCGTTCAAAGGAACGACGAAATTTGACATGCAAGCTACTCTCTGGGTGACAATTAACAAAGCTTGCACCAGGCACCCGAGGCCATACGATATTATTATTATTACCCATCTGATCTTCATCATTCTTCTGTAACAGCACATTTCAAACTCTTCAATTCTCCTCTTTTCTGTTGCTCCAACAGTCCATGTTTCACTTCCATAGAGTGCCATGCTTCAGACAAAGGCCTTCAAAAATGAGTTCCCAATATTGTATCTAAATCTATATTCGATGCCAACAGATTTCTTTTCTGTAGAAATGCTTTCCTTGCCTGTGCTAACCTACTTTTTATATCCTCTTTGCTTCGTCCATCACTGGTTATTATTATTATTATTATTATTATTATTATTATTATTATTAAGTAACAGAAGTCACCTACTTTCTTTAGCTTTTCACCTGCCAATTCGACATCCATAGGGGTTTGTGATTTATTCGACTGCATTCGACTGTTATCAGCAAATCTCAGAGTTAAAATTATTTTCCTTGAATATTTACTCCTACTTTGAATTTTTCCTCAATTTCCTTCATTGCTTGTTCAATGTATAGTATAATTCTGTTGTATAAAGAGTTTATTTATCAAGCAAGTGAATAGGCCTAGTAAGAGCATTCTTCGCTGTGATCGCGGAGGCCCGGGTTCGATTCCCGGCTCTGCCAAGAAATTTAATTCTGTTCTAAGGGTTGGAGATGGCCGTGGTCTTAAGTTAGATAAAAATAACCTGATGAAATTACATGGCGCCGAATGTTACGAATACCCTGGCTAACAAATGAAAAAGTCCTCAAGAGAGCGGAAGAAACAATCAGTCTAGGGAAAATTATCACGAAAAGAAGATATACAGTAGTTGGATTGGTCACTTACTCCGACATTCATCATGGTTCACCACACTGTTTGAAGGGAAACTGGAAGGGAAGGGTAGAAGAGGACGACCAGGAGCAGGGTTCCTCGATGGCATTTAAGGGCGACGTCCATATCAACTAATCAAGCAGTCGGCTCCAGGAAAGTCGTTGGATGAAGACAGTCTTGCTATCCACCAAACATCAGGTTGAGGGCAACGAGAGAGAGAGAGATATCCAGTATATAGGTATAGGCTATGTTATGGACTACAGAAGAGGGAGAAAACTACGGGATGAAATGTTTCGCTCGTCATGTGAGGATCATTAGATCCAAATATACAAGACAAAAGAGCTCAGCTAAATACTCCCTAACTTACAATGACACCCACAAACGGTCTCTGCCCTTCAAAATCAAATAGCCCGTAAAAAAAATTGAAAGTGTGGCAACTATTATTGATAATTATTAAAGCATTAAGCATCCGAAAAAAAAAACTATTTGTATACCTACTATGTTGCATGACTGAAAAGGACGTGACTCAGCGGTTAGGCTATGTTCTGCCGAGCCTAAAATAGCGGGATTGTAGTAATTCTGGTATTTTTAAGTGGTGTATGGGTATTTTTTTTCCAATCGGAAACATCTATTGGCAGTCAGTTGTCATTTGAGGGTGCTTCAATGTGAGGGAATCGTGTCAGTATATTTACTGGCACTTAAAAGATCCACTTCTTCGGGGGAAACTTCAGGCAACTCAGTGTCTCTAATAGCCGCAGTAGTTAAAAGGGACGTAAAACCGTTAACATTATTATTAGTAAAACTCAGCAATTCTTCTAGGTTTATGCCGTGTCTTGTGTGGGGTTTCACCTAGGACACCAAGCTGGCTCATCAGCGGGCTCTTGGTGTCCCCGCCCGGACACAAGACACGGCACAAACCTAGAAGAATTGCTGAGTTTTAATTCACTGGCCGTGAAAGCCAATATAACATTATTATTGCTGTTAAGACAGAGAAATGACGATCCCATCAACAAACAGTCTCTCCCCAACAACTAATTTATGAAGAACACTTGCAATAAGCCCTAAACTACTGTAGAATTTTAGAAATGACTTACTTGTGCTCTACTGAAATGATGGTAAAAAGATAGTACTGCAACTTACAAACACAATGTTTGTTTACTAATAATGTGTTGAAAGATCTGATATGAAGACTTATCTGAAATTGCTGCTCTGACAACCACTCTTCTCAAGTATAGAAAATCTGTAGGCCTATGTGATGATGATGATAATTGTTGTTTTAAGGGGCCTAACATCTAGGTTATCGGTCCCTAATGGACTGGGTATAGCGAAAATGACAATGAAATGGAAACCAGAACGACAATTAAGTGAGACGGAAAATACTTACAAAAGGAACTCAGATTGAAACTACTCACAAAATGGAGAGCGGTAATGCTTACAAAAGGGAAGTTAGAACAAAAATACTCACAAGAGGAATAGATTGACAAATACGCACAATATGTAGGTTAGGTTCAAAATACGTACAAAGTGCAATGTAGAGTCGAAATACTTAAAAAATGCAATTGAAATTCAAAATACTTATAAAATGCAAATGAGATTGAAAATACGTACAAAATGCAATTGAGGTTCAAAATACTTACAAAATGCAATTGGAATTGAAAATACACAATGCAATTCAGATTGAAAAACGCCCATTTCAGATCCAAAACAAGAAGTTCCGTGACGAACTAAAGAGCCTACTTTTCTTAAAATTTAAGATTCCTGCCAATGATTAATCTATATGGATCTATCTAGAATAATGACGAAATTAAGTTGGTAATATCGAAATTTCTAATTAGTTCGAAATACTGTATACTGTAGCCTAATAGAGAAATACAGTTGGCAACCCTGGTGACTGAATATATTCTTAGTTCCATCTCTTAAGGTACAGAATACAAAATTTGGTTGAAGTACAATGTATAGCATGGACGTTACATGCAGTTAAACATTTGAACTAACAGGGCGCGTGAAATCATGTTGGCAACAATGACATACATGTATTGGTCAGAAATAATCTGAAATTATATGATCTATTGTTTTGTCAATTTTGAATGAAATCCATTAGTTAGTATAGAAGTTACATGCATTTTAAAATTGGACCTATCAGCAGGCTTAGAATCATGTTGTTCGCGCTGGCGTAGGCCTATATTAGTTACTCAAAATTAATATAGAATGTCAGGTACTATACGTGTGCATAGTTTAAAGCTGTCGGCTTACATACTTTCTGATATATGGGTATTTGGATTTTAAAAAAATGAGAGCATTTACTAACAGTTGGCAGCCCTGGTGGCTCTTAAGAATACGTTCAGTCATACCTGTTTATGTACACATAGCACATACGAAATTTGGTTGAAATCCAATTGATAATGTAGAAGTTATATGCATTTACAATTTGGACCTATCAGCAGGTTTATAATCATTTTGGCAACACTGCCATGTATGGCCTCCACGAAATTAAACTCCAATATTATCTATACGTGTGCCAATTTTGAAATAGCTTACATTCATACCTTCCAAGATATCCAACATGGAGCTCAAATTTCAATTGCGATTTTTCAGCAGTTGGTAGCACTGACATAATTTTCAAACATGGCCGAGAGATATCCAGGTACAGATCTTTACTCCTACCAAATTTTGTTTCGATTGCTGCAGCCGTTTAGGAGTTGATAGGGGAGACACACACACAGCCAGACAGAAGGACAGACAGACACACACACATTTGCCCGATCTCATAAGTCTACATTTCCCTCATTTTTGCAAAAAGTGAAAAGTAGGCTAAAAATACTCACGAAGTGCAATTGAAATTCAAAATGCTTACAAATTACAATTGAATTTGAAAATGCTTACAAAATGTACGGTAGATTCAAACTACCGTACTCATTGGGATTGACAATACTTACAAAATGCAATTTAGATTGAAAATACTTACAAAATGTAATTTAGATTCGTAGGCCTATGTGGAACCACTCTAAATCACCAATTCTTGTAATTTTGGGAGCTATTATAAAAGCAGGTACGGTAGATATTGACACCTTGGCCGATTTTTCTTCGTCAAACAGGGGCAGATAACCTAGATGTTAGGCCACTTATAATAACAATCATCATCATAGCATTTGAGAAATGATTATCGCTGTTGTTTGTAGCGTATCATTAAACATTGGATGCCAATGAAGTGCCGTAGCGTAAAGTACCTGACAATTTTAACGGGTATAATTGGATTCAGAGGGAGTTATCACAATGTACGAGCGTCAGGACGTTGCCGAGTCAATATCTGGAGTCTGCTCGGCTCGCAGTAGCTAATATACGCGCGTTGAGGAGCAATATCGTGCTACGGTGGCGGAATTGCAAATCTGAAAAGCTTTCACGAGGAAATTGCGTAGTGATTTGAGGGCTATTGGGCTCGTATGCATGGCTTGCCTGCCTTCATGCTACGTCATATATTTTATGGATAAGATTTTCCGAACGCTTTATCAGACGCGCTCTGGATCATTTGATTAAAAAGGCAGAAGCCTAAGGAAAACAGGGAAACGATAGTTTTAGACTTCAAGGTCCTTCATGGAAAGAATGATTTTACCATTAGACATATTCAAAACCTAATAACGGATTGATCATGCAGGGATGGATCAAGTCGTTCCTCAAGGGAGGAATAATAATAATAATAATAATATAAATGGTGTTTTCATATGACAAAAGATATATATAATAAAAAAAACTTATCCTGGAACACTAAATTAAGGCACTATCAAACAGTGGTCAGACCTGAAACTCTGTATGCAGCAGAAACACTTAAATTAACAAGATTTGGTGATTTAGACAAATTAGAGAAGACTGAAAGACGAATTCTAAGGAAAATACTGAGAGCTAAACGAAATAATAACGCAGAATATAGGTTACGACCAAATAGAGAGTTTTATTTGAAATTTGAAAAATTAACTGATGTAATGGGAAAGAGAAGATTACAGTTTTTTGGGCATATTTATAGAATGGAAAATAGTAGACTAACTAAACAGATCTTCAACTTATTGACTAGTTACAAATCCAAACCCACATGGTTCATTGAAATTGACAAAGATTTGACAAACGCCAAAATTCAGACAGATACAATGGCAAACAGATCACTCTTCAGAGAAGCTATTCAAAAGGCAAAATTTCAAGAAAGGAAGAAACAAACAACTGGCTGAAAGCGGACTCAAGAGGAGAAAGATCGTCACTCTAGAAGGATGAAAGAAATTTGGAAACAACGGAAATTGAATACAATGGACAATAGCCAACGTTGATTCATCGTACCCTCCAAATGGGTTATTCGAAAGAAGAAGAAGAATATAAAAGTAAATTTAATTTTCACTCTTCAGTTTTACATTTTTAACGTGCTATTCAATGGCTGTTGATGTTAATTCATTCTAGGTGCTTGGGATATCTTGTTCATCAGCTCCGTGTACTTGGGTGTGTGTTCAATTTTTCTGATAACCTGAGCTTCTTTGTAGAATGTAGTAGTCTGTGTTGTTGTAAAGTTTTTAGGGTTGCAATGGGTACGATGAAATATGGTTCTATCCCGGCATTTTCCTGGAGTGAGTGTGGAAAACCCCGGGGAAGAACTATACACAGAATAACCGCTGTCATCGCCAATATTTATACGGACTTGCAGCAGCTGCCCATTGTGGTCACACGGCAACGCTGCGGACTTAACAAAGACCATGTAGACTACTATAAGGCCATTTAATAAATAATTCACCCTCGTTCGTTAGGTTTGAGTTACCGGTATCTATGAATGAATGTACAATTATTTATTTGTTTGTTTTGTTTGGATATGTTTTGTTTGTTATCATTTCTCTATATTTGTTGTTGATGTTTGCCTTTTGTTATTGTTTCAATTTTGTTTTGCTTTTTTATTTTTGTTTATTGCTTTTTGGTTTTGTTTATATTTTGTTTTGTTTATGTTTTGTTTTGCATTGCCTTGTTTTATTTTGCATTGTGTTGGATTGTTTTGATTTACATTGCTTTGTTTTGTTTCGCATTGTGTTGCATTGTTTTGATTTGCATTGCTTGGTTTTGTTTTGCATTGTTTTGTGTGTTGCATTGCTTTGTTTATGTTTTTTGCATTGTTTTGCTTTGCATTCCTTTGTATTGTTTATGTTTTGTTTTGCATTGATTTATTTTGTTAATGTTTTGTTCTGCACTGTTCTGTTATGTTTGTTTTGTTTATGCTTTATTTTTTTTGTTAATGTTCTGTTTTGCATTGATTTATTTTGTTAATGTTTTGTTCTGCATTGTTCTGTTATGTTTGTTTTGTTTATGCTTTATTTTTTTTTGTTAATGTTCTGTTTTGCATTGTTTTGTTTTGTTTATGTATTGGTTTGCATTGCTTTGTTTGCATTGTTTTGTTATGTTTTGCTTTGCATTGTTTTGTTATGTTTTGTTTTTCTTTGTTTTGTTATGTTTTGTTTTGCATTCGTTTGTTTATGTTTTATTTTGCATCGCTTTGTTTTGTTTATGTTTTGTTTATATTTTGTTTTAATTGCTTTGTTTTGTTCATGTTTTGTTTTGCATTGCTTTATTTTATTTGTTTTATTTTGTTTTGGATTGCTTTGTTTTGCATTGCTTTGATTTGATTATGAATTTTGTTTGATTTGAATTGCTTTGTTTTGTTGTGTTTTGTTTTGATTTACTTTGTTTTGTTTTGTTTTGATTTTGCACTAATCATGTTTGGGCAACTGGCATTTATTTCTTGTTCATTTGGCAATCTTTAGAATGTACTACTTTCGGTGCACTGAATTATTTCTACAGTAAGACATGGAAATGTGTCGCCGTCGGAGCTTGGCCGCATTGGCGTAAGCGACTAAACGCACCTCCCTGGACAACATGAGATTAGTGTTCGAATTGAAATACCTGTTTATGGTATTTATTTCTTGGGCAATGTGTATTTTGTTCGAGGTGACATCTTAGTTTAAAACGAAATAAATCTACTCCATCTTAATAAATACGAGACAGATTCTAAAAATAATGAAGATGTTTTTAAAGTACTTACAACGATAACCATCTAGTAAGTAATATTAACCATTATTTCCATGACGAATTACAGACATTATATTCTTTAATAGTGATACATTGTGTTGGAGCTTTTGCAAGAAGCTTATGACCAAAACCTGCTCCAAGATGTTGTTTTTATACACTACTCTTCGATCTTGGTGGTCCAAAAGATTAAAACATCACATTCGCATTTGTGTGTGGGGAGTCCAATGTCAGAAATATTTACAGGCAGGTGAGCTGAATCTAAATGCCGATAGAATGGTGGGGATTCACCAGGTTCGTACTCATAGCTATTGATTTTATTTTGTAAGTGATATCAACCCATCATTAACTTGTGTATAGAAGGACATTATTGCACTTTTAGGAGTACCTCAGGGAACAACCACAACAAGATACATTGCCAGACAGAAGGCGATAAATTGGAGCAGGTAAAGAAGTTCAAGTTCTTGAGCAGTATATTCCCCCAGGATGGCAGTATAGAAAACTTCGTAGCTACATCTTCCGTGTTGGCTTGTTCGATTCTATATAATAGTACATTATGCAACGAGCCTATAATGGCTATAATTAAGACACGAGTATGTTTATAAAACGAGCGTATGAGAGTTTTATAATTTCCATACGAGTGTCTTAATTACCATTATAGGCGAGTTGCATACGACTGTTTATGTTCGAGGATAATTATAACTTTATTATAGTCTATGTTTTAACATAAATATTCATAAATATCTGTTCAGTCACTAGAATTTTGTGATCGGGTGCTGCGCTGGGTAGTAACTTATATCTCTGTTTTCCAAGCTCTCTGGCCGACCGACGCATGCGCTCTGTGTGCTTCAATGCCATATATTCATATTGTGCACCAGTATTCAGTAAAACTGTCACCGAAGTCGTTTGAAAAAGCCACGCTGTGTGGAAATTGGATTTGGGGATATTAAGGTACAGTGCTATTTCTTGTCTCATATTCACCAGTTTATTTACGCGAACATATGAACAGTGCACTTTCGGTAATTTATATAGACATGTTGGATTTTGAGCGCATGCGCGAAGGTATCCTTATCTAATTGGTCACACAACTGTTTCTTGAGCTCTGATTGGTGGGAGAAACTGTTTCATAATGAAAAATAGTGTTATAATGAGCCTCATTATGATACAGTTTTCTGACACATAATAGTCAGGGTCGAACATAAAGATTATTATTCTATGTAAAGAATGTTTCTCGGTCGGTCAAATTAATTATAATTATTGGGATGTTACCGTCAATACAATCTCCTTAAAATTAAGTAATCAAAGTCTGAAATCAATACAAAAATGATATACAAGACTTACAAAATGTACACATAACTACAGATAAAATAGGAGACATTATGTCTGTTATGTCTACTCGTTTCACACCCCATGAGAACTTCAGATCCGTTCTAATTAGGTTATAGAGATTAGGTGTTTACAAAGTGTATGCACACGGGAGTTTCTCATATGCAACTAAACATCACAAATGGCCACAAGGCATAGAAATACAATACAGTTGCATCCAGTCCGGATTAGCAAATCAAAAAAGACATAATTTCCTTACCCGATCACAGCAGTGATTTCTCAGCAGGAGGGTGGGATATCAACCTTGATGGCGTTAAAACAGGATAACACGTCTCTTTGCTGGGAGACATGCTTAATTCCGTTTGGGCACACCATCCACAAGGTCATCAGGCCAATTTTGGTCCAATTTGTCCCATTCCTAATTGGTGATTCGGCATCGAATGTGAAGATTGTGAGATTGGTATGAACTTTCATAAGCAGTTTGTTTCAATCGATCCCAGACATGTTCAATAGAGTTCATGTCATGGGAAAATAACCACAATTTCGTTCGCGTGGTATCAGTACGCTGCAGGTACGTGTTCATGTGAACGGCATTATGAACACGAGATTTGTCATTCATTACGACGAAGTCCTCACAAAAGGCTATGAGGACTGTCGTCATGTACTGTTGAGCATTTACAGTGCCTTGAACAATCCTACCGTATGACATCGTAGATTAACGTGTATTATATAAAATTTGGACATCGTATACATATAATTCTTATCACATGGACTGACAATGTCCTGGAAAATGGCCACTTATGAAGTCTATCCAGAAAATCACCACTAGAATGCGTTCTAGGCCTATTATATAAGGTGCGTTCAAAAAGTAACGAGCCGGAGGCTGGAATGTGCAAACCAGTGACAACATCGGCTAATCGTGGCGTGTGTAACGAGGTGTGGTTCCGATCAGAGCGTGGAAGGTCACAGCCCGTCGCTAGAGGGCACGCGTGCACGTCACGTGACGATACAAAGCGAGCAGCAGCATGCATCAATCGTCCAACGCTGCCAGTCGCATTGCAAACAGTGACATGGAGGCGTCAAACGAAGAGCAAAGAGGTGTTGTTCGGTTTCTGACAGCGGAAGGAGTAGGGGGGACGGACATTCATCGCCGAATGTCACAAGTGTACGGCGAACATGGCATGTCCCTTGCAAGGGTCAAGGCGTGGCACAAGTGCTTCAGGGAAGGACGGGTGTCGTTAGCCGATGATGCCTGGTCTGGGGCACCCCCCTGCATTACCGATGCCAACGTCCAGCTGGTTGATGCACTCATTACCCAGGACCACCGAGTGACAGTGAACGCCATAGCCACCGTGGTCGGATTGAGCGTCGGAAGTGCGCATACCATCATGAAGGAACGACTGCACTTTCGCAAAGTGTAAGCTCTATGGGTGCCCCACAGTCTTCAACCACACCAGGAAGCATGTCGAATGGCCAACTGTCTTGGTCTTGGTTGGACGATTGATGCACGCTGCTGCTCGCTTTGTATTGTGCCCGTTTGGACCGAGATCCAACGACCACATTTTGTAAAATACCGAGATCAGATCAGCACGAGAAAATATATCTCAGGGTCTATCTAGGTGAATACTTGGGTCTAATCTGGCATCCCTGATCTCGGTAATTCACAAGTAAGGTAAGGTGAGAAATTATTTTTGAACTAGCACATTCCTAAAAATTCTCAATTTATTTATAAATAAAAAATATGATTCAACTGGTAAAACCCCTCAACAAAGATAAAAACACATCACACATAAGAAATCAACGGTCCCTATAATATTATTAGAATTGTCGTAGATGTGATAATCAGAAAAATTAATTAGTCCATTCTGATATCCATAAAAAAATCAAAAAGAATATTTACCCTCGGTAATCAGTATCACTGTTCAATAAAGAGTTCTGAGTGATTCCTACTATTTACACGTTCGTAGTTCACTTTACAAAGATTGCAATTTGATTTTATCAAATGCTCGTAGCAAAAATTTCTCAAAATTAAACTTATTTGGAAAATTATCATATCATTCGTTGTTTCATGACAATATCAATACTCGACTGACATAAAGTCGAATGTTAATAATTATTCATAAAGATTTTCAAATAAAAAAAAATTGTTCCAAAAACTTTCATAATATTTTGAAAATTCAACTTTCTTCTTTTATCACTTTCATTTGTTTAAATGGCATAAGCAATTTTAAATTATTCTCATATGTTATTAACATCACACAAAAATTGTTGTAAACAATGTTGTTATTTCTATCCACCATCAGCGGATTAAATCATCTAACTCTTCACCAAATTTTTACGTTAACAAAATTTTCTATCACCAAACTTTTCGTATAATCTCACAACATTTTTTAATCAAAAAAAATATATTATTATTATTAATTAATTAATTTCAACCTTTCCCTTCACTTTATTTATAACAAGTTTTCTCAACCTCTCACATGATGAATATTTTATTTGCTCATTTCCAATGTTATTATTATTGTTATTCAAAAATGAAAATCATTAATTATTTATTTTAATTCATTTGCACTTTTCATCTTTCTTTTTTCTCTTCGGTCAGGTTCAAAAAATCCAAATTCAAGTTCTTCAATTATTTATTCAGGCATTCCATTTGAATTCTGAGTTGATCCAGAAAAAAATAATTAATATTTGGATTAACAGAATAGTGAAATCTGACAAGAATATGGGGCGGTCCACATCGCCTAACCCTTCTTTTACAAATATAGCCCACAGGCTCCTTCAAACATCCGCACTTCCTTCTGTGCCCACAACTACGGGAATAAAAACCCCTTCTGGATGACCCCCTAGGCCTCCACAACTTTAAGTGTCGCCAAACGCGCACTAACATCATCACCATAACATTCTGCACACAGCATCATATTATTACTATTTTTTTTACATATTATATTTTTTAGCCTATTTTCAATTTTGAAAAAATAGGCTTATGAGATCACCTTTTGTCTGTGAGTGTGTGTGTGTGTGTGTGTGATTCGTGTGTGCCCCCCCCCCCCCCTAATAAAATCTAAACGGCAGGAGCGATTTCAATGAAACTCGGAAAGTTCATAGCACTATTCCCGGTGACCTCGACCGTGCCCTTCAAATTTTGTTACGACTCACCAATCCAACATGGCGGCTGTGCGAAATATTTCACCAGCATTCAATATCTCCGAAACTATTACCGATATTACCCTGAGATTTTCTATGGTGATAGAGGGAACTACTATAAGTTTAGTTATGTGACTTTTGAAAACCTGGTAACTACAAAACCAACATGGCGGCCAAGCGAATTTGCGACTTTTAAATAGACGTTTCTCGCGATTTGACCAACCAAACGCATTGAAACTTGGTACAGTATATGTTTATATACATTGCAATGCACCAACATCTAACTTCGTTCAATTGTTTACATAATCACAAGATGGCGGATGTGCGAAATATTTCACCGGCATTCTATATCTCTGAAACTATTAGCCGTATCTCCCTAAAATTTTGTACGGATATAAAGGGCACTACTGGAAGTCCATCTATACGATTTTCAAAAACCGGTTAACTACAAAACGAACATGGCGGCCAAGCGAATTTGAACATTTTAAATAGACCTTTCTCGCGATTTAATGTTCCAAGCGCACTGAAACCTGGTACAGGAAATATTTATACACATTGTAATACACTGGTATCTAATTTAGTTCAATTGTTTACATAACCTCAAGATGGCGGCAGTGCGAATTTTAAAATTAAGTTTTTATTTCTTGCGATGTAGTCATGCGATTGAAGTGAAAGTTTGAATAATGAACCTACGCAATAATTTTCCTTTAATGGTTCATGACTCTATGGCCTATACATTTAACAATCCAACATGGAGACCATCCGAAATATTTAAACGATACTGAATATCTACGAATCTATTTTAGCAATCAAACTGCATTTTTTAATGTTCATAGGGGCTATGAACTTAAGTTCACCTATAGGACTTTAAATAACCTGGTGATCACAAATCCAACATGGCGGTGACGCGAATTATAAATTTTCACATGGACGTTTCTCGCAATTTAACCATCCGCGTGCAATGAAACTTGGTACAGTAAATCTTTATCCGAATGTTAATCCACTGGCATCTAATTTATTTCAATTGTTTCCATAACCTCAAGATGGCAGCTGTGAAAAGTTTTTAAATCTCCTTGTTTTTTCTTGTGTCCTAATTATGTGATTGAAGTTTGAATACTACACGTTCAAAATAATCTGCATGTAACAGTGCATAACTCTTGGACCTACATATATAAAATCCAACATGGCGACCATCCGAAATATTTAGTCGGTTCTCAATATCTACGAATCTATTACAGCAATCAAACTGAAATTGTGTATGTTGATAGTGGCAATTAACATAAGTAGGATATATGAAAATAGGCTGTATATTTCTTCACGGAACTACTTGTTTTTCTTGTAATATTCTGTCAATTACTAGACTGTGGTTCTTCAGTATTATTTTACCAATTAAATAAATTCTGGTCAATATCTCCTTGCCTCCCATTTACATAAATTCTCCCTATTTGATTCATTAAATACCTGCCGTTCCCTTCTTTTTTATCTGAACATTTTCTTTTCATTTTTAGCCTACTTTTCACATTTTGCAAAAATGAGGAAAAAGTAGTCTTATGAGATCGATCCGGGAAAATGTGTGTCTGTCTGTCTGTCTGTCCTGTCTGTCTGGCTGTGTGTGTCCCCCCCCCCTATCAACTCCTAAACGGCTGCAGCAATCAAAACCAAATTTAGTATGAGTAAAGATGTGCACCGGAATAGCTCACGTCCATATTTGAAAATGATGTCAGTGCTACCAACTGCTCAAAAAACGCACTAGAAATTTGAGCTCCATGTTGGATATCTTGCAAGGTATGCATGGGAGCTATTCCAAAATTGGCACACATGTAGATAATACTATTTCAGTTTAATTTCCAGGAGGCCAACCATGACAGTGTTGCCAAAATAATTTTAAGCCTTCTGATATGTCCAATGTTTAAATGCATATAACTTCTACACTATCAACTGGATTTAAACCAAATTTTGTATGTAATATCTGTACATAAACAGATATGACTGAGCGTATTCTTAAGAGCCACCAGGGCTGCCAACTGTTAATAATTGCTCTCTCTATTTTTATAAATCCAAATACCAATATATCAGAAAGTATGCAAGCCAACAGCTTTAAACTATGCACTTGTATATTCTGACATTTTAGATTAATTTGGAGTAACTTATATACGTCAGTTCTACCAACATGATTATAAGCCTGCTGATAGTACCAATTTTTAAATACTTGTCACTTCTATACTATCAGTTGGATTTCAACCAAATTTCGTATGTGCAATGTGTACCATAACAGATATGACTATCAGTATTGTTAAGAGCAATCAGGGCTGCCAACTGTTAATAAATGCTGTCTATATTTTTTTTACCCTAATATCAATATATCAGAACGTATGTAAGCCAAAAGCTCTATACTTTGCACACGTATAGCACCTGACATTCTAGATTAATTTGGAGTAATTAATACAAGGCGGTGCTGCCAACATGATTCTCTGCCTGCTGATATGTCCAATTTTAAAATACATGTAACTTCTATACTAACAAATGGATTTCATCCAAAATTGGCACAACAAGATATCATAATAATTCAGATTATTTCAGACCAGCACACGCATGGTATTGTTGGCAACATGCTTTTACGCGTGCTGATAGATCCAGTGTCTAACTGCATGTAACGTCCATTGGACTTCAACCAAATTTTGTATTCTGTATCTTAAGAGGTGGAACTAAGAATATATTCAGTCACCAGGGCTGCCAACTGTAGTGCTCTATTAGGCTACATTATACCAGGTATATTTTGAACTAATTAGATATTTCGATATTACCAACTTACTATCGTCATTATTCTAGATAGGTTCATATACTGAAGAATAATCATTGGCATGAAAAGTAGGCTGTATAGTTCTTCACGGAACTTCTAGTTTTAAGTGCTTTTGAAAAAAATAATTCTGAGCTCAAAAATCTAATACTTCATTCTCTTCATCCATAAACTCATTTAAATTTATTTAAACTTCCAAACAAAGTTATTTAATTTAATTCCTTCCAACTAATTAAATTCATCCACAAATTATTATTATCACCACAAAAATATATTTAAGCATCATCAATGTCAAATGATTATTATCGCCCTATTCTTTTAAATAAATAAATATTTAAGTCTCATCTGTGAATTATTATTATCAACGTCTCCTATTAATTTTTAGCCTATTTTTCACATTTTGCAAAAATGACGAAAAAGTAGTCGTATGAGATCAGGCAAATTTGTGCCTGTCTGTCTGCCTGTCCTTCTGTCTGTCTGTCTGTCTGTCAGTCTGTCTGTCTGTCTGTCTGGCTGTGTGTGTGTGTGTGTGTGTGTCCCCTATCAACTCCTAAACGGCTGGAGCAATCGAAACAAAATTTGGTAGGAGTAAAGATCTATACCTGAATATCTCACGGCCATATTTGAAAATGATGTCAGTGCTACGATCCGCTGAAAAATCGCAATTGAAATTTGAGCTCCATGTTGGATTTCTTGGAAGGTATGAATGGGAGCTATTTCAAATTTGGCACACGTATAGACAATAATATTGCAGTTTAATTTCCAGGAGGCCATACATCGCAGTGTTGCCAAAATGATTATAAGCCCGCTGATAAGTCCAAATTTTAAATGCATATAACTTCTACACTATCAATTGGATTTCTACCAAATTTCGTATGTGCTTTTTGTGCATAAACAGATATGACTGAACGTATTCCTAAGTTCCACCAGGGCTGCCAACTGTTAATAAATGCTCTCAATTTATTTTATCCAAATACCAATATATCAGAAAGTATGCATGCCGACAACTTTAAACTATTCACACGTATAGTACCTGGCATTCAATATTAATTTGGAGTAACTAATATACGTCAGTGCTGCCAACATGATTCTAAGCCTGCTGATAGGTCCAATTTTAAAATGCATGTAACTTCTATACTAACTAATGGATTTCATTCAAAAATGACACAACAATAGATCATATTATTTCAGATTATTTCTGACCAATACCTGTATGTCATTGTTGCCAACATGATTCAACGCGCGCTTTTAGATCCAATGTTTAACTGCATGTAACGTCCATGCTATCCATTGGACTTCAACCAAATGTTGTAATCTGTACCTTAAGAGATGGAACTAAGGATATATTCAGTCACCAGAGCTGCCAACTGTATTTCTCTATAAGGCTACATTATGCCAGGTATACAGTATTTCGAACTAATTAGAAATTTCGATATTACCAACTTAATTTCGTCATTAATCATAGGCATGAATCTTAAGTTTTAAGAAAAGTAGGCTCTTTAGTTCGTCACGGAACTTCTTGTTATTTAATGCATTAATTATTTAATCACAATAAACAATTAACAAAATTTAATTTAATTCCTAATGTTCGGTATTATCACTACCTAATTATTTATAACTTTAAATAGCGTTGTTATTATTTGTAAATATTATTAACTTATTCACTTCACACTTGATTATTATTATTATATTATTATTAACTTATTCACTTCACACTCTATTATTATTGTTATTAAATAAATCAAATTATTTAAATAATCCAAGCCTCAATTGCTTCTGTTCTCATAATCAGAATTAACGAAAAATATTTATATCCCTTGGAGTAATCGAAATATTTCATGTCGAAACATGAACTAATGCATGTCCTAACAAAAATCTTAGATCGAAAAATAAATTGTCAGACAGCAGTTCCATTTGTCATCCAGACAAATACAATCGAAGATCTAGCTAATATCTAGCTATGGTGAAAAATGTGTGTTGATTTCTGATCGTGACTGTTCAATAATATGGAATTCTCTAATACTACTGGTTAGTGGATAGTACATGAAATGGTTGTCTTACTTCATTCATGATGTAGATGACGGGCGTGTTCTGCGGTGTACACTATTCCCACAGTGTCTTCCCATGGCCATCTGCCGTATCCAAATACATCGCTCGTCTCCATGTCCTTCCAGTCCTACGAGTAGTTTTAGCGGCGCATGATGATGTTCGCAGTCATCCGTTCGAAATAACTCTCGTTATCACTAGTACCGTGTAACATGACAAAAAGTTGCTCAGTCATAGACTGATACAGTACTCCTGTAGATTCGAGAATAAATCTCATGTTCCAATAGTGCAGTTTCGTTTGCACGCTAAGATAGGAACACCTATTAGCTGCATAAACGAACAAAATGAAATAAACTTCTCCTGATGAATTCGAAGTGCCTGATGTATAGTCACCACAAGAAATACCTCGTTCTGTAGGCTAACTTCTGTGAATGGTTTCGACACTACCATCACCTGACTATTGACGTCAGAAAAGTTGGATGGCGCAGCCACGCGGCAGAATGTTGAAGCTGTAACATTGTGACTGGTGAGATTTATTTAGATGGTGAAGCATTGACGTCGTGATGGAAACAGAAAGAAATTTGTCAAATTCGAGGAGGTACTGCTCTGTATACGGTTGCAAATCGTATAAAACGGCTACGAAATATCTTCACTACTTTCCTGTACAAAAAGTTCAGAGAGAAAGATGGGCTTCGGCGCAGTCAATTGGAAAACGTGTTACATGTTACATAACAGTGTGCAGCCTGCATTTTTGTGATGACGACTTCTTTCCACCGGTACTGTTGATTATTGATAGTTATTGTCTCTAATTTGTATTCACATGGATTTAGCTACATCAAAAATACTGATAAACTTATAGCTTATTATTTCTGTGCCGTACAAAGAATGTAATCCGCTCTTCGTAAACTTATTTTAGGGGTTCTTCCGATTGACAATAGCCGAATGGTTAGAAAACTTAAGAAAAATGCTGTTCCTAGCCTTAATTTGCCAGAGAATTTATATTCTTGCCTTTGAACAGCAAGTATGTAGGTCATTGAAGTATGATTTGGCTTAAATTGTGTTTTTCGCTATGGTCTCCCTACTGTTGAATTTAGTTAATTAAAATGTAAAATCTTAGTTTTAAGTATCGGTTTGGTGACCCATCATCCCAGGCAGGCCGGCAACACCTATACTACTCAGGCAGATAGGTCACTTAGCAGTAATTTTGAAGATATAGTGATGTTAACTATACATATGCGGTAATGTAGCAGGAGACCGGATCGGCCTAGGCTATTCTAACTTTAATTAGTTCTCATTTCAGGGTTTTACAGTTTTGAGTGCGAATAGTTGGTTTGAAAGTTGTACAACAGTAAGGAGAGTATGTTTTGTATAGGTTTTAATTGGTATTATGGTTTTTGTCGAGCTGAGGAGTGAATTTGGTTTGGCTTTTAGTGTAGTTTTTGATCTGTTCCGGTTGCTTATGACAAGTTCAAAAGGAGACTCCAGCTTTGTTAAATATCTGTATTTTAAATATTTAATTAAATATATTGATAAAGAGGATGCCTCCATTTTAACTTGCCTGTGGCAAGAGATTAATAAATTAACATTCTTACCTTTGAACAGCAAGTATGTAGGTCAATATTTGCAATATTGAAGTATGATTTGAGCATCCCAATTAACGCTTCTTTGAACCCAAAACATTCATGCAAATTCAGGGTTGCTTGATTCAATTTATTATCAGGGAGTCATCCTTTGTGTTATGTGAGATATAGGCCTACGGTATATTGTGAAATTAATAAAAACATCGATACCGCTAGGCTCCCAAGTACAGGCTTCATATATGTAACAGCAGACAGTAAATTAACTATCTACATGTGGGTAATATTTTTAACTGGTAGTAATTAGGCACTGCATTTAAATTGATCATAAAAATATTTCTATCAATGAAAGGAAATATGTAGTATTTTGCCATCATAAATTAGAAGCCATAACAAACGCACACCCAATTACTTCACGTCATTATATCGCCGCCATATTGCAAACAGCTGACCGTAAGCTCCTCCCCCGTTTCGGACGTCAATAGAATAAGTGACCTGAAAGTCAGTGAATATTCTAAGTCCATTCGCTGCCAAAAGTTAAGTTCGTTCACTTGAACAAAAACAAAGTCGTGCTGATGACTGGTACGGCGACTAAGTCCTCCGACCGTCAGAATCTCGGCGTGTATACTGTCACTTTCACGTAGCGTAGATCCGAACATACGCAAATGCTTTGAAGATATGATGACTCTCTGCTCAGCAACGTGGCCTTTTATAGTTCAGCGAGACATTGTTCGAGAACATTCCATCTCGTATCTCGGCTTCTACTGGACCGATTTTAATGCTTGATAGCTCAAAATCCTCCTCTTGTTATAGCCAGAAAAGTGTGCTAATTTCCTAGCGTCCATCTCTTCTCCTTAAGGTAATTCTAAAAAATTATTTCTCATTACGAATTCAGGCTCCACGTCATAATCTCGCATCACTCGCCCATGCGATGTATGCTTCCCTCAGCACTCTTGAGTCTCCTCCGCGCGTTATTCAAATTATAGTAGTGGCTATGCGGGCTAAAGCGCAGCGTTAGGTCAAGGGGCCAAGCTCTCTGCTGACTCGGTAGACGCGTGGGTTCGAGCCCCACCGTCGGCTGTCCTTGAAATGGTTTTCCGTGGTTTCCCATTTTCAACACCAGGCAAATGCTGGGACAGTACCTTCTGACAGGCCACGGCCGCTTCCTTCCACATCCTTGCCCAGTTTCATTCATCTTCATCCATTCCATCTCTCATCCCGACGCGCAGGTCGCCCACGGGCGTCGATTAGAAAGACCTGCATTCGGCCTCTCAGGAGGCTACACGACAAAAAAAATCCATTCCTTCAACCTCTTCAACTAACTACTCCTCTTTCCAAAATAAGAATGTCAACAATGTCACGGACGTGTGAACGATCCGGGTATAGTATCGTCAGGTGACGTCTAGCGACGGGCTGTGACCTTCCACGGTCTGGTCGGAACCACACCTCGTTACACACGCCACGATTAGCCGATGTCGTCACCAGTTTGCGCATTCCAACCTCCGGCTCGTTACTTTTCGAACGCACCTTATAGAAAGCTTCCCAGCCGGTAAAGACAAAATGTGCGCAATTAAGCCTACATTAGCCGGGGAAACAAGTATTTTAACACCCTAACCTGAACGAAATGTTACTTGAGATATTTGTCACGAAATATCAGGTTTTTATGTACAAAACGTGGATACTTAATTGGATGACATGTTTTGTTCATCAAGCGATCATCATCAGATGCTGCTCACTTAGGCTTAGATCAGGTATGATGTTTGTGTATGCACAAATATATATAAACAAGGTACCCGCTAGAGATATTCGCTCTCAGTTACGCCTACAATTTCTGGCATTCTGGGAGAGTCAGTGGCTAGCTGACCCACTGCCCAGTAAACTGAGAGTGATCAAGGGAACTACTCACGTGCGGCGGAGCTCTTTCCGGTCACGGAGGGAGTCCGTCATTTTGTGTAGGCTAAGGATAGGTCATACAAGATCCATCCACTCGTACCTAATGAGAAGGTAAGACCCCCCCCCCCCCCACTTTGTACCTTTGGAGCCATATTCACCGTGGTCCACATTTTAACCGAGAGTGTGGATTTTGCTGACTTGGTTTGCAGATGACACTCAAACTTATATTAGCGGATGACGCGGTGGCTGCTGATCGCGTTATCCACTTTATAAGTGAGAGTGGGTTAGGGCCAGCAATCTAAATTTTCCAGTGTACATTGACTCAACGACTTGTTCGTTTTTGAATGATAATTTTTTGTTTTTCGGTAATTTTTGTTTATTTTTATATATTTTTTTAATTTTTTTGTTTTATTAATTTTAGGTCTTTTCAAATTTAGGTGTCCACCTCTAAATTATAAATTCAATTCCAAATTTGTATTCTTTAATCTGTGTTAAGAGGGGCAGATGACCTCGTAGTTCCGCTCCTTAAAACAACAATAACTAACTAACTAACTCATATACAAAAGTTTGTAAAATCTTGTGTAAAGTGTCAATCTTATTTACAGATATTATTGCTCAGCATTTCTATAGTTTGTGTTATTATTAATGTAGTTTAAGTATAGACTATTAACCTGTGATCTATTAACGTATTATTGTGAGGTACTTCAGGTATGAAGTTGTCTACACAGAACGCGTCCTACCCGACACTACGTATACCAAGGAAGACCTCTCATGTGAACTTGCTGCATACGTTATATTTCTTGACTGTATCGTAAATTAACGTGCATTGCATGAAACTTCGAAATCTTATACAGTAAATCTTAGCACATGGACTGACAATGTCCTGGAAAATGGCCACTTATCAAGTCTTTACAGAAAGTCACCACTAGAATGCGTCCTACCCAACACTACGTATACCAAGGAAGGCCTCTCATGTGAACTTGCTACATACGTTATATTTCTTGGCTGTATCGTAAATTAACGTGCATTGCATGAAACTTCGAAATCATATACGGTAATTCTTATCACATGAACTGACAATGTCCTGGAAAATGGCCACTAATGAAGTCTTTACAGAAAGTCACCACTAGAATGCGTCCTACCCAATACTACGTATACCAAGGAACATGGTGACCATGCCAAGGAAGGCCTCTCATGTGAACTTGCTACATACGGTATATTTCTTGGCTGTATCGTAAATTAACGTGCATTGAATGAAACTTCGAAATCATATACGGTAATTCTTATCACATGGACTGACAATGTCCTGGATAATGGCCACTTATGAAGTCTTTACAGAAAGTCACCAATAGAATACCGACAGAAGTGGCTACGCTGGCTAAAGCGCAGCGTTAGGTCATGGGGCCAAGCTCTCTGCTGACTCTGTAGACGCGTGGGTTCGAGCCCCACCATCGGCCGTCCTTGAAATGGTTTTCCGTGGTTTCCTATTTTCAACACCAGGCAAATGCTGGGACGGTACCTCCTGACAGGCCACGACCGCTTCCTTCCACATCCTTGCCCAGTTTCATTCATCTCCGTTCATTCCATCTCTCATCCCGACGCGCAGGTTGCCCACGGGGCGTCGACTAGAAAGACCTGCACTCGGTCTCTCAGGAGGTCACTCGACGACAACCACAACAACCACTAGAATGCGTTCTACCCTACACTACGTACACGGAAAATGCCTCTCGTGTGAACTCTCTGCATACGGTACATGTCATGGTTTTACCAGTGCACTAATGTGATGTCGTGTAATATTAAATCATATGTCGAAGAAGGTCTCTCGGTGGGACGCTGTCCTGGACTTTGTCTTAGCTTGAATGCGAGCAATGAAGTGTGACTTAGCCAGCCGTGAAGTGTTGTTTGTTCGACCTCATTCACATGCATGTGCTGGCCTGCTATTAATCTGTGGGGCGACACTTTTAACACTCCATTTATCTTCCTCTGTCTGTCTCACGTGTTAAATATGTGGATCCACCTAAAGCTCTCGATCTTATGCTGGGAGAAACATTAACGTATGATTCTTGAAGCCCGCTGTCTGCATGATGTTTTCAAGTTGAAGCCTACGTCATTACTGTATATTAAACTGTCAAATGATAAACACTTCGCTAATAATTCACTGGTCTAGTGGTTTCCATGAGAAACTTTACACAACATACGCCCGTTCGTATTTGTTCCATGTCAGGCTACCAGTGATGGGTCGTGCCAGCAGATTCCTATGACATCTCTGCGGTGAGATTCAGTTTTTGTGTTCAAGGAGATGCCAGTTTCACCAATAATTACAGTACAATTGACCAAGAATCACTAAGTTACCGACAGAGGTAGCTACGCTCGCTAACCCGCAGCACTAGGCCATGGGGCCAAGCTATCAGCGGACTCGGTAGATGTGGGTTCGAGCCTTACCATCGGCCGTCCTTGAAATGGCTATCCGTGGTTTCCCCATTTTCAACTCCAGGCAAATGCTGGGACGGTACCTTCTGACAGGCCACGGTCGCTTCTTTCCTCATCCTTACCCCCCCCCCCCCAGTTTCAATCGTCTTCATTCATTTCATCTCTCATTAACTCCTCCCACGAGGTTGGTGTCAGGAAGGGCATCCAGCCCTGAAACCATCCGCTACATAGAATTTCATCACATCTCATCCCCGACATCGTTGGAAACTGGAGTAAAAAGGGGTAGACATGCAAAGAATCACTAAGTTCAATACAATTACCACAAAGAAGACCTGTGGCACTACAGTCCTAACCTTGGCTTACCAAGCAACGGATTCCAATACGTAGACCTCTATTATCAAAACTATGGGTGGTAACATTGTATTTGTAACTATATGGGCACTATTTAGTTTACCATTGATAATTTTGATTTCTTACTTGATTATGGCAGATAATTGGTTATTCAAAGCATCTAGTCATGAATAATAACATTATATTTTGAAATACAGTATAAGGTGCGTTTCAAAAGTAACAAGCCGGTAATGCAGGAGGGTGCCCCAGACCGGGCATCATCGCCTAAGGACACCCGTCCTTCCCTGAAGCGCTTGTGCCAGGCCTTGACCCTTGCAAGGGACATGAAATATTCACCGTACACTTGTGACATTCGGCGATGAATGTTAGCGAAAGGAATAATCCTTTCGCTGTCAGAAACCGAACAACACCTCTTTGCTCTTCCTTTGACGCCTCCATGTCACCGTTTGCAATGCGACTGGCAGCGTTGGACGATTGATGCAAGCTGCTGCTCGCTTTGTATCGTCACGTGACGTGCATGCGTGCGCTCTAGCGACGGGCTGTGACCATCCACGCTCTGGTCGGAACCACACCTCGTTACACACGCCACGATTAGCCGATGTCGTCACCGGTTTGCGCATTACAGCCTCCAGCTCGTTACTTTTTGAACGCACCTTATATTTTATTATTTCGATTCATGCAAATTTAATTTAAATTATTGTTAATATTACTTTTATTCATTTAAAATTTTAATGATTCTAATTGTATAATTTTAATTTAGTAATTATTTTCATTTTTTTTCTATATTTATAATTATAATTGTTATATTATTTCTTTCCCGTGGGGGTTTGCCTGTTCCTCTATCGGGCGCGTCCCAGGTGGCGGATAGGGGGGCTCGCCGGACTTGTCCGGAGGGTTTGAGGGAAATAAAATACCTCTCGCGGACCAAAAACAGGCCCCTTGCCAGGGTTATGGTGAAGCTACGTTAGGCCTAGCAAGCCAGTAGTGGATATGAAACTGCTTTTAAAACGGGAACGGGCCTCGGAAAGAACAGATCTAAAGGAAGCAGACCTGGCTATGGAAATGGACTACGAATCGGAACTTTGAATATAACGACATTGACGGGAAGAGTGGAGGAGGTTGTGGATATGATGGAGAGGAGAAAACTGGATGTACTCGGACTGGCAGAGACCAGATGGAGAGGGGAAGGAAGAAAAGAACTGAGAAATGGCTTGCAGCTATACTGGATAGGAAATGTGGAGGGGAAGAGAAATGGAGTGGGAATGGTGGTGAGAGAAGGGCTGAGGGAGGAAGTAAAGAGGGTAAGTGATAGAATAATTAGAGCCAGAATCACTGTGAAAGGTAGAAATCTGGACATTCTGCAAGTCTATGCACCACAGGTGGGATGCACAGAAGGCGAGAAGGACGAGTTTGAAGAGGAGTTGCAGAAGCAGTTAGTGGGGAGAGACCTGATAGTCATGGGAGACCTAAATGCCCATGTCGGAACTGATAGAAGAGGTTTTGAGGAAGTGATTGGTGGTGAAGGATGGGGAAACAGGAATAAGGAAGGAGAGAGATTGTTGGAACTGTGCAAGATAAATGGGCTAATGGTTGGAAACACATGGTACAAGAAGAGAGAGAGCCATAAAATTACTTGGTACAGCAGGGATTTGACTAGGAAATCAGTGGTGGACTATATTCTATGCGGGAAGGAGACAAAGAAGAGTATCACTGATATAAGGGTAATACCTTCAGAAGCCCTGGACAGTGACCACCGTCTGCTGGTCGCCAAGGTGAGAGGACTGAAGGAAAAGAGGAGAACTGAAAACCAAGAAAGAAGAATAAGGACATGGAAGCTGAAGGAGGATGGAAATAAGGAGAAGTTCCAGATATTAGTGAGGAACAAATTACCAAAGGATGATCCGAAAACAGGTGAAGAAGAATGGAATAGGTTCAAGGACGTGTTGGTAGAAGCAGCGGAAGTCGTGTGTGGCAGAACTAGTGGAAAGAAAAGGTGGAAGGAAACACCATGGTGGAACCCCAGAACTAAGGAAGCAGTGAAAAAGAAAAATGAAGCATTCAGGAAATGGTTCCAACAGAGGACAGACAGAACAAGAGAAGAATACCAAGAGCGGAAGAAAGAAGCAGGAGAAGTAGTGAAGGAAGAGAAAAAGAAATGGCTGGAGAAATGGACAGAAATGATGGAGGAGGACTGTGATGGCAGTAAGAAAGTGTTGTATGGAATGATAAAGGCAAAGAGAAGAGATACAGGGGAAAATGTCAGAATGGTGGACAGGAATGGAAAGGAGGTCGAAAATATGGAAGAAGTAAAGGTTATCTGGAGAGAATACTTCAAGGAACTCCTAAATCCAACTAAAACCAGCGTAGTGGACATTGTGGAGGAAGAAACAGACAGTGACCAAGACATTTCAGAGAAGGAATTGACATGGAAAGAAGTGGAGGAAGCATTAAAGAAGATGAAAGGGGGAAAGGCACCGGGAATAGACGAAGTGAGTGTGGAGATGGTGAGAGCAGCAGGGGTGATAGGAACACAGTGGCTCTTTCGAGTAATGAAAGTGATATGGAGGGAGAAGAAAATACCAGAGGACTGGAAAAGAGGGATAATAATACCCATATTTAAAAAGGGAAGTAGGAAGGAATGCAAGAACTACAGGGGAATTACACTCATGTGCCACTGCGCCAAAATATTTGAGAAGGTACTGGAGAGAAGAATTCGGACAGAAGTTGAAGATGGGCTGAGGGAAGAACAGTATGGATTCAGGCCAGGAAGGTCAACAGTTGACCTCATCTTTGCAGTAAGACAGCTACAAGAACACCATTATGAATATGGGAAAGATCTGGTGATGACCTTCTTGGATATTGAGAAAGCATATGATAGTATTAATAGAAACAAGGTATGGGAAGCAATGAGAGCAAAAGCAGTGAACAAGGAGACAGTGGCAAGAGTGAAAGCAATGTACGAGGGAAGCAAAAGCTGTGTTAAGGTGGGAAGAGAGAGAACGGAATGGTTTCAACTGGAGAGTGGTCTGAAACAGGGAAGTGCCCTCTCACCCCTGTTATTTATAGTGGTGATGGATGAAATCATACGAAAAGTGGTAAATAGCATTGGGGAAAGGAAAATGAAGGCAATGTTGTTTGCTGATGACCTTCTGGTATGGGGAGAGGATGAGGAAGAAGTACAAGAGCAATTAGATGAGTGGGAGAAGGTAGTGTTATCATATGGGATGAAGTTCTCAGCACAAAAGAGTGAAGTGGTCATCACAACGAGGAAGAAGAACAGACTGGATATGGGCATAACACTTGGAGGACAGCAGTTGCAGAAAGTAGAATGCTTCAAGTACTTGGGAAGCATAATTGAAGAAAAGGGAGGCAATAGGATGGAAATAAATGAGCGGGGAAGGTGCGCAGATGGATTTTTCAAGAGTGTTAGGGGGATGATATGGAATAAATATGTACCACAAAAATGTAAAGGAATCATCTACAAGACCTACTTTGTGCCAATTTTGACATATGGGTCAGAAACATGGGTGATGAAGGAAAGGGACAAGAATAAAATACGAGCAGTGGAGATGAAGTTCCAGAGGAGTGGGGTAGGAGTGACAAGAATGGACAGAGTAAGGAATGAGAGAGTCAGGGAGATGGTAAGAGAGGAACCATTGCAAAATAGAATAGAGCGATCTAGGCTACAATGGTATGGACATGTGAGGAGGATGGAAGAGGAGAGGATACCGAAGAAGATGTTTGGAATGGAAATGACGGGAAGGAGGCCAAGGGGAAGACCAAGGGACAGATGGACAAAAGGAGTTAAGAAGAGTGTGGAGGAAAGAGGAGTGTGCTGGGACACAGTAAATGACGAGAGATGGTGGATGGACAGGAAACGATGGAGAGGCTTATGTTCCAAGCAGACCCGACCAGCGGTTGGAAACTGCTCAAGATGATGATGATGATATTATTTCTTTATTTTATTTCAGAGTTAAATATCCAGATAAAATGTAGATTAAGACTTTCACGGCCCGGATTACTATATAAATAATTCATGTTTTTTGGGCTTGAAAAAGGAGGCAAGGTTTCTCCGAAACGTATGGTTCTAATTTAATTTCACACGGCATTACCGTAGCCCAAAGAACATGAATTATTTATTTATTTATTTATATTTATTTATTTTATTTATATTTGAAGTTATTTATATTTATATGATTTATATTATATTATATTATATTATATTATATTATATTATATTATATTATTATTTATATAGTAGGCTATACAGATAAAATTATAAATCTCTACATAGTATAAAACAAAGTCTCCGATTCTTGGATGTAAGGCTGGCTGCGTAGCTCAGCAGTAACGTTCTCGCTTGCTGCCCTAGGTTGCAGGATCGAATGGTGGTGCAGTTAGCTGGCATTTGAGAGTGCGCAAATGCGAGGGGGCCGTGTCAGTAGATATACTGGCACGTTAAAGATTCCCTTCGGGGTAAAATTCCTGCACCCCGGCATCTCTAAACGCCACAGTATATAAAAGGGACGTAAAACCAATAACATTAATTCTTGGATGTAACGGGTAATTTCGAGAACCACTGAATGGATTTTGATACGGTTTTCACCATTCTGCAAAATATTTATCGAGCAAGGTTTCTGTTGAAAATCATTCATTTATGAGCAAAGGAAGCCGAGCAGTAACGATTTCAGTGAATTGAGTCGAAGAAAAACCTGCCGTCCGTGCGTTTTTGAAGCTTACGCTGGGTAAACCGTTAAAAATATATATAGCCTATTCTATGAGTTTAAGAATTGTTCAGGATGACAATTTCTACAAAAAAAAGTCTGCGACAGCATATCTCTATCCATTTGTATTGTATCTGTTATGTTAAGGGTGTTGTTGGTTTGACTAACCCGCGCCTCCCACCATTTGTATTGTATCTGAGAGGGATGCCAATACAAATACTAAATCTAGGGGATGAAATTAATCTAAATTGGGGTTGTAGCTTGGCGAATTTGTAAGAGGTTGGGATTGTTTTAGGAAGAACTGCGGACACGTTTAGAGAGCAATTTACATACAGGGGAATTGGCGGGAGGATACTCACCTAGCTCACCTCTAGGCCGCACGCTGGCGGTGCAGCGCCTCCTGCATGTCAGCATTCAATATAGATCTTAAAACTAGGTACTAATCTAAAGGGAAGGGCTTCTTAACCTAAACGAAATAAAAGGGTAGTCAATAGACTGTTCAGAAAGGGGGTTTATTAAGAAATAGTGGCAATTGCAATAGGGGAGGATGGAAATAATAATCTAGGGGGAAAAAGGAATTAAGCAGGCACGATGTCACTCACCCCACCGTTAATACCGGTCTTCCATGATGATGGTGGCGTTGGGACTCGATATGGGGCCATCCCCCATATCGGTCCGACGTAGCACAACTCCTATAGAGTGTAGGACTGTCACTGCAGGTTCAGAAGAATCCACGTTCCTAAGAGCTTAGAGCGTCAAAAGCTTAGAGACCGCGGCGCGTGTTCGTACCTCTATTTATAAGTAAAAGGTGCGATGTCAGTCCAGTCAGCGGTATGTTGGGAGTGTAATGTCCTCTGTGTCCTGTCCAAGTGCTTGCTATTGGAGCTAGGTCTATGACCTACGGTCTACTCCGTAGTCGCGTTGCCATGTCGTCTTTTACGTAGTTATCTCTTATTATATTTTATGTATTTATAGGCACAGTCCTTTCCTAAAGGGCTGGGGCCAGGACAAGTCTTCTTCCTGTTTTAATAATCGTCCTCGATTATTGGACTAGACGTGGGGGCGGAAACTTTTATTTTCTTCTTTCTTCTTCTTCTTCTTTTCTTCTTCTTCTTTTTTTTTTTCTTTCGTCGATATGAATTTGTTTTCGATTCGTCGTATCGTCCTTCGTCGCTTCTGGTCTTCTTCGTGGGTGGGGGGATGAGCGAAATTGTACCGTGCCAAGGGTTGGAAGGCGTGGCAAGAGTGTTGGGGTGGTTTGTTTTACAGTCATTTCATGGCAGATAGTTCTCTGTATCTGTCTATATCCCATATTGTATGTTTTACATAATCTGTATTGCCCATTTGGCAGAGTTAAAATTTTCATAAAAGTGTTGACATTGTTTTGTTAAAATTGAAGAAAACTAATAAATGGAATTTCAGCGGAAATATAAATTGAAATAAATGAAACTGAAAGATATATCTTTAATGAAATCGCATAGGAAATTTACATTATTAGCACCGTACTCGGACTAGTGCGTGACTTGCGTACGATGCCGTCAGTCGAGCCCTGCCTCGAGGATGCATACATAACTGTAATTTTCCTACGATGGGAAATGATGCTGTAAGGAGCTTAAATAATGGCGATCCCTTATTAACTAGCACGCGCCCTTCGTAGCGTGTGTAAAAAAGGGAAAGAAAAAATGTAGTGTATTGTACTCTAGGCCAAGTGTAGCTATGAGGGTGCGCTACTATGAATAACCTCCTTACAACGTGGGGGATGATGAAATAAAATTGTAAAAATATCCTAGAAAACGTGAAATTCCGTCAAAGTTACTTGATGAAGTGCGTAAAAAAACATGTAGTTAAGTTATTAAGAGAAAATATTAGCATTGAAGTATTGTTAATAAATAGCTGAAGGCTCCTGCCTAAATCGGCTGACATTCTAGTATGGTGTGTAGGTTTTGACTGCTGTTTGCTGCCATGCGTGTTGTAACTTTGGTCTTGCGTCACGTTCATCCTGGGGGCATCCTGCATGTATGTCCTACTGGGGGATTACAGGATTGTACACCGTATAATTAGTCTGAAATCAGAAATCTCTCTTATCGTTTTGTACAGAGGGATTGGTTTACCCTGGTACCGTTATTTTTTTTTTTTTCACTGAAGTTCGTTACGTCGTACGCGGTAATCTCGTTACTTAATGTCTGCATTATGACATATATACTAATATCCTTATAAACTAACGTGCAATATGTATTCATTGACATATTGGCCATTGTGGTCATACACTATACCACGTCTTATATGCGTCGTTGTAAAACTGCAACATGCTTCCTTGAGCATTTAGCTGCGTATATCCTCTTATATTTCGTAGAACTTGAATCCTTTAAATTTGTAAAAAACTTTCTTATATATTGACGTATATCTTTGCTATAGCTGAGAATTAATCCTTAAGTTTTACATTTACACTTTCTCAGCGTGAATTAAGCGACGTATTCGCTTCTTAATCTATAGATATGCAGACATTATGTAAGGATACTCGCACTACGTGTACACTCGATCGTTAAGTTTAAATAGAGTATTGTTAAAATGGCGACTGTTTCGTCGGGAAGTTATTGAAATTAGAAATTATTTGTTGCCTCTCCGGGCTAACTTGGAAATTCTGTGCACTGTATAGAACTTCAGGAAATATAAATTAACAAGATAATACTATCTGAAAATATATTATCTGAAAAAAAATGACATTTATTATTGACATGTGATAATTGCCTGTAAAAAATAACACTGTTAATGACATGGTATGTAAGACCCTTTTGTAAAACTTGCCACGTTATATAGGGGGGGGGGGGTGATTTACTATCTAACTTAATTCTTAATGCTAAACCTAATAATACTATCTTTTCTTAGCTAACTATGCTATATACATGGGGTAAAGTGGAATAACGTGCCTGGACAGGGGTGAAAAAATCTCTTGTTGGGGGGGGGGGGGGGGGGGGGGGGGGGGGGCGGCGATATATATTAAAGGTATTTCTTAAATATTTAAGCTCTCTCTATATTGTATCCGCAGCCATGAAAATTTTCTAAAGTGTGCCTTCAATGAGGTGGCTACCTTGCTCCTTAATAAAATAATAGGGCTGTGTCTTCACTGAAATGCATATCTTTGCTCCGTAAGAAAAATAATGGGGTTGTAACTTCACTGAAATAGTTACTTTTGCTCTTTAATAAAATTAATGGGGGTTGTATCTTCAATTAAATGCCTACCTTTGCTCCGTAAGAATATAATGCGGTTGCTCTATATGGAATGACTAATATTATGCCTGAGTTGCACAGTTTTATTTCTTTTACATATCCTGTTGCCTTTTTTTTTGTTGCTCCGTAATCTTAATATATTGAAAGATTATGAATTTATCACAAATAATCATAGTGCATTGAGAAAAAATTATTAATTCAATTTTATTTATTAATTTCAGCGTATGTGTAGTCTCCTTTTCAATATTGGTTACCCTTTATATAGAAAATCAGCAGATGTGTCCAGCGGTGTAGGTTTCAGTACCTACTATGCTACAATATCATAAAACGTGTCACTATTTCCTCATGTTAAACATAATACCAAAGATATATCGTCTGTTGGTAGACTGTCCGTACTTCGATACAGGACGCATTCCATCGGACGTTAAATCCATGCTGTATTGGGTTTATTTTAATATAAATATCTCCTAACATCTTATCAGAATACTATAAAGTTATCGGCTGTTGGCAGGCTGTCCGTACTTCGATACAGAACGCATCCCAGTGGCCGTTAAGTTCATTGTGTATTAAGTTTATTTTAATATAAATATCTCCTAATATTTTATCAGAATACTATAAAGATATCGGCTGTTGGCAGGCTGTCCGTACTTCGATACAGAACGCGTCC
The DNA here is from genome assembly GCA_946902985.2 of Meconema thalassinum. NCBI lineage: Eukaryota > Metazoa > Arthropoda > Insecta > Orthoptera > Tettigoniidae > Meconema > Meconema thalassinum. Next base: position 493,206,449 of record OX336388.2, on the reverse strand, counting down.
CAGCGGCCGTTAAATTTATTATGTATTAAGTTTGAATTGACCGCCACAAGATGTATAACGTGGAGGGTTTAATTCCCTGAAAGTATTAAAACGAACGTCATCTAGGCGAAAGGGTTGGCTATGTCCTTTCAAAGTTCAGTAGCGTTCTAATATCTGGACTACGTCTTACGTGTTCAGCGGGTTGGCTAGGTCCCTGAATCTGTAATGATAGTCGTCGGTCGCCGGTTGTCATTATTATATTGACCAATATACCTGTAGCTAATTAATTCCCTCTGGGTGTGACGTTTCGACTTTTACGCATTTGGCTTGCGTAAATTGTGGACTTTGGGGCCACGGTGTGGTCACTAATCTTATTTATTAATGGCATTTGTTATCAACGTAGGTGTGTTAATATCTCCTTAATCTCCTCCATACTACCCTTATCTCAAAGCGATGTCCTCCCTGGGACCTGCTGCATGATATCAATAACGTCGTGTTCTTGAGGCTGTGCGAACTATTGTGCCAGCTCAAGATATCTATAATATATTTCTTCAACTTCACTTAATACTTCCCTTATCTCAAAGCGAGGTGCACCCATGGACCTGCTGCAAGATATCAATAACGTCGTGTTCTTGAGGCTGTGCTAACCATTGTGCCAGCTCAAGATATCTATAATATATTTCTTCAACTTCACTTAATACTTCCCTTATCTCAAAGCGAGGTGCACCCATGGACCTGCTGCAAGATATCAATAACGTCGTGTTCTTGAGGCTGTGCTAACCATTGTGCCAGCTCAAGATATCTATCAACTTCACTTAATATTTCCCTTATCTCAAAGCAATGCTCACCTTTGGACCTGCTGCAAGATATCAATATTCCTTCAACTTCACTTCAACTTCACTTAAATTACTTAATACTTATTACTAACATACTAACGATGATACTCTTGATAACAATTGTCGTACGTTGCGATGCTGCCCTGCTGTGCCCAAGTCCGTGCTTACGCATTTATGTTATACTGATATCGCCGTGCCTTTGTCGGCGTTTTTCATAAATTCCTACTGGATTGCTTTCTCACCTATGTTACTTCGTGAGGGAATGGTGTTTTCTTTGCTAACTGAATGTTCTGTTTGAAATGTACTGCTGGAAAAAGAATTCTACCTTAAGAGTGTACTTTACGCTTACATCTTTAAAATCATTAGTGCGCTTTTCTACTATCGCACGCTTCGCATTGAAAACAAAAATAATGCAGGCAAACTTATGCAAGGTCATCTGGCGTGTGAGTGAATAGTGCCAGGAATTGAACTCAAGGTGTCTGGCTTCCGCTCGAGTGCGTCTGCACGCTGAGCTAGCGAGATAGTGTCAGGTTTGATGTCCTTGCGGCGGACGGTGTGCTGAGCACGTGTTAGTCATATGGCATATTGGATTGTGTTACAATGGACAAATAAGCATTTCCTCTGTGGTCGGCTTTCAGAACAAAAGAGAAACTGTAGTACGTCTTGACTGAATGTGTGTACAAACTAATTAATGCGGCACCTTGCAGAAATGTGATTGCAAGGTCTCCTAACTCTATGTAAGCATCTAGCCAATACTACCTTCCGCTAAGTTATACTAAAATGGATTCAGAAGAAAATATTTTAGCCTACAATCATATACAATGTATAGTTGCACTGCTGTAAAAAATACAAAGTTATTTATTCATTCCATTTATCCTATGGGATATCACAATCTTATTCCTAATAGAGCTTCATTGTGGGGGGTTTAATCTGAAATAAGGAGCAATTTTCTCTGCATATAGTAGGGTAGTTATCAATACCTCTTCCTACTAGGCTTCCGTTAATATTCCTAGTGACTTATTAGATAGGGGTTGTTACTATTCAAATCGCTTGGCGTAAGAGGTGTTTATCGCGAAATCTATAAGGGTGGGGGTGGGGGTATTATAATTATTGTGTACTAAAAATATTCTCTAACTTAATCTACTAAAAAAAATCTGTTCGGGGGGGATTTAAATTGTCTCACTCGCTTGGCTAATGTAATGAGTATAGGGGGCGTTTACATATGTATTAGTTACTGGGGCGGGTGTGGGTGGGTACCAAAAATAATATTTGACCCGTACTTCAAAAAATTTTCCTTAATTTTGGGTAAATTTTGCTTGGCTGCATAAGAGGGTTTTTAGGGACCTGTATCGTAGAAATTCGTTGTCTGAACTCCTGTAGGCGTTGTCTGACGACAACGTCACGATACCCCGGGCCTCCTCCATTTGTATTGTATCTGTTATGTTAAGGGTGTTGTTGGTTTGACTAACCCGGCGCCTCCACCAGTGTTTTAGATCCCTTATTTGGGGGTGGATCTAAAAGGGAGAGTTGCTGTACTAATTTATGAGGTGGTGCCTAAAGAAGGGTAGCTTCCCTTGACAGGGCAAGCTGACCAGTGTAGTGTGTTGTGGTGTGCTAGGAACTAGGGGGCGTTCCTATAAATAATGTGGTAGTGTTTGAGGGGATGGGACCCACTGCAAAGGGTCGCTGTACTAGTCGCTCAGCTGACTGCTTGTTATGTAATCGACTCTGCTCGTATCAGCCGGGTGGCACGCGCTTCACTTGAGCACGCGAGCCGCTGTGAGGAATACAATGACGTCTGAGTTGGCGTTATTACTACGGTGTGTCACGTCTGACTGTGACGGGAGTAAGGAAGGGCGTTGGGATGTAAAGAGGCGTATAACAGTAATGCTAGTGTAGAGTGTGGACCAAGTGTTTTATTGGTCTGTGATATTCTTTGTGTGAGTCCCTTGTAGGGAATGAAATTATGTTTATAATGTGATACAAGTTGTGGGTTGCAGGTTACATAAATAGGAACTCTGAACACGATTGACTGACTCTCTCTCCATTGTCAGTGCTCCATCAAGACGGCCGAAGCTACGCTGGTGTCAACCGAGGTGAGTCAGTCAATCGTGTTCAGAGTTCCTATTTATGTAACCTGCAACCCACAACTTGTATCACATTATAAACATAATTTCATTCCCTACAAGGGACTCACACAAAGAATATCACAGACCAATAAAACACTTGGTCCACACTCTACACTAGCATTACTGTTATACGCCTCTTTACATCCCAACGCCCTTCCTTACTCCCGTCACAGTCAGACGTGACACACCGTAGTAATAACGCCAACTCAGACGTCATTGTATTCCTCACAGCGGCTCGCGTGCTCAAGTGAAGCGCGTGCCACCCGGCTGATACGAGCAGAGTCGATTACATAACAAGCAGTCAGCTGAGCGACTAGTACAGCGACCCTTTGCAGTGGGTCCCATCCCCTCAAACACTACCACATTATTTATAGGAACGCCCCCTAGTTCCTAGCACACCACAACACACTACACTGGTCAGCTTGCCCTGTCAAGGGAAGCTACCCTTCTTTAGGCACCACCTCATAAATTAGTACAGCAACTCTCCCTTTTAGATCCACCCCCAAATAAGGGATCTAAAACAATACATCGCCCACTATAAGTGTTTTTTACGTTTTCATTTCTTCCAACAATCTCCATTCAGTGGAAATTTCAATTACTAGCTTAGTAGCAAGTTTACTAACTAGCAAGCGAGCCTAATCACCCCAGCTTCGACCAGCATCAAACTGTCGAGTAGTGTCGAATAAAGACTTCAGTGACGAGTAGGCCTATATGTGTTATGAGTTTCGTTATTCACCTCGGCTTTTCTGAATTGCGTCTGGGACCAGCCGTCGTGCGTCTTTTAAGATTACGCTGGGTAAACTGTTAAAGATACCGGGCGATGCTAGTACAATTATAAAACTAAAAACTGAAGAAATACTATTTATTATAAGAAAACATTATAATTATGAAAATGTAAAATAATTACTACAAAATTAAAATAATCAAATTAAGTTTATACAAAATTAAAATAACATAAAAATAAAATAACATTAATATTAATTAAAACTAAATAGCCTACATAGAAACATTAAAATACTTGAAAAACAAATTCTGCCCAAAATGGCATTTTTAGGTTTACTTTTAATTTGCTTTTAATTTAAATTTTTATCTGGCATTAAAATAAAGCGACGCAGAAATAGGCTAAATCTAAGAATTGTTAAGACTTCCACAGAAAATTTCGCTGAGATAAGCCTGAAAAGATTCAACCAACACCTTTCATAGTATAAAATTAATTATTTCGCAGACCACTATGCCCTAAAGGTTAGAATTTAATGGGAATACTTGGTAACGACATTTGAACCTTACGAATGATTGGTCTAATATAAGAGCATTTAAACAAGTGTGTCGCGATGTTAGGTTTGCCGTGCTGTTGAAAGGGTTGGAAAACCCTGATGTATAGGATACACATGAAGCGTTGAGACAAGTGTGGCATGTGGTCTCAGGAGTGCAAGTGGCGGTGTTCCAGATGAAATGAACAAGACCGTGATCCGCGACACAGGCGAGCACAACACACAACGAGCAGAACATGAATCGATTTAAATCTCAATAAGGTGTGAGGGCTCGTTTGATGCCGTCTTTTGTACGCCGTCTGGCTTTGTGCTCCGAGGTTTATGTACGTATATTGCCTCCACTGGGGCTTAAAGTGCGATGCTCCCAAACTCACTTCCTTAACTTAATTGTTCAGCTATCTAGACTTAACCTACTTTTAATACAACTTTCATTGAATGTCCAAACATGCTAAGTATTAATAATAATAATATCGTATGGCCTCAGTGCTGGGTGCAAGCTTTGTAATTTGACACCCAGAGGGTAGCTTGCATGTCGAATTTCATTGTTCCGTGAAGCACTATGAAAGTCAAGGAGGTTAGATATCTAAGGTCCTTGAACACTATAGCGCTTTCTAGTAGAGAAATTAGGAACTTTGTGTTGGCGGAAACTCCCGAGATTAATTTTGCCATTATGAACACGGCCTACTGAATTCAAATGGGTTCTTTGACATGCCAACATCGTATGACATGCGTGTCGTATTTTTGCCGAGTATTAATACTAGAGGACGTTGTTATGTCACTAAGAAACTTTAGACATGTCAATCTCCAGTCCTGTGAAGCTTATATATTTCTTGTGTGAAATCCTTGAGTTGATTACCGTCATAATTTCGAAATTTATCGACTTGCGCACTGAAACTTGACATGGTAAATCTTTACATTAGGATTAAGGAACGGTACTGGCGTCTAATTTAATTCCATTTTTCAAGAGTTTTAAACTGGCGGCTGTGCAAAGTTTTATAATCACGCTTTTATTTACTGTGTACTAGACAAACGACAACATGAAAGATATTATAATATTCATCTGCTGGCATATAATTCTATAGTCTATATAAAATAATCCTACATGTCATCCATGCGGTATAGCTTAGAAACTACTAAACACAAAAACAACATGATAGCCAAGTGATAATCAAATATTTAAAATGAGTTTTCTGGCGATCTAATCACCTGAGAACAATCTTTATTCTGAGCAAATAATTCTCAATGTCTACGAATCCATTATGATTACAGCAATCAAACTTAAATGTTGTCTGTTGATAGATGCCATTAAAGTAAGGTATGTGACTTTCCATAACCTGATGAACACAAAACAAACATGGTGGCGACGCGAATAAATAATAAATATTTAAATGGCTTTTTCTCGCGACGTATTCATCCGAGAAAAACTAAAAAGGTCTGCAAGAGATACTTTTGATCGGATATAGCCTAAAACATTACTGAGAAAAATCAATAACCTGTGAAATAAAATAGTATAAAATATTAAGAATCTGTAGCATAACCCTCTTAGTGTTAGGATGAGGTTTCACTTACTAATAATACAGCAATTACAGTTACACACAGAGTCACTACAGAAACACAGGTTATCAGACAAATTGAAAAATCACCCGAGTAGGCTACACGGGGCTGATGACCAAGATCTCGCAGATTCCTAAAATTAACTAACAACATCATCAACATTATTTCCTATACATTATGTATTGCAAGCATCGCTGTCTGAAGCTGACCGGGGCTGTAACTCTGACGGACAGTGGGAGATTTTCTCACAGTCATCCAATACAAATCACAATGGGGTCAGTGAACCGTTCAATTTTTAGTACGTTGTGTAGTGTTTCAACAAGGATTGGTGTTGAGTGGAAAGGTGAAGCCCAGTTTTAGTACAGATGAATAGTATTAGCTTATAATCTACGAGTTAACCGGTAACTAAAAGTAGTGAAAGTACGATATCTAATAAGTAACTAATTTTATTATAGTCCATATGAAAGGCAGCCAATGGCCATAGCAGGGTATTTTAATTGAACGCCTGTGGGCTCCCAGCAAGTTCAATTTCAAGTAGTTCCAATTTTGGCTACCAGATGTCACTGTCACAGACACCTAGCGGTGAACGTTGGAACTTGATAGAGCGTCTCCAATCAACCAAGTATAAAATAAATATTTGGCTACACACTACCAATTGTAGTGGTAGGTTCTTTTACATGCCTAAATCCATGACATGAGCCCGCCGGCTTTTTTACGGATTTAATGCTCTTATAAATCCGACAATTTCGGCCGGGTTTGAACTCTCTATCTTGGGCACAGCAGTACGCCACCGAAACCAAATTTTACAAATTGGTAACTTAAGTAATGAACAAATACATGGTTCAACTACCACACTTGGTATCTAACTGTGAATAGTTTCTTCCATTTAATATCGCATTGCATCTCCTTCACGTTTAAACGATGGTCTGCAGAATTTCAATAGCTGATGTTGAGAAGTTTATTCAATAAATTCATCCCTTTCGTAATCTATTGAAGGCTGACTAATATAGTTATCACAATATATCTCGTTACAATAACAATACTGAAAATACAGGTTTGCTTGAAGTCGTTCTAATTAATAAATTAAATTTGTAATTGTCAAATGACCCTGGAATTCAGTCCATAATACGCAGTAAAATCATATATATTATTTCACTTGTATAGATCCCTCCTGCGGCGCTCACAAGCGACCGATCATGACAAATGAGCATTCAAATGAAGGAGAATAGATATTGGCAGTGACAAATTGCACTCTAATTTCATAAATATCTATAATTTCTTCAAAAAATGACTTTAAAATGTACGAAGTGTGCGATTTGCATATATTGTTGCTGTAGAATAATGCGCTCCATAATTGCTGTCCACTTTACATTATTGTGACGCCTGTTTCATGCCATTTTAACATTCTGAGGTCCTTCCATTATCATTTTGCATATATTTCAGAAACAGTAAATCAAATGAATGAGTAGCCTACTCAAATCGTATAATTTCATAAATATCGAATAACTGGTGAGTGTTATGATGATCCAATATTCAGTGATTACCTTCTTAAGTTAGGGAACGCAGAACTTGGAATTCTAACTGAAATGTAAATAGTGTTCTATAATCATTTGGTTCAAATAAAAACATAACAACATTTCTCCTTAAGTCTCTCATTATAAACCTATTGGGGAAAGTGTGGTTTATGAACATGTGAGATTTCTCGCACGGGTCCGCTAGTTAAATTTATTGTTTCAATTTTCAAGGTTCCAGGAGCACAAACGGTAGCCTTCTTTGTATAATCTTCATTTAAGAATTCCCTTGATTAAAAGTGCTTCTACATGGGCCCTAAATGTAAGTATCACAATGTGAAATAACTCCTACTGCGCTTGTTGTGAATGTGGTTATTATATGGTCACTAGAGGTAAACAAAACCTAACTAAATCTTATTTCGAACTTTCAGTAGACACTCGGTTTATGTCATCTGATCATTGGTCGCGTGACGGGGGCTTTCTATGAAGCACAGTTCCTTGTAGCATTCCCGTTGGGCTCTCTGAATTTATATTGATTCATTTCATGGCTTTGTCATGCATATATTTGTCGTAAATAATTTATGAACCACGTCTCACACTTTGTCCTAAATACCGTTTATAAGTATGGTAGACTTTTCTGGGAACAAAGACATTTCCGAATAACTGCAGTATAGGTTTCTTTCTGTACGGAAATTTCTTGGAAAAGTATTGCCCTCAGCACAATATCATAATACTGTCCGTGCAGTCTGACATATTGTAAGTAAGGAAGTAAGTTTGTAGTGTTATGTGACCGTTAATATCGCGATCATGAGCCATGGGACATCTTTGTTACGTGGAATCCGAACCACAGCACATGGCTTTCACTTTGAAAATCTCACATGCATTGGCCGGGAATCGACCCCGGTCTGCTGCGGTGAGAGACAAGTAACTTGACCGGTGCACCACCATGCCCCTCTAATCTGACGTAACCGTAAGTAATGTCCAATTGAATTTCTACGTCCTTGCTAAATAGTGTGCAAAATTCCGTGGCTTATCATATTCCGCAATTAACACAATGATTTCCTCTACCCTATTTCGTGTCTCTCCAATATTATTATTATTATTATTAGTAGTAGTAGTAGTAGTAGTAGTAGTAGTATTTGACTGGCTACGTGGCGTGGCGGTAACGTTCCCACCTGCTGTACCCAAGGTTGTGGGATCGAATCCCAGCGCACTTACTTCGCATTTGAGGGTGCCCTGGCGTCTCTAAAAGCCACAATAATTAAAAGGGACTAAAACTAATAACATTAAATTATTATTGTTATCATCATTGGGAAACAAGGAGGAGAAAATTCAGGAGCAACTGAAGGCTTGGGAAGAAACAGTGGGCGAGTACGGATGGAAGTTCAACATCAGTAAATATGAGATCCTGTTAACGACCAGGAAAAGGGACAGACCAATGAGTGGGATAACACTTGGAGGTGGACAGCTGAAGAATGTGGAAAGTCTCAAGTTCTTGGGAAGTATAGTGGAGGAAAATGGGAGAAATGACAAAGAGATTACGGAACGTGGCAGACAGGCAGAAGCATTTCTGAGAAGCATTAGGAGCTTAGTGTGGAATAAAGATGTCCCACAAAAAAGCAAGGAAGTGTTATACAGAAGCTACTATATCCCGATACTGACCTATGCATCACAAACGTGGATAATGAAGAAAAGAGACATAAGCAGAATACAGGCAAGTGAAATGAAGTTCCTACGAAGTAGGATCGGAGTAACGAGAAGAGACAGGGTGAGGAATGAAAAGGTCCGGGAAATAGTGAAAGAGGAGCCCTTGCAGGGTAGGATTGAGACATCAAGACTGAGGTGGTATGGACACTTAAAGAGAATGGAAGAGAGGAAGATTCCCAAGAGGATACATGAGATGGAGATGCAGAAGAAACGACCAAGGGGAAGACCAAGAGATAGATGGCTGAAAGGAGTGGAGGAATGTGTCAAGAAGAGAGGCGAGGACTGAACTAGAGTGACATCGGAGAGATGGTGGGAAGAAAGGACTAAGTGGCGAGGCTTATGTTCCAAACAGACCCAGCCTGGGGCTGGCAACTGTACAAGATGATGATGATCATTACTATTATCACTGCTGTATTATCATAATCGATTCCACTGGGGAACACGAATTTTGTTGTCTAAAAGATGTTAGTCCCTTTTTGGGTCATAGATTCTGAAAATGGTTTTAGTTTCTGCATATCAGCTCTCCTTCTCGCGATATGGCATATTAGATTATTCAATTAAGCCTAAATCATTGACAAATAAACACCATTTCTTCATTAAGATTAAACGCATTGTACAAAGTTTTTAAATTTGTAGTTAGTCGTTATCCATTTCTTGTTCACTATGAGGTAATGCCTAGCAGAAAGAGAATAACACACGACACCTTCAATTTGGCACATCGCTGAATCAACGTTTCTGTGATTTTCTGCAATGTGATATATCTGCATATTCTCGATGGAGGCTCCAACAATTGTCCGCCATAATATGCGTATCCCTTCATCCACAGTAATGTTCCTCCGTGATCCTAATTTCTAAATAAATTACAGTCATAAATTATCACAAAATTATCAATATCGTTAAAAACAACTAGAGCTGATAAAACAAAATGAACAGCAGTTTTGGAATCAGCAGCGCAAATATACCCAGAATCTGTTTTTAAATTCCAGACGAAAACTTGACTCCAATTCTTGTGTCATTCTTGAATGAAAAAGAAAGCCGTCCAAAACATTCATTCATATTATCCAACGTCCACTTCCTGGTGTGCCATCTAGCATTCTTCACTGTCTTACCGGAGGTTCAGATTCGATTCCCGGCTCTGCCAAGATATGTAATTCTGGTCTGAGTGCTGGAACGGGGTACACTCAGCCTCGTTTGTCAATACTGAGAAGAGTTGGGTTCGATTCCCACCTCAGCTATCCAAGAGGTGGTTGTCCATGGTTTTCCACTTCTACTCCAGGCAAATGCCGGGTTGGTTCCTAACTTAAGGCCATGACCGCTTCTTTCCCAATCCTCACCTGCATTACAAACACACCACTACAGACACCACAATAACACAGGTTATCAGACAATTTATATACACGGAGATAAATAACCGCGATGTCGCAAAGACCCTATATGAATTAACAACAGCAACAACAACATATTATCCAATGTCATGTTGTGTAATCTAATAGCCTATATTTTGAGTGAACACTTTATGTTCCGTGCCCATTTGTTGATGACCTGATAATACTTCAGAGTATCTATTTATTGTTTTCTTTTACACAATTTAGTATTATCTGTTTTAAATATAACTTTAGTTAATGTCTTTAACAAATACACCTCAAATTGTTTCATATTTGTTGCTTGAATGTTGCTCGATCAAGAAAGAGAGCTTTGGCAGATATTTAAAAAAAATCAGTTGCTGTAGTAATTGGCGCTGTATCCTTCAAGGAAGGATATCGTGGTGGGAGCGTCTTCTGAAAGTAGATCACGCGCGGTCGCGGGAGCAATAATAATATCAAACGTTGTGGCACCTGATCCTTAGCTACCTCCCCGAGATGAATAGCGCGCAAGGGCGAACCCTCGTGATTGTCACATGTGAGGGCCGCTCTTACCCTCAAACCGTGGGAAAGTTCCTGCTTCACAACCTTCCCATCTACACTGCTCATTAAATGCAGCGGAACCGACAAGGAACGAGTCATTTCACATGAAATCATCCACACTGTGCTAAAACCTGTTGCAGCACAATATTGTAGTTTTTTTTGGACCAGGGAATCTGTGAAACTTTGAAAATTATGAAAATCTAGATCAAATCTTCACAGGAAATCTGTTCGCCGAGCTGACTCGCGACTCCCAAGTGGACTCGCGAATACCGAGAGTAACGTATTTGTTGCGCGCCTCTGTGCAGAGAAATGGGGAAAGTAGGAGATACAGTATTGGCTGTGCAACACAGCATTCACAGAAAGAATGCATGGGTCGTCAGTACACCGAACGAAAGGTTATTAATTCCAATCAAATACATGAAAATGCTTTCGATAATACTCTGATTAAAGCATAAATAGTCCCAATCCTATAATTAGAAAAAATAATAATTTGAAATCCATTAATTATTGGGATCTAGGAGTGGGGTAATAATATCGTATGGCCTCGGATGCCGGGTGCAAGCTTTGTTATTTGCGCCCAGAGGGCAGATTGTTCCTTGAAGCACTATTGGGGTGCTAACCCCTAATAGGGGATCATGGAATTGACTTGTTCGCAAATAGAGGCTTGCAGAACGGTGAGAGACAATACAGTCTCAAACGAAAATGTATGTGGACTATGTACGAGTATTATTGTCATCATTATTGTCCGAAGAACTATCAAACTCTCCAAACTTTGGAGTAAATAATAATAATTATTGTTTTCCCTTCCTGGAATTGAATAACTTGAAAACCGCTTGATCAATACTATGAGAAGTTTAATAATAATAAATTATGCAACAAGCATTTAATGGCAATAATTAAGACAAGAGTATGTTTATAAAACGAGCGAAGTAATTTCCATACGAGTGTCTTAATTATCATTATAGGTGAGTTGCAAACGACTGTTTATGGTCGACGATAGTTATAACTATTTTATGTTCGAACATAAATATTCATAAATATCTGCCGACATTTCGCCAGTTTTCTATACTGAACAGAGTGCATGGGACGCAGAGAATACCGTGTATTCGACCATGGCCTCCTCCTCCTCAAATACCCCACTATGACACTAGCCACGCAGTGAAACTTAAAATAGGAGGCCTTGGAAGTCAGCGCAGGTGCGATGCTATCCTGACCTAATTGGTCACACAACTGTTCCTTGAGCTCTGATTGGTGAGAGAAACTGTATCATAATGTTACGGCTGTGAGTTTGTGTCATCACTCGCCGCATGAGTCACAACTGCCCCAGGGCTGGGCTGGGCTGTGGCCGCCTCCCGTATTGCGCGCGCCTTATGCAACAGGGCTACTACAGACAAAGGGATAGTCCAGAACATTCGAGACTGGACCAGCGCTGGAAACCTCGAGAAGCCGTGGACTCTGGATGGATCTAGAAGCATTTATTGAGTCACCGGCCGGCTATATAAGAGTGACCCGTGAAGCAGTTGTTGTTGTTGTGTTTTACGAGCTAGTGCGAGCGATTATCTTGTGCGACAGAAGTGTGGTGACGAAGTGTGGTGCGAGTTACGAAATCCTGTGACATTGTTTCTCCCAGCTTGTGAACAGCGTACATCAAGTGCTCGTAAGTAACTGTATTTTTTGTACCTGGAAGAGGGGCAGGTAGCTTCTGCCAAGGCCACCGGACTCATTAGGACGGATTAACTTCTGTGGTCTGTTGCAAGTGAAAGGGGCCAAGAGCGCATAAGGAAGAGACTTGAGGAAACTGGAGAAGGCTCCTAATTGCTTGTATTTGCTGATTAGTGTAATTTTCTGGCCACAATAAAGTTAATTATTTCTTTAAGCAGTAACTGGTGTTGTGCTTTGTACCCCTACCGTAATCCAGTTAAAAAAGTGCCACTAGGGGGTGGCACGTAACAACTGGTGTCAGAAGCCGGATTACGAACTCAAGCACAACACCTGACGGTCCTGGTTTCAAAACCCGAGCAGGTCATTTTCTCTAATTTTCCTGTGAGTGCATGCCCTTTACAAGACAAACAACTAAAATGGAGGAGAAATTGGCAGCACTGCTAGAAAAGTTAAATGGCATGGAAACCAAGATGGAGGACGGCCAGAAGAATTTAACCAAGGACCTAACTGCCAAAATGGAAGACGGCCAGAAGAAGATGGAGGATGGCCAGAAGAAGTTAGCAGAGGACCTGAAGGACAGCCAAAATAAGTTAGCGGAGGACCTGAAGAAGATGGAGGACGGCCAGAAGAAGATGGAGGACGGCCAGAAGAAATTAGCCGAGGACCTAACTGCCAAACTAGAAGACGGCCAGAAGAAGCTAGCGGAGGACCTGAAGAGGATAGAGGACGGCCAGAAGAAGATGGAAGACGGTCAGAATAAGTTGACACAGGACCTGAAGAAATTAGAACTGGGTCTGCGTGAGGAAGTCACGGCAGTGGAAGAGAAATTCAACGCCTTACAAAAGGAAGTTGCCGAGCTGCGCCAACACCCACTGACGGGGGTGAAAGAGGAATTCAACGCTCTACGAGAGGAAGTTGCCGAGCTGCGCCAACGCCCGCCCACCGTTACACCGGGAATATCAGGAACGGGACATAGCAGAGTGACGCCCCCAACCTTCGACGGAAAGGTCCCGTGGAGCACCTACTTACGTCAGTTCGAGGCAGCCTGTTCCATAAATAACTGGAACAACACAGAAAAGGCTACAGCTCTCATTGTAGCGCTGAGAGGCGACGCCCTTAACGTCCTTCAGGCCATCCCGACTGGATCACAGGACTACGCTGCACTGATCGCCCATATGGAGTCCCGATATGGAGATAGCCATCTTCAGCAGGCCTACCAGATGCAGCTCCGGACCCGGGTACAGAAGAACGCGGAAACCCTGCAGGAGTTCGAGATGGACATCGCACGCCTCGTAAGGCTCGCCTACCCAACAGCGCCGGCCGACTTTCTGGAGCAGATAGCGACGCAGACTTTCACCGACGGGCTACGGACTCGGACACTCAACAGGCGCTGCGACTCGCGCGCAATAAGACCCTGGCAGATGCGCTGAGCCACGCACTTGAATTCGAGACGGCAAAACAGGCATCCAGAATGCACGCGCGGATGCGTCAGGTGGACGTCGACGAACCAGCCAAAGCCAACGAGACCAAGCCCCTGGCCGACGAATTAATGGAGGCGCTGAGCCGTTTCTTCAAGAATCGCAGTACCACCAACAAAAACGTAGCCGAAGGACATCCGGAGAGGCGGCCTGGAAGAGGACTACCGACCTGCTGGACCTGCCGTAAGAGAGGCCACCTGAGCAAGGACTGCGGTGATCGCCGCCGCCAAGGGTTTCCGTCGGGACAGTCAGTCGTAGAGAAACCGCGCGGCCCAGGAAAGCAAGTATCAGCCAGCCTAGGGGGGCAAAGGTTGGCTTGTGACAGTCGTCAAGCCCCGGCAGTCCAAGTTCGTGTGACGAAGTTACGGAGGGACAATAGCAGCCTGATGGTCGACGGAGTCGTCAACGGAGAGAGCTGGCCCCTGCTGATCGACACGGGAGCGTCGAGGACCATCGTCAATCCCACCGTGATCCCGAAGTGGAGTGTGCAACCCACACAAAGGAACCTCCAGCTAATAACCGCGACCGGAGAGACCGCACCAGTACATGGCGAAACATCACTGGAGTTCGTCATTGGTCGACGGGCGATAAAGCATCCAGTGCTTGTGGCTGACGTATCAAATGAAGTGATCATCGGACTGGACTTCCTGGACCAGAACAACATCATCTTGGATCTGAGTACCAACACTCTGCACTTCGGAGGTGAGGAACTTGCTTTGCAACCTGCGCACGAGTCCATCACCGCACGACGAGTAAGGCTGAGAGAAGACGTCATCGTTCCCGCCAGGACGGAAGTCAGCGCCGCCGTAATTGTCGACGGAACTGCTGAGGGAGTGGCGGCTGTCATCTAGCCAAAATATGAGGACATCCAGACAAAAGGGTTGCTAGTTGCCAAGACCCTCATCAACACGACGTCTCGGCCGTACGTCCGCCTGTCCAACCTGAACGACTACGACATTACGGTTCACCGGGACACCAACCTAGGAGTCTGCGAGCCCGTTACCTGGATTGCCCGCATCACCGACACGACGGACGGACACCTGCAGACGGACAACCGAAGAAGACGCACACTGCCAGAAGAACTACAGAAGCTGTACCAAGGATCCCAGGACCATTTAGACGAGGAACAATCACGCCAACTTCAGGACCTGCTACGCGAATTCCACGATGTCTTCTCCGTGGGGAGCAAAGACTTCGGCAGGACAAGCTTGGTCCAGCACAGAATCGACGTTGGGGACAGCGCACCGATTAGGGCCCCATTCCGACGTGTCCCGCTCGCCAAGCAAGCCGAAGTCGATCGGATGGTAGAAGAGATGAAGGAGCAAGGGGTGATCGAGCCATCACATAGTCCTTGGAGTTCTCCGGTCGTGCTTGTGAAGAAGAAGGACGGTTCCACCAGGTTCTGCGTGGACTACAGGCGGGTGAACGACGTCACGAAGAAGGACAGCTACCCTCTACCCCGGATCGACGACACGCTGGACACCATATCAGGGTCAAGATGGTTCTCCACCTTGGATTTGAAGAGTGGCTACTGGCAGGTGGAGGTCCACCCTAAGGACCGCGAGAAAACGGCGTTCTCTGTGGGCAGCGGGCTCTGGCAGTTCACCGTCATGCCATTCGGTCTGTGCAACGCCCCTGCGACCTTCGAAAGGCTAATGGAGTCCATTCTGAGGGGACTACACTGGAAGACCTGCCTGGTCTACCTAGACGACGTCATCGTTCTGGGGAGAAGCTTCGAGGAGCACTACAGCAACCTGAAGGAGATCTTGTTGAAGCTACGGGCTGCCCAGCTGAAGTTGAGCCCCAAGAAGTGTCAGCTCTTCCAGAAGCGGGTCCAGTACCTTGGGCATATCGTCTCCGAGGAAGGGGTGCGCACCGACCAGAGAAGACCGCAGCTGTGAGGGGGTGGCCAGTTCCGAAGGACAAGTCCCAACTACGAAGCTTCCTGGGACTCTGCACTTATTACCGTCGCTTCGTGAGGGGATTCGCCGACATCGCCAAACCTTTACATCGCCTGACTGAGAAGGACCAACTCTCACGTGGACAGCAGAATGCCACAGTGCCTTCGAACAACTCAAGCAGGCTCTGTGCACCGCGCCTATTCTGGCCTACCCCAGACCTGGAACAAGGTTCATCGTCGATACCGATGCCAGCGACTTTGGCATAGGGGGAATCCTGTCGCAAGTAGTGGACGGCGAGGAGAGAGTAGTGGCCTACTTCAGCAAGGCCTTGTCAAAGCCAGAAAGGAACTACTGCGTCACCAGGAAGGAGCTGCTTGCCATCGTGAAGACCATTGAACACTTCCACAAGTACCTGTACGGGCAAGAATTTCTCATCAGGACCGACCATGCATCCCTGCGGTGGCTCCTGAACTTCAAGCAGCCCGAGGGTCAACTCGCGCGGTGGTTAGAGAGGCTTCAACAGTACAACTTTGAGATTCAGCACAGGAAAGGCCAACTGCATTCTAACGCCGACGCCCTGTCACGAAGACCGTGCCCCGAAGACTGCACCTTCTGTACTAGGAGGGAGGAGAACACCGGGATACAGTGCCGAAGGACTACCGTGGAAATTCAAGGGAGCTGGAGCCGCGAATCTTTCACGCGGGCACAAGCAGAAGATGATGACCTGGGACTGATAGCCGAATGGAAGAGGGCCTGTGTCCCCAGACCCGGGTGGAACATTGTGAGTGACTGCAGCCCAAAGTTTAAGTCCTACTGGGCGCAGTGGGACTCGCTGATTGTAAGGGATGGCCTCATCTGCCGTACCTGGGAGAGCACCGATGGGAAGACATCTCGGGAACAAGTCGTCGTTCCAAAGGTTATGACGGAGGAAGTCCTGAAGGAAGTTCATGGAGGATCATCTGGTGGACACCTAGGGATAAAGAAGACCCTGGAGAAGCTGAGAGAGCGGTTCTACTGGATCGGATGCCGAACAGACGTGGAGAACCACTGTGCGAGGTGCCACGATTGCGCAGCCAGCAAGGGCCCAGGACGAAGACGACGGGGTCCACTGAAGACCTACAACGTGGGCGGCCCCATGGAGAGAGTGGCCATCGATGTTGCTGGGCCATTCCCGTTAAGCGAGGCAGGGAACCGCTACATATTAGTCGTCAGCGACTACTTTACCAAATGGCCGGAGGCGTATGCGCTCCCTAACCAAGAAGCCGCGACGATTGCAGAGACCCTGGTGAAAGAATTCGTCAGCCGGTACGGAGTACCCCTGGAGCTGCACTCCGACCAAGGGAGGAACTTCGAGTCGCAGGTGTTCCAGAACCTATGCCAGCTGCTGGGAATCCGGAAAACAAGGACGACGCCGCTACACCCTCAGTCCGACGGGATGGTAGAGCGATTCAATCACACCATCGAGAACCATCTCCGAATAGTCGTCAGCGAGCACCAGAGGGATTGGGACAAACATTTTCCACTATTTCTCCTGGCCTACCGCGCCGCCGTGCATGAAGCCACCGGTTGCACACCAGCCCGGGCCATGTTTGGGAGGGAGCTCCGTCTACCTGTCGATCTTGCCTTCGGCCGACCTGGGAATGATCCGATCCCGGTAAGCCAGTATTGTCAAGAACTGGTCGACCAACTGGAGGACGTGCACGCGTTCGCGAGGAGGAAACTGCGGATCGAGACCGACCGAATGAAGACCCGATACGACCAGCAGACGGATGCCGGCGGATTCCACGAGGACGACCTGGTCTGGCTCTTCAACCCATTACGGAAGAAAGGCCTGTCACCCAAACTTCAGAAGTCCTGGGAGGGCCCGTACCGAGTCGTGAAACGGATCAACGATGTCGTCTACAGGATCCAGCGGAACCCGAGGGCGAAGATGAAGATCGTGCATCGAGATCGCCTGGCAGCCTACGGCGGGACACAGACGGACCAATGATTGATCGGGACGATCAGCCTTTTTAGGAAGGGGGTGGTGTTACGGCTGTGAGTTTGTGTCATCACTCGCCGCATGAGTCACAACTGCCCCAGGGCTGGGCTGGGCTGTGGCCGCCTCCCGTATTGCGCGCGCCTTATGCAACAGGGCTACTACAGACAAAGGGATAGTCCAGAACATTCGAGACTGGACCAGCGCTGGAAACCTCGAGAAGCCGTGGACTCTGGATGGATCTAGAAGCATTTATTGAGTCACCGGCCGGCTATATAAGAGTGACCCGTGAAGCAGTTGTTGTTGTTGTGTTTTACGAGCTAGTGCGAGCGATTATCTTGTGCGACAGAAGTGTGGTGACGAAGTGTGGTGCGAGTTACGAAATCCTGTGACATTGTTTCTCCCAGCTTGTGAACAGCGTACATCAAGTGCTCGTAAGTAACTGTATTTTTTGTACCTGGAAGAGGGGCAGGTAGCTTCTGCCAAGGCCACCGGACTCATTAGGACGGATTAACTTCTGTGGTCTGTTGCAAGTGAAAGGGGCCAAGAGCGCATAAGGAAGAGACTTGAGGAAACTGGAGAAGGCTCCTAATTGCTTGTATTTGCTGATTAGTGTAATTTTCTGGCCACAATAAAGTTAATTATTTCTTTAAGCAGTAACTGGTGTTGTGCTTTGTACCCCTACCGTAATCCAGTTAACAAAAGTGCCACTAGGGGGTGGCACGTAACAATAATGCAAACTTGTACTATAATGAGCCTCATTTTGGTACAGTTTTCTGACATACAATATTTACATTTCGCCTTGGTCGAACATAATAGTACATTATGCAACGAGCCTATAATGGCTATAATTAAGACACGAGTATTTTTTTATCAAACGAGCGTATGCGAGTTTTATAATTTCCATACGAGTGTCTTAATTACCATTATAGGCGAGTTGCATACGACTGTTTATGTTCGACGATAATTATAACTTTATTATATGAAAATGAAAATCCACAGCCTGCTTCCAGTCTCCGACCGGGTCAGGAATGGAATGAATGAAGCCCCCATCTAGCGGCGAGGATATGAACTGTGCCGGCTGCCGAGGCCTGACGCACTCCTCTGGGGCAATGACTAAATGAATGACAGATGAAATGAAATGATAGTGGAGAGTGTTGCTGGAATGAAATTTCTGACAGGGAAAACCGGAGTACCCGGAGAAAAACCTGTCTGCCTCCGTTCTGTCCAGCACAGATCTCACATGGAGTGACCGGGATTTGAACCACGGAACCAGCGGTGAGAGGCCGGCGTGCTGCCGCCTAAGCCACGGAGGCTTAACTTTATTATATGATTTAACATAAATATTCATAAATAGGCTACCTGTTGAGTCTCATCCTCTTGAATTTTGTGATTGGAGAGCGAGCGCTGGGTTTGATATCTCTGTCTTTCAAGATCTTTGAACGACCGACGCATGCGCTCTGTGTGCTTGCAATGCCATATGTTTACATCTGCCGTCCCTCAGTAATATTGTCACCGGAGTCGTTTCAAGGCTGTGTAGAAATTAGTGATGATGATATTAAGGTGCAGTGCTATTTCTTGTCTCATATTCGCCAGTTTATTTACGCGAATATATGAACGGTGCGTATTCCATGTCGGTAATTTATTATAATTCGATGTTGTATTTATGTCCGACATGTTGGATTTTGAGCACATGCGCGAAGGTATCGTTACCTAATTGGTCAATGAACGAGCTCTGATTGGCTGAAGAAACTGTATCATAATGAAAAACTGTGTTATAATGACCATCATTATGAAACAGTTTCCTGACACATAATAGTGAGGGTCGAACATAAAATATTAAACGTCGTAATGTTTCGGAATATCAATGATTCCATCATCAGCGTGAAAAGATATTCGACCTTAAAAGCAAATTAACAGTACCAAGAAAATGGATATCCTTACAAAACAGTGTTAAACTTAAAATAATGAAACTTTCGTATATACTAGGCCTAATTGACATGCATATGGAAATAGTACATTATGCAACGAGCCTATAATGGCAATAATTAAGACACGAGTATGTTTATAAAACGAGCGTATGCGAGTTCTATAATTTTCATACGAGTGTCTTAATTATCATTATAGACGAGTTGCATACGACTGTTTATGTTCGACGATAATTATTATAACTATTTTATGTTCGAACATAAATATTCATAAATATCTGTCGATATTTCGGCAGTTTTATGTACTGAACAGAGCGTATGGGACGCAGACAGTGCCTTCTATTTGTCCATGGCCTCCTCGATACCCCACCATGGCATTAGGCAACGCAGTGAAATTTAAATTAGAAGGCCTTGGAAGTCAGCACAGGTGCAATGCTATCGATATCTAATTGGTCAAACAACTGTTTCTTGAGCTGTGATTGGTGGGAGAAACTGTTTCATAATGAAAAATAGTGTTATAATGACCATCATTATGATAGAGTTTTCTGACATATAATACATAAAATGCATTAAAAATGCTATTTTGATATTCTTTTAATATCTAGAATAATATAGTCTACTCTTCTCTTTTCGTAAAATGTAGATATGTAAAAAATACGTAAATCGTCGTTTCATTTTTTTTTTTTTTCGAGAAAGAAAACGTAAACAAATACTGTCCAAAAATCAGTCTAAAACTTCAAGATGATACTCCACTCTGAAGATTATCTGATTCACAGGTAAACATACAGTAATGTTCGAAAAAAACAACAACATATAGTCTATGTAAGTAGTATGAAAAGGTTATCAATTGACTTGCCAAAAATATCTTCTTATGAAAATTCGCCTTCTAAGTGGAGTATGAGACAATTAAAGTGTCTAGATATTGCCTCTTCTAACCTTCAAAATGAAATGAAGATGTTTCTTACATGTTGTCGCCTTCTAGGTGAAGTTTTCAAGTTATTCAATTCTATCAATCAATACGGATGTATTTTACCATTTTTAACATTTTAATATGTACGCATTCCCTTCATGGCTCTCAAATGAGCACTGGGACATTTCTAGGATAATAATACTCGTACATATCTGAGCAGAGAGTGCGGGTGGTCCAAGCGACTTCATAAAGCAATTTGGTTCTCGCCACCTCGGCACTTGTACGTTACAGGCCACTGGTTTTAAGAAGTTGGCCACCACTAATGACCTGTATTAATGACTCAGAACAAATGGCCGATCCCTCTAGAAAAAGAGAGGTAAAACTACCGGAATGATAGCTTCTTTTATCCTCGTGTCGTAGATTGAATCGTTTAGCCGTTAATGTACATGTTTTTTTTTTTCAAAGGAATTTTTCGAATTTAAATTTACAGCTAAATACTTGGATTTCAGTCACAAAAGATGCAAGAAGCAAATACTCAGATAATTCCTACGGTCATCAGCTGAAGTTGCTTTTCCCTCAGTCTAAACTCGTGAGACGTGGGTTGGCGATCACTGGGTCCCAGCTGAAAATGGCATTGCTTCCATTTGATTGTGCCAATCTTCTTTCTTTCGTATTTCCTGTCGATCTCCCTTAGTCAAATCTTGTCCTCTCCCGGACGTAACGATATTAGGATATCCAAAGCTTAGGTTGCCTTGCCTTATCCCATTAGCCTACTTTCCAATTTTGTAAATAATTTAAGTACACTTATGAGATCTACAGTACACGGTGCAGATTTGTTAATTGGTTTGCACTAGTATTGGACACCTCAATGTCATCGCCATCTGAACGAAAACAAAATTGTGACCAACCGAGTATTCAATGCTTAAATCAAATGCTGACTATAATTGTCGGATCTCTTCCAAATGCAAATGTAATAACTGTCCAAGATCTACACTACAAAGTTATCAGTTGAATAATTTCAGATGGCGATCGTGCAGAAAATTCCAAACATCATAATCCATAAGTTATGATCCAATGGAGCAATGCCCACAGTAGTTAAAATTCAGATAATCTTAGGACTCTGTGTTGCCAAAGATATAACTCAAGGAGATTGGTTATTACACGCAGTCTTCATCATGTCATTATAAAACATAAAATTAAACAACTATCAATACTTAAGGGCAACAATAACGAAAATTGTACGTGACCTTGTATGCCCAATATAAAAGCACTGCGAATTCGGCTGGGTGAACAACTGTATTAGAGCATTAAAATCAACAAATTGAACAATTAAATTTAAATGCTTTTCAGTCGATCAATACGATTGTAACCTATTTGTAATGGACGTTGTTCCCATAACCTGGAAGAAATTAGATGCGATAAATATTACACTTGGGAGACCAGTTTCGATCGTCAAGCGATCATCATGAGATCCTTTACTCTCAGTGGCCTATATTAATCTATGCCTTTCATATTCTTTTTTGACTTCTTATTGGAAATGTTTTTGAAGGACACGCGTTCTCTTCATCTCCAATAATACGCAACAGTGTTTGAAAAGCTGACTAAGAATTTCCAGAGCCTCCGTGGCTTAGGTGGCAGCACACCGGCCTCTCACCGCTGGGTCCGTGGTTCAAATCCTGGTCACTCCATGTGAGATTTGTGCTGGACAAAGCGGAGGCAGACAGGTTTTTCTCCGAGTACTCCGGTTTTCCCTGTCACAATTTCATTCCAGCAACACTCTCCACTATCATTTCGTTTCATCTGTCATCCATTTAATCATTGCCCCAGGGGAGTGCGACAGGCTTCGGCAGCCGACACAGTTAATATCCTCGCCACTAGATGGGGGCTTCATTCATTCCATTCCCTGACCCGGTCGATCGACTAGAAGCAGGCTGTGGATTTTCATTTTCAATAAGGATTTCCAACGTTGTAAACACACACTTCAATGAAAGAGACTTTCCAAATGATATCTCCCACTTAATAACTCATTCTGGCTGGTTGTGGGCAAATGATATCCATACTATTTCTTTCTCATGCTAATGGAGTCGGTGAAACACTACTGAAGTCGTTAATGCAATGTTTCTCGTCATTTATGAATAATTGTCCAAATGTCAGTTGGAACGGGAGGCGGAGAACTGTGGCAAATTATTATGTCATGGTTTACCAACGCTATTTCAAAAGCCTTGTGAAATTGCACTTCAAGTATACCAACACCTCGCCACGAACCATTTCCATGAAACAAAACAGTTCTGCTCCTTGCCGGTGACTTTTTTGGCAAGTTAGTAAGATTATGTGAAGAGAAACAAAAGCGTCTGTACAATAATTTGTCAAGTGGTTTACGATGTATTGACCACGATTATCGTAAAATTTATCGTTGAAACTTTGCTCATTTGGGTTTTATCAATACTCATGGAGAATTTCGTATTGTTTCTCTTGTAATCTAATTAAAAAGCTATAACTTAGTTGTTGTAGATTAAATTGCCGTATTACCGGCTTAACCCTTTGGGGTCCAATGTCGGACTCAGTCCGACATCGTTAATTTTCAGTTCCGGTCCGATGTCGGACCTAGTCCGACACAACTTTAAGGTTATATATTTCGTATGCTGGAGCAAAAATGGCGCCGAGCTTTACACAGTATACAGCCTAGGCCTTTCTCTGGTACCTACTGCCATCTGCTGTTTAATTTCTTGAAGCTGAATTGTATTTCCTTTGGAGATAGTTACTCACTGCCACAGCTGTGTTTACTTTTGTTAACAACATGGCGTCCACAAGCCGCATGGAGCCCGATGATATTTACGAACAGTTATGTGACAGTGGCGATATTGATGATGATGATGATGATGATGATTTGTTTACGGATTCTGATAGTGACATTAGTATTCCCGAATGTGAGAATGATATATTGAGAGAGGAGGAGGAAATTGAGGCGGAAGTTAGTGATGAGAGCGGTGATGTAGGATGTGACGAATGGAAAGTTTATGAAGAAGGTGACCGGATTTGTAGTGAAAAGCCTGAAGTGGTGGAAGAAATTGTATTTATGGGTGTTAGAGGTTGCTTTGTTGAACAGTTTTCACCTATATAATTTGCAACGAAAGGCAGAAAATAAGCCCAAAGTGAAACATAAGACTTTCGGGGACCAAGTTATCATGGGGCTTGTTGGGGACGTTAGGAACAAAAATGCCCGTAAACGCGGCCGACGGAGCAGCTCTGACGAAGAATTTCGACTGAACGGGAAGCTACACATCATAGATGCTCGTGAGGACAAGAAAAGCAAGGACTGTGCCGTATGTCCCGACAGGAAGGTGAAAGGTGGCAGAAAGGAGACATAATTTTATTGTGAGGCCTGTCAAGGGAAGCCAGGACTACACCCAAACAAATGCTTCCGGAAGTACCATACTTTGAAAAAATATCGCTGATAATGTAGTTAACAAGACTGATAATACATACATTTGCTGTTCATATTTTAATGTAAATATTCAGCTTTTTACTTATGTGAGTATTTCCTTCCCATACTTGCCTAATGTTAAATTGGACCTGTGCAGGATGCAGGCGGGAAATCAATTGGACCCCAAAGGGTTAAGATGCAAACCAAGTGTTAATTACTTATCAGCTGAGTCCGGCATTGCTTCCACTTAATTGTATCGGGCTCCTCTCTATCATCTTTCCTGTCGACCTTCCTTGTCAACTCTTGTTCTCTTCCGACCCCGACGGTATTAGGATATCCGAGGTCTAAGGAGTCTTTCAATTTCCCGCACTAATTGGCCCTTGTCTCATAATTCCTAATCCCTCATTCTTCGAGGGGTCAAACCTCTTCTTTTTCTTTTCATGGTATCTCCTGCCTTCTTCTCAAGGCCCTCAAGGAGCCAGGGTGTGTGTAGCCCCAATAATGGTGCACCCATGATACTGCTACACCCTCAAGGGCTCACGGCTGGTGAGTTCAGGAGTTGGTGACCTCGACGGAATCCTGAACTGGGACCGGATTTCCACTTTTTCCATTGCATGTGGAGGCAAATCATCTCCTCTTTCCCTTTCCTATCTGCCTTTCATGGCCCTAATTCATTCAAAGTCCCTTCATACTAATTCTCCGAGGGTTGAGGGCATTTGTTTTCCCATCTTCCTTCTTTTTGTCCTGTTCATCTTTTAGTACGTCCTCTTTCCCTTTCCTACCTGCCTTTCATGGCTCTAATTCATTCAAATTCCCTCCATACTAATTCTCCGAGGGTTG
Organism: Meconema thalassinum; assembly: GCA_946902985.2. Classification (NCBI taxonomy): domain Eukaryota; kingdom Metazoa; phylum Arthropoda; class Insecta; order Orthoptera; family Tettigoniidae; genus Meconema; species Meconema thalassinum. The sequence goes on along the minus strand of OX336388.2, from coordinate 493,181,437 downwards.
AGGGCATATGTTTTCCCATCGTCCTTCTTTTTGTCCTGTTCTTCTTTTAGTTCGTAAGTTCGTTGTGAAGCCAGTAGTTACCTTAATTGTAGGCATTATTTTATCATCTTTCATTTTCATTATCACCCAAACCATTAGGAGCCGATAACCTAGTTTTCGGTTACCGTCGCACCGAGACCGAAAGAGAACAACAGTTGACCCAAGGCGGTGGACAGGCATGATGAAACAATGTCGTGCTGAGCTGGAGTCCCGTGGTCGCCAAACCAAATCCCAATATTTGTGGGTTACTGGAGAGTTTCCAAGTCTTACTCAACAATTAAATTTGTTTCCTTTTCATGATGATGATGATGATAATTGTTGTTTTAAGGGGCCTAACATCTAGGTTATCGGTCCCTAATGGTTTGGGTGATAGTGAAAGATGAGATGAGAATGAAAACTATAACTAATACTAACAAAAGACTTACATACTAAGAGAAGGACTTGTAAGGAAGGAGAGCCATGACAGGCCGATTGGAAAAGGAAGGAGGAAGAGGGCTCTCCCCAAGGTCAGAGGAAAAAGGGAGCAAAACGCACCCAGCTCAGGAATCACTCGGGGTCGCCAACTCGCAAACTCACCAGACGTGAGCCCTTGAGGGTGTAGCACTACCCAGGGTGCATCAGAAGTGGTGGGGCTACATACACCCTGTCTCCTTGAAGACCTTGTGCAGAAGGCAGGAGATAACATGAAAATATGGCTGACCCCTCGAAGAACGGGGGTATCAGGAAAGATGAGACAAGGGCCAATTAAGGCGGGAAAGTGAAAGACTCCCTAGGCCTCGGATAACCTAATACCGTCAGGGTCGGAAACGAACAAGAGCTGACCAAGGGTGGTCGACAGGAAAGACAACAGAGAGGTGCCCGGCGCAACTAAGTGGAAGCATGCGGAACTCAGGAGGGGTCCCGTGGTCGCCAACCCACGTCCCACTAGATGTGTGCCCCTGGGGTAGGGGGTGTCCTTTTTTATTAGCTTGCTTTATCTAAGAATTGGATTTCATGACTGCAATGACGCAAAAGGGAAGGCTTTAAGCTATTACATCGTTTATTACTCTGGTGCTCTGACCAGTGAGCTTTAACGCCTTAATTCTCATTTGACAATAATACACCGTTCTGGATGAAGCAAAGAGCATAAAAAATGTAGGTTGGCTCAGGCAAGGAAAGCGTTTCTACGAGAGAAAAAAAAGTAATCTGTTGACATCAAATATAGATTTAGGTATTAGGAAGTCATTTTTGAAAGCCTTTGTCTGTAGCGTGGCTCTCTATGGAAGTGAAACTTGGACTGTTGGTGCAGCAGAAAATTGGAGAATTGAAGCGTTTGAAATGTGGTGTTACAGGAGAATGATGAAGATCAGATGGGTAGATAGGGTTACAAAACGAAAAGCTAATAAGACGAGTGGGAGAGGAGAGATGTTTCTGGCGACTGCTAATGAAGAGAAGAGATAGGTTGGTAGGACACTTAGTCTACTAAGACACCCAGGAATAGCAAGCGTAGTTATGGAAGGAAGGGTCGAGGACAAGAACTGTAGGGGTAGACCAAGGTTAGAATATGTTAAACAAATTGCCTCGGATGTAGGGTGTGGTAGCTATGTAGAGATGAAACGATTTGCTCAGGCTAGGGGGTTTGGAGCGCTGCATCAAATCAGTCAAAAGATTGAAGACTCAAACAACAACAAAAATAATACACCTATGACGCTTACCTGCGCCAGCCTATTAAACTGTCCAGCAGCGTAGCCGTGCTCGTTCATTCGTGCACCAGGGCAGCTGTAGCAAGTCCGGAGATATTAGGTTTGAATCCCGGCGCTGGCAGCGGCTACCCTGAGTGTGGATTTTCCCCGTTTTTTTTCTCACTCCCACCAGGAAAATGCTGGGATAGTAACTTACTTCAAGTCCTGGGGTACCTACCCCATCCCTGCCCTACACTGGCTGCATGGCGCAGCGGTAACGTTCTCACCTGTTATGCCCAAGATTTCCAGATCGAATCCTTACGCAATCCGTTGGCATTAAAGATCTCCTTTGGGCAAAATTCCGGCTTCTCCAAAAGTCACAGTAGATATAAGAGACGTAAAACCAATAGCATTATCATCCCTGTCCCTATTATTTATTTATTTATTTATTTATTTATTTATCGTATGGCTGTTAGTGCCGGGGGTGTCCGAGGACATGTTCTGCTCGCCAGAGGCTGTAGCTGCTTCAAGCGGACACCCATGGGGTGAGCTACGAATTCCGTTCAATTTCAAGTAGTTCCAACTTTTGCTACCAGATGGCAATGATACCTAGTGGTGAACGTTGGAACTTTCATAGAGTGTTCCCACGAAATCTAACCTAGAAATTTAGCTTCACACAAGTTTAGTCTATGGAAGGATCTTTTACATACCATACATCTATGACATGGGACCGCCGGCTTTACTTCCCCTCTGAAAGAAGACATACTGAAGGATTTTAACGCTCTTAAAAAATCTGACGACTTCGGCCGGATTTGAACCCGTTATCTTGAGCACAGCAGTTCAGCATGATGCTACCAACTACGCCACCGAAGCCGCTTTATCCTGTCCCTAATATAGCTACACACAATATTACAGTCATCACATAAATACAGGTTATCAGACAAATTCAACACACACCCAACTATATGGGCCTAATGTCCAAGATGTTCCAAAGCCCCTAAAATGAATAATATTATTAACATCAACCTATCATACTGTGAATTGTTGCCCACTATAGGCTATCAATAGCTATCGAGAATTGAGTTTTCACGACCGCAATGATGGTTAATGAAGATGCACAAACTTGAGGATATCGAGTTCGAGTCTCACTTGAGCCAGTCATTATAACTCTCAAAATTCCATCTACTGTATGTAAGTTACATGGCTTGCACTATTTGCGCATTACATGACCTAATAGTTTAAAGTCATATTTTTTCAACTGTTTTGGCTGTGTATTTGTTTCAGATTATCGTCTTCATTTCCCCTTTTCCAGCTGACACTGGGTGGGGGCAAATAAGGCTCCTCTCCACTTTGCTCTGTCATTCCACCATTCCTCTTCCGACACGGTGTTCCAATCCAGGTTCCGTTTTCTAATGCTATACTTCACCGAGTCCATCCAACGCATTCTTGATCTTCCTCGTCCTCTCTTCCCTGTCATCCGTCGTTCCAGTGCTCGTCTTGGTAGCCTTACTTCATTCATCCGTTTGACATGTCCAAACCATCTCAGTCTGTTTTGCTCCAGTTTGTCATTTAGTTTCTGTAGCCTACTCCCAGTTCTTTCCGTATTACTTGCTAATATGTTTATCTTAAAGTGGTATATACATTTTTGATGTATCAGTACAAAATAAATAAATAAATAAATAAATAAATAAATAAATGTCCATCTAAATATAAATTAATAAAGCAGAACACTTTCCGATGTAACGTTTGGGGATTATCTTCCTTGTTACAAGAAGAGAACAATGTTAGAGGTGACAAAATAAGGTTGGTTGGTATTTGAGTGCGATAGCGATTATCCTGGAAAAGAGTGTCAACCTCTGACAGAACGTTTTCACCGAGCCTTTGTCAGTCCTACAGCCACAAATAAAATATTAAAAAAGAGGAGGAAATCACTTTTAATAGAAAATTACCATTGAAATATTTCCATTTTTATAATGCAGTCAATGGCCGCTGATAACATTGCGCTGTCACCAGTCCACGATGATAATGACGCTCATGGCACTCGACATCGCGACGCGCATTGTAGAGGCACAGTTCCGGCGCGGGCCGTCGCGTTGCGTCGTCACGAGCTTTAAAAAGAGCTTTGTGTCCCACGCTGAACAACACCGGCTTTGTGTGGGATCGCTCTGTAATCAAAAGGTTATCGGTTCACATTACTGCTTGCCAATTTTCTGTCAAGATAACTGTTGACGAGTATTCAAGCATATAGGTTTTAGTGACTCAAAGCATATTCTGTTTTCCTTTATTAAAGGTGTTAGAATATACTTTTATTTGATTTTAGTTTTATATTGGCTGGCTGTGTGGCGTATCCGGTAAGGATCTCACCAACTGTGCATAAGATGGCAGAATTGAATCACGGCACAGAAGGTTGGGATTTATGTGAGTTCAACTCTCAAATTTTTGCAAAGAAAAAAAAAAGGAAAGAAGCAGCCACTGTTTATCCTCATGAAATTTATAAACACTCTTATGAATGTAGTCCACCACAATGTAGGCTTCAGATTGTTCTTCCTAACTGTCATCAGGCACCATTTCTCCGGTTTTATTCTATATCAGTCCACGGGACTTCAACAGTAATTACTATAAGACCATGTAAAACAACTTGCCGACCAACCATATCCCCGATATGTTTCTTAGGTGATATGACAGGTGAATGTGTAGGCCAGGGACGCGATGATACCCGTTCTTCGAGAGCATATTTCTCGCCACATGTGGGTGGGCATTATCCTGCTGAAATATGGCATGTACATTTGCCTAAAGAAGGGCCAGTATCTCGAACTTACAAATCTTCCTGTTGTAACATTTACTATAGCAATTTTCAGATTGTCCGCAACGCGCAGGAGTCGTGATCGCGTGTTGTATCCAATTGTGCCCCAAACTAACACACTTGGCGTTTGTCCACTTTATTGTTCAAATAAATGAAGGCTGCTTGATTCCGGTCACCACGGTAGCGTCTAACACTTCTGCGGGCATCACTGTAGGACAGATTGAAGCAGGACTCGTCCGAAAACGTTTCATTTTACCAATTAGTACGTCAGTGCAGACGCTCACGTGCCCATTGCAGTCTGAGGCGGTAGTTGTTTCAACAGTGAAAACTGACGCAGTACCATGCGTGCAACCAGTCCCGTTCGCAGTAGACAGCAAACCGTAGACAAGTCCACACCCATTAGAGTACTCCAGCTTCATCCCGTGTTCTAAAGTCTGTTCGCCGAGTCGAGATAGTGGAAGTCAACACAGTTGTGCACAGGGCTGCCCGCAAGGGGTGCATAGAGCTGTGCCTGTTGAACGTACGCCAAACTCAGTGCTGTGTATAGCCGTCATGTGAAGCGGGCTGACTTATTGGTTACGTGCTACAGCACGGTTTATTTATTGTTCATTTATGTATCTATTTATTTAATTAATTAGTTCTTAACTGCTAATCACAGGCAACAGTATACACTGCAGCACAGCACTAAGTGCAGCAAGTCTTGTCTTTTCTAGGGCTACGGCGCGGCGTGACTAATGATCTCGAAGCTTCTTGGCTACCCCTGACCGGCAGAGCCGACGACGTGAACTGGGCGTGTTTCCCTGTCCAGGAAGTCAAGTGACCACGTGCAAGTATTTACGTGCACTATCTCGACTCGGCGAACAGACTTTAGACACATTGCGAAATCCAGTATTTGCTCGTCGTTGTGTATTGCCCTCTTTTACCGACTGGTTCCATACGTTCATCACTATCGTAGCAGAATGTCCTTTACGAGCCGAAATGTAACGGTATGACAAAAAAAAATTCTTGGACACCAATATTCTCCCCCGTTCTATCTCACTCACATGCTGATACTATGCCCTTTGGAATCGGCAAAGAATACTGGCACTTGCTTTTATGTTTCTACTTTGTTTCTACTACGCCTCTGCACTGACTGAGCTAGGCGTATCATAAACCTTTCCGGTCACACAACAGAGTCATATCTCTGCAATCAAAAACACTTATTGCTGGCACACTGAAATTTTCACAAACGTTATAGCATATTAGCAATGTTTACAATAATATTTTTATGTACCGTACTGTGTTAAAATATAGCAATATAGAAATATCATGAACACCGACCATAGCTCAATAGAAGCCACTCTCCCCGTCCCAGCCAGCAGACATAAAAATAGCCCCACCACCGATAAGAAAGCTTTCCCTCTTTGGAGAAAGGTCGACTGGCAAGCTGTCAATCAGGATTTATCATCTCTACCCTGGTGCCTGCTAACAGCTGAGAGAGACGTAAACAGCGCAGTGGCCTTGTTTGAGGATTTACTTTACTCGGCCATTAAACAACACGTTCCGTTCTCCGTACCCAAATCCAACAAATACCCGCACTGGCTAAGTCAAAACACCAAACTCCTTCTCCAAAATAAAACTCGAGCGTGGTCACTGTGGAAATCAGTTCCTAATCCTCATACACGCAATGTATTTATTCACCTACGGAAAATCTCAAGAGTTCATATGACAGAAGATTACAACCGCTACATTTCTTCCATAACAGGAAATCTCAAGAATAACCCGAAGAAGTTCTGGACACTTATATCATCCCGTAGAAAGTCTCCCAGAATTCCACTTAACCTAAACCTCCATAATGAAGAAATCCCATTTGAATTGAGGTCCACACATTTCAATGAATATTTCCATTCAACCTTTTCAATTCCCGTGCCAATCCCCAGTCCCCCTCAGCTTACTAGCGTCTGTTCTGATTCACTGTCTCAAATTTCAACGACCCCCGATGAAATTCAAAATATTTTAAAAAGTCTGCCCGCAAACAGATCTACCGGACCATCAGACATAAGCCCTATATTCCTGAAAAACACCTCTGCATCTCTCAGCATCCCCTTATCCATGATACTCAACTGGTGCATGACTTCCGGCACTTTTCCTGACTCATGGAAAAGAGCTGATGTCACACCTGTCTTTAAATCAGGCAGCAAGCATGAAATTTCCTCATACAGACCTATATCTATCGTCCCTATACTCTCTTCAGTCTTCGAAAGAATAATACATTGCCGTCTCCTCACTTTCACCAAACCACACCTCTCAGAAGAACAACATGGCTTCGTCCCTGGAAAATCATGTTTAACAAATCTGACTGTTCTGAACCATCACATAATTTCTGCAATAGATCAAAAATCTCAGCTAGATGTAATCTACGTCGACCTGGCCAAAGCATTTGATTCCGTGAACCATTTCCTTCTCCTCCACAAGCTTGCTTCACGATACAACGTACATGGATCCTTCATATCCCTAATACAAAGCTTCCTGTCCAATAGGCAACAACGGGTAGTGCTTCCAGGGTCTGTATCGTCCTGGCTCCCAGTCTTATCAGGAGTAACTCAGGGCAGTATCCTGGGATCCCTTCTCTTCGTGCTGTATATGGACGATATAAACACATGTGTGCAAAATTCTCCGTGTTCCCTTCTTCTATACGCTGATGACCTCAGGATATTCAGAAAAAAATCCAATTCTGACGACCACGCTGACCTCCAGGAAGCAGTGAATACTTGTACTGATTGGTTCAACAAATGGAAGTTATCCCCAAATCCGAAAAAGTGCTTCAATGTGTCTTTCTCACTACTGAAATCTGGAAATCAGGCGAACTATAAAATATGTGGAAATAAATTGGATACGGCTTCTCATGTGAGAGATTTAGGTATTATTCACGATGATAAACTGACATTCTCTCCCCACATTGACCATATCAAATCTCGCGCAATGCGCAGTCTCGGCATTCTATACAGATTCACAGAAATTAAAGACCTCACTGCACTTAAATTATACTTCACCACATATGTTCTCCCTATCCTAGATTTCTCTTCTCCAATTTGGTCTACTTCGGCTATAACCAATATTTCTAAATTGAACAGTGTCTTTAATTTCTTCATATCAGTAGTCAAAGCTCGCAATCCTTCACTACGGCACTTCGCCAAATCCGATATTCTAAACCAGCTGAATGTACTCGACCTGAGAAGCCGTCTACAATTTACTGACCTGTGTTTCTTACATAAAATTATGAATGGTCACACAAAATGTAACATACTCTTAAGCTACTTCCCACTTCATGTTCCCTCCCGTTCAACACGCAAGAACCATTTACACCACGTACCTCGCCCACGTCTTGAAGTACAGAAGCGCTCTATTTTCCACCGTCTACCTACCCTTAGCAACTCCCTGCCAAACATTGACATATTCTCTCCCTATCGAACATTCAAACATAACATTAGAAGATCCCTTTCACCCTCTTTTCCTAACCCCTCGCCCTCCTAATCACTCACTACCCCAATCACTCCCTGCGTCCTTCCCGAGATTTATCCTTTCTGCCGTCACTGCCAATTGTTACCTGTTATTGTTGTTGTTGTTTTTGTTATTATTATTATTTGAAATTGTTAAAATATTAGTGTAAAATGACCTTTTCATGGTTGTATCTAATAATTATTAAATAAATAAATAAATAAATAAACAATATACGTTACAAAACCAAAACAAGACAGGATCTACTATGAATCTTACTCCCCACAAAGATATCCTAGAACAGAAGCTATCACTCCAGTCTCTAAGAAGGCGGCTTCGGTGGCGTAGATGGTAGCATGTTGAGCTTCTACTGTATGCCCAAGGTCGCAGGGTCAAACCCGACCGAAGTCGTCGGATTTTTAAGAGCGTTAAAAATCCTCAGTATGCCTTCCTTTGGAGGGGAAGTAAAGCCGGCGGTCCCATGTCATAGATTTATGGCATGATAAAGAACCTTCCACTAATTACACCTGTGTGAAGCAAAATTATAGGTTATCTTCGACTAACGCTCTTAGGTTCCAACGTTCGTCATTAGGAGTCGACTGCGGTGGCATCTAGTAACAAAGTTCATAACTAGTTGGTCATTGACGGTGGCGTTTGGTAGCAAAAGTTGGAACTACTTGAAAATCGAATGTACGCAGTCCTTAGGCTACTTGAATTAAAAACAGATAACACTGACTAATGCAGCCATCACAATTAACACCGGTTATCAGACAGATTCTACACACACCCAGTGTACTCGGAGCTACATGACCGCGTTGTCACAGCCCCTAAACTGAGGAACCAACCAACCAGTTACCAAGAGGGGATGGAAAAATATATGTCTCAAAGGCGGCTGACTGTGACACTTGGGAAATTGGAACACCATATGCTGTTACTTGTGGCCAAGATAATGTAAGGCTATTTTCTGCAATTTAAGAATATCATTACTTATTTTGACCAAAATGAATGCCTCATCAACCGGGTTCTATGAATGTGGAATGAAGTCGTAGCCAGATTGAAAACAGTACTTTTTCAACTTGGATGTAGCTCGGTCCTGCAGATTTGTGTGTGTGAAGTCGTGCTAGTGTGATGATATCTGGTCGGAACACTATGACTGTAGCTATCTGCTCTCATCTGACAGTCGCTCTGCGAGCCGAGTGCCGCCCTTTGTTTAGCCTCAGCTACAGTAATGATCCCAACACCTGATACAATCTCAGTTCGGTTTGAGACGTGCTCAACCTCGGAGCACGACGGCATCTTCTTTAATTAATGATAAGCCTTACATGACTCTATTATTTCACTTTCTTATTGTCGATAGCACGTGCTATAACATACATCAGTTTGTACAGCGCGGCATGAAGTAGGGGCAGTGTTACCAACACGGCGGAATTTCCGCAAAATTTTCCATTGTTAGCGGAGAGAGAACGGCGAATATGTTGACGAATTTTCAAGTATTAGTCATTGCTTTCCACAGGTTTTCTTTTAGCAAACACGTCATTACTTCTAAACTTTCATTTTAGCCGAGTGATAAGCCCCGCATCAAGACTACGTTGAGGAGTTGTGAGTGTAAGGGGAATCGAAGTTCAAATTCTGGCAGCAACACCGGACATATTGAATGTGGTATTTTCCCAGTTTCTTTTCCAAATTTCCTACGGTGAAATGTCGGGATGGAACCTTATTTCAAGTCACTGGGTACTAACCCCAATCCTTGGCCTAATAAATAGCCTACAGTTACACACTCTTGTATAATAACCATAGAGACACTAGTTATCAAACAACTTCTACACAAACACTCGGTGTGATGATCAAAGTATTCCTAGTACCTAAATGAAGAAACTAACAACATTTATTGAATGCGAATGTAGAATCTGTGAGAATTACACCAGACAGGTACCAGGAAGGTAAGTTCGCGACGGTCAACGGAGGCCCAGGTGGTTTCAAATGAATCGGCATGCAATTGATCTTAAACCTTATACAATTGTTTCTCGCCCATTAGGGGGTTGGGGGTCGGTTTTATGAGGTTTAGGAGCTTTAAGCGGAATTTGGGTCATAAGTTTCACTCTCTCCAAGACATTAGTTATACAGCCACAGAACCTTTAAGTCACGAGGGACATCAGTGATGTCGAGAGAAAGGAAGCCGTCACCGAACCCTCATAATCAGTTGGGTGGGACTGAGCGGCAGGATTATGGGGATGAATGAGTGACACCTGGGTACGTGTTAGCTGTCGCGAAAATTTCCGGTGCAGATATGTCTGTCCACAGAATGAAACCCTTGGTCATGTTCTGGACAGTGCAACCGTGGAGCGCTGACCAGAAACTTGTGCTATCACAACAGTCAGATCGCAAATAGTCTCTCTCGTAAGGAAACGTCACGGCTCCATGACCGTATAGGAAGCTGCAGCAAGTATGGAGATCGGAGGTTCGAATCCCAAAGCTAAGGTACCTATCATAATGCGATTTTCCCCCGAGTTTCCCACACTCCCTCTAGGCAAATGCGAGGATAGTACTGAACGGAGCTTGAAAAATGCGAGAGGGGGGTGAGGTCGAGGACGAGAGGAGGAAGGTCGCTACACATGACGTCATCCGGTGCTATGGTAACCTGCTTACTAATCGGCAGAATATATCGGCCCGTTGCGTACTCAATAGGAAAAGTAGACACTATTCGGAAGTTATGGCACAATGTTTTTGGGAAGGCAGATATCACAATGTTATCGCTGGCTTGGCTCTCGACGGCCACATACTCTGCCTAGCATTCTTCTGAACTCCATAAAGTAGGCTACATTATTTCAAGTTCGAGGCACCTACCCCAATCCCGAGCATAACAATTTCAGTTACACACATTATTACAGTCACCACAGAAACACAAGTTAACTGGCAAGTTAAACACATAACAAAGAACATCGGGATGATGACCATGATGTTCCAAGACCCGAATACAGCAAATCAGTGATACCAACATACATTAACCCTTTATAGGTCAGTGGTCTGTATATTTACCACAATTTCCATCTCCGTGGTGTTGGGGTAGCGCGCCTGACTCCCACCCGAGGGCCCTGGGTTCGATTCCCGGCTCCGTCAGGGATTTTAGAAACTGACATGAGGGCTGGAACGAGGTGTACTCAGCCTCGTGAGGACAATTGAGTAACTGTCTGACAGTGAGGCAGCGCCCCGGTCACGAAAACGAAGTTTAATGGCCGAGGGGACCCGATGCGCTGACCACGCGTCACCCCAATATCTGCAGGCCAAATGGCTGGGTAGCGGTCGCTTGGTAGGCCTAGGCCCTTCATGGGCAGTAGTGCCAGGGTATAAAAAAATAAGCACAATTATTTATATTGTCAAAGATGCTAATGTTTGAATATTTCAGCAACATGGGGGCGTAGTGGCGCAGCGGTCAAGCTGTTGGCCTCTCCCCAAGGTGGACTGGATTCAATTCCCGGTTAATGCATGTGAGATTTTCGAAGTAAAATGCCATGTCCTGTGGTTCGGATTCCACGTAAAAAGTAGGTCCCGTGGCTCATGTTCGCATGATTAACGGTCTCGTAAAACTAAAAGCTTCCTCTTTTCCGCGATATATAAACGAATGATTATTATTATATAATTCAGTGACCTTCTGCATGGCCATTGGATGCAACGAGATTATTATTATTATACCGACAGCAGTGGCTAAGCTCGCTAAAGCGCAGTGTTTGGTTATGGGACCAAGCTCTCTGCTGACTCGGTAGACTGGAAAAGTAGGAAGGAAAAATTCTCCGGAAGATCTACGGAGCAATCAACAGAAACGGCATTTGGATGAAGAGTCCTAGTACTGAACTCTATCAAAACACCATTACGATAACAGACGAAATTAGAAAACGCAGAGCCAAATTTTACACTCACATCCACAGGATGGCCACCTCCAGATTGCCCAAGAAACTACTCAGTATCATAACACAGAGCAAATGCGACACAGAATGGCTTATAGAGGTACAAAGAGACTTACAAATTATCAGTATATAAAATTTCGAAGACCGAACTGAGTGCCAGATGAAAATCAAAAGCTCCATGAGATTGCACAAAAGACCGGATTACATATATCTTACGACAAGACCAAATATATGGAGAGAAGGCCAGAAAATAAATCCCCTTTAAACACCAAATACAAGCACAAGCACAAGTCTGCAGTTTTAAATACCTTGGCGAAATTACACAGCGGTAGTCTCATGGAGCTTTTCCACTGCGTAAGTCGCTTCCGATCTGTTGTCTGCGACAATTGCAATATCGTCCGCGAAAGCGAGACATTTGACTTTAGTTCTGTTCTCTTTTTTAATACCGATTTGAATGCCCTTTACAAGAGGTTCCCATTCCCTAATTATCCTCTCCAGAACCATATTGAAGAGGATTGGGGATAGTCCATCCCCCTGTCGGACTCCCGTCTTGATTTCGAAGGGCTCTGATATTTCGCATGAATTTCACTTTGGATATTGTTCCTGTAAGTGTCTGTTCTATGATTTTGCGTGTCTTACGATCGATCCCAAATTTTTCCATGATTTTAAAGAGGGTGTCGCGGTCAACAGAGTCGTATGCTTTTCTGAAGTCGATGAATGCAATCACGGTATTTCCACATTTCCTCATTTATAAGATCGTCTTTAGGCACCAGATCTGTTCAGCACACGATCGCCCTTTTCTGAATCCAGCCTGGTAGTCACCAATGAGTGGATCCATTTGGGGCTCTAACCTGTTCAGAAGTGCTGTGGAAAGGATTTTATAAGCAACCGGGAGCATGGAAATTCCTCTATAATTGTTGATGTCCGTCTTGTCGCCCTTTTTGTGCAACGGGTGAATCAAAGCGCATTTCCAGTCATGTGGTAATTGCTCCGTTGTCCAAATATCTGAAATTATGGAATGTAGTTTCCGTGTCAGTGTGGGATCATTCAGTTTCCAGAGTTCAGCAATGATCCCATCTTCCCCTGGTGCTTTGTTGTTTTTGAGTTGTCGGATTATCTCCGTAATTTCTTCAGTGTCGGGGGCTTGCGAGTCCAAGTGTATGAATACCGGAGGAGAGAAGTCAAGTTTTACTAGAGGTGGTTCACAGTTAAGAAGAGAGTTGAAATATTGGGCTAATAGTTTGCAATTATTTTTGGAGTTAGTTTCCAATGAGCCATCGTGTCTCTTGAAGCACAGACTGGGTGCTTGGTATCCCCGTAGATTTTCTCTAAATGTCTTGTAGAAATGTCTAGTATTATTTTGGTGAAATCCTGCTGGATTTCGTGGAGTCTGTTGTTGTCATACCTTCGTTTTTCTTTCCTAATTATTTTTGAGGCCTGTTTTTGAGTGGTAAGAAAGTTCTCCCAGTTTTCCTTTGTTTGGCTACTGTGAAATTTTTTCCAAGCCATTATGCGATTGTCAACTGCTTGATCGCAAATTGTGTTCCACCAGCGATGTTTTCTGGAGCGAGGTGGTTGTCCTAGCTTCATGGCTTCCTGAATTCTCCCCGTTAGTATTCTCCAGTCTGTTGATTCCTCCTGATTGATTTGCAAAATGATTTCTTCCTTGTGGAGTTTCAGATATTCCGGAACTGGTCTGAAATTTTTTGGTGGGCGTTTTGGTCTTCTATTTGGTTGGAATGTTGTCTTTATTTGGAGAAGATAATGATCTGATTCAAAGACGCCTTTACGAGCCCTGACGTTCAAAATTTATTTTATGTTTTTCTTGGAGATTGCGACATGGTCAATTTGGTACTCACCCTGTTTAAGAGGGCGCTAAAGTCAGCCGGCCGGCCGCTCGTGGCAGGCTCTGCTTATAGCATTGAGAGAGAGTTAAAATCTACGTTTTAAATAGGTCAATGGCCGAAATTAAACAAAACTTCACTTTCAAATCACGTAAATACCTTCAATAGCACGTATTAAACTTCTCAAATGAGATTTCATTGATAATAACATTTTGTATCATTGAAACTGAGAAGCAGTTTTCCCATAAGGCAAGGCCTTTTTTTCACCGATTTTACTTCAGAAATTAAAAATCAATGTGACTGTCAAAAGTGATGAAAAGTTACATGGTTGTAAAGGGTATTTGTTTAAGAATGCTTCTATAGAGATGAATCTTGCTTTTCTCCTGCGTGTTTCTATAAAACAAGCAGTTTTTAATGCCCTACACTTTCAGTCGTAATGCCGCTGCCGTAGAAGTTCGCTACTTAGCCGCAAGAGCGCAGGCGTAATGGGTCGGTAAGGCAGAGTGACGAGTTATTTTTAGCGCTGAGAACAAGACTTACAGCTGATGTATTGTGTTCATTGAATATGATTCTACTGTGTTTACTTTCGTTTTTAAACGAACTGTCAGTAGGTTAATCTTCTGTATACAGTGTTATTAATTCAACGAGTTTAAGTATAATTAATTGTGAAACATTTTTATCATACACTTATTAATTAAAAGTACAGGGTCCTTCTTTTTTTATCCATCTAGCAAGTTCGTTATTGTTGTTTTTAAGGGGCGGAACTGCGTGGTCATCTACCCCTGTCCATGTAGCAACATAGCAGCGCTATATCTCTCGCAATGAGTAACCCGGCTACGCATGCATTTTGCCGCTGCGCTGCTATGTCGCTAGACCGAAAAAGTACCCTGTATAAAAATCATATCTATTGTGTTTTCACAGTATTGCCCTACACTAATACTCTGGTAGTTTCTTATATTTTAACTAATTATGAACCTACAGTACAGTATAAGATAAGCGTAGCACTAAAAATATGAGGAAACTCATGACGAGAAAAAGCTACTCATGGAAAGGAGTGACATCATAGCGGCGAGAACTGTATTTTTCAGGGTACCGGTACCGTAATGTACGAGATCGGTGAATCAGGGACATAAGTTACTGCATTTATTACCTTGATGAAGCGTAATGTAAGTCAAAACTATACAAGGTCAATGTGCTGGAAAATGAGCGACGTTTCCGGAAGACTGGATGTTTTGGTTAGGACGGTCGGCTCGAAATGCAACGTCAGTAGTCGCGTGGATTACAATAGTAGGCCAATTTTAATGGGTATTTCATTTGTTCTTTTTTTGGTTTAAAATTTTGATTTTCGATTTTATAAGAAGGATGGAGTGTGATGAATATACTAATCATAGACAAATACCATAGAGGAAAGAACCGGAAGGAGATGCCTTCGCTGCGCTGGCTAGTGCAATATAATGTTTTGTTGTTTGAGTCTTCAGTCTTTCGACTGGTTTGATGCAGCACTCCATGATTTCCTGTCCTGAGATATAATATAACATTAATAAACTCAACCTGCAACAGAATTGCATGGATACAACTTACAACGGTTCAACTTCAATTTATATTGTAACTTTCAAGTATGGTAAATAATAGGCCTACTATATTTTTATGCTTCCTGGTCTGTTCTGTTCTGTCGATTCGTACCACCATAGACACTACACGCCATTATTAGGAAGAAAAAAAAACTCCGAAATAACTATGCACAATGCTCTACCGCATACAAGTCACAGAACACTAGGTTACGCCCACTTTGGACTCAGCGCTTTGCTTCACTGGCACGAGCTCTGGGCAAATTCTCTCTTTCTTTCCTCCATGACAAATACATGAAATACCAAATATTTTGACACAACATGAAAACTTATCTAATTCTAAATTTGAAAGAAATTTGGCAGTTTCCCGTATTGAGTAACAACATGAAATATTTGCGAACAGATGAGTATTTTTCTACAATTAAGTGTTCCTTAATATATTCAGTTGCCCAATTCTATACATTGCTATACAAGCATGGGCACCCGCAGGATTTCTTTCCGGGGGGAGGAAGGCAAGTTGTATTTTTCATTTCTTTACCTACCTGTCACTAGCTGATGATGATACGTACCTCCGCCCCGCAATTTAGTTTCATTTCTTACTTGCTTCGTGTTATTCATTATTTGACTGCTCTAAAACCGTCGGGTACATATCTTCATGGCATGAATGGGAGTTTTTTTTCTTTCTTTTGTGAATCATCATCATAATGTTCATTTCTTAAGAACAAGTAAAATAAATATCGAGCAGTTCATTAAAATAGTAATGTTAATCCAGTTCGTCGATTTTGTAAATAACTGGAGATATTTTCAAATAATCACAAATTACTTAGTTAATTAAAACTGTGGAATTATCCCTACATCAAAATCAGTTAACTATCAGTATCCTCAATTTATGAAATAAACTGGTGTGACAATGAACAGTCGAAATATTCTCGGGATTCCAGGCCGGACCCATGGCCCCATCTTTCCCCTCCCCTACGGGTGCCCATGAGTAAAGCCCTACGCGGATGCGGATATCCGCAACATTTTCTCCACACATATATAGTTTGCATGGCTGTGCGGATAGCGGATAAGCTGCGGATAATGTTTCGAGTAAATTTGCGGATAGCTTTTAGAATACGATCCGAACTTGTTGAATTTCATTACTAGGACCCGGATGTCTATGAGATGACATATTTTTTTCCGTTATGTTATTTTCATGAGAAATGTAAGATGATTACTTAAGCTAATATCATTCAAATTAAGTCATTAAGCATAATTAACACTCCGAACTGAAAAGGGTTGCAATTCTGGCTGTGAAACATTCATTTCAAACATAGAACTTGACATACAAAGCCTAAACGAACGACTTTCTTCTCAAATGTGTAAATGTGTTGCTTTAATGCGTTATGCTTTATCTAATTAAAAATATTATAGTAATGCCAGTAGATTCGGATAACAAACGTGCGGTTGCGGGGCGGATGCGGATAGCAGTCGTGCGGATGCGGGACGGATGCGGATAACGCTTTGTTTATCCGCGGATGGCTCTACCCGTGAGTTCAAGCGTAGTTCCGCAAATAGTCGAGTGGAATACAATTGACTATTTGGTACACCACTGGCACGCTATATAATGGCAATTGATGTAATATTTCACGGTGATTGTAATGGGAAGAACTTCTTGGAAAGGTACTGAACAGAATGTACGAAAATCTAGTGTATTATATTCGTAGATATAAAACAAATGAACCTTGATTACAATAGTAATCTACGCGACCAAGTATCGAACTCTCAGAAATCTGACCATTGCCGTTCAGGAGAGAAACGCTCGTTTTAAACTAAGGTTTACTGAATAATTACTGCCAGACCTCCGTCCACATACAGTTATTATGGACAATGTGAGCATTTTCTCAGTGCAAATTAACAAAGCTCCGACCTCGAATAACAGAGAGGCTTACATTATCGAGTGGTTGTCTTCTAATGATATTCCCCACAACCCATCACAAAGCAGAGTGGAATTGTTACTTCACAAATCCGCTCATTGTACGTACGAAATTGATGAAATAGCAAGACAACGCGGACACAGGTCCGACGAGAAGGAGGGGCAAATGGGGCTACAGCCCTGGGGCCCGAGCGTACTGAAGGGCCCGAAAGAGAAAACTACGGCTTCTTAATTGCTATATCAGTCTTTTAAATAAGTCCAAGCAAACTCTTGAAAGGTTAAGTGAGTAAACTTTAAAACAATGGTGATTCTTGGGCCGTTGTAGAGCGAAAACTTTGGGTCCAATTTCAGTTATTTCTAAAGAACTGTTATTTACCTAGGTATATACTGTAGTCTATTGGCAGCAGGTAAAATTTCAAGCGTTACAGTGCTAAAGGCAACTTAGAAAATGTAAGCACGCTACGAAATTTAAAAGTACAAAATTCACGAATGAATATAAAATGAGATTATGTCCCCGCAAAAGCAGGCCCGGACTTAGAGATCCAGGGCCCCTAGGCACTTGACATTTGCCCCCCCACCATCTCGAAGCTATTTTGGAAATTTAGCAAATTAATGCACTAGTACAGAACATATAATTTTTAATCGACTTTAATGACTCTAATAAACATGAGAATAATACAGTCTATGTTACTATTGTTACGTTATTCTATAAAATGTATAGAATCAAACGACAAACATTCTTCTGTGCGAAAGAATGAATGACGTCATCATAGTCAATTGACTGCATTATTTCTGACTATGTACATTACAGAGAGTGAATTGAGCCTGGTCTCTCCTAAGTTAGATCTTAAGCAATCCTTTACTCTCTTAAGCGCTGAAATCGACCGTTCTACTGAGCAGTTTGACGATGGTGTACACAACAGCATTCGAAGCGCAATTCCTACGTTTGGATAAATGTCGAAAAAGCCTTTTTCCGATATGTGTATAGCTTCAGTGACGATAACTCCATAACTTCATCATTCGACGACAAATGAGCTTGCAGGTGCAGACACTCGTTTTCCAAAGTCCTATCCAAGTCCCCCGGATAAAAAGTTATAAGGTTTCTGGCTCCTTCACGAATGTCTTTAGATTCCAAACGATGTAGTTTCGTAAGAAAGTCAAACTTTTTACTTAACTCCTCATAAGCGGATAAAATTCCCCCACCGGGGCCCCTAGGCTGGCTGGGCCCCTAGGCCGGGGCCTTGTAGGCCTAGGCAGAAATCCGGCACTGCGCAAAAGGCCTGGTTGGTGAAAATTCAATAAGTTGAATAGCTTCCCTTTCCGATATAATTTCACATAACCAAATATTGATATTTTAATTTATTTTAAGAAAAAAACATGAATATTAGGATTTCACGGAAAGAACTCAAATGTGGGGTGGCAGTCAATACCGTGGGACCCAAGATCACTCTCTATCGTCGCGGCCCTGCGTGGACATTGTGTAGTTTTGGTACAACCCAATTGTGGGCGCACGTGAAATCTTATGTTGCAAGAAAAAAACAATACGTTCCGAATAGCAGTCGTTTAGAATTACGGACGAAGTGACGATTGACAGCATCGCAACATCCGCTTGGGCAGGTTGCTTAAGTCCTGCCGAAAGACTGAGGGAAGAAAACTGAGAAGTCGGCTGAGTGGAGGTTGAATGCTTACTGACTTGCTTCATAGCAATTAGCAACACTGCGGGACGAGCAGTCTGGCGACATCGCAGTGAGTGTCTCTGTCTCTTTATGTCCAAAACGCTCTCTCTCACCTGCCACCATACGCGCTCCCCTCTGTAGCATGGTCGGTAATGCAGATTACGCGACAATAGCGCTCACCTCTCAGGTGGCAATTTCTGGAAATAAAAGGCGATTTCCAGGACCATCTATACTACCGGACCTGACACTGCAATCCAAGATGGCCGCCGTAGTTGGTGGTCGGACATCAAACGCCTGACGTGTGTCACAATCCAACACAACACAAAATAACATCATGACGTGATTTTGTCTGCTGTTAATTCATTTTATGGGCTTGGGACATCTTGGTCATCAGCCCCGTGCAGTTGTGTGTGGGTTGAATTCCTCCGATTACGTGATGAATGTAGTAGTGTGTGTAGCTGTGTAAGGGACAGGCATGGGGAGGTGCCCTAGGAGTTGAATTAAGGTACCACCGGAGTTTCATCAGGAAAGGAATAAAATAAAATAATGTTGAGGCCCACAGGAGAGATCTGCAGAATATCTTGGCTGAGTGAACAGGGAAAGTTGTAAATGTTCCTGTAGGAATTTCAATCGCTTTTTAGTAAGTTACATATTATTCGGGGCATGTTTGCCATCTCTTGATGAATGCAGTACATTTGCATTTTTCTGTTGGCACAGGCTAGAGTAAAATGAGGCTTTTCGCCGATGTCTCAGTCTCACTCATGGCTGTGATTATATGGAAGCTACTGAGGTATGGGTGGTGCTTAGTAATGACATTCAGGGCACAGTCAGTGTCTGTTGGCACAGGCTAGAGTATCACCGATGTCTCAGTCTCACTCTTGGCTGTGATTATATGGAAGCTACTGAGGTATGGGTGGTGCTGAGTAATGACATTCAGGGCACAGTTAGTGCCTGTAGGCACAGGCTAGAGTATCACCGATGTCTCAGTCTCACTTATGGCTGTGATTATATGGAAGCTACTGAGGTATGGGTGGTGCTGAGTAATGACATTCAGGGCACAGTCAGTCAGTGCCTGTTGGCACAGGCTAGAGTATCACCGATGTCTCAGTCTCACTCATGGCTGTGGTTATATGGAAGCTACTGAGGTATGGGTGATGCTTAGTAATGACATTCAGGGCACAGTAAGTGCCTGTTGGCACAGGCTAGAGTATCACCGATGTCTCAGACTCACTCATGGCTGTGATTATATGGAAGCTACTGAGGTATGGGTGGTGCTTAGTAATGACATTCAGGGCACAGTCAGTGCCTGTGGATGCTGTGAAAGGTTCTACTCATAGGGTTAGTACTGCTGTACTGACTCAGTGAGGAAAGCAATGACAAACTACCTCACTCCTCTTCTTGCCTAGTACGCCTCAATATAGCGCTGCCATGGGTTTTTGTGGGTATCTACCCACATAACCTAACGGCAGTGCCTTTTGAGGATCCAACCAGCTTTCGGGCTGACTACCTAACAGACATACATATTCTTAAAAATAAATGTAACCAACCAGATGGTTGTCACTTCTGGGGTCCAAGTTTGATTCCTGACTGTCAAGAAATCTCAATTCTAGTCTGAGGGTAAGAACGGGCTACACACAGCCTAGTGAGGTAAACCGAGAAATGTTGGATTCGATTCTCCGCTTAGCCACCCAGCAAGTGGTTTACCATGGGTTCCCACACATACTGAAGATAAATGCCTAGGTAATTCCTATCATAAGGTCACGACTGCCTCCTGTAAATCCGTCAACAAGTAGGCTAGTCGTATTCATTCATTCCTATTCATGAGATTAAATGGAACACTGTCAAACGTGGCGGCTTCGGTGGCGTAGTTGGTAGCATGCTGAGCTTCTATGCCCAAGATAGCGGGTTCAAACCCGGCCGAAGCCGTCGGATTTTTTAAGAGCGTTAAAAATCCCTCAGTATGCCTTCCTTCGGAGGGGAAGTAAAGCCGGCGGTCCCATGTCATAAATTTATGGCATGTTAAAGAACCTTCCACTAATTACACCTGTGTGAAGCTCAATTGGATAGGTTAAGAATGTAAACAACGCTCTTTGGTTTCTACGTTCGTTGCCAAGAGCCGACTGCGGTGGCGTCTAGTAGCCTAGTTCTGAACTAGGCCTAGTAGTCGTTGACGGTGGCGTTTGGCGGCAAAAGTAGGAACTATTTGAAAAATTCTAAGTTGCAGTCTGTACTTAAATTAAAAAACAGATACACACACTAATACAGTCATCACAATTAACACCGGTTGTCAGACAGATTCTACACACACCCAAAGTACACGGGGCTACATGACCTCGTTGTCGCAGCCCCTAAACTTAAGAACCAACCAAACTCTGTCAAAGGCATGACGTGTGTCCGAATCCAACCCAACCCAACCCAAAATAACATCATGACGTGATTTTGTCTGCTGTTAATTCATTTTATGGACTTGGGACTTCTTGGTCATCAACCCCGTGAAGTTGGGTGTGGGTTGAATTCCCCTGATGGGAAATTAGAAAATAGGCACCAATGGCTTATCTTCATAATAATTGGATTTGGATCCAGTCACACAACAGTTTCAAGGCATATCACCACAATTTTAGCATAACCTATGTATGAGTAAGCCTACTGGTAGTTTATTAAAACGGGATCCACACCAAGTACGTGATAAGATTGATATCCTTGGACAAGCAGGCGTATAATTGGATGAGAGAACACTGCAGACAATTTAAAAAGTAGGTTTTGTTCCTACGTACGGTAATCAATTTTCAGATCTTCTTAAACCTTGAATTGGAATACGTTAATTATTGCTATGCTTGCTCATAATGAATTACCATTACTAATAATTTATAAACTATAAACAGAATAATAAATAGACCAAACTTACCCACTGATTGGCAATAGTATTGATGGTATCACAAGCGTAACAGAAGTCACCGGTATCTCGTATTTAAGAAGCACTATTGCAGACATTTACTTACACGAACGTGAAATATCATTAAGCAATAATCAATAAGCACAGATAATCAAGGGAGACGATTGCTAACCGAAATACACATCACTATTGTTACGTGCCACCCCCTAGTGGCACTTTTGTTAACTGGATTACGGTGGGGGTACAAAGCACAACACCAATTTACTGCTTAAAGAAATAATTAACTTTATTGTGGCCAGAAAATTACACTAATCAGCAAATACAAGCAATTAGGAGCCTTCTCCAGTTTCCTCAAGTCTCTTCCTTATGCGCCCCTGGCCCCTTTCACTTGCAACAGACCACAGAAGTTAATCCGTCCTAATGAGTCCGGTGGCCTTGGCAGAAGCTACCTGCCCCCTCTTCCTCAGGTACAACAAATACAGTTACTTACGAGCACTTGATGTTCGCTGTTCACAAGCTGGGAGAAACAATGTCACAGGATTTCGTAACTCGCACAGCACTTCGTCACCACACTTCTGTCGCACAAGATAATCGCTCGCACTAGCTCGTAAAACACAACCGCAACTCCTTCATGGGTCACTCTTATATAGCAGGCCGGTGACTCAATAAATGGTTCTAGATCCATCCAGAGTCCACGGCTTCTCGAGGTTTCCACCGCTGGTGCAGTCACGAATCTTCTGGACTATCCCTTTGTCTGTAGTAGCCCTGTTGCATAAGGCGTGCGCAATACAGGAGGCAAGCCACAGCCCAGCCCCTGGGGCAGTTGTGACTCAAGCGGCGAGCGATGACACAAACTCACAGCCGTAACACCACCCCCTTCCTAAAAAGGTTGATCGTCCCGATCAATCATTGGTCCGTCTGTGTCCCTCCGTAGGCTGCCAGGCGATCTCGATGCACGATCTTCATCTTCGCCCTCGGGCTCCGCTGGATCCTGTAGACGACATCGTTGATCCGTTTCACGACTCGGTACGGGCCCTCCCAGGACTTCTGCAGTTTGGGTGACAGGCCTTTCTTCCGTAATGGGTTGAAGAGCCAGACCAGGTCGTCCTCGTGGAATCCGCCGGCATCCGTCTGCTGGTCGTATCGGGTCTTCATTCTGTCGGTCTCGATCCGCAGTTTCCTCCTCGCGAACGCGTGCACGTCCTCCAGTTGGTCGACCAGTTCTTGACAATACTGGCTTACCGGGATCGGATCATTCCCAGGTCGGCCAAAGGCAAGATCGACAGGTAGACGGAGCTCCCTCCCAAACATGGCCCGGGCTGGTGTGCACCCGGTGGCTTCATGCACGGCGGCGCGGTAGGCCAGGAGAAATAGTGGAAGATGTTTGTCCCAATCCCTCTGGTGCTCGCTGACGACTATTCGAAGATGGTTCTCGATGGTGCGATTGAATCGCTCTACCATCCCGTCGGACTGAGGGTGTAGTGGCGTTGTCCTTGTCTTCCGGATTCCCAGCAGCTGACATAGGTTCTGGAACACCTGCGACTCGAAGTTCCTCCCTTGGTCGGAGTGCAGCTCCAGGGGTACTCCGTACCGGCTGACGAATTCCTTCACCAGGGTCTCTGCAATCGTCGCGGCTTCTTGGTTAGGGAGCGCATACGCCTCCGGCCATTTAGTAAAGTAGTCGCTGACGACTAATATGTAGCGGTTCCCTGCCTCGCTTAACGGGAATGGCCCAGCAACATCGATGGCCACTCTCTCCATGGGGCCGCCCACGTTGTAGGTCTTCAGTGGACCCCGTCGTCTTCGTCCTGGGCCCTTGCTGGCTGCGCAATCGTGGCACCTCGCGCAGTGGTTCTCCACGTCTGTTCGGCATCCGATCCAGTAGAACCGCTCTCTCAGCTTCTCCAGGGTCTTCTTTATCCCTAGGTGTCCACCAGATGATCCTCCATGAACTTCCTTCAGGACTTCCTCCGTCATAGCCTTTGGAACGACGACTTGTTCCCGAGATGACTTCCCGTCGGTGCTCTCCCAGGTACGGCAGATGAGGCCATCCCTTACAATCAGCGAGTCCCACTGTGCCCAGTAGGACTTAAACTTTGGGCTGCAGTCACTCACAATGTTCCACCCGGGTCTGGGGACACAGGCCCTCTTCCATTCGGCTATCAGTCCCAGGTCATCATCTTCCGCTTGCGCCCGCGTGAAAGATTCGCGGCTCCATCTCCCTTGAAGTTCCACGGTAGTCCTTCGGCACTGTATCCCGGTGTTCTCCTCCCTTCGGGCACAGTAGGTGCAGTTTTCTGGGCACGGTCTTCGTGACAGGGCGTCGGCGTTAGAATGCAGTTGGCCTTTCCTGTGCTGAATCTCAAAGTTATACTGTCGAAGCCTCTCTAACCACCGCGCGAGTTGACCCTCGGGCTGCTTGAAGTTCAGGAGCCACCGCAGGGATGCATGGTCGGTCCTGATGAGAAATTCTTGCCCGTACAGGTACTTGTGGAAGTGTTCAATGGTCTTCACGATGGCGAGCAGCTCCTTCCTGGTGACGCAGTAGTTCCTTTCTGGCTTTGACAAGGCCTTGCTGAAGTAGGCCACTACTCTCTCCTCGCCGTCCACTACCTGCGACAGGATTCCCCCTACGCCAAAGTCACTGGCATCGGTATCGACGATGAACCTTGTTCCAGGTCTGGGGTAGGCCAGAATAGGCGCGGTGCACAGAGCCTGCTTGAGTTGCTCGAAGGCATTGTGGCATTCTGCTGTCCACGTGAAGAGTTGGTCCTTCTCAGTCAGTCGATGTAAAGGTTTGGCGATGTCGGCGAATCCTCTCACGAAGCGACGATAATAAGTGCAGAGTCCCAGGAAGCTTCGTAGTTGCGACTTGTCCTTCGGAACTGGCCACTCCCTCACAGCTGCGGTCTTCTCTGGGTCGGTGCGCACCCCTTCCTCGGAGACGATATGCCCAAGGTACTGGACCCGCTTCTGGAAGAGCTGACACTTCTTGGGGCTCAACTTCAGCTGGGCAGCCCGTAGCTTCAACAAGATCTCCTTCAGGTTGCTGTAGTGCTCCTCGAAGCTCCTCCCCAGAACGATGACGTCGTCTAGGTATACCAGGCAGGTCTTCCAGTGTAGTCCCCTCAGAATGGACTCCATTAGCCTTTCGAAGGTTGCAGGGGCGTTGCACAGACCGAATGGCATGACGGTGAACTGCCAGAGCCCGCTGCCCACAGAGAACGCCGTTTTCTCGCGGTCCTTAGGGTGGACCTCCACCTGCCAGTAGCCACTCTTCAAATCCAAGGTGGAGAACCATCTTGATCCTGATATGGTGTCCAGCGTGTCGTCGATCCGGGGTAGAGGGTAGCTGTCCTTCTTCGTGACGTCGTTCACCCGCCTGTAGTCCACGCAGAACCTGGTGGAACCGTCCTTCTTCTTCACAAGCACGACCGGAGAACTCCAAGGACTATGTGATGGCTCGATCACCCCTTGCTCCTTCATCTCTTCTACCATCCGGTCGACTTCGGCTTGCTTGGCGAGCGGGACACGTCGGAATGGGGCCCTAATCGGTGCGCTGTCCCCAACGTCGATTCTGTGCTGGACCAAGCTTGTCCTGCCGAAGTCTTTGCTCCCCACGGAGAAGACATCCTGGAATTCGCGTAGCAGGTCCTGAAGTTGGCGTGATTGCTCTTCGTCTAAATGGTCCTGGGATCCTTGGTACAGCTTCTGTAGTTCTTCTGGCAGGGAGCGTCTTCTTCGGTTGTCCGTCTGCAGGTGTCCGTCCGTCATTTCTGTGATGCGGGCAATCCAGGTAACGGGCTCGCAGACTCCTAGGTTGGTGTCCCGGTGAACCGTAATATCGTAGTCGTTCAGGTTGGACAGGCGAACGTACGGCCGAGACGTCGTGTTGATGAGGGTCTTGGCAACCAGCAATCCTTTTGTCTGGATGTCCTCATATTTTGGCTCGATGACAGCCGCCACTCCCTCAGCAGTTCCGTCGACAATTACGGCGGCGCTGACCTCCGTCCTGGCAGGAACGATGACGTCCTCTCTCAGCCTTACTCGTCGTGCGGTGACGGCCTCGTGTGCTGGTTGCAAAGCAAGTTCCTCACCTCCGAAGTGCAGAGTGTTGGTACTCAGGTCCAAGATGATGTTGTTCTGGTCCAGGAAGTCCAGTCCGATGATCACTTCGTTTGATACGTCAGCCACAAGCACTGGATGCTTTATCACCCGTCGACCAATGACGAACTCCAGTGATGCTTCGCCATGTACCGGTGCGGTCTCTCCGGTCGCGGTTATTAGCTGGAGGTTCCTTTGTGTGGGTTGCACTCTCCACTTCGGGATCACAGTGGGATTGACGATGGTCCTCGATGCTCCCGTGTCGATCAGCATGGGCCAGCTCACTCCGTTGATGACTCCGTCGACCATCAGGCTGCTATTGTCCCTCCGTAACTTCGTCACACGCACTTGGACTGCCGGGGCTTGACGACTGTCACAAGCCAACCTTTGCCCCGCAAGGCTGGCTAATACTCGTTTCCCTGGGCCGCGCGGTTTTCAGACGACTGATTTCCCGTCGGATACCCTCGGCGGCGGCGATCACCGCAGTCCTTGCTCAGGTGGCCTTTCTTACCGCAGGCCCAGCAGGTCGGTAGTCCTCTTCCAGGCCGCCTCTCCGGTTGTCTTCCGGCTGTGTCGTTGCTGGTTGTGCCGCGACTATCGAAGAAACGGCTTAGCGCCTCCATCAATTCGTCGGCCAGGGGCTTGGTCTCGTTGGTTTTTGCTGGTTCATCGACGTCCACTTGACGCACCCGCGCGTGCATTCTGGATGCCTGTTTTGCCGTCTCGAATTCAAGTGCGCGGCTCAGCGCATCTGCCAGGGTCTTATTGCGCGCGAGTCGCAGCGCCTGTTGAGTGTCCGAGTCCCGTAGCCCGTCGGTGAAGGTCTGCGTCGCTATCTGCTCCAGAAAGTCGGCCGGCGCTGTTGGGTAGGCAAGCCTTACGAGGCGTGCGATGTCCATCTCGAACTCCTGCAGGGTTTCCGCGTTCTTCTGTACCCGGGTCCGGAGCTGCAACTGGTAGGCCTGCTGAAGATGGCTATCTCCATATCTGGACTCCATATGGGCGATTAGTGAAGCGTAGTCCTGGGATCCAGTCGGGATGGCCTGAAGGACGTTAAGGGCGTCGCCTCTCAGCGCTACAATGAGAGCTGTAGCCTTTTCTGTGTTGTTCCAGTTATTTATGGAACAGGCTGCCTCGAACTGACGTAAGTAGGTGCTCCAGGGGACCTTTCCGTCGAAGGTTGGGGGCGTCACTCTGCTATGTCCCGTTCCTGATATTCCCGGTGTAACGGTGGGTGGGCGTTGGCGCAGTTCGGAAACTTCCTCTCGTAGAGCGTTGAATTTCTCTTCCACCCCCGTCAGTGGGCGTTGGCGCAGCTCGGCAACTTCCACTTGCAAGGCGTTGAACTTCTCCTCCACCCCCATCAGCGGGCGTTGGCGCAGCTCAGCAACTTCCACTTGCAAGGCGTTGAATTTCTCCTCCACCCCCATCAGCGGGCGTTGGCGCAGCTCGGCAACTTCCACTTGTAAGGCGTCGAACTTCTTTTCCACTGCTGCGACTTCCTCACGTAGGCCCTGTTCTAATTTCCTTTGGCTCTCCTCTAATTTCGTCAGCAGACACTCTTCCAGATTTTTCTGGCCATCCAGAAATTTGGCGGTTAGGTCCTCTGCTAACTTATTCTGGCCGTCTTCCATCTTCTTCTGGCCGTCTTCTATTTTGGCAGTTAGGTCATCCTTCAGGTCCTTGGCTAATTTCTTCTGGCCGTCTTCCATGCCAGTTAACTTTTCTAGCAATGCTGCCAATTTCTCCTCCATTTTAGTTGTTTGTCTTGTAAAGGGCATGCACTCACAGGAAAATTAGAGAAAATGACCTGCTCGGGTTTTGAAACCAGGACCGTCAGGTGTTGTGCTTGAGTTCGTAATCCGGCTTCTGACACCAGTTGTTACGTGCCACCCCCTAGTGGCACTTTTGTTAACTGGATTACGGTGGGGGTACAAAGCACAACACCAATTTACTGCTTAAAGAAATAATTAACTTTATTGTGGCCAGAAAATTACACTAATCAGCAAATACAAGCAATTAGGAGCCTTCTCCAGTTTCCTCAAGTCTCTTCCTTATGCGCCCCTGGCCCCTTTCACTTGCAACAGACCACAGAAGTTAATCCGTCCTAATGAGTCCGGTGGCCTTGGCAGAAGCTACCTGCCCCCTCTTCCTCAGGTACAACAAATACAGTTACTTACGAGCACTTGATGTTCGCTGTTCACAAGCTGGGAGAAACAATGTCACAGGATTTCGTAACTCGCACAGCACTTCGTCACCACACTTCTGTCGCATAAGATAATCGCTCGCACTAGCTCGTAAAACACAACCGCAACTGCTTCACGGGTCACTCTTATATAGCAGGCCGGTGACTCAATAAATGGTTCTAGATCCATCCAGAGTCCACGGCTTCTCGAGGTTTCCACCGCTGGTGCAGTCACGAATCTTCTGGACTATCCCTTTGTCTGTAGTAGCCCTGTTGCATAAGGCGTGCGCAATACAGGAGGCAAGCCACAGCCCAGCCCCTGGGGCAGTTGTGACTCAAGCGGCGAGCGATGACACAAACTCACAGCCGTAACACTATCACATCGTAAACAAAACGACTCAACTAATAAACAAAGCATGTAATCACCAACAGCGACAGCCATCTTTCATAAGTTCCGCCGCCAGTGTCAGGTCCGGTATTATAGAAGGTCCTGCGATTTCCGACCCAAGTTTCGCCCCCTCTTAAGACTGGGTGATCTCCATGTGGTCAATTTATGTGCAGGTTTTTGAAATTGGGTGCTCATGATTTTAAGTCCATAGTTTCTACAGAAGTCAATTAATCTTTCCCCATTTTTGTTGGTACGTTTGTGTTTAGTATAAGGGCCTGTGGTATCCTTGAATTTCCTTTCTTTCCCTAACTGTGCGTTAAAATCACCTAATAAAATTTTCACATGGTGTCTTGGTATGTTATTGGTTGTTTCTTCCAATGTTTCCCAGAAATTGTCCACGGTTTCAGGATCAGTTTTATTGTGTTGATTTGTGGGGGCGTGCACGTTGATCAGCGTGTAAGCTTTATTAGCTGATTTTACTGTTAGTAAAGAGACTCTCTCGGTTGGAGAAGTAAAGTCGATGATCGAATCAAGCACAGAATTGTGTACGGCGAATCCTGTTCCCAAGAGAGGTAAGTTGTCATTAATTTTGATGGCAGGTTTTCCCTTGTAGATTCGGAAATTCCCTGTGTTGAAGTGTTCTTCGTCCGTGAAGCGTGTCTCCTGGAGCGCAGTGATTATTAATTCAAATTTTTCCAAGGTGTTGAGAAGTTGTTTTAGCTTACCCGTCTTAGTGAGGGTGTTAACGTTAAGCGAGCCAACAAAATGTTTACGTCTGGTCTTGAGAGTATGAAGAGTTCTTGAGAAGCTCCGATTCTTCTCCGCATGGTGTCCCTGATCCCCCAGAATCCGATGATCAGGTGGGTCCAGTCCATCGACTGGTGCCTGGGGTAGTGATTCTATGATCGTCTCTTCCATCATGCGCTCAAGTTGAGTTTTGAGTGTTTGTGGTGGTCTCAATTGAGACCACAAGTATACGACTCGATTTTTGAGTTCGAGAAGATTTAAGTACAGCCGCCTCAACTAGAGGAACAGACGCTGACCACTGGCCGTCGGATACCGAACAAACGCCAGTGGATTTGCTATTTTACGGCTTAGAGCCAACCCTCCTCCTTTCTCCGGGCTTGGGACCGGCAACAGAAACTACTGAGCTACATTATTATTATTATTATTATTATTATTATTATTATTATTATCATCATTATTATTATTATTATTATTATTATGTAAGTGTTAATATTCCTGAAAACCAAATATTAGAATATATAAGTTGCTTGTTAAAAATATTTTTTCATAATAACATTTAAAATTAAAGATTTAAGAAAATAAAAAATGATAATGAAAATGAAAATCCACAGCCTGCTTGCAATCGACCTTCCGGGTCAAGAAATGGAATGAATGAAGCCCCCATCTAGCGGCGAAGATATGAACTGTGCCGGCTGCCGAATTCTGTCGCACCCTCCTGGGACAATGATTAAATGAATGACAGATGGAACGAAATGATAGTGGAGAATGTTGCTGGAATGAAATTGTGACAGGGAAAACCGGAATATCCGGAGAAAAGCCTGTCTGCCTCCGCTTTGTCCAGCACAAATCTCACATGGAATGACCGGGATTCGAACCACGGGCCCAACGGTGAGAGGTTGGCGTGCTGCCGCATAAGCCACGGAGGCTACTAAAAATACTAAAAATTAAATTAAAAATTAAATTAAAATTGAAAATTTAAAAAAGTATGATTGTAAAAATGAAAAATAAGTCAGCTTAAAAAATAATATAAATATGAAAATTACCAAAACAATTATGAACATTAAGATGCTAAAGGAAACACAACTTAAAATTAATAATTATAATTGGGCTAAAATAATTAAAATAAAACAAAAATATCATCAATAATATCGTCCCTATAAAGGGTTAAGGAAGAACGGCCTGAAAGTGTTAGTAGATGTCCATGCCTTTAGTGATAACGGATCAACACATCGTGCGGCTATAATCGCCTTCTCCAGAAGTTCCAGATGTGGAGTGATAAGTCGATCCCTTAGACCAGCTTCAACAGAATATTGGCCACGTGAAGAATATTTATGTTGAAAAGAAGATGATTTATGGACCCACTTATAGACTACTTACTTTAAGGAAAAGTACAAAGTGACTGTTACCGACCTACTCTTTGGTAGCGCTACCAAATGCTGTTTCGCCATCTCAGTTCCCATCCATAAGGTTGAAACATCGTAGATGGCACGAAATGTATTTCTTCTTAGATACTCAAATATTATTCAAGTAAAATACAGAATCTGTCCAAATCGTCAACTTCAATTTTTAATCCTTGCCACGATTGCCTCCTTCCCAACCCTCTCGTGAATAACAAATACACACACTAATACAGCCATCACAATAATACAGGTTATGAACAGCAGTCATTTGAGAAGGAAGCTGGTGTTCAGAAAGGTGTAAGGCAAGGCTGCAACTTAAGACCCATACTTTTCAATCTTTATATTTAACAAGCAATGAAGAAAATTAGAGAAAATTTTAAAGTGGGAGTGAAGATTCAAGGAGAAATAATTTCAACTCTGAGATTTGCTGATGACATCGTCATCTTGGCCGACACGTCTGAGGATTTGAATGAGTTTTTGAGTGGTATGGACTCCGTCTTGAGGAAAGAGTTCATGATGAAAATCAATAAATGTAAAACAAAATATTAGAATGCAGCCGAAATAAATCAGAAACCTCTATGGACATCAAATTGGCAGGTAAAAAACTAAAGGAAGTAGGAGACTTCTGTTACTTAGGAGGCAGAGGATATAAATAGTAGGTTGGCTCAGGCAAGGAAAGCATTTCTACAGAAAAGGAATCTGTTGACATCGAATATAGATTTAAGTATTAGGAAGTAATTTTTGAAAGCCTTTGCCTGGAACGTGGCACTCGAGGACTATTGGTGCAGCAGAAAAGAGGAGAAATGAAGCGTTTGAAATTTGGTGTTACAGGAGAATGATGAAGATCAGATGGGTAGATATGGTTACAAACGAAGAGGTATCAAGGCGAGTGGGAGAGGAGAGATGTTTCTGGCGACTGCTAATGAAGAGAAGAGATAGCCTAGGTTCGTAGGACACATACTAAGACACCCAGGAATAGCAAGCTTACATGAACTAACGTAAAATAGAACGTCGAAAATGACGATGTTATTGGATTTTATGTAGGCCTATTGGCTACTTCACAAACAACCTTCAAACTCGAGAGCACATAATATTTTGGTCGACGATCGTTATGGAAGGAAGGGCCGAGGACAAGAACTGTAGGGGTAGACCAAGGTCAGAATATGTTAAACAGACTGCCTCGGATGTAGGGTGTGGTACCTATGTAGAGATGAAACGATTAGCTCAGGACAGGGGGCGTGGAGTGCTGCATCAATTCTGTCAAAAGACTGAAACTCAAACAACAACCACAGACAAAAAACTACACACACACACCCTCAAATACACGGAGATGAATGACCACGATGTCTAAGCCCCTCAAATGATACAACTTAATTATCACGAACAATAAGGTCAAGATTAGTCTAGCTCTTAGCCTAATAGCCTAATTTACATTAGATAATAGGCTTATAATGTTATTGGTTTTACGTTCCTTTTAACTACTGCAGTGTTTAGAGACTCCTGTGTGCCGGAATTTCGCCCCGAAAGGGATCTTTAACGTGTTACTAAATTTACTGACACGGCACATTTGCACACCCTCAAATGCCAACTGACTGCGCCAGGATTCGATCCTGCTACCTTGAGAACAGAAGGCGAGAACGTTACCGCTGTACCATGCAGCCAGCCCTCTTTGGCGAACTGAACAGCTCACTATTGTGCTCACTCAATAAGTGTTAAGTTAGACTAACGCTAAAACTTTTACACGAGTAGAAAGACATGCTTTCAAATGAGTAAGTATAAACTTACTTAATTCAATCATTTGCCATCAATCCAGCGATTGGTTTGATTAAAAATTTAAAAAATTAATCAAATTTAATATTTTTATTAGCTCTGAAGGGAGTTGTTCCCACTGATCAACCCCGGTAGTTACGCCACTGTACTCAGATACACAGCAAAGACCATCTCACTATGATTTTAAGCAGAGGCTATAACCTTGTGTAAAACTTTATACAAGTGCACAATGTGTGTAATAAATCTTATTATTTGAAATCGCTGTAACGAAGTGTAGTCATTGTTAAATGCTGGCCTGCAGGAGGCATACAGTACAAGAGAGTAGTGAGCCAGTCCACTGGAATGTGGCGTTAGGACTACCTGCTGTGCCAGTTGCTGCACTAGAACTCATTAGTTCAACAGTAATTACCACATAAACAAGGCCCCCATCGTAGTTTCACTTCTGCGAACTGACGTGATATATTGCTACACAGTCCTTTTGTTTCAGTAAAATTTAATGTTTACTTTATTTCACTCAACAGGATAATAGCAGCCAATTTTTAGTCATAACATGACTCACGCTATCTTGGCACGCATGTCTTGTAGTATTAGTGAGGGGAAAATGTACACCCTCCTTGATAAATAGAGGTCTTCTACTTAACATTCTGCAGGGGATCACAAATAGTATTTATAGACTAGCGACCAATACGACGTTCTGTCTTTCATATTATCTGTCTAACTCTCTTAGCTAACTCTTGTTCAGTGTTGTCAGTATAAGGGAAATGTCACTAAATTTAGGAGATTTGAAGATCACTGTGGGATCAAAATTTCGCATTTCCGATTAGCGACTTTTAGCTTCTTAGCTGTCTTCTGCTTCTTGTCCAGGAAGACACTGCCAGACCAATTTGAAGGGATTTCGCGTTCTGTGTATAGCCTATTTCACGGTTTCAGCAGAGCTTGTAGGAATTATTCTCGAACACTGCACAAGAGCCGTTGTTTTTATTATGCAGTATGTGATGCGTTGACCCTCTAAGGAGCACGTAGAACCAATTAATTAGCATTGATCACCTTGTTCTGCTTATATTCTCAAAAAGTTCTCATCCTTTCGCTTTTTGCCTGTTTTCTTTCTTGTGTCCATGCATCTTTGAGTTTCAAATTCCTTGCCGTCGGAAACTTGGGTGGAAACTTATATTAGTTTATTTTCTGTCTATGGGCTATAGTAATTAATTAATAATTAATGTTATTGGTTTTACGCCCCTTTTAACTAGGGTACTGTGGCTTTTAGAAACGCCGGGCAGCCGGAATTTCGCTCCGAAGGGGATCTTTACTGACACGGCTCCCTCGCATTTGTGCACCCTCAAATGCCTGCGGACTGCGCCAGGATTCGATCCTGCAACCTTGAGCACAGTGGGCGAGAACGTTACCGCTGAGACACGCAGCCAGCCAAAGTCTATAGGCTATGTAGTCCGTGTCATTGTTAGTGGATCAATATTACAAAAGTTTGGTGCTTTTCAGTCGGTCAACACGAATTTACCCAAAAAGAGCTGGGCTATGTCCTAATCCTGAAATAAATTACATGTGATTAATAAATACACTAGGATGACCAGTTTCGATCGTCAAGGGATCATCATCAGATCCATTACACTTAGGCTATAACATCTATGTTTGAGAATACAGGTGAAAAATATTTACAATACTGTATGTAAAATTATTTAGTTGCAGTATTGGTAATGCAACTGTCGGGCAAACCTCACAAGGATCAATATTAATTTATGTGAGGTCCTTTTCGGTGTATGCTAGTCAGCGTACTTTGATATGTCGTGTTCCGTTGATTATGAGGAAGATTTTCTTGGCCAATAGAGAATTGTTCATTCGTGCTACATGTCCGTAGAATTTCATGCGTCTTTTCCGTGCAAGTGAGCTGAAACGTTCAGTCAGCTAATACAATGTTCCTGAGCTTTCCCTCTCCGATGCCGTCTTGAAACTTTGATCTAAATATTTTCCTCAGTATCTGCAATCTTCTCAATGTCTACAATTTTGATGATTAACGGTGACGGCTCAATCGCATTAAGTGCCTGTGGGAAAATGACTGTGTGGTAGTCATGGAGTTTGGCTTTAGTGGAATTATTATTATTATTATCATTATTATTAGACTATAATTCACTAGGGCCAACTAGAATCACGTTAAGTGGTGTCACATTTGGCTTTCTTTTGCGTCTAGAATTCCCTCATCCTTTGGGAATGAGCTTGCTTGCGTTCGTCTGTCCAAGGGGGCACAATGTCTTCTTTTTGAGGCAAGACTCGGTTGAGTCCATCACTGTCTTTTTGTGGAAAAGATCCCTGTCCAATGCGTCGTCGGGTTTGATTTGGAGCATTTGCAAGTCTTCTTTGGTGTTTTTAAACCAGGGCATCGTGGTTTTGTGGTTGGAATAAAAAAAAGTCTTTGTCAACCTGTTGCCGTCCATTGGTCTCAGGTGGCCATAAAATCGTGCCCATCCTTTACGGATTGTGTCTGTAATCCTTTATATTTTACTATACACTTCCAGTTGGATCTGTTTTGATGGGTGCCATTTTTGTGATTGGATTCCATGATTCCTCTAATGATTATTTTTTCTTCAGTTTTTCGATGAGCCCATTATCGGCATTTATGGAAAGGGTTTCGGCAGCATACATAACTTCTGGTTTCAGAACCGTTTCACAGCGACATATCAGTGTTTTGGGAAGGGCATTTTTTGTTATAAATAGTGTGTGATATTTGGTATGCTATTGCTAGTTTGCGTATTAGTTATTATTATAATTAGAACCAAATGCTGTGAAGTCGTGTGACACTATGATGCAAGTAGAACAAAGCCACGTTGAGTATTATATTTAGTACAGTATTGGCCCAGACGACCCCCCAGCTGAGGACTCAAGGAACAGTTAAGTGAAGCTCTTAGGCCGCCCCCTGCTGGGCCGCTTCTTCCAGGAACTACCGGACTCAGCGGTCTCCTTGTCTCAAGCTTCTAGTCCCAAATACATATTCTCTACCAGCTTCAAACAGAAGGAATTTCTCATCTTGACAATATTATTGTCAAGTGAAAAGCTAAAGGCAGTAGGAGGCAACTGTTTCTTAGGAAGCAAAATAACCATCGATAGATGAAGCTAAAAGGATATAAAAAGTAGGTTGGCCCAGGCAAGGAAAGCATTCCCACAGAAAGCATTCCCGCTGGGTCCGTGGTTCAAATCCCGGTCACTCCATGTGAGATTTGTGCTGGACAAAGCGGAGGCACACAAGTGTTTCTCCGGGTACTCCGGTTTTCCCTGTCACAATATCATTCCGGCAACTCTTTCCACTATCATTTCATTTCATCTGTCATTCATTTAATCATTTCCCCAGGGGAGTGCGCCAGGCTTCGGCAGCTGGCACAGTTCATATCCTCGCCGCTAGATGGGGGATTCATTTATTCCATCCCCTGACCCGGTCGGTGGACTGGAAGCAGGCTGTGGATTTTCATATATTCTTAATCACATGTAATTTATTTCAGCTTAATTTTTCGAATATTCCAGAAATTGGAATTATTTTGTGTCAACCGACTGAAAGTTACACTACCAATTGTCAATAAGGCAACACTGTAAATTGGCTTCAAAGCTCTCTTTAAGATAAAGGAAGGAAACTTGTAGTTATACGCGACTGTTAATATCGCGATCATAGACCACGGGATTTCCTTTTTACGTGGAATAGGAACCACCTCAACGTACTCCATAAATTGACAGTTGACAACAAAATGAAGATAATTACGAGTAAATGTAGTTTCGTGAGAATAGGAAGAGGGCGAAGGCATGATTTTCAATATAATAGCCTATTGGCTTGGGCCCCTCGGCTGTAACTGTGTGCACCTGGCCAACTCTTGGCTGACATGTCCACGTCGCGGGGGGCAGGCAACACTGAATTTCAGTGGCTGAGTGCAGTCAGGGACCGAGATGGGGCGGTATATCCCCGAGCTAGCAGGTCACGAACGCCATAGACAAATGGTCGGGATTGTCCACATATGAGAAGGGAGGTAACCCTGTAAAAATCTAGTAAGTCCAGGGTCTATGACAGGGGTTCCCAACTAGGATTTTCAACGCTGAGTGTCATAGAAACAAAGCAGCGCTGTAGGCTTGATGTTGCAAGTGATCTCCGCTGTGCTCTGTCAAATATCAAAACAAACATACCGAATCTTACCAAGAGAAAACAGTGTCAACCCTCTCACTGACATTTGTTGACTAATTTAAGGATTTGTTGTAAAAGTGTGTTCTTTGTATTGTGCTAAAATGAAGTTAGTGCTGTATGTAATAGATAGGCCTATTCCACTATGTACTGTAGTGTTATTAGGTTAGATCTATATCCTCCGCGTCAATCGAAGAGATTATAGAAGCGATGAGTAGTGGGGGGGGGGGGGAGGGGGGGGGGGCGATGAATTCCCGTATCTGAAAAGGGGTGCGTCAGCTGACAAAGGTTGGGAACCACTGGTCTATGAGAAGGCAGCCCCTCTACAGGACTAAGGCGCAGTGGGCCAACAACTCACTAGCCCGATAATTCAAAGTTAAAGAAATCATATGGAGAAAACCGGCCTGATTAAATCGTTGACGACTATGGAGAAAAGCAAAACAGCTGAGCAGAGACAGGAAGGCTTGGCGCACATTTTGTAAAACCTCGACACCGATTGGTAGAAGAGGATTCGACTATGTAAGTAAGTAAGTATATTGGCTCGGAATAGTACATTATGCAACGAGTCTATAATGGCAATTATAAAACTCGCATACGCTCATTTTATAAACATATTTGTGTCTTAATTACCATTATAGGTGAGGTGCATACGACTGTTTATGTTCGACGATAATAATTATTATAACTATTTTATGTTCGAACATAAATATTCATAAATATCTGTCAAGATTTTGCCAGTTTTATGTACTGAACAGAGCGCATGGGACGCAGAGATAACATTGCCTCCTCGATTACCCCACCATGACACTAGGCCACGCAGTGAAATTTAAATTAGAAGGCCTTGGAACTCAGCGCAGGTGCGATGCTATCCTTACCTAATTGGTCAAACATCTGTTTCTTGCGCTCTGATTAGTGGGAGAAACTGTCCCATAATGAAAACTTGTACTATAATGAGGAATAAATAAATACTTTTGAAAGAAGACTCGTGCAAATATTTGCGCATCCATATAAAGAATGGCATGAAATGGAGTACCCATGTGGGTTGTGTCGTCTGCAAAGCGTAAATATCACTTCATTTCGTAATGAGGGTATTAAACGGCAGTGGTTCCACTGCAATATAGGCCTACTTAGGATACCAATCTTGGATAACGGCTTAGCGGTTTAGTACCCATATCAAGTAGGGCTCATGAATAAGCTGGAGATGGTACAAAGGAAAGCTGCTAGATTTGTGCAACAATGATTTTAATCATAGAAGTAGTGTAACTAGAATGATAGAAAAACCAGAGTGGGAATTTCTTGAAGATACAAGGACGACATCCAGACTATATGCAATGTTGAACACTTCACTAAACGGCCAGCATGGGGAGAACTAAGCATACGTCTGGGAAATCCCACCTGGGCAGAGCAGTTCATCCGCATTAAATTAAGAGCCGACCGCAGGGTAATTACTCTACTTCCCAAATCATGATTTGTTTGATGTTATTGTAGGTAATGTTCTGTAATTGTACAATTTGCTACTGGCAAATTACACCCATTTGCAAATAAATTAAATGAATGAACGAATGAATGATAGTTCGCCTCGAAAATCCCACATGCAATATTCGGGAATCAAACCCGGTTCACCTTAGTGGGAAACAAGCAGCTTGACGGTTGCACCTTCAGGCCCTCTCCTGATAAGGTATACAAACGGAATATTTCACAGGAGCTTACAGCATTACAATTAGCCCACTCATTTCTATTGTTCAGCTGATCAATGCTTTAACTAAAGGTTGACCACCATAAAAGTTTGCGCAGAATACTTCAACTGTAAAACTGGTCAATACGAACTGAAAACTACACTTGTTTAATGGGTACGAATAGTACTAAAATTGTTTTGAGTTCCGCGTGTAAACGTTTTAATTACTAAAGAATGAAAAGAGTGAAGTTCCGACATCTCCGAGAATGACAGTAGCCTATTGGCTAAAGGAAGGGAGGGTAAAGAAATCCCCTTGATCTGGTAGAGGCTAGCATTCTTGGTTGTCACCCTGGAGGTCAGGTTTCGATTCCGGGCTCTGCCAAGAAATTTAATTCTGGCCTGAGGATTGGGCTGGAACGGAGTACACTCAGCCCCGTGAGGCAAAACTGAGGATAGGTAGGTTCGATTTCCACCTCAGCCATTCTAAAAGTGGTTTTCCGTGTGGTTTCCCATTTCTACTCCAGGGAAATGCTGGGATGGTTCTTAACCTTAACCCCATCCCAATTCTCGTCTCAATTACAAAGAATAGGCTACAGTAGGCCTACACAAACTAAGTTAATACAGGTTAATCTACACACACCCAAGTACAAGGGATATCTTAGTCAACCCTTCATGCGTCGGATTTCTCTGATACAACCTGTGTTTTTGTGGTGCTTGTTCTCTCCCTTTCCTCATTAACCACCCACTAGTACTGACATCACAGTAACACAGGTTATCAGACAAATTCCACACATACCTTAGTACATGGAGCTAACCTGCCAACCTTAAAAAACTAAAAATCAGAAGATTTTGATATGAAAATCAAGAAAATTCAGGAGATGTAAATAGATATACGAACTATGAAGACTAAAAATAAAAAATAAAAAACAAATAAAACAAATAAAACTTAAGAATAAAAAATGAAAAAATTAAAAATAAATAAATTAGACCAAATTCGAAGAAATAAGAAGAAATCAATAATTAAATAATAAATAACTTAATAAACAAATAAATAAACAACTAATTTAATTAATTAATTGTGCATTTTAGCTCAATAAATTGGCAAACTAAGCTTCAACATAAATTTGGAAACAGGCATTCGGCATTTGTTATCCCATCACCTTCACTTTTAACACCAAAATCTTTCTGCAACACTTAACATTTTCTCGGTGTTTCTTTGTCCCCACCTGTTTCGAAATATCACTTTTTCCACTATGTGATATAAAGAAACAATACGTTAACAAACGGTAGAAAATGAAAAATAATTGGCTTTTTCTGGATTCAATCATGCACAAAAAATGTTCTGAAAACTCTTTCCATAAAGAACAAGAAGTTCCGTGGCGAACTAAAGAGCCTACATTTCATGCCAATTATTATTGTACAGTAGATGAACCTATCTAGAATAATGACGAAATTAAGTTGCTAATATCGAAATTTCTAATTAGTTCGAAATACTGTATACCTGGCATAATGTAGCCTAATAGAGCACCACAGTTGGCAGCCCTGATGACTGAATATATTCTTAGTTCCATCTCTTAAGGTACAGAATACAAAATTTGGTTGAAGTCCAATGAATAGCATGGACGTTACATGCAGTTAAACATTGGATCTAACAGCAAGCGTAAAATCATGTTGGCAACAATGTCATGCATGTATTGGTAAGAAATAATCTGAAATAATATGATCTATTGTTGTGCCAATTTTGAATAGAATCCATTAGTTAGTATAGAAGTTACATGTATTTTAAAATTGGACCTATCAGCAGGCTTAGAATCATGTTGGCAGCCCTGACGTATATTAGTTACTCCAAATTCATCTAGAATGCCAGGTACTATGCGTGTGCAAAGTTTGGAGCTATTGGCTTGCATACTTTCTGATATATTGATATTAGGGAAACAAAAATAGGGACAGCACATATTAACAGTTGGCAGCCCTGGTTGCTCTTAAGAATACGCAGTCATATCTGTTATGGTACACATAGCACATACGAAATTTGGTTGAAATCCAAATTATAGTATGGAAGTTACGTGTATTTAAAGTTGGACCTGTCAGTAGGCTTAGAATCATGTTGGTAGCACTGACGTATATAAGTTACTCCAAATAAATATAAAATGTCAGGTACTATACGTGTGCATAGTTTAAAGCTGTCGGCTTGCATACTTTCTGATATATTGGTATTTGGATAAATTAAATTAGGAGCATTTATTAACAGTTGGCAGCCCTGGTGGGTCTTAAGAATACGCTCATTCATATCTGGTTATGTACACATACAACATACGAAATTTGGTTGAATTCCAATTGATAGTGTAGAAGTTATATGCATTTAAAAATTGGACTTATCAGCAGGCTTATAATCATTTTGGCAACACTGCCATGTATGGCCTCCTGGAAATTAAACTGCAATATTATTATCTATACGTGTGCCAATTTTGAAATAGCTCCCATTAATACCTTCCAAGATATCCAACATGGAGCTCAAATTTCAATTGCGATTTTTTAGCAGTTGGTAGCACTGACATCATTTTCAAATATGGCCGTGAGATATTCAGGTAGAGATCTTTACTCCTACCAAATTTTGTTTCGATTGCTCCAGCCGTTTAGGAGTTGATAGGGTGGGACACACACACAGCCAGACAGACAGACAGAAGGACAGACAGACAGACAGACAGACACACATTTTCCCGGATCGATCTCATAAGTCTACTTTTTGCTCATTTTTGCAAAATGTGTAAAGTAGGCTAAAAATCAGAAATATTTCTTTTTTGGCCATAGTGAAGAGTCAAACACATAGTCAAAACACTACCTATAAGTGGCGAAAATGTTGCAACAAAGTCAAGAAACAACCGCTTAAACCCAAATAACATTCATTACCTGCCCAATATAAACACTTCCAAAAAAATACTGTAAAATTTTGAAGTTCGCCAATAATTTACAAAAATCGTGAGTCTCACGCCTAAATCGGGAAAGTTGGCAGGTATGAACACGACTACGGTGTCACAAA
Organism: Meconema thalassinum; assembly: GCA_946902985.2. Taxonomy (NCBI): domain Eukaryota; kingdom Metazoa; phylum Arthropoda; class Insecta; order Orthoptera; family Tettigoniidae; genus Meconema; species Meconema thalassinum. Next base: position 493,140,182 of record OX336388.2, on the reverse strand, counting down.
GCCCCCAAGATAATCAACAACAACTCATTAACTTGGTTGGTTTGTTCCTCAGTTTAGGGGCTGCGACAACGCGGTCATGTAGCCCCTTGTACTTTGGGTGTGTTAAGAATCTGTCTGATAACCGGTGTTAATTGTGATGGCTGAATTTGTGCGTGTTATCTGTAATTCAGGTAAGGACTAAAGACGATCAATTTAAAGTAGTTCCTTATTGTACTACCAAATGCTACCGACAACGACACCTAGCCGTGAACTTGGCTACTAGATGCCACCACAAACAGCATCCGGTGGTGAACGTTGGAACTTAATAAAGCATTAATCAAATCTAACCTACAAATTTAGCTTCACACATTTTTGTACTTAGTGGGAGGTTCTTTTACATGCCATAAATCTATTAAATGGGCCCGCCGGCTTTACTTCCCCTCCAAAGGAAGGTGTTGGTTGGTTCTTAAGTTTAGAGGCTGCGACAACGCAGTGATGTATCCCCGTGTACTTTGGGTGTGTTAAAAATCTGTCTGATAACCGGTGTTAATTGTGATGGCTGTATTAGTGCGTGTTATCTGTAATTCAAGAAGGACTAAAGACGATCAATTTAAAGTAGTTCCTAATTGTGCTACAAAATGCTACCGTCAACGACTCCTAGCCGTGACCTGGACTGGACCAAGGATTTTCCTCAATATTTTCCTTCTGTCTATCTACGTCTTAAATAAGAGATCTGCCTCCAACGATCAAGATTTCTTAGGCATATAGTTCTTCAGGTTTGATAACTGTGGTGTAATATCTTAATTTTGCGTTCTTTGATATTGTTCTTTTGTTATATATGTTCCATGTGATTCTATGGGTCTTCTATAATTTTGCCTCACGATTCAATCGTCATGGCTGAATTTATTTACTTGATTATTATCATTATTATTATTATTATTATTATTAATATTATTGTGAGGTTTGAAGCCATTTATCAGTGTTGCCTAAGTAAACAAAAGTTTGGTGCTTTTGTTTTGATTATTTTATTATTATTATTAGACTATTATTATTATTATTATTATTATTATTATTATTCTCGTTTCGGTCGTCTAGGGACCACGAGCCAATTTCAATGCTTTGTCTTTTGCTGTTCCTTCTTCTTCCTCCAATATTCCTTCATCATCTCACTATGTTTCCTCTTCCTTTCCTCGGGCCATTTTGAGCCGATTGCATTTCCCTTCCTTCCTTATAATGCTTCCATTTTTAGCACTTTTTGCCTATTTAATATCTCTCTGTGGTGTATCATTATTATTATTAAGTTGATCATTATTACTCTCTCTTGTATACACGCCTATTGTTACGGACGGCTTTCTATGCCCATTGGTGATCTTCTATTTCATCTACGTGTATGGTGGGAAGTTTAAATGTTTTCGAACTGTTGCGCAAGTGTTGAGAATGAACACATGTCGCTGTATTGATGGGAAGTTCCTTTGCTTGCAGGTTTCTCTTCAGAAATGTTGGTACAACACTTGTTGTTGAGAGAACAAGGGGAATACAGTCGTCCTTTCTTTATGTTTATAATAATAATAATTTTTTTTTTTTTTTTTTTTTAGGGGAAGAAATGCATTTACGCACAGAGTGTCGGGCTCCTGCTCCTGAGTAGCAGACTACCGACTAAAACTCCCCCGTTACTTCTGAACACTAGCCTGGAACCGTTTAGCACATTACTTCAGGCTAGAGTCATTTTATATTTGCCTGTAGGGCACTCTTCCGTAATGAATCATCTTCAGTGGCGATCCAGATCCGTCTTCTTTGTTCGGAGGATATCTTCAACAAAGCTTGCTACCAGTTTCCAGTTTTCCTCATTTTGTAGCATCACTGCAACAATATTGTCCGGGGATATCTCTACATCAATGTGATCTTGAAGAGACTGCCTATTTTGGACCCACCGTCCACAAGAGAAGAAGGTGTGATTAGCATTATCTAATTCATTGATACAGTAGATGCAATCTGATGAATCCACCTTCCCCATCTTCTTAAGATAGGAACAGAAGTACCCATGGCCAGTCAAGAACTGAGTGAGATAGTAACCAACCTCACCATGTTTCCTCTCTGTCCAAACCTGCACCTGAGGGATCATTCTCTTAGTCCATTGGCTTTGATCTCCTTGCTCCCATTTGATCTGCCAATTTTGAAAGGTTTGTACTCTTGCCGATCGTCTTGCATTTTGTAAACCCATATCAGATTTCCTCAAGTAAATGTTCTTGCGTTCTTTCGCAAGAAAAAAAATCGGAATAATTCCGGCAATAACGAGAACTGCTTCCTCAGAGACCGTGCGATATGCAGATGCCACGCGCAAAGCACCCCGCCTCTGCACTTGCGCCAGTGGCTTCCTATAAATTTCCTTATCCAGGGCATCCGCCCATATTTCCGCTCCATACAGCAGAACTGAATGGATGGCTGTCATCAATAGTCTTCTCTTACTAGATTTTGGCCCACCAACATTGGCCATGAGCCGACTGAGGGACGTTACTCCTCTGGCTGCCTTATCTGCAGTCCGTCTAATCTGTTCTCCAAAATTCATTTTACTGTCGATCATGATGCCCAGGTATTTTGCTGCTGGCTGCGTCTCTACTTGAATTTGTCCTACCTGTATTGGAAGTATTGTCTGAATTCTCTTCTTTGTTAGGATGACAATTTCCGTCTTACTAAGTGCTAGAGACAGACCATGTTCCTCCATCCATCTATTGATTTTGCGCATTACCATATTGAGTCGCAACTGTGCCTGCTCGACACTTCTTCCTGCTACAAGAGCAGCAACATCATCTGCATATCCTACTAGAATAGTTTCTTCAGGCATTTCAAGCCTCAACAAGCTGTCGTATGTAACATTCCAGAGATCAGGTCCTAGAATCGAACCCTGGGCAGCCCCAGCCGTGACTTGTACTCTACGGATCCCTTCTGTAGTATCGTAGAGCAGAGCACGATCCTTCAAGTAAGAGTCTAAGATCCGAAGGAGATACCTTGGAACATGGAATGAAAATTCTAGAGCATCCATGATATCAGTCCATTTGACAGAGTTGAAAGCGTTTTTAACATCCAGTGTAACAAAAAGAATCACCCGGCGAGAGTAATGATTATAACTCTCCGCTCTTCGTACTTTATCGGCGACTTCTTGCACTGCATCCAGTGTCGACCGGCCTACCCTGAATCCAAATTGTCTTGGTGATAAATCGCCGGCTGCGATTATTGCTTCAAGCAATCTCCGTCTTATGAGTTTCTCAAATAGTTTGCCCGTTGTGTCAAGCATACAAAGTGGGCGGTACGATGATGGTAACTCAGGGTCACCCATGCCCTTACTAATGAGCACTAAGCGACAGATCTTCCAGCGAAAGCTAAAGATTCCTGCTTTCATGCACACATTGAACATTCTCAACAATAACAACAACATATCTTGATCAACTATTATTTTCAGAACCTCATTAGGAATCCCATCCGGCCCCGGAGCCTTGTTGTTCCGTAAAGAATGCGTTGCAACCCGAAGTTCATCTTCAGTAAACAGTGGGAAATCTAGATCACTTTCAAAATTCCTCTCAGGTCTTGTGGGATGAGTTGGAAATAATAATAATAATAATAATAATAATAATAACAATAATAATAATAAGTATTATTCTAGTTTCGTTTCGGCCAACTAAGGACCACGAAATTCAATTGATTCCTTTTAGCTTTAAAATTAGCCCCTTCGTAGACGGTGTTGTTCCTTTCTCTCTTTGGCCCACGCCTTTCCAGTTTTCAGCGTCGGCTTAGCTTGGAAACTTCGATGTACGAAGCGGGTCATGCCCCTGGATAGCTTCACATGATATCCTAATCTCGTACAGATTCTTTTGTATCTCACTGAACCAGGCTCCCTTTACCTTCTTCTCTTGGAGACAAATGCGATAGGTTAATCGTGTAGACGTCATTCAACCAATGGACCTATAAAAATAATCCATCTTTTCCGCATCACGTCGGAAATTTTCACCACATGTGCATATGAATCCTGGTTATGCAGTCTTCTAAACGCACCATTCTCTTTAGCCGGACCTAAGATTTTCCTCTAAATCTTCATTTCATTGATTTCCAATTTCTCCATCATCCCTTCCTTGGTCAAGGCGAGACATTCCGCTGCATATAAAGCTTCTGGTCGGATGACAATGCAGTAATGTTTGATTATTAATATTATTATTATTATTATTATTACCTTTATTTCCTCATGGATATGGTGAGTCTCAACATACAAGTTACGGACTTTACAATCAAGTACCTTATAATTATTACTGGGATAAAAATAATCGGACTAAGTGACATGTATCGAGCATTCTGGAGATCAGATGTTTCATTTTTAGTTTTTCCAGACCTGTTACCGGAGCCTTTAGAACTATTCCCTTTGCTGACATTACCAGTGGTAAAAGTTTCACCGAGTTTACTCGCCACATCTTCCTCATTTCTTCTGCCAAAATTGCATTATTGTCAATTTTTTGTGCCTGTATGGTCTTGAGGTTTTGGATTAGTGGTACTGCGATGTCTACGTATCAGTTAAACCTTTTGATTTGTTTAGTTAAGGTACACGATATCTGGTCAATTTATCAAGATTATGTGGTCCGATAGGATAGGCCTAAGTCTCCCAATACGGTTTGTGCACCTCGTTTTCGAGTACGTTGGACGGCTGATAGGATATTATTATTATTACTATTAGTCTATTATTCATTATTATTATTATTATGATTAAAAACCCCCAGAGTGTGTCTGGAAAAAATTCTGCTTCTGGTGGGGCGTGATGCCGTAGTTGTCAAGCTGCTTGTCTTTCAACATGGAGAACTGTGCTCAATTCTCGATTAATGGATGTGGAATTTTAGAGGCAAAATGCCACGTCCAGTGGTTCGAATTTCATCTAAAATAAGAGGTCTCGTTACGTATGATCCCAAGATTATCGGTCGTGTAAAACTACAAGCCTCCATCCTGTATAGCATATGGCATCTGCCCTTAAACTTCACTGTGCAAGTAGATTAATTGCGTTGATCTCGAAAAGTAATGTTTTTGTAGCTGACAGCTGGGCGCACTGTTTTGTTTTAACTCCCCGGCTGATTGCATCGTTCACCACAGAGTAATATGTTGTAAATTTCCATGAGGATATTATGATAATCGCATGTCATTTGAATTATGGCTTCCTTTAATATTAACACTCCATAATACTGTAAATTATGCATGTTCGTGCCACAATATACAAGAGAGATTTAATTCGGTTTTGTTTTAGAACGATATATGGAGCGATGAGGCAACAGGCGGCCAATCAGCACCGCTAGTACACCGCGAATCACAGCATCACATTGTACACAGTGGAGATGTTGAGCTCCAAAATATATTTCTGATAAATATTCATGAATATTCACGGCTGGTAGAAACTAAAACGCGTTCTAACGAACTGTCACATTGTAGACAGTGGGGATTTTGAGCTCCAAAATATATTTCAGATATTCGCAGGTGCTAGAAACCAAGACGAGTTCTAGCGGACTGTGACATTGTAGACAAGAAAGATGTTGAGCTCAAAATATTTTTCTGATAACTCTTATTCATGAATATTCACGGGTGGTAGAAACCAAGACGAGTTCTAGTGGACCGTGACATTGTAGACAAGAAAGATGTTGAGCTCAAACTATATTTCTTATAACTCTATTCATGCATATGCACGGGTGGTAGAAACCAAGACGAGTTCTAGCGGACTGTGCCATTGTAGACAGGAAAGATGTTGAGCTCCAAAATATATTTCAGATAACTCTATCCACGAATATTAACGGGTGGTAGACACCATGACGAGTTCTAGCGGGCTGTGAGGTTTAATTGGGTGATCTCATTTCTAAAGTACATTCGATTGTCCCCTATAAATATATACTAATATTAATAATACTAATTGTATAACGTCAGTTATATAGCGTAGATTACTTGAGTTGAAGCCATTGAGGGAATCTTTCCTCCAATGTCGGCGTTCTATAGGAATGATTTAGGCTGCCATCTAGCAGTAAAAGCCAGAACTCAACTGGGTAACCTGTGGATAGGATTAAATCAATTTTAGCCTGTAATTACCAAATGTGATACGAGAGATCTTTTACGAGCCGACATGGTACCACATGGAGTGCTGTGGATTTTTGCTGCCCTTTAAAACTCCGACTTCCTCGGTCAGGAATCAAACGCGCGATCTCTTGGGATCACGACGTGGACACTCTTAACACTGTCCTACCTAGGAAGCCATATCTGTAAATTAACTGGCGCGTTAAAAATCCCCCCTCTAGGCCAAAATCCCGACTCTCCAGTCTCTCTAAAATCACATCACTTCAAATGGAAGTGGAAGTTAAACAATCGCCATCAACATAATCATCGTCATTATTCTTGTTCATCAATACGGTCATGTTATTGTTGTTGCATATTTTAGGGACTGCGACATTGTGGTGATATAGCCCCGTGTGTTTGGGTGTGTGTGGAATTTGCATGATAACCTGTGTTATTGTGATGGCTATACTACAGTAGTGTGTGAATTTGAAAATTGGGGATATGATTGGGAAGGAGGCCATCATGACCTTAAGTTAGGAATCATTCCAGCATTATTTTGCCTGGCGTAGGGAAATCAAATTCACAGTGGGCTACTACCACAGATTGATTGCGTTAGCATAGGCCATTGATATCTACCATTACTGAATGTCGGACTACTTGTTCCAAATGTGAGGTCGATTTTGCCCGCAATACTAGGCGAAGGTCGCCTGCTCGATCTAATCCACGAATTCCAACATCGAGCGGCAAATTGTTGATTTATTCGTCATACATTGTAATTTTCTACCATACATTTATATAACTTACTCTTTGCACAATAGCCTAAACGACCCAATATGTGTAAAGTTTTCTTGATCATCAATTTTCTTCCAAAATCCCTACCATTGAGTAGGCCTAGAGATTGTTTTCTATATCAAAGAGACACGATGATTCGGAAGTAGGTAATAATAATAATATCGTATGGCCTCGGCTGCCGGGTGCAAGCATTGTATTGTACACGCAGAGGGTAGCTTGCATGCTGAATTTTGTTGTTCCTTGAAACACTATGGAAGTCAAGGAGGTTAGATATCTAAGCTCCTTGAACACTATAGCGCTTTCTAGTAGAGAAATGAGGAACTTTGTGATGGCGGAAACTCCCGAGATTAATTTTGCCATTATGAACACGGCCTACTGACAGTTATTAATACTAAAATGGGAAAGCACGGAAACTATTCTCAGGACTGCCGAGCTGGTATTCAAAACCATGCTCTCCCGATACACGTGAGGCACGAGTAGTAGGTACTATTGCATCACAATTAACTTCAGTAGTTCGTGGACAAAGATGATTGATGAAAGTGATGATCTTCGCTTTATTCATTTTCCACGCAGATCTTACTTTTCATTACCTGGTTTTGATATTTATGGCGTCACTTTCCTAGTGAGCTAGTGGGTCTCCAAAGGTAATTAACGACAATTTTTCAATTTATGCTTTCAATTATTTTAGCGTACTCAAAATATTTGTTTTTATCCATGATGGGTTAGTTCCAGCCTGTTTGAATCGATTACAGCGAGAGGTGAATACCTTTGTCTAGATTGCGACAGAATGACTTGTTTATATGCCGTTATTAGCACATAATTTGGGGTACTATCTTGTAGTGTGGAGGCTAGTACACTTGGTTGTCTCCCCTAAGGTACTGGTTTCAATTCTAGGTTCTGTCAAGAAATTTAATTCTGCTCTGAGTGTTGGAACGGGGTTTATTCAGCCTCGTGTGGCAAAACTGACATACTAGACGTGCTTTCCGTGGTTACCCCACTTCTATTCCAGGCATTTACCGGGATGGTTCCTAACGTATGGCCACGGTCGCCTCCAACCGAAATCCTGGCGCCAATTACAAATACATACACTTGTACAGCCACCCCGATGGCACAGGTTATCAGACAGATTGAACACACATGATGTCACAAAGCCTTTAAAATCAAACAACAAAAGCAACCTCAATAAAACTTCGTTTGGGAACTAGGATTTTTTAAAATCCTATTTTCATCGTATGAAATATAGGCTTAAGAGATCACGGCGCAGTGCGTACTGTAAAGCCCTTATCAAGCCAAATCAATAGACCACCTCATGGTGTAGTGACTAGCATTCTTGGCTTCATCCCTGAGATCCAGGTCCGATTTTTTGCTCTGCCAAGAAATTACATTCTGGTCTGAGAGCTAAAACAGGGTACATACACTCTGCCAAATGCGGCAAAACTGAGACGAGATGGACTTAGCTTAGAGATCCAAGAAGTGGTTTTCCGTGGTTTCCTCACTTCCACTCCAGGCAAATGCTGGGATGGTTCCTAACTTAAGGCCACGGCTGCCTCCTTCCCAATCCTCATCTGAAACACAGAAACACACACGAATAGACATCACAAAACACAGGTTATCAAAAAAAATACACACGCACACCCAAGTACACGAAGCTGAATAACCACTAAGTCCAAGCCCTTCAAATGGAACTACCCCAACAACAACAGAATTGTCTGATAACCTGTATTGCTCTGTGTGTGTATTAGGGAAATACGTATGAGGTAGGCGCCCCGGGACTTGATTTTAGTTATTATCCCGGCATTAGCTTGCAGGGAGTGTAGATAAACCACACTGAAGATAGCCGCTGCTAGCGTCGGGAATAGAAAGTACGATCTCTGGACTTGCTGCAGCTGCCATCACAGCCGTGGTGCACGAGTTGACAAGCACGGCTACGCTGCGGGACGGGGTATGATTTAAAGAGAGGTCTGAATAAAAGTTTCACATCTTTATCGGAGTTTTACGCTGTGACTCAAAGAACAATGCTAGAAGATTGCTCTAACCTTCCAAAGAATTCGCTAGACTTTCATAATAAGTTACCGTACTATGGAGGCGAGGCTTCACCTTTAAGTTGTTGTTTATTGATATTAGGGGCTAGGGATATCTTGGCCATCAATCCCATGCACATGGGTGTAACTTGAATTTGTCTGATAACATGTGTTATAGTAGTGGCCGTAACATTGTGAATAGTTCTAATGATTTGGACCTGGGATTGGGGGTATGAGTCCAGGGATTTCAAATAAGGTATCAGCGTCGTCATTTGCCCAAAGAGAATGTTGAATAATCAGGGATAAAAATCACACCCAAGATAGCCGTTGTCAGAGCCAGATTTCGAACCACCTTTGTCCGTACCGACTGGTTGCGTCGCTCAGCGGTAATGTTCTCGCCTACTGTGTCTAAGGTTGAATGATCGAATCCTGCCGGGGTTAGTTGGCATTTGAGGATGCGCAAATGCGAGGAAATCGTATCAGCAGATTTACTGGCACATTAAAGATACCCTTGGGGCAAAATTCCGACATCCCAGCGCCTCTAAAACCCGCAGTAGTTAAAAGGGACTTAACACCAATAACATTATTATTTCTGTTGCTCCCGATGGCAGACATGGTACGATATTTATCGCACACGACAACGTCGCTACTTCGGATGTATTGCCGTACACAACACGGGTACGCGTGCTAGGGTCTAAGTTAAATCAGAAGTGTTACGAGAGAGTTAACCTATGTACATAAACATGAAAGGAGACGTAAATATCTTAATCAAAGCTATACTTGTGTGCCATGCGTCAGGCAATAAAGACCAAAGTAATCATGTAGACTAATAATAAGCAACACGCTATAGACTTTGCCAAAATTAGAAATACTACCACTTTTAGTTTATGGAAACTTATTCGTGTAAGACTGGCGACAAGTTTTATGTGCATGTTTAATGGTATTGCTGAAATTAGCAGCCTACTCTATGGACGTCGAATTGGCAGGTGAAAAGCTAAAGGAAGTAGGAAACTAAAGGAAGCAAAATAACCAGTGATGGACGAAACAAAGAGGATATAAAAAGTAGGTTAGAACAGGCAAGGAAAGCATTTCTACAGGAAAGGAATCTCTTGACAAATATAGGTTCAGGTAATAGGAAGTCGTTTTTTAAAGCCTTCGACTAGAGCGTGGCATTCTATGGAAGATTTTTTTTTTGTCGTGTGACCTCTTGAGAGGCCGAGTGCAGGTCTTTCTAGTCGACGCCCGTGGGTGACCTGCGCGTCGGGATGAGAGATGGAATGGATGAAGATGAATGAATGAAACTGGGCAAGGATGTGGAAGGAAGCGACCGTGGCCTGTCAGAAGGTACCGTCCCAGCATTTGCCTGGTTTTGAAAATGGGGAAACCACGGAAAACCATTTCAAGGACGACCGAGTCAGCAGAGGGCTTAGCCCCATGGCCTAACGCTGCACTTTAGCCAGCGTAGCCACTACTGTCGGTTCTGTGGAAGTGAAACTTGGACTGTTGGAGCAGCAGATAAGAGGAGAATTGAAGCGTTTGAAATGTGGTGTTACAGGAGAATGATGAAGATCAGATGAGTAGATGGATTGCACAAGAAGAGGTATTAAGACGATTGGGAGAGGAGAGATGTTTCTAGCGACTGCTAATGAAGAGAAGAGATAGGTTGGTAGGACACATACTATGACACCCAGGAGTAGCAAACTTAGTTATGGAAGGAAGGGTCGATGATAAGAACTGTAGGGGTACAGAATATGTTAAACAAATTGTCTCAGATGTAGCCTAGAGTGTGGTAGCTATGTAGAAATGAAACGATTAGCTCAGGACAGGGAGATCGGGGACTGCTTCAAACCAGTCAAAAGACTGAAGACTCGAACAACAACTTATAAGTCTCAACACAAATAGAGAAAGCAGGAAGTTTTTTCTATGTGAGTTCAGCTAATATAATTGCTGATGGAATACCGATGTTATTGATTTACTACTACGCAATGTGCCGAGACATCCCCGCCACTAAAAGTTAGACTGTTATAAAATGTTGTGAAGCTCTTATAAATGAGGTGAAGGAAACAGGAGTGTAGTAGTAGCTGAAGTATGTTCGTTATATCTGCCGTCGTCCAACGGCTGTGGAGCGTCCCCTCCGGAATCACAACAAGCGGGTTGACTGCTATTTACATAATGCAATGTGTAAGACAGGCTAGGGAATAGAGGGGTGGGGAGGTGAAGCTAACAGGGAGGTCGGAATACGGGACAGAGGGGTCGTGGGGCGAATCCCAACATCATCTTCGATAAGACTAAAATACTCGGCTTGATTTCTTCATTAAATAGCAGTGTCTTTATCATTTCCACCAAATCTATCCTGAAGTAGCTTGCCACGGTGGGTGAGTGGATATCGTGTCGGTCTACTAACCCCAAGATTGCAGGTTCGCTCCTGGCCGTGGTAAGTGTTTTTTTTTTTTTGAAAGGCGGCAAAAATACGATACGCATGTCATACGATGTTGGCATGTCAAAGAACCCATTTGAATTCAGTAGGCCGAGTTCATAATGGCAAAATTATTCTCGGGAGTTTCCGCCAATATAAAGTTCCTCATTTCTCTACTAGAAAGCGCTATAGTGTTCAAGGAGCTTAGATAGCCTATCTAACATCTAACCTCCTTGACTTTCATAGTCAAGGAACAACGAAATTCGACATGGGTGTCAATTAACAAAGCTTGCACCCGGCACCGAGGCCATACGATATGATAATAATTATTATTATTATCCTGAAGTTCACTATGGAATTGCTGAGACAAGGACTTTGTGGATTTTGTATGTTAGATTTTCGATTCCGCTGAAAATTATTACTATTATTAAGCTATTCAGCCTAATTTTTTTTTTCATTCGTTAATTCCCCATAAGGAGAGCGTTACAACACAATCAATGTTCATGTTTTATTCTGGCCATTTCTTCTTCTTCTTCTTCTTCTTCTTCTTCCCAAAAACCTCTCATATATACACAACAGTATGCTTCTTCTTTGTATCTTCTGTCCACTTCTTTCCTGGTTGTCTCTCTTTGGGAGTTTCTGTTGTCTAATTTTTTCCTCTGTATGTGCTCCTGTCTGCCATGTCATCTGTAGAGATGTTTAGTTTCTTGAGGTCTTCCACGGATTCCTTTACCCAATTGGTTTTTAGTGTACTATTCGTAACTATATTAAATTTTTTCTCGGTCAGTCTGTCTTCGGTCATCCATACAATTTTGCCCTTCTTTTCCTTATGTTGTTTGTAATCGTCTCTGTGTGTTCATACAGTTCTATTGTCGGTCTCTTTATCCATATTCCCTCTTTCTGAACTGCCCCGTAGATCTTTTTCAAAAATTTTCTCTCTTGTTTTTCTAATTCCTTTATTTTTGTTCGTCCCTTGATTGCTGTCGTTTCTGAAGCGTATAAGGCCTCTGGTAAGACTACTGTATGATAGTGTCGTAATTTGTCATTGATGGACTTACTATTATTATTATTGTGTTTTTTTACGACGCTGTGCCCAGCTAAGGAGCGTGATTGAACCTATTTCACAGAAAGGAAGGAAGCTTGTAGTTTAACGTGACCGTTAATCTCGAGATCACGAGCCACGGGACCTCCTTTTTACGTGGAATCCGAACCACAGGACATGGCATTTCACTTCGAAAATCTCACATGCATTGACCGGGAATCGAACCAGGACCACCTTGGTGGGAGGCATACAGCTAGACCGCTGAGCCACCACGCCCCCTCTATTTCACAGATACTGTGCATTTGAATTAGTTTTCTTCTCTTCCCAAAATCTCTTCATTCCCTCACTATGATTTTTCTTCCTTTCTTCTGTCCATGCAGTGGTGACTCTCATTCGAGGGATTGCAGCAAAGTGATGTTTGTTCACCAACGTTCTGAAGCTAGGCCTGTCCCATAAAATTTCATCTGCTACGTTGATTTCTGTAAGATCACTTTCAATTCTATTATCCAGTTATTCTTGGCTCTTAATGAGGAGGCATGGTTAAATATCATTTTAGTACGTCTTTCATTGTCCATTCTTTAAATATGTCCATAAAATTTTAATCGTCTTTTTCTAATTGTGTTTGATATTTTCTCGACATGTTGGTATAATTCGTGAGACATGTTTTCCATCTTAACCCCCTCTATGCACATTGGGTTCTTTGAATATGTTCATAAAATTTTAATCACCTTATTCCAATAGTGTCAGATATTTTCTCGAAATGTTGGTATAATCGTAAAACATCTTTTCCATCTTAACCCCCTTTATGCATAGACTGGGCCAAAGATTTTCATGAGGATTTTTCTTTCTTGTTTTTCTAACTTTTGTTATTATTATTATTATTATTATTATTATTTTCGTTTCGGTCGTCTAGGGACCACGAGCCAATTTCAATGCTTTGTCCTTTGCTGTTCCTTCTTCTTCCTCCAATATTCCTTCATCATCTCACTATGTCTCCTCTTCCTTTCCTCCGACCATTATGAGCCGGTATTCATTTCCTTCCATTTTTTGCTTAGAAATATATCTCTGTGGTGTATCTTCTTCTGAAATTGTTTCTTTCCAAATCCTTCTTGACTTCTTGACCCAGGTTATTGTTGACTTCTTGTTCCACAGGAATGTGAAGATCTGCTTGTTAACCTACTGTCATCCATCTTGTACAAATGTCCAAAAAGATAGCAATCTCCTCTTCCGAATTGTTTCTGATAAGTTTTCTATTATTAGTCTATTATTATTACTACTATTATTATAATTGAATTAATCCTCTATGGACTGCATATTAACAATCAATTTAATTTGTGTCTAGATCCTGTTCCTCTGCCAGCCTTGTCATCCTCCCAGTATTTCTTGAGTCCATCGATCAGTGCTTTCTTTCATGCTTCTGGTAGAGTCTCCTGGACTCAGATTACACTTAAACATCCTTATAGTTTTTCACCATTTCCCGAAAATCAGATCGTCGTGGATTTTCTTTTCTAGAATACCAATGTGCATCAGGTCTTTGAACCATCTACATATGGTTGCCTTTGGCTTTGTGAAATTCCAAATTATCTTAGTCATCAGTCATATGGAAGATATTCCCGTAGAAGAGCAATATTATCTTTTTCATGGACGACATTATTGGTTCTATCTTGGTCTATAGTTCTTCATTAGATCTAAATCGTACCTGCCTATCAACCCATCAGTTGACTAAAATCTTCCGTAATATTCTTCGTTCTCGTTTTAATAATTTATTGACTTGTCCTTGACTACACAAAGTCTCCGAAACATACAGCCCTTCCGGTTTAAGTACCGTACCACAGTGCCTAAGCTTGGCACCTAAACTGAACGCCTTCTTATTACAGATGTTTGACGTCAGATGGAACGGTTACGTGCCGAGTGCGACCGTGCCGGATGCGACCCACTAAAAATAGTGGCTGTAGCGACCCTGCTACTAGCTTACAGTGTCCGATGCGACCCATTGTTCGAGAGAAGAATTGAAGATATTATTTCCCAAGTTACGTAAATCTATGAAATGCAAAACTTCAGAAATCGCGTTTTTGTTTCTTCGTACTGTATAATTAAATTTAGATATGATTATGAATATAATGTAATTTAATTAATTATTTTTATGCACATCCTGGCACTGTGTTTTAAAAATCTCCTATCATTAGAAATAAATCATATATTGGCATACGCTTTGAGTGACATTTATGAGCATTTAAGTGGTTTAAACACAACATACACAAACTGACGTTCTACATATTCTTTAAAGTTAGCCATGGCCTTGATTTAACACGTGATGTCCAGAGAGCCATCGGATTGGTCAACATGGATATAAGACACATTGGAAATAAATACACGTTGGAGTTACATCACTTTGCAAATAAACTTAGTTCTTAGATCTCTGTTAATAGGAATATACGACGTATTGAGACTTACAACCTTTGCTATACATTGAGAGAACATATAAACTTTGTTATGAAAGAAAAAAAAAACTGAAAAACCGTCAATTTTGGATTTACGTCACTTTAAACGTTTAAATTATACGCCAAATCAATACATAAACAAATATATATTTTAAAAAATAATAAAATATAAAATAAAATATATATTTGTTTATGTAAAGATTTCGCGTATAATTTAAACGTTTAATTCTAACATCAATACGGATATTTAAAAACATTTGTTTTCAATGGCAAATGTGTTTGCATTTTACGTCACTTTGGAAATAAGCTCATCAATTTTTACGGCGCCTAACCTAACCTAACCTAAGCGGAATAGAAATTTCCAGATTCAACCGATACATCAGTGCAAAATTGGTGGGTCGCTAGCGGCACGGGTCGCATCCGGCACGGTCGCAACCGGCACGACACCCATGGAACGCCTGGCAAATTTTTACCAGATCCTGTCATTGATGGCTTCTTCTTCTTATACTTATTTTTCGTATGCGCTTACAGTCCTTACACATTCTCAGCATATTTTCTGGAAAGAAAACATTTACAATCCCAGGTATAACCTGCATCATAAGGAGCGCGCTCTCGGTGACTGCATTCCGTAGTAGATTTACACTTTTCCCTCACTCCTTCAGGCCTGATTGCCCAAGAACAGCCTTACTGTGCGACACGTCGAAAATATGACAGTCTTCTGCTTCTATATTCAACTTAATTTATTTCATTTCTAATATAGTCTACTCTTCTGATGATGTTGACGTCAGTAAGGGCAAACGACCGTGAAAAAATCCATAGTAATGGGACTAAAAGAAGGTAGAAATTTGATGCCCGTCTCGACGTTTGTCAGAAGTTTAGGCTAAAACTGTAAACCATAGAACACCATTTCAAGGACGACCAACAGTAGGCTTCAAACCCTATCACCTCCTGAATCCCGACATAGCCCAGCCCTATTGCACAGCATGTTAGTGCTCTAATAAGCTATCCGACTGGCTGCTTGATTCAGTGGTAATGTTCTCGCCTCCTGTGCCAAGGTTGCAGAATCGAATCCTAGTGCAGTCAGTTGGTATTCGAGGGTGTCCAATGCGAGGGAGCCGTGTCAGTAGATTTGATGGCACGTTAAAGATCCCCGTCGGGGCAAAATTCCGGTACCGCGACGTCTCTAAAAGCTACAGTAGTTGAAAGGGACGTAAAACCAATGGCATTATTATAGGCCTATTATTATTATTATTATCTAAGATATCCAATCATTAGGTTCACATAAATATCTCCATTTATTCCTTAACCTAAACACGTGAGCTGTCTATCGTCCTGAGTCCACCTCGTTGTGTTGCGGCAAGCGTTCTTGGCTGTCGCCCCCGGAGGAAGTCCGGGTTCGATCCCCAGCTCTGTCAAAAAATGTAATTCTGGTCTGAGGGCTGGAACGGGGTACACTCAGGCTCGTGAGGCAAAACGGAGAAACCATCTTGGAAGTGGCTTTCTGTGTTTTCCCACTTCCACTCCAGGCAATGTCAGGATGGATCTTAACTTAAGGCCACGGCCACCTCCATTCCAATCCTCGCCCGAATTACAAATACACACACTAGTACAGACACTACAATAGCACAGGTTATCAGGCATGTTTTCTCTCTCTCTCTCTCTCTCTCTCTATATATATATATATATATATATACCCAAGTACACGGGGCTAAATGACCACAATGTCTAAGCTCCTCAAATGAAACCAACATCATCTATAGACTAGTCTTGCTTACGTTCGCTGCCTGCGTGGTGCTTAGGTAATGTTCTCGCTTTGCTGTGCCCAAGGTTTCTTGACAGAATCTTTGTATTTGACGGTGTTTAATTAGATTTAATGGCGCATTTTACCCCAAATCTGCAGCGAGGCTTATTAAAATCAACTTATTATTTTAACCAAATACCTACTATAGGTCTATTATTCATTCATACTACAAAAATCAACCCACTAGAGGTCTTTCTTCCTTCCGAAAGCTTAACTTACTAATTTAACAACTTAAACATTTTTCAATTATTATTATTATTATTATTATTATTATTATTACTAAGCTGAAGATGTTGCCAAAATCGGCCATGTTGCACGCTACATTTAAAAGCCATACAACCAGGCTAACAGAGCTTGTTCTACTATAACAACAGTTTATTTCCCGCAATCAAGTAACTAATTAAATCTTCCTCAATTTTAAACTTATATTACAAAAACAACTTAGGGGCATATGACCTCGTAGTTCCGCCCCTTAAAACAACAATATCTAACTAACCAAAAACAACTTATAAGATATGTAATCAATTTATACGCGCAACCGCCGAAGCGACTGCCGGCGGCCAACAGTCGCTTGCGGCGAAAAACATTATTATTATATTAATGAAACCATAAATTGTATTTAGGCCTATACTAAAGCACAATTTATCCCCCTTAACATTTTTATACCAGGCAGAGGAGTGCATTGTCGCACCGGTACCTGGTCCCTAAACACCGCTGGCCTGCTTGCTTCGCTCGCAGCCAGCGGCTATTAAGACAGATTAGTATGGCATATTAAAGATCGCCTTCAGGGTAAAATCCCATCTCGAAAATCCGCAGTAGTTAAAAGAGTCTTGTCAATTCATTTTAAGGGCTTGAGACACCTTGGTCATCAGCTCCGTGTGCTTGAGCGTGTATTCAATTAGTCTCATAACATGTATTTTTCTGTTGGCTGTAGTGTGTGTGTGCAATTGTACTGGTAATTAACCTATAAGGATCGGGAATGGGGCAGATGTTCCAGGAATTAAAATAAGGTAGGCCTACTATATCGGAATTTGCCTGGAGGGAGCATGGAATAATCAGGAGGAAAGCCACACTCAGGATAGTCGCTGTGAGCACCAGGATTCAAACCTCTGATCTCCGGACAAGCTGCAGCTCACTATCGCAGTCGTGGTGAGCGATTTAAAGCACACGGCTACGTCGCGGAGTGAATTAAAAGGGCTTGGAAGAAGAAGGGTTTTCAGCCTGAAGTCTATTTTGTACCACCGAAGAGGCGGTTGTGAACCAGAGTTTACTTGCGGTAGGGTGATCAGTTCCTTTCCGCTCCTCCTTCCCTTCCCCCACCAACAGTGCATGTTCACCCAGAATCGGTCTCCTATCCAAGTTCTGAACCACGCTTTCCTTTCCGCTCCTTCCCTTCTTCCACCAACAGTGCGTGGTCCCCCAAAACCGGTCACCGATTCAAATTCCGACGACCGTCAATGTTGCTTAACTTTAGAGATCTCACAAGATCCAGTGTTTCAATAGGCTATGACCAACCCTTCAGTATTAATTATTATTATTATTATTATTATTATTATTATTATTATCATCCTATTCTTCTTCTTTCCGATAAGACCAGCCATGGACCAAGCGCCAATTTCAATTCTTGACACTTTGTGGTTTTCTCTTCCGTTCTTCCCAATATTTCTTCATTCTTAGACAATGCTGCTTCTTTCTGTCCTCAGAGTATTTCGCCCCAGGTTTCCTTTACATTCTTCCCTGGAATCATTCCATAATGAACACCTTCTGTAGAAAAACCTCTGTCCAGAGTCCTATTATTATTATTAATAACATTATTATCAATGCTTTATATTGCACATTGATTTAATTGGACGTAAACTCAGGATAAACTAATTTGTAGAGTGGTAAGACATTTTGTTTTTAGAATTTAGCTACAAGCAGTCGATTGTATTATCTGCGCACCAGGAAAATTTAGCTGGGTTAGGACTGCAGATGTTTCTCGCCCAGGCCTATAGAATTCAAAAAACATCAATTGGGTCACTGCCAGCTTTAGCCCTTCACGACTTATTTCTTTTTCCATATTTCTGCAAATGGGAAATTTGGAAAGGGGCCATCATTGACAAACTAGCCTACATACTTGAACTGGATGAACAACAAGCACAATGTAGCAGTTACTGACTGTCAATATAATTAGGTCAGGAATAGACAGACGGCGCATGCTTACAGCCAAAATCCCGCTCCCCGTCGCAGCGTATCGAACTGTCTTCTCCTGGTGCGCAGACAATAGTACAGTATGTAGCTTTTATGGTGTTCCTTGCATGTCACTGTAAATGTTAATTTGTGTTCTATAATTTAATTAAAATTTACTGTTGGAATTTTTGTTTATATTGTTTCGTTTGAGGGGTTTGGACATCGTGGTCATTTATCCCCGTGTACTTAGGTGTGTGTAAAATTTGTCTGATAACCTTTGTTATTGCAGTGTATGTAGTAGTAGTAGTAGTAGTAGTAGTGTATTTGTAATTCAGGTATGCATTGGGAAGAAGGTGGCCTTGGCCTTCAGTTAGAAACCATCCCAGTATTTGCCTGTAATAGAAGTGGGAAACCACGGTAAATTATATCCAAGATTGCAGAGGTTTTTATTTATTTATCGTATGGCTTTTAGTGCCGGGAGTGTCCGAGGACATGTTCGGCTCGCCAGAGGCAGTAGCCGCTTCAAACGTACACCTAGAGGGTGAGCTACAAGTTCTGTTCAATTTCAAGTAGTTCCAACTTTCGCTATTAGATGTCACTGATACCTAGTGGTGAACGTTGAAACTATGATTGAGCGTTCCAACGAAATCCAACCTAGAAATTTAGCTTCACACACGTTTACTTAGTGGAAGGATCTTTTACATGCCATTTATTTATGTATTTATCGTATGGCTTCTAGTTCCGGGAGTGTCCGAGGACAAGTTCGGCTCGCCAGAGTCTGTAGCTGCTTCCAGTGGACACCCTTAGGGTGAGCTACAAGTCCCGTTCAATTTCAAATAGTTCCAACTTTCGCTACCAGATATCAATGATACCTAGTTGTGAACGTTGGAACTTTGATAGAGCATTCCGACGAAATCTATCCTAACAATTTAGCTTCACACAAGTTTAGTCTGTGGAAGGATCTTTTACATGCCATAAATCTATGACATGGAACCGCCGGCTCTACTTCCCCTCCGAAGGAAGGCATAGACTACTGAAGGATTTTTTACGCTCTTAAAAAATCCGACGACTACGGCCGGGTTTGAACCAGCGATCTTGGGCACAGCAGTTCAGCATGCTACCAACTACGCCACCGAAACCGCATTGCAGAGGTGATTTTTGATTTTATAGAAAATCCGAACATTTTAACCTGAAAAAATGTCTATCCGGACACCCCTGTTTAAAAATCATCTGAGACGCTATATTGCAACCCTGCGTTGAACACCTCCAAGTCGTATAATTTCCCCAGCCATTCTCCTACATAAAGTTGACATTGATGTGTTCTTAATTAATCCTCACTGATATTAAATATAATAAAAGCTTTATGTAATTAGTTCTTGTGTATAGGCTATGGTCTGTCGAATTTTATTAATGCATGCCACTTGTATCTGGGCACGGCTTTATGCTACGTAGGCCTATTGATATTGTAATGGCCGTAATAATAAGTTGAGCTCCGTATGGCCACTCACAGTGGTTATTGGAGGCATATTGATGAGGCGTATGGAGGGGACAAAAAATAGTTCACATGGAGTCGGTAAGGTTCATCGAGATTTATCGATTTGTTTTGTTTGTCATATTATTTTCGATCACCCTGTGTTGATTTAAAGTAATGGAGGCCATAATCTATATTAATCATTCTAATTATTGGCTTAGTTGGGAGGATCGATGGTGCAGTGGCATTGCTGCTTGCTTCTCACTCGGATTGCTGAGGTTAGAGTCGTTAGAGTTTAATAATAATAATAATAATAATAATAATAATAATAATAATAATGATAATAATATGCGATTTACAGGATGGAAAATTTCAGAACGGCGAAGAAATTGCTCAACGTTATAACACGGAGTAAGTGTGGCACTGAGTGGCTGACAGAGGTTCAGAGGGACCTAAGACAGGTCAACATTGAAAATCTTGAGGACCGCACCGAGTGCAGGAATAAAATCAAAAATGTTAAGTTTGATCAGAGACCGTCACGACAACCTGGAAGAAAATGGACAGCTGAGCGGAAGAAGGAGCATTCTGAGAGGATGAAGAGATTTTGGGAAGAGAAGCGGGAAAACGCCCGGAGATGAAATCATGTATTCAAGTTCAATCGCTCTCCTGAAGGGGAACAATCGATTAAATAAATAAATAATAATATGTGATTTACGTCCCTTTTAAGCCCTACTACTGCGGGATTTAGAGACGCCGTGGTGCCGGAATTTCTCCCTGAAGGGGATCTTTAACAAACCAATACATCTACCGAAATGGCTCCCTCGAATATAGCCTAAGCATCCACAAATCCCAACTGACTGCGCAGGAATTCGACCACGCAACCTTAAGCACAGAAGGCGACAACATTACCACTGTGCCACGCTGCCAGCCAAGTCCAAGAGTGACTGAGCGGTTACATAATAAGACAATAATAATGTTATTGGTTTTTCGTTCCTTTCAACTACTGTGGTTGTACATAATAAGACAAAGAACAGATAGGATGACATAACTTCTAAGCGACATTGTATTTTTAGGTGACGATGTATTTCTTGTTCTGAGCATACGAACTGTGTTATTCATCTCTTTAACATGTGTTCAAACCGAGATACTTGCTTTAGGTAATTTGTGCAGTCAAAAACAGGCCAACCACATCTTACTAACGCTAAAATATATCATAGTATAGACTTAGCCACATAAGTTATAGGCTAACTAAAATTCCCTTTCCAAAGATTGCTTGCCCGAATTATCTGGAATTGTCGGAGCCAAACAGCTTCATTTTGGTTTCGACAGGAGATTTAGGACCATTATAACGTGCTGGCTGCGTGGCTTAGCGGTAACGTTCTCGTCTGCTGTTCCCAACGTTGCAGGACTAAATCCTGGCGCAGTCAATTACATTTGAGGGTGCGCAAATGCGAGGGAGCCGGGTCAGTAGGTTTACTGGCACGTTAAAGATCCCCTTCTGGGCAAAATTCCGGCAACCCGGCGTCTCTAAAAGCCACAGTAGTTAAAAGGGACCTAAATCCAATAACATTATTATTATATTAATCATGACATGTGATTTATTTAACTGAAAATTTCTTGGCTATCACCCCCCCCCCCCCCCCGAGGCCCGAGTTCAATTCCCGACTATACAAAAAAAATCTGGTCTGAGAGCTGGAACAAAATACACTCAACTTCGTGAGGTGGAACTGAGGAGAGGTGGGTTCGATTTCCACTTAGGCCATCCTAGAATTGGTATTCGTGGTTTCCCACTTATGCTCCAGGCAAATGCCGGTATGCTACCTAACTTCGGGTCACAGCCGCATCCTTCCCAATCCCGTCGCTAATTATAAATACACACTCTAAATGGGTGGCTTCGGTAGCGTAGTTGGTAACATGCTGAGCTTCTGTGCCCAAGATCGTGGGTTCAAATCCGGCCGAATTCGTCGGATTTTTAAAGAGCGTTAACAATTCCTCAGGATGCCTTCCTTCGGAGGGGCAGTAAAGCCGTCGGGCCATGTCATAGATTTATGGCATGTTAAAAAACTTTCCACTAACTACAATTGTGTGAAGCTAAATTTGTAGGTTAGTTTGATTAACGCTCTATTAGTTCCAACGTTCACCGTCAGGTGGCATATAGTAGCCAAGTTCACAGCTAGGTGTCGTTGACGGTAGCATTTGGTAGCAAAAATAGGAACTACTTGAAATTGATCGTCTGCAGTCCTTACCCGAATCACAGATTATACACATAATACAGCCATCACAATTAACACCGGTTATCAGACAGATTGTACACACATCCAAAGTACACGGGGCTACATGACAACAATGCCACAAAGCTACTGGGCGAATCAAGACAATCGCAATTGTAGTTAGTGGAAGGTTCTTTTACGTGCCATAAATCTATGGCATGGGCCCGCCAAAATTAAATCCCCTCCAAAGGAAGGCATCATGAGGGATTTTAACGCTCTTAAAAATCCAACGACATCGGCCGGATTTGAACCCACGATCTTGGGCATAGAAGCTCAGCATGCTACCAACTACGCCTTCGAAGCTGCCCATTTAGAGTGTGTATTTAAAATTAGTGACGGGATTGGAAGGATGTGACTTTGACCCGAAGTTAGGTAGCATACCGGCATTTGCCTGGAGCATAAGTGGGAAACCACGAATAACCAATATTCTAGGATGGCACAAGTGGAAATCGAACCCACCTCTCCTCAGTTCCACCTCACGAAGTTGAGTGTATTTTGTTCCAATCCTCAGATCAGAATGATGTTGTCTGGTATAGCCGGGAATTGAACCCGGGCCTCAGGGGTGATTGGCAAGAAATGTTCAGTTAAAAAGAGACAGTTCGCTACTCCTGTGGGGGTCCGGGCATGGACACCACGAGCCCGCTGATGAGCCAGCTTGGTGTTCCTAGTCGAAACCCCACACAAGACACTGCATAAACCTAGAAAAATTGCTGAGTTTTAATTCCCTGGTCGTGAAAGCCAATGCACCATCATATCCTACAAGTTACGAGCCCCTGGGGTCAGACAAAAGTTAATAAATCCGATTCCATCCCTTAATACTATAGAAGTTTTAGGGGTTTAATACCAAAGTCATCAATCGAGCAAGAGAGAAGAAAAGGGCCTCAATGTAGTAGGATAAGAAGAAATGGAGTATGGTCAGGAAGAGAGAGAGAGAGAGAGAGAGAAAGCAAATAATGGCCATCCCGTAAATTTAAATGGAGTCTGCAGATATCCAATACGTCCTGCGCGCGAATGCTTCTGCAGCACTCCCATCGTAGAATATGCTATTTTATAGATATTGATCAGCTGTAGCCCATAGTTTCAAATTTTAATTAACGTGAAACTCACTTAACAAAGTAGAATAATAGAGCTTGACTGCAGGAAATATGCTTGATGTTGTATGTTGCACTGCTGTCAATATTGGCATCTGATTCGGTGGACTTCGTGTACGTCGACTCCAAACTAGTTTTAAAATACGATTTTTACCGGACATTATTTTCCAAAATATCGAGATAAACTCATTATTTTCTTAGATCTATACGTGTATTTTTGTGAATGAAACTAGGCAAGGAGGTGGAATGAGTCTACCGTGCCCAAATTGGAAGGCACTGTGTCCAGGGCCGGATTGAAGAGTATGTCGCCTATAGGCTAAAGTCCATTTGCCGCCTCCTCAATAGTTCATATTTGCTTAATAAATTAGTTTTATACAACAAAAGGATAGAGTTCATTGGCGTTTTCATCTATTTTAAACATAAATTTCATTTAGTTTATATAAAACTACAAATTTAATGGCTTACATAATAAATGTTATAATGAAATTAGTTACGGTATCTACTTGTTTTGTTACTTACTTCTTTTAAGATTCGTTAAAATATGAAATGGGTTTCGAACCTAATTAATTAATTAATTAATTAATTTGTTCTTGGAGATCAGTGATCACTATTTTACACATATTTTTATATTTTAATGCTATTGACTATCTTTTGCCTAATTGAAGAACTGTGTTCAATTTGAATTAAGTTGTCCTACATGGTGAAATGAAATTACACAAAATGTAGTCAATTACTGGTTTACTTGTTGAAAAATCTGCCAACTTCTCTAAAACAACTCACCCCACATAATCTTCGTGTTCAAATTTACATAGCTTTCTTATGAGATTTCTTAATGGCAAACTCGTTAATAATGTCCTCATATGAAAGTGTTTTTGTTGTATTTGCCTCAATACAAAGTAATGAAAGTGAGTTTAACCGTATTTCAGAAATACTAGTTCGCAGATAGTTCTTAACTCTTCTAAGCCAGGAAGAACTGTATAAGGACTAAAACATATTTTTAAGTAACTTGTATTCTTAAATTCGTACGGAAAATATTATTAACGTGTGAATTACTTCATTTTAGCTTTTGAATGAATTGTTAAACTGCCGCCCCTGAAAATGAGCTGCTCTAGGCTACAGCCTACTTAGCCTATTTAGAAATACGGCCCTGACTGTGCCAGGAACTGAAATTGGGAAACAGCGGAAAGGGCAGGCAATAGTGAGGTTCGAACCCACTCTTCTTGCGCGCCTAGTGATAGCCGGGCTCCATCGTGTTACAGTTTTTTTTAGCGTATGGCTTTTAGTGCCGGGAGTGTCCGAGGACATGTTCGGTTCGCCAGTTTTGTAGCTGCTTCGAGACGGACACCCAATGGGTGAGCTACAAGTGCCGTTGGGGAGGAAAGTTGGAAGGGAGGGTCGAGGAGTTGGAAGGTAGCGGCTGTGGCCTATAGTTAAGGACCAACCCCGGCATTTGCCTGGAAGGAAGATGGGGAACCACAGAAGACCATCTTCAAGGTTGCCGGCGGGGGGATTCGAACCTCCCCGCCTCCCGGATGTGAGCGACTGCCAACAGTCATGCCGCAACGACCTCGGCTAACTCACCCGGTCATGTTACAGTACATTCAGTCTCAACACCCTTTAGTACTGCACACAAATTTTCGTCTTGTCTCATAAATGAATAACTAACCTCGGGTGGTTGAACATTCGGGAATTGTAGCGTATTTCCAAGGGACCTAACCCAATTTTAACCCCAAATAATAGCCTACTCAAATTATACAAGAACACATGCTTATTATCAGACAATATGTATTTAAAAACTTAAGTGCACCAGTCTGATAACCGTAACAACTCTGTCCTCCTGAACTGAAACAACAGACACAAAATAAATTACAACTTTAGGCGCTGAGATCGGAAGCTTATCCGGAAAGAGTTCCAGCTCGCGCCTTCTGAAGAAAGGGTTGTAAATCCCAATCGAGATTCCAACGCGAGCTTTCATGTGGTGTTCGTAAAGTGTATTATAATGTCCTAAAAGACTAGCCGTAGTCTATAAGAAGGAGTTTCAAAGATAATGAGGTTTGAAGTTTTGTAAACAAGCCATTTGCCGGAAATTGAAGGCATTATTCAAAGCATTGATTAGCTTAAAGGTCAGAGTTTGATTGCGGCAATATAAAGGTCTTGCGTTCATGCCTCTACGTTGCTGTAGTTGTTTTCTTTCTTGGCCTTATACAATATTTAGTTTAGTCTAATTGCCAATGGAAATCTAATAATTTATTAATTATTCACTTGATTTACATTTTCTCCAAAAGAATAATGACATGCGTTCTTTGAAAAGGTTTGTTGGTTGCTTCCTTAGTTTAGGGCAGTGGTTCTGAACCGGTAGAAGTCTGCGGACCACTCAGCCTGAAATTGAATCGTGTACGGACCACCCCGCCTTCCCTCCTTCCCCCAATACACCTTATCAATTGTAAACCTTCCCCAATAACACATATTTTAAAGATATTCAATTCAAAACCTGATAGCCATCGCCGCGAATACATTCGGACGATTCTCGTTCAACGCACTTCGTTTTCGAAATCCCCATTTATTGGCCACTTTTTTACACGTGCTGGTGGACCCTTTTCTCCCACGGACCGCTCCCGAGGCACTCGCGGACCACCGGTTAAGAACCACTGGTTTAGGGGCTGCGACAACGCGGTCTTGCAGCCCCGTGTACTTTGGGTGTGTGTAGAATCGGTCTGATAACCGGTGTTAATTGTGATGGCTGTATCAGTGTGTGTTATCTGTTGTTGTTTTTTTCATTCAAGTAAGGACTGCAGACAATAATTTCAAGTAGATCCTAATTTTGCTACCAAATGCTACAGTTCACGACACCTAGCTTACGAATATGGCTACTAGATGGCATCGCAGTCAGCACCGGGCGGCGAACGTTGGAACTAATAGAGCGTTATCAATTCTAACCTACAAATTTTGGCTTCACACAAGTGTAGTTAGTGGAAGGTTGTTTTTCATGCCATAAATCTATGACATGGGACCGCCGCACCGACTTTACTTCCCCTCCGGAGGAAGGTATACTGAGGGATTATTAACGCTCTTAAATAATCCGACGACTTCGGCCGGGTTTGAACCTGCGACCTTGGACATAGAAGGTCAGCATGCTACCAACTACGCCACCGAAGCCGCCACTCCTTGAAAAGGTGTTACACATATGTCAAAATGTCATAGATTTATGGCATGAAAAAGAACCTTCCACTAACTACATTTGTGTGAAGCCAAAATTTTTAGGTTACAATTTATGTGTTTCATGTAAAAGTTACCGTGTATATTGCACCCGTTTAGCCTGGGGGACCTTCTTGGATAGGTCTCTCGCCTGGAACTAATATTAATTGTGCCATTTTGCAATTGAAGGACATGGGGAAAGAACCAGATAGTTCAACTAGTTGATTTTCAGATTGACTGAGGAAGCTAATTAGAAAATTTCATTGTTGTTCTGTTCATCTTAAATTTGAAATGCAGTGTTGATAAAACTGGAGTGAATATACTGTACCCTACTTTCCTGCATTGAAATTAAAATATATTAGGCTACATTAAAATTCCATGTAGGCCTACGGGACTATTGTAGATGTTGGAACTACCTGATTATTTCACCAAACACATTGATTTTTTGTTTCAGTTTAAAATACTTTGCAGTGGCGTAAGTACGGGTGGAAAGGGGTGGGGAGAGTGATCAGAGGGCCAAATAATGTAACTTAAATATGAAATTTGATGAAGTTTTATATTTTTTAATGAAAACAATCTTTGGATTGATGACAAACGATTGGATTCTCTTCGAAAGTATTTATTTTCACTCGTGCGACATTTTTAGTGCTGCCCTAACTTTACACGTACGTAGTCTACTGAATGAGCAAACTGGTCAACTGTTCTGTTAGTCAGAGGGTGGCAGTGAGATGGGAGTAGCACTACCTTTCCTCATCAGTCATCACTTTCCAAAAATAGACCATTCTGTTAGTATATGAGTGTAAGTGCCATTTTGGAAGGCGAATAATATTGTGTTTACTTGTATTGCTGTTTTAGGTGAATCTTAAGTTGTAAACTATAGTTTATTAATATTTATACAATGTCGTGGAATAGAAAGGAACAATTTAATATACTTTTTAGGTTTGAGTTCTTTTCTTAGAAAATATATGTTCAAGCATAATATTTTTAATAAAATTATTTTATTATATTCTACCAATAACACTAGTCTACAAAACAACTCTTTTCAGTTACGAAAACAATACAAGCTGTTTATGGAAGATAATTTGTCCCTGAATCCAGATCTAATCTCAGAATTTATGTATCGGACTCAGTCTCCATGTAATAATGGATTTTGTAAATATTTGCGACAGCCTTTATATTAAATGTATCCGGCAAAAGGAGAAAAAAAATTCTGTGTTAGTACACAAATTAATCAAAGAATTGAGCTACATTGGAGGAAAGAAAAGTGGATTAACAATGCAACAATCACCAACGTTCTGCAATGTGTTGGGGCATGATTAATCCGCCATATTCGTATCCTAGCGGTGGATTTTAGATCTGAGGATAATGAATGAACGTCCTTGTATATATATTTTGATTGTTTTCCAACAATTACATCCTCAAAATAAAACCTAAAGTAAATTAATTTAGCAATAAGCTACCAACGTAATCAAAAATGCAGCATTTCCAAGGTGTTTGAAGATAAAGGGTACCATATTACGAAAATTGAGCCCGATAGACGAACACGGATTTCGTTTTCAAAATCAGCACCCACGACTTAGCTAAGAACACCATTCACCTTCTTGGTAACAAAAATGCTGTTGACCAGTGTAATTAACATTTATTTCTTCCATATTTTGATTCAAAAACTTCATTGAAATATTAACAAAAAAGCTTTGCTCACAATTACTGTAGTTTTTTTTATAGCAGCACTGCTGATGAAGTTAATAATATGGCCGAAACTGGTACATTTTATTAATTAATTAATATTTATGTTCGACGATGTCGATATGTAAATATTATATGTCAGAAAACTGTATCATAATGGGTGTCATTAAAGTACTACTTTTCATTACAACACTGTTTTTTCCAACCAATCAGAGCTCAATACTTTCATTCATTGACCAATTAGGTAAGGATAGCATATGACATGCACTCAAAATCCAACATGTCGGACATGAATTATACGATTTGAAAGTGGGCAATGAAGCCTATATTGGATCAACCATTGTAGTTACAATGCAGAAACAAACAGGGTACTATTGCAAAAGAAATAGCACTGTACCTTCATATCCGCAACTCCAATTTCTACACATTCGTAAGATTTCGCCGACAATTTTAGTGAATGCAGTTGTTGACATAAACACACCATAACGTCATGGAGGAAGCAGGCGTAAGACATTAGTTCCACGGAAATTATAATCCAGCTCCCTGTTCAGTAAATGGATTTCTTATGCGAAACTTTTCCGCCAGTACCGTTACTGATCTATTTGGGACTAAATTTATTAGCCTTCCGTTGACATTCTATACGCATCGAAATTGAAGAATAGCTACTTGATAATACGATACATTTTAACTTTAAAACGATTGTAACAGCCTATTTTTGTTATTTGACCAAAATAACAAAATGATCAAACACAGTACCTGTGCGCTATCTGTTGGAGCAACTTCTGGATAAACAATGTTTCAAAGTTTTGGGATCTGTTATAGGTTAGAGATCAAATGCTGAGCCCACACAATTCCCAAGAGGAAGTCAACCAGCAGAATATCGACAGATATTTATGAATATTTATGTTAAAACATAGGCCCTATAATAACGTCATAATTATCGTCGAACATAAACAGTCGTATGAAACTCACCTCTAATGGTAATTAAGACACTCGTATGGAAATTATAAAACGAGCGAACTTCGCTCGTTTTATAAGCATACTCGTGTCTTAATTATTGCCATTATAGGCTCGTTGCATAATGTAGACTACAATTCTTTAATTATTATTGAATAAGGCGTAATACATTTATTAAAAGCCCATTGGTATTCATTTAGATAATATAGATTCTGAGTACACATTCTTCATTTTAAATACAGTCAGTGTGCAGCGTGACGCTCATATTGTCCAAATCAGGCGGTGTCATTTAAACCAACCAGTGTTTTAGTAAACTATAAAGTCCGTCTTTATCTCAAAAGCAATTGCTTCTCAATAGGTGAATTTACTATAATTTTTTTTCTACCATAACAACAAATATCATTCACTCATTGCGTAGTGGCTAGCTTTCCTGGCTGTCACCGCGGAGGCCCGGGTTCGATTCCCAGCTCTGCCAAGATATTTAATTCTGGTCTGAGGCCTGGAACGGGGTACACTCAGAAGAGGAGGGTTCGATTCCTACTTCAGTCATCCTGGAAGTGTGTTTCCCTCTTCTACTCCAGGCAAATACCAGGTTAGTACCTAATGCAAGGCCACGGCCGCTTCCTGCCCAAATCCTACCTCGATTACAAATACACACCCTGCGGCTTCGGTGGCGTAGTTGGTAGCATGCTGAGCTTCTATGCCCAAGATCGCGGGTTCAAACCTGGCCGAAGCCGTCGGAATTTTTAAGAGCGTTAGCATCCCTAGTATGCCTTCCTTCGGAGGGGAAGTAATGCCGGCGGTCCCATGTCATAGATTTATGGCATGTTAAAGAACCTTCCACTAATTACACCTGTATGAAGCTAAATTGGGTAGATTAAGAATGTAAACAACGCTCTTAGGTTTCTACGTTCGTTGCCAAGAGTCGACTGTGGTGGCGTCTAGTAGCTAAGTTCTTAAGTGGGCCTAGTGGTCGTTGACGGTGGCGTTTGGTGGCAAAAGTAGGAACTATTTGAAAAATTTTAAGTTGCAGTCTGTACTTAAATTAAAAAAAAAAACAGATACACACACTAATACAGCCATCACAATTAACACCGGTTATAAGACAGATTCTACACACACCCAAAGTACACGGGGCTACATGACCGCGTTGTCGCAGCCCCTAAACTGAGGAACCAACCAACCAAATACCCACACTACTACTAATACTACTACTACTACCGAAAGCACAGGTTATCAGACAAATTCGAGACACACACATCCAAGTAGACTACACGGGCTACATGACCATGATGTCACAAGGTCCCAATGAACAACAACAACATATCATTCGGAAATCGGTTAACATCTCGGCCGGAAATACGTAGCTCATTAAAATGGTCTCGTCAACAGTGTTTAAGGTTGCGGCAATGTTAGCTTCTTGTTGTTGATTCATTTAGTGGCTTTGTGATATCTTGGTTATGTAGCCTCTTGTACTTTGGAAGTGTGTGGAATCTGTCTGATAACCTGTATAATTATAATGGCTGCGGTAGAGTGTGTATTTGTAGACTAATTGAGGCGAGTATTTGAAAGAAAGTGTTCATTGCCTGAAGTTAGGAACAATCCCGGCTTTTGAATCAAGTAGGGAACTGCGGGAAAGCACTTCTAGGACAGTTGAGGTGATGGGCATAGAACTCAACTATTTCCAGTTTAGTCTCACGAGGCTTAGTGTACGCCGTTCGCAGAATTACATTCTTGGGAGAACCAAGAATCGAACCTAGGGCCTCTAGATCCGGAGTCACAATGTGTAGGCCTACCGCGTGAAGTTTGCAAGTGAATGTTAGAATTTGAGGATCTTGATTGCGAGACCCCCTCATTCGTAGACTGACCGGCACACTAAATAGCCTAGGCTATCCGTTTCAGAGCGAAATTGCGGCAGTTAGATAGGACGTTAAACGCAAATTATTATTAAATTATTTATTTAATTTAATTTACACTCAGCTATAGAGGGTAAGCCAAGCAGAGGTAGACCCTGAAGAAATTACTGTATTATTATTATTATTAGTCTACTATTAATAATAACTGACTATTATTTTTATTATCATTATTATTAATATTATTATCACCGACAGCGGTAGCTACGCTCGCTAACGCACAGCGCTAGGTCATGGAGCCAAGCTATCTGCGGACTCGGTAGACGTGGGTTCGAGCCCCACCATCGGCCGTCGTTGAAATAGTTTTCCGTGGTTTCCCCCATTTTCAACTCCAGGCAAATGCTGGGCTGGTACCTTCTGACAGGTCACGGGCGCTTCCTTCCACATCCTTGCCCAGTATCATTCATATTCATTCATTTCATCTCTCATTAACTCCTATCCTGAGGTTGGCGTCGGGAAGGGCTTCTGGCTGTAAAAACCACCCGCCACGTATAAGCCTACTTTCATCGCATCTCATCCCCGACCCCGTTGAAAATGGAAATAATAAGGTGTACTGTACACATACATTATTATTATTATTATTATTATTATTATTGTCCGGCTCCGTGGCTAAATGGTTAGCGTGCTAGACTTTGGCCCAAAGTGCCCCGGGTTCGATTCCTGGCCGAGCCATCCTCAACTGTCCTAGAAGTGCTTTCCCACAGTTCCCTACTTCAGGCAAATGCCGGGATGGTTCCTAACTTCGGGCAATGAACGCTTCCTTCCAAATACTCGCCATCCTGAGGTTAATTCCCGTGGCTCGGGGACTGGGTGTAGGCCTATGTGCCGTCTTCATCATCACTTCATCCTCATTACGACGCGCAGGTCGCCCACGGGCGTCAACTAGAAAGACCTGCACTCGGCCTCTCCGGAGGCCACACGATTATTATTATTATTATTATTATTATTATCGGTGTGGAACAATTTCTTGGTTTATTTTCACATTCTTGGTAGACTATAATTTAAATAACTCACTACGAAGTTAAGTAAGTTACGTGCATGTTACAAAGAGTAGAAGCACAAGAGGCCGCAGTGTAAACTGCTAATAGGGTATTATGAAGACGGCTGTTTCACTCACAGAGATTTGCAGACTACTGTATACTGCACGCTGAGAGGTCTATAAAAGGAAGGAAGCTTGTAGTTTAACGTGACCGTTAATCTTGAGATCATGAGCCACGGGACCTCCTTTTTACGTGGAATCCGAACCACAGGACATGGCATTTCACATCGAAAATCTCACATGCATTGACCGGGAATCGAACCCGGACCGCCTTGGTGAGTGAGAGGTCTATAATGAAAATGCATTATTATTAACATTATTATTATATCGCGCAAGCGTTTATTAGATTACTAACCTGCATTATGAATTCTACGGTACTAATACTACGATGTCTAGTGGATGGAACTATTCTAACGTGTGAAATTTCGCTGGCGGAATAGTGGGCTGCAAGATTCTGATCTCACGTAGGAAATATCCTAAAACCACGCGTGAGAACGAAGTGATAAGATATCATAATCTTCGTATTCGTCACACATTTTTGTGCTGCTGATAACTAGAAAAGAGGCAAGTGGGGAGAACTCCTTGGGCATGTAAAGAGACATTCTGTATTCTACTATTGACACAACACCTTCACTCAACTTAGGTCTTCTTTTGACTGTTTATAGCCACACCTACGTGATAGTAGACTACGTTCCGGATAACCAGCTTCTTCCATTTATCTCATTGAGGCAGCGGAAACTACCATATTTTTTTAAACATTTCTTCTGATCGCCTATTATTGATAGCATTGCACTGCCACCATGTAGGCCTATTTATAATAGTATTTTATTATTATTATTATTATTATTATTATATTATTATTAGGCCTATTACAATTAATGAATATAATATATCGTATTAACACAACGACATTTCGAATACCGTATAGTCTAAATCTAAAATAAATTCCAAGGAATCTGTTGCAGGCTATCTGATGTCCGTAGTTCTATAGGCATACTTTTTCGGGACACATTTAGATTTCGATGTACTATAGACATGGTAGTGTCAGACTTTAGACTAACGTATGTTCTTATTAGTGCCTAAGGTATTCCGTCTCTTTTCTTTTTGTATCACAGATATAACATTTTGTTTATATTAAAATTTCGGCAAAAACTCAGAGGAAGAGATTACTTTTCCGTCACATTCTGGTTTTCAAATCAAGTCAATTTCCAATTGAAAAGAAAACGTTGATCATTCGCAGCCCACTTTAAAAATCTATCACTCCAGTCAAATTTACTGTAAGCATCAGAAATGTACCTATAGTTGTTAATTCATTTTATAGGCTTGGATCATCTTGGTCATGAACTCCGTGCACTTGGATGTATGTTTAATTTGTTGGATAACATCTTATTCTCAGCAATGTGCTGTATGTAGGCTAGTAAATAAAAACCTACCAATGGGCTGCACCATTGTGGGAGCTATTGGAGCAGCAGATTATTCATTTATGGAACACGCTACGGCATTTGGAGGATACGAAATAAAAAGAAAAACTGTTAAAATATTCTTTTTAGTGTAGGGACAGATGACCTCGATGTTCCATCGCCTTCAAACGCAAATCCACCCCCCCCCCCTCCACCTTACTAAATCAGGAAAGGACATTGGTAATCTCTGTAACCTGTGCTAATTTCCACGTTCATTAATCCCACTTCAACTCTCAGTAAATTCTGGATTGATGCCTTCCACAATGGATATGTCATTTTCCTTGAGTATTAAAATACACACGTCACAGTGACACAAATTATCAGACTCCACATGGTGCTCATGGCCTCGATGCTGTAAGCCCCTGAATGAAATGAAAACGGCAATATCTATTCCTGCATCACTGTAAAAGAATTTAACTCGCAGTCAAGTACGAAGACATCACACACTGACAGACTAGGACGAACTGAATGAACACGAAAAGTTTTTCAATGTTATTGAATACCTTCGTTGTCTGTCCTAGTGAAATGGGAAGTGAAAGGAACAATACTACATGAAAAAAGATGAGAAAGAATTGTAATTTGCATGCCATGGAACAGGTTGTAAACACAAGCGGTGCCAGTGTTGGTAAATATTGAGCCCTGGGTCCATTCAACTCACCAGCAATAGGACAAAAGCTTCTATTGAATTATTCTACAATTGACACAAAAGCTATAGAAGATTCTATAAAGTAGGGAGTGTTGCGCCCCCTCCCCACTCCCCATTGCAGTCATAACAATAAGCAGCTCAGTATTTCGGTAGCAAAGGCACGTTAGTGTCATCTTAGAAACTACGGGCGTCACTACTTTGACTCCCGTGTCTCTCGCGATCTTATAAACGTAGTCTACTTTAGTTTCCACGTGGGTGAAAATTCATGTGAAGGAATAACGTGCTCTTCTGGTCTACACTAATACGTAAATTTAAGTGCTCTTTAGAAAATTAGTTCCAGGTTTTAAGACTACCGGCACGTGGCACATTAAATGTTATCAGTGTTGTATAAATAGGCTACTACTTGTTTTGAGTAGAATGCTACCTAGAGTTAAATAACCGAACGTATAGCAGAACTTAATGGAAAGTGAAGTGTTTCGAAACGATAGCCAGTGCAATTTAAACATATTTAAAAATATTTTATATTTTATAGCCTACTGTAGGACATAGTTTATAGTTAACCCGCCTGATCAAATCGGGCAAAAGAAGCGTGTTGACCGACTGAAAAATATAAACTGATACTTTGTACCTAGGTAGGGAAACACTGAAACAATTTGCTTCAAAACATCACATAGGCCTATACAATTTAGTTTTCAGTTCTTACTCTGAACAGTGAAGATGTCGCTTAATTTAGTGTGCAGTGGAACTAAGGCTATTAAAATGTAGCCTAAGCATTTAATGGAGGAGCCAACAGTGTTTTCGGAAGTCTTTAATTTACCAATATGGGCCGTGATGGCGTAGTGGCTAAGCTGCTCGATTCCTGGTTAATGCTTGTGAGAATTTTGAGATGAAATGTCACGTCCCGTGATTCAGATTTAACGTGAAAAGTAGGTCCCGTGGCTCTTGAGATTCACGGTTGCGTAAAGCTATAGACGTCTTTCCTTTTAATTTCCTGATGGCGTAGGATAGTGAATTTTCCCTTGAAATCTCATTTGAATATTCGTGATCTAATAAAATTCAAAACTGTGTGTTCTAAAATGAAGAAGATTAAAGTGTTTCATCTTGAGCATTCCTTTCAACTTTACATAGAAACACGTAAAAGTAATTATACTAAAATTAGTTATGAGTGGCAGAGTGATATTTATAGGTCTATTGTATTAGTCTCAGGCCCAACGAGAGGGAGGGCAAATGGGGCTGCAGCCCTAGGGCCCGAACTTGCTCAGGGGCCCGCGAAAATAGAAAAGCCCACAGTAGACAAATTTACTAAATTTTATTTGCCAACAAATTTGACATTTTATGGTTTTTAATGTATCCAACCGAAATGAATATGCTACAAAATACTATAAAGATCACATGTTGAATGTATCTTGTAAATAACCATAATCTTAATATAGGCTATCTACGGCCAGAGAAAGAATAAAATTTCCACTGTTCATAGCGAGGACATTTTCTAATAACCTTTCAACTAGACATTATGAACCTTTGCAAAGTTCGAATTTTAGAACATAAGGTCCTTGTGATGACAGCCAGTAAGATTTTTGGTCAGATACAATGAAAACAACATTGCAAATTTATCTTGAACAAAAGTAATAGACTACGTTCCAAAAATATATAAATTAAAAAGAGAGCTGTTTTTAACGGGCTTCAAAAATGAAAATGCAAAATTTGATATTTCCAGGGTGTCACTGGATGAAAAAATAGTAGGCTATATTGAACGAAATTAATACGTTCCAAAAAATGTAAAATATAAAGGGAGTTGATTTTAGGGGGCTTCAAAAATAAAAATGCAAATTTGATATTTCCAGGATGTCACGGGACGAATAAATATGGAGGGTCTCGTAGTCCTAGGGCCTGTGGTAGCTCTCCACGACCCTGAAGCTGAATAAATAAGTTTTCATTGTGACGTAAGTTAATGGCACTTAACTGAAATCGTAAGTGATAATAACCAAACCAAGTGATAGAATATGATATGAACATTTCTTTGTTTCTTGTTTACAAAGCGGATATAATGACGTAAGGCAGCGGTCACAAATGTTTATATTTCGTTGTTTAACGAAATGCCATATTTTATAGTTCACTATTGTGGACCTCATTAGATTGTGAAGTGTGACTTGAACCAATTATTTAAACGGAGAAATAACTAGTATTCTTACTGCATGAAATCATGAGTACTCATCATAAAAAAAATCAATCAACCAGTTAATCACTCAGGGTAATGATATAAAGACACCATTAAAGTTTTGTTGAAAATTAGTGTAGAGCATCCATGACAAGAATGGTAATGAAATTGGTTCTTAGTGAGATGTTAGTGTTTACGAACCAGAGCCAGTACTCACCTGATCAGGCTGGGGGCCGGCAAGCTACTCCGGACCCGCCACCAGGGAACGTGGCGGAGCTGAGCCCCGCCCACAATGCGTGACGTCACTCGGGCAGCCTGCCCTCGGCCGTGCTGTGCCGCACTGCTATTGGCCAGCGCCAATCATGGCAGGCGTGTACGTCAATCAATAGCACATGGAGGCAGGGCCTATGGCCGAAGAGAGGGGAGCCTCGACAAATAGGAAGAATAGGAGGTAGCGTCAGGTTTTGTGAAGCTTGCAGACGCGAGAGGTACTCGGGACAGTGTGGAGGTATTCAGCGGACTTTGTGAATAGCATATACACAGAGCCTTAGTGCTAAGTCTTACCTGTGTGTGAGAGAGAGAGAAGGATAGCGTGCGTGCTTGCGACAAAGAAAGAGGATAAGGCAAGGAGTTTTGAATGGTGAGCGAACTTGAGACGTGGTGGTCATCATCGACAGGCAAGTGGACAGTGTGCTGACTTGGGGAATAAACACAGTGGCGTGTGTTATTACAGACGTGTGCTTCACAGCGAGCGTGGTGTTTCTTGGGGGGTTGTGTTCAGTGCGAGTGTCTCGATCCGACGATCAAGCTGTACGCGCCCAGGGAAGACGACATGCTGACGATGGAGTCGGACCTCAAGGGGGGCAGTTTGCACGGCAACATGCCTCCCCATCACCCGGGTTCGTTACACGGGCATCCAGTGTCCACGTACAGTGCTCTGGGTTCAATCGTACACAGTTCGGCGCTGTCAGGTAATGTTACTCCAGTGATGAGTAGCGTGATGAACTTAGGGCAGCCGCCGCCCTCACAACAGCTGCAACAACATCAGGCTTCGCAATCGCAACAACAGCAACAACATCATCCTCAGCATATGTCACATCAACAACATGGGGGTCATCAACAACATGGCCACCCCCAACAACAACAACAGCAACAACATGGTCCCCCTATGGGCCAGGGGGGTGGGGGAGGTGGTCAACAACCTGGTGGTATGGGAGGCCATCAACATCACCATGGACCAGCGAACAACAATAATAGTAGCAGCAAGAACCAGAATGTTGAACGAGTGAAACGACCAATGAATGCGTTTATGGTGTGGTCACGAGGACAGCGGCGGAAGATGGCACAAGAAAATCCAAAAATGCACAATTCAGAAATTTCGAAACGTCTTGGAGCGGAGTGGAAGCTATTGAGTGAAACTGAGAAGAGGCCGTTTATTGATGAAGCGAAAAGATTAAGAGCTGTTCATATGAAGGAGCACCCGGACTACAAATACCGGCCAAGAAGGAAGACGAAGACCCTGCTGAAGAAAGATAAATACCCGCTGGGGGCTGGTTCGCTTTTGCCAGGAGCTGAAGCTCAACGGAACGCCGCAACTGCTGCCGTGGTCCAGCAGGTGGTCGGGAGAGACATGTACCAAATGCCAAATGGTTACATGCCCAATGGTTATATGATGCACCATCACGACCCCTCAGCCTACCAACAACACCACTCCGCCTACGGCAGTCACATGGCAGCGGCAGCCGGTGGATACCCGCGCTATGACATGTCGCAAATGCACCCCAATTCTTCGTCACTCAACTCGTATATGAACGGCTCTTCGTACGGCCTATACTCGACCGGAGGCACAGTGCCTGGAGGCGCGGGTTCACCTTATCACTCTATGCAGCAGCAACAACAATCGAGCTCCCAGATGTCATCGCACAGCCCTAGTGGGTCCAGCATCAAGTCGGAGCCTGTTTCACCGTCTTCAGGAGGTCTTCACACGCCCACCCCTGTCGGTGGTGGTTCCTCAGCGGTACCTGGGGGTGGCGGTGTCTCCATCAAGCGGGAGTACGTTGGATCGAACGGCGGTGGTGGAGGCGGGGGAGGTACACCCCAGGGCGACTTGAGACAGATGATCAACATGTACTTGCCGACTGACCCGTCCGCTGAACAACATCACCAACAACAGCAACAGCGACTACAGCAGATGCAGCAGTATCACCAGCACACGGGATCGCCCGATCCCATGGGAGGGCCAGGTACAATGCCACTCACCCATATGTAACGTTCTCATCCAACACTGGTATGTACGTACACGTGAACGAGATGGGTCACATCTAGCTTCAGTGCATGACAAAAACGTTTTATTATTCACAGGGTTATGTTCCTTCTATATTCTTCATGCATGACCAAACCGTCACCCTTAGTGTCTCGTCTCGTCTTCCCCTGTTTTGTTTCAGTGACGTTCAGTTCTTGTTCCTGTGGCATAGACTGATGATTACTTGGTTTGACTCATCTCCTTCACTTGTATCGCACTTTCTTCATACTATACTTAATTTTCGATAGGCGTTGTCCATTTGTTTTATCAGTCTGTGGAAACTGATAGCCGAGCGTTTGATCTGCAGTGTTTTATTTTTTTTATTTTTTTTAGTACAAGTCTTTCAATGGCAAAAGCATTAAAGCATCTTAATGAATTATGTGGGGTAGCCTATCCGTTATTAACCTGCTAGGTTAATGCCTAGTAGTTCTAACCAAAGATTATTATTTTTTGCTTGTCTTAGTGAAAATATATGTTTATATAGGCATACTTTAACTCGCTAGGCTATGGACATATTAGTTTGATTAACTTGTGAATTTCCTTGGAGAGAATGGTTGAACAGTAAGGGAAATTCTTTGTCTAACTGTGCACGTAATTTTTGTGATAGGTTATTTCATTATTTACCAACACGCTCCGCTATCAGTTTGCATGTATCACGCTTCTTTATTACTCAAATTAACAGTGAATGACAATCGAAAATATAACAACTGTCATTATCTGGATGGGCAACGTCTATCAAATGTTACGTATAGAACTCTTTTTAAAACAAAAACCATACCCGAACGGCCAATATAATAAGGTATTTCCGTGTTGTTTTTCTTTTTATTTTACAAATAAGTTTAAAAAAGTGAAAAAAAGACTTCTGTTGCGGTCTTGGAAACTTTTTCAGTAGGCCTAATTAAATTTAGGTTTTACGCGTAAAACACTTAACAAAGTGTTGGTGGTTCTTTTGTTTTTCTTTGGAGTGCCAAATGACGTGAGGTCAGGACACGACGCGTGTGATAATGTTCTGTGTACATAGCTACATACATCCGTTTTTTTGTTTACCTTGCTATCGTGACCTGTATGTGTTGTGCTCAAGGCAAAGGGATAAGTTATATACATAATAAGATATTATTAATTTTCCTATTACTATTTTTATTATGTAATTGCAAGCTGTATAAAGTTAGGAGAGACTTCTTCTTAAGTAGCCAGTCCCTCCGCTCTTCACCCTAGGTCTATGCCCCCCCAACACATTATTAATTATATTTTGTTATCACTTGTATATTTGTAACCTGTTATATCATAGAATTTACAAGGGTGAACAGCAAGTCACGGTAACGGATTATTTTTGTTCTTGTAAAATATGTAACAGTTAATGAGTGTACAGTTTTACATTTTTCCGAACGTTTAAATTTGCTATTGAACAGGATAGTCTATCTCAGTTTGATAAATATATTGCTACATATGGCAATTTCAAATTTTTAAGCTTTGAATTCTAATAACTTTTATTTTCTTGTTATGGAATTTAAACTGCTCATTCTCACTCCTTTTCGTTTTTGTGGACTTTGTTCACTTGCCGAATTAATTGAAAGTAAACAAAAAACTATTCATAAACAAATAAACATTGTAATTGGTGGATTCGCGAGAGATTTTATCCACAAGCTTTGTACAAAAAATATCCAGATTCTTTTATGCCTACGTTTTTATGTAATCTCAGTGAGTGTGATATAGTCAGTGGCTAAAAGAAACAATGTGAAGATAAAAAATAGTCTGCATCGAACAATTTGCATTTCCAACTTCTTATCTAATCCCGGGTCCACCCGGTTCTTTGTGTTCATACATATCCCATACAAGCCGTTCTGTATATAGTCGCACCCTATTGTTGTATATATTAATTATTAAGTCATTTTGCCCCGTTTGAAGATGAAAAAATTCTGAAATAAATTAATTATTTGAAAGGAATTACTTCTAATAATTTTCATTGCCATATTAAATCATAATACGCAAGTTTGTTGGTAATTTAATTTAAAAATATGATAAAAAGTTTCCTTTCTCATATTCATTAGAAAGTTAACGTAGCCCATATCGTGTGTTTGTTAAGGTTTCTGTCATTTTTTCCAACTTGCTAGTGTATTATCATTTAGTTTGGCTTATGCCTTGCATGTTTCACAAACCATCCTATAAACTAACACTCCTTTCTCATCCTTCTTCATCTCAACAGTAGTTAGCAGTATTTAGCTTATGTGATAACCTCCAAGTATGCAATATTGTTTCTAAGAATGGGAAAACATTTGACTTGCGGCTAGATATCAATATAGAAAATGTTGAGGATAGAAATATGCAGCTTCTAACAAGGAAATCTTTGTTAAATCGGATACTAATCACATAAAATATATTTATTTTAAAAATGTTTAGTTATTTTGCAACTCCTATTAATATTTCAATATTGCTTTGTAGACTATTAGTATTCTTTATGACTTGGTAGATCTTAAAATAAGTAATTTTGAATTTCTTTTTAGTACGATTCTTTTAGACAGTTAACTGTTTAGCCATTGTCAAAATACACATTTTCAAATAAGTAATAGACTGTTGTTTATTGTTTAACAGAGGCAAAAAATTGAATATATTACATTCAGACGCACCAAGTCAGAGAATTATAAATCAATGAAGATATTGAAATATTGATAGTAAAGGATACCACACATTTTTTAAAACTTCACTCCATAGAAGAATTTTGCTTAAATGATTTTATTTCAGTTCAGAATGAATTTCCTGTCACAAGCTGCGTACTCCTTTCCGTAACACCCTGTATATTGATAGGCTTCCGCATTTATTATCTTTGAATTGATATTTTTCCAATTAATTGACTAATCAATTGTCAATAAGTCACTTCTAGCAATAATCTCTTGTTAACATTTTTAGTATCGATCATGAGTGTGGAGAGACAGGTGTAGGCTAACCTTTGACAGGTACAACAGCAGCATTTTCTTGACGAAAGCCTATACCAAACCAACTTACGTAAATAAAATTACTTCATAGCTGACTTCAAAATTAAAACATAAAAAAACACCGTTATCTTCATACCACGGTTCTGAATAGTTTATGGTATAACAGCCACGTGGTAATTTCAATGATACATTAATTTAATTATGTTTTAACACACAGCTCATTACCGACAGGTCTTTGAGGCTGGTTATTCCAGCGTGTATTTTACTACATATTGATAATATGTTTTCTTAGTAGCCTAGTTTCTTGATTTGAAATATTCACTCAATCGTTTTCCACGAATGTGTCAGAACAATAAAAAAAATCATCATACAAAGAATTTTATTCAGAAATAGGTTCACTAACAAGCTTGCATACTTGGAGCATCCTCAGTGTCTCTTTGGTATTTACAGTTCCGTTCTTTTGACGACGTTGATTTAGAAGATTGGGTAAAGTATGACCTGCCCTTAGAACGTGTCTGTCCGGGAGCGGACGATAACGCGGGCTCTTTGGCAGTAGAACACATTAATATACATTACCAATATTTGCTATCTGCAGTGTTAACTGGAATTAACCATCCTTCTCTCTGCACCTGCTATTATTCATTAAATTTGAAGAGCTTGGCTTCCAACAGCTGCTTTACCTGTTCTATTAATTCTTGTTTCATCTCATCATTAACATTCCATTTCATTCAATGGATTGGAAAAAGATTAGGCCTGGAATTTATATTTACGGTACATGAGAGGGGCTTATTTTAACCACCACTGGGTGCAATTTTTTTTCCCAAACATAAAAGTCTAATCCATTGTTTACGACATTGATTCATCACCATTATCATGCTGCCTCGACCCAGTGACATACAGGTTCATTAAGAGCTTCCGCTTATTCCATTTAGGCCTACACTATGCACTTTACTCTGAAATGATCAGGAAAACACTAACATCTCTTCTCAGGGCATACTTTGTGTCATAAATGGATTACAAATTTAATTTCCTCACCAAGTTGAATTAATACAGAGAATTATGGATACTTTCAAAGAAAATAACTCCTGAGAAAATTCAGATTAGGAAGGAGTTAAGGTGGCGATATAATCGTAATGGGTTCTCTTCTTTTCTCTAGTTTTAGTTCACTTGAACATGTCGTTCGTATCTCTGTTATAACATTTCGTCTTCTATAGATTTAAGTGATTAATACCATAGGAAATACAAATATTATTTGCTAAAGCTTTGTTAACAAGTAGCCTAACAATACTAGTTTTTGCACTCTAGAAGGATTTAGGATTATACAGCAAAACTATTTGCCATAATAGCAAATTGTGTAAATCTGTATTGATAGAATAATTAAAAACACTTATGTTATAATATTCGCCAAATCAATAGGCTACTAAAAACACTTAAATGTCTATTTTATAGACTATGTGTACATGTTTCGAAACTCGTTAGTTTCTTCATCAGCACAATAATAGAAGTTATCCTAAGTAGACTTAACTAAGAAAATGGATATCCTTACATTAAGTTTTAAGAAATAATTAAGAAAAAAAATCAATAATCCTTTGAAAATATCTATGAAATTGGTATTATTGAATAATCCTTTGAAAATATCTATGAAATGTTGTATTATAGGCAATTACAGGAGTTATCCAACAGTAATAATAGTCCTCGTTTGCCATATATCTTCTTCAAAATAACTAGTAAAAGTCTTAATCCTTTGAAAAATATCTATGAAAATTTGTAATGTTCCTCATCTGGTAAGAAGTAGGCTAACTAGTAAAAGGTTTCACTCCTTTTCTTTTATTGATTATTATGTGTCCCGCTGAATATTAATAATAATTTTCGTTTGGTAAAGTATTTTTACTATTGATTTGGCGAATTTATAACATAGCATAAGTGTTTTTAATTATATATTTCGTACCGTCAATCTACCCACCTCGTAATATTTTTTAAAATTATATAATTGGCATTGATATCGTATTGTTTGCTTTTATAGCCTACTTACTATTCACATTTTTACTTCAAGGTGATAAAATTACTAAGGACATAGTTTTCTCTGGTTGAAAGAAGAATTTCAAATGTTTTTTCTCTCCTTAATTGAAAGTTGATTAGTTACAATGCATTAAATGAACTGACCCTGTGTCAACATATCGCCGGTGTCAGTGCAATACCTCGTATCTGACAATGCTCTTCGTTTCCATTTTCCTTATGATTGGTCACGCTTCATGCTGTACCTTATGTGGATGTGCCGTCCAACATAATAATTCACGTTAGGTTCATTTTCCTGTGGAGGGGCATAAAGAAAAATGAGCTTTAAATTCATTGTACTGTAGAAAGGAATATTTCCGTGTAGTTATGCACTCCTACAGTACAGTATAACTTATTTAACACTCATTTTCC
The DNA here is from genome assembly GCA_946902985.2 of Meconema thalassinum. Lineage (NCBI taxonomy): Eukaryota > Metazoa > Arthropoda > Insecta > Orthoptera > Tettigoniidae > Meconema > Meconema thalassinum. The sequence continues at coordinate 493,095,910 of OX336388.2, read as the reverse complement.
TTCAGGCATAGGCCTATAGCCTACACAGGAAAATGAATCTAGCGCGAATTTTTCTGCTGGACGGCACACAAAGGTGGGAGGTTTGACCAGGCCCGATGAGAGGGAGGGGTAAACGGGGCTGTAGCCCTAAGGCCCGGTCTTGCTGAGGGGACCGCGAAAGTAGAAAATTCCAGAGTAGACATATTTATCAAATTTTACGTATTTGCCAACAAATTTGACATTTTATTATATTCAATGTAGCCTATCTGAATCAATTGAATATGCTACAAAATACTATAATGAGAACATGTAAATAACCATTATCTTTATATCTTCGCGGCCAGAGAAATAGTAAAGTTGCCACTGTTTATAGGAGGTTGTTTCTAAACATTTCAACTCGATCTAATAGCCGCTAAGCTATATTTATGAACCTTTGAAAGTTCGAATTTTAGGACATAAGATTGTGAAAGGCGTTGAAGTTGTTCTTGTGATGAGAGAGAGTAACATTTTCTGACAGATACAACAAAAACGACATTGCAAATTTACAATGAACAAAATTAGTAAGTTCCAAAAAAAAGTAGGCCTATATTAAGGAATTCAAAGTTTTTTACTGGACCTTAAAAATAAAAAAAGCAAATTCGATATTTACATGATGTCACGGCGACGAAACAATATAGAGGGGGCCTGTAAGTCCTAGCCCTAGGGCCCGTACTTGCTCTCCACGGCCCTGGGCGTGACCAATTATAAATAAAGAAATGTCAGATACGAGGTATTGCATTGACACCATCGATATAGGTTATAGATGATTTAGACAACAGTGGACAGTTTAAGAAAAAGCGCTACACAGTAATGTATGAACAGTTTAAGCTAAAGTAGTGTATCGTAATTCACTGAAGCGTGAATTTAATTCTTGCTTAAATCTGCCCTGGAGTGAAAGGAAAAACAGAAGGAAATGTTTAGCGACGCTATTGCCTGTAACCACGTTTATTTACAGTACTTCAAGTCTGACGTAATGACAGGCATTCTATGAATAATGACCAGCGTGCTTTATCAAATTAAGTTGTAAGCACGCAAGAGATTTTTGCAGATCCTTTGTGTGCGTCAACTGTTACTCACATTTAGCTTAAACGTCACATACATACATAATATTCTGACCTCTAACTTTTAAAGTCTTTAATATTGCTACCTTCTTGCAATCATTAATGAATACATTCACATACCTGCCAACTCTAACGATTTAGGCGGGAGACTCCCGATTTGATACCACTTCTCCCGCCCTCCTGCTAACGTATTAAATCTCCCGATTTTTCAAAAATCTCACGCGTAAATTCGGACTAAAAGTGCGAGATGACAAACTCCAGTTATCCATCGAAAAGTTCGATTTTACGTGTAGTGTGTTTCGATACCGCAGTTTCGCTTCGTATCGATAATTTATAGATAATTCTCCATAACTACTCGTACCGCTTAGTTGGATTTAAATACTGTGCCTCTTTGTTTGAAATAGTCGATGGTTAATTCAGCGCGTGTTCCTAGAAGTTTTCATAATAGGCTATGGGTGAGAGGTAGTTGTAGGCTGAGGAATATTGTAAGTTATCTGTTTAACACGTGAAATTATTTGCGTATAACTTAGATGTTGTTGGCATTAATATGCCGGTAGGCTATTGTGACTTTTCGATCTGAGTGATTTTGTCGGTTCCTCGGTAATTGGCGAAGACATATGATCAGACATCGATAGCCTTCAAAATCTTCCGATTTTTCAGTTTCATAGGTTGGCATGTAACGTCTCTTGTAATTTTCACGATGGTCGTTTGTCTAGCTAAGAATTCTTTAATAATGCCCACAGTTGATTTTCTTTAATAAGTAAGAAATAGATTTTGACTGAAAACCGAACACACATTTTTAATTCAAATTAATAGACTATGATGGCTGTCGGTGGCTTAAAATTCAAGCCTTGATAGTCGTGTGCAAGTCAAGTAAAATATGTTCTCAATAACAAAATTGTATCAAGGCAAAGAAGCAGAAATCTGTACATTATAGAAGAAATTTAAAATTAAGGAAAGGATTCTTCAGTTAAATCACAAATTACTGCTAGCCTTGTAGGCCTACTACTGACTGAATAAGATGTTTCAAACATAGAATGAAGTGAATACATTTCATATTCTTTATGCTTTAAATTATTTATAATGGCTGGCCGTGTGATTCAGTTTGTTGAGACGTTCTTCTATTGTGCCCTGGTGTTGCGGGTTCGTATCCGGTATGCATTTATAGGTATTTATATGCGAGCAAAATAGCACTATTAGATTTACGGGTACGCTTATGTTTCCCTCGAGATTTAATTCCTACACCGTGGCGTTTCAAATATCACGACACTTGAAAGGGACGTTGTGCAGATTATTATTATTACTATAAATATTATCTACCGCTGACGCTACGCGCGCTAAGGTTCAAGGATTGGGGCTAGGCTAACTCTAGACTAGGTTGAGAAGTGCGTTCGAACCCCGCCATGGGTCGTCTTTGAAATGGTTTTCCGTGGTTCCCTTTTTCAACTACAGGCAATTGCCGGGATGGTACCTTTTAACCTTTCAACTTATTGCTCAATTTAATTCTTATTAATTCATTTCAACTCTCATTAACTCCTCTGATGAGGTTGGCGTCAGGAAATCCATCCAGTTGAAAAAACATCCGCCAGATAGAAAAAAAAATCATCTCGCCTCATCTCCAACCCCATAAAAAGGCGCAAAATCACATTATTATTATTATTATTATGCCTATAGTTATTATTATTATAGCCGTGGTTATTAAATATCCATTTTGCCATTGCAGTGTAAAAAAATACTAGCTGTGATAGTGTTTACGCTTAGCTTTCACAATGGGTAACCGTTGGTTACCGTCCATCATTTCATAAACACTTCATAAACTGTTTTGGTCGAGGATGTTTCGAGATCTAGCGAAGATGTTTACTAAGTGGTGGTTCTTCTTAATCCTAGAAGCGGATTCTAAATAAATTTGTTGATCGTTTAACGACCACTTATTGCAGTAAGAATGTTGGGTTAACAATTCCTATGTCATTGGTATAAGTATGGCTTAGAATAAGTAGTCATGAAACAGTTAGGTGATCAATATCGTGCATCGTACTTGAAGAGTATTCTAATGAAGACGTTGCGTGCTTCAATGAGTTGGTTGTAATTACTACAATTTTAAGTTGTGTAATCCGTTCATTTCTCACATTTGTTCTGGTGCAAGGCCTCACGCGACCCAAGCCACTGTAATGACCTCGTTAGGTGTTGCCGGACACGGGGACCGCTTGACTTTAAATGGCCCGTCTCTTAGAAGCAAGCCGTGGAGAGCGAACGCGGGACCAAGACCACCGGGGTCCGCTTTAATTGTGTGCTTCAGCAGTATCCTCACTTTAAGACTTTCTCTTTTGTCTAATGTGCAAAAAATAATTGTGTGGAATAAAGGACGGGCTATTAGATATCTGGTTCGATCCTGACTCTGTTCGATGGCATTTATAGGTGTTTAAATGCGACTGTTTCGTGTCAGTAGATATATCCGACACGTTAAAGATCTCTTCCAGGTCAATATTCCCACTCCTCGGTGTCTCTTTAAGCCATAGCTGTCAAACGAGACGTTAAAATAGCATTATTATTATTATTATTATTATTATTATTCCTAGGTTATTAGATATATTTATTTCCAGTAATTCAGTTAATTTGTCCTCGAAGTCTCCCTCATTAATGTTTTATAACTTGTCTCAATTTCCCATGTTGTCCTGAGCTTTGTAACGTTTGAAATTTAGTTTGCTGACGGACTAAAAAGCCTGGACTTGCCAATATATAAAAGTATTGTTAGCTTGTAACATCCCTTTTAAGGGGCTGTGACTATTTAGACAATATTAATTATTGAAAGTTTGCCCTGGAAAGAGATTGAACCCGAAAACTTAAGTTTTGAAGTTCGAGGCTTTACAGACTGCGCCATCCAGCCAAAACGTCTATAAAAATAAGAGATCTTTTTCTTAGATATGTCTACTACTATAGACTATTATATTAAAATCTTTCTTCTCCAGAGTGGCCCAGCAAAAATTCTAGTTTATTTGCCTATTTTTGTTGTTGTTTCACGTCAAGAAAATTGAAATGCATTTCTAATTTCCAAAGTTTATTTGAATCTCTATTTCAATATTTAGCTAGATTTTTTATGCAATCGTGTATAAAGTTGGATTTAAGTTCCAGGAATTCAATAAAGTTGGTTACACCAGGCAGGTAAAACAATAATGTGCGGTGTACGAAACCTGAGTCGTAGTTGAAAATCTGCAAATTATATACAGTAGTGTAGTTTATTGCATTTATTGTATTTAGGTATAAAGTCAAACTTAGTTACTGAAGAGAATACTGCACTGTAGTGTCCAAACATTGAGAATAATCCAGATGCGGGGCACATTTCCATAAAAAGAAGTCGAAATGTTTACAGAAGAAAGTAAAGAGAGAACCGCAAGCCATTATTATTCAAATCATCAAATTCAAAAATGGGCTGATCGCATAAATACACACTGAAATTATATTGCCAAATCTGAATATCACGTCTACAGTAACAAAACAGTTAATATGGCCTGTGGTTACCTTTGACTGCCACACGTGCTTTGCAGCAACGTGGCATAATCTCTTATGAGCTCCATTGCTGTTGTTTTAGATACTGTTGTTTAACAAATGTCTTGCAGTTCAAATTTACATTGTTCTGAACCATACCGACATCTTGTTAAGGAAATGTGTATTTGTGCCTTGATTAAACCCTTTGGATAACTTTTGATCGCCATAATTTATTTGCGTAGAGTGTAACTTGGTTAAGACAGCAGTGAACGTGAAATAACTAACAATTATTTGAGGCTTTTTAAGCACCAGTGACAGTTGCGAAATGTGTGTGTTTAGCGGGTTTGAATCAGCGATAATATTGTCTCTTAATTACAAAACTATACCTTTGCTGCTGAATAAATGCAATATTACTAGTTTTCTGTAAAATATATTTCAATTTTCAACAGATTCTCCCCCCAATTTTTTAAAAATATTTATTTCCTTATCGTGTTGGAAGCCACTTTTTAGTGGTGTCCTAGTAGTCGAAATTTAATGCTTTTCAGTTGATCAACACGATTGTAATAGGGCTGGTGTTTCTCTAATCCTGAGAAGAGTTTAGGCCTATGTGATATTAATAAATTTCCTTGGATGACCAGTTTAGATCGTCAAGTGATCATCATCAAATCCTTTACACTTAGGCCGTTAAATCTATGTCTACAAGCATGTGGATGATGGTATTTACAATATATAGGCTACATTTATTTAGTTACAGCAGTTAGGCTATCATAATCTTGCGCAACTTGTCAAGATGCTGTGTAAGTTACTGTAGGGTAGGCCTATATATTTTAAAATATTTTGATAGCAGGCCTACGCGGAATTACGTGAAAGAGACTTCACCAGTGAACGAGATTCCTATTGTAGAAAATGTCGACACAGTCAACTGGAAGCAGAGCTTTTTTTTTAAGTTGCGCAAGATTATAATAACTTTCTTCTTCTTCTTCTTCTTAGCGTCATCCCGTACGAACGGGGTCCGCTTATAATAACTCCTGTAACCAAATAAGAGTAGCCTATATTGTAAATACCATCACCCAAATGCTTGTAGATATAGATTTAACGGCCTAAGTGTAAAGGATTTGATGATGATCGCTTGACGATCGAAACTGATCATCCAAGTGCATTTATTAATCTCATGAAAGTCTTTTTCAGGATTGGAGAAACACCCATTACAATTGGGTACAATCGTGTTGACCGACTGAAAAGGATTAAAATTCTATAACTTACCCTAATTATTTCCGTTAAAGAAAAACATTGGCTGTGCTTGGAGTCGATTATGAGGACATTTTCTAAACCAGGAATCTCTTTCATGGTTGAAGTCTCTCTCATGTAATTTCATGTGCAGTAGACCTACTATCAAAATATTTTAAAATATGTACCCTACAATATAAAACTCAGCAATTTTTCTAGGTTTGTGCCGTGTCTTGTGTGGGGTTTCGCCTAGGACACCAAGCTGGCTCATCAGCGGGCTCTTGGTGTCCCCACCCGGACCCCCACAGGAGTAGCGACTGCGCGCTACCTCCCTTTATAGCCTATAGAGTGCAACTGCACCACTTTACTGCGAGAACTAAAAGCTCAAGCTGCCTTAACCTCCCTATGAAGGCTTCCAAAAAGATGGTATAGGCCTATTGGCTCTCACGGCCAGTGAATTAAAATTCAGCAATTTTTCCGGGCGGGGACAACAAGAGCCCGCTGATGAGCCAGCTTGGTGTCCTAGGCGAAACCCCACACAAGACACGGCACAAACCTTGAAAAATTGCTGAGGTTTAATTCACTGGCCGTGAAAGCCAATATACCACTCTACAATATAGCCTGTTTAGCGTCTTTGCATAGGCTAAGTGTGCTCTTCCCGATCTTTATATGGAAAGATTGCTCCTTTCTTCTCCCCTGATTTTCTATACGTGTAATCATATGACGAACCGTAGTATTAAACTAGATTATTTAGCCATATCACTGATATTTGGATTTTTAATGCGCGCATAAATCTTCCTCCATAAGAAATACATCAGAATGATGGCAAGATGTCTGGAAGTTTTGGGCCGTTCAAGTCTAGAATAAACTAGGCCCTATAGCCTATTATTTGAATTACGATGTTAAACATACTTTAATAATGCCTAAAATTTAATTTTCAACCAATTTACTACAAACTGCTACCTATAAAAAATTACATGCAACAAAAACACTCAAACAAAAGTTCATAGAATGCTAAATTTTTGTTGAAAATGTTATAAACTTCAAACCCTGACAATTACTATTGCAGTTAAGTTACTGTTATGCCTGACTAGCAGTCATAGGCCTACCATTTTTTTATATTAGTCCGGGTGAGCTGCTTCCTAGAGTTCCAGTCTATGGAAATTTGTCTGTATAACATCATATTTCCAGTAATAGAAGTTATATGTTACAGAGATGATTGGCCTTGTGAAAGTAATGTCTCAAACGTGCGTTGCCATTGATGTGGCCGACCAATTCTTCCTCTCCTACTTCTTCTTCACAATGGGATGGCAGCGTAGTATAAATATATCGAAAATGGTGTCTCTTACGCCGTCAAAGCGTGGTGTTCTTGGTCCTATAGGCCTTCCGAAGTTATTTTTCTTGCATCGGAATAAGTTACTAAAACTAAGCTTCTGCGACAAAATGTTATTTTTTAAGGTGTTTTCCCCTTAACCTACCACATAATGAGTTATACGGTGAAAATTATAGCAATGATTTGAATCACGCCTCTGATGAATACAAAGGCTAGTTTATACCGAATTTCACTCAGTCAGGCAGATATGCTTACGTTAAAAGCTTACAAAGAAACAGTCAAAAACCATTTCCCACTCATTCGTCATCAATCTGTCTGAAACGCGTAAGAATAGCAAAACTCATGGTAAATTCACAAAGGGAGAGGAAAGAAAATCATACTAACTTTGAATTTTACACAGCCTATTGAGATTGTTTTGCTCAGTGACACCCTCTCCCCTCCGGGCAATTAGTGGAAAAAGCAATTGATATAAATTGCCCGATTGGAAAATCAATGTATTTGTTCTGTTTACCGTAGTTATAATAATCAAAATTCATTGACTCCGTATTAGCCTGCAATAAAAAAGTATCCCTACTGGGCCTTAGCTATGCGGATGAATTGGGTTGAACACAGTGAGGCTCTTCAAAAGTACGTGCGAATATCCGGATTATTGTAGTATAAAATCCTGGCATCAAGATACACTTTACCTAGATATTGGTTATACGAACAGAAACTACGACGCTGAAAACGATACCACATTTGATTTCGTCCAAACTTCTAGTACGAAGAAAAGAATTCTTCGTTAAATAGATAACTTCTGTATAACAGACATAGCCAAATACTTTGTAATTCTATGAGCACGTTAGACACACTCCGGTCTATGACTTATTTTAAATATTAGCATGATATAGATTTTACAGCTTCTCAAAGTTGTGGTTTGTCTGAAAAAGAAAGTGCACTTTTTCGTTCTGACCCAAATATCTCGGGCAGTAAGTCTACCCGATCGAAAAAAAAAGACTGTACTTCTAAACGCAGAAATGATGTACATTAGTTATCAGCTGAAGTGATACGATTTCAGATCAACTGATTCGTTCATTTCCTATTGGAGTTTAAACTCCGGTATCGATAGTTTTGAATCCGATAAAAAGCATAGCGCAGGGAACAAAGTTACGAGTCCCCCTGAATTTTACTGATAATCTAAACGAAACACAAATTCGTGTTTCTTCTGGATTATTATCACACGAAATGTAACAAATTCTTCAGTAGGTCTACGGTATTTAATAAGAGTTGAGCAAGTTGTCCATTCTTGTAGACCGTGGTTCATAACCTCACTGGAGCATGGCTTACGACCCCAGAACACTTGTTCATATTCTGACGTTGGCCGTGAAACCATCAGCTGTTACATTTAAGTACTTTTTAACTATTAAAAGGAACGGAGTTACAGTAAGTTTATTTAATCAATCGACTAACATCACCTCACGATCATTTTAAAAGTAGTCGAACTCTTAGTGGTAGGCCTAAAGTTGTTTCTTGTAACGCGGAACTGCACAAATTTGTAAAAAAGAATCCACTTGGTTGCGCCCACTGATTTCTTATAGGTTATAAGTGAGTTGACACAACAGGAATCCTTGGCCTGTAAAGATCGATGTACAGTAGTTGAGCCCTCTGATTTCTGTCACCAATACATGGGTGGGCTTGGCGTGGGGAAAGGGAGAGGAGGTTGGGAGACGTGCCCACATAGGCTAATCATTTCATCCAAAAGAACGAATACTTTTAAGTTCTTGTACATGAAATTTTGACCCTCTTTATCAGACGGAGAGAAGCATTTTGTTTGTAGTCTGTTATTGTAGATTCATTTAGGGACTTGTAGCTCATGTACTTCGGTGTGTCTGTATGGAATCTGTCTGATAACCTGTGCCATTGTAATGGCTGTATTTGTAGGGCTAGGATTTGGTAGGAGGCGGTCGTGCCCTTAACATAGGTACCATCTCGACATTTGCTTGGAGTAAAGTGAGAAACCATGGAAAACCACTTATAGGATGGCCGAGGTGGGAATCGAAACCACCACTTATTAGTTCTACCTCACGAGGCTCATCCGGAAATTAAGTTCCCCTATTATTTTAAATAGAAGGAAAACATAGTTACATGAAAAACTTGATTGGCACCAGATACAACAATGTTTGAGCTATTTTTGGACATAATTACCACCAGAATTGATACACCTGTCATACCGTGGGATCAAATGTTGTGTTCCTGTGTCGAAGAAGTTTGCCGTCTGTGAATGGAACTGGCTTATGACATTAGTCTTCAGTTCTCCGTCAGTGTAAAAACACTGCCCCGAGGACATGCATATCTTGAGGTGCAGGAAATAGCCAATAGAAATCGCTGGAAGCTAGATCAGGACTGTACGGTGGCTGATCATTCAGCTCCCAGGCGAACTCCTTCAGAACATTTGCTGTGTGCCGAGCAGTACTGTATGTGGTTAAGCATTATCATGGATCAGCATTAAACTTCTCAGCAGACTATCTCTGAAGACTGCCATAGCTTTATTTGATGCCAAAAATTATTCCTATCCTGACTTACGGGATAGAGATTATCTGTCAATTGCAAAAGACTTCCCAAATCAATCAGAGAATTTTGTTCGAGCGCAGAGTAAGCTAGTTATTATCACACTGTGATCTGTAATTGATGCACAATTTGTGTGTTTTATTTATTATTATTTAAAATGAAGAATTTGGGAAACTCTCTGTATAGATTGTGTTGTTTGTACCAGGTTGTGTAGCATAACAAAACGAAGAAAAGTGGCCGGGGGTGGATCTGCGTACGACGAATGGTTGTCCCTAAAATGCATGTTACTGCAACCACTGACGGTAAACCGTTGAGAATGTATGCATGCTGAGTAATTGCAGTACGATGGATTTTTGGGAGAACCACTCACCGTATTCACATCCACCCTGGACCACATTTCTTCGTCTACACAAATTAGTAGTAGGCCTATACATTAATATCCATGAGAACTACAATTAAAATTACAATTGAAAACAAAATACATAACATTTGACGATATCAGACTTCATTACAACTTCGATAAGATGGCTACCATAGGTTATGACAGATTTTTGTCAAGGAGTTTTTTAATCTCGGATTACTTCAAAATTTCCATTGGAGCAAGAACATAAATTCCTAATCCAACCTTTGTTCCGTTCCACAAAGAGCGCTTATTCACGTAGTCTAGAGAACACACTTCACGACCATCGCAAGATAGTATTGCATATTGGACATGAAAATAAAATTTTCGACATGATGAATTCCAAAGTATTTTTAAAGATAGGCTATAGTTATACTAATTTATAGGAATATACAATGCAAAACCAAGTACAGTATTTTTGAAAAATTATTTCTTATTAACTTCAAATTAAAGGCCACATTGGTTGGTTGGTTGGTTGGTTCCTCGGTTTAGGGGCTGCGTCAACGCGGTCATGTAGCCCCGTGTACTTTGAATATGTGTAGAATCTCTCTGATAACCGGTGTTAATTGCAGTGGCTGTTTTAGTGTGTGTTATCTTTAATCTAGGTAATGACTGCAGACATTCGATTTTCAAGTAGTTCCAACTTTTGCTGCCAAACGCCACCGTCAACGACCAACTAGTTCTGAATTTTGTTTCTAGATGCCACCGCAGTCGGCTGCTGGCGACGAATGTTGGAACCTAAGAGCGTTAGTCAAATATAACCTATAATAAAATAATATCGTATGGCCTCGGGTGCCTGGTGCAAGCTTTGTAATTTGACACCCAGAGGGTAGCTTGCATGTCGAATTTCGTTGTTCCTTGAATCACTATGTAAGTCAAGGAGGTTAGATAATAGATATCTAAGCTCCTTGAACATTATAGTTCTTTCTAGTAGAGAAATGAGGAACTTTGTGTTGGCGGAAACTCCCGAGATTAATTTTGCCATTATGAACTCGGCCTACTGAATTCAAATGGGTTCTTTGACATGCCAACATCGTATGACATGCGTATCGTATTTTTGCCGCCTTTCAAAAATCACATACCACGGCCAGGGGCGAACCTGCAATCTTGGGGTTAGTAGACCGACACGCTATCCACTCGCCCACCGTGGCAAGCTAATATAACCTATAATTTAGCTTCACACAAGTGTAATTAGTGGAAGGTCCTTTATCATGCCATAAATCTATGGCATGGAACCGCCGGCTTTATGTCCCCTCCGAAGGAAGGCATTTTTAACGCTCTTAAAAATCCGACGACTTCAGCCGGGTTTGAACCCGCGACCTTGGGCATAGAAGCTCAGCATGCTACCAACTACGCCACCGAAGTCGCCAAAAAACCCACATTTGTTACATAGGCTATCTGATTTCAACTACTTTTATAAGATAGGCTATTTCATAGAAAACTCAAATGACATATTAATAACAAAGCTTGGCTCGCAATTACATTGCTGAAGAAGGCAATAAATATGGCCGAATCTGGTACATATTATTAATTAATGTATACTAATTTAATTATTATTTACTAAAGTGTAGCCTAATACATTTATTTAACACCAATTGGTAATCATTTGGATGTATAAATACTGTGAAGAAAACGGTTTTTCCCCGCCAAATCACGCACATTTTACATTACGCTAGTCATGACTTTCGAACTCCCTGACCTGGGGAATCATAGATTTTGGCTGCTTAGTTATTCCCCACCCACCTGTATTAACTATAGGAATGAAAGAAAGCTGTAACAATATACAGTAGGCTATGTTTTTCTACCCTTCATTACTCAAGATTCTACAAGGTCGCGAATAGGTAAGACGTGTCTGTATGCGGTAATTGTTTCGCGGCCTTTCCTGTCGCTAAGCTTTAAGAGAAAAGTAAATATGAAATGAAATAAGATGAATGAAACAAGAAAGTTCTTCAGCATATGCCTGGGGTTGAAGATGAGGAAACAAGGTAAACATCTGCTGACGGTGGGGTTCGATCAGTGTTGCCGGAGAGCGAAGATGCTTAATGAGGGTCTAAAAGGTGCTAGATTCTCCAAACATTTTCACTATTTTACTAATACTTCCTAATACTTCTTAATAGGTTTATCTTGTTGGGAGTCATAGTATGACAATACGCGATATAAATGACAATTGGACTGCTCTTCTTATAACGTCCGCCACTTTGCGTAGTGTCTATCATTCTTGGCTGTCACCGCGGAGGCCCGGGTTCGATTCCCTGCTCTGCCAATAAATTTAATTCTGGTTTGAGGGCTGGAACGGGGCACACTCAGCTTCGTGAGGAAAACTGAGAAGAGGCTGGTTTGATTCCTACCTCAGCCATCATGGAGGTGGTTTTGCGTGGGTTTCCACTTCTACTTCAGGCAAATGCCAGGATGGTACCTAACTTACGGCCACGGCCGCTTTCTACCCAAATCCTTCCTCAATTACAAATAGTCTACATTAGTACAGACATCACAGTGACACAAGTTATCAGACAAATTCTACACACACCCAAGTACACGGAGCTACATGACCACGATCACAAAGCCCTTTAATCAACAACCGGCTTTCTCAACTTACAAAATGTCCTATGGTAACGGCATTTAGGCTATCTTCACTGCTGTGGAAATATGCTTATTATTGTCAGGATTTGAAATTGACACGGTAACAACTAGCCTACCGGTAGCTGTATTATCTATATTCTATCTCTCTCTCTCTACATATATATAAATCAATGTTACATGATAGTTTGTCTGTATGTATGTCCCCTGTGTGTTCATATACCATTCATCCGATTGCGATGAAATTTGGGTGAATTGTTGTGTGCACTCCAGGGAAGGTTTCTGGTTTACAAATTATTTATGCAACGCAAAAGGGCGAGGGACTTAACAGGAAGTCATAAATCCCACAGTAACCCAATCGCACAATCTGTATACTTATGACATCGCAATGCAAGGTGTGAAAAAGGCTTACTGATTCACCGCGAGGTGACATGTCCTGACATGGGTACCTCAGCACAGCCTAATTCATAAGGCCCGGGGCACCAGACAGAAAAACAGAGAATATTCTTTATCCAAAGGCACTTCAGTTTCTATCTTTTTTTTTTGGGCTGGCTGCATGGCTCAGCAGTAACGTTCTCGCCTGCTGTGACCAAGATTGCAGGATCGAATCCTGGCGCAGTCAGTTGACATTTGGGGGTGCGCAAATGTGAGAGGGCCGTGTCAGTAGATTTACTGGCACGTTAAAGATCCCCTTCGGACCAAACTTCCGTCACCCCGGCGTCTCTAAATGCCGCAGTTGTTTAAAGGGACGTAAAACCAACAACATTATTATTATCTTTCTATCTTTCTTTCTTTCTTTCTATCTTTCTTTCTTTCTGTCTGTCTGTCTGTCTTTGATTGGCATTGCAACGCATTCTGGGTATAGCTAGTTTAAATAAAGGGAGGATCGGCATAGTCTTTAAACGGATTAGCCGCTAGTCCAAGAATGTTCTTTTGTTAGTCCAAATGTCGTTAGCATATTCCCTGTAGCTCATAAAAAACAATACATGTTCATAGAGGCAGGCGTGGATCAGGAGGGAACAAAACGTGTGGTTCGACTGCCTCCAGGGGACGATAACAATAGTACTAATAGCAACATACCATCTAACTGCCGCTATTTTGCAGACGGGGATGAAAAGCAAGGATACCAAGATTTCACTATGAAGGTGTTCATTAACGTGCCAGGCTATCACAAATGAAAACACCGTTATTTGCTTAAACTTCTAGGCTATGCCGGGATTTGATCCGGAACCATGGCCATTTGATTAGAGAGCCTTACCAGCTGTAACTTACTATATACTCGTATATATATATACACCGCGGACAGGCCAACAAGGACCACGCAAATATCACTTCTTTATAGGTCTAGTTTCCTTCTTTCTCTTCCAGAAGTCTTTCATCCTGGTCGACTGCGCAGCTCTTCTTTCAGCAGTCCATTCTCCTCTGTTGAGATTCTTCTTCTCCCAGACAAGAATTTTGAGGCCAAAAATTTTCTTTCTGTACTCTATTCGATTTAGACAATCTTCTTCAGTAATTTTGAATTTTTGAAGTTCTTCTTTCATTTGTTTTACATAGCCTCCTTGCCCTTTATAGTTCCAGATTTTATCAACTAAAAATTAAGAATATGTTGCTCGAGTTTAATATTTTTTGGCGACAAATTGAGTACAAAGAGGTTCATGAAATATTAGATATATTTTAATTCTTCAAATTTGAAAATTGGGTTTTCCATTTTTTGGGAGTCACAACGATAGGCCTACACGTTATTTTATATTTTTGATGTTAATAAATTACTTACGCTAATAGTTCATAAAAAATTGAAGAATTCTCAAATGTTGATCGCTCATTTCATTGTAATTTAACATATCAAGGCCGCCTGAACGAGAGGTAGGATGGGCAGAAGAACATCCATTGCGTCCTCCCTGTATCCGCTATTGCGCAGACCACATCCACAGCTTAGAAATAGGCCAGTTCATTATTCTTGTCTCTTATAAATATTCTAAAAAAAGTTAAACTAGCTACCCGCCCCGGCTTCGCCCGGTATCTTTAACGGTTTACCTAGCCTAAGCTTAAAAGGTGCACGGACGGCAGGTCTTGGACGCAATTCAAAAAGGCTCAGTTGAACAGCGAATCTCCAAGCACATAAACTGTACTCTTCTTCGAAGTCTTAACTCGACACGACTCGACAGTTTGATGCTGGCCGAATCTGGGGTGATAGGCTCGTTCATATACTCGTTCCGAAGCTAGTAATTTAAATTGCTACTGAGTGGAGATTGTTGGAAGAAGTGAAAACGTAAAAACAATTATAGTGGGCGATGTATTAAAGATAGAGATATGCTGTCATGGACATTTATGTAGAACTTTTCATGCTGAACAATTCTTACACTCATAGTATTTATGGATATTTTTAACGGTTTACCCAGCGTAAGCTTAAAAGACGCACGGATGGCATGTCTTTCTTCGACTCGATTCACTGAAATCGTTACTGCTCGGCCTTCTTTGGTCATAAATGAATGTTTATCTACAGAAACCTTCCTAGAGAAATCCTTTACAGAATGGTGAAAACCGCATCAATATCCATCCAGTGGTTCTCGAGATTACCCGTTACATCCAAGAATCAGGGACTTTGTTATAGGCCTATACTATGTAGAGATTTTGGAGTAATGCTAACATCGAGAAGGTAAATAATTGTAAATTATATTGAGATATGACAATGCTGATTCGATCCTACTTGTCTTCCGAGCGTGGTTATAGCTTGGTCTTGCAGGTTAACTCGCTTTGTACTCAATCGGTCTACGGACGTCTACAATACAGACTGGAAAATGCTGAGATGTATTGTCAATGTGTTGCTTATTTTCTTGATTTACGACAGTAGTCTACTTACGTTAACAAAAATGACGGCAAGCACACCAAGATAAAAATGACTATTACCAGAATGCTCATTAAGTCGCGCATCATTACCGCACGGAGAGTTGGAAGTCTGAATGCGGAAGGTTCGAATCCCAGCATTGATAGCGGCTAACATGACTGTGGGTTTTCTTCGGGGTTTTCTACACTCCTTCGAGGCAAATGGCGGGTTGGTGCTCAGTTTCAAGTTCTGGTTCATTTACCCCAATGCTAGATGCTAAAATCTTCGGTTACACACACAACTAGACACCACAGAAACACAGACTATCAGGCAAATTCAATACATACCCAAGTAAACGGGGCTCTTGACCAAGATGCCCCAAGTCCCTCAAATGAATTTAACATAAACTAGAGTATATTAGCCCTACGTTTTCTCTTTGTTCAAGTCCCGCGACATAGCCGCGCTCGTTCAATTGTGCACCAAGGCCACAATGGCAGCTGCAGCAATTCCGGACATCACAAGTTCGAATCCTGACGCTGACAGTGACTATGCTGAGTATGGGTTTTCCCCCGGGTTTTTTCCACACTCCCTTCTGGAAAATGCTGGGATAGTACCTTACTTCAAGTCCCCGGAGCACCTACCTCACCCCTGTTCCTACTACAGTTACACACTCTATACTCACTATAGGCCTAGTCACCACATAAGTACAGGTTATCATAGGCCTATAAGTTTATAATACACCCAACTACACGGGGCTGATAACCAAGATGTCTCAATCCCCAAAAAAAATAATTAACAACTGTCTTTGTTCAAAGGAAAGCCTCCGTGGCTTAGGCGGCAGCACGCTGGCCTCTCACCGCTGGGTCCGTGGTTCAAATCACTGTCACTCCATGTGAGATCTGTGCTGGACAAAACGGAGGCAGACAGGTTTTTCTCCGGGTACTCCGGTTTTCCCTGTCAAAATTTAATTCCAGCAACACTCTCCACTATCATTTCATTTCATCTGTCATTCATTTAATCATTGCCCCAGAGGAGTGCGTCAAGCCTCGGCGGCCGGCACAGTTCATATCCTCGCCGCTAGATGGGCCCTTCATTCATTCCATTCCTGACCCGGTCGGAGACTGGAAGCAGGCAGTGGATTTTCTTTCTTTGTTCAAAGGAATTCACAGAAAATTTATAAAATGATTTCTTGAATATATTGTGTTTAAATTAAATGACAGTTAATAAATGATACTTCTAACTGGCTTACCTACTAACCTTTCAGATACATTGTAACCAGTCACGCATATTGAAGATCGTTCACTCTTCGAAGTACAGTAGACTACTAACAATAAGTAAAGGTTGATAAGCACGTCTTAATACCGTAAGGATTGAGAATTAAGATCTTGAATATCCAACACTTACCTGGAAAATTACCTAGATTGTGTGTTGTACAGTACTAGTTACTTGACTTAGTAGCCACTACATCACGAGATAGACTGTACCTAACTTATGTCCACGGCTGCTTCCTACTCAAAACCTACCTCAATTACAAATTACACTCTCTAGAACAAACATCACAGTGACACAGGTTATCAGACAAATTATACACACACACAAATATACGGGGCCACATGACCACAATGTTGCAAAACCCCCAAAGAATCAACAACAACAACATACACGAGGACAGATTAGAATTCAAGAGTTATCCATAATGTACATTTTGCTGACTTCGAGAACGATACGCACTCGCATTAAGGAACATAATAGATGTCTCAGGCTCATTCAACCTGATAAATCAGCTGTTGCTGATCATGCTTTAACACCTGGCCATGATGTCATGTTCCAAGGAGTGGACGTTCTTGCCCGTATAAAGCAATATCGTCCCAGAATCATCAGGGAGGCGGTTGAAATACGTAAACATCCAGCTAATTTCAACCGCACCACCGGCTACAATCTCAGTGAGTCCTGGCTACCTATTATCAGAACCCTCAGAAAGTAAATACACTGCTGCTTTTCGTTGTCCCTAACATGAGGCTAAAATGGCGTCCATCTTAGGGCACCTTTTTTAGTTTCTTTGTTGCTTTCTCTTAACAACAATTCAGTCGTATTTCCGTTTATGCCTGATGAAGAAAGACATGGTTTCTTTCGAAACGCGTCGAGTTTAATTAAATAAAACACGGCATAAGGCCAAAATTGTACATTATGGATAGTATCACGGGCCGTGAAAGTCTAAATGATAATAATTCAAGAGTTGTTTTGACGCTAAGTCCTGTAGGAACAATCAGCTCTAATCTACTATTTGTCTACATCTTATTTCTAAGATAGGCTACGTGGAACGTCTTTCTCTTACATTTGAAGTAGAGAGGAAGTAGGCTACGTTGGATGCAAATCAAATATCTAATTCAGCGTCCAAATATTCTAGCTCTACCTTTATTAATGACGTAATTTAGTTGCACTTTTTTATGGTCCGTTCACTGAAATTACTTTATAATATTCCGTTTCATGATTTGCAGCTGGTTCTTGGTTTTGATTTATGGTTTATAAAAGGTCAACAATATTAATTGATTGGCTAACTTTTCAGTTGCTTGACACACACTGTGAAGGGCAGATGACCTCGCTGTTCCGCCCCTTAAAACAACAATAACCCACTAACACATATTTATACCCAATTATTTTACGCGGGAAGTATAAGATTCTACCTACATATTAAATTAAGTAGTTAGTTATTATTGTTTTAAGGGAAGAAACAGCAAGGTCATCTGCCCACAAAAATTAAATTACACGTGATTGTTATTTGTAGGCTGAAGATTACAGGGAGCGAGAGTAATTTGTAAATTTGTATTCCGGTAATGTCATATTTCCCGCCTAATAGGCCTATGATTGGGCGTAAATACACGTTTACCGACAGAAAATTATCAATTGTTACTTAGGCAACAATGAATATGTCACATATAAAAGGACAATGTGCAGTTGTGTAATGTTCTATAAGTTCTAAAAGTTATTGATTAGCGGCTTCGGTCGTAGTTGGTAGCATGGTGAACTGCTGTGTCCAAGATAGCGGGTTCAAACTCGGCCGATGTCGTCGGATTTTTTAAGAGCGTTAAAAATCCTTCAGTATGGCTTCCTTCGGAGGGGAGGTAAAGCCGGCGGTCCCATGTCATAGATTTATGGCATGTAAAAGATCCTTCCACAGACTAAACTTGTGTGAAGCAAAATTGTTACGTTAGATTTCGTCGGAACGCTCTATCAAAGTTCCAACGTTCACCACTAGGTATCATTATTATCTGGTAGCGAAAGTTGGAACTACTTGAAATTGAACGGAACTTGTAGCTCACCCTAACGGTGTCCGCTGGAAGCAGCTACAGACTCAGGCGAGCCGAACATGTCCTCGGACACTCTCGGCACTAAAAGCCATTCGATAAATAAATAAATAGTTATTGATTGATTTTATTTCCACGGTTACACTTCGAGCTTAAGAGCTCCTTTACCGTAGCACCCTACTTACAATAGGATTAGTAATAAAAATAAAATATCTCGCTAAAAATAAATAAAGTCCTCTCGGCACGCCGGAAGGCGGAGGTAGATTTCACCGGACAAACTTGGGGAAAGGCGAAAATAGGCAGAATATGCAGGTTTTCGTAGAAGGATCAGACCTCATTAATTGCGAGAAAGTATTTTATAATTGGAGCTTAATTAACTTTGTTTTTCGTCATTTTATGCATATTTTAATCATTTTATTGTCTTATGGGGACGGTAACCTTCTTGTCATTTGGGGTCCATTTTTATACTAGTGGTCACACTGTCCTTATGCAAGGTTTCGACACTGATGTGTAACTATCTAACAGTCTGTTATTTCATCACGCAAAATTATATTTCCCGCAGAGATTTTGGTTGGTTTCTCAGTTTAGGGGCTGCGACAACTCGGTCACATAACCCCGTGTACTTTGGGTGAGTGTAGAATCTGTCTGATAAACGGTGTGAACTATGATGGCTGTATTAGTCTATAATTCAGGTAAGGACTGCAGACGGTCAATTTCAAGCAGTAGTTCCTAATGTTGCTACCAGATACTACCATCAACGACACCTAGCTGTGAACTTGGCTACTAGATGCCACCGCAACCAGCAACTCGCAACGAACGTTGGAACTTCCCCTCCAAAGGAAAGCATACTGAGGGATTTTTAGCGCTCTTAGAAAATCCGACGACTTCGGCCGGCTTTGAACCCGCGACCTTGGGCATAGAAGTTCAGCATGCTACCAGTTACGTCACCGAAGACGCTTCACACTTAGTCAGATGGAAATCTGATATCGAGCAAGTGCGTTGTCATGGCAACGTCCGATGGCTCATCCGTCATCAATTTAGAAATGTTGCCATGGCAACCTCTGATAGCTCTTGGCATTTTCTTATAATTCCGAAATCATTTTTCTCATCCCTTGGCGTAATGGTGGGTCATATCAAAAATTCTTTCAGACAAAAGTTTTAGGTAATTATTAGGGGAATATTGTCCATTTTGTACGGTTTTGATATTGTGCCTATTAAGAGAGATATGATTAATGTTTCCGAAAAACCCACTTTTTCCCACCCCTTTGGTCATTGGTTGGTGCTATAAAAACTCTTCAAACATAAATTTTTGGACTTTATCCGACACATAGTATGAACTTTGAACGGATTCGATATTTCACCTATTAAGAGAGTTATAGCAATATTTCACTTTTTCGAAAAAAAGCCCCCCATTTTCACCCCCTTCGACCGATTTAGCCCAGTAACGAACTCGACCGAGATTTTATAGGTATACATATTCGGTAAAAAATTCTAAGTGATTGGTGCAAAATTACGGCAGTTATCGTGTCCACAAGAAACATATATATATATATATATATATATATACATATATATACATACATACATTATATATAAACTTTTGAACTGACGGTGGTTTTAGGGTCTGGGGGATGTGAAACGCGAAGATATGTAGAAATTTTCCGGAAGTCGAAACATGGTACCCATTGCAATAGTTAGCTTTCTAATGAAATCTACCTAAATCATATGATATGCAACCTGTTCAAATTGTATAACGGACAGAACACCTCGTAGTTCCGCCTCTTAAAACAACAATAACGTAACATATAACATAAAATTTGTGTAATATTACAAAATACGTTTCATACAGCATTCACAATATAAATAATAATCGTCAAACAATGATAGTAACAATAGGACGGTAATAATAGTCTAATAATAACATAATAGGAAAAGTATATACAAAAGAGTGCATACAGACACAGTATCAGCCTGAAAAACGCTTGCCACTGTGGGAAAGCACTATAGTGTTCAAGGAGCTTAGATATCTAACATCTAACCTCCTTGACTTTCATAGTGCTTCAAGGAACAACGAAATTCGACATGCAAGCTACCCTTTGGGTGTCAAATAACAAAGCTTGCACCCGGCAACCGAGGCCATACGATATTATTAATTATTATTATGAGCCTGAAAAACAAATACGATGTAGACCTAAAAGAAATATATTATCGTAGGTAGGTTGTCAGCTATTGTCCTGATGTTATAATTGAATATAAAATTTACATTTCAACATAATGCAGTAATCAGATGTGAGAGGTATTATACTGCTCCAAGAAGCGGGATGAAAGATGACTTTTGAGAGCTACAGTGCTTGCAATGTTGACGAACTTATATAAATCGAAGGTGTTGAAGAGACATGAGGCGGTGCAAACAAAAGATTTATTGAACTTCATGGTTCGGTGGATAGGAATTTGGAGTGTTAATTTTGTGTACATATTTTCTCCATTATGAACAGAATGCATTGGTTTAAAGGCATTGTAGAGATATAACGGGGGTTTAGTATGAAAGAAAATACCAAAACAATAACCGGATATTCTCAGTTATCCAGTAGAAACGATTTCAGGCACATAATGACTCCAACATATGATATTCTTGAGTTACGCTTTACAGTATTGTTATACTGAGCCACACGTAAGACCTACAGGCCTGTATGACCTAACAAAAAAATCAGCTAGACTTGCATAGGCAATTTCCTTCCGTGCAATCATGATACAATTTTCGATGAAGTGGAGGTTGTGTTTGAACTAATCTTCACAATTTGTTATAGGCCTATGTAGGACCAAATTTCATTAAATTGATCACAGCCGAAGATTGTTATCTTATAGAGAATTGGGGCCTCCAAACCCCATCCGAAATGTGTTTCACTAATTTGTTATCACTGGTTCGAATCCTGGCGCTGACAGCGACAATCCAGAGTGTGGTTTTTACCCGGGGTTTTCCGTGCTTCAACAACGGAAATGCCCGGATAGTATCTTACTTCAAGTCCCAGGACGCCTACCCTATACCTGTCCTTAATACAATAATTACACACACACTGCTGCAGTCATCACAGCAATAGAGGCTATCACACAAATTCAACACACACCCAAATACACGGGGCTGACGACCAAAATAACCCAAGCGCTTCCAATGAATTAACAGTAACGTTATTTTGCTCAAGTTTAAAATGTGTAGTCTATACCTAATACAAATGTGGTTGGTGATGATGATGATGATGATAGTCTAGTTATTTTAAGGGTGGAATATCAAAGTCATCTGCTCTTGTTAAACTATCTCTCTCTATATAATACGCTAAGGTGTATGTTTCACAAAACTCAAGCTCCTAAACCAGATGGAGTTCGAAGGTGTGGTTTGTACCAAAATCTTCCAAATCGTACCAATAGTACAGGAAAAATCCTGTATTTCTTGGAAAAGTCAACAGAAATATATTTATTTGTTTATAAAGTGCTTTTAAACAAATAAACAAGACGATAGCACCTGGCAGAACTGTGTTACGTACAGTCGCATAACACTAGAGCTGGGCGGGTAGTCTGTACACAACCCATTGTGCAACCAAGAGCAGTGATGAATTGCTCTCTGATTTCAAAAATATCTTCAATTTGTTTAAAAAGTCCGTTTAAACAAATAAACATATTGTAAATTGTAAAGTTAGGAGGGTGGTTTATACACATGTGAGAGCTCTCGTAAGGGTCCGCAGGTATATGATAATTACAGTACATTAAGGGGAAATATAAATATACCGGTACTTTGCGATTTGGCCCATTAACCATCATCGATTCCATTGTTTACACTAGAATTTGTTTAACTACTTTACACTTTATATTTAAATATTGCTACTAGCCGCCTACAACTATTCATATTCTGCAGTATTCTATTATCTGGCAATAAGCGCACCAACTGTTGCTTTAGAAATACAGTGTATGCCTACCCTATATTACTACCGTTTCAACGGAGTCGAGGATGATATGAGATGAACTTCTATGTGGTGGGTGATTTTTACGGCTTGATGTCCTTCATGAGGCCAACCTCATGAGAAGAGTTAATGACAGGTGAAACTAATGAACATGAATGAAACTAGAAAAGGAGATGGAAGGAAGTGGTCATAGCCTATTAGAAGGCATCGTCCCGACATTTGCCTGGAACTGAAAACTACTTCGAGGATGGCCGACGGTGTGTTTTGAACCCTCGTCTACAGAGGCCGCAACAGCTTGATCCTGGCCTTGTGAGAATAACTAACGCTGTCGGTTCTTTGGAAATACAATGTTCCTAATCCACGCATGTAATTACGTCAAAATATCGGCTCAGCCAAGTGTTATGCAGGACTCTCTCCAAAATATATCACTAAATACATGCCTGAGTTAATATTGTGGTTCGGAATTAATCTGAGAAGTGCAATATTTATTTAAATAAATAAATAAGTCACAATAAATAGACTTAATAATTGTCATTGGGGAAGCCTCCGTGGCTTAGGCGGCAGCACGCCGGCCTCTCGCCGCTGGGTCCGTGGTTCAAATCCCGGTCACTCCATGTGAGATCTGTGCTGGACAAAACGGAGGCAGACAGGTTTTTCTCCGGGTACTCCGGTTTTCCCTGTCAAAATTTCATTCCAGCAACACTCTCCACTATAATTTCATTCCATCTGTCATTCATTTAATCATTGCCCCCAGGGGAGTGCGTCAGGCCTCGGCAGCCGGCACAGTTCATATCCTCGCCGCTAGATGGGGGCTTCATTCATTCCATTCCTGACCCGGTCTGAGACTGGAAGCAGGATGTGGATTTTCATTTCAATTGTCATTGGATTGATAGAGCATTGAAACTGCAATCCTTTGTTCTGGAGGCCACCTGTTGACTAAACTCAGCAACTCTGGAACTACAATAGCCCTCAAATGCGTGCATTCATACAAAGAAAAACATCCATTCTCAACATTTCCTTGTATACATAAACAATTATTTGACTAAGTAAAGAAATTTAAAAGAATTGTTTAGTAACTTGGTCTTAATAGGCCTATGAGCGAAGCGTTGTTTTTCTCATGAGTCAGTGCTCCGCAATAATTAGAAGAAGTGAGAATTGCGGGCCTTGAAATTGGAGCGAAAAAAATAGTGAACGTATTGCCCCTCAACGACAACTCTCCATCGTAAATGTATAGCAATTTATTAATACGATGTGGAGTCTAGTATTTTAAATCAAATACAGTTGACTGGCGGACCCGTGCGAGAAGTCTCGCATGTTCATAAGCCACACTTTCCCCAATAGGTTTATAATGAGACACTTAAGGAGAAAGGTTGTTGTGTTTTTATTTGAACCAAATGATTATAGAACACTATTTACGTTTCAGGCGTCCCTACGGCCAAAATGCGAACCGAACAGCAATGATGTCGCGTATTTTCCTACACCAACAGTAGCCTATTTGCAAATCGCACACTTCTTACAAAAATTGATATTTATGAAATTAGAACGTAATTCGTCACTGCTAATGTCATGTGTGTGCTGAGTCCATTGATTGACAGCCTAGCCGTAACCCTCACCAGTTATTCGATATTTATGAAATTATACGATTTGAGTAGACCCTACTCATTCCTTTAAATTACTGTTTTTGAAATCCATGCAAAATGATAAAGGAAAGACCTCAGTAATGTCATTTGTGTGCTGAGTCCATTGATTGACAGCCTAGCCGTAACCTTCACCAGTTATTCGATATTTATGAAATTATACGATTTGAGTAGACCCTACTCATTCCTTTAAATTACTGTTTTTGAAACCCATGCAAAATGATAAAGGAAAGACCTCAGAATGTTAAAATGACATGAAACAGGCGTCACAGCGGCCAAACTATGAAGTGGACAGCAATTATGAAGCGTATCAACCTGCAGCAACAGTATCTGCAAATCGCACACTTTGTACAGTTTTTTTAAAGTAATTTTTTAAAGAAATTATGGCTATTTATCAAATTAGAGTGTCACTGGTAGTGTATATTCTCTTTCATTTGAATGCTCATTTGTCACGATCGGTCGCTTGTGAGAGCTGCAGGAGGGAATATACTACTGAAATAATATATATGATGTTTTGAATATTATGAACCCTGTTCTCTCTGTTGTGAAACGCGGCCAGAGAATACATTGCCCTTAGCCTTTGCCTAACAGCGCGTCCAACATCTACTAGGCTATCGTACCTTAAAAGGAGCCATCGCGCTTACGAGTAAGCAGTTTGCTATGAGTAGGAGATAATCTATCTATGCTTAAATAGAAAATAAAATTTTAAAATCCCGTGAAAAAGTTGTCTTGCAAGTAACTCTTCCGAACTCGCTGAAACTTACAAGGAAACATCGCGAGCGTCAATCATCCGATCTCTGTGAAACTTTGTACACATGTTGGACAGGTCATATATGCGATGGTTTTTAATACCCAAATTAATTCGGAACATCCCTAAAGAGGGTGAAATTATATATCTGAATACAGATGCGAAACTGGGTACAGCAAAGGTGGGTGTGCGCTCTTTCCGACCAATCTCACTGGTACAACTACTTCCCCTCATCATGCACCATAGGCCTTCACACCGTAGACAGCCTGTTGGGGGAGTTATTATTATATACAATTATTATACCGACAGTAGTGGCTACGCGGGCTAAAGCGCTGCGTTAGGTCAAGGGGCCAAGCTCTCTGCTGACTCGGTAGACGCGTGGGTTCGAGCCCCACCGTCGGCTGTCCTTGAAATGGTTTTCCGTGGTTTCCCATTTTCAACACCAGGCAAATGCTGGGACAGTACCTTCTGACAGGCCACGGCCGCTTCCTTCCACATCCTTGCCCAGTTTCATTCATCTTCATCCATTCCATCTCTCATCCCGACGCGCAGGTCGCCCACGGGCGTCGACTAGAAAGACCTGCACTCGGCCTCTCAGGAGGCTACACGAAAAAAAAACAATTATTATTAGAATTAAGTATATTACACCCGGCAATACAATAAACTAGCGGATCCATGCGAGAAATATCGCATGTTCATAAGCCACACTTTCCCCAATGTTTATAATAAGAGACTTAAGGTGAAAGATTGTTATGTTTTTATTTGAACCAAATGATTATAGAACACTACTTAGGTTTCAGGCGTCTCTACGGTCAAAATGCGAACTGAACACCAATGATGTCGCGTATTTTCCTACAGCAACAGTATTTGCAAATCGCACACTTCTTACAAAAATTGATATTTATGAAATTAGAATGCAATTCGTCACTGCTAATGTCATTTGTGCGCTAAGTCCATTGATTGACAGCTTAGCCGGGACACTCACCGGTTATTCGATATTTATGAAATTATACGATTTGAGTACTCATTCCTTTAAACTACAGTTTCTGAAATCCATGCAAAATGATAAAGGAAAAACCTCAGAATGTTAAAATGACATGAAACAGGCGTCACAGCTGCCAAAATGAGGACAGCAATTATGGAGCGTATATTCCTGCAGCAACAGTATATGCAAATTGCACACTTCGTAAAGTTTTTTAAAAGTAATTTTTTAAGAAATTATTAGTACATTATGCAACGAGCCTATAATGGCTATAATTAAGACACGAGTATTTTTTATAAAACGAGCGTATGCGAGTTTTATAATTTCCATACGAGTGTCTTAATTACCATTATAGGCGAGTTGCATACGACTGTTTATGTTCGACGATAATTATAACTTTATTATATGTTTTAACATAAATATTCATAAATATCTGTTGAGAGTCAGCTACTGGAATTTTGTGATCGCAGAGCGAGCGTTGGGTGTTATACCTTCGTCTTTCAAGAGCTTTGAACGGCCGACGCATGCGCTCTGTGGGCTTGCAATGCCATATGCAGCCATATGTTTACATCAGCCGTCCCTCAGTAATATTGTCACCGCAGTCATTTGAAGACAATGCGCTGTGTAGAAATTAGTGTTAGTGATTTTAAGGTACTGTGCTATTTCTTGTCTCATATTCGCCAGTTTATTTACGCGAACATATGGACGGTGGGTATTCCATGTCGGTAATTTATTATAGTTCGATGTTGTGTTTATGTCCGACATGTTGGATTTTGAGCGCATGCGCGAAATTATCGTTACCTAATTGGTCAATGAACGAGCTCTGATTGGCTGGAGAAACTGTATCGTAATGAAAAACGGTGTTATAATGACCATCATTATGATACAGTTTTCAAACACATAATAGTGAGGGTCGAACATAAAGATATTTATGAAATTAGAGTGCAATGCGTCACTGGTAATGTATATTCTCTTTCATTTGAATGCTCATTTTTCACGATCAGTCGCTTGTGAGCGCCGAGGGTGGGATCTATAATACTGAAATAATATATATATGATAGCCTGCATTAAAAAAATACGAGCCTTACAGTAGTCGCATATGATGTGTAACATCTGACATGTTATTCGAATAATTCCATTTTACTTACTCGCATTTTTTTAAAGAATGAACTCATAGTGCTACCTTGTGCCAGCAAACATGAAAGGATTCTCCAATGCATCTGCAGTAGTGACATATACCTGCAACTGTATGCGGGAGCAATCCACTGCCTACTTGATGCGAGCTACGCTGTATACCGGCCAGTTAGTGAACCTATGCCAGCGGTGTTATTGAAAATGGCCTCTTATTGCCGATATAACGCACTGCCAAAAATAGGCGCGATTAAAAAGTAGGTGTGCAGTAGGTATATTAAATGCGTTTCTCCCAGTGATACGTTTAGACCAACGAAGTTTCAATTATTGTTCGTAGTCGGTGTTAATATACTGAATTCCTACGTTGTTTGGAGTGTTGGTTGATGCGATATAGCACTCGAGGTATCGAGTGCTTACATTAAATAAGAATACAGCAAATGTATGAAGATTTAATAAATCGTAATTGTTTTCAACGAATATGATACAATGAATATTTTCACATCAAAGAACGACAACTTGAAGATGATTTATTGTAGGAATTTCTTTAATGGGGCCTCCAAACCTTGAGGTAAACCGTATGCGATTTACATTCCACATAGTGACATGGCTTACAGTACGTCGTTGTACCGATCTCCGCCACCGCGCGCGCTCATTGTTTCCGTCCCATGCACTTCCGTCCCATCCACTTCCGTCTCTTTTCCAAAATCACTCCCACAAAAATGTCCAGCTACCGAGTGCCACAAAAATATCCAGATACCGAGTGGAAAGATGTTACACATGAAAAACATACATAGATTTTTAAATCAGAGTAAGACAAAACCAGCATTGAAACTCGTAAAAATGTATTCTTCTTAATACATCACTCACCTTATAAATGTATCCTTAGTTGTACAACAATATTACATGCTTCCACTATGGGCTCAAAATTCGGATAAAACTTGTCACTCTTAACTCTTTCTATAAATCAAGCAAAGCAAAGCCAACTCCATATTGGCCATGGAGGCCCTAGGAGTAGTGGACGGTAGAGGCAATAGCACTAGAGCTCAGGAACTTCCAACTGAAACCATGAAAAACAAGTAGTTCCGTAAAGAACTATACAGTCTATTTTCATATATCCTACTTACGTTAATTGCCTCTATCAACATACACAATTTCAGTTTGATTGCTGTAATAGATTCGTAAATATTGAGATCCAACAAAATATTTTGGATGGTCGCCATGTTGGATTGTTATATGTATAGGCCATAGAGTCATGTACCATTAATGGAAAATTATTACGTAGGTTCATTATTCAAACTTTCACTTCGATCGCATGATTACGACACAAGAAATAAAAACTTAATTTTAAAATTCGCACAGCCGCCAACTTGAGGTTATGTAAACAAATGAACTAAATTAGATACCAGTGCATTGCAATGTGTATACACATTTCTTGTACCCAGTTTCATTGGGTTTGGATCATTAAATCGCGAGAAAGGTCTATTTAAAAATTTCAACCTCACTTGGCCGCCATATTCGTTTTGTAGTTAACCAGTTTTTGAAAGTTTTATAGATGAACTTCCAGTAGTGCTCTTTATCTCCGTACAAAATTTCAGGGTGATACCGCTAATAGTTTCAGAGATATATAATGCCAGTGAAATATTTCGCACAGCCGCCATCTTGAGGTTATGTAAACAATTGAACGACGTTAGATGTCAGTGCATTACAATGTGTATAAACATATACTGTACCAAGTTTTATTGCGTTTGGTTGGTTAAATAGCGAGAAACGTCTATTTAAAATTCGCAACTTCGCTTGGCCGCCATGTTTGTTTTGTAGTTACCAGGTTTTCAAAAGTCACATAGGTGAACTTCTAGTAGTTACCTTTATGAACGTACAAAATTCCAGGGTGATATCAGTAATAATTTCGGAGATATTGAATGCTGGTAAAATATTTCGCACAGCCGCCATGTTGGATTGGTGAGATGTAACAAATTTTGAAGGGCACGGTCGGGGTTGTCCGGAATAGTGCTATGAACTTACCGAGTTTCATTGAAATCGGTCCAGCCGTTTAGATTTTGAGATGGTACTCATGTACAGTAAGTTACATGCAGAGTTTCTGGTTGGGTCCCATCCAGCCTCTGTCGGTAATTGCATCCCTAGGAAAGAATGGCCGTATTTTTCCTTTCTTCTCTCTCTCTCCTTCAGTTTCCTTCTCTTCTCAGTGAATTGCAGCTCGCAGTAATCTATAAGTAGAGGATATGAGAACTCAGTAAACTAATCCTTCTATGCTGCTCAAAGACCCACGCGCGTATTTAAGTTGGCAGAATAACAGCCTCACTAGGGATCGCCCAAGTGTATTTGGGTACGAAATAACCTACAATCACAAATTTTTCCTGGGATCTCGTCAACCTTTTGTGCCAGGATTCAGTGAGATGAGGAGATTTGCGCTCACGATATCCACTTGCTAGAGCTTGTGTAGGTACTGTAGGCCATTTAGAAACCTATTGGAACTATATGTAATTCCTGGGAGCAAAGGCGGCCGAGCATCCCATGTAGAGCTGTTGTCACAAAGATTGGATGCCTCCAGAATACCATTTCTGAATGTGCTGTGCAGGCTAGCTGATAATTACGAACGTAATAGGCCAGTCTCGACACTGTGATTACTGAACATAACTGAAACTCAACTTATTAAAAATTGCAATTCAAAATGTTCATGTTTCAGAAAGAAGTAATATCATTTACAGCAAGCTCTCCTGCAAAGCAAAGCCAACCCCGTACAGGTCATTGAGGCCCTGGGTGTAGTGGAAGGTAGAGGCTTCCACTATGACATCACTAAATGGGATGGTGTTGTCAGCTCCAAGCCCGGCCATCTTTGCTCCCAGGAATTAACCTGGTATTCATTTTTGTTGTAGGCTGAGTGAACCCCAAAGTGGTAGTTTTGTTTCTAAAATCCACTACTTGGGTGGGGCTCGAACACACTCCCTTTCAGTTAGAAGCTCAGTGCCTCTACCGACTGCGCTACGCAAACTCTCCTTAAGTCTGTATTAATAATAATTATTTTATTAATGCAGCCAATGGCCATGTACTTTTCTTTTCAGGACGGGTTAGAGAAGGGATATTGGAAGGAAATTGGCCGTGGACCTATTGAAAGGAACCGTCCCGGCATTTGCCTGGTGGTGAAAATGGGAAACCACAAAAACCATTTTCAGGACGGCCGAGGTGGGAATCGAACCCACGCTCTCCCGATGCCAGCGAGGCACGAAGTAGCGCGTTAGCGCTCTCGGCCACCGCGGCCGGTATAAGTCTGTATTAATAAGACATCCAATTCGCGTACTGCAGGGCCCTGTAAAGTTAGATCCCCTTACAGAGTAACCAACATAGACTTGTTATTTACTGGAAATTAAACGCAATGTCTATGTAATGTGGGTTTAGAAATTTCTAAATATTGAACTAAATAAGTTATTTGAATGCCTGCCACTAGAAGCCTCTACTTTTCTCTGCTCCAAGGATTGCCATGGCCTGTATGGAGTTGGGTTTACTTTTATTGGCATCTAGCTGGGATTTTCAGAGTTAGAACCAATTTAGGCTATCTAATTTAAAAGATCTCACTTACACGGCCGCTTCGCTGCTGAGAATTAATTCATATTGTATTGTTTGTTTATTTAGCGTATGACTACACTAATTACAAATTACAATTACACTTGGTTTTACTGTAAATTACAAACTAATAACCGGGCCAGGAATGTAGTCTCTAGATCTCTCCGTTATCACCAGGAACTCCGTTGGATCGCCAGGAGAAGCTTTCAAAGGACACTCCTGAACTACACAGTCTGTTTTTCAGCGCCACAATCACAACTCGGAGATGGTTTTCTCTTCCATTTGTGTAGAGAATCGACACATCGGCCTGTGTTGTTTCTTATTCGATTAAGCACCGGCCAGATCTTACGAGACAAGTCAAACCCAGGGATGACTGTTGCTCACGTACACAGGTTTAACCTACATTATCCTGCACGTATCCCCAAGGTGGAGCTAAACGAGCAAAGAAATACTGGCGACCATATAATCCAAGAGTTCTTCTGATCAATATCACAACACACATCAGAGCATTTTGTATTGTAATGAGATACGAAAGACCTCATACGAGCCGACATCGGACATCTTGGGAGCCAATAATTTTTCTGTCATAAAATCCGACTTCTTCGATTTGGAATCAAACCTGCCGACTTGGGATAAAGACAGTCAATTTATACTTTTCAATCTCTCTACACGCTTTTTGCCCAATATTATTGGTTGGGGTTACGCTAACAATCGTCCTGAAAAATATTACATGCATTAATCATCATTATTCACTGATAAATAAGGGGGGAAATTTACGACCCAAATTCCCCCCTTATTTATATATATTAATACATGACACACATAAACTCCACCTAATCATATTGGGCAAAAATCGTGTTGGCCGATTGAAAAATATAGACTACATTGACAGTACGTACAGGCAATACTGTAAAATGGCATCAGAACTAAACATTGGGATAAAGAGGTGAACACTCTGCCATTGATCCACCGAAGGAGCTAACATGTATGTTTAACATAGCAAAATAACATTTTAATATATCAACTACATGTTTAATCTTTCAATCTTTTTTTAAAAACATACGAGAAAACTAGGTAAATTAAGACCCCTAGTTGTTTTGAAGGAACTTGGATACTTAAATCATGTCCTTAGTTAAAATGTTTTCAGTTCGCCTCGTTGCGGAGTGGCCAGCATTCTTGACTGTCAACGCAAAGGCCTGGCTGTGCCAAGAAATTTCATTCTGGGCTGAGGGCTGGAACGGGGTACACTCAGCCTCGTGAGGAAAAAATGAGAAGAGGTGATTTCGATTCCTACCTCAGCCATCCTGGAAGTGGTTTTCCGTGTTTCCCACTTCTACTCTAGGCAAATGCCGGGATGGTACCTAACTTAAGGCCACTGCCGCTTCCTACCCAAATCCTACTCAATTACAAATACACATACTAGATCAGACATTACAGTGACACAGGTTATCATTCAAGTTTTACACACACCATAATACACTGGGCTACATGATCGCGATGTCGCAAAGCCCCTAAAAGAATCACCGACAAAGATTTTCAGATTTAAGTTTAGTATATTTCCATTGGTTAAGTTTCCGCCAAGGAAATTAAGATACAAAATTAATTATGAAACATAATTTTTCTGTAGCTTCTTATTGTGAAATAGACAATATTCCTATTGTCGATGTGCGGTAGGCTTCTTATTGTGTTTGCTGTTTCATTTAGGAGCTGGGGAAAACATGGTCAGCAGCCTCGTGTAATTATGTGTGTTGAATTGTTTCATAATTTCTGTTTTTGTTCTGACTGAGGTTGTGTGTTACTCTAATTACAGTCCCAAATAAAACTTTAAGACCATTAGCTTATATCACATAAATAAATTCCTGTTCATACACTTTCGTCAAAAATGTTTCCGTGATGATACTAAAAATAACTTTGCCTCTTATGCCTCTGTTATGTAGAAACCATTCTGCTCAAAAATTTACGTTTTGAATTACGATTTTTTAAATTGAAAATTGGCTATTCAAAAAATCAAGCTTTTCTTCCGACGTATTGATTTGTAAACACTAAACCAACATGTTTATCTTAGTGTTAATTCTTTTCTAGGAGTAGCCTATATGATATCAATGAACGTTTAGGTATAAGAAATAACATTCCCAAAATGTCTTCATCATTTTACTTTTTTTTCTGTACGGTACTTTCTGGAAAGTTTTAAGAAAATAACCAAGGAAGTTTTATAAAATTAAAAAGTTCGTAATTCGAAAAGTAAATATCCGAGTAGTAGGCTACAATGGTTTCTACTTAACAGATGCATAAAAGGCAAATTTAATTATATAATCAACACGGAAACATTTTTGACAAAACTGTATGACAAGTTTTGTGAGCAATTTTAAATTACAATTCATGGACTTCACCTTTCATTTCTATCCCGTTAAAGTGATTGGATCAATGTTACCTATACTTAAGAAACAGTTTACATTCTTGATCATTTTTATTAGTAGTTGCCATTCTGAGCATTACTTTTCCTACCGGTGGAAATATCAGAACTTTCAGAAACAAAATCTGCTGATACAAAATACCCAAACTATTGACGTTATTAAGAGTTCTTGATCGTGTTAGAAGCCATTCTTCAGCGTTGCCTTAGTAATCAAAATTTCATGTTTTTCAGACATGTTGACCTACTGTAAAATATTAAATTTCGATCTAGAGTTCTACTGGACCGATTTAAGGGACATTGGTAGTGAGTTTTCTAACTTCCGTATTTCTAAACAGAATTTTACGAAATTTTGTCAGTTAACTCCATGCTTAGAAATTAACACGTACTCCAAATGTGTTCGTAATTGTTCAAATAATTTTCAAGATATACTGTAAGTATTTTTCATAAAATATCTGGGACTATAAAAGAATCCACAGTAACCAAAACCTTCCACACGCATTAATATCGTAATTAAAAATTCAATACTTTGATATTATATGCGCCCAAGCATTTCGTACAACTTTACAGAAAGATTTCTAAGGAACCTCAGAAATTCAGGTATAGGCGTAATAACTTTTAATTACACACATGAAAGCCTATATTTTTTGAAAATTGAAAAAAAAAATACTCAGAAGAATGAAACCTGCAACTTTAACCTGAAACATTATTTATAGACTAATTTAAAAAATGGAAAACCTCATTCAATGACAATAAAATATGATGCGTGTAGGGCATTATGAAAATACCACCACAACAGATTGTCACATGGTTGACAAACCTCAGTACCAATGCCCGTGAAAAAACTCTTATGTCGTTAAAAATCTATTGTTGATGGGGTTTCAAAAAAGGTCTCTAAATGGCAGTTTACTCGGAAAACCCGCCGTAAAAGTGGATAACTTCTACTTTTTTAAGTGAAAGGAAGTTCTACTGGACCGACTTAAATAACTTTTACAGCATATCCTTCGAAAGTTTATGACTTAATAATAATAATAACAAAAATAACAATTAATATCAATTTTGCTGTACCAGCTCCTCGACCTCTCAAATGGTCCCTCGCGGAGAAAGGTGATATCAGTGGGCATGCAGCCACTGACAAAAGGAAATAAAAAATGTTTGTCTTGGTATTTCCAATCTTCTATAAATATTTGAACAAAGTACGGCAACATTTCGAGAAACATCATTAAGTAGGATAAAATTGTTTCTGTCAGATGTTAGGAGTTATCTGATGTAATTATGATTTGGAACAAACGGTTGGTAAGTAGAAATTGATACGTTATCTTTACGGTATTTTGAGAGTTCTGTCCTGTTATGAAAATAAGTATGTGGGATTATTTCCTGATCGAAACAAAAAAAAAATATACAAATAATTTGCGAGCGAACACCCCAAACATTCTTGAGAGTGCCTTAAGTAGTATGCTTCTCTCTTAAATACCGTTAGTTTATAAGGATTTCAATTACTATCGCAAGGTTTTGAACCAAACTCGAGGTATTAAAATGTTCAGAAATAATTTGAAAATTACTTTCGCTTACGTTGTTTTTGAGAATTTCATATATTTTCGTACTCTGATCTAATTTCTCTTCATTTCTTAGCATATTGTTTTATGTTCTACCAACATTTTCTTCATATTAAACTAGTGTGTATCAATTACCAAGGAGACAAGCAATAACATCATTAGCTGGTGCCATTCCTGTGTATCAGAATGCTCAGGTTTCAATACTCAGTACTGTGTAATCTAAATCTCATTAAGTTTCTTGAATCAAAGTTCCTGTTGAATTGTTATTCCAAAGATATTTGCAGATCTGCTTGGTCATCCATTCTGTATAAATGGCCAATAGGTATCAATCGCCTCTTCCGTATTGTTCCCGTTATATTTTCTCTGTTCAGGTATATTTCATCATTACTTCTTAATTTCTAGAATTCAGCAGTACTTAGAGGGTATTATTATTTTAATATTTCATTCTACGTCTTCTAATTTTTCTAGCTTGTAATTAAGTACTAGATATTCACACACGTGTAGTAATTTCGGTTTGATTATTATCGTCACATTTGACAAGATATTATTATTAAAAATCCGTACATTTACATTTAAAGGCATTCTCCTAATTGCACTATTGGGTCACATACTGTAGTTGCCCTCCGGGTTGGTTTGGATCGTCTCCATAAATGGTTAGGATCCTTTGCAGAAAAATAAATAATAATAATAATAAACGCATTAATAAAACAAGTAGTTCCTTGAAGAACTATATAGCCTATTTTCATATATCCTACTTATGTTAATTGCCTCTATCAGCATACAACATTTCAGTTTGATTGCTGTAATAGATTCGTAGATATTGAGAACCGACTAAATATTTCGGAAGGTCGCCATGCTGGATTTTTATATATGTAAGTTCTAGAGTTATGTACTGTTACTTGAAGATTATTGTGTACGTGTAGTATTCAAACTTCAATCGCATGATTAGGACACAAGATGTAAAAACGAGATTTTAAAATTTCGCGTAGCTGCCATCCTGTGGCTATGGAAACAATTGAAATAAATCTGATGCCAGTGGATTAACATTTGTATAAGGATTTACTGTACCAAGTTTCACTGCACTCGGATGGTTAAATTACGAAAAACGTCCATGTGAATATTTATATTTCGCGTCGCCGCCATGTTGGATTTGTGATCACCAGGTTATTGAACGTCCTATAGGTGAACTTAAGTTCATAGCCCCTATGAACATTAAAAAATCAGTTTGATTGCTATAATACATTCGTAGATATTCAGAGCCGTCTAAATATTTCGGATGGTCGGCATGTTGGATTGTTATATGTATAGGCCATTGAGTCATGCACCATTAAAGGAAAATTATTGCGTAGGTTTATCATTCTATCTTTCACTTCGATCGCATGATTACGACAAGAGAAATAAAAACTTAATTTTAAAATTCGCACAGCCGCAATCTTGAGGTTATGTAAACAATTGAACTAAAT
Organism: Meconema thalassinum; assembly: GCA_946902985.2. Classification (NCBI taxonomy): domain Eukaryota; kingdom Metazoa; phylum Arthropoda; class Insecta; order Orthoptera; family Tettigoniidae; genus Meconema; species Meconema thalassinum. The sequence goes on along the minus strand of OX336388.2, from coordinate 493,059,676 downwards.
TAGATACCAGTGCATTACAATGTGTATAAACATTTCCTGTACCAGATTTCATGGCGTTTGGAACATTAAATCGCGAGAAAGTTATATTTAAAATTTTCAACTTTGCTTGGCCGCCATGTTCGTTTTGTAGTAAAACGGTCTTTTAAAGTCTTATAGATAAAATTCCAGTAGTACCCTTTATCTCCGTACAAAATTTCAGGGTGATACCGCTAATAGTTTCTGAGATATAGAATGCCGGTGAATTATTTCGTACAGCCGTCATCTTGAGAACGAAGTTAGATGTCGGTGCATTACAATGTGTATAAACATATACTGTACCAAGTTTTATTGCGTTTGGTTGGTTAAATCGCGAGAAACGTCTATTTAAAAGTCGCAAATTCGCTTGGCCGCCATGTTGGTTTTGTAGTTTCCTTTAGCACCGTAAAAAATTCCAGGGTGATATCGATAGTAGTTTCGGAGATATTGAATGCTGGTGAAATATTTTGCACAGCCGCCATTTTGGATTGGTGAGACGTAACAAAATTTGAAGGGTACGGTCGGGGCCGTCCTGAATTGTGCTATGAACTTACCGAGTTTCATTGAAATCGCTCCACACACACCATCACACACACACACACACACAGACACACGGACAAAAGGTGATCTCATAAGCCAATTTTTTCATATATGAAAATAGGCTAAAATAGAAGAACTTAAAACAAAAAAAAAGATTTTTCTTTGTTCTGAATGTGTTAGAATGTCTTGAAAATAAATACATTATGGCCTAAGGCTATGGACTATGTTTGTACTCTGCGGTAAAATGTATTTCCGTAGACAGACACCTTGATTGTAGATTAAATACGTAAAATGTAAGTAATAGCTTGCATAACCGAGTACAAAATGACTGAGGATTGACATCTAGCAGAGTTTTGCACTTGGGAAAACTTGGTAAGTCATCGAATGTATATATACACGATTTTCAGAAGTTAGAAAATACTGTAACAGAAAAATCTCCTCCAAGCAAAGGCCCGAGACATTTAATCTAATCCCTGCCCATGATAATTACAGATATACACACTACTAAAGTCACCACAGAAACGCTGGTTATCAGACAAAATGACCACACACCCAAGTACACAGGGCTGATTCCAAGATGTCCCAAGCCCTTAAAACAAATTAACAATTTCATTCGAGGTGGGCTCTTGACACCCGTTTGCTGTGAGCTACTTTCATTGTTGCTAAGGACATTTTAGTCATCAGTCCCGTGATGTTGTAAGACCAAAAGCTATCAAATGACCTGTAATTTTCTGGTAGCCTTGCAGGAATGCAAGCAACTAATTATTCAGATCCGGGAGTGGAGATCTGGAACCTCAGTCGTAATTTCGACAGTGGATCTCTGTCAGCTAGTGACGTAACCTTGGAATTTACAACACGGTCTTCCCACATAGTTTTTAAACATATTGGTGACATCCCTCCAGTAGTATTTCTGCTCATAATATCGCTTATCGCACAACATTTTATCTTAACCCTCGAAGTGCTATCGTCTGACTACGAGACAATTCGGACCCCCACTGAAGTGCTATCGTCTCGCAGTGAGATGATTCTTAAAATCGATATAACAACTCGCAAAATCTATATAACAATCGATTTTACGAATAGTCTCGCTGCGAAATGAAATTCTCTATCTGGTAGGCAATGCAAGTTGGTTTTTGATCTTTTGGAGAAAAACAAATGATGATTCTACTTATTTATATATGTGATTGAAAAACTATGAAAAGTGTTGTGGTTAGGCTTTTTACCTGTGACTCTTTTATTATTCATAACTCATCAAAGATTCTATTATTATTTATCATTGCGCTTGTAATGAAATTTGGGACATTTTGTATATCTTCGAATTTTATTTCAGATAAAGTAGTGCTTGTGACCAACCTCCAAAATTGGAATATCTTTTGTATTGTTTTTAAAAATCTGACAAATCATCCATTATAATTCTACTGGATAGGCTACTTGTAAGTAAAAAATACCTAGACTATTCTTATCTTATTCTCTAATTTTTCCTGAATACATTGATACATAATAGGCCATATATAGTTACAGATTTGTATTTATTATATTTTTTTTAAATATATCTGCACGCTGCCTTAAAAATGCATAGCACTTAGGAGTTAAAAGTTCAGCACTTGGAGGGTTAATGAACTGTTTATGTGAAGCCAGAGACGGCGGTCCTACATTTCAACTACTCAACGTTGGTTACCTGATTGTACAAATCATAAACACGCACAGATATGAAAGTTTGAAGGCCCATACGCTAACGAAGGTATTATTATCAATAAGAACAATGAAGTAAAATCTATCATACACTTGGAAAATAGATTATGATGTTAATTCATTTTGGTGGTTTTGGACATCTTGGCCGTCAGCTCCGCGTACTTGTGTGTGTTTAATTTATCTGGTTGCCTGTGATTCTGTGGGGACTGTAATAGTGTAGTTATCAGGGTCACAAACGGGAGAGGTGTCCCAAGACTTGAAATAAGGTTCCAAACAAACCCCGTGGTTCTACAGTCCATGATGAGACTAGGCTTGCCAAGCGACGGTTGGCCTGCAGATCGTGGGGAACGGTGGTCAGCGCATCGGTTCCCCTCAGCCACTATTCTTCGTTTTCGTTACCGGGGCGCTGCCTCAATGTCAGCTACTCAATTGTCCTCACGAGGCTGGATAAATCCCGTCCTAGCCCTCACGTTAGTTTCTAAAATCCCTGACCGGGCCAAGAATTGAACCCAGGGCCGGCGAGGTAAAGTATCCCACTACCCCGGTATTTGCCTGGTGGGAGTATGAACAAACCCGGGGAAAAAACACTGACAGTGCTGTGAATCGAACCCCCAACCTCTAGACCAGCAGCAGTTCCCCATCGCATTCGTGGTGAACGATTTAACGCCCACGGCTGAGCCTCGGAATTAAAGAATTTGAAAACGGAGGCCTTCTTAAACAATAATTGGTTCCTAACATGCAATTTTTTGCAAAAAACATTTTTATTTTCTTTAATCAAAGCCCTTGAATGTACACGTCCACCCCTTATTAGCCTATTCCCGTTTTCAGCGGGGTTAGGGATAATCAACGCACCTACAATAATAATAGTCTAATAATAATAAATATTTAAAAATATCTAAACCATCAGCTTGTAAGAGAAACCTAAGATCACGCACCAAATGAGAAACGAGTGAATTACGAGCATATTCATTGTAAAAAGAAGTCCATAGCTGTATGAGTAATATGCATCAGACCAACAGATGTGTGAAAATCCCAGGTTAGGAGGTCCATTACTGCAGCTAATATCTTCCAATTAAAGGGGCTATAACTTACGTAAATTATTCAGATCTGTCGTAGTTACCGGTAGCTGGTAGGCTGAAATAAGTAAGTTTCTTAACCAGTTAAAGTGGGCGATATATATTTTATTTATATTGTTCCCATTGGCATAAGTTATGCTCGGCACACACGAGGTGAATAATTGTATGAGACACTTCGCATGTAAACTTCACTCTTGACCTCCAACGTGAGTGGAGATTAATGCAAATTGTGTGTCTTTGCCTTTTGCGTAGACACAAACTGGTGATTTGAAATGAGACATCTTGATGAATTGCTACGAATTTATTATGATAATTTTCTTTAAAGCCGCCATCTGTTGTTTATTTGAAGAACGCTATAGGTTAATCCTCTGACAGTGTGGAGTCCTAATTTTTAAAATTGTAGCAGTGTGGACTCTGATTAGGCTAGTATGATGATGAAGATGATGATAATAATTTTAATTATTTAAATAATATAATTCCTTGCATTATATTAATAATAATAATAATAATAATGATACCTACTTCTTTCTTTTTGGCGGAGGAGGAGAAATGCATCTACACACATCGTGTCGGACTTCTGAGTTGCAGACTACCGACTAAAACATCCCCCGTTACTTCTGAACACTAGCCTGGAACCGTTTATCACATTACATCAAGCTAGAGCCATTTTCTCTTTGCCCGTAGGGCACACTTCCATATTGAATTATCTTGAATTATGTTCTCTTTGTTCCGAGAATATTCTCAATAAAACTTGCTACCAGCTTCAAATTTACTTCATGGTGTTGTATCGCCGCAACAATGTTATCAGGAGATTTCGCTGTCTCAATGTGTTCTTCAAGGGACTCTTTATTTTAGACTCATTGGCATTGGCATCTTCTACATTTCTTGTCCGTAATGATAGACTAAGAGTAATAGTAATAATAACTATGATAGACTAACAGTAGTTATAATTTATTAGTAGCCTTGATTATCGTTATTATTGTTAATATTTTAAATCCTTCAGTATGCCTTCCTTCGGAGGGGAAGTAAAGCCGGCGGGCCCATGTCATAGATTTATGGCACGTAAAAGAACCTACCACTGCAATTGGTAGTGTGTAGCAAAATCTGTAGGTTAGGCCTATATTTGGCTATTTAGAAGTGCTCTATCAAGTTCCAACGTTCGCTGCTAGGTGTTAGTGAAAGTAGCATCTGCTTGTCAAAGTTGGAACTACTTGAAATTGAACTTGTTAGGAGACCTCGGGCGTTCTATCAAAAATACCCTGCTGTGTCCATTGGCTGCAATTCATATAAGTGACCGGGAGGTAGATGGTCTCACCAATTACAAATTCACACTGCGCCCGTGTGACAATGTCCTTCACTTGCATTCTTTCTCCTAACGCTAGTCCTGCGGCGTAGCTGTTCTCATTACTTCATGCGCCGCGGCAAAGAGGGCAGCTTCAGCAAATCCGGAGATCGTAGGTTCGAATCTGGTGCTGACAGCGGTTATTCTGAGTGTGGTTATTCCCTTCCAAATATAAGGTGCGTTCAAAAAGTAACGAGCCGGAGGCATAATTACAGAAACCAGTACCTGTATGTTAGAAGTATTGGCCCTGGCTGTTGAGGCACTTATCCCACTGTGACACGAGGCGATGAATGGCTGACTCATAAAATGCCCTGGGCTGCGATGTGTACCAGTTCCACACGTACAGCTGGACGTCGGCGTCCGAGGTGAATCGTTGGCCCCGCAGAGCCCTTTTCAGGGGACCAAACATGGCGTAATCACAGGGAGAGAGGTCGGACTATATGGAGGGTGGCCGAGAACCTCCCATTTGAATTTCTGCAGGAGTGCCGCGACTGTGTTGGCCGTATGAGGTCGTGCATTGTCGTGGAGTGACCACGGCGGCTATGGCGTTCACTGTCACCCGGCGGTCCTGGGTAATGAGTGCATCAACCAGCTGGACGTTGTAATCGTCAATGCAGGGGAGTGCCCCAGACCGGGCATCATCGGCTAACGACACCCGTCCTTCCCTGAAGCGCTTGTGCCACGCCTTGACCCTTGCAAGGGACATGCAGTGTTCGCCGTACACTTGTGACATTCGGCGATGAATGTCCGTTCCCCCTACTCCTTCCGCTGTCAGAAACCGAACAACACCTATTTGCTCTTCGGTTGACGCCTCCATGTCACTGTTTGCAATGCGACTGGCAGCGTTGGACAATTGATGCATGCTGCTGCTCGCTTTGCATCGTCACGTGACGTGCACGCGTGCCCTCTAGCGACGGGCTGTGACCTTCCACGCTCTGGTCGGAACCACACCTCGTTACACACCCCACGATTAGCCGATCTCGTCACCGGTTTGCGCATTCCAGCCTCTGGCTCGTTACTTTTTGAACGCACCTAATATATGTCGGGATAGTGCCTTACATCTAGTCCCGGGGATCCCATCCCTGTCACTGGTTCAGTTACACACACTACTGCAGTCATCACAGTAAACAGGTTATTAGACAAGTTCACCACACACCCAACAACACGGGACTGATGTCCGAGTTATCACATGCCCCTCAAAGGAATTAACAACAATCTTGATAGCATTTTGTAGCAAAAGTAGGAACTACTTGAAAAATTGATCGTCTGCAGTCCTTGTACCTGAATCACAGATAACTCACACTAATACAGCCATCACAATTATTAACACTGGTTATAAGACTAATTCTACACACACACCCACAAAGTGATTTGTTTTAAGGAAAAGTATATTGTTGTTGTTGTTGATTACTTAGAGGTTTTGCGACGTCGTGGTCATGTAGCCCCGTGTACTCGGGTGTGTGTAGAATTTGTTTGATAACCTGTGTCACTGTGATGTCTGTACTAGTGTGCGTATATGTAATTGAGGTAGGATTTGGGTAGAAAGAGGTCGTGGCCTTAACTTAGGTAACTTCCCGGCATCTGCCTGGAGTAGAAGTGGGAAACCACGATAAACCCCTTCCAGGATGGCTGACGTAAGAATCGAACCCATCCCTTCTCAGTTTTGCTTCATAAGGCTGAGTGTACCCGGTTCCTGCCCTCAGACCAGAATTAAATTTCTTGGCAGAGCCGGGTCTCCGCGGTGACAGCCAAGAATGCTGGGTACTCAGCAGCGAGGCCGACAGAAGTAGAGAAGTGAACAGTATTGTCACATATCGTCGCTGTGCCTGCACAACCCGCTAAGTGACAATGTTGTTCTTTTCCATACTGTAATGTAGCACCAGTCACGCCCCAGCCACAGAGGAGTAGGTTAACTAGGATTTGCTTCTGGTGGGGGATGAGCAGAGTCAAAATTACTTGGGGAGGGGTTGAACGTAATGATACATAATCAATGAAAGCAAATAACGGTCCCGAGGTTTCAAACCTCCTATCTATATTTTTAGCCTTTTTTTAATTTATTAAAAAAGAAAAAAAAGCCTTATGGGATCAAATTTTCTCTGTGGGTGGTGTGTATGTGTGTGTCTGTGTTTGTATCCCCCTAATAACTTCTAAACGGCTGGAGCAATTACAATGAAGCTCGGTAAGGGCATAGTACTACAGTATTTTGGCCGACCTCGACCGAGCCCTTCAAATTTTATTCCGTCTCACCAATCCAATATGGCGGCTGTGCGACATATATCACCGAAACTGCTGTATTACGCATATCACTCTGACATTTTGTACGGTGATAAAGGGCACTACTAGAAGTTTACCTGAGGCTTTCAAAGACCTGTTAACTACGATACGAACATGGCGGCCAAGCAAAGTTGAAACTTTTAAATAGACTTTTCTCGCGATTTAATCATCCTATCGCAATTAAACTTGGTACAGCAAATGCTTAAATACATTGTAATTTACTGGCATCTAATTTAGTTCAATTGTCTACATAACCTCAAAATGGCTGCTGTGCGAAATATTTCACCGGCTTTCTATATGTCCGAAACTATTACTGGTATCACCCTGAAATTTTGTACGGTGATAAAGGGTAGCCTACTACTAGAAGTTGAGCTATGAGACTTACGAAAACCTGTAAAATACAAAACGAACATGGAGGCCAAGCGAAGGTGAAACATTTTAATAGAATTTTCTCGCGATTAAACCATCTGAGCACAGTGAATATGGTACAGTAAATGTTTATACATATTGCAATGCACTGGCATCTAGTTTAGTTCATTTGTTCACATAACCTCAAGATGGTGGCTGTGCGCAAGTTTTATTATTTTATTTTTATTATATATTAATCATGCGACCGAAGTGAACGTTTGAATAGTGAATCTACGCAAAAATCTATGGTCTGCATATATATAAATCCAATATGGCGACCTACCGAAATATTTAGACGGTTCTCAATAGGCCTATCTACGAATCTATTACAGCAATCAAACTGAAAATTTGTATGTTGATAGGAGCAATTAACATAAGCAGGGTATATGAATATAGGCTGTAGGCCTATAGTTCTTCACGGAACTACTTGTTTCGTGTTTGATTTCCTTAGCATTTGACACGCTGTATTTGCACTTGCCAAAGCTCGAAAATTATCGATTTTGCTGATATCAAATTACATAGAGTCCAGTTTTCTTCGAGAAATCGTCTGGCCCTGTCTATTCCCCGACATTGTATAAACTACAGTTTCCAAGAAAAGTTTAACTTAAAACAGCAACACAACTTAACACAGTACGATTCACTTTCCCAAATGACACTCGCACTCGGATTCTAACAAGGTAAAATGCATGGACAATAACCATTATGAAGATGGTATTGCATATTAACCGTGTTGACTGATATTATTCTCAAATTATATAAAAGTCGCCTTGACAAACACTAGATAGTAGTCTAATAATTAAATTAACACGTATATGTTTCGTTATATCAATGATAACTTCATCAGCGTGAATTTTTTTTAGAACCTACGGTATCTTAACAAAAACCTGAAAAGAAAATGAATATTCTTAAAATAAGTCATTAATTTAAATAAATGAAAGGTCACTGAAAACAATTAATAAATAATTATAGGATGTGTGAAATACTTGGTCGTACTGAAATATGAGTCACATCAATACATTTTGCACATGGGAAAGGTTTGCAACCTTTCATTTATTTAAATTAATGACGTATAATAAGGATATTCATTTTCTCTTTAGGTTTTTGCCAACATGCCGTAGTTTCTAAGACGAAGTTATCATTGATTTGACGAAACATGTACGTGTTAATTTAATTATTAAACTACTTTCTAGTGTTCGACAAGGCGCATTTTATAATTTGAGATTACTAACAGGATGACAAGTGTTTTTTTTAAAGGATGTGTAGTGCCACCCCTCTAGCTAACTGAACAACTGACTAGTTTGCGTATTCAGTAACTGTCAAGTTACGGTAAAACTGAATATTTTACACGAAAGAAAATAAATGCTTTCAAATTAATACCGGTATGAACTTACACAATCCAACCACTTGTCAAAATCCGGAGTTTGGTTTCATTCAAAATTAAAAACATCACATTTCATAGCCTATTATTATTATTTGGCTCAGGTCAGGATTGATCAACCAAACCCCCCCCCCCCCCCCCCCTTAACATTTAGTGGTATATAGCCCCACATAACATTCCCGTAAGGTTCATTTGCCTATAATTTTATTAATGCAGCCAATGGTCATTTATTTTATGTTCAGTCGGGTCAGGGAAGGAATTTTTGAAAGGAACCGTCCCCGCGTTTGCCTGGTAGTGAAAATTGGAAACCACGGTAACCATTTTCAGGACTGCCGAGGTGGGATTCGAATCCCACGCTCTACCGATGCCAGCGGGGCATAATGTAGCGCGTTAGCGATCTCGGCCACCGTGGCCGGTTTTATATTCCTATGCTCATCGGTAGAGATAAATAACCTGTAAGGAATTGTTCGGTTGGGCTGTACTACGTACACCATCCACGTAGACTACGGTGGCGTGACTTACGTTAGGGAACAGAATCGAAGTGAAGAACATCGTCACATAGCAAATTTTACAGGCACAGCGACGATATCGGTATTTAAAGGTGCAGCAACGAAATGAGAATACCAACAAACTACTATATTATAGACATGTTACCTGCAAGCACTTAATTAGGATATTGTCTACTGCCACCCACGTGATTTAAAGAGTGTGTAAATAATGTCTGATGTCAGCCCCATATTGCAGGGTTAACATGTTTGCTTCTCTCCCCCCTCCCCAGGAGACTCCAGTTCCCCGCCAGACATTCAAGTCGGGTGTGAGGGTCAGGATAGGTTACAGGATAAGTGGTTAGATGCTTTATACAGTGACAGCCTTCCCTATAGAACGGAGCTTCGCCTGCACCGTGTTACGGACGAAGCGCGTTGAGTCAGCGCTAGTTGACTAGCATCTACCGTTACACAACAGCGCGTCGGGAAGACCCGCATGTGGCCATAGCTTAATTACATTCCCAGCTGGCACGATACCTTAGTTGAGAGAGTAAAGACTTGTTAATCACTGTATCTCGTGAACATTGTTAGATATAAAACAAAACATAGAATTTTCCTAGTGAAAAGTTATCTTCTCAAGAATAAGTCTTCTAGGAGCCTCAAACGAAAAGTATAGGCTAGATAAACAATCCTCATGCTCTGGAGACTCTCGACAACGAAATAACTGCACTGATACCAAATATCAGTGAGGATGAATTACAGCGAGTGTACCAAAACTTCCTACGTTGGTGCAACGTATGTTTAGAAAATGAAGGACAGCATTTCCAGCAACTACTCTGAAATTCATCTAAATAATGATGATTAGTCTATTAAATACGTTAAAAAGTGTAAATGTGTTAAACTAGTTGGGCACTACGCTGTTGCTAGGGGCAGTGCCTTGCTCGACGGGCGGCTAGTCACAGTGCCCCTGTCGTCACACGGCGCCTGCGAGATTCGGAATTCAAGGCTCGCACAGTATTAGACAAGGCCTAAAGCCAAAGAGTGCAGTTGGGTGTGGCGTTGAGCCTGGGCTGTTACTTTTCACGGTTAACAAACAGCGAACGACGTTACTAATTACATTGAGTAACTGTGACGCAACCAGGCCTACTCTTTACAATAACACAGTATGCCCGTTACTTTTTCAAATTGGAACAGTCAATGTCATTGGAGTTTCTCATTTTATTTTGAATATCATTCATATTTATTTCGTAAACAGCAATAACATTCAACATGCTAGGAAAATCTCTATGTGTAAAAATTAATGTTACATGATAGTTTGTATACATCCGATTGCGATGAAACTTTGGTAAGTTGTTGTATACACACCTGAAAAGGTTTATGACTTAGTAAATCCATTTTACAATTAAATTGGTATCACACGAGTAGATTCAACAAATGAGTGATGGTGTGCGAATCATTACAACAAAGTCCCATATACGTTTGTTGCAATGCATGCCGGGTACAGCTTGTGTAATATATTTATCGTATTGATTAATAGATGACTCCTAGAAATACAACGCCAATCAATACAAATTAAGAAACATCTATTCAATTATTGAACAACTATTCAATTGTTCAATTGTTGTACACGTTTCGGCTAGACAATGAAGCGTTCTTCAGCTGAAAGTTCAATTAAGAATATTAATTAAGATATCGTTATGTAAAAACTATAATGTACTGATTACAAACAACAATAATTTGCTACGACTAAACCTCAGAATATTATTAAAAGAAGTGGATATCTTTACAAAGAATGAATGAAAATTTATATATTTGACAACAGTACATTATGCAACGAGCCTATAATGGCAATATATACAATATTTATTTGTATATATAGGCGAGTTGCATACGACTGTTTATGTTCGATGATAATTATAACTATTTTATGTTCGAACATAAATATTCATAAATATCTGTCAAGATTTCACCAGTTTTATGTACTGAACAGAGCACTTGAGACGCAGAGAATACATTGTATTTGACCATGGCCTCCTCAAATACCCCACAATGACACTAGCCACACAGTGACATTTAATCTAGAAGGCCGTGGACGTCAGCGCAGATGCGATGCTATACTTACCTAATTGGTCACACAGCTGTTTCTTGAGCTCTGATTGGTGGGAGAAACTGTTTCATAATGAAAAATAGTGTTATAATGACCCTCTTTATGATACTATTTTCTAACATATAATATTTACATTTCGACATCGTCGAACATAATGAAATGAAAATCCACAGCCTGCTTCCAGTCGACCTACCGGGTCAGGGAATGGAATGAATGAAGCATCCATCTAGCGGCGATGATATGGACTGTGCCGGCTGCCGAAGCCTGTCGCACTCCCCTGGGACAATGCTTAAATGAATGACAGATGAAATGAAATGATAGTGGAGAGTGTTGCTGGAATGAAACTGTGACAGGAAAAACCGGAGTAACCGGAGAAAAACCTGTCAGCCTCCGCGTTGCCCAGCACAAATCTCACATGGAGTGACCGTGATTTGAACCACGGACCCAGCGGTGAGAAGCCGGCGTGCTGCCGCCTAAGCCACGGATCCTGCACCGTCGATCATAATATTTATTTGTATAATTATGAGTACCGGTAGCTCATTAAAATGAAGTTCTAAAATGTAAAAACCTAATGAGCTACAACCTCGTAGCCATTTGTGACTTTTGATGCGTTAACTTTGCTATTCCATATCTTAACGTGAATACCAAATGCCATTTAATCAATTTATTTCCTAGTCAGTAAGGTGTCCAGTAAATCGCACGCAGCACGGCCTCTACATGGAGTAATTGTAGCTGATGCGAACGAAACCATTGGTCTATACGTAATCATTGGTCCCTACTTTGTTAGATGACTGTCTGGACGAGAATTACTGATTGCACTACAAGCAAGGGCGTCTGGGGCGTAAGCTCCAGGTTATTTTTGTTTTGTATGTGGAACAGTATTGTCACGAGGACAATGTCAAGACTGGGCGCGATTTACGCACATTTCTCGATGGTCGCGATTTTCGTACAAACGTCAGTAATATTTAAATTAATGTAAATTAATTAAATCGTAATTTATTTATATTAATTTATATTAATTGAAAAATTGACTAAGGTGGAAATTAATTCATTAAATACAATTTGGAAATCACTTTGATTCAATCGTCAATACGGAAACTTCTCCTTAGATATAATTAAGTTCTTATCTCTGCGTAGATTATACTTCTTGTGGTTCGCAGTTTCTTCTCATTCCTTTACTGGCTGCGTGGCTCAGCGGTAACTTTCTCGCTTGCTGTTCCCAAGGTTGCAGGATCGAATCATGGTGCTGTCAGTTGGCATTCGAGGGTGCGCAAATGTGCGGGAGTCGTGTCAGTAGATTTACTGGTACGTTAAATTTCCCTTCGGGGCTAAATTCTGGCACCCCGGCATCTCTAAAAGCCGAAGTAGAGCTCAGCAACTTGAAGTGAGACCCTGGCGACAGCGCTAGCTCTGTCAGCCAGTGTGACAGAGAGGAGGGCAAGCTTGAGGGAGAGAGTGGACTGTGAACGCTTGTCAACACATCTATTGGCTCCCGGCCAGCGATGGACTACACCCCTCTGTACAGATATTGGTCTTGCTTGAGTTGGTCAGAGCGGGCAGGGGGAAGTACTTTTAGTTCGCATTTTTTCCGGGGTTTCAGTTAGAGTTGCTGAGCTCTAGTTAAAAGGGACGTAAAACCAATAACATTATTATTATCATCTTCTCATTCCAGAACTTCGTTAATTTACAGTCCTGCGGGATACATCAAATTGTTTAAGTACATAATAATCAAGAGAAAGTGTTTTCTAGATTTCAGTAAATTGCTCTTTAGAGCCTTCTAGCGACTTGACATGAACTGTTCTTGAGCTTTGACTGTTGTAGGGATTCGATTCCCGAGGGTAGTCTTGATGAAAGGTATTTTATCCTTTGAACTTACAGCAGTAGTGCACTTTCTCAGAAGCTATTTCTTTTCACGTTTACTTCATTTATATTTCATAGTAGTTTCGAACATTCTATGCGTCAGAGGTTGAGATAATGTTCTTACAAGTATTGTACGTGTTGCTAACACTAGAGTTATGAAATGAAATTTTATTCTGGTTTAGTTACATTTTCGTACAACTTCCTCTCAACTTGCCAAATTCTTTATGCTTATACACAGGAAAATGAATCTAAGATGAATTCCTCTTTTGGACAGCTCATCCACATACGGCTAGGAGGCGTGACCAATTATAAAGAAGATATTGCTAAAGAAGAGCATTGTGGGATACGAGGTATTGTACGTTAAGGAACGATATATTAACCTACTATGGGTGAGGACGTGAGGTGACCGCTTAGCACGTGTCTGTCTACGCCTCTGTTGGGATATGTACCCCGAGACTTGAAATGGAGGAAGCTCGACTAACTCAGCATTTGTCTGGATGGGGTATGGAAAAATTCGTAGCTATACCGCTCCCAGGGTAACCGCCGTTAGTCCTGGATCGTCTCACTCAATTCTCCCAGGTTTTCACTTAGCACACAGTGATACATTGCATTCTTGTCTTGTCACATACAGTAGGAATAAGTGGCTTACCTTTGGAAACAAGTTTTTATACATTAATTTCTCTTTATGTGTTTTTTATTGAAACTCTGTACCGTGAAACTAATATGCCGCTAAGCTTAAACATAAGACGGGACAGATTACAACCTGTTGATGCTAATACTTTAGTTAAGGAATTCATGAACTACGGAGCCTTAGCACGTAACACATTAGAATTTACAAAGCATTGATTACAGTATATCGATAATAACATTTCAGAATTAAGTTAACGACAATATTGTTGTTTAAGGTCTTCACGGTCCGGAAAATTGTTGAAGATATCTGACATAGTAGTCTTTTGTTTAAAAATATTTACTTTACATTTTTTTCGTCACACTTCTTTTTTTAGTTTACTTTATTTATGGTCTTTCTTTCATGCAGATGCCTCCAACACTCAGGCCCCGAGCCACAGGCATTAACCACAGGAAATTAATAACATTCTCACGGTCCGACCAGAAATCGAACATGGGACCTTTCAGGCCAAAGCCTAGCATGCTAACCAATTAGATATGGGGACCGGACTAAGATTCTTTGAAATGAGATTAAAAATCCTTCAGTAGGCCTATGTCTTCCTTCGGAGGGGAAGTAAAGCCGGCGTGGCGGTCCCATGTTATAGATTTATGGCATGTAAAAGATCATTCCACAGACTAAACTTGTGTGAAGCTAAATTGTTAGGTTAGAATTCGTCGGAACGCTCTATCAAAGTTCCAACGTTCACCACTAGGTATCATTGATATCTGGGGGGGGAGAGAAAGTTGGAACTACTTGAACTTGAACGGAACCTGTAGCTCACCCTAAGGGTGTCCGCTGGAAGCAGCTACAGACTCAGGCGAGCCAAACATGTCCTCGGATACTCCCGGCACTAAAAGCCATGTGATAAGTAAATAAATATACCTTATACATTATTAATTTATTAGCTTACAGATACGTGCCAAGACGTCTAGCGAAACTTATAGAAGTATTATAATAAGACTTTTCTTTACTTTACCATGCAAAACACAAAATAGAATCATATCAAATGATTATTAAGTTTTAAGTTGGGTGATTCTTTTAACTAACGTAGTATTTGAGGCACTAGGATGTTGAAATTTCCATGGAGAGATTCTATAACGTGATTGTCGGGGGGTTCCTAACCTATCTCCACAGCAGTCAGGTTCAAACTCCCAGGTTCAATTGCATATAACCACTACTACTACAGGTACCACACTTACATAGGTTATAAGACAGATTCCAACCTCACAAAAATACACAGGGCCGAAATGGCCACGATATCAAAGTCCCTAAATAAAACAACAACTTCCACCATGTGGCGTTGTGACTAGGATTCTTAGTTCTCACCACCGAGGTTCGGGTTCGATTTTAAGTTCTGACAATAAATTAAATTCTGATCTGAGGGCTTGAAAGAGTTTCACTCAGTCTTTTAAGACAAAAACTGAGAACGGGTGGGTTGGATTCCTACCTCAGCCATCTTAGAAGTGGGTTTCCTTGGTTTTAAACTTCTAATTCAAACCACGACCACCTACTACCCAAATACACATGGTAGTACAGTCATCACAATGACACAGGTTATTAGTCTGGTTCCACATACATTAATGCGGCTAGCATTAATGGCTGTCGCCCTGGAGATACGGATTCGATTTCCGGCTCTGCCAAGAAATTTTAATTCTGGTCTGAGGGCTGGAACGGGGTATACACTCTGCCTCTTGAGGCAAAACTCAGAAGAGGAGGGTTCGATTCCCCTCTCAGTCATCCTGGTTGTGGATTTCCGTGGTTTCCCCACTGCTACTCCAGGCAAATGCTGGGATGGTTCCTAACTTAAGGCCATGGCCGCCTCCAACCCAATCCTCAGCTGAATTACAAATACACACACTAATACAGTAATCACGATATCACAGGTCATCAGACAATTACGCGTGCGCACACACACACATCCAAGTACACGGGGCTAGATGACCACGATGTCGCAAAGCCCAAAACTGAATAAACAACAACTACTACTGGTCATTACAACTTGCTTGACTGGAAATAGCTACCTGTATTTCTTTAGCACCGAGAGTTTCAGAATACGGGTCCCACATGAAATGATGTTTTAAGTCTGGTAACTCCGGAATAATGAGTTTGCGGAAGTTGTCGTTCCAGATTTTTGATGCTAATGGTCTGATGGGAGATGAAGTTTTGCGTCCGCTAATCTTCCGAGTCCATCTTTGTTATCTTCACATTTCATCGCAAATTCCTTACATATCAATTGCTTCATCCCTTCCCCAGCCCTTGCCGTTTATGAAAACCCAATACCGGTAGCCAAGATATTCTTCTTTGTTCGAGCAGAATGCGACTGACTTTCACACGAATTTTCTGACCATCTCGTGGTGTAGTGGCTAACATTATCTGCTGTCACCCCCACAGGTCCGGGTTCGATTCCCGGCTCTGACAAGAAATTAAATCTTGACTGAGGGCTACAACTGGGTACACTCAGCCTCGTGAGACAAAACAGAGAATATGTGGATTCAATTCTCACCTCCACCATCTTGGAAATGGTTTCCCATTTCTACTCCAGGCAAATACTGGGATGTTTCCTAATTTAAGGCCACTGCCACCACCTTCCCAATCCTTATCTGAATTACAAATACACACACTAATACAGCCATCACAATTACACAGGTTATCAGACGAAATTCCATAAGTACTCGGGGATTAATGACCACGCCATCCAAGCCTCGCAATTGAAACAACAATAACATGAATTTCCTGTAAACACTCTGCCATACAGGCCAGTATAAGATTCATGGTGAAACAGCACAGATTACTGAAACAAACGCTACGCCATAATTCCTTTGATATCTACAGCAGTTACAAGGGACGTTAATCCCATGACATAATACATTATTATTAATGGCTTATTATTAGTCTATTGTTGTTGTTTTTATTACTACTACTATTATTTATTTATTTATTTATTTATTTATTTATTTATTCGTTTCGTTACTTCAACCGTTTGCACCCTAGAGCTTTAACCCTTCTCCAATATTCTCGCATATTTATTCATTTGTTTATTTATTTATTTATTTATTTATTTATTTAAGTTGTTTAGACCCATAAGATCTTAATCGTCGTTTGCGGAAACTTGTCTCTATGTTGGAGTATCTCTCTGTGAATGTGTGAGATTGTAGACGATAACCATCATCTGTGAGTTTAGGACGCAAGATTTTCTGGATGATCTTTCTCTCCGCGTTCCTGATGTTTTCAAGATCTCCTTTGTAGTTGAGGTTTAATGTCTCGCTGGCTTAGAGTGTCTCAGGCTTGATGACAGTCCTGTAGTGTCAAATTTTTAGCCTACTTTTCACCATTTGTGAAAATGAGGAAAACATAGATTCATGCGATCGTTCCGAGCACATGTGTGTTTGTCTGTCCTCCTGTTTGTCTGTGTGTCGTCATCCCTGAATGGCTGCAGCTATCCAAACCAAATTTGGTATGAGTAAAGATCTATACCTGAATATCTCACGGCCATATTTTAAAATGACGTCAGTGCTACAAACTACTGATAAATCACAATTTAAATTTGTGCTTTATGTTGGATATCTCAGAAGTTATGCGTGCATGACAGTGTTGCCAACATGATTATAAGCATGCTGATGAATCCAATTTTTAAATGCCTATACTATCAATTGTATTTTAACCAAATTTCGTACGTACTATGTGTACCATAACAGATATCACTATGCGCATTTTTAAGGGCAACCGGGTCTGCCACCTGTTAATAAATGCTGTCTCTACGTTTAGCCTACTTGTCACATTTTGTAACAAGTAGTTCCGTGAAGAACTATACAGCCTGTTTTCATGTATCCTACTTATGTTAACTGCCACTATCAACATACAAAATTTCAGTTTGATTGCTGTAATAGATTCGTAGATATTGAGAATCAACTAAATATTTCGGATGGTCGCCATGTTGGATTTATATATGTAGGTCCTAGAGTTATGTACGGTTACACGAAGATTATTGTGTACGTGTAGCATTCAAACTTCAATCGCATGATTAGGACACAAGAAGTAACAAGGAGATTTTAAAATTTCGCAGAGCTGCCATCTTGTGGTTATGGAAACAATTGAAATAAATTAGATGCCAGTGGATTAACATTCGTATAAGGATTTACTGTACCAAGTTTCACTGCACTCGGATGGTTAAATTGCGAGAAACGTCCATGTGAATACTTATACTTCGCGTCGCCGCCATGTTGGATTTGTGATCACCAGGTTATTTAAAGTCCTATAGGTGAACTTAAGTTCATAGCCCCTATGAACATAAAAAAAAATCAGTTTGATTGCTATAATAGATTCGTAGATATTCAGAGCCGTCTAAATATTTCGGATGGTCGCCATGTTGGATTTATATATGTAGGTCCTAGAGTTATGTACTTTGGAACATAAGTATTCACATGGACGTTTCTCGCAATTTAACCATCCGAGTGCAGTGAAACTTGGTACAGTAAATCCTTATACGAATGTTAATCCATTGGCATCTAATTTATTTCAATTGTACATGGCCATAGAGTCATGTACCAATAAAGGAAAATTATTGCGTAGGTTCATTATTCAAACTTTCAATTCGATCGCATGATTACGACACAAGAAATAAAAACTTAATTTTAAAATTCGCACAGCCGCCATCTTGAGATTATGTAAACAATTGAGCTAAATTAGATACCAATGCATTACAATGTGTATAAACATTTCATGTACCAGATTTCATTGCGTTTGGAACATTAAATCGCGAGAAAGGTCTATTTAAAATTTTCAAATTCGCTTGACCGCCATGTTCATTTTGTAGTTAACTGGTATTTGAAAGTCTTATAGATGAACTTCCAGTAGTGTCCTTTATGTCCGTACATAATTTCAGGGTGATACCGCTAATAGTTTCAGAGATATAGAATGCCGGTGAAATATTTCGCACATCCGCCATCTTGTGGTTATGTAAACAATTGAACGAAGTTAGATGTCGGTGCATTACAATGTGTATAAACATATACTGTGCCAAGTTTTATTGCGTTTAGTTGGTTAAATCGCGAGAAACGTCTATTTAAAGTCGCAAATTCACGTGGCCTCCATATTGGTTTTGTAGTTACCAGTTTTTCAAAAGTCACATAGGTGAACTTCTAGTAGTTCCCTTTATCACCGTAATATATTTCAGGGTGATATCGGGAATAGTTTCGGAGATATTGAATGGTAGTGAAATAATTCCCATAGCCGCCACGTTGGATTGGTGAGACGTAACAAAATTTGAAGGGCACGGTCGGGGTCGCCTGGAATAGTGCTATGAACCTACCGAGTTTCATTGAAATCGCTCCAGCCGTTTAGAACTTATTAGGGACACACACACACACACCCCTCACACACGCACACACACACACGGACGAAAGGTGATCTCATAAGCCAATTTTTTTTTCAAAATTGAAAATAGGCTAAAAATGAGCAAAAATTAGACGTATGAGCTCGATCTGGGCAAATGTGTGTCTGTTTGTCTGTATGTGTGTGAGTGTCCCCCTATCAATTCCTAACCGGCTGCAGCTATCGGGAAACGAAATTTGGTATGAGTAAATATCAATACCTTAATATCTCACAGCCAGATTTGAAAATTACGTCAGTGCTACTGTTGAAACATCGCAATTGAAATTTGAGCTCGGAAGGTATGCATGGGATCTATTCCAAAATTGGCACACATATGGATAATACATTTTCAGCTTAATTTCCAGGAGGCCATATACGACAGTATTGCCATGATAATTCTAAGCTTGCTGATAGGTCCAATTTTTAAATGCATGTAACATCTTCATTATCAATTGGATTTCAACCTAATTTCGTATGCACTATGTGTACTATAACAGATATGACTATGCATATTCTTAAGAGCAACCAGGGCTGCTAACTGTTAATAAATGCTCTCTATATTTTTATCCTAATACCATGACGAATAGAAATATTCGTCATGCTACTACCAAACTATCAGAAAGTAGGATGCAAGCCAACAGCTCGAAACTTTGAACACGTATAGTACATGACCTTCTAAATTAATTTGGAGTAGCTTATACACGTCAGTGCTGCCAACATGATTCTAAGCCTACTGATAGGTCCAATTTTAAAATGCATGTAACTTGTATACTAACAAATCGATTTCAACCAAATTTCGTATGTGCTTTGTGTAGCATAACAGATACGACTATGGGTATTCTTGAGAGGTATCAGGGCTGCCAACTGTTAAAAAGTGCTCTCTCTATTTTTGTGCTAATTCAAATATATCAGAAAGAATATAAGGTAACAGCTCTAAACTTTGCGCACGTATAGTACCTGTCATTCTATATTAATTTGGAATAACCAATGCTGCTAACAGGATTCTAAGCATGCTGATAGATCCAATTGTTAAATACAGTATTTGTAACTTCCATACTAACAAATGGATTTCATCCAAAGTTGGGACAATAATAGGCCAAGATCATAATATTTCAGATTAATTCTGAGCAACACATACATGACATTGTTGCCAACATGATTTGACGCGCGCTGATAAATCCAATGTAACATTTTATTTCTGATGTATAGATTAATCATTGGCATGAATTTTAAATTTTAAGAAAAGTAGACTCTTTAGTTCGTCGGGGAACTACTTGTCTTTACCCAAATATCTATAGCCTATAACAGAAAATATGCAAGCCAATGGCTCGGAACTTTGCACACATATAGTTCCTGATATATTAGATGCTGCCAACAGTGCTGCCAACATGATTCTAAGCCTGCTGATCGGACCAAATTTCAAATGCATGTAACTTCTCTACTAACATATGGATTTCATCCAAAATTGGCACAATAATAGTTCATTATATTTCAAATTAATTCTGAGCAACACACACATGACATTTTTGCCAACATGATTTTACGCGCGCTGATAAATCCAATATCTAATTGCATGTAACGTCCATGCTAGCCATTTTTTCAGTGTTGCCTTAGTAATCGAATTTTAATGTTTTTCGGTCGGTCAGCACGACTGTACCCAATTGTAATGGGTGGTTTCCTAATCCTGAAATAAAATGTACTTGATATTAATAAATGAACTTATTAATTTCATTATTAAGGGTGCAGCGCACGTATTGTGCATAATGTTGATTACAAACTTGAATAATCACGCGTACCGTCACCTCTCACGGTAACAAAAGATCACAATGGATGATCCCCGATTTTTACAGGTGATCACGTGGTATCGGCATCATTGCATAATCTACCGCATGGGTCATGGAAGTACTCGGTATTCTACAGTTTATGGTAATAATAATAATAATAATAATAATAATAATACAAATAATAATATCATATGGCCTCGGATGCCGGGTGCAAGCTTTGTTATTTGACACCCAAAGGGTAGCTTGCATGTCGAATTTTCGTTGTTCCTTGAAGCACTATGAAAGTCAAGGAGGTTGGATATCCAAGCTCCTTGAACACTATAGCACTTTCTAGTAGAGTAATGAGGAACTTTGTGTTGGCGGAAACTCCCGAGATTAATTTTGCCATTATGAACACGGCCTACTGAATTAAAATGCGTTCTTTGACATGCCAACATCGTATGACATGGTGTCGTAATTTTTGCCGCCTTTCAAAAAAAATCACTTACCACGGCCAGGAGCGAACCTGCAAGCTTGGGGTTAGTAGGCCGACACGTTGACCAGTCACCCACCGTGGCAAGCACAGTTTATGGTTGTACCCATGTACCGCCATCGAGTTTACAAAGTGTCGCAGGTCTTGGTTAGTGTACAGGGTCTTTCATATAAAGTAAGAACGGCGAGCGGCGGTTTTGTCATTCGCTGCTGAAGCCGGCTTGGCCGAGCTTGTGACGCACCACGGCCCCCTGCTGAAGTATTGAAAGCGCGCGCATAGTACAAACTTGACCTTGCAATAAGCGTGCAGGTGTTCAGTCGCCAGTCTGAACCTCAGCTGCTAACATGTTGAGACAGTTATCATTGCAACATCGTATTTTTGTATGTAAATTTTATTTTAATTACGATTCGGCTCGGCGGGTACGTGATGCATTTGTTCAGCAATTTCCTGATGAAGTGCCACCTTCACTAGCACAGATTCACGTAATTGTAAATAACTTTGACACTACTGGTTCAGTGCTCAATAAAAAACACAAAATAAAAAATCAGAAAAAATACAGTGGCATGACTCACTCGCGTCAGCCAAAATGTGGTTACCAGATACAATGCCTGTATAACCCAGGAAGGACGACACTTCCAGCAACTTTTATAAGGTAATATTTCATAGAGGATTGTACACACGCTTAGAGCAGGTGGCCACGGCTCGCAACAAGCTCGGTCAAGGCCACCACACTAGCGGATAACAAACCCGCCGCTTGGCGTTCTTACTTTATATGAAAGACCCTGTATGTCCATGTCCTGTTTATCATGTCCACCGTTGAGTAAAACTCTAGCCTGATTTCTTCCCTCTTTTTCACTCTGTCCTGCATTAGGTTCTCCAAGGCATCAGTGGATGGTAGCCCTCTATTCACCCGGAGGTCCTCAATGTAGAAAGTCTCCTTGGCAAGTTCATACGCTAGTCTAGATTTTGTGTATTTCGATATTGTCAGGGTAGCTTTCAGGAAGTGCGACTTCACTGCTTTTAGCGTCCTCAGGTCCTCCAGAGTCAGTTTCTACCAGATGATTTCGAGTTCGTATGTGGTGATGGGCGCTATTTTCGCGTCGAATAATCTCACAGAGGTTCCCAGTGAGATCTTCGTGATTGTTCTAATTCTGATTATTTATTTAGTTTTAATTCTGATTATTTATTTATCGTATCAGAAGTACAAAGTAAACATATACAAATTAAACAAGAGAAATATTATACACTGGTTGACCAACAATTAGCCACGACAAGTGAATTTGAAGTTGCTCTCCTTAAGTCTTTAATGGTGCAAGTGTCTGGAGAAGAAGGACACAGTAGAAGATGATCATTGGTCTGCTTAGTACCACACTCGCAGTAGACTGATTCCACAGGAAGGTCCCATTTCTGCTGGTTAGTCTTGCATCACGTGGTACTGGAGCGTAGTCGATTAAGAGCCTTCCATGTTGTCCACTTTTCTGAATGTCCAGGGGTAAGCGCTTCCTTTGTCACCATCCATTCTCTCAAATATTGACATTTTGCCCGCCACATTGAGATTCTGCTTGCTGTGATGTTCCTTGAAGAGCCTCAGTGGTTTTCAAGAAGCTCTGATAATATGGCATTTATAATTCTTCAGGTGTATTTCTTATTCTCGTGTAACATTTTTTCAGGATTAGGGAACCAACCATTGCAATTAGGTACAATCCTATTGACCGACTGAATAACATTAAATTTTGACCGCATATAAGATGTGGAGTCTCAAGTTAAAAGTATGTTCAAATATAGATTAAGCTGGACCACAAAAAGTTGTATTTGATCCAATCAACGAAGTTTCAAACTCTTGACAATGCAGGTTCTTTCAAATCAGGATGCTTGCTCAACCATACCAATCATAATTTACGACCAATCACAAATCACTGCATGGCGGAACAAATCTTCCTTATGACTCGTAAGTGGAGTGCCTCTAAAGACAATGGCGTGCACCCAAATTAATTTTGAAATATAATATGGCGTTTATAATTGCCCAGAAGTCGCCTCCGTAGCGTAGCGGTCAGCATAGTTAGCTGCCGTCCCGGAGGTCCTGGGTTCGATTCCCGGCTCTGCCACGAAATTTGAAAAGTGGTATGAGGACTGGAACGGGGTCTACTCAGCCTCGGGTGGCCCAAATGAGTAGAGGGGGTTCGATTCCCACCTCAGCCATCCTCGAAGTGGTTTTCCGTGGTTTCCCACTTCGTCTTCGGGCAAATGCCGGGATGGTTCCTACTCTAAGGCCACGGCTGCCTCCTTCCCTCTTCCTAGCCTATCCATCCCAATCTTCCATCCCTTCCCATCCCTCATGAGGCCCCTGTTCGCTTTTCAGGTGAGGCCGCCTGGGCGAAGTGCTGATCACACCTCCCCAGTTGTATCCATCACGACCAGATGTTCCAAGCTCCAGGACACTGCCCATAGAGGCGGTAGTGGTGAGTTCCCTCGCTGAGTGCGTGGGAACCTCCAACCTAGAGGGTACATTGACTAAATAAAATAAAAAATATATAATTGCCCAGATGCTTCTGTACTTTCTTTAACCTTTGAACGTAGTTTATTCATTTTGCCATCTTCTCTGGTCTGGGGATACGTATTGAGATTCCTGTCCTCAAGACTCTGCAGTGGTGTGACTACGGTCTGGGAAGAAAGTATGGATACTCGAGTTAAGACGTCAATAAAATCGTTACCCGTAGTTTTACAGAAAGACGAGCTACACCAAACTATTCCTTATTTTAAACTGCGTTTAGCTATGTAGGCTAAATATTTGTATTGTAATCTGTTAAAATTTTATAGCCGGTTTTTGATGTGTAACATCTTTCCACTCAGTTGCTGTATATTTTTGTGGGGGTGATTTTGGAAAAGGGACGGAAATGGTACGGAAACAATGAGCACGCGCGGGGTGGAGATTGGTACAACTACGTACTGTCGGCCATGTGGCTATGTGGAATGTATATCGCATACGGTTTACTTCAATGTTTGGGAGTCCCTTTAAAGATATTCCTACAATAAAACATCTTCAAGTTGTCGTTCTTTGGTGTGAAAATATTCATTATATCATATTTGCTGAAAGGATTTGGCACAGGAGATTTACAAGTAGTTATTTCAATGACCAACTGAGTTCGCTGCTAATAAGGGATTTTCGCTCCCGGCAGACACATAGTAGGATAACATGTCACATGTTACACATCATATGCGATTACTGTAGGGCTCGTAATTTTTTCTAACAACTCTAACGGAGCGCTCACTTAGAAAGATCATTACATTAAAAGTATTAGTCAGATCGTAATGAAACTTTAATACGTCTTGAAGGATCTTATTATTAACATGTATACGAAGTTTTAATGTGATGTGACGGTTTCGAAAATAGTTGTTGATTTTGTAAACCAACTTTTTCTCGGGCCTGGGTGGTCGTAGCAGTATGAAATATGGCTTGTCATGAGGCTCAGAGCAGTGCAAGGCTAAACAAAAAACTACATTTTATCTACACGTGAGCTACCACCAACCAGAAGACCAGTGCATTTGTAATCTATGTTACAAACTTTGTGATAGATAACACGTCCTTTACTGTGACAAAAGAAAAACCTCCCTAACTGACTTCTGTCGAAGTTAATGTATGAAATTTGCGCATTATGCGTTATCTCTATTATTATTATCTACACGTGATTGGTGACTTTATAGTAGGGTTTGCTTCGGGAAGGCAACTTAATTCAAATCCTGGGCCATGTTTCCCAATCATTCATCTCACAGATACAGTACAGTAGAGCCTGCCCTCAACGGACTCTTCATTAAACAGAAACTGTGTTACGCGGACAACGGAAATCAAAATACGTGTTTTCACGGAACATTTACAGGTTCCGGAATGCAGTGTTAGGAAAATTTTCAGGCACCCTGTGAAAGTCTACCTTGTGTACTGTAACAGTTGATTCTCTAGCGGCTTCGGTGGCGTAGTTGGTTGCTTGCTTAGCTTCTATGCCCAAGATCGCGGGTTCAAACCCGGCCGAAATCGTCGTTTTTTTTAAGAGCGTTAAAGATACCTCAGTATGTCTTCCTTCGGAGGGGAAGTAAAGCCAACGGTCCCATGTCATAGATTTATGGCATGATAAAGAATCTTTCACTAATTTCACCTGTGTGAAGCTAAATTATAGGTTATATTTGACTAATGCTCTTAGGTTCCAACGTTCGTCGCCAGGAGCCAACTGCGATGGCATCTAGTAACAAAGTTCAGAATTAGTTGGTCGTTGACGGTGACGTTTGGTTGCAAAAGTTGGAACTACTTGAAAATCGAATGTTTGCAGTCCTTACTTGAATTAAATACAGATAACACACACTAATACAGACATCACAATTAACACCGGTTATCAGACAGATTCTACACACACCCAAAGCTACATGACCGCGTTGTCGCAGCCCCTAAACTGAGGAACCAACCAACCACAGTTGATTCTGTATCTAACAAGGAATGTGCAAATGGGTCTTTCTTCTTTAGTTCTCCAAGTTACACGTCAAAGTGTACGTCTAATTGCCTGTTTCCTGTTGCCCAAGTTTTTCCCAATACTCTCTTTAATGAGCTGTCAATCAACAAATGCCTGTCTTTGTCTTTAATTCTGCTCTGAAGGCTGGGACGGGATGTGCTCATATTCGTGAGGCAGAACTAAGAAGAATTGTGCTTGATTTCCACCTCAGCCATCCTACAAATGGTTATCCGTGGTTTCCCATGTCTACACCAGGCAAATACTGGGAGGGTACCTAACTTAAGGCCACAGTGGCCTCCTACCCAATCGTAGCCCTAACTATAAATACAGACACTATTGCAGCCAGCATAATGGCATAGGTTATCAGACAGATTACACACTCTCAATTACACGGGGAACCATGGCCACAATGTCGATGTCACTCCGTAAATGAATCAACAATAAGAAACGAAATGATTGCATGAATTGAAGCCTTTCAAATTCTGGTATAGTCTGAAGACACTACGTCGTGGTGTAGTGGCTATCATCAACATACATTTCAGTTTGATTGCTGTAATAGATTCGTAAATCCGTACTGCCAAAGAACAACACATTTCAAAGGAATGTTGCGAAATAGAAGAACTGTGTGCAAAGCATGACTCGTTCAACATGTATAAAACAGTTAAGCAAGCAGCTGGGATTTATAAGAGCAGAGGGATTGGGATTCCATAAATAGATATGGCATCATTCTCCCTAGTACTGAAGTGAACTTGACAGAATGGAAAGACTACATTGCAACTTTATTCGATGACAACAGAAGTGTTGATCATGGTATTCGAACAGGCGATGGCACAGATATTACAAGTGCTGAAATTGAACATGCCATAACAATATCGAAGAGTGGAAAGGCTCCAGGTGAGATGAATTGCACATTGAAATACTAAAGCTTCTCAAGGATGAACGATCTCTTTCCTTGCTGGTTGGTTTGTTCAATAATATCTATCGAAGTGGATACATACCACATGATTGGCTCAAATCAACTTTTAAACCGATTCCCAAAAAGACCAATGCAAAGTGCTGCAATGACTATAGTTTAATGAGTCATGCCCTGAAGTTATTCCTTAAAATCCTGCACTTAAGGTTATATCATAAATGTGAGGAGAGCATCTGTGGCACACAGTTTGAATTCAGGAGTGGTTTCGGAACTCGGGAGGCATTGCTCAGTATTCAGGTGTTGATTTAACGATGTCGTGATGTTCATGTCGATGTTTACATGTTTTTCATCGATTATGAGAAAGCCTTTGACACTGTTCAACACGATAAACTGATGCACATTTTATGTGACCTGGGACTAGATGGACGTGACATCCGATTAATTGGAAATCTGTACTGGAATCAACGTGCTGTTGTACGTGTTGATGGTCAGCTGTCTGAAGAAGTATCGATTATGAAGGGAGTTCGCCAAGGTTGCATTCTTTCTCCACTCCTCTTCAACATCTATTCTGAAAAGATTTTCCAAGATGCTCTTGATGGAAAGCCTCAAGGAGTAGTGGTAAATGGATCTATCATTAATAACATCCGATATGCTGATGACACTGTCATCCTTGCAACAAGTATGAATGATCTACACACACTACTGGATTCTATTTCTGAAGAGAGTAATGCCATGGGATTACATTTAAATGTAAAAAACAAAAAACTAAGTAGATGGTTGTTAGTAGAAACAAAGATGAAATTCAGGGCATTCTTACACTTGGTAATGAAAGAATTGAAAGGGTTTCATCATATAAATATTTAGGATGTCAAATCAATGATAACTGGGACTTAAGTCAAGACATTAGCTGTAGAATTGAGCAGATCAGAAGTTCTTTCATGAAAATGAGAGAAGTTTTGACCAGCCGTGATAAGTCTGTCATTACGCACCCGACTGCTTCGATGCTACGTTTTTATTGTCCTGCTCTATGGTGTTGCATCATGGACACTTACCGAGGTTTTAAGTAAGAAACTGACAGCATTTGAAATGTGGACGTATCCGCAAATGTAGAAGTACTGCGGCGTATGAACAAAGACTTGGAAATTGTCAGTACCATCAAAAGGAGAAAACTGGAATACTTTGGTCATTTCATGCGCAACAATAAAATAGGCCTGCCACCTCTTGCAATTAATTATCCAAGGGAAGATTGATGGCATTAGGGGTCGAGGACGCAGATTAATATCCAGGCTAAAGAACTTAAGCCAGTGGTTTGGACTTAATACAGTGTCACTATTTAGAACAGCTATGGACAGTTTAGTCAAGGTGTTCCTGAAGGATTTTGCAATAGTGGAGACTGTTCCTATAACACACTTGCGACGCTTGGCTCCTCAGTTCATGGAAGTTCGTGATGGTGCTGTAAAATGCACATTAGCTGGGATCATGGCTGCTGGTGACAAAGCTGATTGGCCAACCCTAGCATGTGAACAGCTTAATGAAATCGTCAACATCTACGATTCTTTTTACATCTCGAAGAAGGTGGGTACTTGTTGATATAGTAGTAATCAAGACTACTCTGTACTTGGACTGAGTGAACAGAGCTTTTCAAAGGATTAAATTAAGGAATGGACTTTCGCTAGCCCCAGCTGTGTTATTTCATTGGAGGCTTGGAAATAATTTATGTACAAATCACATCCTTAGAAAACTTTGAAATTTATTTTTCTCCCTCCGGTATTCCTGGTTTCTGTCAGCACATACCTTATATGGGACACCACTTATCTTTGGCAGTTCATATTAATGTAAACTAATTATTATTATTATTTTTATTTAGCAACGCAAAATGAAATTATTTTAAATGTACACTATTTGGGTGGTGCCCACATTTTAACGCTCTTGTTTACGGAGGAAAATGCATAGAGGTGGGCGGCTGTCTACATTTTCTTCGGCAGTAACTTGACCTACATAATTTTATGATTTCCTTTATAAAAGAATCAATATGGATATCGGTATGGGAAACTTCCTTTGTTTAATGCGTGGCAGGCTTTCTTTCTTTCTTGCTTGTTTTTCTTCTGTCGATTTTGGTCTACTGTGTACCGCGGTAAACAATCGGCAGACTAGCCAATCGCCTTTTTTCCTCCCAGAATTTCTTCATACGGTCTCTAAGTAGGGTGGCCATAAATGTTTTGGCCTAGACCGAGACATCGTAGTACGCGGGGGGGAGTGCCCCTAGTAAAGTCCGAAATCCTATAGCCTTACTCCATGGAAGTGGGTTTGTGAAATCAAAAGTAAGATTATTTTTCTTCATATTTATCACTCACATGGTTAAAAACTTGTAAATCATAATAACTTCGTGTTCCTTAATACCTACTATCAAAATTGCATTTTGTAAATATTGTCAATTCAAATAAAAGTACAGTAAGTATGTAGTTAGTTTTAGTTGTAAGTAGGCAGTTAGTTTGTCTATTAGATATATGTCATTGTTCTATTAGACTGTGGTGTGTGAGTGTGTCTGGTAGCAGTTGCATTGTTTATTAGTTATAGTTCATTGTTTCAGTAGACTGTGATGTGTGAGGGTGCATGTGAGTGTGCCTGTTGACAGACTGTTTTAGTGGTAGTATTTGTTGTTGGTGGAACTTAAGTTTTTTGTTAGTAGAGTTTTGGTATTTAATTGTTAGTACGGTAGAAGGTTAGTATTTTTGTTAGTAGAATTGCTCTTTACTTATTCTGAAAGGGAGTAGCAGCCTTTCAGAATATATCAATTCTTTACTAGTCTTATAGACGGTTAAGATATTGATAATATAAGCCAATAATGGCTACACTGCGTCCTGCTGCACGGCTGAAAGCAACGGGAAACTACAGCCGTATGCTATTCCCGAGGATATGCACCTCTCTATGCATAATTACATGTGATGATGGCCTCCTCCCTTGTAAAATTTCAATCCGGAGGTAAACTAGTCCCCCGTTCGGATCTCCGGGTGGGGACTACTCGAGAGGGGGTTAACATCACAGAAGTGACAAAGAGGAAATCTGACATTCTACGGATCGGAGCGTGGAATGTTAGAAGTCTGCTAGGAAGTGGAAGGTTAGAAAACTTAGAAAGGGAAATGGATAGGTTGAGGTTGGATTTGGTTGGGATTAGTGAAATGCGCTGGCAGGAAGAACAGGACTTTTGGTCAGGAGACTATAGGGTCATTAGCACTAAATCAAACAATGGCCAAGCAGGGGTTGGCCTCATATTGAGTAGGAAACTTGGACAGCGGGTGGAATATTATGAGCAATATAGTGAACGGATTATTGTAGCAAAAATCAATACAAAACCTACCTGCACTACAGTGGTACAAGTCTATATGCCTACCAGTCAAGCTGATGATGAGGATGTTGAAAAGGTCTACGAAGAAATAGACGAAATTCTGAGGTATATCAAGGGTGATGAAAATGTTATAGTA
This sequence comes from Meconema thalassinum, assembly GCA_946902985.2. Lineage (NCBI taxonomy): Eukaryota > Metazoa > Arthropoda > Insecta > Orthoptera > Tettigoniidae > Meconema > Meconema thalassinum. The sequence continues at coordinate 493,029,315 of OX336388.2, read as the reverse complement.
ATGGGAGATTGGAATGCTGTGGTAGGAAAAGGGAGAGAAGGGAAGATAGTAGGAGATTTCGGATTAGGTGAAAGGAATGATAGAGGAAGCAGGCTGGTAGAATTCTGCACCGAGCATGAATTGGTCATAGCTAACACCTTATTCAATAACCACAATAGAAGAATATACACATGGATGAGACCAGGAGATACAGGGCGTTACCAAATCGACTTCATTATGGTCAAGCAGAGGTTTCGAAACCAGATTTTGGATTGTAAAACATATCCTGGTGCTGACATAAACTCTGATCACAATCTGGTTGTAATGAAATGCAGATTAAAGTTGAAGAAACTGAAGAAAAGCCAAAAGCCAAAAAGGTGGGCAATAGACAGACTGAAAGAGAAGGATGTAAACGAAAGATTCAAGAAGAGTATAAAGGAAGGACTAATGAAAAACCCTAAACAAACTTCAATTGCAGACGAATGGGCACTTTTGAAGAATGAAATAACAAAATCCGCAGAAGAAAACATTGGTAGGAAGGAAAGAATAGGTAGAAAACCGTGGATCACTCAGGATATACTAGAATTGATGGATGAAAGGCGGAAACACAAGAATGTAAGAGATGAAAAGGGGAAAGCAGAATACAGACGTCTGAGAAATGAGGTTAACAAGAAGTGCAAGGAAGCGAAAGAAGAATGGTTGAAAGAGAAATGTGCAGGTATAGAAAATTGTCTGAAATTAGGAAAAGTAGACACAGCTTATCGAAGGATTAAGAATACTTTTGGGGAAAAGAAGACTAAGTGCTGTAATATTAAAGACACAAATGGAAAGCCTCTAACAGATAGGGAAGAAAAGGTTGAGAGATGGAAAGCTTACATAGAGAATTTGTATAAGGGAAAGGAGATTGAGAATCATGTAATGGAAAGGGAGGAGGAAATTGATGAGGATGCGAAAGGAGATTTAATATTGAGATCAGAATTTGATAGAGCTTTGGAAGACTTAAGCAGGAACAAAGCACCAGGCATAGATGATATACCGATTGAGTTGCTACGCTGCATAGGAGATGAAGGTCTGATCAGGTTATTTCACTTGGTGTGTAGGATTTATGAGACAGGTGAGGTACCCCCTGATTTCAAGAAGAATGTAATCATCCCTATACCAAAGAAAGTGGGAGCTGACAGATGTGAAGATTACCGTACAATCAGCTTGATTACTCATGCTTCAAAGATCCTGTCTAGAATAATTTACAAGAGGATTGAAAGCCAGATAGAAACGGAGTTGGGTGAAGACCAGTTCGGTTTCAGGAGAAATGTAGGAACAAGGGAAGCTGTACTAAGTCTTAGGCTGATTTTAGAAGGTAGAATAAGGAAAGATAAGAGAACGTTCATGGCTTTTGTAGACTTAGAAAAGGCTTTTGATAACGTTGATTGGACTAAATTGTTTGACATTTTGAAATCAATTGGAATAAAGTACAGGGATAGGAGGGTGATATACAATCTGTACAGAAATCAGACAGCAGTCATTCGAGTTGAAGGACATGAGAGAGAAGCTGGTATTCAGAAAGGTGTAAGGCAAGGCTGCAACTTATCACCCATACTTTTCAATCTTTACATTGAACAAGCAATGAAGGAAATTAGAGAAAAATTTAAAGTGGGAGTGAAGATTCAAGGAGAATTAATTTCAACTCTGAGATTTGCTGATGACATCGTCATCTTGGCCGACAAGCCTGAGGATTTGAATGAGTTTTTGAATGGTATGGACTCCGTCTTACGGAAAGAATTCATGATGAAAATAAATAAATGTAAAACAAAAATACTGGAATGCAGCTGAAATAAATCAGAAACCTCTATGGAGATCAAATTGGCAGGTGAAAAGCTGAAGGAAGTAGTAGACTTCTGTTACTTAGGAAGCAGAATAACCAGTGATGGACGAAGCAAAGAGGATATTAAAAGTAGGTTGGCTCAGGCAAAGAAAGCATTTCTACAAAAAAGGAATCTGCTGACATCGAATATAGATTTAGGTATTAGGAAGTCATTTTTGAAAGCCTTTGTCTGGAGCGTGGCGCTCTATGGAAGTGAAACTTGGACTATTGGTGCAGCAGAAAAGAGGAGAATTGAAGCATTTGAAATGTGGTGTTACAGGAGAATGATGAAGATCAGATGGGTAGATAGGGTTACAAACAAAGAGGTATTAAGACGAGTGGGAGAGGAGAGATGTTTCTGGCGACTGCTAATGAAGAGAAGAGATAGGTTGGTAGGACACATACTAAGACACCCAGGAATAGCAAGCTTAGTTATGGAAGGAAGGGTCGAGGACAAAAACTGTAGGGGTAGACCAAGGTTAGAATATGTTAAACAGATTGCCTCCGATGTAGGGTGTCGGAGCTATGTAGAGATGAAACGATTAGCTCAGGACAGGGAGGCATGGAGAGCTGCATCAAACCAGTCAAAAGACTGAAGACTCAAAAAAAAAAAAATGGACAAACAGCAGATCCTGCTACTGATCGCCAATGTTCTTGGAGGACGAGGCACTTGATGAAGAAGAATATATTCGTAGATATTGAGAACCGTCTAATGTTACGGATGGTCGCCATGTTGGATTTTTATATATGTAGGTCTTAGAGTTAGTGTTATTATTAATACATGGAGATTATTGTGTACGTGTAGTATTCAAACTTCAGTCGCATGATTAGTACACAAGACGTAAAAATGAGATTTGAAAATTTCGTACAGCTGCCATCTTGTGGTTATGAAAACAATTGAAATAAATTATATGCCAGTCGATTAACATTTGTATAAGCATTTACCGTACCCAGTTTCACTGTACTCGGATGGTTAAAACGCGAGAAACGTCCATTTAAATATATACTTCGCGTCACCGCCATGTTGGATTTGTGCCCACCAGGTTATTGAAAGTCCTATAGGTGAACGTAGGCCTATGTTCATAGCCTCTATGAAAGTAATCAATTTCAGTTCGATTGCTGTAAAATATTCGTAGGTATTGAGAACCGTCTTAGTATTTCGGATGGTCGCCATTTTGGATTGAAATATGTAAGCTTATAGGCCATAGAGTTATGTACCATTAAAGGAAAATGATTGCGTAGCTTCAATGTGCAAACTTTCACTTCGATCGCATGATTACGACACAAGAAATAAAAAAAAATATTTTAAAATTTCGCACAGCCACCATTTTGAGTTTACGTAATCAATTGAACTAAATTAGATGCCAGTGTATTACAATATGTATAATCATAAACTGTACCATATTTCACTGCGCTCAGATGGTTAAATCGCGAGAAAAATCTATTAATACGTTTCAAAGTCGTTGGTCCACCATGTTCGTTTTGTACTTTACAGGGTTTTGAAAGTTATATAGATAAACGTGCAGTTGTGCCCTTTATTATCGTACAAAAGTTCAGATTGATATTACTAATAGTTTCGGAGATATAGAATGCCAGTGAAATATTTCGCACAGCCGCCATCTTGAGGTTATGGGTATACAATTGAACTAGATTAAATGCCAGAGCATTACAATGTGTATAAACATTTGCTGTACTAAGTTTCATTGCGTTTGGATGGATAAATCGCGATAAAAGTCTATTTAAAAGTCGCAACTTCCCTTGGCCGCAATGTTGTTTTGGTAGTTACCAGTTTTTTTTAAATTCCATAGGTGAACTTTTAATAGTGCTCTTTATCACCGTACAAAATTTCAGGGTGATATCGGTAAGTTTTGGAATTATTGAATGCTGGTTAGATATTTCGCACCACCGCCATGTTGGATTGGTGAGACGTTATAAAATTTGAAGGGCACAATCGGAGTCGGCCAAAATGGTGCTATGACCTTATCGAGTTTCAATGAAATCGCTCCAGCCATTTAGAAGTTATTAGGGGGGACGCACATCACACAGACACACAGACACACATACGCACACTTACACACACACGGACAAAAGGTGATCTTATAAGCCTATTTTTTTCATAAAATGAAAATAAGCTAAAAATTGCTTCTAATACTTCAATAGCCTAATTATACACTCATGAAAAGGAGAGGGTTATTTGGATGTTTCGTTCGTTAGGCAAACATCATCAAATCTTTTTCCTTTCGGGATGCTTTTTGGATATAAAACAATTAGGCTATGTACAGTATATCTTGTGTACAAGTGTGTCAATTTTTAGCCTATTTTCATTTATGAAACGATAGGCTTATGAGATCACCTTTTGTCCGTGTGTCTGTATGTGTGTGCGTGTGTGTGATGGATTTTTGTGTGTCCCCCCTAATAACTTCTAAACGGCTGGAGCGATTTCAATGAAACTCGGTATGTTCATAGCACTATTCCAGGCGACCCAGACCAGGCCCTTCAAATTTAGTTATCTCCCACCAATACAACATGGCGACTGTGCGAAATATTTCACCAGCATTCAATATCTCCGAAACTATTACCGATATCACCTTGGAATTTTGTACGGTGATAAAGGGAACTACTAGAAGATCACCTATGTGACTTTTGGAAACCTGGTAACTGCAAAACCAACAAGCGAAGTTGCGACTTTTAAATAGACGTTTCTCATGATTTACACAACCAAACGCAATGAAACTGGGTACAGTATACATTTATGCACATTTTAATTCACCGGCATCTAACTTCATTCAATTGTTTACATAACCTCAAGATGGCGGCTGTGCGAAATATTTCACCGGCATTCTATATCTCTGAAACTATTACCGGTATCACCCTGAAATTTTGTACGGAGATAAAGGGCCCTACTGGAAGTTTATCTATGAGACTTTCAAAAAGTGGTTAACTATAAAACGAAAATGGCGGCCAAGCGAAATTGAAGTATTAAATAGATTTTTCTCGCGATTTAATGATACAAACGCAATGAAACATGGTACAGCAAATGTTTATACACATAGTAATGCACTGGTATCTAATTTAGTTCAATTGTTTACATAACCTCAAAATGGTGGCTCTGCGAATTTTAAAATTACGTTTTTATTTCTTGTGTCGTAATCATGCGATCGAAGTGAAAGTTTGCATAATGAAGCTACGCAATAATTTTCCTTTAATGGTACATAACTCTATGGCCTATACATATAACAATCCAACATGGCGACCATCCGAAATATTTAGACTGTTCTCAATATCTATCAATTTACTGTAGCAATCAAACTGAAATTTTGTAAGTGTATAGAGGCTATAAGCATAAGTTCACCTATGGGACGTTCAATAACTTGGCGAGCATAAATCCAACATGGCGGCGACGCTAAATTTAAATATTCAAATGGACGTTTCTTGCGTTTTAACCATCCGAGCGCAGTGAAACTTGATACGGTATATGCTTATACAAATTTTAAACGACTGGCATCTAATTCATTTAAATTATTTTCATAACCACAAGATGGTGGCTGAGCGAAATTTTAAAATCCCGCTTTTATTTCTTGTGTCCTAATCATGCGATTTAAGTTTGAATAAAACGCCTACACAATAATCTTCATGTAATAGCCTATAATATAAAAATCCAGCACGGTGAGCATCCAAAATATTTAGTCAGTTCTCAATATCTACGAATCTATTACAGCAATCAAACTGACAATATGTATGTTGATAGAGGCAATTGATATTAGTAGGATATATGAAAACAGGCTATTTAGTTGTTCACGGAACTACTTGTTAAACTTTAATTTCGTTCGTTTTATAGCACTCCTGTATTGCATTTTTAAAATGAGCAAACACTTTGCTACTGTTCGTAAACACTGATGTGAGCCACTTATCTGATCTTGAAAATCCCTGTTGTCAGTTCTCGTGACACACTACTGCTTGTTGATTATTTCCTATAGCTTTTGTGCTTACGAACAGTGCTGAACAGTGGATGCTGTCGACTGTTTTTTCCAGCTATCAGGTAAGTGTTACACATTAGTATTTAGGTAACTGTGCAATGTATTTACAAGTCTTAACAATATAACTAACATTATGAATACAATCACAGTAACTGTGTGTGAATTATTGACGGGCAGCGCTGACAACTGAGATTTTTCAGGAATCAGGTAAGTGCCCCACTTCAATATTTATGTAACAGTATCAAGATGTTTGCTTTTCTTAACAACGCAAGCACAATATTTTCAGGAGCGCTATAAAACTAAGGGAACACAAAGAAATACACGATATAAAAGAAACACTCTTATTACAAAATAATTGTAGGCTACGTAAGTCATGCTTTATTTATCAGGGTGTTTCAAAACCCAGAGGCAAAATTTCAGGGATGGATTCCTCACATGACTATGACAACTACAGTATGACTATGGTGAACTGCAAGGTTCCAGGTAAATATACAGCCCTACACTGTAATATTATTTTTGTATCATTAGTCGTTAGCCTACTTACCAACATAGGAAGTTGAGCTTAACGTAGATTGTTCTGCTGGACTTGTACACCCACATATCCTACTGTATGACTGAGAGGCGTGGTAACCAATCAGAAGTAAATAAATGAAAAGAGAGACCTTTGCCAGGTACGAGTGATTACACGCTTAGCGACGACAATCTACATCATTCATTGCTGTTTTTTTCTTTTATACTTATATATGTCGTAATCAGATAGTGAAACCCATCATTTCATGAAAATACTAGGTACTTCATGAAAAGATGGCATATGATATAAAAAGGGACAGTTGAACTATCTGACGCGCGGTTTTAAGAAATGCCGTCATGTAGTGTAATTCTTTTTGTTCATGATCTGACGGGAAGTCCAACCGGTCACTTCATGAAGCAGCGATGTCCTCGTGGTGAGATAAGTGTGCTTTCCAAGAATTAATACAGTATCGATACTTGCAGTATACGGATTGGAAGTCACCCTGGACGTTCAAAGGCTGTTGTTTCTTGAGATTTCTTTGGAAATTAACTATTTCTGTAATTTCTTGTTCAGTCTGCACATTTTAATATAGCTGTTCTATGGTTTTATTATTGTGGTTTTATTGTGGTAGATTCATTTTAAACCCTAACAAGGAGCCATTAATTTGTTTCTAGGAATAGTTCGTGTATTCCGGTGGAAGTTAATATACGACTGCATTGCGTCAGTCAATTCATGAAAAGTCGAATCAACTAACATCGGATCTTCATGAAGTGCCTCAGCTGATAATGTAAATTCATTTCTTACGTTATCTGCCTAAATCGGTCCGTTACATCATAAATAACGCGTCAGATAGTGCAACAATCCCATTTTAACAGAATTCGCCTGTTTTTCATTAAATGACGCATTTCATTGTCACTACGACATTCTTCTGCGCGAATGGGTCTCCTAGGACCACGCGGAATCAACACTTCTTGGCATTGATGTTTGCCCAATAACTCTTCATGCGCAACGATTGAGCTAGTCTTCGTTGCTGCGACCAGACGTGTCTGGTAGTTATTCTCTCTTCTGCCTCAAAACCCCGTGTATGAGTAATTTTCCTAATTTCCTCTCTATCCTTGAGATTGGGAAAACCTAATTCAGCCAAGTCCTTTTGCACCTGTTTGTACCAATTGGACCTTGTTGCCTTTTTCTGCAGAAACGTATATAGATTTTATTTGTTAACCTAGTTGGGTCCATCCTGTCCAAATGTCCCATGAATTGGATCCTTCTCATACGGATTGTGTCAGTGATTTTAGTCATTTTTGAATAGATGTCAGCATTAGGTTTCGGAAGGTGAATTCCATCTTTAATTCTTGGTCCCAAAATTGTTCGCATGATCTTGCGTTCCTTAATCTCTAATTGATTTCTCAGTGTTTTATGTTGTAGAATAAGTGTCTCGGCTGCATAAAGGGCTGCAGGCAAGACTATTGTTTTATAATGTTGAATTTTACAATTCCAAGAGGGGCATTTTTTGTTATAAACTTGTTTTGTCAAATGGAAAGCAGTTTCCATTTTCTGTAGTCTCGCTTCTATAGCTTTTCTTTCATTGCCAGTTTCATTGATCCATTCACCTAAATACTTGAAGTCTTTCACTCGGGAGACCTGACAATTACCGATGCGGAGTGTATTCGGAGCAGTTTTAATATCCGTCATAAATTTTGTTTTGTCAAAGGAAATCCGTAAGCCGATTTTTGCTGCTTGTTCTTGGAGTAATTCAAGTTGTTTCTGGGCATCAGAAATGCTTGGAGCAATTAACGCCATGTCATCCGCAAATGCCAAACAGTCTAGTGTTATCCCTTTGAGTTTTTGTCCTAGTCTATGGGATGGTGCACAAGCTCGTCTCCATTCTCGGACGACTTTTTCGAGCGCACAATTAAACAACAATGGAGATAATCCATCTCCTTGTCGAACTCCTGTATCAATTGAAAATTCTGCGCTCAGTCCTCCCATAAATTTAACCTTTGGACTTGTATTCAAGAGGGTATCTTTGATGATTGATGTTGTCTTGCGATCTGATCCAAATTCTGAGAGTACAGCAACAAGGGATTCACGGTCAATGCTGGCATAAGCCTTTGCAAAGTCAACAAAAGTAATGACATAATTTTTGTTTGACATTTTACGGAAGTAAGACATCGAGTTTTTCAAATTGATAATTTGCTCTATACACGATCGGCCTTTCCGGAACCCACCTTGGTATTCACCAATCTGCGGATCCAGTTGAAGATAGGCACGGTTCAAAAGGGCTTTGGACAAAATTTTGTAAGTACCGAGAGTAATGAGATCCCTCGGTAATTGCTTGGGTTCGTTTCGCTACCTTTCTTGTATACTGGATGGATGATCGCCATCTTCCAATCTGGAGGAATTTTTTCAGTTTGCCAGATTTCATCAATAATTTCTTTGAGTTTGATGATGAGATTTTCACCTACATTTTTCCATAGTTCTGCAACGATCTGGTCCTCTCCCGACGCTTTGTTATTTTTCATCGATTGGATTATTTCACGAATTTCCTGTAGGTCTGGTGGTTCCGAGTCAGGATTCCTTAGAGTATGACAAAATTGAAATGTTTCCTGAGGTTTCTCACAATTGAGTAGTTTACCAAAATAATCTGCAAGTAGTGCACAATTTTCAGAGATGGAGTGGGCGATGTTCTCACGGTTGTTTTGAAACTGGAGAGAAGGTGGTGAATGTTTAGTTAATTTCTGCTTGAATGTTCTATAGTAATTTCTAGAATGATGTTTCTTGAAGTCCTCTTCTATATCTTTTAATTTATTGTTTTCATGTTTTTTACGAATCACTCTTAGTGATTTTGTTACTGTTTTTCTAACGTCTTGAAGATATTGTAGCGTCCTTTCATTCTTGTTGCACATCCAGTTCTGCCATGCTTGTTGCCTTAGGTTTATGAGGCGGTCACACTCATCAGTCCACCATGCAAGTTTCCGTACCCTGGTTAGAGGTGCAATTTTTTCAGCCGATTTTAGAAGTTCAGCTTGAAGTTGCTGCCAATTCTGTGGGGTTAACTTTTGTGTCTCTTGCGTGAATTCCATACTATTTTGTATAAGATGGACATCATATCGACGGGGTGGTAATTTTGGAGTGAATTTTCTCCTTTCTGGGATAATGTCTGAAGAGAATTTTGTGGTGTAATGGTCAGAGTCCAGATCTAATCCTTTGAGGACTTTATATTTCATGATTTCCGTCGTGTTGCAACGAGAGATCAGAACATGGTCCAACTGAAATTCACCCAATAGTGGATTTGGTGAAATCCAAGTCTTAGTTTTTGATGATTTTTTCTTGAAAAATGTTGATTTAAAAATAGATCATGGTTCCTGCATATCTCTATTAGTCTCATGCCATTCCTGTTAGTTTGCTTATGACCTGGCCATTTACCAACCCAGTATTTATACTCTTTTTCTTTGCCAATCTGGGCATTGAAATCACCCATTAGGATCTTAACATGGTTTATTGGAATTCTCTGAAGAACATCGTCTAACAAGTTCCAGAACTCGTCTACTTTATCAACGTCCTGTCTATTGGTAATATTTGTTGGTGCATGTCCATTGACTAGCGTGTAGATCTTGTTAGCTGATTTAACTGTCATGGTGGAAAGTCGACCTGAGAAGGATTTAAAGTCCACAATAGAATCAAGTACTGTCTTGTCTACTATAAATCCAGTACCGAATTGAGGACAATTTTACATAGTTCTTACACAAGGCTTTCCCATATTTCTTCTGTACCCTTCGGAGTCAAAAGGGTGCTCATCAGTATACCTTGATTCTTGAAAAGCGATGATTCGAATCCGTTCTCGAGATTTGTCAAGAATATTCTTAAGTTTTCCCATTTTCAAGAGGGAGTTGACATTAAAAGTCATTAACCACAGTCTTGAATTTGGTCTGATTTTGTCTTTACGGGGTTTTGAGGCACTCCGATTTACCTCATGGCACACTACTGTGGTCTCCCCAGAATCCGAATAGACCACATGCGCTTTTTCAACCGTGAGATTTGACCCACTGGGGTAATATGTTTGTATAGGTGACCATTCATGTTGATTAACTTGGATAATTGACTGAGTTTTCAGTCGAGTTAAACTCAGAGTTCCACTTCTGAGTAACTGCGTCTGCGTCTTGCAGACGGGTGTTCCATGGATCACACTACGACATTATTATATAAATTATTATAGAAGACTTGAACCACTCTAGAACCTTCCAACTTGTGCCCTAGCGAACCCATTGTAGGAATTTTAGAGCTAAATACTCCGGTAAAGAGTGCTTTATTGTAGTGTTCATGAAAATTGTAGACGACACCAGTATTGATTTTCAAACATCTTACTTGAGGATTGTAGATCCAACCGCAGGGAAATTTAGTGCAATGAACACTTTGAGCTAAATATTCTGGTGCAATCAGCTGAATTATTGTTTATAAATAGTTGCTAGCACACGTTATTTCCAAGATAAATTTCTGAAAACATAATCCCCGAGAATTGCGTGTATTGAGCCATTTCTAAGAGACCTGCACTTAAGGTAGCCTACCTTATGCAGTTTTCATAAATCGTAGATGGCGCATGTCCTAATTGACAAATACTATTAACTTTAAGTTGTGGACTACCTAACCAACTGCAGTTCAAGCGTATTATTGACAACAGACTGCGAAAGATAGTACAGCTCTCAATTAACCACTGTGGATTTGTGAACGGAACAGTCGATGCCATCTCTACTGAACTCGAGAAAAGTCCGCGATGAAAGCAACCCACTGCATCTGGCTTTCCTTAACCTCGAGAAAGCATTTGATCGGGGTACCACATGAAATGATTCGGTATGCTCTTCGCGATCACCCAGTACCAGAAGCACTCATCAACTGGGTGAAAATACTGTAAAACAACGCCAGCCACGTTTGATGCCCGGCAGAACTGACTGTCAGCTTCCTTGTGGCAGTTGGCACTTGTTTCCACTGCTCTTTGCGCCTTGCAGACGGGTGTTCCATGGATCATCCTCTATGCTGATGACGTGATGTGAGTGGCCAACATCAGTGGAGACCTTGAAAATCAAGTACAGTGCAAGTATGGTTTAGCTGTCTCCGGAGGTTTGGCCTTTCTCTGAACATTCTACAGACGCCGGAGTGCTTCGAAACGATTCCTAGCTCCATAGGTATCAACGGATATATTTCCATAGACTCCCGATTATATACTGGTGATTGAATGAATGAATATGTTCAATAAAGGATCAAAACCTGAATGCGATTCATAGATGTCACAGGTATTCTTTGCGATAAGAAAATGCATATCCCTCTGAAAAAAAAAAAATTATTGCACAGTGGTGAGACCAGTTCGCTCTATAGTACTCGATGTTGGCCTTCTCCTACAATGCTATGGAATTGCGTAATTTTGGAAGAACATTAGTGATATCCCTACGCGACCAAGTCAATAATGAATAAGTAACATCCTGGCGTGGTTCCGATGAACGAGAAAGACAGGGTGGACGATCTAAATCAGGGGTGCACAACCCATGGCCCACGGGTAAGTGTTTTATACTATTGAAAACTTGAATAAATAATATTGTGAATGATGAGATTTTCCCATTATTGAAGGCCATAGTTGAAAGAAGAAAATTATAAAAATGTTTCGTGAAAAATAAATTAAAAAGTAAACAATTATTGGACAGATTTCAAGTTTTGCATAACCAGACTGCTGCAAGGTTCAGACTGACTGTGGAGTCACTCTTGCAATACTAATTGATTTGATGGTCAGTTTGACGATACATTGATTTTCATTTTTTATATACGTTGATGTTAAGAATTCTGTTTTTTTTTTGTAAAAATAAAAATTCTACAACCTTGTGATGGTATTATATTATTTTATATACCTCTAAACCTTTTCGAAATAGGAGTAAGTTGATTGTAAATCAGTTATTTGATAACTTAATAACGCAATTGGCCAAACAACTAAAAAAATGGATTTAAACCATTTAGAGGACACAAGAATGGTATTGAAACACATTTTTTGTCTGCTATTAAAATAGGTTATTCAGATATTAGTAAAATTAGCTTTAGCGGCAGGGTTTGGCAATTGCCCATGTGGGAGGTAACTTGCGGCCCGACACTTATTACGTAAATATAAACTTGGCCCCCACTTATAAAAAGGTTGTGCACTCCTGATCTAAATTAAAGTTGAACACTATCAATGCTGACTTGAGGGCTCAAGAATGCCTAAAGTCTTAAACATTATCTAAATTTTGTTTTAGCGCCATATTTATCTACGGACTTGCAGCTTTCTAACGGTACATATATTTTTTCATATCTCATTTCTGAGGCTACTTTCCTTATACTTTCCTGTTAGTAAACCGACCAAAGTACATTTTTATTTTTATTAGACGATCGACACAAAAATAAACTGACAGAGGCTATGTTAGGAAGGAAGGGCAAAGGGATATGGAACAACAGCAGAGCAAAATGGATTCTAGTGCTTCAAATGGAGGAAGAAGAATCCTATGGTAATGCAAGTTCTAAAAACCGGAAAAACCTTTGATTCCAATTTCTAGATATTGTAACGGCTAAATTCGTCGTTGGATATCGCTCTACAAGTTGGGCAATCATTTATAACGTTTATACAGCTATTACACTCAAGACTCCTTAAAACCACCTCATCGTTCTTATTTAGCATTGGCCTCTATACAGACGACATACATTTTATTAATTTCGTTTTACTGGGCGCCAGTTATCGTAAAGATAACACATTACAATTTTATTTAGCCACGGCCGCTCCCTTCCTTGAGCCAAGATCTATCATCGGAGCGTAGGGCAATAAACTTGCTCCATGAGATACTCTTTGCATTTCAACTATCCTATATATTCAACTCCCAATGAACAAGACATTTTAACTAATACAGGTTTATTTACAACGGAATTATTAATAACATTTGATCTGAGGTTTCGAGCTGTGTACAATTTGTGCATTAATATTCCCTAATTGCTGGGCAATATGACTGTATCCTCGCTAGCACTGATCTTCTGTGTTGATACTAACTCGGTCCACATACCTGGTGCCTTGTGGTTCAAAGTCCATCTCGTTGGTCTGCTTGCAGTCTAATTTGAGATCTTACGCCAACGCGCGTTTATTGACCTTTGAAAACTTTTGTTTTCTATTTGCTAACTGTACTTCGTCTAGTTGTTGTGGTTGTTGTTGTTGTTGTTGTTGCTGCTGCTGCTGCTGCTGCTGCTGCTTGTTTCTGAGTTTTATCACCATGGTAAGCAAATTTGAACAAACCAGGCTAATTGAATTCACTAAGTCCCATCTTACTGAGGGACTGACAGAGTCTACGACTCACAAAGTCAATGAGTGAGTGCGTGATCGAATAAGTGAATGACAGAATAGAATAGAATAGATAGAATAGCCAGTGCTGCAGTCGCGCTGGGCTTTTATACACTCTGAATGGTCCCGATGTTTCGCGGCATAAATTTGCCCGCGATCTATCAGACCAATTATAGCAAAGCATTTCTCAGTCCTCAAGCGACGCTTTAACTTTTCCGAGCGGGAATACAGGCCCGCGCACTTCAAATATTCCACTCAGTACCCGCTATTCATCTTCTCTTTTTTTAGAAACTTTTCAACAAACAAAGTTGAAATTTCTATGTGCTATATTTTAGCTCGACTGTTTTTCAAATTTTACTTTAGTTTAATTTTGCCAGATGGAAATGTTCATCAAAATGCTGTTAAAATTATGCAATTTAAAAAAAAATCATGAAAATTCAAAAATTCATTTATTTTTAGAAAGCCTCTGTCGAAGTTAGGAGAGCGTCTTGAAGAACATCCGTGAAAAATGTTGATTAGTTTCTGTTCATAATTTCAGATAAAAAGGTAAATAAAAGGATTGAAATTATCACGGGCAATATTTCGGAGTCCCTCAAGAAGCAAGAGATTGAATATGGAGGTCTCAATAGACCGCGCGAAGTGGTGTGCATTGATACAATTGTCACATGAGAGGACTGACATTGAGCACATAACATCAGTGCGCAAAATGGCACAAGATGGAAAATTATGTGTTCGGTGGCTGGATCTAAGAACTGTAGATAAGGACTCACAACTCAAAGATCTTGGCGGAAGAGAGTTAAATGAATGCTAAGGAAGTAAGCGTATGGCAAATGGTGTGCCATCCTCTATCTGGAATACACACCAGCCAGCTCGTGTATTGACACTCTGCTAGGACTCATCAGATCTGATTGGAAAGATGCTCTGAAAACAGCATAGCTCCACTGTGAACCATCCCAGGTACCATCCCGACATTCGCCTGGAACCGAAAATGGGAACCATGGAAAACCATTTCGGGGATGACCGACGCTAGGGTTCGATCCCACCAGTCTGTCCGGTGTGGATATAGCTTGTCCTCTCGTGTACACGCAAAGAGCTAGCGGCTTCGGTGGCGTAGTTGGTAGCATGCCGAGCTTCTATGCCCAAGGTCGCGGGTTCAAACCCGGCCGAAGTCGTCGGATTTTTAAGAGCGTTAAAATCCCGCAGTATACCTTCCTTCGGAGGGGAAGTAAAGCCGGTGGTCCCTTGTCATAGATTTATGGCATGAAAAAGAACCTTCCACTAACTACAATTGTGTGAAGCCAAAATTAGTAGGTTAGAATTGATAACGATCTATTAGTTCCAACGTTCGCCGCCAGGTGCTGACTGTGATGCCATCTAGTAGTCAAGTATGCAAGCTAGGTGTCGTGGACGGTGGCATTTGGTAGCAAAAGTAGGAACTACTTGAAATTATTGTCTGCAGTCCTTACTTAAATTAAAACAGATAACACACACTAATACAGTCATCACAATTAACACCGGTTATCAGAAAGATTCAACACACACCCAAAGTACACGGGGCTACAAGACCGCGTTGTCGCAGCCCCTAAACTAAGGGACCAACCAACCAACCAACACGCAAAGCTACAAATTAAAAAAAAATGTGTTATGAGTAAGAAAAATGTCATTGAAACATTAGAAGCTATTTTTTAGTGTTGCCTATTATGAGAATCCCCTCAGTCGTGTGCGCGAAATTGATTGAGCGGTGAATTGCAATTAATTTCCTAGTTGAAACAAATGAGTGTGCATGAATTATTTATTAATTTTACGAGAAATATATTTTTAAGTGTAGGTAATTAAACGTTTAAAATTATACGCCAAATCAATACATAAACAAATATATATTTTATATATTAGTACATGTTTCGACCCACAATGGGGTCATCCTCAGCCTAAAAAGAAAATCAATTAAGAATTGAAAACTAAAATAGCATATGTGACTTAAATCTAAATGTGTTTGCATTCTAAGTGTAGGTAATATTCATGTCAACTAATTTATCTCAGACACTAGGAAATTAATGGGAATTCCCCACCCAATAATATTTGGGCACACTCGTGTTAGCCGACTGAAAAGCTTCTAACACTAAATTATGTCAGTTAAGCAGATCGTTGCGAAGTTCAATATTGGCAGAACACAAGTCTACACAATTTCTTACAACTTTTACAAAACTCAAGTAAACTTGTTTAAATATTTAGGTGAATGGAACTAGCTATTAACAACAATGAAAAGAAACCAACAACTTTGAGGTCAGAAAACAAAGAAAATGAGCGTAGCTTTTCAGATCACCAGAACTATATTATCATTATCATGGCACACCAAAATTAAACATTACAATAGTGTGGAGAGACCTGAGGCTCCCTTTGGAGGAGAGACACTAAAACTAATGCGGGGAGGTGAGATAAACAAAATCACGACCATAGACAGAAAACTGGTTAGAAGCATACTTTGCGAAAGGACAACTGAAACAGAATTCAACAGGCCACGACCTAACAAAGAAATGTACCCTCATGTAGAAATATAATACACACGATGCGCAAAAATTGATTGTCAATTTTTAACCTATTTTCATTTTATGAAAAAAATAGGCTTATGAGATCACCTTTTGTCCGTGTGTATGTATGTGTGAGGTGTGAGTGTCCCCCCTAATAACTTCTGAACGGCTGGAGCTATTACAATGAAACTCGGTAAGATCATAGCACTATTCTGGCCGACCCCGACCGTGCCCTTCAAATTTTATTGTGTCTCACCAATCCAAAATGGCGGCTGTGCGAAATATTTCACCAGCATTCAGTATCTCCGAAACTATTACCGATATCGTCCTGAAATTGTGTACGGTGATAAAGAGCACTACTAGAAGTTCACCTATGAGATTTTCAAAAACCTGGTGACTACAAAACCAACATGGCGGCCAAGCGAAGTTGAGACTTTAAATAGACTTTTCTCGCGATTTAACTATCCAAACGTAATGTAACTTGGTGCAGCAAATGTTTATACACATTGTAATGCACCGGAGTCTAATTTAGTTCAATAGTTTACATAACCTCAAAATGGCGGCTGTGCGAAATATTTCACTGACATTCTCTATCTCCGAAACTACGTATTACAGATATCACCCTGAAATTTTGTACGGTGATAAAGTAAATAATAATAATAATAATGTTATTGGTTTTACGTCCCTTTTAACATCTGTGGCTTTTAGAGACGCCGGGGTGCCGGAATTTTTCCCCGAAGGGGATCTTTAACGTGCCAATAAATCTACTGACACGGCTCCCTCGCATTTGCGCACCCTCAAATGCCAGCTGACTGCGCCAGGATTTGAACCTGCAACCTTGGGCCCAGCAAGCGAGAACGTTACCCCTGAGCCACGCAGCCAGACGCGGTGATAAAGGGTTCTGATACAAGTTTATCTATGTAATTTTCATAAACCTGTAAAGTACAAAACGAACATGGCGGCCAAGCGAAGTTGAAACATTTTAATAGACTTTTCTCGTGATTTAACTCTCTGAGCACAGTGAAATGTGTTACAGTAAATGATTTTACACAATTTAATGCACTGGCATCTAATTTAGTTCAATTGTTTTCATAACCTCAAGATGGCGGCTGTGCGTAATTTTAAAATTAAGATTTTATTTCTTGTGTCGTAATCATGCGATAGAAGTGAAAGTTTGAATAATGAACCTAGGCAATAATTGTCCTTGAATGGGACATAACTCTATGGCCTATACATATAACAATCCAAAATGGCGAGCATCCGAAATATTTAGACGGTTCTCAATATCTATGAATCTTTTACAGCAATCAGACTGAATGTTTTATGTTCATAGAGGCTATGAACATATGTTCACCTATAGGACTTTCTGTAACCTGGTGAGCACAAATCCAACATGGCGGCGACGCGAAGTATAAATTTTTAAATGGACGTTTCTCGCGAATTAACTATCCGAGTGCAGTGAAACGTTGCACGTTAAATGCTTATACAAATGTTAATCCACTGGCATCTAATTTATTTCAATTGTTTGCATAATCACAAGATGGTAGCTGTGCGAAATTTTAAAATTTCGTTTTTACTTCTTGTGTTCTAATCATGCGATTGAAGTTTGAATACCACACGTACACACTAATCTTAATGTAATAGTACAAAAATAAAAATCCAACCTGGCGACCACCTGAAATATTTAGACGGTTCTCAGTATCTACGAATCTATCACAACCTTCAAACTGAAATTTTGTATGTTGATAGAGGCAATTTTAACATGAGTAGGATATATGAAAATAGGCTCTATAGTTTTTCACGGAACTACTTGTTGGGCATTAAAATAGAATGAGGCCGACGAAACAAATTTTTAATAAACAGTTCAAGTTTAAAGCACAGCCAGCGTAGTTTACACAGACATTGAATGACCTAAAGGGAGACAACAGTGACATTAAGGATACACATAATAGGGATTTATTTAGAGGCAAGCTTCAAAAAGTGATCTTCATGGATGGACAAGAAATAACAGATTTGCGTAAGTGCTGATGGAATTATTAATATAAATTTGTAATTGACGTAAATATCTATTTATACTCCCATATAAACATTTATAAAAGTTTCTTATTGGAAATCTATCGATGGTCTGTACTTGTGGCATATACAGTGTTAAACGTGTGTTATTATCGCTTGTATTAGCCGGATTCATGCCTGCAAACGGAAATTCCTTGAAATTCAGCTATTGAGAGGTTTACTCCACCCAATTTAAACCTGAAATAGACCTAGATATAAGAAATAAACATTGTAGTACTGTATGAATTGGTGTATGGACATTATTTTGCACCAGCGTCATTTCGTACCACTTGATTTTTCTGGACATCTCGTATCACCTACCTTCGGTGGATTTTCCTGTAATCTCCAAATATTTACGCTGGGAAAATCCGTACCACTTGGTTTCTGATGATAAGATGGGAATGAATCATCCTATGACCATCTTGCATCTTCACATGGATAAAAAGAGGACCGAAAACAAAAAAGCACACAATAATAGAAACAAACACAAAAATGACGAGTGATTAACCACAGTTGATTTAAAAACACACCAAAATGATTATATTTATAAAGGTTTTTCCAGTCCAGAGCCCAGATACAGTGAGATGGGAATAAGATAACTTACCTTATTGGTTGTTACTGTCTCCGTATTAATTACCAGAATTAATTGAGCAAAATAATCTGTATACAGGAGATAATTACAATTCTGTAGAAAGCCTGTTTCATCCATGTCCAGCTCATCACAAACAGCTGTTTGAACGTTTCTTAGCGCCACGATCAGATGTTTTATCTTTGTTTAACAAGTTAATTGTTCAGAAACTTAATCGATATTGGACATACTAAATCATCAGCAGTATTACCGTGAAAAGCATAACAACAGTGTCAAGAGTTTTTCTTTCGCGAGAAAGGCTTACCGCACCATTGATGCCACGAAAAGTTAACAACAAACACCGAAGAGGTTCGTTAACGCTCAACTCAATATAGCAGTATTTCTGTGAGTCTCTGAGACGTTGGCAACGGTACATTGTAATTGCATTCGCTATGGGCCTATATTTGATAATTGATATTACAACTTTTCAATCGGGCAATGCGAGATAATAACTCGAAAAAAAACTGCATTAAAATATATATTATTCTTTCGCTTAGGCTACATTTCAAAATTACACTTAATTAAATATATATACTGCTCAAAAAAATTAAAGCACCACTTTTTTCAAAGGCCACCAAATTTTAAAATTTAACCGCACAATCTCGAAATCTCAGTATGACGTTTGTCCTGACGCTTAACAAGCATATGCTTCAGCACAACTCCCCAACTTGAGTAGTTTCGGGGTAGCGCCCCGAAAAACAGCCCATTTTCGAAAACCGCAAATTGAAGTTTGCGAAAAACGCTGTAGGACTTGTCGCAGGTTGCCCAAGCAGTCGAAAATGAACGAGTCTTTCTCTTAAGGTTCCACCAACACGTTGAAATCGTTAAATTTGACGTTCGAGTATTTCAACCCCCTTCATCATCCCCTAAACATGGACTACCATTGGGGGCGTCTAAGAAGGTACCGGGTGTGTTTAACCACCTGAAAACCTGCACACCGTCCTCAGTTGCTGATTGCAGTAAGTTGTTAAGGCCTCCGGCAATGTTCATCCCCCCTTACACCCTCAACTGGCATGGGACCAAACCACCCCCTCTCGATTCACCCCTAAGGAAGGTTCTAATCGAGATGTTTATCAATGCTGTGAATGAGGGGGTCTTCCCCTAACGTTTCAAAAAAGGATCTGTGCCTGTGTCACCACCAGTTCCCCTGCTACCCCCATTTGTATGATTTTTCGAATCAGGCCCTTTTTAAGAGCTGAAACGAGGTCTTAATCGATGAAAGGGCTGTAAAGGTCCTTAGACGTAGTGGTGACACGAAATCAACCCCTTCCGATCGTTGATTGACATTCCATCCCCCAAAATTGAAATTGTTGCACCCTCAACCCTCCCTGTCTGGACGCGTAACGCGTCATGGCAGAGTTTTCAGAGTTGGATGAAAATGAAGCTTATGGCATGCAATCGAGCCCAAAACAGCAGGTTGGATGGAAATTCATCGGTAGGGTGGGAAACGGGTCCAAAAATTTTCAAAAAAGTTAACAGCCTCTAGTAAGTACACCCATGCATAGGCAACCCACATCACGTAATTTTTCTCCCATTTCCAAACTTCGTAACCTATTGCCGATCAGGGGCAACCCGCAAGCTCGGACGTGATGTGGGTTGCATATGCATGGGCGTACTTACTATAGGTTGTTAACTTTTTTGAAAATTTTTGGACCCGTTTCCCACCCTACCGATGAATTTCCATCCAACCTGCTGTTTTGGGCTCGATTGCATGCCATAAGCTTCATTTTCATCCAACTCTGAAAACTCTGCCATGACGCGTTACGCGTCCAGACAGGGAGGGTTGAGGGTGCAACAATTTCAATTTTGGGGGATGGAATGTCAATCAACGATCGGAAGGGGTTGATTTCGTGTCACCACTACGTCTAAGGACCTTTACAGCCCTTTCATCGATTAAGACCTCGTTTCAGCTCTTAAAAAGGGCCTGATTCGAAAAATCATACAAATGGGGGTGGCAGGGGAACTGGTGGTGACACAGGCACAGATCCTTTTTTGAAACGTTAGGGGAAGACCCCCTCATTCACAGCATTGATAAACATCTCGATTAGAACCTTCCTTAGGGGTGAATCGAGAGGGGGTGGTTTGGTCCCATGCCAGTTGAGGGTGTAAGGGGGGATGAACATTGCCGGAGGCCTTAACAACTTACTGCAATCAGTAACTGAGGACGGTGTGCAGGTTTTCAGGTGGTTAAACACACCCGGTACCTTCTTAGACGCCCCCAATGGTAGTCCATGTTTAGGGGATGATGAAGGGGGTTGAAATACTCGAACGTCAAATTTAACGATTTCAACGTGTTGGTGGAACCTTAAGAGAAAGATTCGTTCATTTTCGACTGCTTGGGCAACCTGCGACAAGTCCTACAGCGTTTTTCGCAAACTTCAATTTGCGGTTTTCGAAAATGGGCTGTTTTTCGGGGCGCAACCCCGAAACTACTCAAGTTGGGGAGTTGTGCTGAAGCATATGCTTGTTAAGCGTCAGGACAAACGTCATACTGAGATTTCGAGATTGTGCGGTCAAATTTTAAAATTTGGTGGCCTTTGAAAAAAGTGGTGCTTTAATTTTTTTGAGCAGTATATATTACTGTATTCTGTCGCATATATATTTTATTACATGTATTTTTTCAGGTTATTCTTTCGCATGTCCCAGTAATAGGGATTGACCGATTGAAAAGTTGTTAGATCATATTTATGGTGTATAGGGCATTTCTCGTATAAAATGGCTAACATAATATTCCAAGCACATGACGTTTGATGTTATTTTCTCCGTATTATGTACCAGAATTAATTATCTATACTGATATAATAAAGCTGAAGAGTTTGTTTGTGTGTTTAAACACGCTAATCACTGGAACTACCAGTCGGATTCGAAAAATTCTATTTGTACGGGGTATATGATAGCCAGATTCAAGAGGAATAGTTTAGGCTATGTAGCATTAGGCTCAGGTAACCTTAAAGATTGATTTTTGTTCAGTAAGTCGGAAGAACAAGGGCTCCCGAAAAGCTTCAATAATACCTAAGTCTATTGTTGCCTGGCAATGCGGGCTGCATCACGTTGCCCCTACCAGTGTTCTGGTGCAGAATTGCGAGCTGCTTATAAATTGCAGTCACGGGGAGTAATTAGTGCAAAAAGATAGTATGCCTCTGTATAAGGGCGATGGTGTTGGTGCAGTATGCTGAGGTTATCAGCTGCAATAAGCGTTGGTGCTTTCCGATCCTTATCATTGAGCGCTCCAGTTCTGTAGTAGTATCCATTATCATCCATAAAACAAATAAATCCACCGGGCAAAGCCGGGCACTACTGCTAGTGCAAAATAATTTGTAAACAGAAGTTAATTACAATTCTGTAAAAAGCCAGTTTCGTCCATGTTCAAATGTACAACCATAATGCACCCGGAATAGTTCCATTCTCTCAAGTGGTGCAGATTGTCCATTCCTAAATATTTCAGTCATTAACTGACGCGGTAACGTTCTCACCTGCTGTGCCCAAGGTTACAGGACGAAATCCTGATGCAGTCAGTTAGCATTTGAGGGTGCGCAAATGCGAGGGAGATAGTCTGTAGATTTATTGGCACGTTAAAGATCCCCTATGGGGAAAAGTTCTGGCACCTGGTCGTCTCTAAAATATTCAGTAGTTAAAAGGGACGTAACACCAATAACATTATTACACTATTAGGCCTATTATTATTATTATTATTATTATTGTTATTGTTATAATTCATTAACTGACACTTCCAGGTTGTCAGCCGGTCAAGGGGTTACGAATTAATAGTACATTATGCAACGAGCCTATAATGGCTATAATTAAGACACGAGTATGTTTATAAAACGAGCGTATGCGAGTTTTATAATTTCCATACGAGTGTCTTAATTGCCATTATAGGCGAGTTGCATACGACTGTTTATGTTCCATGATAATTATAACTTTATTATATGTTTTAACATAAATATTCATAAATATCTGTTCAGTCACTAGAATTTTGTGATCGGGTGCTGCGCTGGGTAGTATATATCTGTTTATCAAGCTCTCTGGCCAACCGACGCATGCGCTCTGTGTGCTTCGATGTCATATGTTCAGATTGTGCACCAGTATTCAGTAAAACTGTCGTTTGAGAACAACGCGCTGAGTAGAAATTGATTTTGGGGATATTAAGGTACAGTGCTATTTCTTGTCTCATATTCACCAGTTTATTTACGCGAACATATGGACGGTGCACTTTCGGTAATTTATAGAGATATGTTGGATTTTGAGCGCATGCGCGAAGGTATCCTTATCTAATTGGTCACACAACTGTTTCTTGAGCTCTGATTGGTGGGAGAAACTGTTTCATAATGAAAAATAGTGTTATAATGAGCCTCATTATGATACAGTTTTCTGAGACATAATAGTCAGGGTCGAACATAAACAACATTAAAACACACAGCACGACCAAAACGCGATAGGGAGCTGCAGGAAGTACAGAGATCAGAGATTGGAATCCTGAGTTTTTCAGCAAACTGCCGTGTCTTTCGGGGTTTCGCCCAGATGTACCGATTAAGCTCGTCACTAGACTTCAGTCATTTAAAGTACCAGGGCATCTACTACATCTTATTCAATTATTTACCTATCAGTCAATTTATTTATTTATTTAATTAATTATTTCTTTATTTCTTTCTTTCTTTCTTGATGGTACAAGACAGGGCTCAGTGTGCGCCCCAATAATAGTGCACCTTCACAGTTAAATACAGTTCCAGGTATTTCTACATTATTAAGTAGTAATATCTAAGTGTAAATCTTATTGCTAGGAAGTTCACACTGATGTCTAAATTCATCGCAGTAAGCTGTTAAGTCTAAATATAATACAAACACTAAATCTAAATTTGATCTGATGTCAAAAATAAACACAGGTGTTGAAATTAACTATTACGTAGAAGATTAATAAATCGTGTGTCACTTTATTAACTTGGGAACAAACATATCCACATATACATTGTTAGTTCTGTTTTGTGTGATAGATAATTTTATTTCAAATAGCCTATGTATTCGGCGACTGGATTATATACTGTAATTCCTAATAACGGTCTAATTGAGAGACGAAAATCTAGTTCTAATCGTCGATCTTAACACTTACTATAACAGTCAACACAGAAACACAGTTTATCAGACAAATTGAACACACACCCAAGTACACGGGCTGAAGACCAAAGATTGCCCAAGTCTCTAGTAGAAATTGACAAGAACAAAGATCCGTTATGTCCGGTGGTATGGAATGCCCCTGGTATGAATTGTCTGGTATTGACAGAAATAGATCTAGACGTAAGAAATAAACATGATGGTACTTTATTTATTGTTAAGAAACACCAAGAACTTGTAATTTCCCGCTTGGTAAAACTTTATTTTCTCCTCCGCAGGTCCATCAGGTCAGTCATCCGGCGATAGCATGCGTCCGAGTTCTTACTCCATCTATTAATAGGCCTATTTGTTACTATTCGGTGAGTCTTGAAATTCACCAACAAATACCAGATATATTTTATGTGAAGTAAAGGCAATTTTTCATACAACTTCTTCTGTCGGCACCACTACATTTGTATGAATCCATTGGCCACAGTAGAAATATTTCGTAAGACTGTCATTGTGTTTGTAAATTTGTACCAATTTATGCATGGTAAATTACTTACGAATTTTTGAAAATTTAATTTTAAATAGAATTATAAGTCCTAAAATGAGTTAATGAACTTGATTATGTGTTCAGTGAAAGCGAGAACAACCACAATTAAAAACTGAAGCGATAAACACAAGATCCAAATAAGATTTAGGTTACCAATACTTCAGAATAAACCATATCATCGTGTACTGTAGTGCTTAGCTTTATTGGCTGCCACCTATGAAGTTCGGGTTCAATTCCCGGCTCTGTCAAGAAATTTAATTCTGGTCTGAAGGCTGGAATGGGGTACAATCAGCCTCGTGAGACAAAACTGAGAAGAGGTAGGCCTAGGTTTAGATTCCCAATTTAGCTATGCTGAGAGTGGTTTTACACTTCTACTCCAGGTGAATGCACTTACTAATACAGTCATCACAATAGCACAGGTTATCAAACAAATCCCATACACAACCAATTCGCAATGCCCCTAAATCTATGAACTACAACAAAGCTTAGCGTTATTGACGAACAACCCTGAGGTCCCGGGTTCGATTCTTAGCTCTACCAAGAAATGTAATTCTGGTCTGAAAGCTGGAACGTCGTACTGTATACTCAGCTTCCAAGTTCGATTCCTGGCCAATGCATGTGAGATTTTAGAAGTGAAATGCAATGGCCTGTGGTTCGGATTCCACGTAAGAAGGAGGTCCCGTGGCTCATGTTCGCATGATAAACGGTCACGTAAAAATAAAAGCTTCCTTCCTCATACTCAGCTTCCAGAGACAGAACTGAGAAGAGGAGGGTACGACTCTTATCTCAGCCAACCTAGTGTACCCCGTTCCAGCCCTCAGACCAGAATTACATTTCTTGTCAGAGCCGGGGATCGGACCCGGGCCTCCACGGAAGCAATCAAGAATGCTAGCCACTACGCAACGAGACAGATGGGACACAAATTGGGTAACTGCCCAGGGTGGCAGTTTTTAGGGGCGGCATATTTTCTTGAAAACTGTACAAGAGTGTTTGCGCATTAGGCCTAAACGTCAAATTATTAAAGTATAACCCCCCACTAGGGAATATTCATTGTCGCACATTAGCAATGCTGATTATTTAAGGACATGAAAGAAAGGATTTGCTTAGTCATCTTGGTGGTTTGTAAATGTCAATAACTTGGGGATCCGTGCGAGAACTCTTACGTGTGTATAAACCACCCGCCTGGCTTTACTGTTATGCGGGCTTCTATAAATATGTTTATTTGTTTAAACGCACTTTTTAAACAAATTGTCGATATTTATAAAATCAGAGAGCAATTCATCATTGCTGCTGGTTGCATAATGGGTTGTGTGTGCCTCGTGTGTACAGACTACCCGCCCTGATCTAGTGCTATGCGGGCTGTACGCGACACATTTCTGCCAGGGGCTATTGTCTTGTTGATTTGTTTAAGATCACTTTATAAACAAAGAAATATATTTCCGTTGAATTTTCAAGAAATGCAAGATTTTTCCTGTACTATTGAGACGATTTGGAAGATTTTGGTACAAACTACACCTTTTAACTCCCTCTGGTTTAGGAGCTTGAGTTTTTTGAAACATACACCGTAGAGTTTTATATATATAGACTAACAGAAGTACCCATTCTTCGAACGGTCTTCGGTATTAATAACCAGACGTTATCAATTGAGCTACTGTTGCAATGCTTAGGGGCTTGGAACCTGTTTGTTGACAAAGAAAAATGATTAGTTAAAATGTGCTCTCAAACTAAATTTAACCAGCAGATCATCGACATACAACAGAATGCAAGTAATGCTTCCATCTACTTCCTTTCTTGAATAAAGACACTGATCTGCATTTCCTTGTTGAAAGCCTAACTTGGATAATGTCTCTGTAGCTGTCTTGTTTCAAACGTGTGCCGATTGCTTTAAACCATAGAGACTTTTCCGCAATTTCAGAACTTAGCTCTCTTGACCGGGTTCCTCAAAACCCTGTGGCTGTTCCATATATAGTTCCTCTTTTAATTCACCGTTCAAATAAGCACTTCTCACATCAAGATGCCGAACGTGAAGTCCCCTCTGTGCAGCTACATTGAATAAAACTCGAATAGCGTCATGCTTCACCACTGGCGCAAAAGTTTCATCGTAATCCTCACCATATCGTTGAGAAAATCCTCTGGCTACCAGTCGGGCCTTGTAAGTGTAGATCTGACCGTTACCGTCCAATTTTGCCTTAAATACCCACTTACAAGAAAGAATCTTCTTCCCTGGTGGAAGCTCCGTTAATTCCCACACACAATGTTGATTGAGACAGCTTATTTCTTCTTCCGCAGCAGCAGTCCACAACTTTTGCTCACGAGGTGACATTTTGAGCATTTCGTTCCATGAGGCTGGCTCTCTGGTGTGATTCGTCTGCACCTTGTACGTTAGCTTCTTTGCTGGTACACCCTTATTTGGCCGTTCAGAAACTCTTCGTGGAAATTGTGGAGTTTCTGGTTCAGTCTCACATTCATCTCCTATGCTGCTTACAGTCTCTCCTCTGTTGAAAGTCACCGTGTTGTTACCTCTGGGATTCAGTGTTGAGTTGTCGGCTGATTCCGTCTGTGTCGAAACATGTTCCAATGTCCCTACATGCTGCGGTGTGATTTCATTAACCCCTTCTTTCGGTGCACTGCCTACCGAAGCTGGATGTCTGGCAACACTCTCAATTACCCGCACCGATCTGCTGATCCAAACCTTGGCTGTCTTTGGATCTAGAATCCGATATCCTTTGGTATTTCCATCATAGCCAATCAGGACGCCCTCAATTGCTTTGTTGTCCCATTTATTTCGCTTTTGTTTGGGTACAAGCGAATAGACCTTCGATCCAAACACACGTAAATGACCCAGATCTGGCTTCACACCTGTAAACAATTCAACTGGAGTTTTGTTGATACTCCGGCTCGTTGATCGATTCTGCAAATAAGCTGCGGTCAAAACTGCTTCTCCCCAGAAGCGGTTGTTCAGATCAGCATCCAACAACATGCACTTTGCAGATTCTGTCAATGACCGATTCTTCTTCTCTGCTACACCGTTTTGTTGTGGAGTGTAGGAGACTGTGAGCTGATGTTGGATCCCCTCCTTCCGCAGAAAGTTCTCCAATTTTTGTGAAACGTATTCCTTGCCATTGTCTGTACGAATGGCAACCGGCTTCCTTCCAAATCTAGTATGCATTGCAGCAATGTATTCTTCTACGACGCCTACCACCTCATCTTTGGATTTTACCAGCCTCACCACAGTAAAACGGGAGTAATCGTCAATGAGTGATAGAAAATACCTATTTCCACTTGGCGTTGCAGTCTGCATGGGCCCACAAAGATCAGAATGAATGAGTCGCATGGGCTCCTTCTCTCTGGATGTACTCTCAGAAAATTTTGCTTCGGTTAGTTTTCCCTTGATGCAGTCTTCGCATACCACCTTCTCCGAACATTTCGACACTTGGATTCCTGTAGCCAATTCCTCATTGATCAGACGCTGGATTGCAACCGGATCCCGATGTCCCAATCGACGATGCCACTGGTGTAGGCATACAGCTTCTCTCGCCACATGAACTGACGAACTTGGTACCACAGTCTGAAGTCTGAATAAATTCCCATCGTTCCTTGCTTCTGCGATGACCTGATGTTCTTGTAGATGCTGCACGTGTCATTCTCGAACGTTACTAGGTGACCTTGCTCTGTTATGCGCCTCACCGAAAGTAGACTATCATCCAATTGTGGAATAAACAGCACATTTTTCAACAGTACTTCTTGGAGGTGCCCGCCTGGTACCTCACAGTAAAATTGTCCTTCTCCGATTCCAGCAGCTACCACGGATGAACCATCAGCAAGAAAGACTGTAGCACTTGTGTACGAATAGACATGAAAAATTGCCTATCATTCGTCATATGATTGGTAGCCCCGGAATCTATGCACCAACCTCCAGTAGGCCTACTTGCAGCATGTTGTTGATCCAGTGCCCTAAATGTGGCATAGTTCTGTGTGTTGCATACCCTAACCCCAACCGATGATCTTGCCGATTCTGAACCTGCTGATCTCTGCTGTTGACTTTTCTTGAATCGATAGCAATCTGCCTTTAAATGGCCAAGTTTATTACAGAAGTAACATGCCACCCTTTGGTTTCCCGCTTGAATTTTTAGTTGTTCCACTTTGATGAGCACGACTAACCTTACTTGAGTCTGGGACCGCCGACTGTAGTGCAACCTCTGAATCACAATTTCCAGGCACACCAGCTTCGGCACGCCTTTGGTATTCGTCAAGCATTTTCCCAGTTACATATTCCACCGTTAAATCTGCCTCGTCACGGCCCTCGAGCGCTGTGACAAGCCCTGAATAAGATTCTGGAAGACTCACCAGCAAAACCGCAACAATCTCGTCGTTTTCAAGTGGCCTACCAGATCCACGCAGCAAACCCACTACTTCCATAATTGCGTCGATGTGACTGCTCATTGGTCCACCACGATAATGTATGCCGTACAGTTTACGTCGTAAATATAACCTGCTTCCGAATGTGGATCTCTCGTACTTTCTCGACAGAGCCTGCCATGCATCACACGCATCGTTCAAGTGTGCAAAATGAATGAGTTGACTGTCCTCAACACTCACTGTAATGTACGCTAAGGCTTTGTTATTTTTCTTCTGCCACACCGCGTTAATTACTTCAGGCTTTGGTTCACTGACAACTTCCCACAAATCATCACGCACTAATACGGCTCGCAACTTTGTTTTCCAAAATATAAAATTTCCACCATTTAACATTGGAATATTCAACTTGAAACTTTCTTGAGCCATCTTGTAACCGCACACACTTAAAGCACACGATCGTTAAACAGACTTTTAATCCACTTACGCGCAGTTTGCCATAGACTGGGCCTCATAACCTGATGAATTAGCAGCTTATTATAAATATCAACGATCGATTAACTGTAACACTTGAGTGCTTTTATTTGTCATAGCCTACATTATAACAATATAACATGTACTCTAAGCCCACCATAAGCATTGGAGATGGTAGAGTTTGTTTTCCACAGAGTGTACACACACGATCTACACACTGCCTTGCAATCCATGGTGATCAGGCTATGCCAGCGCTCTCGGCAACCAGCTTGGAGTATCCGAACCTTGTGGCAAGCGCTCTCCAACAATTATATATATAGACTAACAGAAGTACCCATTCTTCGAACGGTCTTCGGTATTAATAACCAGACGTTATCAATTGAGCTACTGTTGCAATGGTTAGGGGCTTGGAACCTGTTTGTTGACAAAGAAAAATGATTAGTTAAAATGTGCTCTCAAACTAAATTTACCTAACGTGTTCTTCCTGACGTGAAAATAAAATTGAAAACCTCGTAAACGAATCGCAATACACGTCACATACAAACTGACCCTAACCGTTGTGTCAAGTGCCCAACAAATTTTATAAATTGTAAAGGCTTGTGGTGCATGAAAATTTAGGTTTTTAGCCTCCAATGGCCCAAATTCCTAAAATCAGCAAAAAAATAGTCTACTATTTCAAATCAGGGTTTTTGAAAATAATGTTGCTGTTGGAGATATAATAGACCTTCTGTACGACATACCGTACGTGTAAAACGTGTGAAAAAAATCTAGGGTACTCCTTGAACCCCTTAAGCGCATTGATGAATTTTACAGTTTTAGTTGGTTCCGTGATAACCTTAGAGCCATTTGCAAACTTTCACAGAAATGTAATAAATGGAGTGGCATTACTGCTTCCAGAAATAGATGGGAAGTTGGATGTCACCTCTTGAGATACTGTTGTCATGGTTATTGGCTTGCATTCCTTCATTAGTTTAATAAATGAAATTAGTTTTACTGGAAATATCTAAGAAACTGTTGGTTTTAGAGCCTTAAAATATAGATTTCGGGACCCTTTACGGCTCTTTAGGGGCCCCGAGTTATGTTTCTGACACCAAAGGGTTGAAAATGATCTTTGTCCCGTCGTTGTACGCCATAATAATGATAATAATTAAAAGAATAATAATATTATAACAATATAGGGATAGGAATATAATAGACCTTCCGTACCGTACCCGGACGTGTAAATCGTGTTACAAAATTCTAGAGAACCCCTGGACCCCCTTAAGCGCATTATATGTATTGATGAATTTTACAGCTTAATTTGGTTCCGTTATAACCTTATAGCCATTTGCAAACTATCTCAGTAATGTAATAAATGGAATTGCCTTGCGTCTTACAGAAATAGATGGATGGACCTCTGAGATTCAGTTGCCATGGTTACCGGCATGCATTCTTTCATTAATTTATTAAGTGAAATTAGTTTTCTAGGAATATCTCAAAAACTGTTGATTTTAGGGCCTTAAAATTTAATTTTCGGGGTCCATTTAGGGCCCCCGAGTTTCGTTTCTCACATTGAGGGGCTGAAAATGAGCTTTGTCTCACACTTCTACGCCTATTTCAGCATGTATTTTAAGGGGGTTGGGCCCCTTTTATGAGAGGTACGGAGAAGAGTTACATCAATGATTAGTGTCGTGCCTCTGATGGATATCTGTATCAAATTTTACGTTGATCCACCCAGCCGTTCTCAGGTTATAAGGACACATAGTTGTCCACAGACAGATACACACACAGACAAACAAACAAACAAACAAACAGACAGACAGACAAAAAAATATTTTTGCGCGCATCCGTCACTAAGCAGTCTGAAACGCGCAAATAACGCAAATTTCCGTGGAAATTCAGAAAAAACAGACAAACTTTCATTTTTATATATATAGAGATTTTTTATATATACAGAGATTGGTGTTTTGGCATTTGGTTGTGCATGATATGTGTTAAAATATAATGTAAATTCTTTGTATTAAGTTTTTCTTTTTATGAGTCGTTTCATTCCCACCCATGGAGGGTGGGCGGGCCCTTATAGATGGCCGCACCATCTCTTGGGCCAAGAGAGTAGAAAGACTGAAAATGCGAATTGATGGCGGGGGTAGTGAGGTGTGGATATGTGTGTAGAGAGAGAGTAGGAGTGACTGTTTTCATTTGCCACTTACAGTTAAATACACACACATAAGAAGAAACAACCCATATGTTAAGGAAACTTTAGTAAATATACATATTCCAAGTCAAGCGTAGTTTTTTTTTATCATTTCAAATGATCTGTCGACTTCGTCGTTATGGTTGGGGTCCATCGTTATGCGTTACGGACACGGAGACGGACGTGACGTCATGCAGCCGCGCGGGAAATGACGTCATGCAGCTGCGCGGGAACGTGACGTCATGCTCACGCGGGGAGCGAGAAGCAGACGCTAATGATTATTGGAGTCTGTTGAAAGTGGCCTGGCGTCGAGCGACCTGGGGCTTTGAGCAAAGCGAACACAAGATTACAGGGTGACTTCTAAAGAGATATACAAGATGCCATATAAGAATACAGGGTGCCTCTTAAAGAGGTGTGAAGGATGTCAGAGCAAAAAATTACAGTCAGTCTGAAATAAGAATACAGGGTGCCTCCTAAAGAGGTGTGCAGGATGTCAGAGCAAAGCATCGAACCAGTCCCAATATTCCATCCCTACTCTCACTCAAAAAAATTGCCCCCCTCCCCCCTCTCGCCCCCTACTGTTCAGCTCGCCACTGCTCGCTCCCAGGTTCTACAACTCATCTCCCAACTCTCTACCGTTACACTAGTCTAGCCAGATCGAACACAAGCCTGCCTGGGGCAAAAATACTCCTTTTCGGAGAAATAACAACTCCGCAACAAGCTTCACGAAAACCCAAATTAAAATCGAAAATTACATTCTACAAACACCAAATTCAGTAAACGTCCCTCATTTCAGTTACTCTATACTTTAAACAGACACAGAAGGCATAGTCAGGACTCCTTCATGGAGTAGGCTATTGTCTAATCATGTTCACCTCTCCTTCACCTTTACCATAAATTTCATAAACTCTATTTAAAAATCAGAAACTCGCTCCACAAATCTGTAAATCAGTATTCTTCCCTTATTTCAGATACACTATTCATTAAACAAACATATAAGGCATAGTCACGACCCCTTCATGGAGTAGGCTATTGTCTAAATCTGGACACTCATACTACATCCTTACACTAATTCAAATTGACGGCCAATTGATCCTTCTGACAAGGAGGCAAAGGTTTCCGCCGGCTTGCCTGGGATGATGGGCCACAAAACCGCTATCAAAAAGTACACAATTTACGCTTTATTCAACCAAACACATCTCTAATACAAGTACAAAAAAAACACATTTCTTCCAGTGACCCTTAAAGAGATGCCCGCGCGGGAAGCCTAAGTTAATGGGTAATGCAGTCTGTAGAAAGAGTCCTGGGGCTTCGAGCAAAGCGAGAAGTCCTCCTGAGCCTTTCTAACATGTGTAGCATTTGTAGCATGCGTCATTTGAAATGATACAACGTCTAGTCTTTCAGACTGACTGTGAATTTTTTGTATTTGCCTATGTGCATCAGGAGCCTTAAATACGGGCCTGAGTACAAGGATAATCCCTGGGAGCAAAGCGACTAGGCTTAGAGCTGACAGTCCATCCCATCTAGTGTCGATGTCGCAAAGCAAGTGGAAGTCTCCATGGCCTATGGGGAGTTAACTTTGCCTTGCATACCTCTGGTAGTTAAAAGCATAATCATTCTTCACGGACATTCAAAACAGTCTAGCATGAAATTTGAACTCTATTGTGCTTTCTAAGCTTCACTTCAAACTTGATAAACCCTTGAATGCAGCCTGGAGTAGTGGCCTTCAACCTTTATCCTATCGCGACCAACTTGACGTTTTGACAATTATTCGCTACTTGACCAAACCCCATTTAAAGTAAAACAAAATAGGTTAAGTACCGTACACAAGATGATGAATTATTTTAAATTCTAAATTCGCCTTGTGGTCAAAATTAATGAGACAACAACTGTCTTGAACTACGCCAACATTTCTGTTCAGAAAAGTTCAATGTTAACAATATATTTTTTTAAAAATC
Organism: Meconema thalassinum; assembly: GCA_946902985.2. Lineage (NCBI taxonomy): Eukaryota > Metazoa > Arthropoda > Insecta > Orthoptera > Tettigoniidae > Meconema > Meconema thalassinum. The sequence continues at coordinate 492,995,835 of OX336388.2, read as the reverse complement.
GTGTGGCCTCCGGAGAGGCCGAGTGCAGGTCTTTCTAGTTGACTCCCGTGGGCGACCTGCGCGTTGTAATGAGGATGATATGATGATGAAGACGGCACACACACACACACCCAATCCCCGAGCCACGGGAATTAACCCCAGGAGATTAAAATCCCTGATGGCTCGGCCGGGAATCGAACTCGGGGCACTTTGGGCCAAAGCCTAGCGCGCTAACCATTTAGCCACAGAGCCGGACAATACTATAATGAAAATACAGTATGTTTACTAATAAAAGGAATAGCCTATTGAAAGCATAAATTAATTTGGGAATTACATGACTGAGATTTTTTTTATTCCATCTGTTTGTTAACCATTCATAGCTGACGCCGCGGAGTCAGAGTTCGATTCTCGGCTCTAGCATAGAATTTCATTCTAGTCTGAGGGCCGTAACGACGTACACTCAGCCTTGTGAGAGAAAATTGAGAAGATGCGGGTTCGCTTCCCACCTCAGACATCCGGGAAGTGAAATTTTGAAATTAAGTTTTTGTTTCTTGTGTCCTAATCATGCGATCAAATTGAAAGTTTGAATAATGAACCTACGCAATAATCGTCATCTAAAAGTGAATAACTCTATGGCCAATATAAAAATCCAACATGGCGACTATTCGAAATATTTAGACGGTTCTCTATCTACTAATCTATGACAGCAATCAAACTGAAATTTTGTATGTTCATAAACGCTATTGAACGTACGTTTACCTATGGGACTTCAATAACCTGGTGAGCAGAAATCCAACATGGCGGTGGCGCGAAATTTAAATGTTTAAATGTACGTTTCTCGCAATTTAACCATCCGAGCGCAGTGAAACTTGGTACTGTAAATGTTTATACTAATTTTAATCCACTGGCATCTAATTTATTTCCATTGTTCTCATAACCACAAGATAGCGGCTGTGCGAAATTTAAAAATCCCGTTTTTATTAGTTCTAGTGTCCTAATCCTCCGCTTGAAGTTTGAATAATACACCTATGCAATAATCTTTATGTAATAGAAAACTCTAGCAGGCCCAGTGGTGTTGGGGTAGCGTGCCTGCCTCTCACGCGGAGGCCCCGGGTTCGATTCCCGGCTCCGTCAGGGATTTTAGAACTGACACGAGGACGGGAACGGGGTGCACTCAGCCTCGTGAGGACAATTGAGAACCGTCTAAATATTTCGGATGGTCGCCATGTTCGATTTATATATATTGTTACGTGCCACCCCTAGTGGCAAGTTCGTTAACTGGGTTACGGTGGGTGAAAGCACAACACAATTGTACCTACAACGAAATATTAGCTTTATTGCAGGCCAGGAAAAAAAATACACCACACAATAAGCACTTAACCTCACTTCATAATACACTACTAGTCACTATAGCTTACACACTTAGCCTACGTTCACACTACTGTCCTCGCTATTAATACCTGCAACTCTGCCTTGTACACAAACTACATTTATATACTATAGCCAGTCACACACCACTACACACTGCTTCGCTGTCCGCTGGCTAGGGAACAGCCCCCTGTGTTTCGCAATTCACCACAATATCTCGCTAGGGTTTCCTAACTTCGCACGTCACGTCGCCGCACTACTGAAGGTAAAAGCACGCACTAGCTCAAAAACACAGTCAGTCCCTCGCTGATGAGACCGCTTATATAGCAGGCTGGTGGCTCAATGAATGCTTCTAGAATCGTCCAGGATTCACGGCTTCTCAAGATTTCCATCACTGGCTGGGTCACGAATATTCTGGACCATCCATTTGTCCTCGCAGCCCGTTGCGTAAGACGCAGGTAACACACACAGGCCGAGCATAGCCCGGGGCAGCTGTGACTCACGCGGCGAGGCGACGAAACAACCTCACAGCCGTAACAATATATATATATATATATATATATATATATATATATATAATATTTATATTTTTATATATGTTGGCCATAGAATTTACTGTCAGACAATTGCCGTTCACCAGTAATTTCAAAATATTAATTCTAAATGGACGTGAAACTTAGAAGTTACATGTTCTCATATTTTGGAACAAGATGACAATCAGCACACTCAGATTGCTTTAGGCAACTTCTTCAATTTAGAGTTGTTGCAAGTGATCTAGATATTAGACAACAACTGGAAACGGGCTCGAAAAATGCTGTCTATGTAATGTCCCCGAATTCAAAACCAGGTAATTGCAGTAGCTAGAGATATAATAATTACAGAAACACGAGTTTGTGACATTAACAGGTCCCCTATTTTTATATAAGTTACTATGCGACGAAACAACATACATTGCGGATAGAGAACCGTTGTAGGCTATCTTAGTATTCGTTTCTTGAAATGGGAAAGCATATTGGAAAACTTTCTAACTCTTGTTCCACTTTCCAGTACAACAGAAGACCATCTAGCATCTTAAATACAAATGATGGTTTATATATAACTAAATTAAAAGGTCTATACTGTTACGTGCCACCCCCTAGTGGCACTTCCGTTAACTGGATTACGGTGGGTAGAAAGCACAACACCAATTATTGCCTTAAAGAAACGTATTGGCTTTATTGTGGGTCGGGTCAGAAAGATACACCACACAAATAGCAAATACAAGCAACTAGTATCTCACTCTAGTTCCTCTCTCGCTGCCATCACTTCCCTTTCACTCTCTAGAGCAGCTGTCCGTTCACTAATTTGGCTGACCTGTGTCTAGCCGTTCTGTCACTCGCCGGAATACCTGTCCACTTCCTTGTACGCAAACTACAGTTTTTTACGATAGCCAGTCACTCACCACCACACACTGCCTCGCTGTCCGCTGGCTAGGGAACTTCCCAATGCGTTTCGCAATTCACCACAATGTCTCTGTCGCCCTAGGTAAGTACACACTCCTCACACTGCTCCGCGGCTCGGAAGGAATCTCACTGGGTTTCGCAAGTCACGTCACCACACTTCTGTCGCTCAGGAAAAACACGCACTAGCTCAGAAACACTGTCCTCAGAAAACTCGGTCCCCTCTCTGTTGAGGCCGCTTATATAGCAGGCTGGTGACTCAATGAATTCTAGAATCGTCCAGGCTACACGGCTTCCCGAGATTTCCATCACTGGCTGGGTCACGAATATTCTGGACCATCCCTTTCACTTCGCAGCCAGTTGCGTAGGGCGCACGTAATACACAGAGGCGGAGATAGCCCGGGGCAGCTGTGACGCACACGGCGAGGTGACGAAACAAACTCACAGCCGTAACACCACCCCCTTCCTAAAAGGCTGATCGTCCCGATCAATCATTGGTCCGTCTGTGTCCCTCCGTAGGCTGCCAGGCGATCTCGATGCACGATCTTCATCATCGCCCTCGGGCTCCGCTGGATCCTGTAGACGACATCGTTGATCCGTTTCACGACTCGGTACGGGCCCTCCCAGGACTTCTGCAGTTTGGGTGACAGGCCTTTCTTCCGTAATGGGTTGAAGAGCCAGACCAGGTCGTCATCGTGGAATCCGCCGGCATCCGTCCGTTGGTCGTATCGGATCTTCATTCGGTCGGTCTTGATCCGCAGTTTCCTACTCGCGAACGCGTGCACGTCCTCCAGTTGGTCGACCAGTTCTTGACAATACTGGCTTACCGGGACCGGATCATTCCCAGGTCGGCCGAAGGCAAGATCGACAGGTAGACAGAGTTCCCTCCCAAACATGGCCCGGGCTGGTGTGCACCCGGTGGCTTCATGCACGGCGGCGTGGTAGGCCAGGAGAAATAGTGGAAGATGTTTGTCCCAATCCCTCTGGTGTTCGCTGACGACTATTCGGAGATGGTTCTCGATGGTGCGATTGAATCGCTCTACCATCCCGTCGGACTGAGTGTGTAGCGGCGTCGTCCTTGTCTTCCGAATCCCAGCAGCTGGCATAGGTTCTGGAACACCTGCGACTCGAAATTCCTCCCTTGGTCGGAGTGCAGCTCCAGGGGTACTCCGTACCGGCTGACGAATTCCTTCACCAGGGTCTCTGCGATCGTCACGGCTTCTTGGTTAGGGAGAGCATACGCCTCCGGCCATTTGGTGAAGTAGTCGCTGACGACCAATATGTAGCGGTTCCCTGCCTCGCTTAACGGGAATGGCCCAGCAACATCGATGGCCACTCTCTCCATGGGTCCGCCCACGTTGTAGGTCTTCAGTGGACCCCGTCGTCTTCGTCCTGGGCCCTTGCTGGCTGCGCAATTGTGGCACCTCATGCAGTGGTTATCCCAGTCCGTTCGGCATCCGATCCAGTAAAACGGCTCTCTCAGCTTCTCCAGGGTCTTCTTTATCCCTTGGTGTCCACCAGATGATCCTCCATGGACTTACTTCAGGATTTCCTCCGTCATAGCCTTTGGTACGACGACTTGTTCCCGAGATGTCTTCCCGCTGGTGCTCTCCCAGGTCCGGCAGATGAGGCCATCCCTTACAATCAGCGAGTCCCACTGCGCCTAGTAGGACTTGAACTTTGGACTGCAGTCGCTCACAATGTTCAACCCAGGTCTGGGAACACAGGCCCTCTTCCATTCGGCTATCAGTCCCAGGTCATCATCTTCTGCTTGTGCCCGCGTGAAAGATTCGCGGCTCCAGCTCCCATGAAGTTCCACGGTAGTCCTTCGGCACTGTATCCCGGTGTTCTCCTCTCTTCTGGTACAGAAGGTGCAGTCTTCGGGGCACGGTCTTTATGACAGGGCGTCGGCGTTAGAAGGCAGTTGGCCTTTCCTGTGCTCGATCTCAAAGATGTACTGCTGAAGCCTCTCTATCCACCGCGCGAGTTGACCCTCGGGCTGTTTGAAGTTCAGGAGCCACCGCAGGAATGCATGGTCGGTCCTGATGAGAAATTCTTGCCCGTACAGGTACTTGTGGAAGTGTTCGATGGTCTTCACGATGGCGAGCAGTTCCTTTCTGGTGACGCAGTAGTTCCTCTCTGGTTTTGACAAGGCTTTGCTGAAGTAGGCCACTACTCTCTCCTCGCCGTCCACTATTTGCGACAGGATTCCCCCTATACCAAAGTCGCTGGCATCGGTATCGACGATGAACCTTGTTCCAGGTCTGGGGTAGGCCAGAATAGGCGCGGTGCACAGAGCCTGCTTGAGTTGTTCGAAGGCACTGTGGCATTCTGCTGTCCACGTGAAGAGTTGGTCCTTCTCAGTCAGTCGATGCAGTGGTTTGGCGATGTCGGCGAATCCTCACACGAAGCGACGATAATAAGTGCAGAGTCCCAGGAAGTTTCGTAGTTGGGACTTGTCCTTCGGAACTGGCCACTCCCTCAAAGCTGCGGTCTTTTCTGGGTCGGTGCGCACCCCTTCCTCGGAGAAAATATGCCCAAGGTACTGGACCTGCTTCTGGAAGAGCTGACACTTCTTGGGGCTCAACTTCAGCTTGGCAGCCCGTAGCTTCATCAAGATCTCTTTCGGGTTACTGTAGTGCTCCTCGAAGCTTCTCCCCAGAACGATGACGACGTCTAGGTAGACCAGGCAGGTCTTCCAGTGTAGTCCCCTCAGAATGGACTCCATTAGCCTTTCGAAGGTCGCAGGGGCGTTGCACAGACCAAATGGCATAACGGTGAACTGCCAGTGTCCGCTGCCCACAGAGAACGCAGTTTTCTCGCGGTCCTTAGGGTGGACCTCCACCTGCCAGTAGTCACTCTTCAAATCCAAGGTGGAGAACCATCTTGACCCTGATATGGTGTCCAGGGTCTCGTCGATCCGGGGTAGAGGGTAGCTGTCCTTTTTCGTGACGTCATTCACCCGCCTGTAATCCACGCAGAACCTGGTGCAACCGTCCTTCTTCTTCACTAGCACGACCGGAGAACTCCAAGGACTATGTGATGGCTCGATCACTCCTTGCTCCTTCATCTCTTCTACCATCCGGTCGACTTCAGCTTTCTTGGCGAGCGGGACACTTCGGAGTGGGGCCCTAATCGGTGCGCTGCTCCCAACGTCGATTCTTTGCTGTACCAAGCTTGACCTGCCGAAGTCTTTGCTCCCAACGGGGAAGACTTCCTGGATTTGCGTAGCAGGTCCTGAAGTTGGCGTGATTGCTCCTCGTCTAAATGGTCCTGGGATCCTTGGTACAGCAGTTCTTTTGGCAGGGCGCGTCTTCTTCGGTTGTCCGTCTGCAGGTGTCCGTCCATCGTGTCTGTGATGCGGGCAATCCAGGTAACGGGCTCGCAGACTCCTAGGTTGGTGAACCGGTGAACCGTAATGTCGTAGTCGTTCAGGTTGGACAGGCGGACGTACGGCCGAGACGTCGTGTTGATGAGGGTCTTGGCAATTAGCAATCCTTTTGTCTGGATGTCCTCATATTTTGGCTCGATGACAGCCGCCACTCCCTCAGCAGTTCCGTCGACAATTACGGCAGCGCTGACCTCCGTCCTGGCGGGAACGATGACGTCCTCTCTCAGCCTTACTCGTCGTGCGGTGATGGCCTCGTGTGCTGGTTGCAAAGCAAGTTCCTCACCTCCGAAGTGCAGAGTGTTGTTACTCAGGTCAGGGATGATGTCGTTCTGGTCCAGAAAGTCCATTCCGATGATCACTTCGTTTGATAAGTCAGCTACATGCACTGGATGCTTCACCGCCCGTCGACCAATGACGAACTCCAGTGATGCTTCGCCATGTACCGGTGCAGTCTCTCCAGTCGCGGTTATTAGTTGGAGGTTCCTTTGTGTGGGTTGCACTCTCCACCTCGGGATCACGGTGGGATTAACGATGGTCCTCGACGCTCCCGTGTCGATCAGCATGGGCCAGCTCACTCCGTTGATGACACCGTCAACCATCAGGCTGCTATTTTCCCTCCGTAACTTCGTCACACGAACTTGGACTGCCGGGGCTTGACGACTGTCACAAGCCAACCTTTGCCCCCAAGGCTGGCTAATACTCGTTTCCCTGGGTCGCACGGTTTTCAGACGACTGATTTCCCGTCGGATACCCTCGGCGGCGGCGTTCACCGCAGTCCTTGCTCAGGTGGCCTTTCTTACCGCAGGTCCAGCAGGTCGGCAATCCTCTTCCGGGCCGCCTCTCCGGTTGTCTTCCAGCGGTAGCGTTGCTGTTGGCGCCGCGACTATCGAAGAAACGGCTTAGCACCTCCATCAATTCGTCGGCCAGGGGCTTGGTCTCGTTGGTTTTTAGTGGTTCGTCGACGTCCACTTGACGTTTCCGCGCGTGCATTCTAGATGCCTGTTTTGCCGTCTCGAACTCAAGTGCGTGGCTCAGCGCATCTGCCAGGGTCTTATTGCGCGCGAGTCGCAGCGCCTGTTGAGTGTCTGAGTCCCGTAGCCCGTCGGTGAAGGTCTGCGTCGCTATCTGTTCCGGAAAGTCGGTCGGCGCTGTTGGGTAGGCGAGCCTTACGAGGCGTGCGATGTCCGTCTCGAACTCATGCAGGGTTTCCGCGTTCTTTTGTACCCAGGTCCGGAGCTGCATCTGGTAGGCCTGCTGAAGATGGCTATCCCCATATCGGGACTCCATATGGGCGATTAGTGCTGCGTAGTCATGGGATCCAGTCGGGATGGCCTGAAGGACGTTAAGGGCGTCACCTCTCAACGCTACAATGAGAGCTGTAGCCTTTTCCGTGCTGTTCCAGTTGTTTATGGAACAGGCTGCCTTGAACTGACGTAAATAGGTGCTCCACGGGACCATTCCGTCGAAGGTTGGGGGCGTCACTCCGTTCCTGATATTCCCGGTGTACCTGTGGGCGGGCGTCGGCGCAGCTCGGCAACTTCCTCTTGAAGAGCGTTGAATCTCGCTTCCATCCCCGTCGACGGGCGTTGGTTCAGCTCAGCAATTTCATTTTGTAAAGCGTTGAATTTCTCTTCCACCCCCGTCAGTGGGCGTTGGCGCAGTTCGGCAACTTCCTCTTGTAAGGCGTCGAACTTCTTTTCTACTGCTGTGACTTCCTCACGTAGGCCCTGGCAAACGGTGTTGACTTCCTGACGCAGACCCTGTTCCAATTTCTTTTGACTTTCCTGTAATTTCGTCAGCAGACACTCTTCCAGATTTTTCTGGCCATCCAGAAATTTGGCGGTTAGGTCCTCTGCTAGTTTATTCTGACCGTCTTCTAGTTTGGCAGTTAAGTCTTCGGCTAGATTCTTTTGACCGTCTTCTATCTTCTTCTGGCCGGCCTCCATCTTGGTTTCCATGCCACTTAACTTTTCTAGCAATGCTGCCAATTGTGCTTCCATTTTAGATGTTTGTCTAGTAAAGGGCATGCACTCACCGGAAAATTAGAGAACTGTGGTAAGATGACCTGCTCGGGTTTTGAAACCAGGTCCTTCTGGTGTTGTGCTTGTGCTTGAGTTCGTAACCCGGCGTCTGACACCAGTTGTTACGTGCCACCGCCTAGTGGCACTTCCGTTAACTGGATTACGGTGGGTAGAAAGCACAACACCAATTATTGCTTTAAAGAAACGTACTGGCTTTATTGTAGTCCAGAAAGATACACCACACTAATAGCAAATACAAGCAACTAGTATCTCACTCTAGTTCCTCTCGCTGCCGTTACTTCCCTTTCACTCTCTAAAGCAGCTGTCCGTTCACTTATTTGGCTGACCTGTGTCTAGCCAGTCTGTCACTCGCCGAAATACCTGTCCACTTCCTTGTACGCAAACTACAGTTATTTATGATAGCCAGTCACTCACCACCACACACTGCCTCGCTGTCCGCTGGCTAAGGAACTGCCCAATGCGTTTCGCAATTCACCACAATGTCTCTGTCGCCATAGGTAAGTACACACTCCTCACACTGCTCCGCGGCTCGGAAGGAATCTCACTGGGTTTCGCAAGTCACGTCACCACACTTCTGTCGCTCAGGAAAAACACGCACTAGCTCAGAAACACTGTCCTCAGAAAACTCGGTCCCCTCACTGTTGAGGCCGCTTATATAACAGGCTGGTGACTCAATGAACTCTAGAATCGTCCAGGATACACGGCTTCTCGAGATTTTCATCACTGGCTGGGTCACGAATATTCTGGACCATCCCTTTCATTTCGCAGCCCGTTGCGTAGGGCGCACGTAATACACAGAGGCGGAGATAGCCCGGGGCAGCTGTGACGCACACGGCGAGGTGACGAAACAAACTCACAGTCGTAACAATACTATGACAGAGCAGCTAGCAAGTCGAAGAAGTACAAAGCGCAAATGAGAGAGAAGTGCCCTTACGCAGCTTACACTGTTTTAACTATGCATTGGATTTGACCATTGTTACAGCAACAAAAAGCGAATCTTCCTCAATACATGTAAAAATATGTTGGGAGGTCTGAGATATGTCATTAACTTTCTCAGGGATGAGCACGTCAGGAGGAAAATCCTCAAAAATAATATTTTAGAAGCATCCTCAAAGACGGTCCTCAAGCAGTTGTGTGAAACGAGATGGACAGAAAGACATTCGACACTAGCCGACTTCATAAAATACTTGCAGATGAGATGGGAATCCAGGGATATCCTGAATCTTCTTCTGAGTGCGCTTTCAGAAAGACGGCAAAATGAAAATGTTGATGGTCATTTTGATGCAATGTATGAAAATATACTTGATCTGTCAAAGAGGTATTACATTGAGCAGAAAATACCAAGAGTATGCAAAAGACAGACTGTAATATCAAACTTTCTCAAAATTCAAATGGTCAATTTTACTATAAAGTAAATGTTTACTTCCCATTTCTGGATTGCAGAACTTCAGGATTGATTTGGATATCAGTTTGAGTAAATATGGTAACCATAGTATTTTGTGTCCTCCTTCAATAAGATAACTGAATTGGATTTGTTTCAAAGGAAAGTGGGCTTAATGAACTTGCCTGCCATTGACAAGACTGAACTTTACCTTGAATCCCAAATATGGAAGAAAGAGTGGGTGAAAGAAAATGAAGGACGTGTTCCTAAGTGTGCTGTGTCTTTAATTCCGTTTTGCATTGCCGGTTTGTTTCACAATATTAGGAAGATGTTAGAATTATTGTGCGTCCTTTCAGTGTTACCGCAGACCCAGATCGTTCATTTTCAGCTTTGCGTAGATTAAATTAGGAGCATGGTCGAGATCGACAACATCAGAAACGAAGTTGAATGGATTGGCACCAATGAGCATTCATGAAGAAATCTAGGTAACGTATCTCCAGAGGAATTGGTTAGAGATTTTGTAACAGCACAAACAGAAGAATGGACCATATATTTTGAAGTAGAGGTATGTGGAATTATTGCTGTTTCACGCAGTGTGTTCTCTCTTTATCGTTCTATCCGTTTATCTATGCAAATTTGTATGATTTCAATACGATTTTCAGCCCTGTTCCTCTTATACTTTCTGAGTGACTCATGTTTGTCTAGTGATCATATGCATAATTAAACATTTGTTTGTTGGCTATGCTGACCAGCGAAATCCTATTTGGCCAATACATCTGTTCAGTGATCATGTTAGTATCCCCCTCTCAAAGACACGTTTATTCAAGTTACCATAGTATGAAGGTATAACTGACTTCACGTGGATTTTCGTTATTCGGGTTTCAGGATGTCAGGACGCCATATTCTGCCAATTTCTGATCCTCTTCGTGAAGGATGCAACTGGTTTGTGAAGAGCATTAAGAGTGGTAGCCCTGATTGAGTGGTTCCTTGCGTTGCGTAATGCGTCACCTCAGAATCCAAGGACATGACCTTTTTCAACCTCGTTGTGACAATGTCGACAACAGTGATCGTCCTGGCAGCGGCTTCTGTGGCGTAGTTGTTAGCATGCTGAACTGCTGTGACCAAGATAGCGGGTTCAAACCCGGCCGAAGTCGTCGGATTTTTTAAGAGCTTTTAAAAGCCTTCAGTATGTCTTCCTTCGGAGGGGAAGTAAAGCCGGCGGCCCCATGTCATAGATTTATGGCAGGTAAAAGATCCTTCTACAGACTATACTTGTGTGAAGCTAAATTGTTAGGTTAGATTTCGTCGGAACGCTCTATCGAAGTTCCAACGTAGCGAATGTTGGAACTACTTGAAATTGAACGGAACTTGTAGCTCACCCTAAGGGTGTCCGCTGGAAGCAGCTACAGACTCATGCGAGCCGAACATGTCCACAGACACTCCCGGCACTAAAAACCATACGATAAATAAATAAAATCGTCCGGGCTCCATGAACAGGTCCCTTTCTGTTTCAGCTGACATCACAGGTCAGCAAAGCCCTTTGTTTCCTCGCCTTTAGAAAGTTGTCCTTTGTAACTTACGAGTAGGAAATATTCCGTGTTAAGGTTATTTTCATCCGGACAAAAGCGGCTTTCTTCTTGGAGTTTCCATGCGTTTTAGTTGTATGGCATATGAAACTTATTTAGTTACGTTAATCCGTTTGTCTATTGAACTGCTGCCACCCATTTAGTTCTGATGAGGCCTGTGCGGCAGTGTTGCACAACGACCAGATTAATTCATGAAATACAATTAATACCATAATAATATTTTTAGTAATAAAGGCTGAATGTTTCCTTTTATATGTATAGGAATTCATAATTCTGTTCTTTAATAAATTACTGTGAACAACTGTCTGAAAATGCGAAGCGCGCCGCCTAGGAGCGCTCGTCCGTTTGTTCGTTGCCAGACCCGAGCACCGACTAGATCTCAATAGTGAAGGGTATGGCAGAGATGCTAGGCCCGCTGATTGCAACAACGGAGACATCCGAGATGCTCCGTCAACTGCCGAAACCATTGTGATGGTCCCAATTTGTGACCAGAACGAAATAATTTTATATATTATTATTATTATTATTATTATTATTATTATTATTATCAATATTTTTTAAGTTTACATTTTACCTTTTATTAGTTATTATGTTAACTAATATATTTATATCTATTATTATGCGGTAATGTACAATATTATGGCAATTGAAAGGATTTGGAGAGATACACATTATATTTGAAATAAGTTTGACGCTTGACTGAATATTATTTCTGAAGAAAATTCGAACAAGAGAAGAAGAGGGTTGTTCACAGAAGGCCGGTTTATATACCGCTTCTTGGAAATGACATAAATAGACACTTATGTCATTCACATCAAGTATTCTTCCAGTATACAAATCATACTAAGAAGGGATTCTATGAAGACTTGCCACTAACAATGCTGGGCCGATGAATGAGTCCTTTGCAACTATATACAAAAGGTCGGCTGGACCTCCCAAGAAATGCTACAATGAAGTATTGTCATTGTTGATATGTGAAAGGCGGGCTAATCTTGCCTAGCGACTTCAGTAGAGGGGATTGACACGTGCCTTACCTGGGAACGTTATATATACGACGGCCGCCCAAATGGATTATTATTATTGAATTGCTGGAGAAGAGAGAATGATGCTGAGTGGAGCTGAGGAATCGAACTTGTAGCGAGATGGAGTCTGTAACGCAGTTCTAAACTAGACAGTTGACTATTAAGTATGTGAATTTGATAAGACATTCTGTCTCATCAAACTGTGACATGGTTGTGTACGAGGCTATTGTCACAGGGATGATTTTTGGAATTTATTCCGTCATCCACATATAAATTAATTACTTTGAGGATGATCAGGGCCATCTGGAACTCTCTACGCAACAATCCAACTACAAAGATCTTCAATGCGGTGAGCGATGTAAACAGTTATACTCCAGTCAAATCAGAAGGCTATCATGCTTATTAAATTCAATATATTCTATTCAATTAACTCAGTAAACTCCAATTTCCAATCAAGAACCATAATATAAGTAAATTCAGTAGATTCTTTAATTTAAATTTATTATTATTATTATTATCTTTAGTGTTTTATATTTTTTTGCACTTGTTGTTTTTATATATTAAATTCATTTTTAAATTCAAATGTTTGACTGGTTTCTTATAGTAGCTAGAAATTACTATAAGGCAACACCATACTCCTGAACTAATTATCGTAAGGTTAGATTACGTAAGTTTCACTACGGCTGGAGATAGGAATTTCGATGCTCTACCTCTGTGTAACCGAGGTTTAATATATTATTTTGATCATTATATACAAATGGTCTGGCGCCCCGGCAATACATATGATACTACACATTATGTACTTTTTTTAGTGAAGCTGACAACAATACAGATACACTATTAGATTAATACACAATTAAATGTTTCATTTTGATCACCCAAAAGTGGGAGACTATTTAAATAATCAGTTTCTTATTAACATTTTTCTTATTAAGTTCTTTAAACCATTACAATAACGCCCAACGAGTGGAGCACTTTGCTTAATAATATTCAATAAACATAACAACCCATTACAAATGACGCCCAACTAGCGGAGCGCTTTTCTTATTATAATAGAACCCTAAATATCTCAACAAACCATTACAAATGGCACCCAACTGTGCGGCATGAAAACCTAACGATATTTACGGAAGGAGCGAGTGTAAATTCAGTGCAAATTGTCAGTGATTTTGGGGGAAAGTGAAGTGAATTAGTGTAATATTAGTGATTGATTTTGGGGGAAAGTGAGGTGAATTTTGGAACGGTAAACTTTATACGGTGTACTTCGAGATGGCGGATGAGGAACAAAGGAAATTGAGGAGTAGGGGTAAAGGCGAGAAAGCTAATTATACGAAAGTTGATAGTGGTACTGAGGCTGAGAGTGTAGAGGATTATACCAAGATGTCGGAGGTAAATCTTGAGAGTATTCCTGAGAATAATCCCGAGGTTAACCCTGAGACGAATATAGAGGTACATCCTGAAATAAATCCTGAGACTAGTGGAGGGAAGGAGAAACAAAAGCCTTTGGATATTTCGGAAAACAAATTAGATGAGATCATGGGAATGTTTCGGGAGATAAGTAAGCAAAATCAGGAGATAAGTAAGCAAAATCAGGAGTGGATGGAGAACTCAGTTAGAGAACGTCAGAAGCGGATGAGGGAGAGAAGAGGTGAAAGTAGCTTAAATGGGGAAGAGCAGTTAGCGAAGATAGTAGGAGAAAGCACAGTAGAGTTGGTAGAGACGGTAGAGGATTGTGAAGTAGATGTGCAGTATTTAGAGACGAGTGTAGGTGAAAGTATGCCAGACATAGGCGAAAGTAGCTTAGATGAGGAAGAGCAGTTAGCGAAGATAGTAGGAGAAAGCACAGTAGAGTTGATAGAGACGGTAGAGGATTGTGAAGTAGATGTGCAGTATTTAGAGACGAGTGTAGGTGAAAGTATGCCAGACATAGGTGAAAGTAGCTTAAATGGGGAAGAGCAGTTAGCGAAGATAGTAGGAGAAAGCATAGTAGAGTTGGTAGAGACGGTAGAGGATTGTGAAGTAGATGTGCAGTATATAGAGACGAGTGTAGGTGAAAGTATGACAGACATAGGTTTTTTTTTTTTTTTTTTTTTTTTTTTGTCGTGTAGCCTCCTGAGAGGCCGAGTGCAGGTCTTTCTAATCGACGCCCGTGGGCGACCTGCGCGTCGGGTGAAAGTAGCTTAGGTGAGGAACAGCAGTCAGCTGAGGTAGCGGAGATGATAGGTGAAAGCTGGATACCTGTAGAAGAGATTATAGAACGTAGTAAGAAGGAGGAGAAAAAGAAGATATTAAGATATGGATTAATAGAAAAAGAGAATAATTTGAAAGAAAGAGCGGAAGTATGTAAAACAAATAAAGTACTAAGCGCTCAAGAAATAGAAATGCAGAAAATCATATATGAAGAGATTAGGCAGACCAGGGAAGAATTCAAAGCCTGTATAGAGGAAGTTAATATGAAATTAACAGAGATAAAGAAGCGTGCGTTAAGTCATAGTCAGAAAGACATAATTATTGAACAAGAAAAGCAGAAGACTGAGATAAGGAATCTCAAGAATAGGAAGAAAAAGCACAAGCAAAGCACGATGTTACAGGAAATGGTGGGGAGAGATAGTGGAGAAATGAAGGGAAGGTATGCAGGAAGAACTTTTAGAAGTAAAATGAAAGAGAAAAGGATTAAGGTGATAGAGGAAAGGGAAAATGGGATGAAAGAGAGAGAGAGAGAAAGATTATCAGGTGCAGTGGCGTGCCATAGAAGGTAGAATAGGGGAAGTAATAGGCGGAGATGCGAAACACAGTGTTACTATTAATAAATATAATACGGAGGAGGAAGAAACTGTTGTTATGATGAAAGAGGAAAATGTAACTGTAAATAAATATAGAAGCGAAAAATAAGGTGATAAGAACTTAAAAATGGCAGATAGAGTAGTTATCTGAGTCGGTATTACTATTTTGAGCGAACCGTATGACCTAAATATCCGTAATGATTTATTAAGTGAATTTATGGATGTATCTAAAGAATCTACCGTTATTAATTTTAACTCAGTGTTAAAATTACAAGTGTTAGGGGCGTGTATCGATACACTTTTTGACAGTGGCTGTCAGGTTTCTTGCATCAGTGCAGCATTTTATAATAATAGGAAGGAAAATGGTATTAAAATTGAGGAAATTCCAATTAGAACTACTTTCGTGTTAACTGCGGTGGGCAAGAAATCTCACATAATTTCTAAACAAGTGGTTGTAGAAATTTTAATAGAAGGTAAGATTGGATCACAGGTATGTTTATTGATTCCAAATCTGGTATATTCACTAATTATGGGTTCGGACAGGATGTCGCAACATTCTGCACAGCTATGTTTTAAGGAGGGTAGTGTTAAATTCAGATGAATGGGTGGAGATATGATCATGTCATTTAATAATTGAAGTAAGTTATATGGTGGTTCTAAGAATATATGTACGCTTGAGGAGGTATTAATGACTAAAGGAGTCGATATTTGTAGTGAGGTGGTGAGTGGTGAGATTGTTGGGGTATCTCTTGAGAGGGAACCTTGTTTTTTTTTACATTTTTAGGCAGTATGATGACGAAGGATTATCTAGAGGATTCCT
This sequence comes from Meconema thalassinum, assembly GCA_946902985.2. NCBI lineage: Eukaryota > Metazoa > Arthropoda > Insecta > Orthoptera > Tettigoniidae > Meconema > Meconema thalassinum. The sequence goes on along the minus strand of OX336388.2, from coordinate 492,980,024 downwards.
TGCGTGAGGCTGCATTACAGAGTGCGTTAGAGTGTGATCGTGTGGATCGATTGTTGATCGTGTGGATCGAGTGTTGAAGGTGTTGTAAGAGAATTAGTATATATTTGAGAACCGTATTGGATTAGCTAATTGCTACGAACATTCATTATATGTACATGATCATAGTATTTTTGTAGGTCATCGCTACCCCGTGCCTTACAAATTTCAGGAAGCTGTGAGAAGGCAGATTGAAAGCATGTTGCAGGATAAAATTATAGAACCCTATATTAATTAGCCCATATATTAATTCGTTAAGGGTAGTTCCCAAATCAGAAAGGAAAGTAAAGCTATATTGTGATGCCCGTAATTTAAGTAGGCAGATTGAAAGCATGTTGCAAGATACAATTATAGAACCCTATATTAGCCCATATATATATATATATATTAATTCGTTAAGGGTAGTTCCCAAGTCAAAAAGGAAAATAAAGCTATATTTTGATGCCCGTAATTTAATTAGGCAGATTTTTGTGAACAGTTAATATTTCAGTAGATAGGATGGTTAATAAAAGGATTTAAAGGTAAGTCATTTTTTGTACTGGAGAAATTAAATTTTATCTGTCATACGGATTCCGCGAAAGAAAGGTATTATGAAGTAGAAAGAAGTGTAATTTTGAGAAATAAGGTGAATAACTACGGGTGATAAAGAGGTGTAATCTTGAGTAGAAAGAAGTGTAATTTTGAGAAATAAAGTAAGTGAATACGGATTTAGCGAAAGAATGGTAATCTTGAATAGAAAGAAGTATAATTTTGAGAAATAATATGAACAACTACGGATTCCGCGAAAGAAAGGTAATCTGAAGTAGAAAGAAGTGTAATTTTGAGAAAAAAAAAGGTGAATAACTACGGGTGATAAAGAGGTGTAATCTTGAGTAGAAAGAAGTGTAATTTTGAGAAATAAAGTAAGTGAATACGGATTTAGCGAAAGAATGGTAATCTTGAATAGAAAGAAGTATAATTTTGAGAAATAATATGAACAACTACGGATTCCGCGAAAGAAAGGTAATCTGAAGTAGAAAGAAGTGTAATTTTGAGAGAAAAAAAGGTGAATAACTACGGGTGATAAAGATAGGAAATCTGAAGTAGAAAGAAGTGCAAATTTGAGAAATAAAGTAAATAAATACGGATTCCGCGAAAGAAAGGTAATCTTGAGTCGAAAGAAGTGTAAATTTGAGAAATAAAGTAAATGAATACGGATTCCGCGAATGAAAGGTAATCTTGAGTTGAAAGAAGTGTAATTTTGAGAAATAAGGGGAGTAACTACGGTTAGAAATATCAGTAATTAAGGTTAAAAAAGTGAGTAATCAGAAGACGCAGGAAAACGATTATACGGCACTTACAATGTGAGATCCTTAAGGAAATATGTATCATGAGTAATAAGAAGTGAAGCTGATGGTAAGTAAGGAAAGTCGCTTAATAATAAGTGAATAATTGTGGTCTGAACGAGCAGGTAATGGAGAGGGTTTGCATCAACCTATGATATTGTGTGTCTTGGAGAGCACAGAGGAAATATAAAGAATAAATTGTCGGCTATAGGCTGGTGTATTTGAGTAGGATATAAATATACATATGTGGGGTAAATTAGCGCACTTCATTTGCACTGAACGATGTTGCCTTAGGTAATACAAGCTAATAAAGTTTCATTTTTTTTTATAATATGCCTGTGTTACTAGATACATATAATTCCTGAGAGACTGGAGTAGATTTGGTGATTCGCATCACATACCAAGTGTCGTGAAGTGATAAAGTGAATTAATCAGTTGGCAGTCCCACCAACTAGCCATAGTGTATTCAGTTCGACACCAGGCTGAAAATTGAATTCTACGTCCTCAAGATATAAAGCAAAGGTGTATGCCACCCAAATATACATAAGTGCAACGATGACTTATGTCCAAAACAAGAATATAAAAGTAAAGGGTATTTTGATGTACATCGTTTACAGGTCGCTTTAATTATGTAAAGAAGAAAGAAAAAGACATTATGAACAGTGAATGACTGAAATGATGAGATTTAAAAATATATATACATAAAACTTGAAGGGTATAATTTTTTTGATGTTGGTAATTGCTTTGAAGGGTATAATAATGTCGATGTTTGTAATTTCTTTGTAGGGTATAATATTTTATATTTGTACAAGTGTTGAAGAGAAGTATGGTGATATGATTGTTGACATATACCATAATTCTCTGGGGCGAATATGTGATGGTCCCAATTTGTGACCAGAACGAAATAATTTTATATATATTATTATTATTATTATTATTATTATTATCAATATTTTTTAAGTTTACATTTTACCTTTTATTAGTTATTATGTTAACTAATATATTTATATCTATTATTATGCGGTAATGTAGAATATTATGGCAATTGAAAGGATTTGGAGAGATACACATTATATTTGAAATAAGTTTGACGCTTGACTGAATATTATTTCTGAAGAAAATTCGAACAAGAGAAGAAGAGGGTTGTTCACAGAAGGCCGGTTTATATACCGCTTCTTGGAAATGACATAAATAGACACTTATGTCATTCACATCAAGTATTCTTCCAGTATACAAATCATACTAAGAAGGGATTCTATGAAGACTTGCCACTAACAATGCTGGGCCGATGAATGAGTCCTTTGCAACTATATACAAAAGGTCGGCTGGACCTCCCAAGAAATGCTACAATGAAGTATTGTCATTGTTGATATGTGAAAGGCGGGCTAATCTTGCCTAGCGACTTCAGTAGAGGGGATTGACACGTGCCTTACCTGGGAACGTTATATATACGACGGCCGCCCAAATGGATTATTATTATTGAATTGCTGGAGAAGAGAGAATGATGCTGAGTGGAGCTGAGGAATCGAACTTGTAGCGAGATGGAGTCTGTAACGCAGTTCTAAACTAGACAGTTGACTATTAAGTATGTGAATTTGATAAGACATTCTGTCTCATCAAACTGTGACATGGTTGTGTACGAGGCTATTGTCACAGGGATGATTTTTGGAATTTATTCCGTCATCCACATATAAATTAATTACTTTGAGGATGATCAGGGCCACCTGGAACTCTCTACGCAACAATCCAACTACAAAGATCTTCAATGCGGTGAGCGATGTAAACAGTTATACTCCAGTCAAATCAGAAGGCTATCATGCTTATTAAATTCAATATATTCTATTCAATTAACTCAGTAAACTCCAATTTCCAATCAAGAACCATAATATAAGTAAATTCAGTAGATTCTTTAATTTAAATTTATTATTATTATTATTATCTTTAGTATTTTATATTTTTTTTGCACTTGTTGTTTTTATATATTAAATTCATTTTTAAATTCAAATGTTTGACTGGTTTCTTATAGTAGCTAGAAATTACTATAAGGCAACACCATACTCCTGAACTAATTATCGTAAGGTTAGATTACGTAAGTTTCACTACGGCTGGAGATAGGAATTTCGATGCTCTACCTCTGTGTAACCGAGGTTTAATATATTATTTTGATCATTATATACAAATGGTCTGGCGCCCCGGCAATACATATGATACTACACATTATGTACTTTTTTTAGTGAAGCTGACAACAATACAGATACACTATTAGATTAATACACAATTAAATGTTTCATTTTGATCACCCAAAAGTGGGAGACTATTTAAATAATCAGTTTCTTATTAACATTTTTCTTATTAAGTTCTTTAAACCATTACAATAACGCCCAACGAGTGGAGCACTTTGCTTAATAATATTCAATAAACATAACAACCCATTACAAATGACGCCCAACTAGCGGAGCGCTTTTCTTATTATAATAGAACCCTAAATATCTCAACAAACCATTACACCATGTCTTGCAATGTTGCGCGTACTTGTGACGCAGTTCTCACCCACTTATATAACTTACGTTGTTTTGTTCTCGTGAAGGTTTTCATGTAGACTAACTTATATTCCATTTAATCCGATGAGAATGTGATTTTCTCTGAACTGCAGCATCGTTATGAATGAGGTATATCCGTTTTACCGCACAATTGAATACAGTTTTCTGTGATATTAAGCAGTCTTTTACCCTATCACCTCATGGGCGACCGCAGCAGGAGGGTGGCAAGGAGGGGCCGTGCCCTTCCCCCATGAAATCCCGAAAATATTTCGATTGATCATTGTCACACCAGTTTATTTCATAAATTGATGTTACTGATGGTTAACTGATTTAAATGTAGGGAAAATTCCACAGTGTTATTTAACTTAGTAATTTGGGATTATTAGAGAATATCTTCAGTTATTTAGAAAATCGGCGAACTGGATTAACATTACCAATTTTAATGAACTGCTTGGTTTTTATTTTTTGTCGATACATGGTGATACAACTACTTTTTGCCTGTTTTGTAAAAACGAACATTATGACGATGATTGACCAAGAAAAGCGAACTCTTATGGTTAAAACTTTTAACAAAAAAAAAAAAAAAAAAGATCCTCCCATTCTTGCCATAAAGATCATGTACCCAACGATTTAAGAGCAGCCAAATAATGAATATCACGAAGCATGTAAGAAATGAAACGACAATTGCGGGGGAGGGTGTTGTGTACGTCACAATATCACCTAGTAACATGTAGGTAATGAAATTAAAATTATTACTCCCCCCCCCCCCCCCCTAGAAAATTTCCTGCGGGTACCGATGTACCACTGTCCCCTTAATGAAAAAAGTACACCACCCAGAACAATTAACCGCCAGGTGGCACTGGATGAGGCCAAGTCCCTTATATGTCTGATGAGAGCACAGCATAAGGTCTGAGGTATCTATCGATAATTGCACGATTTCATTCTGAGATCCTTTACCCATTTCGTCAATGTCTTCAAGGAACCTCCAGGGTATTTTATTCAGTGGTGTAGTTTGGAAGGTATAAATAAGGGAAGGACATATTGCAATGTTGAGGATACGAAGTTTCTGGTCGAGTGCTGAAGAGGAGAGGAAGAAGGCAGGTTCATGCACAAAATTACCAACCAAGTAGGGATCATAGTCCCTCACTTAAAGGTAGTTGTTGGCAATGTCGTCATGGATGCTGAGTTCTTCACTTTTAATCTTCCCTTCTGAGATATTGACTGCTACTGATTTCGAATAATTGATTGCCAATCCGATTTGTTCGAAGTGCTATATTGCCATTCACGGTTGCTCAGTTACGGAGATTACTTTTTAGGAAGAATACCAGGGTCATTCGCAAATCCTAGGATGGTTAGTGGTGTTAAATCTAGGTGATAGATCAAACCGTATTATCTGACAATTAGCGGACCCGTGCGAGAACTCTCACATAATGAGTTGTGTGCGCCCCAAGTGTACAGACTATCCGCCCGGGCTCTAGTGCTATGCGGGCTGAACGCGACACAGTTCTGCCAGGGGCTATCGTCTTGTTTATTTGTTTAAAAGCGCCTTATAGACAAATAAATACATTTCCATTGACTTTCATGAAACGCAAGATTTTTCCTGTACTATTGAGACGATTTGGAAGATTTTGGTACAAACGACACCTTCTAACTCCCTCTGGTTTAAGAGCTTGAGTTTTTTGAAACATACACCTTAGCGTATTATATAATAAGATTGTCTCTCCTGAGAGTTCATTAGGAATGCCACGTTAAAAAAGGCTGGCGTTAATAACACCTTACCTAATTTTGATGGGTCTGGCTTTTTTACAGTTAACTTCAGTTTTAATTTCGTAATTAACCTGATTATTGAAAATTTTGTTAGCTAAGCTTCCGGGGATGGAGATGGTCTGTAGTGTATTTTGAGATGATTGTTTATCGGCTTTCTTAATACCTTGAAGTACCGGTCAGGGACCACCCCAGCATTTGCCTGAAGTAGAAGTGGGGAAACCACGGAAACCCACTTCTACAGTAGGATGGCTGAGGTGGGTATGGAAACCTCCTCATCTCAGTTTTCCCTCACGAAGCTGAGTGTACCCCGTTCCAGCCCTCACATCTGACCTCCAGGGCTACAGCCAAGAACACTAGCCGCTACTCCGCGAGGTGGCTGTAGCTGTAAGAATAATGATTTCGGTGCTGTATCATCTTTGAATGCTCGCTGTAAGACATGATCTAGTCCCAGTGCAGTATCAATTACCATTGAAGCCATTTAGTACGTCATTCTTTGCACCATTGTGACATTGGTGTCATCAAGCTCCGCTCTTTCTGCATCGGTAAGCGTGTTCTGATATTGTAGCGAGGCGATTGAGGAAACTTGCGCATGCCCGCCAGCATAGCCTATCTCTATCACCTTCTATCACACTCCCTTCCCTTGCTTGAAGCACAGCGGTGGCCAGCGGCTTGCTCTCTAGCTCAGCAAATACGGCGAGTTCGTAGATTTGAATCGCGCGCCCGGAAGTAACAAAGTAACCTCATTTTCTCGGAGGGAAAAATTTTCTCCGCCAATCCGATTGCGGCATCGTCTTTTACATAACACGCAGAGTGTCCCTGATTTTTTTTTGTCGGTATAATTAAGATACACCCTGTATATGGGTTCAAGTAAAGAAATGTCTCTGAGGGCGGGGGAGGGGGGTGGGGTTTAACCCTAACCCCCGCCCGTCGGTACGCCATTGATTACAGTACATCTACTGTGTTTTTTTTAAGTATGTACATGAACTGCTTGTTCCATTGTCGATTTTCTGCCCCTCGGTTGATCAATCATAGAGGTCCTGGGGGTGGGAGGCGTAGAGAGTGATTAAAGGGGGGTCGCCGGATCTGATTGAAATATTTATATTTCATATTCTGTAATCAATATTGCTATCCTCATATCCATGAACCTATCAAAGACAGGAAGCTCCCACAACCATTCAAGACAAATAAACTCGTACTTTTGCTGTTTTATTTCACAAGAACTGCCAGCAGGAATTCTGAGAGAAGGTGTAGAGTAATATTTCCCTCACAGCACCCTTTCACCCGCCACCCGCAGCGATACCACCTTACCAAACACTTAACAGCCACTGATGACAATAAGCTGCTTGACAATGTGACCGCCACTTCCTTCCAAGAATATTCTTCTATTTCTGCCATTGTCAACTCGAATTCAGTTCAGTTTTGCAGTTTTCAAGTGAACAGGTGAATTCTAGTGTGTGTTCAGTGGAAGTGGTTAGCCCGATTTACAATAATATGATACAAGTAACGCCATTACCCATGGATGATCGTGGGTTCAAACCCGGCCGAAGTATTAGTCGGATTTTTTAAGAGCGTTAAAAATCCCAGAGTATGCCTTCCTTCCACGCAAATTTGCGTGGCCGCCATGTTGGTTTTGTAGTTACCAGTTTTTCAAAAGTCACATAAGTGAACTTCTAGTAGTTCCCTTTATCACCGTAAAAATTCCAGGGTGATATCGGTAATAATTTCGGAGATATTGAATGCAGGTGAAACATTTCGCACAGCCGCCATGTTGGATTGGTGGGACGTAACAAAATTTGAAGGGCACGGTCGGGGTCGTCCGGAATAGAGCTATGAACTTTCCGAGTTTCATTGAAATCGCTCCAGCCGTTTAGAAGTTATTAGGGACACACACACACACACACACTCACACACACGGGCAAAAGGTGATCTCATAAGCCTATTTTTTTTATTGAAAATATGCTAAAAAGAAAGTAAAACACTTCTTGGACTTCATCTGCACTGAGGTATTTTGTCTACATTTCAACTTCTTGGATGTTCTGTACATTAAAATGATGTGAAACAAGATGTTCAGTAAAGAACTTATAGCCTATCTTCTCTTACAAGTGTGCGTATAGTTATAATAACTCTTTGTTCTTTATTAAGCTGTATAATTGAACGTTCCTGCGATGAATGTTAAGAGTTGTATCCTATACAAGATTGACCTTTGGTAGGTTTTCAGTCGGTCAACATGATTGTGCCCAATGTAATGTTTTGGGATTCAAGTACAAATATATACATACACTCCTGGAAACAAATTACATGTATTAGTTAATATTCACGAATAAATGGGGCAATTTAGGATTATGCGTTTCGTCCCTCAAGTGGCCATCATCAGATCCTGATCACTGTGTTCAAATTTTAAATTTTCACTAATGTAAATTCAATATTGTAGTACAATAGTATCGTTAGGTGAAATTATAATACAATTCGCTTGAATCTCGTCGTAAGTTAGGTTTTTGTGAATTACGTGACTTGATATTGTTTGAGTCTTCAGTCTTTTGATGCAGCGCTCCATGCCTCCCTGTCCTGAGGTAATCATTTCATCTCTACATAGCTACCACAACCTTCATCCGAAGCAATCTGTTTAACATATTCTAACCTAGGTCTACCCCTACAGTTCTTGTCCTCGGCCCTTCCTTCCATAACTAAGCTTGCTATTCCTGGGTGTCTTAGTTGTGTCCTACCAACCTATCTCTTCACTTCATTAGCAGTCGCCAGAAACATCTCTCCTTTCCCACTCGCCTTAATACCTCTTCATTTGTTACCCTATCTACCCATCTGATCATCATTATCCTGTAACACCAGATTTCAAATGCTTCAATTCTCCTCTTTTCTGCTGCACCAATAGTCCAAGTTTCACTTCCATACAGTGCCACGCTCCAGACAAAGGCTTTCAAAAATGACTTCCTAATATCTAAATCTATATTCAATGTCAACAGATTCTTTTTCCGTAGAAATGCTTTCCTTGCCTGAGCCAACCTACTTTTTATATCCTCTTTGCTTCGCCCATCACTGGTTATTTTGCTTCCTAAGTAACAGAAGTCTCCTACATCCTTTAGCTTTTCACCTGCCAATTTGATGTCCATAGAGGTTTCTGATTCATTGCGGCTGAATTCCAATATTTTTGTTTTACATTTATTGATGTTCATAATGAATGGTTTCCTCAAGACGGAGTCCGTACCATTCAAAAACTCATTCAAATCCTCTGGCGTGTCGACCATGATGACGATGTCATCAGCAAATCTCAGAGTTGAAATTATTTCTCCTTGAATCTTCACTCCCACTTTAAAATTTTCTCCAATTTCCTTCATTGCTTGTAAAGATTGTCAAGTATGGGTGATAAGTTGCAGCCTTGCCTTACACCTTTCTGAATAGGTTCGTGTATACAATTTATAATAATACACTGTAACAATAATAGACTAATTAACAAGATTTGGCATGCACTAGGAAAAATAATCATAATGTTCACTTATCCATGTAGGAAATCCTCACTACGATGTTGAGTCAGTGTCCTCCACACTTGCCACTTGAGGGCCGAAATGCGAAATCCTAAATTGCTCCATTTAATTGTGAATATTAACTAATGGGGAGTGTGATGGCGGAGTGGCTTAGCTGCTCGTCTTTCACCCGGTCGGCCAGGGTTCGAATCCCGGTGACTGCGGGGTGGATTTTTCAACTGAAAAATCACGTGATGCCTTCAATCCCCGGCCAAAACCTAAATGAGCATGGTTGGCTCCGGCGACCTTCATTGATTGGGAAAAGCCGAAGAAAAGAAGAAGAATTGTGAATATTAACTATTTATTTATTTTTTATTTATTTATTGTATGGCTTTTAGTGCCGGGAGTGTCCGAGGACATGTTCGGCTCGCCTGAGTCTGTAGCTGCTTCCAGCGGACACCCTAAAGGGTGAGCTACAAGTTCCGTTCAATTTCAAGTCGTTCCAACTTTCGCCCCCAGATATCAATGATACCTAGTGGAGAACGTTGGAACTTTTGATAGAGCGTCTACATCTATTTTTTTTTTCCAGGAGTGTATTTAGGCTATACTTTTACAAACTTTGGAGATTGGTTCCTTACACCAAAACAAGAAAAAAAAGTTCTTATACACATATGTCCCCCAAATCCTTCATTTTCGATTTATTAATGAAAGAACATTGTAAAGTGACACATTAATTGACAGCCTGTTTGGAAGTGTTTAACACATGGACTCATATAAAATAAAAGGTTTTTGACACCGAAAGGAGAAAAAACTGCCATACGCACAGATGTCCCAGAACCCTTTGTTGCCTGAGAGGGACTGTTGAACACATTGGTACACTGATAACACTTCACCACACACAGCTCACAATAAGTGCTCGAAATGTCCTCCTCTTGCGTGAAGACATGCATGAACACGTCGTATCATGGACTGCCGGACCCGTACAAAGACTCCATGCTGGTGTCGAATGGTGTCGCAGGCGTCCAGGATACGTCGATGAAGAGTTTCCACATCCGGGATGGCTACGGCATACACCAATTGTTTCAGGTGCCCCCACAGATAAAAGTCGAACGGATTGAGGTCTGGCGACCGTGCAGACAATGGAACGGGTTCTCGTCTGCCCAACCATCTGTCCTGGAAGATGCAGGCGCTGAAGACAGACTGATCCCACATGACAATGTACACACGTCTCCACGGTCACACGTCGCCATCTAGCGGTACGATACAGTCCAAAGCGACAAAGCCTCTCTATCCGTGCATAACGCAATGCCGTTGTGCGGTTGGAATCAAACGTACCTGATAAGTATACCCATGTGTTGACCACTCACTCCCGGGACAAGAAAAGGGTCTGGGACACATGGTCATATGACCTTATTTTCTTCAGTCGGTGTCAGGAACCTATCCCCGAAGTTTGTCAGCGTATTTCTGAAACACCCTGTATGTTTGTATCTTGTACCCCACTCATTCATTGGGCACAATCGCGTTGACCGACTGAAAAGCTACAAAAAGTCAATTTGAATAGGCAACACTGGAAAGAGATTTTTTTTTTAGTTTTTTATTATTTATTTTTTATTTTTTTAGCGTATGGCTTTCAGTGCCGGAAGTGTCCGAGGACATATTCGGCTCGCCAGTTTTGTAGCTGCTTCGAGACGGACACCCAATGGGTGAGCTACAAGTACCGTTGGGGAGGAAAGTTGGAAGGGAGGGTCGAGGAGTTGGAAGGTAGCGGCTGTGGCCTATAGTTAGGGACCAACCCTGGCATTTGCCTGGAAGGAAGATGGGAAACCACAGAAGACCATCTTCAAGGTTGCCGGCGGGGGGATTCGAACCTCCTCGCCTCCCGGATGTGAGCGACTGCCAACAATCATGCCGCAACGACCACGGCTAACTCACCCGGTTGGAAAGAGAATGGCTTCCAGTCTCTCCATAAGGCTCCGCGTATACTATGTTTCGTTGTACTGTAATTCCTCTCTTGCTTCCATTGGAACTGATTTTAACATTAGAAAAAAAACGTCCATCCACCATCTTGAACGTATTGAATCGTTGATAATGTGCCTTCTGAAGAAAATCCCCTTACGTGAGGCTACATAATTGCTGCGTTGCGTCAGAGTAACTCTAATAAATAGTGGATTATCGATACTAATATCTTACGTGTTCAAGATGGCGGCTGCGTGTTATACAGTACTGTATGCAGTGTGACACTCGTATGGCTAATGCTAGCGAGATCACTTATATGATACTCCTCTCTTACAAAGTTTCATCATGCTAATTGCGTAATTCAATCCTGAGTTAATGATATTTCCGTTCCTATAGTACGATCTGCCACTAGCCTATCTTGAATATATGGCGAGTCTGTTATTTTGCATTGGGTCTATAATGCCCATATACGGTTCAACTCCAATACCAATTACTAGCATTTATTTCATTGATTTACAAATTTGTATATTTTCATAATACGCCTCGCCACCATCTTGGATGTATGGTGTCACCGTTCTTATCCTTTGGGCGTAGGAAGTATCTTGCTAGTTTCTACCATCTTATTATATAATACGTTCAGGTATATGTTTCACAAAACTCAAGCTCCTAAACCAGAGGGTGATAGAAGGTGTGGCTTGTACCAAAATCTTCCCAAACGTCTCAATAGTACAATAGAACTTGCATTTCTTGAAAAATTAACGGGAATATATTTATTTGTTTATAAAGTGCTTTTAAACAATTAAACAAGACGATAGCCCCTGCGAGAACAGTATCGCGTAACTTATAGCCCGCATAACAATAGAGCCGTGCGGGTAGTCTGCGGCGCACACAACCCATTATGCGAGAGTTCTCGTACCGGTCCGCTAGTATTACAAAATTTCGTGTAACTATAAGATTCTGAAAGATATTAATTTATTTTGAAATTTCAAGATGGCCACTGTGTGCTATATTCAGTGTGGTAATATTTTGACTAACGCTAGAGAGTACCCCTATATGATACTCATATCTTGCCAAGATTCGTCTTAATTACGCAATTACAATCTGAGTTGTCGATTATAATGTTCTAATAGCTCAGGCAGCCGCCATCTTGAAAATAAGAAGTGTCTGTTCTTTTACGTTGACAACACAAGGTCACATACAGCAATGCCGTCCAAGGTCGACAGACAGACAGACAGACAGTGTGTGTCTCAGAATAACAGGTATGTATCCCCTCCCTTACCGTACGTCCTTACTTCCCCTCCACTCCACGCGGTGGGGGAGTGTCATCAATCAAGAAACGTGTAGAGGTCAATTAGCAGCCGACGAATGTACTTTGCAGGCACCGTAGCAAGAACACTGAACGTATTGTTCATGAAATATTATTTTGCATTAATCAAATTGTTTGTCAGACAGTGTGTGTCTCAGAATAACAGGTATGTATCCCGATACGTCCTTACTTCCCCTCCACTCCGCGGGAAAAGCACAACATATTTCCCCTGATTCAAATATCACACAATATCAGCTTTACTGAAAGACAAAATACATAATGTTTCAACAATGGCAATCGTACAACTAATATCACACACCAATTAACAACTAGTACCGTACATGCTGGCTGATACACATAATGTTTATTGCTGTTCTCATCGCCTTGTTTGTGTGCGTTAACAATCTTGTTACAATTAGGCGCAAATGAACGTATTACAGACAAGCGTAAACAACTTCTCAATTTCTCATCTGAAATGCTCGCTCGGAACCTCGGTTTGTTGCGTTTTAATATGAACAAAAAAAAACTTTCACATACATAGCCAAACATACTCATAAGTTGGGCGGTCTCGTGATGAAGGCGAGGAAATTCATTAAGGGGGAAATTTCCGTAGAATTCGGTCAAGTTTCTGGCAGCAAAGAACTTGTCCCTCAACCGCGAATTGCACTGTAAATCAATTAATTCCGATTGTAAGTTAGTTGGTGCGCTATTCACTGAGATAGAAAATGGCCGTTCAAAGAAATTACACACTGGAAACAAAGTTGAAAGTTCATGAAATCTGTTTACAAATTGCTCTTTCGCGTATTTGAGAACAAATGCGTAATTTTCAAACTTAGCGCTTTCACGACCAGTAGCATTGCAGGATACGTCCCTCCCATAATGCGCGCGCACCGTTGTCTACCGACCAGGCACCACGCCTACCACGACTCTTCACAGGTGTGGCAGCTGTGCGACTTTACACAGTGTGAAGTACTGTGCGAGTCCAAGCTCTATGAACTTGCGGGGTGAGGAGAAAGAGCAGAGAAGGGTCAGGCGAGAAGAGAAGGGCTTGTCAACAGCCCGCAGTGTTACTTGATATGCTCGTCTATTCCAATACTGCTAACATCGGGTGTTCTCTGAAACCAGTGTGGTGTTACGAATGAGTCAATGAGTCACCGACCAATGTATTTGGTTCTGTACTATGCACGGACCGAGAAACCTCTTCACTCGTCAACAGCGTTTCTCATAGTCCGCGATGCACATTCCTCTCAGATTCACGCAGCTTAGACCCGAGCAGTACTCGGGACGCTGCTGACATACAGTATATGGTCCCGTTTTGTCACTAATCGTCACTGTAGTTCTTCAGTATTGAGAGTTGTTTATTCTTATATTTTATAGTTTCAAGATGGCAGCTGTGCGTAACACTCTCTCATATAGTCATCAAATTGATAAAAAAAAAGGGTCATTATATAAAACTATCCGCATGCTAAGTATCGTGAGAATTGATTAATTCGACCATAAGTTATGGATTATAATGCGTGCATTATTTGCGTGCAAATGACTTGAAATTATTTGGCTTATGACCTTGTAGTTTGTCCCTAAGACGCTTCCCACGTAAAGTTTTTTTTTTTCAAAAAATTTGGTAGAGATCCGATTAATTTAGTCGTAATTCGATTTAAGCTTCGAACATTCGCGTGGCCTCCATTTTTTTCGTTAACATGCAGGTGACATAAAACGTGCCATTTACTAGTGCAACCTCTGTACCAAATTTTTCAAAATTCGGTTTCGTCGTTGGAGATTGATTGAAGGAAGAGGGGGAGGGGAGGCAGACTTGCACACACGGGGAGGCGTTCTACTCAAGGTGGGGTATTTGTTAGCCCATTTCTTCCTTCTCTGAGCCAGTGCATCAGTACTGACGCTCAGGGCTGTATATATGGGGGAAGCTGTGGGGGCTTTAGCCCCCTCCCCCCCCCCCCCTCCGAAGAAAGCCAATACAAATTAAGGGAGTGTTGCTTTGGTGAAAGCATAAAATAATTGTAAATTCGTTGGTACCCTAATCTTAACTTATTGGCTAAGTTATAAAAAATATTAAGATTGAAATTAGACTTCCTCGTGGTGTAGTGGCTAGCATTCTTGGCTGCCAGCCCGGAGGTCCAAATTCGATTCCCGGTTCTGCCAAGAAATTTTAATTATGGTTTGGTCCGAGGGCTGGAACAGGGTACACTCAGTCTTGTGAGGCACAACTGAGAATTCCACAGTACGGTACTTTTGATAAATAAATTATCAATTTGTAAAAAAAAAAAAAAAAAAAGAGGAAACTGTTTACCTTTCTGATTAATAAATTGACGAATATTTAGATATTTGCCGTTCATACTCCATAGGTCATAATAGAAAATTTATTACGTATAACATTTTATTTGTGTTGTATTTTACAACGTTTTCTGTATTGCCACTAAAGGCTTTATAAACTTAGAATTTTACAATTAACTCTTTATCTAAAATAATTACACAAAGTTATATGCTCTTAAGTTATTAGTTGATATTTCTGGGTATTTTGCGGTGACAATCCCCTGAGAATACTCACAACATTTCAGGATAGTCAGCCCCCTCCGAAAAAAATAATTATACGCCCCTGCTAACGCTATGAGTAACACCTTTCACAGGCAATAACTGCGCCCCGAATAAAACTCTTCAGTACCACCCATATCTCAGTAACTACCATACAATCACAACCGTAAATGAGACTGAGACATCGGTGGAATGCCACATTTTACTCTAGCCTGTGGCAACAGTAAATGCAAAAATATTGCATCCATCAAGAGACAGCCACAAGCTTAATAATAATAATAATAATAATAATAATAATAGGCTAATAAAAATAATAATTTTTATAACGATAATGAAATTAATTCCTGTATTTCTACTTGTGCACTCAACCAGACTCGGTATGAACCGAACTGTCCTTTCTTCCTCTGGGGTCGTCACTCCACCTCTGCTGCCAAATTTCCATCTTATAATAATAAAAATAATAACAATAATAATAATAGGCTAATAATATTTATAGTTATAGTTATTGTACCTCATCCATTTTTTGAATTGCAATTAGCTTGAGAATATTACAATTAAGTTGTTGTTAATATATATATATATATTGAACCCATGTACCATAGGCCTCAAAGAGAGTCGAATCCATGTATTTTGAGAAAAGAATGAAAGAATCATACAGTCTCTAAGGGAACGGAGAGAGATTTCAAGCCAGGAATATAGCTTAACATTGTGCAAGCGCTAGGGCCAGGTGTTCCTTAGATGAGCTCATGCCTCTTGACATTTATAAGGAGCCAGTCATGGATATTATTAGAACGAGTGGAAAGTTTTGACTGTAAGACGAAGAAGCTGGACTCGGAAATTGCTCTTACGTTGCAGGAATATGGCAACCTCGCTGCTGAGTCAGAACAGGAATAATTAAATTTAACCCGTTTACGAGTATAAAAATAAGTAAACAGATACAGTACGGTGAATCATTTTGGATTAGAGATTTTTGTGTAAAGATAAACCTTGTAAAAATTGCACAGGAAAAAACTGCAAACGCAAGTAGACGTCATTGGGGGTTCACCGAGACCCAAGGAGTGGGAGAATAAAAAAAGAACAGCACCACCCACACAGTTGAGGACGAGAAATTAATTAATATCTCGGAAATGCACGATCGATTTCCATGCACAGGAAGATTTTTTTTACGTTTGGAAGACGAGCTGTCTGGAGATACGATTTTTATAATTGTGCGACAATTAGTTCAAAAGTTGGTCACGAAAAGGACTAGGATTTTATCTTTTTGTGACTGAAAGGTATAAAACTCCTGGCCTCACCAAGCCAATCATGCAGTCTACGAGAGCCCGTGAGGGGAACGTCACGCTGTATCAGTACATGCAGTATTAGTCCGTCCAGGGGGGCGTTACGCTGGAGCATCATAATCATCAGTCTACGAGCATTCCGTGAGCGGAAGTGCTGCACCACATCGTATACGCAGTATTCAAGAGCCCGTGAGGGGGACGTTAAGCTGTATCAGACATCGATCCAGAGCCTGTGGGAGGCTATGCTACAAGTTCACCGAGTGTAGACCAGTTACGATATAAGTACGCTACGCTGAGGGTTAGCAGTTCGAGACTTTGAAGAGTCCTAATTTATAAAGAACATTAAATATACGGACTTTAAAGCAATATCGCCAAAGTAAGACACAGCGATCAGTAGGGAACTTCGAGTTCCAGAAGAACACTAGTTCAATACAGTTACGAAGTTATAAGAACTCCAACAAATAAACGGCGTTACGTCTAGTAAAGACATTGTTAAAGACATTAAGTCCTGTAAAGGACAAGAATAAACAGTAATTACGATCGCGAAAGATAGAAGTTCAAGCGAAAGGAACTTAGGAACTTAGGTTCGAAACCAGAGGGAAAACGTACTCTAGTGAGAAAAATATACGATAGACAGTATACGGTCCTCGAAGGGAGGCCAAGATATAGAAACTAAACGGTACGATAGACAGTATACGGTCCTTGAAGGGAGGCCAAGATATAGAAACTATAGGGTGCGATAGACCATCATATATAAATAAAGGTGACGGCAAAGAAAAGACATTTATCGCCTAGTTAAAGCAGATAAAGTAAAGCCGAGTAATAGACAATAGAAGCGGTTTTGAGAGACTGAAACCAGTAGTTTCCATTGTAGGAGAGAGAAACTTTGAACGAGTAAAATCACACGTCCAATGCAGGTCGATAGGATTCACATCAGGGATCATCAACAGCCGACAGAAATTGTAAAAATCGTTGAGATACACCCGTGTGATAGGAGTGAAGTGTAAATATTGTAAGAAAAGAAATAAGAGTATCATTTTAAGTGTTTTAGGTAAAGTGAAAGCGTTTTATGCACAGTGATATGTGTTATAATATGTACCAGAGTAATATTTTTTAGTGTTTTAATGTGTGTTCAAAACGGATACACTGTAACATTTTTAATGAGTCGTTGAACGTGGTGAAGACTATTGTGGTTCAATAAAACAAACATGATATGAATAAATAATATACACTGTGGTGTGACCTTACCTGTGATAGTGTAATATAATAAGTTGTTGAGCGCCAGATTCCTATTTAAGATAGTGAATCGAAATTTATTGATTTAACCTCGGCTATCAGCAGTAGAGTCGAAACCACTTACCCGGGCCGTAGTGAGACAAAGTCATCTAACCAATCCGTATTTAATCAAGGAGTATGATTGCCTTAAAGTACCAACTACAATGAAAGAAATAGGCATTACGTTAAAGGAAATGAATTTATTTACTCAAGAGCAAAATACTAATAAAACAGAATAGTGATAGTCACACAATTGAATTTAAAATTACTCAATGCGGCAATTAATTATTTAAAAGAAAATGAATATTAAAATGAATTGAAAGTTAAATGAAGTTAAATTATAATAGAGACGATAGTTTTATTGAATTGTTGGCTCACCCAGTCGAAGATTCGTCATATTTAAGAAATGATCGGTGATCTCGATGTTACGTCGCTTATGTTTAAAAAAATGATGTGATACCTCAATTACTATGAAATATCCTCATTAAGTACGTTGCCATCTGTAGAAAGACTCTTGATCAGGGATATAACCCATTATGTATTGATATAGATGTCGGCAAGACATCGTTCAGTGTCGACTCTCGGCGCTCAGTCCATTAGGACCCAGAAAGCAAGGTTACAACTTCCTTCCTTCATTAAGAGCTGTAGATCAATGCCATTCTTGTCCGATGTTGCAGGTACAAATACTAATGACTTCCTTGTCACGTGGTGTCACAGCTTCCCTCTCTATTAGCCTTCTCCATTCTTGACTCATAACTTGCAATATATATTGACGCGTATATACCGTAGAAAATGGCGTGTTGGTTACACCATAGTGGGTTTCTTAACATCTCAGGAAAATGACGCAGTTTGCCGTGGTGTAATTCTTACTACGTCGTTCAGTTTGTGACGCACAGGGTTAGTCCATATCGCCAGTCTTGTTGCAATATATAATACTTCGTCTCTTTACAAGTAATTGTTAATAAAAATCTAATTGAATATAATAATCAAAACCGCTTACAATTATCTGATATAAAAATCATCTCATTGATGTACTAATTAATAAGAATAATAAATATGATAATTATAAATGAATAACCCTATAAATATAACCGCTATGGGATCGAATCGTTACAATCGCCCCTGATATAAATAATTTAAAATAAAATGTAACATTATTTATATCACTACACATCCTACACAAATGAATACAAATTTAAATATTAATACCCCCATAACGACAACATACAAATAATACCCTTCAACAATACATAAAAATATACAAGAACATACTCTTTTCACTTTACATATTTGTACTATCATTTCTCATTCTTCCAAATGTTCATAATGTTCATTCTTCTTTATGTATTAAACGAGCTGTAAAAAATATACATATAAAATGCCCTTCACTTTTATTTTTGACATATATGTCAACGCTGCACTCGTTTATATTTCGGTGATCGTATGCATGACATACAATTTTGGCTTCATCTCTTTTGAACGTAGTTTTTGTATATCAGTCTGGCGTAGAAGTACATTGTTGTAATACCAGCTGATTAACCCATAATAACTATTACAGCACACGATAATAGGATGCAAACAATACAATATTCCTTTCGTCTTTATAAAGGGATTACTCAAATGCAGTAAAATTTCAATAATTGAAGAAAAAAATAACTTAGCAAGATACCTAAGACAATTCCAATTTCAGTGCATATGTCATACATGTAAATATTTCCCCAAATACATAATGACATCGAAATACCTCAAAGCAGTTATTAAACAGTTCATTTAAATATCCAAGTTACTACTCACCTGCCTTCGTGGCTTAATTCTTTCTTAGGCCACGGCCGCCTCCTTCCAAATTAATACTTCCTAAGTCTCCACGACTTCTTAACTTCTCATAAAACCATAATTCCTCTTTACTACTTCTCGAAAACAATAACTTGGATTTTCAAAATCACCAATAAACATAAAATCTGACTTCTCGTTCACTTTATAAAATTTAACTTAGCGTCAAGATATAACTTTACCGTAACGTCATTCCTTACTTACCATAACAAAATGATTAAGACTTGGACAAAATACTACTCAATACCTGAATTACGTATATCACTAAACTATTTCACAAAAACACATGACAAACTCCTCGGAATAAATATTTCGTTCCACAAAATATTAATGCTCTTATACTTTGAACTTAGTCTAATTATGATTTGACTTTTTGCTGAATACCTAAAAACCCCCCTTAGTTTTCTCTCAAAACTCTTAATTAAGTACCGTGTCCTCCAAACACCACTTCCTACTTGTTCTGACCGCCTGGACTATAGCTCACTCTTGCTATACCAGAATCTCTCAAAACTCATCGTGACTTCACACGTCACATACAAAAAACCTCCCCTATTCGTGGTATAATCCCACATCTTCTTACTGTTACAGGTCACCTCTTACTGACCAATAACACACTAAATTTCAGCTAAAAAATCTTACATGCTTCGACTAATTCCTTGGAATAATAACATCACACTTAGCTTTCCTAACTATTGTCTTCCTAAAATAATGACAGTGTTCCAGTTGATAGTTAATAACACCGACACTCCTAATTCGCAAATATTCTCCCATAATCACTTCATAAAGCAAGTTCTGAGTTCTAACACAGTTCAGATACTTTCTTCTCTATCAAATTAAATGCGTAACTTACACCTGCCTTTAATTGTAACTTCATTATTACCCCTTAGGTATACACTTATCTTACCAACTTATTCTTCCTTCAAAATATTAACTTATCTTTACTAACTCCGTATGACATAAATAAAACTTTAATTTCCTGTCTACTAAAAAAAAAGATTTATCTTTAAATCCTCAAACGTCGAATTATAACAAATTCCTTTCAATATTAGTAAATATTATGTCAACCTTTTAATTATAATTATTATCTTTACTTTAACCTGTGTGTAGGACAACAATCTACCACATCATTAATTCGTTATTAATCATCAGTAACTTTTTACTACAAAGTGGTTTAGCTCAATAACAAGCCTTGTAATATCTTTAAAACGTGCGTAACTGTAACAAAAACTTGGGCAATCTTACCTTTGTAATCTCTTATTACCTTGTGTGCATACATCCATATATACTTAAAAAAACTCCCTTATTAACTTCACGTAGTCCCGTAGATACCATAAAAAAATAATTATTGCTCAACGGAATATACCTCGCTGACCTACTTCATCTTACCAAAAACTTCCTCCAACCTACTTCATTTGGCATCTTACCAAAAACTTCCTCAAAAAACAACTTCATTTGGCATCTTACCAAAAACTTCCTCAAAAAACAACTTCATTTGGCATCTTACCAAAACTTCCTCCTTAAAAAACTTCATTTGGCATCTTACCAAAACTTTAAAACCACATTGCTCAACGGCATTACCTTCGTTGGCCTACTTCTTCAAACTCACGTCCATTTACGTGAAAATACACACATACACACACACATATCTGTCAACAAGTACCAGATGTCCTAATTAGTTACTACTTCCTCATTTCAACCCGATGTTGGTTAATTCATACAACGCATTACCATTAACAATTCTAAACCACTTATAAATTTCTCAAAATATATCCACTGATAACCTCGTTGTCCTCAACTGAAACTTCTTTATTAAATCAATACTTAATTCTTCAACTCACTAGTTTTATTACCACTGTATCATCTTATCTTCACTCACTTTTGAATTAAATCTTCATTACCATTATATTCATAATTATGGCTGCCATAATAATTATTACTTTCTTTCGATTACTTACCTTTTTAATAACCTTCCTACTTTTTAAATTTAATTCTCACTTCATCCAACTTACCTGCAGTTTAAGGACCCACATTCAACTTACCTGAATTGCTCAATAGCACGACAATCTTTGTCTTCCAAATTAAATGATTTTAGTCAATCTAAATCAATAAGCGTAGGCACTACGCGCCCCTTACCATCCTAACTTCACGACTGAATTAAAATTACACACAGCAGGTTTCTTATCTACCTCTTTTAAGTCATATTAAACTTCATTACTTAATATTTAAGTCATACGGAAGAGTAACTATCGGTAATATAAATTTACATCACTACTTTCTCTGGCATTTCACCGTTCTTACCATCTTCATCTTCAATTCTATCTCTTTCTAGGGTTCCATTTTCCTCTTTTCTTATAACATTACTTTCTACCTCTTTCGGACTACACTCATCAACAGTAACATTATACTTCGGCTTTCCTCCTATCATTTCCCCAAGTCTGGCTAATTCATTACGCCACTGCACATCATATGCTTTCTTTCTCTCTTTCATTCTGATTTCTTTTTCCACTAACAACTTAATTCTCTTCTCTTTCATTTTACTTCTAAAATATCTACCTACATGTCTTCCCTTCACTTCTCCACTACTAATATTTAATTTTCTCTTTAGCCGTTGCCCATTGCTTCTCCTCTTATCTATCTCTCTCCTCCTCTTAACCTGTTTACTAATTATGTTCTTCTGACTATGACTTAACGCACGCTTCTCTGCCACTAATAATTTCATATTAACTTCCTCTATCACAGGACTAAATTCTTCCCTAGTTTGCCTATCTAATTTATCTATGATTGTCTGCATCTTAATCTCTTGGGTGCTTAGTACTTTCTTTATCTTACCTACTTCTATCCCTATCTTTTCTCTCATCTTCTTCACTTCTTTTTCGCTACATTCTATAGTCTCTTCTACAGCTATCCTGCGTTCATCTAAAATCTCCTTCAACTCTACTATGCTTTCTCCTACTATCTCCTCTGACGCTAATCTATTTTCACCTAAAATCTCGTCTGACTCTAATCTGATTTCACCTAAAATCTCCGCTATTTGCCGTTCCTCACCTAAGATCTCCTCCGATTCCAATCTGCTTTCACCTACAATCTCCAATGACTCTAATCTACTTTCAATTACAGTCTCCACTAATTCCAATTTGCTTTCACCTAAAATCTCGTCTGACTCTAATCTGATTTCACCTAAAATCTCCGCTAATTCCAATTTGCTTTCACCTAAAATCTCGTCTGACTCCATTCTACTTTCAATTATAGTCTCCTTACAGGCTGTCTTTACTGATTCTACTGCAGTTTCCCCTAAAGTCTCTACCACCTGCCTAGTTTCCACTTCTACCAATTTGCTAAAACTTTCACCTTGAGTTGCTATTTTCTCTTCAATCACAGTTACTATTCTTTCCTGAATCCTACTTTCTGCTGCTTCTAATTTCTTATCTACTGTCTTAATAATATCTTTAGCCTTCATCTCTACCTCCTCCTTAATTTCACCTCTGATTTCCTGTTTCACCCCCTGAATACTCTCCTGTAGCATATCATACTTCATACTTAATTCTTCATTGACTTTAACCACACTGTCTAGTTTTACATTATTCTCTTCCAGCTTCTGATTTATTTTACTCATATCTTGATTTAGCCTACCCATCTCTTCTCTCATCTCCTTACTATTTTTATTCATATCTTTATCTAATTTCTCAAATTTATCATTGAATTCCTTCCTACTTTCTAAATTATCTTTCTTATTCTCTTCCATATTTTGATTTAGCCTACCAATATCTTCTTTCATCTCCCTACTATTTTTATTCATACTCTCATCAAATTTCGCACTTAAATCTCTACTCATCTGCCTTATGAGCGCAGTTAATGGATCTTCAGGAATCTCTATAGACTTTTCTTTCTCTAGACTACCACTAGTCTCAGGATGTACCTCTATATTCGTCTCGATATTTTCCTCTGAATTAGTGTCAGGGTTAACCTCAGGATTATTTTCAGGATTACTCTCAGGATTATTCTCAAGATTTACCTCCGACATCTTGGTATTATTCTCTACGCTCTCAACATCGCTACCGCTATCAACCTCCTTATAATTAACTTTCTTGACTGCATCCCTACTTCTCAACTGCCTCTGTTCCTCCTCCGACATCTTGAAGTACACCGTATAACAATTGCCCGTCCAAAATTTCACTTCACTTCACTGTCCCCCAAAAGCACTGACAATTTGCACTGAAATTATACACTCCTCTGACTAAATACCGAATGGTTTTCGTGCCCCACGTTGGGCGCCAAATGTAACATTTTTAATGAGTCGTTGAACGTGGTGAAGACTATTGTGGTTCAATAAAACAAACATGATATGAATAAATAATATACACTGTGGTGTGACCTTACCTGTGATAGTGTAATATAATAAGTTGTTGAGCGCCAGATTCCTATTTAAGATAGTGAATCGAAATTTATTGATTTAACCTCGGCTATCAGCAGTAGAGTCGAAACCACTTACCCGGGCCGTAGTGAGACAAAGTCATCTAACCAATCCGTATTTAATCAAGGAGTATGATTGCCTTAAAGTACCAACTACAATGAAAGAAATAGGCATTACGTTAAAGGAAATGAATTTATTTACTCAAGAACAAAATACTAATAAAACAGAATAGTGATAGTCACACAATTGAATTTAAAATTACTCAATGCGGCAATTAATTATTTAAAAGAAAATGAATATTAAAATGAATTGAAAGTTAAATGAAGTTAAATTATAATAGAGACGATAGTTTTATTGAATTGTTGGCTCACCCAGTCGAAGATTCGTCATATTTAAGAAATGATCGGTGATCTCGATGTTACGTCGCTTATGTTTAAAAAAATGATGTGATACCTCAATTACTATGAAATATCCTCATTAAGTACGTTGCCATCTGTAGAAAGACTCTTGATCAGGGATATAACCCATTATGTATTGATATAGATGTCGGCAAGACATCGTTCAGTGTCGACTCTCGGCGCTCAGTCCATTAGGACCCAGAAAGCAAGGTTACAACTTCCTTCCTTCATTAAGAGCTGTAGATCAATGCCATTCTTGTCCGATGTTGCAGGTACAAATACTAATGACTTCCTTGTCACGTGGTGTCACAGCTTCCCTCTCTATTAGCCTTCTCCATTCTTGACTCATAACTTGCAATATATATTGACGCGTATATACCGTAGAAAATGGCGTGTTGGTTACACCATAGTGGGTTTCTT
Organism: Meconema thalassinum; assembly: GCA_946902985.2. Taxonomy (NCBI): domain Eukaryota; kingdom Metazoa; phylum Arthropoda; class Insecta; order Orthoptera; family Tettigoniidae; genus Meconema; species Meconema thalassinum. The sequence goes on along the minus strand of OX336388.2, from coordinate 492,955,457 downwards.
AACATCTCAGGAAAATGACGCAGTTTGCCGTGGTGTAATTCTTACTACGTCGTTCAGTTTGTGACGCACAGGGTTAGTCCATATCGCCAGTCTTGTTGCAATATATAATACTTCGTCTCTTTACAAGTAATTGTTAATAAAAATCTAATTGAATATAATAATCAAAACCGCTTACAATTATCTGATATAAAAATCATCTCATTGATGTACTAATTAATAAGAATAATAAATATGATAATTATAAATGAATAACCCTATAAATATAACCGCTATGGGATCGAATCGTTACAACACCAGTGTATTAAAAAAAATGTTGTCAGTGTTAAATATAGTGAATATGTGTCAAGAAATTTCTGTACATAAGATGAGATTGTACAATATGGAGTAGGTCAAGAAGGTGGGCCAAAATGTCACATCAAACGAGAATAAAGGCCAGAAAGCGACCTTAAACATGTAAGTAAAGATTTTCATTATGTTTTGGTGTCGGGAAAAATTTTGTGTACAATTCCACCGGAGTTTTGAGTAGAAGGGATGTTTTTAAATGAATAATAACTAAATAAGAACGCGATCTGAACGAAAATAAAGTTTTAAGAAATAATAAATAATTATGTGAAATAATAAATCCTGTAGAAGAAATGCATGGAATAAAATGTCAGTATTTAATGAATGTTATAAAAGCAAGCGTGATAATAATAATTATAACAAAGATATTTACATAAAGGTAAATTTGAATTATATGAAAGAAATAGCTTTTGAGCTTTTGTAAGGAATGAAAACATGATGTGAATAACAAGGTAAAGAAATCTAAATAAAGATTAAATTGAATGATATAAAAATATAGAGCGTTGAAGCCTTAACAAATGTATAAGACATGATGTGAATGCATGTTCTTAAAAAGGGAGCGATTTATTGTCAACGGAAAAGATTAATATAAGAATTAAGATATGTATCAATTGTTACTATGATTTTATCAGTTCTTTGGAAGACATTCGGCCGTAAAGTAATGTGTAGCGTAATGGAACGCAATTAAATAAAAAGTCACGCTAGGAACGCGTAAAAGTTAAAGTACTTGGTAAGTTACTTATGGAGGGTAGTTGATTGCAGTGAATTGAGATATGTTGTAAGTCCTCTAAATTGTGACGTGGATCACGAGGCCATGTGTGTATTATTTAAAAGGGAGCTAATGTACGGTATTATTGAGCGTAGGTCCTGTAAGCTACGGCTTGACCCTAAATCGCGTTTTGTATAAGTCCTCTGATGTGGAAATGTTCCCGAGGCATGTTAAGAGATTCGAACCTAGAATCCTCTTGTTGTTAAAGCCCCTAATTATTCGTCGTAGAATGTGTATTAATCTTCCCAATCAATGAGGACCCTCTCATAATTAATAAATGCCAAGGTTACGAAAGTGGTTTATGAGCCAAAGAATATTGTTGAATGGAAATAAGTGAAGTAAAAGCCAGGTCTCTCCACAGAACTGAGAATAATGTGAAGGTTAGTTTTAAAGCATTGAAGAGAGCTGCCACCGTAGGTTAGGCAGAGAGTCGCTTTCCTTGTCATAAATCACGCCCGAGTATAATGGCCTGACCCTCAGCGAGCGAGGGTGGGTAAAAACCGTCTTGTAAGATGTGTTTAATACACCGTGAGTGTTTAAAGTTGTTAATGACCCGGGCGTTGAACCGAGGTCCTTGTAAATTGATATTATCGCTTGCCAATTCAGATCGTAGTTTTCTTATGTGATAATGGTCTTATAAGACAAATGAATTAAATAAAATCCCTATTGTAATATTGTATGGAAAAGAAGGAATCCACGAGTTTTGTGAAGATAACTAGGTTTCGGGAGTGATCATAGTTTTTGACTTTGTCAAGTAATCTTTATAACTCTGGAGTACACAAATAGTTTTCCCAATCACCGTAGTGAATTTGCAAAACTTGAGAGAGATAGTAAATACGGAGAACATGTGATATGCCCAAATATTGAAGTGAATAATTAACATGTAATTTTAAATGTAATTATATATTTGTTTTGATGATAAGAAAAGATAAAAATAATTCTTGAGGTGTACAAAAATATGACACCATTATTATGGGAAAGTATCGAGCCAAAGAAGCTCGTAGTTATTTGGAACTTTAAGATAAGTACTTTATGGAAGTGAAAATAATCGTGAATTGTTGGTTTTAAAGAAAACCATGTGTTTTAATCTAATATTTGTTTTATTTTTATGTTATTCCTTGTTCACTTTGGACAAGTAGAATGATATTGGTCAGTAGTTTATGTGTTTATTTGTTTGTAGCGCCATAATTTTTGATTAATTAAATGTGTTAAAATAGGAGTTGATTTTGTTGTTATTTTTGCAAGTGTATCCTCTATTTAATCCAAAATATGTAAGTCACAGAGTGGGAGAACTTACCGCAGCCCCGAAAAATCCCGAATTGAGCAATGCTGGCATACTGTGATTTGCATATTTCTTGCTGCAAGGGCACAATATATATATTTTTCTTTTTAGTTTTTCGAGGGAAACGTGGGGAAATCTTTAAAAGACAGATCGCAAGCTTCCGGACTTACAACTGTGCAGGATTCTTACCTACTAAAAACCCACAAACCCTACACTTGGCTTAAGGCAACCCCGGAACTGCCTGTTCAGCCTACCTTCAGGGTGGAGCCACTGTTACGACCAGAGGTCTCAGTCAATTTCATTAAATGTGATGATAATGAAATTACTCATCATCATCTTCACTGTCTTCAGCAACCAATCTTCTCGGTTCCTCTTCTTTTGTTTTGTTTTCAGCAGCTCAGAGATGTAGACTGCAATCTGTGCCCAACTTTCTCTGCTGCTGAGCATTTTATCCACCACATTGTCTGGTGTAATGACACCAACTTTTGTCTCCTGAAGCTCTCGAAGATTTCTCCACCTCAAGCATGCAAAGAATGTGTGCTGAACATCGTCCCATTGATCATCACAATAACGACACCGTGAACTCGGTGAAATTCCCATTCGATGGAGGTATGCTTCATAATAACCATGGCCAGAGAGAAACATGGTAATGTAATAATTAACCTCACCATGTTCCCTCGACAACCATGGCTTCAGTTGCTTGATGAGCCTAGTGGTCCACCTGCCACGATGTTCACGTTCCCATTCTTCCTGCCATTCCAGAGGAGATCTGTCTCTTTCCTCCCTCTTCACGCGTATCTTAGAATGCTCGTCTTTGCGCAAGTATATACGGCGCCTTTCCTTGGCCAGGATGTAAATGGGTATCGCCCCAGCTATTACTAGCACTGCCGGTCCAGACACTGTACGATAGGCAGACGTTATTCTGAGGGCAGCTCTTCTGTGAACAGAGTTTATCCGCTTCCTATACATCTCAGAGCCAAGAGCTACTGACCAAATCTCTGCACCATAAACAATAACTGATTCCGCCACTCTCATCAGCAGTTTCCTCTTCAACGGTGAAGGGCCGCCAATATTAGCCATGAGCCGCGACAAGTTGTTAACAATCCGTGCAGCCCTATCAGCAATCTTGCTGATATGATTCCAGAATGTTAACTTGCTGTCAATCATAACACCCAAGTAACGAACAGCAGGAGCTGTTTCTTTCACTTGATTATCTACTAGCATTGGTACAACTCGTGGAACTCTCTTCTTAGTAGCAAGGACTAGTTCTGTTTTATGAACTGCTAGTTGGAGACCATGTTCATTTATCCAGGTGGAAACTCTCCGCATTACCTGATTAAGTTTAAGTTGCAGACCCTCCATGGCGCGCTCCATAATGAGCACAACAAGATCATCAGCATATCCCACCAAAGAAGTGTCCTCTGGCATCTCCATCCGTAAAATGCTGTCATAATTTACGTTCTATAAATCAGTCAAGCTGATGATGAGGATGTTGAAAAGGTCTACGAAGAAATAGACGAAATTCTGAGGTATATCAAGGGTGATGAAAATGTTATAGTAATGGGAGTTTGGAATGCTGTGGTAGGAAAAGGGAGAGAAGGGAAGATAGTAGGAGATTTCGGATTAGGTGAAAGGAATGATCGAGGAAGCAGGCTGGTAGAATTCTGCACCGAGCATGAATTGGTCATAGCTAACACCTTATTCAATAACCACAATAGAAGAATATACACATGGATGAGACAAGGAGATACAGGGCGTTACCAAATCGACTTCATTATGGTCAAGCAGAGGTTTCGAAACCAGATTTTGGATTGTAAAACATATCCTGGTGCTGACATAAACTCTGACCACAATCTGGTTGTAATGAAATGCAGATTAAAGTTGAAGAAACTGAAGAAAAGTCAAAAGCCAAAAAGGTGGGCAATAGACAGACTGAAAGAGAAGGATGTAAACGAAAGATTCAAGAAGAGTATAAAGGAAGGACTAATGAAAAACCCTAAACAAACTTCAATTGCAGACGAATGGGCACTTTTGAAGAATGAAATAACAAAATCCGCAAAAGAAAACATTGGTAGGAAAGAAAGAATAGGTAGAAAACCGTGGATCACTCAGGATATACTAGAATTGATGGATGAAAGGCGGAAACACAAGAATGTAAGAGATGAAAAGGGGAAAGCAGAATACAGACGTCTGAGAAATGAGGTTAACAAGAAGTGCAAGGAAGCGAAAGAAGAATGGTTGAAAGAGAAATGTGCAGGTATAGAAAATTGTCTGAAATTAGGAAAAGTAGACACAGCTTATCGAAGGATTAAGAATACTTTTGGGGAAAAGAAGACTAAGTGCTGTAATATTAAGGTCACAAATGGAAAGCCTCTAACAGATAGGGAAGAAAAGGTTGAGAGATGGAAAGCTTACATAGAGAGTTTGTATAAGGGAAAGGAGATTGAGAATCATGTAATGGAAAGGGAGGAGGAAATTAATGAGGATGCGAAAGGAGATTTAATATTGAGATCAGAATTTGATAGAGCTTTGGAAGACTTAAGCAGGAACAAAGCACCAGGCATAGATGATATACCGATTGAGTTGCTATGCTGCATAGGAGATGAAGGTCTGATCAGGTTATTTCACTTGGTGTGTAGGATTTATGAGGCAGGAGAGGTACCCCCTGATTTCAAGAAGAATGTAATCATCCCTATACCAAAGAAAGTGGGAGCTGACAGATGTGAAGATTACCGTACAATCAGCTTGATTACTCATGCTTCAAAGATCCTGTCTAGAATAATTTACAAGAGGATTGAAAGCCAGATAGAAACGGAGTTGGGTGAAGACCAGTTTGGTTTCAGGAGAAATGTAGGAACAAGGGAAGCTGTACTAAGTCTTAGGCTGATTTTGGAAGGTAGAATAAGGAAAGATAAGAGAACGTTCATGGCTTTTGTAGACTTAGAAAAGGCTTTTGATAACGTTGATTGGACTAAATTGTTTGACATTTTGAAATCGATTGGAATAAAGTACAGGGATAGGAGGGTGATATACAATCTGTACAGAAACCAGACAGCACTCATTCGAGTTGAAGGACATGAGAGAGAAGCTGGTATTCAGAAAGGTGTAAGGCAAGGCTGCAACTTATCACCCATACTTTTCAATCTTTACATTGAACAAGCAATGAAGGAAATTAGAGAAAAATTTAAAGTGGGAGTGAAGATTCAAGGAGAAATAATTTCAACTCTGAGATTTGCTGATGACATCGTCATCTTGGCCGACAAGCCTGAGGATTTGAATGAGTTTTTGAATAGTATGGACTCCGTCTTACGGAAAGAATTCTTGATGAAAATTAATAAATGTAAAACAAAAATACTGGAATGCAGCCGAAATAAATCAGAAACCTCTATGGAGATCAAATTGGCAGGTGAAAAGCTAAAGGAAGTAGGAGACTTCTGTTACTTAGGAAGCAGAATAACCAGTGATGGACGAAGCAAAGAGGATATAAAAAGTAGGTTGGCTCAGGCAAAGAAAGCATTTCTACAAAAAAGGAATCTGCTGACATCGAATATAGATTTAGGTATTAGGAAGACATTTTTGAAAGCCTTTGTCTGGAGCGTGGCGCTCTATGGAAGTGAAACTTGGACTATTGGTGCAGCAGAAAAGAGGAGAATTGAAGCATTTGAAATGTGGTGTTACAGGAGAATGATGAAGATCAGATGGGTAGATAGGGTGACAAACGAAGGGGTATTAAGACGAGTGGGAGAGGAGAGATGTTTCTGGCGACTGCTAATGAAGAGAAGAGATAGGTTGGTAGAACACATACTAAGACACCCAGGAATAGCAAGCTTAGTTATGGAAGGAAGGGTCGAAGACAAGAACTGTAGGGGTAGACCAAGGTTAGAATATGTTAAACAGATTGCCTCGGATGTAGGGTGTCGGAGCTATGTAGAGATGAAACGATTAGCTCAGGACAGGGAGGCATGGAGAGCTGCATCAAACCAGTCAAAAGACTGAAGACTCAAACAACAACAAATCAGGACCTAACACCGAGCCTTGAGCCTCCCCCGCTGTTACCGTGCGACACTTGACTCCTTCATCTGTGTCATACTGTATCCAACGATCACAAAGATAATTCCTCAGAACAGACGCCAAGTAGCGAGGAATGTTAAATGTTGTTTCAAGTGCAGCTATTATGTCAATCCACCGGGCAGAATTGAAGGCATTTTTCACATCCAGAGTAACCAGTAAGCACATTTTCCTAGAGAAATGGTTGCCATGCTCAATGGATCTGACAGCCATCACCACTTCTTCAATGGCGCTGATGGTGGACTTACCCTTCACAAAACCGTATTGTTTGGGGGGACAGACCTCCTGCAGCAACAATCGCTGCCTGAAGCCTTCCTTTAATCATCTTCTCAAACAGTTTGCCAGCCATGTCCAACATGCATAGAGGTCTCTGACCTGAAGCAGTAGTGGGATCTCCTTTGCCTTTAGGCATGAGCACAATCCTGGCCACTTTCCACGGGGTCGCAAAGACTCCCTGTAGTAAACAACAATTATACATATTCAGCAAAACATCTGGTTCCTCTTCGGATATCATCTTTAACACTTCAGCAGGAATTCCATCCGGCCCTGGTGACTTCTTATTCTGAAAAGATCGTGCTGTAGTTTGTAATTCTTCTCTAGTGAATAGCGGAATACCATCTAGCATCACCGGCATGTGATCGGGAAATCTCTCTGGATGATTAGGAAATAGCTCATCTATAATAGCTTCCTTCTGGGATGCCGTCATAGCAGCAGTAGACACCATAATGCCGCCGAGCTTCTTACTGACAATTTTGTAGCCCAGACCCCATGGGTCCTGATCCAGATCGTTAATGAGCTCGTTCCATTTATGTGCCTTACTTTGAGCAATGGCCCGTTTGAGAGCCCTCCTCGCTACTCTACACTCTCCTATCGCATTTGCAAACTCTAGAGAATCTCTGCAGAGCCTTTGTGCCCTTCTCCTTAATCGAAAACACAATCGTCGAGCCTCTGCTATTTCAACATTCCACCAATAGGCTGGCCGTTTGTTCGGAAAAATCTTCTTTTTGGGCATGGATGCTCCGCAAGCCTTAACAATGAGATCAATGGTCGACCTAACCAGGGTTTCTGCAGAACTCGCGGGGCTATGTTGAAACAAATCCTCCAGAACTTGTTTCCCTTGTGCTATTACTGCAAGAAGAATTTCACCATCCATGTGATCAACGTTCCATCTAAACGGTATCGGAATTTCATGGACTAGACCTCCTGGAGGCCTAGTATTAAAAAGGATGTATCTATGATCACTGTTGTTATAATCTAGCATTACATGCCAGTCTGCAATGCAAGCAGCAAGATCTGCAGAGACAAACGTTACGTCTGGTGTGGTTCCGTTTTGCCAGGGCGACAAAATGTTGGAACATCACCGCTATTTAGCAGCACCAAGTCCAACCTAGCAGCCATCTCCAAAATTCTATGGCCTCTCCCGTTTGTATGAGCCAAGCCCCACTCAACTGCTCGACCATTAAAATCACCGGCCACCAGAATACCCCCAGTTACTGTACCTAGGAAATCCTCAAGGGCAGATAGTCAGGTCTCAAACTGCTGAATTGATTCATTGGGTGTTAAGTAACAGCTTACATAAGAAATATTTCTGCTCTTGACCCAGACAAATCCATTTCCAGCACCAATCTTTTCAATAAAAACTCTGCTTGGATCCGCTACCCATATAGTAGCCGTCCCACTTTCATCAGAGTACCAAGATGGAATATCCCTGTTCTTATATTGTTCGCTAATAAGCACAACATCAATATTCTTTTCCGCGGCAAACTGAACTAGGAGATCGTTAGCCACCCTGCTAGGATGAATGTTGCCTTGTAGAAATCTTAGCATTTTGACTGTTGAGCACTCTCCAATGCACGCCGAAAGACAGCACGCATACCTGACCCGATCACATGGTCGTCATTCTTGCCTTCACACGCGCAGATCGAGCATTTTGGGGCAGTCGTGCAGTGAGCAGCTTTATGCTCCTTTCCCCCGCATCTGTAGCACAACTTCGACCTGTCAGGACCCGTACATTGTCTTGCCATGTGACCATAGCCCATACATCGAAAGCATTTCAGCACATTGGTCCTTTTCCGAATACGGAACTTAACCATGCCTATCTTAATATGCTGATCAAGGAGCAACTCATTTGCCGCAATGGAGTTTACCACAACTATGGCCATACGCTGTTCTCTGGAATTGGGCTTGGTAATAGTAACTTTTATTTCTCCCATGTTATCCTTAAGCCGGTCCTCTAATGTTGCCTGGACTTCCTCTGCTGTTGTAAGACAGTCCAAATCCCTAATTTCCAAGGTTATGGTAGGAGCCAACATTTTGACTTCACCCAAACCCTCAGTGGCTTTGGAAATCATCTCCCTGAACTTAGATTTATCTCCATTTTTCCCTTTCATTTCAAGGAGCACCGCACCAGCCGACGTTCTTCGAATCGATTTAAGGTTTACGCCACTGCAATCAGATGTTGCTTGCTGACGCAATGATTGAAGAACTTCTGAATATGTCTTCCCTCAGTAGGCTTGATAACAATTGCCTCGTTGCGTCTTCTATCCTTCGTTTTATTTCCCTTCTGATGTAGAGAATGATTACTTCTAAGTTCTCCCTTTTCGTCCTCCAGAATAACTTTACCGCTATGACCCCTGTGTTTCCTTGTTCGAACTGTTTGCCAGGCATCTTCTGCTAACTTCTCCACGGGAGGTTCAATGACCACAATTTCATTTGCAGATATGTTTTCGGAATTGACACTGCTCTCAGTAACAGTAATCATTGTTTCTCCTTGACTTGCAGCCTTCTCGCATATGGGAGTTCTAAGTCGAGTGATTTGTTAATAATAATAATAATAATAATAATAATATAATTAATATTATTAATAATAATATTAATTAATACGTATAATTAATAATAATAATTAATAAGTATCATTAATAATATTAATTATTAAAACATGTGAAGTACAAAACCAATATGGTGGCCAAGCGAAGTTAAAATATTTAAATGAAATTTTCTCGAGATTTAATCAACCGAGCGCAGTGAAATCTAACAAGATTTAATCTACTGGCATCAAGTTTAATTATGCAATTCTCATTAAAGCAAATTTTAAAAATATGTTTTTATTTTATGTCCTAATCATGCGATCGAAGTTAACGTTTGAATAATAATCTTCACTTAAAGTTATATTATATTGAATTTCAATTAGTTTGGGAATATTACAATTACGTTGTTGTTAATAATAATAATAATAATAATAATAATAATAATCCCGGTTACGTAGATTGAGAGTAGTTTCCCCTGAGTATGGGACGTTTAACGTGCGCACTATGCAGTACGACATGTAATGTATGAGAGAAGAAGCAGCCGAGTTGAGATTGACTTATCTATCGTTTAATGATGAATTCATTAAGGTGCTATAACGGCCAGTAATTATTGCCCGTCACAATGGGCCGCGCGCGGTTTTAAAACTGCAGTCAATATTGTAATGACTTAAAGTAGCCACACAATGGCTACGCCATTGTTTCCTCGCTTTATGTATGTCTTTGTGTCACAGACACTACCCGTGACCACTCTTCTTCTCCCAACCTCTCTCTCTCTCCCTCATACACACACATACACACGATTTAGTGCAGCCATTTTTGTCGCTCATTACATGTGGGGGCCTACAAGAGCAATTATCCCAATCGATTCGTTCACAAATGAAATCGGCTTGTTTAACATTCTGCTTGAGGTACGAGCATATTAGACAAATAAGATTGACAGTGTAGGAGAGGAGATTGTGTACTAAATAGTAATTGCTAGTACTTCATGCATGACTTAACGTCAGGGATGGCAACTTACGGCCCACGAACCCTACACGGTCCTCGTAGTAAATTAGTGTTCTTTGGTCTACTTTAGCTGACCCCGTGGTGTTGGAGCATCGCGTCTGCCTCTCACCCGGAAGCCCATGGTTCGATTCCTGGCTCCGTTAGGGATTTTAGAAAGCGATAGTATGGCAGGAACGGGCTCGTGAGGACCATTGAGTAGTACAGAGCGCCAGGAAATGTTCTCCGCAGTGCCTACAAGCTACTGTGAGAGATAGCGTCGCCAGTTACGTTGGCAGCTCGGCTGTCGCTTGTATCAAAACTTACAAACAGTAAACTTTGCACTCACCACAGCCATTAGTAACATACTGTTGCACTCTTCCAATAATCTAACTATACGCAATGACGATTTCGACAGCCCACAGCCCATTCATGTGGCCTTCACCCTATCAAGGACAACGTGCTGCCAACTAAACTGACGACGCTACCTCTCGCAGCTGCACGTAGTTACTGCGGAGAACATTTCCTGGCGCCCTGTAGTTTGACAGTAAGGCAGCGCCCCGGTCAGGAAAGCCAAGATTAACAGAAGGGGACCCTACACTCTGACCACGCGTCATCCGGCAATCAGTAGGCCAAATTATTTATTTATTTATTTATTTATTTATTTATTTATTTATTTATTTATTTATTTAGCGTATGGCGTTTAGTGCCGGGAGTATCCGAGGACATGTTCGGCTCGCCAGAGGCTGTAGCTGCTTCAAGCGGACACCCATAGGGTTAGCTACAAGTTCCGTTCAATTTCAAATAGTTCAAACTTTCACTACCAGATGTCAGTGATACCTAGTGGTTAACGTTGGAACTTTGATAGAGCGTTCCAACGAAATCTAACCTATAAATTTAGCTTCACACAAGTTTAGTCTGTGGAAGGATCTTTTACATGCCATAAATCTATGACACGGGACCACCGGCTTTACTTCCTCTCCTAAGGAAGGCATACTGAAGGATTTTAACGCTCTTAAAAATTCCAACGACTTTGGCCAGGTTTGAACCCGCTATCTTGGGCACAGCAGTTCAACATGCTACCAACTAGGCCACCGAAGCCGCCAAATGGCTGGGCAGCTGTCACTTGGCAGGAACTTCTTTCTTTTAAATCGAGGTATCGTGCTATAAGGCAGGGGTTCTCAAAACGTTTCTTTCACGCCCCCCTTCTGAAACATAAAAACATAAAATATGTAGCCCCCCTTTATTCTTCTATCCTTTTTTAGCACTTCTCATAGCCTACTTCGCACGAAATAAGTGGATCACAAGATCTACAGCATTAGTTCTAATTACTGGAACAACCAGTTACAATAATCATAAAAATAAAATAAAAAATCCGAAGGAGGAGACTTTCATTGGGTCTCTTGTTTATCACTGCTAATAAGCCACTATAATAATAATAATAATATCGTATGGCCTCGGAGGCCGGGTGCAAGCTTTGTTATTTGCAACCCAGAGGGCAGCTTGCATTTCGAATTTGTGTTGTTCCTTGAAGCACTATGAATGTCAAGGAGGTTTGATATCTAAGCTCCTTGACGCTATACCGCTTTCTAGTAGAGAAATGAGGAACTTTGTGTTGGCGGAAAATCCCGAGATTAATTTTGCCATTATGAACATGGCCTAATTAATTCAAATGGGTTCTTTGACATGCCAACATCGTATGACATGCGAGTCGTAATTTTTTGTCACCTTTCAAAAATCACTTACCACGGCCAGGAGTGAACCCGAAAGCTTGGGGTTAGTAATCCGACACGATATCCACTCACCCACCGTGGCAAGCCACTTAACAATGGGTAATGGCGTTACTTGTATCAGTTTATTGTAAATCAGGCTAACCACTTCCACTGAACACACACTAGAATTCACCTGTTCAGTCACTGTTTATGAACTGACTGCAAAGGCCTGGCTGAATTCGAGTCGGCAATGGCAGAAATAGAAGAATCTATTCTTGCAAGGAAGTGGCGGTCATATTGTCAATTAGCTTATTATCATTAGTGGTTGTTAAGTGTTCGGTAAGGGGATATCGCTGCGGGTGGTGAGGTGAATGGGTGCTGTGTGGGAATTGTTAGTCTGCACCTTTCCTCCTGCTGGCAGGATTTACTTGTCAGTTCTTGTGAAATAGGACAGCAAAAGTAGGAGTATTTTAGACTTGATTGGTCGCTGCCTATGATAGGTTCATGGATATGAGGATAGCAATATACCTGTATGTTACAGAATATGAAATATAAATATTTCAATCAGAGCCAGCACCCCTCCCCCCTTATCACTCTGAGGGGATGCGCTCCCCACTTTGAGGATCTCTGGTATAAGGTATTTATTTTCTTATAACATTGAAACAATTAAGGATACAGCAGTGAAATTCGGAACACTATTCACTTACAGTAGGCATATCTTACAATTGGGCATATCTTACCATTGTATGTATGTCTACCCCCTTATTATTCCCGTTTTCCAACGGGGTCGGGGATGAGATGCGATGGAAGTCTTTGTGGCAATGGTTTTTACGGCCGGATGCCCTTCCTGACGCCAACCTCATGAGAGGAGTTAATGAGAGATGAAATGAATGATGGTGAATGAAACTGGGCAAGGATGTGGAAGGAAGCGGCCGTGGCCTGTCAGAAGGTACCGTCCCAGCATTTGCCTGGTGTTGAAAATGGGGAAACCACGGAAAACCATTTCAAGGACGGCCGACGGTGGGGCTCGAACCCACGCGTCTACCGAGTCAGCAGAGAGCTTGGCCCCATGACCTAATGCTGCGCGTTAGCCAGCGTCGCCACTACTGTCGGTATTGGGCATATCTTACCATTAATATATGGATATCGTGTTGGCACCCATTCTCAGTGTTGCCTTAGTAATGTTTTTTTCAGTCGGTCAACATGATTGTGTCCAATTGTAATGGGTGTAGGTTATTAAATCTATGTCTCTTGACACATGAGATACATAAATACGAGGGTGGATCGAAAGGTTTTGCCCCTAATTTTTAGCCAAAAAATTCATACAGGTAATTACAAATATACGTACTGTTCTACGTACCCTACACTATTTTTCCACACAGTCTCCACATTTGTTCATACATTTGTCCCATCGCAACACTAAATTTGAGATGCCCCTGTGGTAGAATTCAGCCGGCTGACTGTGGAACCATCGTCGTACTGCTGTCTTGGCTTCATCGTTGCACGTGAATCGCTGTCCTGCCAGGAACTACTTCAGCGAACCATGCCAATGCGAGACCACACGCGGCAACTAGAACCGCCAAAAAGCTCGAGACATTTTACTGGGTGAGTCTGGACCACCCACCAACAGTCCGGACCTCAACCCTAGTGATTTCCACGTTTTGGTCCGCTGAAGAAGTACCTGGCAGGACGGCGATTCACGTGCAACGATGACGCAAAGACAGCGTTCAGACGATGGTTCTACAGTCAGCCGGCTGAATTCTGGGGTTTTGGGGTTAGATTCAGTTCTATGCATTTTTTTTTTTTTTTTAACCAAATTGTCTTGTCTAAATTCATAAGTTTAAGTGCGTGTGATTTGAATATTTTGGCTTCACGATTTGCCTGACTAGCCGTGAACATTATCGTCTTGGAAGCCATTTTCCAGTGTACCTTTATACAGGGTCTTTCATATAAAATAAGAGCGCCAAGCGGCGGCTTTGTAAACCGCTGCTGCGGTCACCTTGACCGAGCTTTTGGCGTCCCAAGGACCCCTGCTTTAAGCGTGTGTACAATCCTATATGATGTAGCGGCCTTGTTAGCGTGTGTACAATGCTGAAATCTTACTTTAGTTAGTTAGTTAGTTAGTTATTGTTGATGAAACCGAAACCCCTATAGTATTGAAAGCGCGCGCAAAGTACATACGATGGCTGTATTTTTGTTTTCAAGTTCCGATGGACTGTTTAAAAATAATAGATTGACATTACCAAACTTGACCTTGCAATAAGCGTGCAGTTGCTCAGTCGCCAGTCTAAACCTCAAGTGCTAACATGGTGAGACAGTTATGATTGCAACATCGTATTTTTTTATGTAAAACTTATTTCAAGTACGAGTTGGCTCGGCGGGTACATGATGCATTTGTTCAACAATTTCGTGATGAAGTGCCACCTTCACTAGCACAGATTCATGTAATTGCAAATAAGTTTGACACTACTGGCTCGGTGCTCAATAAAAAACATGCCCGCACACGAACAGTTTTAACAGAGGATGAGCTAGATGACATTGGCGAGAATCTTGAACGGTCTCCAAATAAATCACTCACAAAATTAGCACAAGTAGGGCTTTCGGTTTCATCAACAATAACTAACTAACTAACTAAAGTAAGATTTCAGCATTGTACACACGCTAGAAAGGCCGCTGCATCATATAGGATTGTACACACGCTTAAAGCAGGGGGCCTTGGCGCGACAAAATCTCGGCCAAGGTGACCGCAGCAGCGGTTAACAAAGCCGCCACTTGGCGCTCTTATTTTATATAAAAGACCCTGTATATGGTATGAACAGGGGTGGATGCACCTTATGTGCTGCAACACAGTGTTTCATTATAAAAATAATTACTTTAATAATACTAGCAACAATCAATTACGGCGCATTATGAAAGGCATCAGCCAAAGAATAGGAAATATTTCAACTCCTCTCACGAGGTATGAAGTGGTGAGCTCCAGTCCGCGTCAGGCACTAGCTGTGCAGATCGCAGCTCAGCGAGAATTTCTAAGTATATTGCCAGCAAACATAATCTCTTCTTTTGCGCATGCGTGCTCAACTTTCCCGTTGTGCTGTTGAGATAGCAGCCAAGACATCACAATGATAGTTCGTTCGACCAAAGAGCAGCAGCAATGGTAACACGACGTTAGAACGTGGCAGGTGGCTCCTATAGAGACTCTGCGTTAGTATTTTAGAGGGAATCGCTCAAAGCAAACGTGGAAATAGAGGAAGCCATCAGCTTTTCCCGCCGGAAGGTCTTTTAATACTCTCAATTTACCTATTCTGTAACCACATTTTGCAAAACGATAAACTATAAAAATTATAATGTGTATGATGTCAAAATAGGGTCATGATATATTGATTAACTTTAAAATGTTAAATTGGTAAATTTCACTATAGCAAAACAACTTGTAATTTTTCTTTACGTCGTTGCTGGTTCCATTTTAACGCTTTTGGTAACACTGAGAAGTTCTGATTTTGCGCGCTCACACCAAGTGTTTCTGAGTTCGTGAATATTTTGTCATTGCAGGTGTCATTGTTTGTAAAATTACAGGAAAGTGTATCTGTGTTGAGTTTTCGTGTTTGTGCGGTATGAAAAAATTCAGTGGAGAGCCTCTTGAGTGTTTCTATATGTGTTTAAATATTTTTATTTTTTGGAGGGGGAATGCGTTACAGCACAAAAGTTATTTCCTGCACCAACCGCCAATGGGTATGAATTTAAAGAACAACACGACTTACTTGGTTTAGAGTTCCGAGATTTCACTCACAGGTAACCTTAAGTGTTATTTTGATAGATATACCCCAACACTACGGGACCGGCTTAAGAATACCAAACAACACTAATTTACTACGAGACCCGTGTAGAACTCGTGGGCTACTAGTTGCCATAGCAGACACCGTACATGTGTTAACTTATATAATAAAATAATAATAATAATAATAATAATAATAATATCGTATGGCCTCGGGTGCCGAGAGCAAGCTTTGTTATTTGACACCCTAAGGGTAGCTTGCTAGTCGAATTTCGTTTTTCCTTTAATCACTATGAAAGTCAAGGAGGTTAGATATCTAAGCTCCTTGAGCACTATAGCGCTTTCTAGTAGAGAAATGAGGAACTTTGTGTTGGCGGAAACTCCCGAGATTAATGTTGCCATTATGAACACGGCCTACTGAATACAAATGGGTTCATTGACATGCCAACATGACATGGTGTCGTAATTTTTTCCGCCTTTCAAAAATCACTTACTACGGCCAGGAGCGAACCTGCAAGCTTGGGGTTAGTACACCGACACGTTGACCACTCACCCACCGGGGCAAGTTATCATTAAGTTTAGGATAGGGGAGTCCCCCACCGACCGACAGCGGTAGCTACGCTCACTAACGCGCAGAGCTAGTCCATGGGGCCAAGCTCTCTGCGGACTCTGTAGACGTGGGTTCACCCCGTCTTTGAAATGGTTTACCGTGGTTCCCACCATTTTCAACTCCAGGCAAATGCTGGGACGGTACCGTCCGACAGGCCATGGCCGCTTCCTTCCACTTCCTTGCCCAGTTTCATACACCACCATTCATTTCATCTCTCATTAACTCCTCTCATGAAGGGCATCCAGCCGTAAAAACCATCCAACACAAAGACTTTCAGCGCATCTCATCCCTGAACCTGCTGGAAAACGGAAATAATAAGGGATAGACATAATAGGGATAGAAGCCCCGGGACTTGAAATAAGGTATCTTTCTCCAGTGTTGAAAAATCTGAAAAATACAACACTGAGAATGCCACTGTAAGCGCTGCGTACTTGTGGCAGCTTCCCATTACAGACTTTAAGCTTATCTTTTGGCATATATTTTTATGACTAGCATATCCCCACTACATTATAATGAAAATTGTGGTTTTAAGGGGTCCAACATCTAGGTTATTCCCCCCCACTAATTTGCAGGCGAGGGAAATTGCTTCTCTTTTCGCCAAGCATAGAAATGATTATAATTGGAAGCTGAGCAGAAGCCAAGGAATTTTCACCCACTACCTTTCCTCTTGCGTGAAATTAATGAAGTAATTTTACTGGCCATGAGCCATGCGCAGTAGGCCACACCTGTGAGTGGTAGACTATCTGTGGACCTCAACGCTCCAGCTGTATCTCAGCTCCTGTGTAACGATTGAGATAAAACCACGTGCAAGGAACACACGAACGAAACAAACTGGCTAGCAGTTGAAGCATTTATTCAAATCCAACAGAGCGTTGTTGTTGCTCTTGTTTGAGTCTTCAGTCTTTTGACTGGTTTGATGCAGTCCTCCATGCCTCCCTGTCCTGAGCTAATCGTTTCATCCCTACATAGCGAGCACACCCTACATCCAAGACAATCTGTTTAACAAATTCTAACATTGGTCTATCCCTTCAGTTCTTGTCCTCGACTCTTCCTTCCATACCTAAGCTTGCTATTCCTGGGTGTCTTAGTATGTGTCCTACCAACCTATCTCTTCTCTTCATTAGCAGTCGCCAGAAACATCTCTCCTCTCCCACTCGTCTTAATACCTCTTCGTTAGTAACCTTATCTACCCATCTGATCTTCATCATTCTCCTGTAACACCACATTTCAAACGCTTCAATTCTCCTCTTTTCCGCTACACCAACAGTCCAAATTTCACTTCCATAGAGTGCCAGGCTCGAGACAAAGGCTTTCAAAAATGACTTCCTAATACCTAAATCTATATTCTGTGTCAACAGATTCCTTTTGTGCAGAAATGATTTCCTTGCCTGAGCCAACCTGATCGACAGACAACATATTCACAAATGATTGATATCCTCTCCGCAACTTGCATAACTTACGATCACCGTTTCATAATTGTGGCATTAAAGGCGAATGACGTAAGGCACTTAATTTTTATTATATCAATACCGGTAAAATGAAAACCTAACAACAGCGGCAACTACTCCTGCTAAAGCGCAGTGATAGGCCACTTGGTCCACCTATACGCGGGCTATATATGGCAGTGGGTTCGAACTCCTCTGTCGGCCATCCTTGACGTAGTTTACCGTGTCTTCCCATTTTCAAATCCTGAAAATGTCGGGACGATACCTTCTAATAGGGCAGGGCTGCTTCCTTCCACGTTGAAACCAAAGCACACCCACGGGGTGCAGGTCAATTGGCCTTCGACTCGCACGTCTTTCCAACGGAAAAACTAAATTAATCACTCAGCAACTCGTCGCATGAAATGGGGGGCGTGGTGGCTCAGTGGTCAAGTTGTTTGGCTCTCACTAAGGTGGACCGGGTTCGTTCCCGGTCAATGCATGTGAGATTTTCGAAATGAAGTGCAATGTCCTTTGGTTCAGATTCCACATAAAATGGAAGCCCCCGTGGCTCGTGTTCACAAGATTAACGGTCAGGTGGAACTACAAGCTCCCTATTTTGTCATGACGTTGGCGTCAAGTACGACATCCGGTTGTAAAAACCACCTGCTATATATGAGTAGAAATACACCTCATTTCATGCCTGACTGCGTTGAAAGGGGGTATATTAAGGGATGTATACAGTAAGATTGTCCGGCCCCATGGTGTTGTGGTAGCGTGCCTGCCTCTCACCAGGAGGCCCCGAGTTCGATTCCCGGCTCCGTCAGGGATTTTAGAAACTGACGTGAGGGCTGGAACGGGGTACACTCAGCCTCATGAGGACAATTGAGTAGCTGTCTGACAGTGAGGCAGCGTCCCAGTCACGGAGACAAGGATTAACGGCCGAGAGGAACCGATGCGCTGACCACGCGTCACCTCAATATCTGCAGGCCAAATGGCTGGTACGCCTAGGCCCTTCAAGGGCTGTATAGTGCCAGGGGTTGACTTGTTGACTAGTACAGCAGGTCTTACTTCTTCATTAGATTTACACCTTATAGATGGTAAGATTAGATCCTATGCTCACAGAGGAGAGTGATGACTCAGTGGTATAGCCGACAGCACTTCACCCGGACGATATTGAGGTGGAATTTTGAACAGAAAATTTATGAGGGGTCAGGAAGAACATTTGGCCAAATCCAAGACGATTCATGTTAGTCCTGTCGTCCCCAATTAATTTATATAATTAGACTGTAATATCTTTGTTCAATGTCGGTGCATGGAATGCGAGTATATATCATAAGCTTAATAATAATAATAATAATAATAATTCTTGAGATAAGAAGAAT
The DNA here is from genome assembly GCA_946902985.2 of Meconema thalassinum. Classification (NCBI taxonomy): domain Eukaryota; kingdom Metazoa; phylum Arthropoda; class Insecta; order Orthoptera; family Tettigoniidae; genus Meconema; species Meconema thalassinum. Next base: position 492,936,308 of record OX336388.2, on the reverse strand, counting down.
GATATTGTTTTATTGAGACTAGCCTAAAGGAAAATAGTCTAAACAAAAATAAATACACGCTGAATTTGTATTGTCAAACTCTGCTGTAGCCTACTGAAGGGGTACAGAGTGCAATTTTTAGCCTATTTTCAATTTTGAAAAAATAGGCTTTTGAGATCACCTTTTGTCCGTGTGTGTGTGTGTGTGTGTGAGTGTGTGTGTGTGTGTGAGAGAGAGAGAGAGAGGTGTGTGTGTGTGTGTGTCCCTAATAAATTTTAAACGGCTTGAGCGATTTCAATGAAACTCGGTAAGTTCATAGCACTATTCAGGGCGACCTTGACCGTGCCCTTCAAATTTTGTTACGTCTCACCAATCCAAGATGGCGACTGTGTGAAATATTTCACCAGCATTCAATATCTCCGAAACTATTACTGACATCACCCTGGAATGTATTACGTTGATAAAGGGAACTACTAGAAGTTCACCTATGTGACTTTTGGAACACTGGTAACTTCAAAACCAACATGGCGGCCACGCGAATTCGCGACTTTAAATAGACGTTTCTCGCGATTTAACCAACCAAACGCAATAAAACTTGGTACAGTATATGTTTATACACATTGTAATGCACCGACATCTAACTTGGTTCAATTGTTTACATAACCACAAGATGGCGGATGAGCGAAATATTTCACCGGCATTCTATATCTCTGAAACTATTAGCTGTATCAACCTGAAATTTTGTACGGATATAAAGGGCACTACTGGAAGTACATCTATAAGACTTTCAAAAAGCGGTTAACAACAAAACGAACATGGCGGCCAAGCCAATTTGACAATTTTAAATAGACTTTTCTCGCGATTTAATGTTCCAAACACAATGAAATCTTGTACAGGAAATGTTTATACACATTGTAATGTACTGGTATCTAATTTAGTTCAATTGTTTACATAACCTCAAGATGGCGGCTGAGCGAATTTAAACATTAGGTTTTTATTTCTTGTGTCGTAATCAAGCAATCGAAGTGAAAGTTTGAATAATGAACCTACGCAATAATTTTCCTTTAATGGTACATGACTCTATGGCCTATACATTTAACAATCCAACATGGCGACCATCCGAAATATTCAGACGACTCTGAATATCTACGAATCTATTATAGCAATCAAACTGAATTTTTTAATGGTCATAGGGGCTATGAACTTAAGTTCACCTATAATACTTTAAATAACCTGATGATCACCAATCCAACATGGCGGCGACGCGAAGTATAAATATTCACATGGACGTTTCTCGCAATTTAACAATCCGAGTGCAGTGAAACTTGGTACAGTAAATCCTGTTACGAATGTTAATCCATCGGAATCTAATTTATATCAATTGTTTCCATACCACAAGATGGCAGCTGTGCGAAATTTTAAAATCTCCTTGTTACATCTTGTGTCCTAATCATGCGATTGAAGTTTGAATGCTACACGTACACAATAATCTTCATGTAACATTACATAACTCTAGGACCTACATATATAAAATCCAACATGGCGACCATCCGAAATATTTAGTCGGTACTCAATATCCACGAATCTATTACAGCAATCAAACTGAAATTTTGTATGTTGATAGTGGCATTTATCATAAATAGGATATATGAAAATAGGCTGTATAGTTCTTCACGGAACTACTTGTTCTTATTGTTATCTCAGTATTAATAAAGTTACGGGATATCTTTTTACATTGTTTAACGAGCCTCTTATTATCGTCCATAAAATACGAAAAAAGGAATATAGATAACTGCAACATATCAGAAGATATTACAAGGGACAACTCAGGTCTACTAAGAAATTAAACTCTGGTATGAGGGTTGGAACGGGGTACACTCGGTCTCGTACGTCAAAAACCTTAAATATACATACTAGAATTAGTTTTCCGTGGCATCCCACTTGTACTTCAGCCTAATGTCGGGATGATGCCTAACTTAAAACCCACGGCCACCTCCTTCCAATTCCTCATCGCAATTAAACACACAATCAACAGACTTAACAATGGCAGTGTTTTAACATAATTTATTTATTTATGCTGCAAGCAAGCTTATTCCAAAATGTCTATGCACATAAACTGTAAGTACCACATCACTGTTTCAACGCCAAGCTGTTTTTAGCCTACTTTCGATTTTTGCAAAAAATGAAAGTAGACTTATGAGATCACTACGGGGCCAAAAATTGTGTGTCTGTCTGTGTGTGTGTGTGTGTGTGTATGTGTGTGTGTGAGTCTGTGTGTGTGTGTGTGTGAGAGAGAGAGAGAGAGTGTGTGTACTCTGAATGTCTGTCCCCCCTATCAATTCGAACACGGTGAAACTGAATTGAACGAAATTTGGTACAGAGGTAGAACAAGCAAAGTGCACCTCAGTGTCATGTTTCATATCGCCGCCATCTTTATCAAAACTGAATGGCGGCCACTCAAACGTTCCAAACGTAAAATCAAATAGCGACTAACCAAATTATCCGATCTCTACCAAATTTGGTAATAACATACCTTCATATAGGACAAGTCTTGAGACCAAACTACAAGGTCATCCGCCGTACCATTTCAGGATGGCGGCCGTGCGAATTATGCAAACTTTATAATCCGTATCATGGGACCCACCAGTTCCGATTATCGAGCCGAGAATCGATTTAACTGTTCTAAAGAGGCACGTTCGAAATTAAAAGTTTATTTTGTAGTACTATAGTGCAGAAGTGATTTTAAAAAGCTGAGCCGTCTCGGTAAGAAGACAAGATGGCAGCGGATATCTTGTGCCTGACTTATATTTCACTAATTTGAGTATTGCATGCAATATAGCGTACTGATACAAAATAAATAAACTTTGTATGAAATGCTTTATATATAAATAATATACTCCACTGATGAAATCGTTTATTATAAATCATTATTTGCTAACAAGTTCTAAGTAAGTCATTTTATATAGAAAGATGTTCGTTGGCACAATTAGCTCAGTGGTAAAGCGTTGGCCTATCGCTCATATGCCTATGGTTCAAACCCCTACAGAGTTAGGTTTTTTGTTTTGCTTGAAATTTTATATATTTATTGTTTTGTAATGACTCAGACGTTTTAAAATTAAGCGTTATATTGTGCATATTATGGTGGAAAATATATATTTGATTAAACCATAATTCGCCAGCAGATTTGCTCGAGACATCTAGCAGCCAAAAAGGTAACTGCACGCCGGCCTACTTATTAATTTCCAGATTTTATTGAAAAGTTTCTTCTTATGGCCGCTAGAATGCACTCGCCCTGTTAGGATTATATTGTTCGATACTTCTCCACTAGATGTCACGACTGGTCTACGTGGGACTCCATTGATTACTATACCATTGGCATTCTATGCGCATCGAATTTGAAGAATGACAAGATGATACTACGATACATTTTTACTTTTTATTTTAAAGGGTTTGTAACAGTCTATTGTGCGTTATTTGAAAATGTTATTTGAAGTAAAGAACAAAACGATTTCACATAGTAACTGAATTCTAGCCGTTGGTGCTAGTTCAGGTTATTAATTAATACTTTTATTTCAGGCAAATAGCAATCAAAAATATCCACATAGTTTGTATACACACGTCTCTGTAGGGTCATTGAAAGATTTGTTAATTCAATTAGGGTTGTGAAAGCCATGCACAACCAGACGTGTAAAGACATGCCTCAACTCAAAGTTGGATGTTGTCCACGGCAGGTCGATTATGTAATAATAACAATAATAATAATGTTATTTGTTTTACGTCCCTTTTAACTACTGCTGCTTTTAGATACGCCGGGGTGCCGGAATTTTGGCCCGAAGGGGATCTTTAACGTGCCAGTAAATCTACTGACACGGCTCCCTCGCATTTGTGCACCCTCAAATGCCAGCTGACTGCGTCAGGATACGAACCTGCAACCTAGGGCCCAGCAAGCGAGAACGTTACCGCTGAGCCACGCAGCCAGTCCGGTCGATTATGTCTCCAGATCCATAACATTCTTGAGATACTTCTTATCTATCTTTCTTCAATGATGGTAGTAGTTTTCTTCTAGGTTGTGGCGTTTGGTAGAGGTAAATAGTTTCTAAGGTCTTCAACCAAGAAATGATTGTATTATACTCTTTGATAATAACAACGAGTTATAACTATACTCATACATTTAGGAGAAAGTAGGCTATATGTTCTTTACTGAACATCTTGTTTTAATCAAAATTTATATCTTTCATTTTGTAACATATTGTAACAGATCTGATTTTTAATTTTTAACGTTTTTTTTCAGCCTTTAGATTATTAGTACCGTATTTTAAGTGATTATTTTGATAACAACTTTTGATAAGAGATTTTTTGTAAGTAAGTCTTGCTTCTTTTCGTATTTTATAATATAACGCTGAAGGAGGTCACAATGTGATTAAAGTACAACTGGTTATTGACTTAAGGTTTCATTTTACTGAATATTTAAATGTCATATTATCAATTTCTTTTCACGGATGTTTCAGATGTTTGTTCTAATGAGTGAAAAGCTTTGAAATGTGATTACATCTCTTTCATGGTTAATTTCTTACCATTTATATTTTTTTTACTGTTGCATCTTTTTTGCCACTTTATTTATTTATTTATTTATTTATTTTATTTATGTATTTATTTATGTTTTCATAATTTGAATGTACTCCGCGTTGATTAAAGATCGAATTATAAAATACAGTATGAATAATTGTACCGATTATAATGCCTGAAGTGTAGCCCTGTATATTATTCGAATAAGCTGATTTACAACAACAAACACTTGGCAACACAGCTCAGCTGTTCCTAGCTCCCACCATATCCTTCATGGTCTTTCTTTCGGAAAGCAGGGTCTAATCTACTATACACAAAATGACGGACTCCCTCCGTGACCGGAAAGAGCTCCGCCACATGCAAGTAGTTCGCTCTCAGTTTATTGGGCGTTGGGTGAGCTAGCCACTGACTCTCCCAGAATGCCAGTACTATAGTCGGTATAACTGAGAGCGAATATCTCCAGCTGAAACCTCCATTAGTCCAGGTGGTAGTAATACCACCTCTTTTGCAGCTTGATACACTAGCTCATTTCCCGCAATTTCCTTGTGGTTTGATAGCCACAGATAGGTGATTCTAGTGTCAGCGCTGCACAACCCGTGAATCGCTACTAACAGATGTTCCGGGAAACATGAAACTATTGTCTGCAATGAACTCAAAAAGTCGGTACGGTACACACAAGAAAGTGGATTCGTGCACCCTGTAGTGCAAACTGCAGAGCTTCGTAGAAGCTACGAGCTCCGCTGTAAAATCACTACAGGTCTGTGGAAAAGAGATCTTCGTTTTTGCAACGTCAATGACGTAGGCACAGCCCACCTACTCGTCCACCTTCGAACCATCCGTGTAGAGAATGCCAGCGCCAGGAAACTGGTGAAATATGCTGCCAAGAAATTCAATTCTGTTCTGAGGGTTGGAACGGTGTATACACAGCCTTGTGGGGCAAACCTGAAAAGAAACGTGTTTGATTCCCAGCTCGCCCAAGTGGTTTTCCATGGTTTACCATTTGTGCTCCAGGCAAATCCCGGAATGGTACCTAACTTAAGGCCTTGGCCGCCTCTATCACATTACTCGCCTCAATTACAAATATAGAGACACCACGATACACACGTTATCAGACAAATTCTACACACAGCCAAGTACATGGCGCTAAAATATCCACTTTGTCAAACCCATATATGAAACAACAACAAAAATAAAAACCTCTTCATCAGCTTACTAATGTATCTGAAACACAAAATCAGTATAGCAGTTAAATATCGCTTGTGTTGAACACTACAGTAGATTGATGATTTTACCAATTGACACTTTTTGCATAGTTTTGGTACATAATCTTAGCTACAGTATATTGTCATGTTGGTATGATAACAGTTTTCTTTTGGCTCAGTTGTGGTATGAATCCGTTGATGATTGTCTTTGATTATACAGTATAACCTACCGTATGACGACAATAATATGGAATTAACATTAAAAATACTGAAGCATCACCGAGGGGGTGATACTGATTTGCGCTAATGAGTTCTCTCCACAGGGGTCAATAAGGAAAATTCTAACAGGGCAAGTTGCCTGAGGCATGCTTCACTCCCCCCACTCCAAACTGGACGTGAAGGTAAATATTGTTGGAATGTGTCAACCTGCACTGATCTTCACTATCTACTCTTGTTATCTCAAAGACGTAGGCCTATTCGATACTACCCATTAGCAACTTTTGGTATTATCACAGATTCCTGGATTTCTTTAGCCTTGAACTTGTTAAAGATAAGGTTTGGTCATTTTCTTTGTGTTTCACAGTTACTGTTCAGATCTGCACATTTTAATTTTTATGTTGTAGCTTCGTAAGCATGCATGTTATAGCCTGTACTATGAGCTTTAAAACGATATCGTGGGGACAAAAATACTTAAATGTATTCTGCTACAAAATAAGGTGCATTCGTAAATGATTTCCTTGTTGGAACACCTCCACTTTTGACCCCGTTGTGACAGCTCAAACTTACAACATTTATAGTTTCCTATAACTCGCAATCCTCCACTTCATTAACTGTACATGGATAACAAATTAGCGATATCTACGGAAACTCCTGGGGGTCCAAGTGTACGTAGCTGTCAGTCAACTCATACCTTAACTAACATTTCAGGAGAAGTTGCCTACCCCCACTCTCTTACTAAACCCATTAGCGAGAGCTGACAGGACTGTTTGGGTTTAACCTAATTAGCGCAGTTCGAACATCCCGCACCATAGGTCTCCTTACGAGCTAATGACACAGATGATAGACAGAATTGGATCCAAGTATGCTCAGAGAGAGTCACTGAAGGGACAAAACTTGACCTACTGTACTTGAAGTACTAAGGAGGCCTTTTGCATTAACTGCACATTTATGGTTTCTCTTGAAGCCATGCTTCTCCTTTGCATTTTACCAGTCCTTCGTAACGTAGACAACAACAATGATTAAAACTCAGCAATTCTTCTAGGGTTGTGCCTTGTCAATTGTGGGGTTTCACCTAGGACACCAGGCTGGCTCATCAGCGGGCTCTTGGTGTCCCCGCCCGGACCCCCTCAGGAGTAACAAACTGCGCGCTACATCCCTTTATATAAAGCGCTCCCTTGCCTCTTTACTGCGAGAACTAAAAGCTGAAGCAGCCATAACCTCCCTTCGAAGGCTTCCAAAAAGATGGTATATTGGCACAGCGCGTAGTTCGCTACTCCTGTGGGGGTCCAGGCGGGGATACCAAGAGCCCGCTGATGAGCCAGCTTGTTGTCCTAGGCGAAACCCCACACAAGACACGGCACAAAACTAGAATAATTGCTGAGTTTCAATTCACTGGCCGAGAAAGCCAATATACATGTACCAACAACAGGGACGATGAAAACTTATTTTAAGCCGTAAATGTGACTGAGCTCAGAGGCAAGTGGCTTGTATTTGCATACAGTATTTCTCTGCCAGTGTGTCCTGTAGGTTTTCATCGAGTGGAAGAGCAGCACCGACGATGGTAGACTTGTGTGTTTGCTTATCGAATATCACAAGGTTGGCTTCTACTAAACAATCAGCTATTGAAGTGGGATCCCATAAGATCTTGGCTTTGTCATTGTTCAGAACCTGGTCTGGTCTACATTTATAATATGGGATTTCCTTCTCAACACAACCTTATCGCCGCGCAAAGGCTTGATGGACTACTTTTGCTACATTGTTATGTCACTCCAAATATTCTTTTAGAACAAGCGTTTGGCATCCTTCTGTGATGTTCTGGATGGATTCAGTAGATCAGTTGGACAGACGACATTTTTACAGATGTATCCTTATTGGAAATATTTGTTCCCGAAAGAAACAGGAAGTTAATTGTCCGATTGAGTTATGTATATTAACAAATTCACAATGAATTTTGATAAAATTTTGATATAAAAAGTAGGTTGGCTCAGGCAAGGAAAGCCTTTCTACAAAAAAGGAATCTGTTGACATCGAATATAGATTTAGGTATTAGGAAGTCATTTTTGAAAGCCTTTGTCTGGAGCGTGGCGCTCTATGGAAGTGAAACTTGGACTATTGGTGCAGCAGAAAAGAGGAGAATTGAAGCATTTAAAATGTGGTGTTACAGGAGAATGATGAAGATCAGATGGGTAGATAGGGTGACAAACGAAGAGGTATTAAGACGAGTGGGAGAGGAGAGATGTTTCTGGCGTCTGCTAATGAAGAGAAGAGATAGGTTGGTAGGACACATACTAAGACACCCAGGAATTGCAAGCTTAGTTATGGAAGGAAGTGTTGAGGACAAGAACTGTAGGGGTAGACCAAGGGTAGAATATGTTAAACAGATTGCTTCGGATGTAGGGTGTGGTAGCTATGTAGAGGTGAAACGATTAGCTCAAGACAGGGAGGCATGGAGAGCTGCATCAAACCAGTCAAAAGACTGAAGACTCAAACAACAACAACAGGTCCGGTTAACTCAGAAGAGTTGCCAGCGTTTCGCCCCAGTGTACCGTTGGGCTCTTCAGTTGGAATTGGTACACATCTCCAAGACGCGTGGCTAGTACATACTGAGAAGTCGCTGCAAGTCACGAATGTCACCACGAGCAGCGCCAATGTACTACGGAAGTCAAAATTTCCTTTCACAAATTATGTTAGCATACCTTGCTAATCCATATTGGAAAGATTTGTTCCCGAAAGAAACAGGATGTTAATTGTCCGATTGAGTTATGTAGGCATATATTAACAAATTCACAATGAAATTTGATAAAATGGTCCGGTTAACTCAAAAAAGTAGCCAGCGTTTCGCCCCAGTGTACCAATTCCAACTGAAGAGCCCTTAAATGAGCCTTAAATGGCAAAAATATAACTTAATTAACAACAGTCGCAAACAAAATCCGAAAATCATGAAAAGAGAAGTTCAGAAAGTAAATTATTCACTTCGCCATCTTTAACACGTGTGGAACATGCGACTGTTCTTTACTGTGTTTTCCGCATGTATACCTCTTGAAACCTGAACAAATTATGGTGGTCTTGTTAACTTTGTTGTACTTTTGCCCTTACCACAGTGCACAGTATGACGAGGCACACGAACTACCAACGGGGTTTTTTCCGTGCCCACCAAAGAAAATTGTTAATATCTTATACAAGAATTATTATATCTTTTTTAATGTGAGGTTAGGTAACCGGATTCAAAATAGACAATAACGGAAAGCTTTCTATAATAGAACTAGGCAACACTGAAAAACTGCTTCTATCACTTCAATTCAATCAGTTCTGAAGGTGTAAGTGGATAGTGGAAGAGGAAAGAGCTTGAAGTATGTTTCGGGAACTGAGCTGTGACTTGCATACGACTGTTTATGTTCGACGATAATTATTATAACTATTTTATGTTCGAACATAAATATTCATAAATATCTGTCGAGATTTCGCCAGTTTTATGTACTGAACAGAGCGTAGGGGACGCAGAGAATACCTTGTATTTCACCATGGCCTCCTCAATTACCCCACTATGACACTAGGCCACGCAGTGAAATTTAAATTGGAAGGCCTTGGAACTCAGCGCAGGTGCGATGCTATCCTTACCTAATTGGTCAAACAGCTGTTTCTTGAGCTCTGATTGGTGGGACAAACTGTCCCATAATGAAAACTTGTACTATATTGAGCCTCATTATAGTACAGTTTTCTGATATATAATATTTACATTTCGACATCGTCGAACATGAAAGGAAGCTTTCTTTAATAGAAGTACTAAACAATGAAAAATGGCTTCTATAATTTCAACATATGATGTAGATAACTGATATGAGGGTAGCACTAATGGTTGCTGGGACAAATAGGTGGGAGCAAAGACAGGATGATACTCGTAATGAAGACATAGAGGCTAAGTTAGAAATGAACACGCTAGATGGAGCCGACTCATATGATGGGGTGGTGTGAAGAGAATGGGGGAGGAGAGATTACCCAAGAGGTTAATGAGTTCGATTATAGAAGGTAAGAGAAGGAGAAATAGACCTAAGAGGCGATGGTTGGATTGAGTGTTGAACGATTTCAAAGTGAGAGGTGTAGAAACAGAGGAGGCCGTAATGTTATCTTCTACTTGGGGATCATGGCAGAGTTGCCAACCTCTCAATCCTCAAAATCCCAACTTCCCACTCAGAATGTCCCTTTTCACTAGAAAATATGCATTTTGTTCAAAACAAATGTATAATGATTAAAAAACGTGCTCCCGAGTCTCGATAGTGTGTTTCTAATTGCGCTAAAATTGATTTTAACGAAACACAAAACTGTCTTGTAATCTATCATTATCATACACTTAAACATTCACTTAATACACGTTTTTAATCATTTAAAGATTGAGATGCTTATCTTTCCCTGTATAAGTCTTTAAATTTCTTAGAAAATAAAGACATCACAAAAACACAAAAGATAAGTTTCAATCTTCTAAACCACACAAAACTGTCTGTAATCGCACAAGCGACAGTTTTCGATTGTAATATAATACTATACTTCCGTTAAAGGTTTTTTATTCTTTTGACATGTATGAATCGTACCTATGACATTGGCTAAATAACCCAAAATCACCTCACTTTTTGCAAGAACATCCCTTTATCGCTTTCCTATAAATATTTGTCTAAATGTCCCACAATTTGGGACAAATCCCACGGGTTGGCATCACTGGATCATGGATGCGACTTGATCGCAAACAGAGGCATGTAGTGTGGTTTGGACGATGAATGGCAAAACAGTCTCAAATGAAAATGCGTGTACTGTATGTAGGTATGTATGTAAGCAATCACCAAATTGATTAAATATGGTTAAGTCGTTAGGACGTTAGGGTTTGGCCCAAAGATTCCCGTGTTTGATTCTCAGTCAGACCATGGGAATCTTATTCTCCTAGGGCTAATTCCCTTGGCTCGGATACTGGGTGTTTGCGATGCCTTCATCATCATTCCATCCTCATTAAGAAGCTCAGGTTTCCTACGTGTATCAATTATATAGACCTGTACCAGGTCTCCTAAAAGACCACACGACATTTATCTCTTCATTTCATTAGCAAATGCAATTCGAGAGTGAATTTGGGTACACATTATCATGATCTTGTGGTCAGAGCTGTGACTTAGATTTATTAGATGCCTTGATTCACTTTAATTACGTTGTGCAATATTAGTTTGAAAACGTCTGTTAGAACGCCTCTCAGGGTAAGTCACGAGCTACTAGAGAACGTTAATGACTTTCTGCTATTTATAGCCAATGCAATAACAGTTCTTCCGGGCCGTGGACATCCGGTCATTAAATATTGTAAAGCAAGACGAAATCAAAGAAAAGTGCACATTCAGCGTAAATATTCTGTTACAGCACCAACTCTCAAAGGAATACGAAAAGTGACCAAAGAAAGTGTCGTGAGTACAAATACCGTACCATATTACTAACCCAACTATTAGTATCAAAGACAAAAAATATAAATGCGCATTTAACAAGAAGTTCCGTGACGAACTAAAGAGCATAATTTTCTTAAAATGTTTGATTCATGAAATGATTAATCTACATGGACCTATCTAGAATAATGACGAAATTAAGTTGGTATTACCGAAATTTTTAATTAGTTCCAAGTATACCTGACATAGCCTAGCCTAATAGAGCACTACAGTTGGCAGTCCTGATGACTGAATCTATTCTTAGTTCCATCTCTTAAGGTATAGAATGTACACACAAAATTTAGTTGAAGTCTAATTGATAGTATAGAAGTTACGTGTATTAAAGAATTGGACCTATCAGCAGGCTTAGAATCATGTTGGTATCGCTGACATATATTAGTTACTCCAAATTTATCTAGAATGTCAGGTACAATAGGTGTGCAAAGTTTAGAGGAATTGGCTTGCATACTTTCTGATATATTGGTATTAGGATTTAAAAAATGAGAGAGCATTTATTAACAATTGGTAGCCCTGATGGCTCTTTAGAATACGCAGAGTCATATTTGTTATGGTACACATAGGTAGTACATAGGAACGTTGATTGAAATCCAATTGATCGGGTAGAAGTTACATGCATTTAAAAATTGGACCTATCAGCAGGCTTAGAATCATTTTGGCAACACTGTCATGTATGGCCTCTGAAAAATAAACTGTAATAGTATTATGAACATGTGTGTCAATTTTGGAATTGCTCCCATGCATACATTCCAAGATATCCAACATGGAGCTCAAATTTCAATTGCGATTTTTCAGCAGTTGGTAGCACAGACATCATTTTCAACTATGGCCTTGAGATATTCAGGTATAGATCTTTACTCATACCAAATTTGGTTTCGATAGCGGCAGCCGTTTAGGAGTTGATAGGGATACACACACACACACACACACACACACACAGACAGAAACACATTTGCCCGAATCGATCTCATAAGTCTACGTTTTCCTCATATTTTACAAAATATGAAAAGTAGGCTAAAAATCCTCAGTTCTTCACGTAAGCAACTCAATGTTGAAAACATTCTTTTATGTCATAGACTTAGACCTTCCATAACAGAGCCTCCGTGGCTTAGGTGGCAGCACGCCGGCCTCTCACCGCTGGGTCCGTGGTTCAAATCCCGGTCACTCCATGTGAGATCTGTGCTGGACAAAACGAAGGCAGACAGGTTTTTATCCGGGTACTCCGGTTTTCCCTGTCAAAATTTCATTCCAGCAACACTCTCCACTATCATTTCATTTCATCTGTCAGTCATTTCATCATTGCCCCAGAGGAGTGCGTCAGGCCTCGGCAGCCGGCACAGTTCATATCCTCGCCGCTAGATGGGGGCTTCATTCATTCCATTCCTGACCCAGTCGGAGACTGGAAGCAGGCTGTGGATTTTCATTTTCACTTAGACCTTCCATAAACACTAGCCTATTCCTTTTTTGGTGCATTTGTAATAAAGTTTCGTTGTTTCCTCCACTTCTCCAAACGTAAAGGACACATTAAACGTTTCTTTTGTGGTCCAGGCTTAATGGCATGGAGTAGAGTGATAGAGTGATGTTTGTTCACCGGAAACTCAAACATATCTAGTCGATTAGATTAGCAGTTTGCCTTTTCTACCACTACAAACGCTGGTGTGAATCAATGCAGAGTTTCACTTAAGTCCTTATACCTACTTCCAGTGTGAAAATATTTCAAAAGAAACAGACAACGTTTGAGTGTATTGAACCAAAGAACACATTAAAGAAATGATTATTTAAATCAGTTAATTTGGCTAGGATTTGAATCAAAAAGAAAACTAGTAAAGAAACAAGTGATTTTGGACTGTTTTTCCGGAACTGCATTTAGGCCGGAGGTGATTTTCGTTTTATTTGTTTTTTTAATGTTTAACATCTTGTACATCTTGTATCTGGACATTTTTTGTGGCACTCGGTAGCTGGAAATTTTTGTGGGAGCGATTTTGCAAAAGGGACGGAAGTGGATGGGACGGAAGTGGTTGTGACGGGAGAGCATAGGACGAAAACAATGATCGCGCGCGGTGGCGGAGATCGGTACAACGACGTACTGTAGGCCATGTGGCTATGTGGAATCTAAATCGCATACTGTTTACCTCAAGGTTTGGAGGCCCCATTAATGAAATTCCTACAATAAATCATCTTCAAGTAGTCGTTCTTTGGTGTGAAAATATTCATTATATCATATTTGCTGAAAACAATTACGATTTATTAAATCTTCATACTTTTGCTGTATTCTTATCGCATCAACAAACACTCCAAACAACGTAGGAATTTAGTATATTAACACCGACTACTAACAATAATTGAAACTTCGTTGGTCTAAACGTATGAGTGGGAGAAACACATTTAATACATCCTACCTACTGCACGCCTAAATTTTTTAATCGCACCTATACCTGGCAGTGCGCTCTATCGGCAAAAAGAGGCCATTTCCAATAACATCACTGGCATGGCTTCACTAACTGGCCGGTATAGAGCAAAGCTCGCATCAAGTAGGCAGTGGATTGCTCCCGCATACCGTAGTTCAACTAGTTGAAGGTAGATGTCACTACTGCAGATCCATTGGAGAACTTTGTTTTAATTAAATATATTTTTTCCATTGCAAAATGCACAATATAACGCTCAATTGTATAACGCCTAAGTACTAAATATATATATATATATATATATATATATATATAAAATCAAGGGAAAAAAATACAACTCTGTTGGGATTAGAACCCCAGCCGGCTGGTTGTGAGACCAACGCTGTAACCACAGACCTAATTATGTCCTCCCAAACTGAATGTTATCAATCTATTAAGATACAACGTCTTAGCTAATAATGACTTTGACTAAACGATTTCTTCACTGGAGTATATTTCAAACAAAGTTCCTATTATTTATATCTGTAGAATATATTGCATGCAACATACTCAAATTAGTGAAATATAGGTTAGAACGAGAGATAAGCTGCCATCTTGTCTGTAACCGACACGGCTCAGCTTTTTAAAGCCACTTCTGCGCTATAATATTACAATATACACTTTTAATTTTCCATTTCAAAATGCACAATATTTTATCAATCGATTAAGATACAACGTCTTAGCAAATAACAACTATGATTTATTATGGTTAGGATTTGGCACTGGAGTTTTACAAGTAGTTATTTCAATGACCAACAGGGTTCACTGTTAACAAGCGATTTGCGCTCCCGACTTCATATGCGACTACTGTAAGGCTCGTATAATTTTGTTTTGTATTTGTTTTTGTTTTATAAAGCACTCGGGCCCTTTATTCATTCAACGTTAGGCACAATTGAGGAAATTGTTTAATTTTACGGTTTTGTTGAGATGAGGGGACCCCTACTTTGTCTGCTAAGAAATATTTTCAACAATAAGATAGTATCTTCTTCTACCAAGAGGCTGCCCTAAAAAAAAGAATGAGCAAAAGGATGAATGGTATATTGGCTTTCACGGCTAGTGAATTAGAACTCAGCAATTCTTCTAGATCTGTGCCGTGTCTTGTGTGGGGTACCAAGCTGGTAGCGGGCTCTTAGAGTCCCTGCCCGGACCCCCACAGGAGTAGCAAAGTGCGCGCTACATCCCTTTATATAAAGTGCAACTGCACCTTTTTACTGCAAGAACTTAAAGCTCAAGCAGCCTTGACCTCCCAATGAAGGCTTCCAAAAAGATGGTATATTGTAATGTTATACGCTACATAAATTAATAAAACAGTTATCGGATAAAGCACGAGTATTAGGTTGGTCCACAAATACATGATATTGCGATATGCAAAATTCTTTTGCTCAGTTAATTTGTCTAGAAAAAATATTTTCGAGAGCAGAGCTCTGTCGTGAGGAACAGTACATTGTTTATTAAACAAATGACGGACTAACTATACAAAGGCTAAATGTATTATAATACATTAATTTATAGTACACAATTATGCAATTGAGGTGTATTACAAGCGATTCTTTTGACACATTAGGTCTATAGATTCACAAAACATTAATAAGGAAAGAGCGTTACAATATAATTAGAGAGCATGAGAGTACAAGCAAACGAATTCTTCTTTAAGAGGCTTTGAAGATGTAATAAAATTAATAATGATAAACGTAAAACTATTTGGAAACTTGGCTTAAACGGAAATATTTGACGGTCCTGCGAACGTAAGGGTGAGAAACGTGTTAAATTCCCTTCATTAAAGGGAAACTGTGTAACGTGTACTACAAAAATCACAATACGCATTTTAACGGAAAATTTCTAAGTTCCGGAATGCAACCTTTAGAAAATTTTCAGGCACCCTGAAAAATTCTACCTTGTCTGATGCAACAGTTCATTCTTTAGCTTACAAGAAATGTGCAAATAGGTCTTTCTCCTTTTGTTCTCCAACTTAGACGTCAAGGTGTACGATTATTTGCCTGTCTCCTGTTGCCCAACCTTTCCCAATGCTCGCTTTAATGAGCCAACACAAGCCTGTCCTTATGTTCATTGTAAGTTTTGCTTGCACAGTGCTGTATTAATCCGTAGCAGAAATATGTAAATCCATATCTCAGTCGGAGAAAGGAATTTTATTCAAAATAAGAAAAGGTTATGCTTTTATATCACTGAAAACGAAGGTGACGGTTACCCGATCCGCTTTTGCGTCGTTTAGGAGTAGCAACGGTTTAAGGTCTTGTTGTTAATTCGTTTCAGATGCTTGGGACAACTTGATCATCACCCCCTTGTACTTTTGTTGTTTCTATGGTGACTGTAATAGGGTACTGTATAGCTCTAATTGTTAGGGCCGGGAATAGAGTAGGTTCCCTGGGATTTGAAATAAGGAAGTATCACGGTATTTGCCTAGAAAAGGTGTAGAAAACTCCGGGGAGAAACCACACACAAAATAGCCGCTGTCAGCTCCAGGATATGTACCTCCGATCTCTGGACTTGCTGCATTAAATGTATGTTAGTGACTAAGCAAGAAGAAATGTTTATACATGTATGAAATAGTTTTTAAAACAATGCAGAGCGTGTTATCAGAGAGCATTCTCAAGTTATCGCATTTGAGCGATATTGCTATCTGATACTTCCGCCTACAGATACGTGATGTATTTTAATGACTACCTTCCAAATCAATAAACATTAAACCCACGTTTTAGTCGACCTCGATTCAATGGACTTTGCATTTAACGGACAGAATTAGACCATTCGAGATTTTCTTATATGTTTCGCGCACCCATGTACACACGTTCATAATGAAAGGACGTCTTATCTACTGCAAATCCAATATGGCGATCATCCAAAACAATTCACCGGTTCTCAGAATCAATTAATCTATTATTACAATCAGCAAAACCTCCAACTCATCGGCAAGACCGTACGAAATTTAGGACCTGATGAAAGTTACAGGTATCTTGGTCTTCAGCAAATTCTGGGCATTAACAATGCCTAGGCTAAATACGAAGTTCAATAGTTCAATAGAAAAACATGTCCTGGCTAGAGTCGATAGGATCTGCAAGTCGCAGCTCAGTTCCCGAAACATGCTTCAAGCTCGTTCCTCTTCCACTATCCACTTACACCTTCAGAATTGATTGAATTGAAGTGATAGGCCTAGAAGCAGTTTTTCAGTGTTGCCTAGTTCTATTATAGAAAGCTTTCCGTTATTGTCTATTTTGAATCCGGTTACCTAACCTCACATTAAAAAAGATATAATAATTCTTGTATAAGATATTAACCATTTTCTTTTGGTGGGCACGGAAAAACCCCCGTTGGTAGTTCGTGTGCCTCGTCATACTGTGCACTGTAGTAAGGGCAAAAGTACAACAAAGTTAACAAAACCACCATAATTTGTTCAGGTTTCAAGAGGTACACATGCGGAAAACACAGTAAAGAACAGTCGCATGTTCCACACGTGTTAAAGATGGCGAAGTGAATAATTTACTTTCTGAACTTCTCTTTTCATGATTTTCGGATTTTGTTTGCGACTGTTGTTAATTAAGTTATATTTTTGCCATTTAAGGCTCATTTAAGGGCTCTTCAGTTGGAATTGGTACACTGGGGCGAAACGCTGGCTACTTTTTTGAGTTAACCGGACCATTTTATCAAATTTCATTGTGAATTTGTTAATATATGCCTACATAACTCAATCGGACAATTAACATCCTGTTTCTTTCGGGAACAAATCTTTCCAATATGGATTAGCAAGGTAAGCTAACATAATTTGTGAAAGGAAATTTTGACTTCCGTAGTACATTGGCGCTGCTCGTGGTGACATTCGTGACTTGCAGCGGCTTCTCAGTATGTACTAGCCACGCGTCTTGGAGAGGTGTACCAATTCCAACTGAAGAGCCCAACGGTACACTGGGGCGAAACGCTGGCAACTCTTTTGAGTTAACCGGACCTATTTTATCAAAATTCATTGTGAATTTGTTAATATACATTACTCAATCGGACAATTAACTTCCTGTTTCTTTCGGGAACAAATATTTCCAATAAGGATACATCTGTAAAAATGTCGTCTGTCCAACTGATCTACTGAATCCATCCAGAACATCACAGAAGGATGCCAAACGCTTGTTCTAAAAGAATATTTGGAGTGACATAACAATGTAGCAAAAGTAGTCCATCAAGCCTTTGCGCGGCGATAAGGTTGTGTTGAGAAGGAAATCCCATATTATAAATGTAGACCAGACCAGGTTCTGAACAATGACAAAGCCAAGATCTTATGGGATCCCACTTCAATAGCTGATTGTTTAGTAGAAGCCAACCTTGTGATATTCGATAAGCAAACACACAAGTCTACCATCGTCGGTGTCGCTGTTCCACTCGATGAAAACCTACAGGACACACTGGCAGAGAAATACTGTATGCAAATACAAGCCACTTGCCGCTGAGCTCAGTCACATTTACGGCTAAAAATAAGTTTTCATCGTCCCTGTTGTTGGTACATGTATATTGGCTTTCTCAGCCAGTGAATTGAAACTCAGCAATTATTCTAGTTTTGTGCCGTGTCTTGTGCATAATGTATTATTATAGCTTATGTATCAGATATCCTGAATCTACCCAGCTCTAGACCATCTCGGTCTAAATACTCCGTGATGTAGGAAGAGTTTTCTCGCTAGCTTCTTTCTTGCAGAATACTGTAGATCGCACAAGAGAACCCACTGCATTGGCTATTCTGCACATCGACTCGTATTTCTTTCCCCAGACTATTATCCTCAGACAAGACAAAATTAATGAAATCTCAGCTTCAAGTCACTCAATAGAGGTCCAGATTTCTACCGATGCCGGTACTAAACGTAACGCCGATCATGCGGAGTGGAACATCTAAATGACTCCAGCAGAAAAGATCTACACACAGGTAGCTGAAGTCACCATATTATCTTTATTATTATTATTATTATTATTATTATTATTATTATTATTATTATTATTAGTACATCGTTGTGCTCATCTGTGAAGCGCGATATAACTTCTTTTGCCAATAATGTTTTTTTCTCCTCCCAAAATCTCTTCATCTGGACACTAAAATTCTACCTCCGTCCTTCCGACCATGATTTCTTGTTCCTGGTAGTAGGCTAATTTTCCTAGGGTAATGATGGTTATGCATTAATGTTCTGAACTGGAATTGATCTTGTAAATTTCTTGAAGGTCTTTTTCTATTTCACTAAGCCAGTTGTTCTTGAGTTGCATTGAGAGAGCAAGGTTGAGAATCCTTTGGTAAGCCTGTCACTGTTCATTCTGAGAATGTGGCCGTAGAACTTGAATCGCCTTTTCCTGAAGGTGTCGGTGATAAAGCTCCTGAGACTTCCGTTTCATCCAGATCCCTCCTAAGCAGACTGGGCCAAGGAGTTTCCTCAATATCTTCCTTTCTTGTTTCTCTAAAACTTTAATGAGAGATCTACCTCCAATGATCAAGGTTTCCGAGACGTATCGTGCTTAAGGTTTGATTACTGTGGTGTAATGTCTTAATTTTACGTTCTACGATATTATTTTGTTGTTGTATCTGTTCAATTAGAATAATAGTAATAATCTTCTTCTTCCTTCGTTATGGCCAACTAAGGACCACGTCATGTCAACTGTTTTTCTGCATTTTTATTATTATTATTATTATTATCATTATTATTATTATCATTATTACCAGAACAAGCCTCCGTGGCTTCGGCGGCAGCACGCCGGACTCTCATCGCTGGGTCCATGGTTCAAATCCCGGTCACTCCATGTGAGAATTGTACTGGACAAAGAGGAGGCAGACAGGTTTTCCTCCAGGTGCCCCTGTTTTCCCTGTCAAAACTTTCATTCCAGCAACACTCTCCACTATTATTTCATTTCATCTGTCATTCATTTAATCATTGCCCCTGAGGCACAGTTCATATCCTCTCTGCTAGATGGAAGGGGGGGGGGGGGGGGGGGGGCTTCATTCGTTCCATCTCTGACACGGTTGGACGACTGGAACAGGCTGTGGATTTTCATTTTCATTATTATTATTACCAGAATATTACTTTTAGTTCTGACGCACCTAACCTAAATTTTAATCTTAATAATTAGTTTACATTAATATTTACTTACTACTAGTAAACACTGAAACGCAAGTTATCAGAGAAATTAATTTCCTACCCAAATAAAATGGAATTCCTTACCAGGTGCCCGTGATCCTAAAGGAAATAACAGCAACTCTCTCTATATTAATTAATACGTCTTGATTTGTTCAATGGTCAAGCATCTCCAAATCTTGCCTACTGGTGATCTTCTTTCCCCATTCTAAAACAAATGACGATATTAGCTAACATTTAATTATCATTTTATATTAATTTATCACCAGCCACGGTGGTCGCGAGCGGTAACACGTTAACTTGAGCCTCGCTGACATCTGGATAGTGTGGATAGGAATCCCACCTCAGCCGTCCTGAAAATGTTTTTCGTGGTTTCCCCCATTTTCACCCACAAGAAAATGCTGGGATGGTTTCTTTCAACAGGTCCACGGCCAACGGTATTCCAAAATCCCTTCCCTGACCCTTCCTTAAATTAGACACAAGTTAGCGGTCGCCTGGGCGATCGGCCTGTCACCATCCTTAGTTGTATCTGTTGACAAAATGTGTTGAGCTCCCAGACAGCGTCCTTGCGACGGTAGAGGAATGATCCCACGCAGAGTCCCTTCGTGAAGCCAAACTGGGAGGATAAACTATTTTCTTAATAATATTTATGTTCGACCCTCACTATTACGTGTCAGAAAACTGTATCATAATGATGGTCATTATAACACTGTTTTTCATTACGATACAGTTTCTCCAGCCAATCAGAGCTCGTTCATTGACCAATTAGGTAACGATAACTTCGAGCATGCGCTCAAAATCCAACATGTCGGACATAAACACAACATCGAACTATAATACATTACCGACATGGAATACGCACCACACCGTCCATATGTTCGCGTAAATAAACTGGCGAATATGAGACAAGAAATAGCACTGTACCTTAATATCATCAACACTAATTTCTACACAGCCTTCAAACGACTCCGGTGACAATATTACTGAGGGATGGCAGATGTAAACATATGGCCTGCATAATATGGCATTGCAAGCACACAGAGCGCATGCGTCGGTCGTTCAGAGATCTTGAAAGACAGAGAGATGTCTCGCGCTCGCTCTCCGATAACAAAATTCTTGTGGCTGACTCTCAACAGATATTTATGAATATTTATGTTAAAACATATAATAAAGTTATAATTATCGTCGAACATAAAGAGTCGTATGCAACTCGCTTATAATGGTAATTAAGACACTCGTATGGAAATTATAAAACTCGCATACGCTCGTTTTATAAAAATACTCGTGTCTTAATTATAGCCATTATAGGCTCGTTGCATAATGTACTATTACAGCATCACTGCGATATTTCCAGCACACTGAAAGAGTATCTGAAAAGATATATTTGAAATGTGTTAATGACCCTTCTATATACAGTATAGCCTACTGGTACTGGGTTATTTTTACACATGTACACAAGATGGCAAATAGTGAGAATCGAACAACATGTGTCGAAAAGTGGATAGTTTCAAGGTCACTATTAAAATGTAACTAGTTTTTTTAAGTGATGGATTGTATTGGTGATTGCGGCAATTTGTTTTGACGACCGTGACATCCCATTGTTCCAGGCTCTTACTCTGAAACCGATGTTTCGCCTGGCTAATTTACCCATTAACGTAACGTCACGTTCTTGGAAGTGAGCGGAACTCCACCAGAGAATACGAAATTAAATTCGTATAGCAGAAGAAGAGAAGTGTTCTCGGATGATTTTGTGCTGGTACATAGGATTGCACAATACGTTCAGGTACGTTTTGGAGGACAGACATTTAAAGGATGAGGCCTCATGAGAATTGATTACTGTCCAGATGAAATAATACGTTCTATTGGTATAAGTTATATTTTGCATTGCTCGATATTTCTTTGCACGGGAGACTCGGCTGAACCCACAATATAGAGGGGTTGATGGTGAAACATCAAGGGAAAGAGTTTCAATAAGTCAACATAGAAATTAAAAATACTACGTATTTGTGACAAATTCAGTTCTTAAAATGTCATCCGGCATGAATTGTCTAAATCAATTAATTAAAGTGGCTTCGGTGGCTGAACTGCTATGCCCAAGTTCGCGGGTTCAAACCAGGCCGAAGTCGTCAGATTTTTAAGATCGTTAAAATCCTTCAGTGTGCCTTCCTTCGGCGGGGAAGTAAAGCCGGCGGGCCCATGTCATAGATTTATGGCACTTAAAAGAACCTACCACTGCAATTGGTAGTGTGTAGAAAAATTGGTAGGTTATATTTGGCTAGTTAGAAACGTTCTATCAAGTTCCGAAGTTCGCCACTACGTGTTGTTGGGAGCCCTCGGGCGTTCAATCAACATTACTCAGCTATAACTCTTCCGAAGAAATTTGAATTTACTAATTTTAGTTGTTGTTGATACTAGAGGTACTAGGGCTAAATTCGCGATACGTTGTGTAAATCTATAATCTGATAAGTCTAATAATATGTCTCATTACTACCACTACGGCATCACCGAAGTACCTGATATTTTTTAAATACTGTACTTCTCAAACAATATACAATAGAGGTTTCTAGGATTTTACCACTCCCTGGTAGTATTTGTCGCTTCGAAGTTCATATTATAGAGAAATTAAACAGTTGCGCTGGGGTATCTCTACAGAAATTGTGTATTTAAAGTACTTCGTAACTATCCGTACTGCGAGTTAGCCAAGTCTCCCGTACCACTATTATGAAAGAAGATCGCTGACAGCTGACATCAGCTGACAACGAGCCGTGTTGCAATGCACTCACGGACCGGATAGCGACTATAGCACATTCCCTGATGCAGTGCCTTGCCACACACTGCCCGTATTATCCCGTGTACTAATTGAAGTGTTTTTGCCTATTCTTTAACAGGCTCCAGTAGCCACATACGGCCACATATGGCCGCATCTCAAGTACAGTCACCTGAAAATGCTAGAAAGAGTCAAATCAACCTTCCTAAGGAGAGCGCTTTGTCTGTCGAAATACACTCCATCACGCCTAACATACAGAGATACGTTTTTCATTGAAGAACTGAGGATGCGTCTACTCTTGCCTTCTACTGACGGTTACGAGAAGATGATGAAGGAATCGGAGAGGAAGAGAGAGGAGATCTGGATAGATTTCTATTCACGGACGCGATGACTACGGACGAGTGGAAGCAGGGATCTTACGAGTTAAGGCATATAGTGACAAGGTTCGCTGTGCACGGATTTCAACACAGAATTTGCAAGGATAAGAGCTATCACCAGCCGAACTTATTATGTGTGTGTAGGTTGTAACAGGCAGTGGCGCCGAATCTTTTTTTTTTCAGGTCTAGCAGACACCCACCCCTCTCGTTCTGTGGGACCCCCCCCCCCCCTTGTTAAACCGGACCCCTACCCCAATAATTACGTTTTTACAGCTTATTTCGCACCGTTCTCCCCTTCTCTTCTCTCTCCCTTCTTTCCTTTCCTCTTTTCCATCTCCTTCCCTTTCCTCCTCTATCCGTAACCCCCCAACGGAACCCACCCCCCAAGGGGACCGGGAGACCCACCCCCTCGTCAGGTCTAGCGGTCGCTAGACCTCGACCATGGATTCGGCGCCCCTGGTAACAGGTATCTTGTGAAACTAAGCAAAAATAGACAGTGCTCCTTAACTCAGTTTTGTAAGGACTATTAACTTATGCACACTGTGCGCATTTCTCTAAATAAATTTAACAGGATAGAAAATCATAAAGGTAACAGCGAAAACTGCATAACAATCGGTCCAGCAGTTCTCGTGCTACACATACTGTACATACACACAGTAACAGACGTTGAGATAACCTGACTCAGTTGCAACCCAGCATTTCCGTGCTAGCTTTGAAAGCTGTCAGCATTCTTCTTTCATGATACATACTATAGCTCCACATCATTTTGTAAAACCAAATCCGGTTTTTCAGCTATTATGTCGCACTGTGTACATCAAGTAAAGGCCTTTTCCGGTTGTATTTCTGAATGCAATAGACATTTTAACTCTCTGTTTAACAACTTGATGCCTTGTACTTCATGTTCAAAACACGACCTAATTCATTTAGTATTTATATGGCCGTGAATAATACAAATTTCTATGCGTCCCACAGTGGGTCTCACCGACACAGTGCTGTTGAGGTGATAATAGTCACCACTCCAGTAGAAGAGTAATATTAGAGATCGCGACTATTCCACTACAAAATGGCGGCATCCATGACGTATGAATGACACTCAAGCTTTAAACGATGCATACCTGTTAAATTCTATGTGTTAATAAGGATTTATATACAAACACAAACCTAGAAGACCCAGGCTCCCTTGCTTGTATTGCAAGCAGTAATTTTCGTCCAGACAGTCGTCTAACCTAGTTGTGACCATGGTTTCATCCAGACCGTCATCTAACCAAGTAGCGACCAATTGTTTCGCCAAGGCCATCGTCTAACCTAGTAGAGACCAGTGGTTTCATCCAGATCGTCATCTAACTAAGTAGCGACCAATGGTTTCGTTCATTTGTCCCAGCAGTCATTGTTGTTACCCTCATATCAGTTACCTCTAGCTTATGTTTCAGATATTCTGAATCTACCCAGTTCCATACTGCAAGGTCGAGCGTAGAGAGAGGGCTTCGTCACTACACCAACTTATTTTTTGCAGAATACTGTAAAACGCAATCGAGAACTCACTGCATTGACTTTTCGACAACTCGACCCTATTTCCTTCCTATACTACCATCCTGAGAGAATGTACAGCCCAAGTACTAAATGTTCCACCTGCTCCAATTTAGTTAACAAGTAAATAATTTAAATATTTTTTGAAATGTTTGTTCATTTAAGTCTGGCTTTTATCTCAGACTCCAGAAAGTATGCCTTATTATCCTTTTCACTGGCAGTTGGAGCGAAATTGCGATTCTTAATCAGAGAAATGTCTAGGCACCTGGACCCACCTATCAACTCCTAAACGGCTGGATCTATCGAAACCAAATTTGGTAAGAATAAAGATCTATACCTGAATATCTCAAGGCCGTATTTAAAATTGAGGTCAGTGCTACCAACTGCTAAAAAATCGCAATTGAAATTTGAGCTCTATGTTGGATATCTCCGAAGTTATGCATGCGAATTATTCCAGAAGTTAAGCATGAGAACTATTCCAAAATTAGCACACATACAGATAATAACATTCCAGATTAATTTTCAGAAGTTCATACATGCCAGTGTTGCCATCATGAATCTATACCTGCCGATAGGTCCAATTTCTAAATACATGTAACTTCTATACTATCGATTGGATTTCAACCAAATTTCGTATGTACTATGTGTACTACAACAGATATGACTGTACGTATTCTAAAGAGCCACCAGGGCTGCCAACTGTGAATAAATGCTCTCTCTATGTTTTAACCCTAATATCAATATACCCGAAAGTATGCAAGCCAACAGCTCTGAACTTTGCAAACGTATAGTACCTGACATTCTATTATACCTTAGTTTGGTGTAACTTATATACATCAGTGTTGCCAACACGATTCTAAGCCTGCTGATAGGTCCAGTTTTTAAATGCATATAACTTCTATACTAATAGATGGATTTCAACCATATTTTATAAGTGCTCTGTGTACCATAACAGTTATGACTATGCATAGCCTATTCGTAAGAACCAGCAGGTCTGCCAACTGTTAATAAATGCTCTCTCTATTTGTTTAATATCAATATATCAGAAAGTATGCAACTCATTAGCTCTAAACTTTGCAAACGTATAATACCTGACATTCTAGATTAATTTAGAGTAACCAATATACCTCAGTGCTGCCAACAAGATTCTAAGCTTTCTGATAATTTCAATTTTTAATTACAAGTAACTTCTATAGACCTACTAACAAATGGATTGTATCCAAAATTGGCACTATAATAGTTCGTAATATTTCAGATTAATTCTGAGCATCAAATAAATGACATTGTTCCCAACACGATTTTATGCATACTGATAAATCGAATATCAAACAGCATGTAAAGTCCATCAATTAGACTTTAACCAAATTTGTATGTGCATTCTGTACCTTAAGAGACTGATGGAAGTAAGAATATATTCAGAGTCACCAGGGGTGCCAGCTGTAGTAAGTTACTCTATTGGCTATACTATTTCAGGTGTATTTAAAAACTGCAGTAATTAGATATGTTAGTATTACCAACTTGATTTCGTCATTATTCTATATAGGTCTATATAGATTGGCACGAATCATAAATTTTAAGAAAAGTAGACTCTGTAGTTCGTGACGGAACTACTTGTTGGGATATTAAAAAGAAACTGATAGTAAAACGGGTGGCAATATTTATGGTCAGACTTGGCACATTCATCTTAATACCCACAGAGTCATTTCTGATAGAACATTAGAGAGCAACTCGTAGCTCTTTACTTCAGGCTTCCACGAACTCAATGACGTGAACTGTGAGCGATGGAAACCTGTTCACTAGTCTTACGACACCCATGACCTTTCCATACCAAAGTTCGGACATAGTAGTGCTTCTCTAAAATATACTAATTTACAAAGTAAAAACAATTACATAACTAGTTTATAACACATAATATTACTTATTTAATGTTCAACTTGGTTTTACATTATTAATCTGCAATATATCAGGATCCGAAATATGTATGCCTCTCAGTTGACAAAAGGAATATACGACTCCCTAATTGGTCGATGATGTACTATCATACAAGCTTGCATTGCCTGGCAGTACGATTTTGCGGTATATATACGACTATTTTATTAACTGGGTATAAATTCTATTGATAATTGCACCTGCCCATGTATCCATAAATAGAGATAATTTATATCACAATCTGAACATTCCGGTATTTCTATATCCCATATTTTATTGCTCATATTTCAGCTGGCTTGTCCAGCAACGACTCCAGCAGATTGTAGCGCAAAAACAACGCTCACGCTTGTAGCAAACTAGTCGGCGTGAGAGAACACAGATCCATGGTTATGGGATATAATAATTTCAGAAGTTATTTGTATGAACATTATCTTTCGTGATTTTTCTGTATTTGGTGGGAGATTGAAAAGTCACATATCATATAGGCTATTTCAAAATGACGTAGTATACAACACTTTTGCGACATGCATTTTAACTAAACTAACAATCTCTTAATTTTCTATCACTTGCACTGTTCCCGTCAATCATTGTTTCAATTGTCTTTCTCTGTAATCGTTCAAAACAGGGCATATCATGTTTTTGTAATATTTTAATTTTTTTAACCTTCAAACTATTATCCATCAATCAAGAACGCCATATGTGACAAGACAACGTGGTCCTAGGTGACCCTAGCCATAATAATAATAATAATAATAATAATAATAATTTCGACACAAAAGTTTAAATACCTCGGTGAATGGATAGAGCCTAACCTATCAGAGAAGGAAGCCTTCATGTCACGCATTAATAAAATGGAAATGGCATACAACCTGACTAAAGACATCTACAATCAGAGATCGATATCCTTAAACGCCAAAATTAGACATTACTGCACTGTTATTCGACCAGAGGCTCTGTACGCGGCTGAGACTCTAATAATGAACAAGAAAGGTCTAATGGAAAAACTAGAGGCTAAAGAAAGGAAGATTTTGAGGAAAATCCTAGGTCCCATCAAAGAATACAGCGAGTACAGAAGGCGTCACAACCACGAATTGTACAAGCACGTGGAGAAGATCAGCGACACGATTCGAAAAAGAAGGATTGCCTTTTATAGCCACGTGACACGAATGAGCCCAGGCAGGATATCAAAACGGACATTGACGTACTTCCAAGATATGAAAACCAAAGGGGCATGGTTCACGGAAGTTGAGAAAGATCTACGTGAAATGGAAATTTCCCCTAAAGATATCCAGGAGCGTGTTCCACTTCAGGAAAAACTACGTACGCACAAAGGTTTCCAGGAAAAGCCAAAGCTGAAGACAGGGAAGGCGTGGTCCCAAGAGAGAAAAGAACAACACCGGAGACGAATGTGGGAACACTGGGTGGTAGTTAGAACTCGGAAGAAGAGACAGTTGAACTGACGTGGTCCCTAGTTGGCCGAATCGAAGAAAGAAGAAGAAGAATAATTTTGACACAAAGTATACAAGTGGGAAGTGATGTCAGAGAGAGCAGCACCTAGAACCCAAAGACCAAAGTGGACCGAAGAAAGGAACAGGGCCTTTAGTGCACGAATGAAATAGTTCTGGAAAAACAGGAAGAACAAATAGTCATGATTGCTTCGCGTGGTCTAATAGGCCTGTAACGTGTAAATAAATAATAATAATATTATTGTAAATACCTGGATGTAACCTTGTTTGAAGCTCTGGGGCACCTACCTCAATGTCAGACCCCAAATATTACAGTTATACAAACTACTACAGTTACCACAGAAACACAGGTTATCAGACAAATTCATCATATACTCTGGACTGATGACCAAGCTATCCCTGGTACCTAAAATGAATTCATTATAAAACAATGAGAGACTTGCAGTTAGACCACCAGTTAATTTTGTCTACCTAATTGTCACTAACAAAATATTAATGGTCCATCTTATGGCTCAGAAGACACAAGGACGATGATAAGATGCCATTAGGAGTAAAGCACTCTATAATAAGGTGCGTGGTTGTAGAGATAAACTTAAGGTGATCAAAGACACAATGTGATGGCCGTAAAACAGATCGAGACACGACAGTAAATATATTATACTATTTATCATCTACGCACTGTGTGTCTCAGAGCAATAACCCATCAAGACGAAACATATTTTATATTAGCTGGCCCGTGTGAGAACTGTCGCATGTGCAGTCTATAAACCATCCGCCCTGATTTATTTGTATGCGGGCTCTACGCGACACAGATCTGGGATGGACTATCGTGTTGTTCATTTGTTTAAACGCACTTTTTTAACAAATTGTCGATATTTATGGTATCAGAGTGCTATTCGTCACTGCTGTGGGTAATTCCCTTTCTTTTGATTGCTCATTTAGTACGATGGGTTACTTGTAAGCGCCCCATGTTGTAGACCATAGACCATCCGCCCAGTTTTACTGTTATGCGGCCTCGACGCGACACAGTTATGGCAGGGGATATCATGTTGTTTTTTTCCTTTGTTCGTGTGGCCTCCTAAGAGGCCGAGTGCAGGTCTTTCTAGTCGACGCCCGTGGGCGACCTGCGCGTCTGGATGAGAGATGGAATGGGTGAAGATGAATGAAACTGGTCAAGGATGTGGAAGGAATCAGCCGTGGCCTATCAGAAGGTACCGTCCCAGCATTTGCCTGGTGTTGAAAATGGGGAAACCACGGAAATCCATTTCAAGGACGGCCGACGGTGGGGCTCGAACCCACGCGTCTACCGAGTCAGTAGAGAGCTTGGCCCCATGACCTAACACTGCGCTTTAGCCAGCGTAGCCACTGCTGTCGGTATCATGTTGTTTATTTGTTCTAACGAAATTTATAAACAAACTAACAATAGTGCCCGGCTTCGCCCGGTGGATTTATTTGTTTTATGGTTGATAATAAATAGGCCTACAACTGGAGGGCTCAAGGATAAGGATCGGAAAACACCAACGCTTATTGCAGCTGATAACCTCAGTATACTGCACCAACACCATCGCCCTTATACAGAGGCATACTATTGTCATCATGATGATAACTGTTTTAAGGGGCCTAAGAAATCTTTTTGCACTAATTACTCCCCGTGACTGCAATTTATAAGCAGCTCGCAATTCTGCACCAGAACACTGGTAGGGGCGATGTGATGCAGCCCGCATTACCAGGCAACAATAGACTTAGGTATTATTGGAGCTGTCCGTGAGCGCTTGTTCTTCCGACTTACTGAACAAAAATCAATCTTTAAGGTTAGCTGAGAGGTGTAGCATAATGCTACATAGCCTAAACTATTCCTCTTTAATCTGTCTATCATATACAAAAAGAATTTTCGAATTCGACTGGTGGTTCCAGTGATTAGCGCGTTTAAACACACAAACACACAAACTCTTCAGCTTTATTATATTAGTATAGATATATTTCGGTTGACTTTTAGAGAAATGCAAGATTTTCTCGGAACTGTTGAGACGATTTGGAATATTTTGGTACTAACCGCACCTTCTAACTCCCTCTGGTTTAAAAGCTTGAGTTTTATGAAACATACACCTTAGCGTAAAAAACAATATTCCAGTCACAAAAGAAATATGGCCGAGGTGGAATTGATCCTTGACTTAAACAATGTGCTATCGCCGCCTGCCGCAAACTGAGTTGTTGTACCTACTCACTATCTTGATCGCCCGCTCTCCGGAGAAAATAGTCCTTCATTTCACTAACCAAACAAGTAGTTCCGTGAAGAACTATACAGCCTATTTTCATATATCCTACTCATGTCAATTGCCTCTATCAACATACAAAATTTCAGTTTGAAGGTTGTGATAGATTCGTAGATATTGAGAACCGTCTAAATATTTCAGGTGGTCGCCAGGTTGGATTTTTATTTATGTACTACTAGCAACCCGGCCCGGCCTCATCAGGGAACAGTTGTGAATGCATTACGTGATGTGCGGTTCTTTACTATATCATTGAACTACGATCTATATCCGTTTTATGTCGCGGCATGATGGGTTAAAATCACTGACTGGACTATTAACTATATTATCATGGAGATGCATGTGCAACAAATTCTTGTCAGACGTAATTTAAAAATGGCGAGGTGCATGAAACACAAATCCACCTTCGGTCCAATCTAAAAACACTTATAGTGGACGATATGTTGAATATAGAGATGTGCTCTCGCGGACGTTTTTGTAGAACTTTTCATGCTGAACAATTCTTACACTCATTGTATATTGATATTTTTAACGGTTTGCCCAGCGTAAGCTTAAAAAGCGCCCGGACGCCAGGGTTTGTTTCCGACTTTTTCTCTGAAATCGTTACTGCTTGGCTTCCTTTGATCATAAATAAATTATTTTGTACAGAAATAATTCTCGAGATATCCTTTACAGAATGGTGAAACCCGCATCAAAATCCATCCAGTGGTTCCCGAGTTTACCCTTAACATCCAAGAATCGGGGACTTTGTTTTAAACAAAGTAGAGATTACATGACGATTATTGCGTAAGTGTGGTATTCAAACTGCAATCGCATGATTAGAACACAAGAAGTAAAAACGAGATTTTAAAATTTCGCACAGCTGCCATCTTGGGGTTATGGAAACAATTGAAAAAAAAAGATGCAAGTGGATTAACATTTGTATAAGCATTTATGGTGCAAAGTTTCACTGCACTCGAATGGTTAAATCGCGAGAAACGTCAATTTAAATATTTATAATTCGCGTCGCCGCCATGTTGGATTTGTGCTCGCCAGGTTACTGAAAGTCCTATAGGTGAACTTATGTTCATAGCCTCTATGAAAATTAAAAATATCAGTTTGATTGCTGTAAAAGATTCGTAGATATTGAGAACCGTCAAAATATTTCGGATGCTCGCCATTTTGGATTGTTATATGTATAGGCCATACAGTTATGTACCATTAAAGGAAAATTATTGCTTAGCTTCATTATTCAAACTTTCACTACGATCGCATGATTACGACACAAGAAATAAAAACATAATTTTAAAATTGTTATGTAAACAATTGAACTAAATTAGATGCCAGGGCATTACAATATGTTCTGTATAATCAATTACTCTACCACACTTCACTGCACTCAAATGGTTAAATCACGAAAAAAGGTCTATTAAAATGTTTTAACTTCGCTTTGGCCGCCATGTTCGTTTTGTACTCTACAGTTGTTTGAAAGTTGGCATGAATCTTAAATTTTAATTGAAGTAGGCTCTTTATTTCGTCACGGAACTTCTTGTTTCATAAAATGAAAATAGGCTAAAAACGAAACCGAAATCAATGTTGCACATTCGTATATTGACATACTGTTACTGTATTTTATTGTCATTAAGGACTTGGTTGATAACCGCCTTCTATTATACGGAAGCCGTATTAATGGGGGCGTGCGGTTAGTTGTTGGGTAGTGCCTCGGCCATATTTGAATGACAACAGTCAAAGATTCATGCGTGCAAGGGAAGTATTTAATATTGAAAATAAATAAAAACAGTGAAACCTCTCTCTACTGACACTTCTCTGATGCGAACCCACCCTAGATAGGGACATAATTAAATTATATGTAACTGGTAATAAAATGAACTCTTTTACGGACACTCTCAGTTAACCTCCATTATTCGGACAAAATCATTCGGCTTTCAAAAGTAAAATTTGTAAAATGAGAAAATGTAGACTGTACTGTACTCCTCTTCATTTTTTAAGGAGAGTGGGCTAAAGACTGCATACAGTAGTCTACATCCCAAATCAGTAAGCTGCAAGAACAATTGATAAGGGTTGGTTGGCTGTTACTGTTTACACCTTAAACAGGGATTTACTCATGTAAAGTTCACTCGACAAACAAACCTGCCTGATTTATTTGAGAAATCATCATAAAATTGTAAGTACCGTTTTGCTTTACTGCTTTTATTTACAGTAATTGGATATGTGTATAACTTACCTATAGTACAGTTTTGTATTTTGTTAAGTATGTAATGTAGGCCTTCATATTAAATTTTTATTTCTGTCTTG
This sequence comes from Meconema thalassinum, assembly GCA_946902985.2. Classification (NCBI taxonomy): domain Eukaryota; kingdom Metazoa; phylum Arthropoda; class Insecta; order Orthoptera; family Tettigoniidae; genus Meconema; species Meconema thalassinum. The sequence continues at coordinate 492,903,689 of OX336388.2, read as the reverse complement.
ACCCAATTTCGTTTTTAAGATGTGGACACCTCCCAGATACGGACAAATTATTTCGTCCGATTAGTGTCCGGAGAGTTTTCACTGTATATTGCTCTTGAATTTTCATGAAATGCAAGATTATTCCTGTACTATTGAGACGATTTGGAAAATGTTGGTACAAACTGCACTTTCTAAGTCTTTCTGGTTTATGAGCTTGCGTTAGTGATTTGTAATATAGATAGATTAGAGCTCCCTATTAAATGTTTTCTTAATAACCGCGTTTCTTATAACTTTTAATATTGAATACTGTAGATAATTCGCGAGAAACGTTTAAACGTATTTTAATAAAGAAACAAAAGACAAAACCTTTTTTAACAAATCATTTTCTAATTACAGCCGTGGTGATATTACAGGCGATGTCGCATAAGTAATATCGTTTTTTAAAGACAATTTTATTTGGAAAGTTTTCTGACAAGAAATTATACTAAGCTACTCTTCAAATTAGAGAACATCAAATTCTATGTCTTGAGCCATCTTTCAACGAGTTTTTTTTATTTTTATCCCGCAAGGTACCAGTCTTTGGGTTTTGATGTTTTCGATTTTTTTCCACGCGAGGAATGGGCCATGAATCGAGAAAGATGGTTACTGAAGGCGCAAGATCAGGGCTGAATGATAAATTCGGTAGCAGTGTGATTCCTTCCAATTCGTGAATTTTTGCCATGGTTGTCCGTGCAGAATGAGGTCTTGCATTCTCCTGCTGCAAGGGAACTCTATTTCGGTTATTTAATGCTGGGTATCCCCGTCTCAAAATTGCATGAACTCGATACAGTTGTTGAGAATAAAGATCCGAATTGGTTGCACACCCGTTTGGAACAAATTTCCAGTGAATCAATCTTTCAAAATTCCACCAGACACACAACATCACTTTTGGGCCGAACCGATTCTTTTTAACGATGACTTTGGCAGGTTGACGGGCGAGGACTTAGCCACTGTTTCGAGGCGTCAGCGTTGCGGTAATAGAGCCATTTTTTTCATCACATGTGACAATTCTCCTGATAAATCTATCATCCATGGAGTTACCGATAAGCTGATGACTGATATCCACTCTACTCGTACGTTGAGCCTGTTCAGGGGTCAATTCATGAAGTTTAATTTTCCGAGTTTCTTTAATCTGGCGATGTATGGAGTCTTTTGATGCACCAAGTTGCGTAGCCAGAGTCTCAGTCCATGACTGCAATGGGGATCTCGAGTTCAGAGATTTAAGGTTTGATCCCCTTGCTGACATTGCCAATCCTGAGTGTGCCAAATTAAATTTTTCAAGGCAGTTAAGTCCTGTTGTGTACTGGAAGTACAAGCCATCAATATGTTAACTGGAAAGTTAAAATATCTGGCGTGACCAAGATTTGAAACTGGAGCCTTCAGAATTTCTGTGTTAACTGTAGTAGTGTGTGTGTCACTGTACTATTTGGGGAGGTAAATAAATAGATAAGCAAAACATAGTCAAAGACATTAGGTAAGCAAACTATTTCTCACTTGCTCTATCAATTGGCAGGAGTTTAGGAACGATGCACCGTTATGGCTTTTAGTGCCGGTAGTATCCGAGGACATATTCGGCTCACCAGAGAGTGTAGCTGGGTGAACTACAAGTACCGGCACATGTGGATGTATTTAATATTGGTTCATATTAAACTGGTAGATTTGCAAAGTCATAGAATTTTCTTTTCACCTCCTACCTTTTCTGTCCTCACTTGGAAGCCAAGGGGTACAAGTGATACCTCTTATCACTGTTTCAATGATAACTGTCGACTGATGGAAATTATTGCTACAGTAACATTAGGCACAGACACATAAAACACTACCTTAAAATGCTATACAAACAATATTTCCATATGTATGTCCTGGAATTAATTATCCCATTAAAACTTTAACCTTGATTGTCTCAAAAGTAACTTTCTGTCACTTGTATCCCTTGGCCTCTCACCCCATCAAATGAAGATTAATGAAACTGGGCAAGTTCAATTTCAAGTAGTTACAACTTTGGCTACCAGATGTCACTGACACCCAGCGGTGAACGTTGGAACTTGATACGGCGTTTCTAGCCAAATAACCAAGAAATTTAGCTACACACTAACAATTGTAGTGGTAGGTTCTTTATCATGCCATAAATCTCTGACATGGGCTCGCCGGCTTTACTGCATACTGAAGGATTTTAACGTTCTTAGAAATCCGACATCTTCGACTGGGTTTGAACCCGCGATCTTGTGCATAGCAGTTCAGCATGCTACCGACTACGCACCGTTTATATCGCTCCTCGTAGAACATGTTAAGTATCCGTCCCGCACCCTTAAACCCTCGATTCAGGCTTACGTAAGTGGAGTCGCTCTCCCTCCATCAACGATGAACCATCTGTGATACAACCTTCTCCCTGAGGCACAATCACCACTAAGTGGTTGAGGATCAACCCTAACCATGACAAATGTTCAGCATCTGCTGTCTGAACATCCCTGGGGAGATAGGTGCCAAGAGGGGGCGCTATTATAAACACTGTTTACAAGATTTAATCAGTTCTTAACTACGAGAACAGCGAAGGAAATATTTATTGCATCGACATTCATTTTTCATTATTTTGTCCAGTGGCGTAATTACGCAGGGTGGGGGGCGATAACAAGGGATCAATCCCCCCCAGAGCCAAAATTCAAATATCAAATTTGAAGAAGTTTTAAATTTTGAATAAAATTACACTTCAGGTTCATGAAAATTGATTGGATTTGACATATTTTCATTCCTGTAAATTTTTTGGCGTTTACATATCCTAACAATATCATCTGAATGAGCTTTTCAGATAGCCAGAAGCGCGACAGTGGGATGGATGTGAAGCTATCTTTTCCATCCCATTCCAAATATACACCACTTGTTAGTTGCCATTCTGTTAGTAATAATAATAATATCATAATTTCGTATGGCTTCGGTACCGGGTGCAAGCTTTGTTATTTGACACCCAGAGGGCCGCTTGCATGTCGAATTCTGTCGTTCCTTGGAACGCTATGAAAGTCAAGGAGGTAATATATCTAAGCTCCTTGATACTATAGCGCTTTCTAGTAGAGAATGTAGAAACTTTGTGTTGGTGGAAAATCCCGAGATTATTTTTGCCATTAAGAAAACACGGCCTACTGAATTCAAATGGGTTCTTTAACTTGCCAACGACGTATGACATGCATGTCGTGATTTTAGTCGCCTTTCAAAAATCACTTACCATGGCCAGGAGCGAACCTGCAAGCTTGGGGTTGATAGTCCGACACGTTAACCACTCACCCACTGTGGCAAGCTCTTCGGTTAGTATCCGAGTGGAAGTGATTTTGGAAAGTGAATAATATTGTGTTGAGTTGTTTCGCTGTTTTAGTTTGAACTTTAGTTGGAAACTGTAGGTTATCAATATTTATACAATGTCGGGGAATAGAAAGAGCCTGGTGATTTCGCAAAAAATAGACTTTATAATTTTATAACAACAGAATTGTAAATATAACGTATAAAATGCTAATTAAAACAAACACGGAACAAATATAGAAACTTCGGGACTGTATACTGTATTAGCTTTCATTGATTATGTCTCCTTATGGCGCCGAGTACTCGCCCATCCCCCAATGTAATTTTGACTTAGTTCTTCCCCCTCCAGAAGCAAACCCTAGTTACGCCACTGATTTCGTCCAAACAAAATATTTCTTTGCTTGAGTTATAAAGGTACATTGCAGTTACTGTAATTTGTGGATTATTGCTTGATGTCTTATTTATTAATTCTGAATCAGATGTCATCGTGGCGCATGAGCGAGAATGTCCTAGCCAAGCAAATATAAGGACCATGTATTAAGTCATTAATCTCTACTTTGGATAAAACAAACTCTTCAATTCTTGGATGTCACGGGTAATCTCGAGAACCACTGAATGGATTTTGATGCGGTTTTCAGCATTCTGTAAATGATATCTTGAGAATTATTTATTTATGGTCAAAGGAAGCCAAGCAGTAACGAATTCAGTGAAAAAGTCGAAAAAGAAACTGGCGTTCGTGCGCTTTTTAACCTTACGCTGGGTGAACCGGTAAGAATAGCAATATACTATGAGTGTATGAATTGTTGGGCATGAAAAGTTCTACAAATAAGTCCATAGAGCATATCTCTATCTTCAATACATCGCCCACTATAAGTGTTTTTACGTTTTCATTTCTTCCATCAATCTCCATTCAATTACTGAGGCAACAGTTTACGAGACAGCTAGGGGCGAGCCTATCACCCAAGTTACAGCCTAGCTAGCGGGCGAGCCTATTACCCCAGATACAGCCAGCAGAGAACTGTCGAGTCGTGTTGAGTTAAGACTTCAGAGAAGAGTGGTTGTGTTTGAAGTTTCCCTAAAAGTGCAATTCGGCTTTTCTTCATTTCGCCTGTGAACTTTTCGTTCCGCAAAATACACAGTCAAGTAAAGATTGGACGGAAGGGGGATTTGTGTGTCATGCACCTCGCAATTCTTAAATTATGTCTGACAAGAATTCGTTGCACATGCATCTCCATGATAATATAATTAATAAACCAGTCAGTGATTGTAACCCATCATGTCGAGACGTTAAACGGATATAGCCTACTGTAGGTCGTAGTTCATTGACATCGAAAAAAAAAGCGCTTATCACGTAATGCATTCATAACTGATAAGTTGGTTCCTTATTTTAGGGGCTGCGACAACGCGGTTATGTAGCCCCGTGATCTTTGGGTGTGAGTAGAATCTGTCTGGTAACCGGTGTTAATTGTGGTGCATTCAGGACTGTTCCCGGGCGAAGCTAGTTACAAATAAAATAAAATAAAATGTTCATTATGTATGTCAGTTATTGTGTATCTTAATTGGTCGTTATATAAAAACATCTTATAATTTTTATGGTGTACTTAGTAAATTTTGCAATGTAATCAGAATGGGCTATGGCGGGCGGATACCTGGCATGTCCGGCCGGCTACCTTGGGTCGCATTGCTAGTGTTCGCGGGCCGAAGTTCGGAGACCCCTGGTCTAGACAAAAGCTATTGTTCTGGATACAATAAATTTTACTATTTCAAAAAGCGGCTCACTATCAATTGAACTGATTTGCAATAACACTTATAGGCCTATACACAGTAGTACCGTAAGCTTGGGGTGGGCAATAGTCTACTGTATTTGACGATAATTCCACGTGCATTACGGCGGACACAGCTGGAATTTTACTATATAAGTCGTGATCTAAAACGGGGATAGAGGGTGGTATTAGTCTAATACATCCATTTCCTGATTTATTTTAATCATCATTAGAAAAGGTGAAAAATGAAAAATCCACAGCCTGCTTCCAGTCTCCCACCGGGTCAGGAATAGAATGAATGAAGACCCCATCTAGCGGCGAGGATATGAACTGTGCCGGCTGGCGAAGCCTGTCGCACTCCTCTGGGGCAATGATTAAATGAATGACAGATGAAATGAAATGATAGTGGAGAGTGTTGCTGGAATGAAATTTTTGACAGGGAAAACCGGAGTACCCGGAGAAAAACCTGTCTGCCTCCGTTTTGTCCAGCACCGATCTCACATGGAATGACCAGGATTTGAACCACGGACCCAGCGGTGAGAGGCCGGCGTGCTGCCGCCTAAGTCACGGAAGCATTTCATTAGAAAAGGTATTTTGGCTAAATTTCATTACTTTAAAAAGTTTCCTAGTACGATGATGTCTCATTCAGCGTTACTACTTATTTAGCTTGCCACGGCGGGTGAGTGGTTATCGTATCGGTCTACTAACCCCAAGCTTGCAGGTTTGCTCCTGGTCGTGGTAAGTGATTTTTGAAAGGCGGCAAAAATTACGACCCGCATTTCATACGATGTTGGCATGTCAAAGAACCCATTTGAATTCAGTAGGCCGTGTTCATAATGGCAAAATTATTTTCGGGAGTTTCGGCCAACACAAAGAACCCCATTTCTCTACTTGAAAGCGCTATAGTGTTCAAGGAGCTTAGATATCTATCATCCTTGACTTTCATAGTGCCTCAAGGAACAACGAAATTCGACATGCAAGCTACCCTCTTGGTGTCAAATATCAAAGCTTGCATCTGGCATCCGAGGCCATACGATATTATTATTATTATTATTATTACTCCTTATTTACCAATAACACATGCTCATTGGTCAGACTTCCTCGGCTGGTAATCGAACCCGCAAACTTGTGACCATGAGGTGGGCATACTAACCACCGAGGAAGCTCCAGTAGCTAGTAGTAATTATTCCCATACCAACAGCGATAGCTACGCTTGCTATGACATAACGCTATTGCATGGGACCAAGCTATCTGAGGACTCAGTAGACGAGTGAGTTAGAACCCGAACGTCGACCGGCCTTGGAATGGTTTTCCGTGGCTTCTCATTTCCAACTCCAGACATGATATCTTCTAATAGACCACCGTCCAACTTCTTGGCCAGTTTCATCATCATAGTTAATTCCATCTCTCATTAACTCCTTTTGTGGAAGCTGGGTTTGAGAAGAAACTGAAGAGCGTATCAGCCTTTCTGGATCTCACAGCAGCATATGATACTGTTTGGAAGGAGGGATTGCTATTGAAATTGATCAAGGCTGTTCCTTGTTTAAAGATTATGAACTTGTTAGACAACATGCTAAGTAACAGATTGTTCCAAGTCTACTCTGAGCAGAACAAAAGCCGATTCCGTAAACTGAATAATGGCCTGCCGCAAGGTTCTGTTCTCTCACCCATTCTTTTTAATCTGTACACCCATGATCTTCCGAAAACAGTAGCCCGCAAGTTCATGTATGCGGACGATATCAACCTCACTGTTCAACATGCTAATTTCGCAGAAGCTGAGGCCGTTCTCACCCAAGACCTCAAAGTCCTGGATGACTTTTTCACAAAATGGCGCTTACAACCAAATCCTCAGAAAAGTGAGATAACTGCTTTCCATCTGGACAACAGGCATGCAAATTACCATCCTAGAGTCAATTTTAGAGGTAAAGAATTACAGTATAATAGCACCCCTAAATATCTGGGAATGACTTTGGATAGATCTCTGACCTACAAAACCCATCTGTGTAAATCTGCTGCGAAATTAAAGAGCCGCAATAACCTCCTTCAGCGCCTGGCTGGAACATCATGGGGAGCGGATGCCAACACTCTGAGAACAACTGCTCTTGCACTAATCTATTCTTCAGCCGAGTTTTGCTCTGGGGTATGGCTTAATAGCTGCCACACTCAACGGGTGGATGTTCAGCTCCGACAGAGCATGCGTATTGTATCTGGAACACTACTTCCTACTCCAGTCCAGTGGTTACCAGTGCTGAGTAATATCGCACCTCCTCATATCAGAAGGCAGAAAAATCTGGTTCATCTTTGGTCGAGAGTGCAAAATAACAAGGCCCTCCCAATACATGAAGACATGAAACATCTTGGCCCATCTAGATTGAAATCCCGTAAACCTGCATGGAAAACTGCCTTGGATTTAACAAGCAGAAATTTTAAACCTAATGAAAATTGGCGGGTTGAGTGGACAACATCTACACCACCAGGCATCGTGAACGTTGAGGATCCTCACATAAAACTTGCTGGCTTCAATCTGCCCAGACATACCTGGACTAGACTCAATCGTATTAGATGTGGCTTGGGAAGATGTGCTTCTGTTCTCCACAAATGGGGTTGGAAAGACTCACCGAATTGCGATTGCGCTGACATTCCACAGACAATGGAGCACTTAGTACTGGAATGTCCTCTCCGAGTTTTTCCAGGAAGTCTGGAGGACCTGCATTCTGCTACAACTGAGGCTGTCAAATGGATCAACGAGTTGGACGTTGATTTATAATTTTTTTTTTTATCTGCTTTATAATTTATATAATTTGTTAGTATTATTGCTGTGTTATATGAATCTGTATTTATGTAGGTGATTGTGTTGTGTTAACATCATACGATAAATAAATAAATTAACTCCTTTCATGAGTTTGGTGTCAGAAGGGACATCTGACCGTAAAAACCACCCAGAGCCCAGAAATTCAACATATCTCATCCCGTAGAAATGAGAAGAATTGTGAGTAGACATAAGTTACACTAGGAATCCTTCTCATAATTTCCTTCGGAGGGGAAATGGCCCATAAGTTTATGGCATGTAAAGAACCTACCACTGCAATTGTTGGTGTGTAGAAAATATTGTAGGTTATATTTGGCTGCTTAGGAAACGCTCTATCAAGTTCCAACGCTCCCCATTAGTGTTAGTGACAGTAGCCAAAGTTGGCACTAGATGAAATTTAACTTGTTGGGAGCCCTTGGGCGTTCAATCAAAAATGCCATTGGCTGCGATTCATATATCATCGATAATTTCATAGGTGAAGATGTTTGTCATTGGATGGCTTCCATGTATCTGTTGCTCAGACGTGGTGGCTGCTGACCTCGTCATCCGCTTTATACTGTTAGTGGGAGTGGGTTAGGGCGAGCAATCTAAATTGTTAAGTATGCATTTACTCAAAGAACTCGTTCCTTTATGAATTTCTGTTTTATTTTTCCGTATAATTTTATTTATTAATATATTTATTAGTTTTAACTATTTCAAATTAGCATTAGGCTGTATTTGAGCCTCCGTGGCTTAGGTGGCAGCACGCTGGTCTCTCACCGCTGGGTCCGAGGTTCAAATCCCGGTCACCCCATGTGAGATCTGTGCTGGACAAAACGGAGGCAGACAGGTTTTTCTCCGGGTACTCCGGTTTTCCCTGTCACAATTTCTTTCCAGCAACACTCTCCACTATCATTTCATTTCATCTGTCTTTCATTTAATCATTGCCCCAGGGGAGTGCGACAGGCTTCGGCGGCCGGCACATTTCATATCCTCGCCGCTAGATGGGGGCTTCATTCATTCCGTTCCTGATCCGGTCGGTTGACTGGAAGCAGGCTGTGGATTTTCATTAGGCTGTATTTATATTTAGCCATCCACCTGTGAACATTTGTACCACCTTATCTGTGTTGAGACAAATGACCTCGCAGTTCCGTCCCTTAAAACAACAATAACAATTACTACATCTCTGTTGCTGACGTCCGTTCTTGAGCGCTTGTTTTCCAATGCATGCCAGGTACGTCTAATTGGCTTCATGTATGCTCTTAATACGTCACGTCCTAGGTATGGCTGTATTAGTAAATACAGGGAATGTGGACTCCTACACAGCAGTGCTTGACGTTGTTGTTGATTCATATAGAGGTTTTCTGGAATCTGTCTGATAACTTGTATCAATGTGATGGCTGTTCTAGTGAGTATATTTGTAACTGAGGCTGAGATTGGGTAGGAGGCGACAGTGGCATTAAGTTAGGTACCATTCCTAGAAGTTGAAAACCACAGATGATCACTTCGAGGATGGCTGCAGTGGGAATCAAACCTACCTCTATTGTATCCCGTTTCATCATTCAGACCAGAAGTACATTTCACGCACCTCAGGGGTTAACAGCAATAAATGCTTGACTCTACACCATACAAGTGAATTATTGGCTACTGTGAAAGACTCATTCAATAATATAGTGCTCAAAATAAGTTTTGCATATTGCAATTTAGCGACTTGTTTTTTTTTTAGCTATGTGTAGCCTATGTTATCACATTACACACAATATAGGGTACATACAGAGAAAAACAACACACAATCTGCTCTGCAAAAGGGATAGAAATACACAACGAATAACAAAAGTTATAATGTGGGACTGAGCACACAAACGTCCTTTTCACGCGTATGGCCACCACGAGCTCTAAGGCATGCTTGCAGACGACGAGGCATACTGAGCACCAACGAATCCAACGTGGTTTGGGGCAGATTATCCCACTCTTGGACACCAGCTTGAATCAGTTACTGTTTGTTTTTTGGAGGATTGGGACGGTGCGAAATTGCCCTCTTGAGCTCTTTCCATGCATGTTCAATGCAGAATAGGCATTCTCTGTATGGCATGCATCTGAAGGAACTGATTGACCACCCTAGCTCAGCAGCTCGTCCAGTGGTGTGAAGCCCCCACCCATTGTGGCAGCGAATTCTGTAACGACAGGTTCAAGGATGTTGTCTCTGTTCACCAGACCAGTGCCTGCCACGGTAGGTGAGTGGTCAACGTGTCGGTCTACTAATCCGAAGCTTGCAGGTTCGCTCCTGGTCGTGGTAACTGATATTTTTTTTTGAAAGGCGGCAAAAATTTCGACACCATGCCATACGATGTAGGCATGCCAAAGTTCCCATTTGAATTCACTAGGCCGTGCTCCTAATGGAAAAATTAATCTCGGGAGTTTCCGCCAACACAAAGTTCCTCATTTCTCTACTAGAAAGCGCTGTAGTGTTCAAGGAGCTTAGATATCTAACCTCCTTGACTTTCATAGTGCTTCAAGGAACAACGAAATTCGTCATGCAAGGTGCCCTCTGGGTGTCAAATAAAACAGCTTGCACCCGGCACCAGAGGCCATACGATATTATTATTATTATTATTATTATTATTATTATTATTATTATTATTATTATTATTATTATGCGTTTGGCCCTCTAAGGAGCACGTAGAACCATTAGTTAACATTGGTCTTCTTGTTCTTCTTATCTTCCCAAAACTTCCTCATCCTTTCGCTATGTGCCTGTCTTCTTTCTTGTGTCCAAGCAGCTTTAAGTTTCAAATTCTGTCCCGTAGGGATCTTGGGTGGAAACTTATACGAATTTACTTTTTGTCTATATGCAGTCCGCGTCGTTGTCAGTGGGTCAATATTGATTTCAGTGAGGTCCTTTTGGGTGTCTGCTAGCCAGCGTACTTTGGTTTGTCGGTTTCCATTGACTATGAGGAAGATTTTCTTGGTCAGTCGGGAGTTGTCCATTCGAGCTATATGTCCGTAGAATTTCATGCGTATTTTACGTGCGAGTGAGGCGAATCGTTCAGTCCGTGAATACAGTTCGTCTGAGCTTTTCCTCATCCAGATACCGTCCTGAAGCTTTGGTCCAAAGATTTTTCTCAGTATTTGTCGTTCTATCTTCTCAATTATTATTATTATTATTATTATTATTATTATTACCAGACCAGTCATGTTACCGTGGATAGGAATTAGAGGCGTAGTTCAACTAAACATGATTCCACCCCAAAACATGACTGAACCTCCTTGCTGCTGATGGCGTTCCTGGATGAAGGGCTCGTGAAATCTCTTGCCCACTCGTCGCCACTCTCGAATGTTCCTACTGTATGGACAGTGACGGCGCTAGCCATTGCGGGGCCCTGTGCGGTACGAGATTTTCGGGGCCCTTATTTACGGAAGGATCTGGGGGTTAATACCCTCTAGAAATAAAAGTAAGTGAATCAAATTGATTGAATTGTAATATTGTAATTTTGAAATACTCTACAGTATTACTATTGTAAAAAACTTTCCGTTACAAACAATGCTAAATATGAACTCTTCTGCTCTTTGTCTGGCTGAAGTCTTCTATTAAATCTTTATAGTCCAAACTAGATACCAATTTTTTTCTGCGGACAGGATTGCGAGTGCCGAGAGTCTGTCTCCTGCCATGGGGTTTCTGAGAAAGGCTTTAATTAATTCTAATTTTGAGAAACTTCTCTCGGCAGCCACAACTGTGACGGAAATAGTAGCAACGAAATTCCAAAATTACCTACTGTGATCTATAATATTATTCAGATAGCCTAGTGTAGAAATCCTTAGGTCTAGTGTGGGAGGAAGCCAATGCATTCTTTTCTTAGTTACGGCATTGTTCTGACCGACCTGAGACCACACATTTAGAAGAATGTAATGACGATTACATTTATTTTCACGTTTAAGTGCGACCCAAACAAAGGACGTAGCTGGGATTACTGTAAGCTGCATGCTAATTTAGTTTAAGTAGCGATCTGAGACCTGCCTTGTGGTACAGGTGCGGACCACACCGGCACCGTTGTAAATTAGCTGACCAATATCTACGTGGCGGCCGCTTGGCATAACTTAGACTCGCAAGCGCTGGTTAGTGTTCCTACAACAACACGCTGTACTTTAAGATGACTTGGCCAGTCCATCTAGCATAGGCTACAGAGTATTAACGTTTGTAGGGCTTAATGGATGACGACACTGTCGTATTATACACGGGCATATTTTAAATGGGTATCAGCTAAAGAGAAAAAAGCAACTACATGAATGTCATAACGGTATGCTTCATTGTCTTGGTTGTTGTTTTTTATGCTATGAATGTCCCGTGGTGTTGGGGGTAGCGCGCCTGCCTCTCACACGGAGGCCCGGGTTCAATTCCCGGCTCCGTCAGGGATTTAAAAACTAACGTGAGGGCTGGAACGGGGTGCACTCAGCCTCGTGAGGACAATTGAGTAGCTGTCTGACAGTGAGGCAGCGCCCCGATCACCAAAACCAAGATTAATGGCCCGATGCGCCGATCACGCGTCACCCCAATATCTGCAGTCCAAATAGCTGGGCAGCGATCGCTTGGTAGGCCTAGGCCCTTCACGGGCTGTAGTGACAGGGGTTATTTAATGCTTCGTTCAGGGCCTGATTTATCTTGAGCATGGATTCATGCACTTGTGTATGTCTATGTATGTTTTGAATTAGTCAGATATCCTGTGTTATTGTGATGATAGCAGTGTGGGTGTAACTGTAATCATTAGGGTGTACGGTAGGGTAGGTAAAATAAGACACCACCCTGGCATTCGCCTGGAGTAGGGATAGACAAATCAGGGCGAATAAGGCCACTGTCAGCATCGGGCTTAAAATCTTCAAAAGTGAGCTACCCGGCCCAAACGTGGAGGATAGTTTAGTTAAGCCCACACGGTTGACGTCTATAGGATTTAATTTCCACTCCTTCTTCTTCTTCTTCTTCTTCTTCTTCTTCTTCGTTATGCCCATTCAAAGAGCGCGTTTGAACTTGTTAGATGGCTTGATGGTATCCGCCTTCTTATCCTACCAAAATCTCTCCATGAATGCACTGTATTGTATCTTAGCGTTCTGTGGACCACTTTCTACCAGTTTTCCTTTCAGGTTTCTCCATGAATTTGAGCTTGCGTACTATTGTACCAATGGCTCTACGATTTTCTACAATGCCGTCTGTAATATTTATTTCTTGGAGATCCGCCTTAGTTTCTTCTAGCCAGTTTGTTTTGACGTTCTTTGAGTAATTACTTTAAATAATATTTTTGTTAGTCTGTCACTGTGCATTCTATAGATATGGCCATAGAATTTGAGACGAATATTGCGTACGGCATCAGAGAACCTGTCAGTTAAGCAATAAAGGTAAACTATTCTCCATTTCCTCTCGTGGGACCATACATTTTCCGGAGAATTTTCCGTAATTGCTTTCCAATTTCAGTAATTTTAATGTGACCACCATTTATTATTAGTGTATTATTATTATTATTATATTAATTAACCTGTAATTATTGATGAACAAATCATTTGTAATTCCACGCTCTACCGTAGACGTCCCCTAGATTGCATTGCAACCTCATCTGTTTTTACACTTATTACACACTTAAGTCTACCACTGTTTTCCTTAACAATTTTTTGCTGAGTTCGTTATTTTCCCAGGCAATGTCACCATATCTATTCTCATCACATGTCTTAAGATTTTAAATCGACTCGTACAAACTGCCTCATCTGACGAGCTCTTTTTCTTATCGTTGCGAGGAAGCGTGTGAGTCGGCCATAGCAATCAGCTGTACTGGGTTAGTTTGGTCTAGGAATCAACTTCCTTCTTACTGAATATACTGTATCACTGAGAGCTCAGTGCATTACATTTGCCACATGTGGATTCTATCGCTCTTACTATAGACTAATACCTTCTCTGGAGAATACAAAACCCTTGTAGGCCCTTGTGAACCAGTTCACGTCCTCCAGTTTGGTGTCTCCTAGCTTGCGTTCAATCTTAATGGGATATTTTTTAAATGACGTTTTTTATACTGATCCCTTCAAATTTCTGTTTAATTTCCAGTATGTTGGACTTAACGCTATGGACTAATTCTGTCATAAAAACCAGGCAATTGGCATAAACCTTATTGTGGTGTTTGAAGCCATATTTTCAGTGTTGCCTTAGTAAACAAGAGTTTAGTGCTTTTCAGTCGGTCAACACGAATGTACCCAAAAGAGATGGGTTATGCCCTAATCCTGAAATAAATTACATGAGATTAATAAAACACTAGGATGACCAGTTTCGACCTTATTGTTGACATAATTTCCACCTAGCGGAATCTCACTCGGCCAAACTACACATGTTTCAGTAAATGGCCCATACAGAGGTGGTGAAGGATTGCAGCCATGCCTGGCTTCGACAACAACTTTGCATCAAAACCTTATTCCACCATCAACTCTTATTACAGCCTGATTTTCAACATAATACCGCACCTGCAATTATCTGCATCAGTCTTCCCTTGATACCATGATCCTTCAGGATGTTCAGTATCTCTTCCTTTGATTCTCTCCCGTGTGTCTTCTCTGGAACTGCAAAATAATGTTATTCTTTAAAAACTGTATAAACAATTTGAGCAAACAAAATAAGCTACATATTCAGTATTTATCAGATATATACCCATTTTCAAGTATTTAAAAAGGAATCTCGGAAGACAACCTTGGGTACGTACTTAATAAATAACCAAATCATTTGGAAGATAATTTGCTTCTCATGTTCATCGACCGGGTTGATTAATGGATATTTCTTAATAATACTATGCAAATCAATGCAAACTAAGAAACAAGTATTCAATTGTTGTACATGTTTTGGCTTGACAATGAAGCTTTCTTCAGCTAAAAGTTCAATTAAGAATACTAATTAAGATATCAATTGAATAGATTCAGCAATTTTTCTAGGTTTATGCCGTGTCTTGTGCGGGGTTACCAAGATAGGCTCATTTGCAGGCACTCGGTGTCTGTGCCCGGACCCCCTCAGAAGTAGCAAACTGCGTGCTAAGAGCTCAAACAGCCTTTCACCTCCCAATACTGGCTTCCAAATAGATGGTATATTGGCTTTCACGGCCAAGGAATTAAAACTCAGCAATTTTTCTAGGTTTATACCGTGTCTTGTGCGGAAACCCCGCGCAAGGCACACTATACACCTAGAAAAATAACAGAGTTGTAATTGAATAGATGTTCAACAATGATTGTATGGTTGTTTCTTAATTTGCATTGATTGGGGTAGGATTACTAACGATCATCAACAAAACAGTTTAATATGAACAATTGTCCACCACTGATCAGATTCAAAATTAATTTCTCTGTAAATATTTGTGACTGATAGTGTCAATCTAACGATGAGCTTATTGTGTAATATAACCTACCATTTCTCCTTATGTTTGAAAATATACTTTTTGTTTCATATAGAAGCCAAATAATTCTTTATGAAGGAGAGACATCTGATAACCTTAATGTGTCTCTAGTGCAACTCAATTATTTGGGACTGCAATCTATGTCAGTTCTACGGGGTTTTAAAATAAAGTATTTTACGTGTATATTTCTGGAATTAATGTAGGAAGAACTATGAAGGAAATCATATTTAGGATAGTCCTTGTTGACACCCAGGACCTCACCACCTACTTTCCATTTTCTTTAATAATTCTGATTTCGAATTCACAAATTGATATCAAATATTAGTAATACGAAACTTATCCTAATGAAGATGATGATGAAAAGGACTGAAAATAAAAAAGAAGAAAAATAATACCGTAGTGTAAAATCATCATCGCTCATTTCCTGGGATGATGGCGCAGCAATCAAGCTGCTTGTCTCTCACCAAGGCAGACAGGATTCGATTGACCGTTAATGCATGTGAGATTTTTGCGGTGAAATGCCACGTCTGATAGTTCAAACTCCACATAAACATAGAAGATCCCGTGGCTTATGATTACGAGATTAGCGTCCTTCCTCCATTTCCTAGTTATTCCATTACGACAGGTAAGTATAGGCTACCACTATCCGCTAATTAGTAGATTAATCAATCTACGTGTGGCCATAAACTAATCAGCGTAGCAAGATTGACGTAGACAAACAATTATTATCAACGTTGAACTTTCGTAAGCATTCTTTCATCATATGACATTTGGTTCAAACTGAATCATTCACTCGAGGGGTATTCATCGAGGACAGTCGAGACTCTCATGATCATCTGGACGCTCACAACATCAAAATCATTGGGAAGTCAGAACACTGGTGATTAATACACTGTACAACGATCACACAAAGATTTATCATTACAGGATCAACTCTTCAATATTATGTCAATAGAGCAATCATTGTGTAATTGGATTCCATCTGTGGTTGAAAGTACCAGTTGCACTGAAGATAACTGGAAGAAACTGTATGAATAAAAGCATTCACTGGTATCGTGTGATGACAGCTAAGAAGGGGACATCATGAAAAGGTATTCCCAGACCGCATTAAAACTCTGCATACAGACAGCAAGCAAAACATCTTGTATTGGTACCAATATTTCTTTATCATGGTATATTTAAATGAAATTTATTGAAATTTATTAAATTATTGAGGAGCACTGTTCGGTGGATTAAGCTATTTTGATTGATTAATTTGAATGTATAGTACAGGGTCATCGAAAAATAATGCCAACATTTCAAAAATTATAGCACCGAAACCCTTAATGTTAAACGTGTAATTCTTTCACTGAACGCCAGCTGGTTAAAGTAAGTTTTGTTTTGGAGGGGACGTGACCTTGTTATGCACACACTAGATGCGCAGTAGCCAAGGTCGACCGGGGGCGCGCGCGCCAATGACTGCACCGCCCGACAAACTGCGCCTGATTACAAAGTTGTCATTCGATGGTTTAATCAGTTTAAGGAAACAGGGACTGTAGAGAAAAAATCTAGGCCAGGCCGACTACCAACTTCAGCATTGAACGCACGCTTTCCCAATGGCTGGATTGGTACGTGCAATCATTTCAGGAGTAACTGTCAAGATGGCGACAGAAATTCGCTCCCACAGGTGCTCCATATCCCGAATTTTTTCTGCATACACAATGTTTTTAATGTACCCCAAGAAAAAAAATCCTCTCGGCACGCCGGAAGGCGGAGGTAGATTTCACCGGACAAACTAGGTGATAGGCTATAATAGGCAAAATATGCAGGTTTTCGTAGGAGGATTAGACCTCATTTATTGCGAGAAAGTATTTTACAATTGGAGGTTAGTTAACATTTTTTTCGTCTTTCTATGCATATTATAAACATTTTACTGTCTTATGGGGATGGTAAACTTCTTGTCATTTGGGGTTCATTTTTATATTCGTGATCACACTGTCCTTATGCAAGGTTTGGAACTAATGTGTAACTATCTAACAGTCTGTTACTTCTTCACGCAAAATTTTATCTCCCGCAGAGATGTTGGTTGGTTCCTCAGTTTAGGGGCTGCGACAAGGTGGTCATGTAACCCCGTGTACATTGGGTGTGTGTAGAATCTGTCTGATAAACGGTGTTATTTGTGATTACTGTATTAGTCTGTAATTCAGGTAAGGTGTGCAGACGGTCAATTTTAAGTAGTAGTACCTAATTTTGTACCAAATACTAACGTCAACGACACCCAGCTGTGAACTTGGCCGCTAGATGCCACCGCAACCAGCAACTTGCAACGAACGTTGTAACTTCCCCTCCGAAGGAAAGCATGCTGACGGATTTTTAGCGCTCTTAGAAAATCCGGCGACTTTGGCCGGCTTTGAACCAGCGACCTTGGGCATAGAAGTTCAGCATGCTACCAGTTAGCCGCTTCCCTCATAGTCAGATGGAACAAGAAGTTCCGTGGCGAACTAAAGAGCCTACTTTTCTTAAAATTAAGATTCATGCCATAGATTAATCTACAGTATATGAACCTATCTAGAATAATGACGAAATTAAGTGGGTAATATCGAAATGTCTTAATTAGTTCGAAATAAGGTATACTAGCCATAATGTAGCCTAATAGAGCAATACAGTTGGCAGCTCTGGTGACTGAATATATTCTTACTTCCATCTCCTAAGGTACAGAATACAAAATGTGGTTGAAGTCCAAAGGACGTTACATGGATTTAGACATTGGATCTATTAGTACACGTAAAAGCATGTTGGCAACAATGTCATGCGAGTGCTGGTCAGAAATAATCTGAAATATTATATCTTTTTGTGCCAATTTTGGATGAAATCCATTTGTTGGTATAGAAGTTACATGTATTTAAAAATTGTCCTATCAGCAGGCTTAGAATCATATTGGTAGAACTGACGTATATAAGTTACTCCAAAGTAAAGTAAAATGTCAGGTAATTTACGTGTGCATAGTTTAAAGCTGTCGGCTTGCATACTTTCTGATATATTTGGATACAAAATAGAGAGCAATTATTAACAGTTGGCAGCCCTGGTGGCTCTTAAGAATACACTCAGTCATATCTGTTTATGTACACATATTACATACAAAATTTGGTTGAAATCCAATTGATAGTGCAAAAGTTATATGCATTTAAAAATTGGACTTATCAGAAGGCTTAAAATTATTTTGGCAACGCTGTCATGTATGGCCACCAGGAAATTAAACTGAAATAGTATTATCTACATGTGTGCCAATTTTAGAATAGCTCCCATGTATACCTTCCAAGATATCCAACATGGAGCTCAAATTTCTAGTGCGTTTTTTTTAGCAGTTGGTAGCACTGGCATCTTTTTCAAATATGGGCCTGAGATATTCCGGTATACAATTTTACTCATACTAAATTTGGTTTCGATTGCTGCAGCCGTTTAGGAGTTGATAGGGGGGGGGCACACACACACAGCCAGACAGACAGAAGGACAGACAGACAGACAGACAGAAGGACAGACACATTTTCCCGGATCGATCTCATAAGTCTACTTTTTCCTCATTTTTGAAAAGTGTGAAAAGTAGGCTAAAAATGAATGTGATCTCGTCTATGGCGTTGTCTTGGCAACCTCTGATAGATCATCCCTTATCAATTTAAAAGCGTTGTTATGGTAACCTCTGATGGCACTTGGCATTTTAAAAAATTCCGAAATCATTTTTCTCATCCCTTGGCGTAATGGTGGGTCATATCAAAAATTATTTCAGACAAAAGTTTTAGGTAATTATAAGGGCAAATTTTCCATTTTGTACGGTTTTGATATTGTGCCTATTAAGAGAGATATGATTAATGTTTCCCGAAAACCCCACTTTTTTCCACCCCTTTGGTCAATGGTTGGTGCTATCAAAAAACTTATTTGACATAAATTTTTGGCACTTATCCGACACATGTTATGAACTTTGAATGGATTCGATATTTCACGTATTAAGAGAGTTAGAGCGAAATTTCACTTTTTCGAAAAAAGCCCTCCATTTTCACCCCCTTCGACCGATTTTGCCCATTAACGAACTCGACCGAGATTTTATAGGGATACATATTATGTAAAAAAATCAAAGTGATTGGTACAAAATTACGGTAGTTATCGTGTCCACAAGAAACTGATATATATATATAGATAGATACATATATACATAAATTATATATAAACTTTTGAACTGACGGTGGTTTTGGGGTCTGGGGGATGTGAAACGCGAAGATATGTCGAAATTTTCCGGAAGTCGAAACATGGTACCCATGGCAATAGTTAGCTTTCTAATGAAATCTACCTAAAAATCCAAAGGGGTGAGGTCAGGACTTCTTGTAGGCCAGGCCATGGGGAATCCTCTACCTGGATAAGTCCTCTGAAACAAACGCCGTACACTGACTGGTGACTTTGACTCTACGTACCAAATCACGTACTGTGCTTTTTGTTGAGTGGTCAACATGGTACTGAACGGCGCGGCGGTGCAGTCATTGGCGCGCGCGCCCCCGGCTGACCTTGGCTACTGCGCATCTAGTGTGTGCATAACAAGGTCACGTCCCCTCCAAAACAAAACTTACTTTAACCAGCTGGCGTTCAGTGAAAGAATTACACGTTTAACATAAAGGGTTTCGGTGCTATAATTTTTTGAAATGTTGGCATTATTTTTCGATGACCCTGTATTTATAAAATAGGGAAATAATTTAATTATCTAGGGGTCGCTCAGAAAACTACCGATTCCGGCTTAAGCTGGAATCACATGCACACAAATATGGTACTACACACAGTATTTATTCTAAACAAGCTGTACCCGGCATGCGTTGCAATGCCAATCAAAATAAGTGTTGACATTGTAATTTTGTTTCTTGAGGTGCTTTTGGATACACAATATTTTCTTCAATTTCCGTTTACTGCCTCTAAGCTATCGTAAAATGGATTTACTAATTTAGAAATATTTGTGGGAGCGTACGCAACAACTCACCAAAGTTTCATCGCAATCGGATAAATTGTATATGAATGCAGAAGGAACTTTGCTGAAACGCTTCGCGCGTCGTCACTCATTTGTTGCATCTACTCTTGTGCTACCTATTGTAAAATGTATTTACTAAGTCGAAAACCTTCCTTGGCGTACACACAACAAATCATCAATGTTTCATCGCAATCGGATGAATGGCATATGCACGCATACGGGATTTTGTTTAAACGATTCGCGCGCCGTCACTCATTTGTTGAATCAACTCGTGCGCTACCTATTGTACAATGCATTTACTAATTCAGACCCCCTTACCTGTAGTGTGCACAACAACTCACCCTAGTTTCATCACAATCGGAGGAATTGTATATGAACGCAGATAGAACTTTGTTGAAACGATTCGCGCGCCGTCACTCATTTGTTGAAACTACTCGTGTGCTACCTGTTATACAATGGACTTACTAAATTAGAAACGTTCCCTGCAATGTACACAATAATTTACTCAAGTTTCATCGCATTCGGATGAATAGTATATGAACACATAAGGGATTTTATTTACACGATTTGAGCGCCGTCACACATTTGTTTAACCTACCCGTGCGCTACCTATTGTACAATGGATTCACTAAGTCAAAAACCTTCCCTGCCGTGTGCACAAAAAACTCACCCAAGTTTCATCGCAATTGGATGAATTGTATATGAACGCATACGGGACTTGGTTGAAACGCTTCGGGCGTCGTCTCTCATTTGTTGAATCTACTCGCGCGCTATCAATTGTAAAATGGATTTACTAAGCCAGAAATCTTCCATGGAGTGTACACAACATTTCACCCAAGTTTCATCGCTATCGGACGAATGGTATATGAATGCAAACGGGACTTTGTTGAAACGCTTTGCGTGTCGTCGCTCATTTGTTGAATCTACTCGTGCGCCATCTACTGTGAAATGTATTTACTAAGTTAGAAAGCTTCACATAACTGTACACAACGTCTCACCCAAGTTTTATCGCTATCGGACGAATGGTATATGAACACATACGGGACTTTGTTGAAATGCTTCGCGCGTCGTCGTTCATTTGTTGAATCTACTCCTGCGCTACCTATTGTAAAATGGATTTACTAAGCCAGAAACCATCCTTGGAGTGTACTCAACATTTCACCCAAATTTCAGCGCAATCGGATGAGTGGTATATGAACGCATAGGAGACATACCCACAGACAGACAGACAGACAAACTATCACGTAACATTGATTTTTATATTATACAAGCTGTACCCGGCATGCGTTGCAATGCCAATCAAAGAAAGTGTTGGCGTTGAAATTCTGTTTCTTGAAGTGCTTTTGGATACACAACATGTTAACTGCCTCTAAGCTATCCTAAAATGGATTTTCTAATTCAGAACCATTCGTGGGAGCGTGCACAACAACTTTCAAAAGTTTCATCGCTGTCACTCATTTGTTTAATCTACTCGTACGCTCCCTATTGTGAAATGGATTTACTAAGTCGAAACCCTTCCCTGGCGTGTTCACAATAACTCATCAATGATTCATCGCAATCGGATGAATGGTATATGCATGTATAGGGGTTTTTGTTTAAACGATTCGTGCGCTGTCACTCATTTCTTGAATCTTTTCGTGCGCTACCTATTGAGAAATGTATTACTAAGTCGAAGCCCTTCCCTGGCGTGTACACAATAACTCATCAAGGTTTCATCGCAATCGATGAATGTTATATGAACACAATAGGGGATTTTGTTGAAACGCTTCGCGCGTCGTCACCCATTTGTTGCATCTACTCTTGCGCTACTTATTGTGAAATGGATTTACTAAGTCCCCTTTCCTGGCGGGTACACAATAACTGATCAATGTTTCATCGCAATCGGATGAATAGTATATGAACGCATACCTGATTTTGTATAAACGATTCGCGCTCCGTCACTCATTTGTTGAATCTACTCGTGCGCTACCTACTGTAAAATATATTTACTAAGTTAGAAACCGTCACGTAAGTGTCCACAACATCTCACCCAAGTTTCAACGCTATCGGACTAATGGGATATGAAGACATAGTGGACTGTATTGAAACGCTCCGCGTGTCGTCGTTCATTTGTCGAATCTACTCGTGTGCTACCTACTGTGAAATGTATTTACTAAGCCAGAAACCTTCCTTGGAGTGTCCACCATATTTCACCCAAGTTTCACCGCTAACGGCAGAATGGTATATGACCTTATACGGGACTTTGTTGAAACGCATCGCGCGTCGGCCCTCATTTGTTGAATCAACTTGTGCGCTGCATATTGTATAGGGGATTTACTAAGCCAGAAATTTTCCATGACGTGTCCACAACATCTCACCCAAGTTTCATAGCTACGGACGAATGGTACATGCATGCATACGGGACTTGGTTGAAACGCTTCGCGTGTCGTCGCTCATTTGTTGATTCTACTCTTGCGCTACATATTGTAATATGGATGTACTCAGTCAGAAACCTTCCCTGGAGTGTACACAACATCTCACCCAAGTTTCATCGCAATCAGATGAATGGTATGTGAACGTATACGGGACGTTGTCGAAACGCTTCGCGCGTAGTCACTCATTTGTTGAACATAAACGTGCGCTTCGTATTGTAAAATGGATTTACTTAGCCAGAAACCTTTCCTGGAGTGTACACAGCGATTCACCAAACATTTATCACTATCAGACGAATGGTATATGACTTTATACGGGACTTTGTTGAAACGCTTCGCGTGTCATCGCTCATTTGTTGAATCTACTGGTGCGCTACCTATTGTAAAATGTATGTACTAAGCCAGAAACCTTCCCTGGAGTGTACACAACATCTCACCCAAGTTTCATCGCTATCGGATGAATGGTATATGAAATTATATGGGACTTTGTTGAAACGCTTCGCGCGTCGTCGCTCATTTGTTGATTCTACTCATGCTCTACCTATTTTTAAAGGGATTTACTAAGCTAGAAACCTTCCCTGGAGTGCGTACAAAATCTCAGCCTAGTTTCATCGCTATCGGACGAATGGTATATGAACGCAAACGTGACTTTGTTGAAATGCTTCGCGTGTCGTAGCTCATTTGTTGAATCTTCTCGTGCGCTGCCTATTGTAAAGTGGATGTACTAAGCCAGAAATTTTCCCTGCAGTGTACACTACATTTTACGCAAGTTTCATAGCTATCGGACGAATGGTATATGAATGCATACGGGACTTTGTTGAAACGCTTTGCGTGTCGTCGCTCATTTGTTGAATCTACTCGTGCGCTATCTACTGTGAAATGTATTCACTAATTTTGAAACCTTCACGTAAGTGTACACAGCATCTCACCCAAGTTTCATCGCTATCGGACGAATGGTATATGAACACATACGGGACTTTGTTGAAATGCTTCGCGCATCGTCGCTCATTTGTTCAATCTACGCGTGCTCTACCTATTGTAAAATGGATTTACTAAGTCAGAAACCTTCCTTGGAGTGTACTCAACATCTCACCCAAGTTTCATCGCAATCGGACGAATGGTATATGAACGCATAGGAGACATACACACCCACCCACAGACAAACTATCACGTTACATTGATTTTTATATATATAGATAGATAGAAGAGAAAGACAAATAATGCAGAAGTTAACCTCAGAGTACTCTGATTTTCTTCCAATCGTATGATTTCTTCATTCGTGGATAAAAATGTCAGTTGGTGGCCATACGATGCTACTTGCCTTCAACGAAATCGAAGGGGACTCACAAATCCGTTAAAGATAGGTTTCCGGTTAACGGAGGTGGGTCTATGCTAAAATAATGAATCCATAGGCATGCATGTAATGTCCATACTGAGAAAATTGAAATAGTGTTCATACCACATTTAATGTATTTACATATTTCTGCTAGCAGCCTCCGTGGCTTAGGCGGCAGCACGCCGGCCTCTCACCGCTGGGTCCGTGGTTCAAATCCTGGTCACTCCATGTGAGATTTGTGCTGGACAAAATGGAGGCAGACAGGTTTTTCTCCGGGTACTCCGGTTTTCCCTGTCAACATTTCATTCCAGAAACACTCTCCGCTATCATTTCATTTCATCTATCATTCATTTAATCATTGCCCCAGTGGAGTGCGTCAGGCCTCGGCTGCCGGCACAGTTCATGTCCTCGCCGCTTGATGGGGGCTTCATTCATTCAGTTCCTGACCCGGTCGGAGACTGGAAGCAGGCTGTGGATTTTCATTTTCACATATTTCTGCTGCGAATGAATACAGTACTGTATCACTTCTACTCTTAAGGTCAAGCACAACTCTTGCTTTCGAAGCCATAATGACTACTGCCTTACTATGTTAGTAATGTAAGATGTGAAGTGCTCAGTTAAAAGCTCAATTCTATACTGATTGGCAAGGTCTGATTTAAAGACAGGCATTTGTTGATTATCAGCTCATTAAAGCGATCATTGGGAAAAGCTTGGGAAACAGGAAACAACGTTTTATCCGTACACTTTGACGTGTAAGTTGTAGAACAAAAGAAGGAAGACCTATTTGCACATTCCTTGTTCGCTACAGATCAACTGTTACAGCAGGCAAGGTATATTTTCACAGGGTGCCTGAATTCTGGAACCTGGAAACATTTCGTTAAAATGCGTGTTTTGATTTCCGTTGTCCGCGTAACACAGTTTCTGTTTAATAAAGGGAATTGAACACACTTTTCACCCCTAAGATTACAGTATCGGCGTGGTTTTCCGTTTAAGAAAAAAATCCGTTTAATAAACGGTCCGTTGAAGGTAGGTTTTACGGTAGTTAGTTGATAATTATAGGGTACCTAAGAAGTTCACGCTGATGCTGGTTAAGAGAAGACTTCATTCACAGTTCCCACATTGAATACCCTACGAATATTTGATTTAAGTGTAGGTTCACAATCTTATTGGAGAACAGTTTCACGTTTCACTTATACTTCCTGATTGCGGTCATTCCAGATTGCGTTCATCTCATTAGCAGTCCAGATTGCGGTCACTTTCATTTTAGGGAAGAACTGTAAACATTCCAGCGTCCAGATTGTAATCACTTTTCTTGGGAGACCAGTCCTTGATTCTTGGTTCTTCCTGACTGACTCATACGTTCCGTAAGTTTTGTGGATAACAAGGGGAAACTGATATTTCACTACCAACCAAAGAATACAGTTCAGTGTTCAGCTGAGCACACCCCATAAAACTTCGCTTAAAACAATCAAGTCCCCTCCCAATCTGACAGCACCTCGTAAAGTAATGATTATAACATTTTCTGTCTTAAGAATAGAAACGTTTCAGGATCGGAATCAACGACCTTCACTTTCAACAAAATTGTTGTAACGGGAAATTGTATACTTACAGGGTATAGTTTTTAATTTCTGCCCCTCCTCTCCCATTTCAGGCGAGATATCTATTTTATAATAGGTACTCTATATCGTGATATACAGTACATTCTTTTCATTGCCTCAAAAAATTCGTCTCGTAAAAGTAATTTGTTCTGCGTTTGATTCTAAATCCCCTTTGAAATAAATTTTTGTCCCCGCCCCCTCCTACACACAAACATTTGAAGTTTTAGGTTTATTAACATTCCAGATTTCAAATCTGTGACTTTTGATAAGTCAAAAATCAATAAATTCACTGTCAAAATGTAGTGTATCAGGACCAAAGAGAACTGACACATGACATGTACCTCTACATTGGCAAGAGGGGTAGAAGTGAAAGGTGATGAAATCCCCAGGGGAGTTACAACCTGACCGGTCTCCCAAGAAAAGTGATCGCAATCTGGACGCTGGAATGTTTATAGCTCTTCCCTAAAATAAAGTGACCGCAATCTGGACTACTAATGCGGTGAACGCAATCTGGAATGACCGCAATCAGGAATAAACCCTTATTTCTTTCAATTCCATGCGTGCTCTTGCAATATGCATGCCTTCACTCCGTTCTTTATAGATTAATCATTGATATGCTCACAGATACCAATCTCAAATCGACAACCTTCTGCTCTCAATGTAAACACACGTCATCACTGCTTCACTCCCCCCAGGGGCTCACATCAAGTGGGACGTGGGTTGGCGACCACGGGACCCCAGCTGAGCCCGTCTTTGCTTCCACTTACTTGTGCCGAGCTCCTCTCCGTCTTCTTTCCTGTCGACCTCCCTGGGTCAACTCTTGTTCTTTTCCGACCCCGACGGTATTAGGGTATCCGAGGCCTAGGAAGTTTTTCACTTTCCCGCCTTAATTGGCCCTTGTCTCATCTTTCCTGATCCCTCCTTCTTCGAGGGGTCAGACCTCTTGTTTTCTTTTCATTATATTTCCTTTTGTCTTTAAGATTCCCGCACTGTTTTTGTTAATTGGATCCCCGTGTATCTAAATTCCCTTTAGCGTTTTCTTTCATCTAGCCTACACTCCCTTGTGTACGTGTTTTCAATCTACGTTGCATTTTGTAAGTTTTTCCGATCTAAATTGCATTTTGCGAGTGTTTTCAACCTCAATTGCATTTTGTAAAGATTGACAATCTAAATTGCTTTTTAGTAAGTCTTTCAGTATAGGGTCTGGGATTTTTGTGGGTATTTTGAATTTCAATTGCATTTTGTAAGTATTTTCAACCTAAACCACTTTTTGCAAGTATTTTGAATCTAAATTACATTTTGTAAGTATTTTCAATCTAAATTGCATTTTGTAAGCATTGCCAATCCAAATGAGTACCTAGTTGGAATCTAGCGTACATTTTGTAAGAATTTTCAATTTCAATTGCATTTTGTAAGCATTTTGAATTTCAATTGCACTTTGTGAGTATTTTGAATTTGAAATGTGCGTTTTTCAATCTGAATTGCATTGTGTATTTTCAATTTCAATTGCATTTTGTAATTATTTTGAACCTCAAGTGCATTTTGTCCGTATTTTCAATCTCATTTGCATTTTGTAAGTATTTTCAATTTCAGTTGCATTTTGTAAGCATTTCGCCTCTACATTGCATTTTGTACGTATTTTGAACCTAACCTACATTTTGTGCGTATTTGTCAATCTATTCCTTTTGTTAGTATTTTCGTTCTAAATTCCCTTTTGTAAGTATTACTGCTCTTCATTTTGTGAGTAGTTTCAATTTGAGTTCCTTTTTGTAAGTATTTTCCGTCTCACTTAATCTTCGTTCTGGTTTCCATTTCATTGTCCTTTTCGCTATCACCCAGACCATTAGGGGCCGATAACCTAGATGTTAGGCCCCTTAAAACAACAATTATCATTATCATCATCACTGCTTCACTGACTGATTAACCTAAATGGCCGACTGGACTGAACGGGTGTGCCGGGCAGTTAAATACTCTGACGGAAACTTCTAGATTTGCGAAATTATATCTACACTTTCTAGAAAGCACAAGGCAACAGGGAAATACTTCCAGATTAAACACACGGTAAAGACCTTGGGTGCTGTACAATATTAGCGATTCTCGACTTTTTCCTGACAGAAATAGGCATAGTTGCACGATAGAAACATCAGGATTTTAAAGGCAATGTGTAGCCCGTTAGTTATCAACAGGGCCTTTGTTTAAAGTGGTGGCCGGCCGACTTACAGCAAGACCGCTTCGTGGCCAACAGCACGCTGCTTGCCGGCTGAGTGGAATATTCACAGACCTTAAATTCAAGCGCATAGGTATATTCACTGTTTGGCATTATAACGGCCCTATAACACAGGCGAACACAAACACGTTGTCTCACAATGTGGCAAGTCCCTTCAACTGTCTAATAATCATATGGAGTACGCGCAGCTGTACCGGTAAGAAGCAGTATTGCTCGCCGCCAGATGGTCTCGCTGTGAGAAGCTTGCTGGCCGGCCACCACTTGAAACAAAAACACTGTAGTAGGCATATTTTCCTTTGGGGGGAAAATGACTTCTATAAAACAACAATCATCATCATATCCTCATCATCATCATCATTATGGTGTTTGAAGCCAGTTTTCAGTGTTGCTCGTACGACGAGAGCACAAAATTTCATTTAAAGAACAACGTGGTGCTCACGAGCACCTACTTATGTCAATTGCCTCTATCATCATACAAAATTTCAGTTTGATTGCTGTAATACAATCGTAGGAGCCTCCGTGGCTTAGGCGGCAGCTCGCCGGCCTTTCACCGCTGGGTCCGTGGTTCAAATCCCGGTCACTCCAAGTGAGATTTGTGCTGGACAAAGCGGAGGCAGACAGGTTTTTCTCCGGGTACTCCGGTTTTCCCTGTCACAATTTCATTCCAGCAACACTCTCCACTATCATTTTATTTCATCTGTCATTCATTTAATAATTGCCCCAGGGGAGTGCGACAGGCTTCGGCAGCCGGCACAGTTCATATCCTCGCTGCTAGATGGGAGCTTCATTCATTCCATTCCTGACCCGGTCGGTCGACTGGAAGCAGGCTGTGGATTTTCATTTTCAATACATTCGTAGATATTGAGGACCGTCTAAATATTTCAGATGGTCGCCATGTTGGATTTCTCTACATGTACTGTACAGTAGGTCTTAGAGTTAAGTACTATTACATGAAGATTATTGTGAAGGTGTAGTATTCAAACATCAATCGCATGATTAGGACACAAGAAATGAAAATCAGATTTTAAATTAGATGGCAGTGCATTACAATGTGTATGAAAATTTACTGTACCATATTCACTGCGCTCAGATGGTAAAATCGCGAGAAAAGTCTATTAAAATGTTTCACCTTCGCTTGGCCACCATGTTCGTTTTATAGTTAACAAGTTTTTGAAAGTTCCATGAATGAACTTCACCCTGAATTTCAGGGCGATATCACTAAAAGTTTCGGAGATATGGAATGCCCGTGGAATATTTTGCACAGCCGCCATGTTGGATTGGTGAGACGCAATACAATTTGAAGGACACGGTCGGAGTCTGCCGGAATATTACTATGACCATACCGAGTTTCATTAAAATCGCTCCAGCCATTTAACATTTATTAGGGGACACACACACACACGCACATACGCACACACATACACACACACACACACACACGGACAAAAGCCTATTTTTTCATAAAATGAAAACAGGCTAAAAATGTGGAAAGTAGGCTAATAAATCTACCTCTTTATATTATCTCCTTATCGGTTGGTTTCCTTTGTGTTAAATGTTTCGGTGTCGGACGTGTCTCCGTAAACGTATTTCTCTACATTGGTCGCAGTTAGTCTGAATCCCTTCGAAAGTGTGTCACGGAAGAGGATGACTTATCAGTTGCACAAGTTGTATCCCCCTTAAGCCCACTTGCATTAACTCGCAACAAGTACGGCCATGATCGATACTGGGAACACGTGCGAACATAGCCAGCAGTGTGTCAAACAGACCCCTATGTGCCACGTCACCGTTCGACATGTATGTCGGCTGGTGGTGTAATCGGCAAAACTTGCACCCACCATGCTCAGGGTTTAAGATTTCGGGATCAAATTTCGGTGGTATTCGAGTAGTAAGCCTGGAAAAGAGTATAACAAAAACCTTTGTAAGGTTACTTGATTCCCATCCTGACCATCCTAGAACTATTTTCCATTGTATTTTTGATGTGTAACATCTTTCCACTCGGTATCTGGATATTTTTGTGGCAGTCGGTAGCTGGACATTTTTGTGGGAGTGATTTTGGAAAAGGGACGGAAGTGGATGGGACGGAAACAATGAGCGCGCGTGGTGGCGGAGATCATTACAACGACGTACTGTAGGCCATGTTGCTATGAGGATGTATATCGCATACAGTTTAGTTCAAGGTTTGGAGGCCCCATTTAAGATATTCCTACAATAAATCATCTTCATGTTGTCGTTCTTTGGTGTGAAAAATTCATTATATCATATTTGCTGAAAACAATTACGATTTATTAAATCTTCATCCTTTTGCTGTATTCTTATTTAAAGTAAGCACTCGATGTACTGTTGGCTATGTGGAATCTATATCGCAACAACAAACAGTCCAAACAACGTAGGAATTCAGTATATTAACACCGACTACTTACAATAATTGAAACTTTGTTGGTCTAAACGTATCACTGGGAGAAACTCATTTAATATACCTTCTGCACACTGTAGTTATTTCAATGACCAACAGAGTTCACTGTTAACAAGGGATTTGCGCTCCCGAGACGCACAATAGTAGGATGACATGTCACACATCATATGGGACTACTGTAAGGCTCGTTTAATTTTTATTTTTCTGTATTCCAGGCAACTAAAGATATATTTGAAGCCATTTCCCAGTGTTGCCTTATTGACAATTGATATTGTAACTTACAGTCGGTCAACACTAAATAATTCCAATTAATGGAATATGCAGAGCTTCCGTGGCTTAGGCGGCAGCATGCCGGCCTCTCACCGCTCGGTCCGTTGTTCAAATCCCGGTCACTCTTTGTGAGATTTGTGCTGGACAGGTTTTTCTCCGGGTACTCCGGTTTTTCTTGTCACAATTTCATTCCATCAACACTCTCCACTATCAGCGGCTTCGATAGCGTAGTTGGTAGCATGCTGAACTTCTGTGCCCAAGATTGCGGGTTCAAACCCGGTCAAAGACGTCGTAATTTTTAAGAGCGTTAAAATCCTTCAGTAAGCCTTCCTTCGGAGGGGAAGTAAACCCGGCGGTCCCATGTCATATATTTATGGCATGTAAAAGATCCTTCCTCAGACTTAACTTGTGTGAAGCTAAATTTCTAGGTTAGATTTCGTTGGAACGCTCTATCAAATTTCCAACGTTCACCATATAGGTATCAGTGACAACTGGTGGCGAATGTTGGAACTACTTGAAATTGAACGGAACTCCTCCCAAATTGGCTGGACTGAATTTGATGAAATCTTTTATGTATATTAGAGTGGGTCCCTGTATGGTTTAGATTCACAACTTGACCCGGTAGGTGGAATGAACACAATTTGGTGGCGCTGCAGAACAGGAGAACAAGTGATTAAAAAATTGTAAGTAATGAAATTGGCCAAAATAACTGTAGTAATGGTATCTGAAGATGATATAGTAATAGATGTTCACTCGTCCGCTGCCGTAGACCCACCATCCCACCCTAATAGGAGCAAGACTTATATAGCTGAAATTGCTAGTCTGCCGTCCATCTTTGGGAATGTTTGTGAAGGAGTCCATAATGCCAACCCCACGCATTCTGTACCAATGGTTTTGACTAGACCAATATTTTCGTCCAGACCAATGGAGGATTGATAGCGCGGCCCTGCGGGCCGCGTTAGCTATTAATTAACACCCCTGGTTTTTGTCACGCACAGTGGGGGAAGTCAAGCTTCAATAATCTTTATCCAGACCAATGGTTTTGCCTTTTATTTCATTTTTCATGTTGGCAACGTGTCACGTGGGTATGACGTAGTGTACGGTGTGATTTTAAAATGGCTGACCTTGTCCAAATGGACACGACCAATAATGTTTCATTTACGTTAAAAGTAATTATCAGTGGCAATTGAGAATCTGAAACGACTCCCAACAACTCCCCACATCTCCGAGAAAGGTTTGTCAATCATAAATACTATATTTTCAGTGATATACCTTGTTGAAAGTTACCAAGGCTTGGTCTCCTGTGCTGTAGTATTAATCACAATTTTAGAACCACAATTTACACACAATTTTAGAACCACAATATACAGTCAAAACAGTCGTCATGGAAACTGCTAGCCTTAGTGAATGCTGAAGTCTTTGGACTGTTTATCTCTGCACGTTAGAACCACCTGATTGCAACCGGTGCAAATACCGCCATACCTTACACTCCGCCCTTGGTGGGAAGTTATCATTTTTAAGTAAGTAGTGTACTCACTTGGAAATACTCTTCCCAATTTTAATTAAAGACCAGACACACACATAGGCAACTATATTTAAAAGAATACTTCACTTTCAAACTACATTATCCTTCCATGGGTCGCTTTATATTAGCACAATATAAAGGTACCAAAACTTCTTCACGTATTTCCATTATCTTGGGAAGACATATGACTGTAAACATTTGTTTACCCGAAAAACAATGGTGCACGTGTCTATAAGTGGCAATAGTCAGTTCCTGCCAAAATCCTTTGGATTTGTTATTCTATATTTTGATTTTGATTTGCTGTTAATCAGTTTTGAAGCCGCTGATTGCGAGCGAAGCGGCGCCAGGAGACCAGGTACCGTTGCGACTATGCGCTACTCTGCCTGGTGTATTTCATTTGAAGGGAGGTGAATTTTGATTTAATTTGTAAATATAATATGGTTCATTAATATAATAATAAAATTTAACCGCCGCAAGCGTTTTGTCGGCCGCGAAGTTATGTTTTATACCACAGGTGGCGGTAATGTCGAATTCTTCTGTTGTCTCTGCTCGTTAGAGCGTTTCAACAAAGTCCGTATGCGTTCATATACCATTCATCCGATAGCTATGAAATTTAGGTGAGATGTTGTGTACACTTAAAAATGATTTGCACACTGTTTTGTAGTGCCTATTGTTCTTGTAACTCTTGATTACAGCCACAGTTATATAGCAGATTATTATAAATGTGACCTTGTCATTGATAATTTCAAAACTGTGTTTTTGTTGCCAGGGAAGGCTTCTGGGTTAGTAAATCCATTTTACAATAGGTAGTGCACGAGTAGATTCAACAAATGAGCGACGACGCGCGAAGTGTTTAAACTAAGTCCCGTATAAGTTCATATAGCCTACCATTAATCCGATTGCGATGAAACTTTGATGAGTTGTTGTATACACGCCAGGGAAGGTCTTCAACTTAGTAAATCCCTTTTACAATATTGGTAGCGCACGAGTAGATGTAACAAAAGAGTGACGACAAGCGAAGCGTTTCAACAAAATTCCGTATGTGGTCATATACTATTCATCGATTGCGATGAAACTTCGATGAGTTGTTGTAGGCTATACACTTACGTGAAGCTTTCTAACTTAGTGAATCAATTTCACAGTTGGTAGTGCACGTGTAGATTCAACAAATGAGTGACAGCGCACGAATCATTTAAACAAATTCCGTTATGCGTCATATACCATTCATCCGATTGCGACGGAACTTTGGTGAGTTGTTGTGCACGCTCCCACGAATGTTTCTAGATTAGTAAATCCATTTCACGATGGTTTAGAGGCAGTCGCTTAGGCGGCTGCGTGTATAAATTGATAATGGTTTTAAATAGTTATTACGAAATAAGTTGTAGTAAAAGTAAAAAGATTTATTTATTTCTGGGTTTCATGGGATAAACAGTTGTCATAGCAGTCGAGCTCTGTTTGCCTGATGTTCTGGCTTTGATATGTGTCGTGCGCCATGGCCGGCGTTGCAATAGCTTCAGCGCAGTAATTATAATAATAAATTTTAAGTTGAAAAGTTAAGTTATTAGATTGATGTACTTTAGGAAGGAAGAATTGACCTCTAGTGGGTTGGTTCAAATTTCGAAATGTCAGTGAATGGAGAACTAATCGTCTTATCCCGTCTCTGGTCTCGGTGTCACCCATTTACGCCAGTCAGTTCACTGTCAGTTTGGTCACCCCTGGTGTACATTAAGGAGTGTCACCCATTTACGCGAGTCAGTTCACTGTCTGCTCCAGCTGTCACCTCCTGGGGGTACATTAAGGACTGCCACACATTTACGAGAGTCAGTTCACTGTCTGTTACAGCTGTTTGCGCCAGCCTTAGTGTCTACTCCAGCTGTTTGGTCACCCCTGGGGTACATTATGGAGTGTCACCCATTTACGCGAGTCAGTTCACTGTCTGTTACCCGTGGGCAGTACACTATCGCCGAACATTCGCCCGAATGTTTCGCCGTATGTTCGGGTGGGATTGCGACCGCGAATGTAGACGAATGTGCAACCCGAACCATCCTGAACTAACCAAGTACACCATTGCCTAAGTTCGGCCGAACCATGCCGAACCCAATCCTGCGTATTCGCTGCAAAACATTCCCGCCAAACCCACTCATTGTGACCTTTAACGTTAGAACAAAACTTTTTATTCTTTTTTTTTTCCAAAAAAGTCCATTTTTGAAATTCCTATATTTTGGAAACTAGGAAGTTTACAAAAAAGTTTGTTTCACGTAAATGAATGGTCCTCACCCCTTCTACCCTCAAACCAAGTTTCAAGTCTCTAGGACAAAAACCAAAAAAGTTCAATTTTTAAAGTAGGTGATTTTTCGAAAACCAAACAGTCTAAAAAGTGTTATATAGGCTTAAAAGAATGGCCTATATGTCCTTTATCATTGCAACAAAACTTTATATTTCTTCCATTTTTTTTTTCTAAAAAGTCAAATTTTCAAAATTGCCTATATTTTGGAAACTAAGAATTTTACGCAAAAGTTTGTTTGACGGAAATGAATGGTCGTTACCTCTATACCCACAAACCAAGTTTCAAGTCTCTAGGACAAAACAATTAGTAGGGGGATAGTTGGGCTTCTGACGTCGGAGGGAGTGGTGGGGGGCTTAGAAACTACAGCGTTTCCTCCATCAATAAATAAAGAAATCGCACCAGTTAACAAATACATAATCAACGATCACTGCACTGAATACTGTAGACAGAGCGCGTGCGTGGCTACACGAATGCAAGCGAGTGTGAACTGGCTCAAGTTAGTACCTGTCCGCGCTCGGCATTCGCCCTCGCTCGTCCCCTTTGATCCGTGTCGGTAGACCGCCAAAATAGCGAGCGCAGCCGAACACGAATGTTGGCGATGCGAACTACCCCGAATGTACACGAGCACACCGGGTACACTATCGCGCTCGTCTCAGTTCGCCTACATTCGGCGATAGTGTACCGCAAGCTTTTATAGCTGTTTGCGCCAGCCTTAGTGCCTGCTCCAGCTGTTTGGTCACCCCTGGGGTACATTAAAGAGTGTCACCCATTTACACGAGTCAGCCCCGTGTTACAAGTCATGCCGGGCCGTCTCCCGCATTACTCAGAGCAAGCTCGATAGCATCTGGAACATGCGACCGGCCAGCCGCCGATACCATCTTCCACACTAACGCGTTGATTACTGCTGGCCCGTCCCTTAACGAGTCGTAGACCGCGCCGCACGCGAATACCTTGCTCCATAACATAAAACAATAACCTGCCCTAACACTCCACTCTACTCCTGTGCGCCTCCAATTACATCTCATGTTAATGACAGACCAACTCAACTGACATGCTGTGCTGTGTTGTGCTGTGCCAGATTCGTTTGTGAGTAACTGTGAGACTGATATAACAGCTTAGGCTTTCACGGCCGGCGTTCATAATTAAATACAAGTTTTTCGGGCTTGTAGGCCGTGGTCCATACAGGATATCTCCCGACGTTTCACCGGAAACTGCGTCCGGCATTATCAAGGGTTCCGCTTCTTTCCTTGGTCAGCAGTGGACGTCGGGAGATATCCTGTCTGGACCACGGCCTACAAGCCCGAAAAACTTGTATTTAACTGTGAGACTTATTATTATTATTATTATTATTATTATTATTATAGCTTGCCACGGTCGGTGAGTTGTTAACGTATCGGTCTACTAACCCCCGAGCTTGCAGGTTCGCTCCTGGCCATGGAAAGTGAATTTTGAAAGGCGGCAAAAATTACGACACATATGTCATACGTTGTTGGCATGTTAAAG
Organism: Meconema thalassinum; assembly: GCA_946902985.2. NCBI lineage: Eukaryota > Metazoa > Arthropoda > Insecta > Orthoptera > Tettigoniidae > Meconema > Meconema thalassinum. The sequence goes on along the minus strand of OX336388.2, from coordinate 492,867,872 downwards.
AACCCATTTGAATTCAGTAGGCCGTGTTCATAATGAATAAATGAATCTCGGTAGTTTCCGCCAACACAAAGTTCCTCGGAATCTCTGTTTCGCGGGCTTATAGGTCGTGTTCCAAGGACATTTTGTCGTCCGACGTTTCACTGAATACTGCGTTCAGCATGTTCACAGGTACATAAAGCGAGGTAAATTTTTACAAAGTTCCTCATTTCTCTAATAAAAACGCTATAGTGTTCAAGGAGCTTAGATATCTAACCTCCTTGAATTCCCTAGTGCTTCAAGGAACAACGGAATTCGACATGCAAGTTACCCTCTGCGTGTCAAATAACAAAGCTTGCACCCAGCACCCGAGGCCATATGATATTATTATTATTATTATTATTATTATTATTACTTATTGTATAGTTTTGCCCATCTGCGGAGCGCGACATTACTCCAAAAATCTCTTCATCTGGGCACTGAAAATATTTCTCCGTCCATGATTTCTTGGTTCTGGTATTAATTTTCCCAGGGTAATGATGGTTATTGATTAATATTCTGAACTGGAGTCGATCTTGTAAAATTTCCTCCCTAATGCCAATTTCTTGAAGGTCGTTTTCTATTTCACTAAGCCAGTTGTTCTTGACTTGCATCGAGAGAGCAAGGTTGAGAATCCTTTTGGTCATTGTTAGGGGTCGTATTTTTTTTGGTAATAGCAATACGCACGAACTTCTTTCATATCTTCTCTCTTGCCTATACAGGGTGTATCTTAATTATACCGACAAAAAAATCAGGGACGCTCTGCGTGTTATGTAAAAGACGATGCTGCAATCGGATTGGCGGAGAAAATGTTTCCCTCCGAGAAAATGAGGTTACTTGGTTACTTCCGGGTGCGCGATTCAAATCTACGAACTCGCCGTCGAGAGCGATGTTGAGATTCCCATACGTTATTAACTAAGATCTATCGGTCATTCTTTCGTATGTGACTGGCGTGTCGAAGTTGAGAATCCGAATATTGATGAACGTTAGGTGTGCGAATATCGTAAATTTTCCCGAAAAGAAGGTTTACCTTGTAGAGTTTTTTTGGAAATTCAGTTCTATAGTGCGTCTCTACCTAAAAAGACAGTATAGAATAAATTAAATGTAGTATTTGCCTCTCACTTGCACTCCTATGTCCTGCAATTAGCTTCGTCCTCTTCTACGCCGGCGATGTTGCCATTTCCCAATAATTGAAAGTGACAAATCTAAGAAAATGTTTGCGTGGTCTTATAGAGAATTATCCGCTCTTTGTGATGATGTAAAAATAAAAACCATAAATAATTAACACATGGCCTAATTTTCACAATTACGATATTTTAGCGCGAATCTATATTTTTGCAGATATAAAACTTATCACGCCATAGATAATAAACTAATGATCGCAACAGATCAAGAATTTATTTTTAGATTGCCTGATGTTGGTAGAAGATACCCTATTTCTCAGAGCAGTAATTATTTCCATAATAAGAAAGTTATGTGTTTTTTTTTTTGCTTAAATGTTACTTGGAAAATCTGGGGTGGTGTCACACAAAAGTTACGTAGCGAGAAACATTTTTGCTGTTGACTTTACGTTGGTGACTAAGGGAGACGAAATATTCATTAATGTCTGAAATATTTTTTAAAACACACCAGAGCTCGATATCAGATAGTATTCATCATAAGTTATAGCATTTAGCGTACTCCCCCCGGCCAGCGCTGACGCACTGAAAGTTTGTTTACTAATGTGGCCCGTAGGCTATCTCCCCGGCTGTGTTTGAAGGAGGGTAGGTGGTGGTGTGAAGTTAAACTGTGAAATGAAGTGGAGCTTGTGTTCTTTATAAATTGTCCGCCTCGTTGCGTAGTGGCTAGCATTCTTGGCTGTAATTCTGCTGTCACCGTGAAGGCCCGGGATTGAATCTCGGCTCTGCCAAGAAATTTAATTCTGGTCTGAGGGCTGGAACGGGGTACTCAACTTCATGTGACAAAACTGAGAAGAGGCGGGTTCGATTCCTACCTCAGCCATCCTCGAAGTGGCTTCCGTAGTTTGCCTTTGTTCGTCCCGGGAATGAACAAGGGTTCGTTAATGGTGCAGAGTTAACGTTTCTGTGCCAAAAGAACATGGCAGACACCCACGACGAAATGATAGGTGAAGTGTATGAAAAGTGGTTCGCCGAGCAATTGTTGCTCAATGTACCCGAAGGCTCTAGCCTAGTAATAGACAATGTAGGCTATCACAGCAGATAAATATGTTCGTTACTTGCATACCACAGTGAACTTAATCCCATCGAAATGGTATGGGCGTAAGTAAAGAACTAGCATATATAAAACTGAACAACGTCTCATTCAAGAAACAAGAAATGAATAATTTAATTTCGGCTGCATAGCACCACTTGACCACACAAAATTGGGTAAATTACGTGGACCACAATATATATTATTATTATTATTATTATTAAATGTCATATTATAATTAATTATAACCTATGCTATTCGAGAAAATGTAATATTATAACATGTTATAATATTATCATATTCGTGAATAATTGAAAATTATAAATTATTATAATGTGTGCATTAAAATCGCGCCCTGAATTTCGGTGTATCATATCTAAATATTGTACCGTCTTTCGCTTCAAGGCATGAGGTACAGTTATATACAACAAACAAATATTTTGGGAATTTCCCGAGTTTTGCGTAAAAACACGCCTGTATACGAGTTATGTCACATCATGTGCCCGGCCTTGCAGAACTTGGTATATGCAGCAGATCTGGCATCAGCGCGCTCCATTTAATGCGTACTGTCTTTTAAGGTAGAGATGCTCTATAGAGTTTTATTTATTTTGGTCTTTCCTTTAGCTTCGAGTTTAGTGAATTATGTTACGTTGTACACCAAGTTAGAATTCTTTTTAAGGGGTTAGGTATGTGATGTCTTTGCATTCGTTTCTTGGAAGTTGTATTTAAGTGTAATGTTTAGTTGGGGTTTTTCCTTGTGGAGTGACATTCCTTTGAATTAAGTTATTATTGATGTGTAACATCTTTTCACTCGGTAGCTGGTTATTTTTTGTGGGAGGGATTCTGGAAAAGGGACGAAAACAATGAGGATTAGTACCATGACGTACTGTCGGCCATGTGGAATGTATATCGCATACGGTTTACTTCAGGGTTTGGAGGCCCCATTTAAGATATTCCTACAATAAATCATCTTCAAGCTGTCGTTCTTTGGTGTGAACATATTCAGTATATCATATTTGCTGAAAACAATTATGATTTATTAAATCTTCACACTTTTGCAGTATTCTTATTTAATGTAAGCATTCGAGGTACTGTCGGCCAAAATACAGCCCTGTGTGGAATGTATATCGCATACGGTTTACTTCAAGGTTTGGAGGCCCCAGTAACGATATTCCTACAATAAATCATTGGCACTGGAGTTTTACAAGTAGTTATTTCAAAGACCAACAGAGTTCACTGTTAACAAGGGATTTGCGCTCCCGGCAGCACATAGTAGGATAACATGTCACATGTTACACATCATATGCGACTACTGTAAGGCTCGTATTTTTTGTTTTCTTTCTTCGCTGTGCCCATTCATAGAGCGCGTTGGAACTTGTTAGTTGGCTTGATGACTTTTGTCTTCCTCTTCTCCTAAAATCTCTTCATGAACTCCCTGTGCTGCTCCTTGCGTTCTTCTGTCCATCTTGTGCCAGTCCTGCTGTTTGAGGTTACACCCTAAATTTGTGCTTAATTACTGATATTCTGAAGATTTCTCAGTTTTTCATTATGTTCTCCCCCGATGTTTAAATGATTCAGGTACCCCCTTCTTTCCTCCACCCAATTTGTCCTAGAATTTTGTGTATTATTTATTTTGATAGTTATTTTTGTTAGTCGATTTTTGTTCATCCTAAATATGTGCCCAAAAATGTCAAATGTCTCCTGCGTGCAGTGTTTGTGAAACTGTCTTTGAGAGTAGAGAGATCTACCGTTCGTCTCTTGAATCAAATTCCATTTTTATTTTGTGTACGGCCGAGTATTTTTCTAGAAATGTTGCGTTTTTGCTTTCATTGTCTGCAATTTTTGAACGGCCTCCAAAAGTTACCATTCTGATTCATATAGAAGACAACGTTGAATGTTTCAATTTTGCATTACGTGACAACATTCTTTTATTGCCCTACTGATTCTACGTTAGTCTGAATGCCCTTTGAAGTCTTGAGACCCTAGAATTATGTCTCCGAAGTATTTAAACGAGCATACCTATCAGATCGTTCCATATGCTGTTAGAATATTATCTTTCTTACACCTTTGCTGACAATTATTATTATTATTATTATCATTATTATTACTTTAATTGGTTTATTATGTTTAACCCTACACCACGATTTGCTTCTAATTCAATAACACCCCGCCGCGTAGCCGCGCGAGTCTATTCACGCACCATCCCTGCTATGTATTGCTGCAGCAAGTCCGTAGGTCGGTGAAATGAATACGTTGGCTATTCTGTTAGTGGATATTTATCTCATGTTTTCCACACTCCCTCCGGGTGAATACCGGGATGGCACCTACCTTCACCCTATTACAGTAACACACTTTAATAGAATAGGCTATTCCAAATCTCGGATAGCCAAAGATTGGGACGAGAGTATTGCTTATTGCAACCATCACCTGATACATTTGATATTAGTTGCAGTGGGTAATAGCCTAATACAAAAATCCTTCTCAGTTAGATTAATAAATCACAACATGAATTTAAAAAGAAGTCACAGAACATACAAATAATTTAAATTGTATTGAATGTTATAAACAATTAATGGATATTAATTACGTATTACCTTAATCTTATTTTATCTTATTTTAACTGATACAGAGAGGCTATCCTAGTCTTTAACTAAGTATTACAGTTTAGGATACCATCTTATGTACCCTTATATTTGTTTCACATGCATCTTTGTTGTGTTTCTCACCTGTCCCTTTCCTATCCCATATTCCCCTGATAACATTAATAAGTTTCGCTAATTTACCTGGCTTCCTCCATTTCCTATTTAGTAATTCTATTTAAGTGGGACACTTTCGAATCTGTTTATATATCCCTTATCTACAATCTTTGCTCTTATCATTTTGGTTTCATTGCATTCCCTGATCAGATGTGTTGTACCCATAACCTTCTCACATAAGGGGTAGATGTCCTCTTTGCGTGTATCTCTCAATGCTTTGTTCTTGCTGTGCCCATTAACCAGCAAATTATCCTTCTGATTTCTCTTTTCGTTTAACCTTCAAGCTTTTGGCCTATGCTAATAAATTGCCTTATTTCATAGAATGGTGAAAACATTTTAGTACAGTCAACACACTACCACAGGTTATCAGGCAAATCCAACAACATCCAAGTACGTGGGCTGATGATTAAAATGTTCCAAGCCCCTAAAGTTAAATGAATTGACAATACAACTCTGCACATGTGGATAGCTAGCGGAGTGTGATCATGTTGAAGCAACACAAGGCACAGTGTTCCCTCTCTTTTTTCTTCAATTGCAGTCATAAGGTGTATTGAGTTATTAGCAATAAATGTCGGCAGTAACGGTTACATTCCTAGAGAGCAATTCGTAGTACACGACGGCTTGTGTGTGCCACCAGATGTGCATAACATCACCTTTTGGGAATGAGCACTGATTTTAGTCCGGAGTGTTTGTTTCTTATGTAAACATGAATACACAATTTTTGGATACTATTTAGAAATGGTCGAAAGCGATTAAACAGAGAAGCCCAAAAATCCACCCACTGTTCTGTAGTATTCATTTAACGCGCGCGGCACGTATCACCTAATTTTTAAACTTTGTTCAAGTATGCAAATAATATCAGATGATAGCTTACTGGTAACTATTCATTTGACAATTCTCGAGTAGATCACCGTGGTTTAAAGCGTTTAAACGGGCTTCATATAAGCCCGATGGTCTTCCTGAACGCGTGGAGAATCAACACAGTACAGTGCCGACCAATTAAGACGTTAGATTATTTTTAGCAAAAGCTTCCTGGTATTATAATTTTGCTACGAATAGCACTGAGGTATGGGTGGTGCTTAGTAATGGCATTCAGGGCACAGTCAGTGCCTGTGAATGCTGTGAAAGGTTCTACTCATAGGGTTTGGACTACTGTTCTGACTCAGTGAGGAAAGCAATGGCAAACTACCTCACTCCTCTTCTTGCCTAGAACGCCTCAATATAGCACTGCCTTGGGTTTTTGTGGGTATCTACTCACATAAGGTAACGGTGGTGCTTTTGAGGATCCAACCAGCCTTCGGGCTGACTACCTAACAGACAGTACCAAATCATCATCATCATCATCATCATCATCATCATTTATTGCATGTGACAGGCCATTAAGACCCATAGCAGAAAAACAAGGGTATACAATTCTTGATTACAATATAAATAGCAAGCATAACATAATATAGGCTATAACATTGTACTTCATAACAGGAAGAATGATTTCAGCTTCTCAAATAATGGTGGCATATATTAGACCAACGATTTCTATCCCTGGCAGACAGTACCAAATATTTTATTAAATGAATTGGTTATTCAGATATCCCACCTGTACCAAAAACATTGTGATATGACCTTCAGTATTTGAGTTTCAATTTGTTTCAATACAATTTATTGGAGTTTCATAGAATAGATCCATTTTTAACCACATATTAATTTATGGGCACTAAACCAAACAAACTAAACTAAACAAAAATTTTACGGCCTTATCCGACACATAGTATGAACTTGGAATGGATTCAATATTCCAGATATTAAGAGAGTTATAGCGATATTTCAATTTTTCGAAAAAAAGCCTCCCATATTCACCCCCTTTGACCGATTTAGCCCATTAACGAACTCGACCGAGATATATACGGGATACATATTCGGAAAAAAATTCAAAGTGATTGGTGCAAAATTACGGCAGTTATCGTGTCCACAAGAAACTGATATACATATATACATATATATTGAACCCTTATTGATCTTCGATAAATAAGTATTCATATTTTTTATTATTATTACTACGGCCTAGGCAGCACATAAGGAAGTCGACTTGGATATTAGGGAGGCCAGCATTTCGTAATGATTGCAACAGAAGCTGAGTTGGTAGCTATTCCTGGGGGACGGCCAGAATTAGTCGAGTTCAAGGCCAAATTGTGCAACTACTGTACCAAAATTGGAGACATAAAGGAAGAATCACGAGGTCCTCTCAACGAACATACGATTGAATCAGCCAATCGCAAGAGACCAAGCTGTGACCACGAGGTGGACGGCGTCAGTAGTAAAAAGCGCGCGGAAGTGTGTATCTAAGGAACCGCCGAACGGATTAATCTCCGCTCGAGTAATTTGAGACGTTGGATTTATTTGGAGAAGAATGACACTAGCCCCATCTTTGTGAGACAAAAACTCTGGAAGTTTTTATCCGACTCCGCCCCACTCCGCCGCCCTTGTCAGTTTCTCATAAATAGTCTGGCCTGACGCCAATCTATAACTATTCTTGTGGAGCCTTCAGAGGCATACTCCACGCCAGTTTGAAGTGTGATTTTTGACGCTCGAATTTATCTAAGTCTATTCTTGTGGAGCCTTCAGAGGCATACTCCACGCCAGTTTGAAGTGTGATTTTTGACGCTCGAATTTATCTAAAATTATTGTGTGGAGCCTTCAGAGGCATACTCCACGCCAGTTTGAAGTGTGATTTTGACGCTCGAATTTATCTAAGTTTTATTGTGTGGAGCCTTCAGAGGTATACTCCACGCCAGTTCGAAATGTGATTTTTACGCTCTAAAATCAGTGAAGCTAATTTATTTTATGAGCTCTGGGAAGCTAAAGTCGCAGCGTTTGCAGTATCGAATTTTAAAAGCTATAATACATTCTGTTCTAAAATCAACTAAATTGTGTGATCTAAATATTTCACGCCAGCGCGTGATAAACTGTAACATTCTTTTAAAGACGACGAGTTCAACTTTAAGGGGGAAGTATCGTATCACCCTAATTAGCGCTTCCCAGAACCGAAGTCCAAGACGGGACGGAAATACCGGACGAGATAGCGACTGCGAGTGCAGCCAGGATTTTGAACTTGTTAACGAGCCAGTGGCGCGGACTCGAGATGTATATTTTATGTATAAATTGTGTGTATTGTATGTGTTTTTATAGTGCGTATGTGCGATATAATTAGGGCCAGTCTTCGCTATTAATCGCAGTAGGACAATTGTGGGTGAACTGAGTAGCCTGCAAGCGATTATAGATAGGCAAATATTTTAACATTGAACTTTTCTGCCAAGGAGTCGAGACCAAGATGATCAGCACGTGGTTTGAAGTTGGGATGAGCTTCAAGAAATCAACGCAGACGACTACTATGGGGTGCTAAATTGTCCATAGGGCAATGGGTTGAGGAGGATGTCCTTAGTCCTACATGCAGAAACGGTGATGTACTAAAATTGGATTATTTCAATTATGTAGTTAGATTTGGCCGGGGAACTTTGTAAATAGTCATGTTTTTCTTTCTTGTTTTATAGCTGTTTTTCTTGTACCGACACTATATGTTTAAATGTCCGTTGGCGCGTGGCCAAAGTGTTTGTTGATATTTTGATTTTTCTTGAGTCATGTGTAATGTACGCGGCGTGCGTGCGTGATTTTTATCCTTGCAATTGCGGAACCCGTTACATTCGATAAATGGTGCTTTATTAACGTTAATATTTGAAATAGGAATGGGAGGAATTGATTGTAAAACATTTTGCTGAACAGGTTATTATTCATGTTAGGGTAGCCGAGTGCACCAACTTAAAAGTAATTGTAGAACACCTTCGTTCTAATTTGATAGATTTTTCTTGAGTCCTTTTCAGGTGACTAGTCACGGCATAGAACGATGGCGCTAGCATGTGGATATTATTTGTGTCTTTTATTTCAGGGTCTGTCACAACCCATACGTGTGATTAAGTGTGTGTTGATGTGTCTAGTGTGTGTTGATTCTACGTGAGGAGGGGGTAGTTGTCCTACCGCCCTTATATATTTTTGCTGCTGTTGTATTTTTTTAGATGGAAAGACAGAGTGCTCTTGGGAGACTGCTGATTCTTGTCCATATGTTTTTCTGACACACACGTATTATTGTGCTTTGGGGCACATTTCTTCGAGGTTCGACCCCATGCTCTGGGAGGTCGAGGTTATTGACACGTGGGTTGACAGACATGCAGAGTTCCACAAACCGCCCGTTTTGCCTGTGACTTATTTTGATAGGCAGTCCTATTTTGTCCGACTGAACCCTGTAAGCTTTCATGCAGCAAACCTGTTCATTGTGATGGCTAATTTTAAGCCATAATTAATTGGGGAGTTCGCCATGTGTGTAACGGATTGTTGTACCTTGTATGGATAAGAATATTGTGATTAACGTAAATGTTGGCTGTTTGCCTATTGCTTTGTTGATGACTCGATTTCATGTAATTTTGTTTGTCACACCCGTGTGGTGTAGTGGTAGAGTATTTGTAAATTTTGACAGCGGTCATTTGAGTATTTTTCTATTGGTCACGTGTTAATGTACTTGTGTTGATTTGTATGAGAAGTCCTAAGTTTTTAGGCAGTAAATGTTGCTACGGCAATTCAAGTCCAATTTCACACGGAAATTTTGTGTTTGTTTATAGTAGATTTAGGAAGTGTCGGTTTAATTTAAGTATTGTAGTTGTGTTCCCTTGTGTCGGTCTAGCTCTAGGAAATGCGGATTCGTTGTTTGAAGGGTCATTCTGGATGATAACGAATCACGCATTCAAAGTACACATCGTGATGCATGTAGAACGGCGTACGCACTTATATGGTCACTTTTGCATCTTTTATTTAAGGACGCTTGTTCCAGGTAATTAATCTCTCCAGAGATATCGCCTAAGTTTTTGGCATTTTATTAAGCGGGAGTCAGTTGGGAGTTTTTGTTGTTAATTGTTTATGTGTAAATATGGTGATTTGTTATTAAATTCAGTTGTTTTAACCCTGGCTTCACTCTTTCCTGCATGTTATTTTGTTATATGTTACCCTGCAAGTTAATGAAGCGCCCTGACAGCAACTTACGAATATGACCTGTTACGCCCCGAATCTGAGTCTCATATGCTTCTTTGCAAGGGTTCATAAAACAAAAATGGCTGCCCAAGTGGGGATTGTTGTTGTTGTTGCTTCGCTGATCTCATATTTATTTCGTTGAGAAATGATGCCAGGTCAAGCGGACATGTAAATTCAGTAAATGGAGGCGATGTTGTACCGCCATGTGCATTAGTAAAATCACTGAGTTCCTAAAGTTAGAAATATTGAACAAGGTTAGAATTTGATTTGGTATTTGTTATAAACTTGTTCTGGCGCCCACATTAAAATTAGAAATTTGCATTATTAATGAACTCAGTCAAAGCAGGAAGATGTTGCCTTATATTTGACATTTAATTGACTTCGGTTAATTGGTGTTTCGTAAATTCTGTTGGTTAGGAATTTAAAAGCAGATCACTAGGGGTTATTTTGTTGTTTGGGAATAAATGTCATTGTATTCAGTAAATTTTGTTACTGAAATTTTCATTAAATTAGAGCCAGTAATATTTAAATGTGTGACATGTATGTGCGTATAGGGCTGAAACCTTAGCCCATAACCCTGTTTTTCTCTGAATATATTTGTGTGTGTGAAATGGCGATCGTTGATGAAATTAAGGCATTGTTAGAACAGATGTCGATCCAAATGTCCGCGAAAACGGAAGAACAATTAGAACAGATGTCGATCCAAATGTCCGTAAAGACGGAAAAACAATTAAAAGAACAATTAGAAGCTCAGCGTGAGCATAGTGAAAAACAATTAGAACAAATGTCCGCGAAAACGGAAGAACAATTAAAAGAACAATTAGAAGCTCAGCGTGAGCATAGTGAAAAACAATTACTTGATATGAGCGGTAACATTTCGGTCCAGTTAGAAGTCCAGAAATTAGACACTGACAAACAATTCAATGAACTAAACCACAAATTGTCACAACAGGCGGTAACACAAACCGAACAGTTAGGAAAAATCACAAATGATATTAATCAGAGCGTTCAAAAAGTAGAGAAACTGGCGGGCGAGGTTTGCGGAAAACAACATCAAACAGTTAGGCGAAATGAAGAAATTGGAGGCGAAATTTGATAACAAATTAGTACAATTTGACGAGATGGTGGCAGATAAACTCAAGCAGATAAGAGGCAGCATGTGTCAGTAACACCGCGGGAGTGAAGAAAACCCAAGAGAAACTACAGCAGCAAATTAATTCGGTAGATAACAACGTGCTGGAATTAATAAAGGAAATAGATAAAGTCGAAGTTAAGGCTGAAACCGAGCGGATACACTTGCAGGAAAATTTAGAGGAGCAATTAGGCAGAACACAAGAGATCATAAGAAAAGAGATGGAAGGCCAGCTAATAAACACACAAGAGGTCATAAGACAAGAAGTAGGGGAGCAGCTCGTCAAAACTCAGGATAATTTGGAAGGTCAGCTAATGAAAACGCAAGAGGTTATAAGAGAAGAGGTGGGGGAACAACTAGTAAAAACGCAGGAACGGATACGTGAAGAGCTAGAGGAAAATCAGGAGAGGAACGAGGAGAAAATAAATAGCTTAAAAAGTAGGATCCGGCGAGATTGGGACCAGCAGGCTCATGCGAATAAGGAAGACAGGCTGGCAGTTTTAAAGCGAATGCAGGCACTGGAGGAAAATATGAAGTCGAAATTACAGGAACATTCAGAATTAATCATAAAAAACGAGATTAGATCGTTAGAGAATGCGACATTATTTTCAAACGAAAATATTCCGGAAAAGCAAACAAGTATTGGAAGTCCGGCAGGTTCGAAGTTGGCTGAGGACACGAGTCGGTGTCAAAGTCCCAGACTAACGACTAATGCATTCCAGCAGTACAGGGGGGAGACTTCAACTCCGCAACCGAACTTGGCACCAGCCCAAGTCATCCAAGTCATTCGGGGTAATGATTTTAAGCCCGATAAGTTTAAAGAACATTCAGGAACCACTCCCAAAGCATTTCTACGGCAATTAACTGACTACTTTAATGACCAACACATCGGCCCGGAGAAACAATTAAGACTGGTGGAGAAATTTTTAGAAGGACCTAGCCTGACCTGGTTTTTAAGTTTCAAGTACACGTTTACAGACATGAATCAATTCCGCGAGGCGTTTTTGAAGAAGTTTTGGAGTCCTTCGTTACAACAGGGGTTAAGAATGGACCTGTACACGCGCAAATACCACAGTACACATCCAACCCGTTTTTCAGAATTCTTCAGTCAGCAATTGGTAAAATTCAGGGATTTTGATGACCCGCCTAGCGAGCCGAATATGGTTCTAACCATCGGAAAACAACTCCCAATGCATATCCAACAATTATTAGTCGCAGGAAATATTCAGACCGCAGTCCAAGCCGAAGAATTACTCAGACACTTAGATGAGACGAGTATGGTAAGCCCACAGACAGGAAGAAGGAATTTGGAATGTGTCAACACGGCAGAGGTAGTTCAGGGACTCCAAAATAACCACGGCCAGGGGAACCAAAGTAAGACACAGTCCACAGGGACACAGTTCACGCCAAGAAGACAAGATTTTGACGGCCGAAACCAGTTCCATAACAACAATCAGAATTATCAGAATAACCGCGGGAGATATCATCAGAATAAGCAAAATCAAAATAATCAGTGGACGTACCAGCGGGAATACACGAATTGGAGGGGAAACCAGAGACAAGGTAGACCTTACCAAAGAAATGGAGATGGTAGATGGAGTAACGGCAGGGACTATCGCCAAGAAAACAGAGGAGATTATAGGAATAACTGGGACGAACGATATATTGAATCCCGTAAATACTTGGATCAATTAAGTAATGAAGAAGCGGAGAAGGAGAAGTGGGGGCGTGCCATGGCGAACAGACAGAGCCCAGACAACCATCAAGGAGAGGGGGCAGAGAGTTTACTGAGGCAACAGGAGCGACAGAATGATAACCGGCGAAACACATCTAATGGGGCCCGGGATAAAAAAAAAAACCAAATGAACTGAAAGGAGACAGGCTAAAAACGGAGATCGCCAGGGAGCAAGAAGAGATGATAGTGGCCAATATAGAAGAGTGGGTAGCATTCCCAGACGACTGCCTGGAGGAAGTGGTGAAGAACCGTGAAAATGTTATCAGACAGCTACCAATTATTTACGCGCATATTGGAGGTATGAGGGTGAGATGTTTGATTGATACAGGTAGCCAGGTGAGCTTAGTCACTGAAATTTCGATAAAAGAAATAGCAAGAAAACAGGCTGTTCCTATTATGCCGGTACCGCTAATGAAAGTCAGAGGTGTCATTCCTGACAAAACTATGAATTGTAAACAGCAAGCATTTCTAGATCTGGAAATATTGAACCATACTTTTTCACAAACATTCATTGTTATTCCAAAGATGAACTACAATATAATTTTAGGAGCCAATTTCATCTGCGATTTTCATGCTGTAATTGATTTACATAACAACACTGTAAGCTTCAAACAAGTAGAAGGATTGGATCATGTGGGTTTAAATATGGAAGAGAATCCGCTGGAGAGAGAGGCCAATACTTGGGTTGTTGAGGAATGCACTAATGAGGCCGGAGATAAGATCTTGAGGGGAGAGCAAGTTAACCAGACAGCAGTGCTAGAAATTGACAGCCGAGATATTTCGCAGGAACTTTGGGTGCATTTGGCGGAAGAAGAAATGGGCGGAACCAAATTCGAAATTCTACTTCAGGAGCGACTTAAGGAAGCCATCGTAGGGGAATCTGATAGAAGAAGATTGGAAGAAATTTTAAGATTACATAGAGGAGCTTTTGACACCGTACCTGGGAAAGTTTTAAATTTTCAATATGCGATGCAGGTAACAGATTGGACCCCATTTAAAAGTAAATTGTACCCGATCCCAGAGAAGCATTTTTCTCAGGTGAAGGACATTATTACTAACTTATTAGATTCTGGCATGATAAGGAAAGCTGCAACTCCTTATCTGAACGCAATATTGGCTGTGACCAAGCCAAACGGATCAATTAGGCTATGCCTAGACGCGCGAGTTTTAAATAGCAAACTGCTAGTTGAGCACGACCAAGCACCGAGGATCAAAGATGTTTTGAAAGGCTTCCGCGGGAAGAAGATATACTCAAGTGTTGATTTGACGAATAGTTTCCACCATCTTGAACTGGAAGAAAAATCCCAACTGTTGACGGGATTTTTATTCGATAATCAAAGTTATATCTGGTGTCGAATGCCCTTTGGCGTGAAAACTGCGGGATGTGCACTCATTAGAGCACTCGATAGAAATCTGACTGAGGAGGTCAAGAACTTCACCACGAGATATGTTGATGACATATTAATCGCTTCTGAGACAATGGAAGAACACTTGATAAATTTAAATAAACTGCTGGACAACCTGAGAACCATGAACTTCAAGATCAACTTAAAAAAGTCACATTTTTGCCAGAGCGAAATTTTATATTTGGGACATATAATTGATGTCGAGGGCGTGCGGCCTAATCCAGCCAAGATTGATGCTATTAAGAAATTTCCCACACCTACCAAAGTCAAACATGTTAGAGCATTTTTGGGAGTGACAGGTTTCTTCAGAGAAAATTGCCCTGGTTACACAGAAACAGTAGCGCCTATGCAGGAGATGTTGAAGAAAGCGAATCGATGGTCGTGGAACGAGGAGTGCGACAGGTCTTTTAAAGCAACGAAGGATTTATTGGAAAACTGTGTGAAACTTGGATATCCGGATTTTGAGAAACAATTTATCATTCAAGCAGATGCTTTGTTAATTGGGATTGGTGCTATGCTGTACCAAGAGGACGCTGAAGAACCCAAGAAGAAATCCTATTTGGCATTTACGAGTCGTAAATTACGGAAACATGAGAGGAACTACACAGTTACGGAACTTGAGCTACTAGCAATTCTATATTCTCTCCAACAGTGGCGCAAGATGATCTATGGTTATTCCATCATTGTTAGAACCGACCACCATGCACTGACATTTTTATTTAAGACAACAATAGCAAGTGAGAGAGTTACGCGCTGGTCCATCTACATACAGCAGTTTGACATTACAATAGAGCATTGTCCTGGGAAATTGAACGTCATACCAGATGCCTTGAGTAGAAACCCTGAGGACGGAAACGAAGTAACAGCGGAAGTTCACAATATTACCTTGACACCTAAGGCTCGTGAGTTTTTGGCAAGATTGAAGGATATTCGGAAGGAGCAAGAAGCTGACCCATGGATGATGATGATGATAACATTCTATAGGAAGGAGTTACAACCAAATTCACCGGAGTACCGGGAAGCCAGTGCTAAACAAGCGAGATTTCACTACTTGAATAACTTGTTACATAAGTACGTGGATGAGCATCATACTAAACTGCGGATCTTAGTTCCAGCATCACTACAGAGGGGATTAACTTGGCATGTTCACGAGAGCCTAGCACATATCGGCACGGATAAGACTGAAGCTACGATAGGGGAGACCTTTACTTGGCCCAAGATGAGATTCACCATTGTCGAAGTAATTAGAACGTGTGACGCTTGTCAGCGCACAAAGCCGAACAACTTTATTCTGAAACAACCTCCAAGACCACTATTACCGCAGAAACCATGCGAGATGCTCGCGATTGATTGCTTTGGTCCTTTAGTAAAAGGAAAGCGTGGATGCCGACACCTCTTGGTATGTGTCGAGGTATTTTCGAAGATGGTCGTGCTATGTCCTATTCAGAAGACGACATCAGGACAAGTCCTTAGTCGAATTAAGAACAAAGTCATTCCGATGCTTGGGAAGCCGGAATCCATTCTATCAGATCACGGTACCTATTTCACAAGCAATGTTTTTAGGCAAGGTTTGGAGAGCCTAGGAATAAAACACATATTTTCAAGTATTCGTCATCCTTGTGGAAATCCAAGCGAAAGAACAATTCGCTGTGTCGCTAAATACTACAGAGTAATGATTCCTAACGAACACAATAAATGGCTAGACAAAGTAGGGGAAATTGAGATGTGCATGAACACTACTAAGCACGAGTCGACGGGTCAAGTCCCACTGATTGTACACCACAACAGGTTGCCGGAAAGAACTTGGGACAAGATCATTCCTTGCCCAAGGGATCCATTATTAGCGCATGATTTGCGAATCCAGCGAACGAGAGAGCACATGAGGAACCAAGCGGACCGAAGGCTGAGACGGTACCGAGGAAAGAAGTTTCACCGAGAGTTACAAGAACAAGAATTAGTGCTGGTTCGTAGACCACCGATCTCCGACCCTAAGAACAAAGTCTTCGCCAAGTTCTGTCCAAAATTCATTGGCCCGTTCCGGGTAATTAAGAATCTGGGTAACAATGCCTACAGATTAGAAGAAGTGAGCACTGGTGCAAAATCTGTTTTTAATAGCGCCAATTTGAAACCGTACTACAGAAGGGAACCATTTGATGATTAGGAAAGATGATATGTGCAGAATCTGTATTGCCAAAAATTTATTTTTTTTGAAAGCAAACACTCAAATCCACGGGGAGCGCGTGAGTACGCACTTTGTTTGTAAACAACGAGCAGCTGAGACGACGGGAGTGGCAACTACGTGAGGAGAAGGGGGAGACCTAGAGAAAATATGAATGACATTCCAGCGAGAAGGGAGCACACTAATTGAGTCAGAGGGGCATACACTCGAGCAGCTGAGTGAGATTTAAAGAGATGTGTTGTTACTACAGTGGATTTTGTTTTTGAAATCCAAACCAATAAATTGTTTCGAATTTCAAAACCTTGCTGAGGATAAATGAACCCTTATTGATCTTCGATAAATAAGTATTCATATTTTTTATTATTATTACTACGGCCTAGGCAGCACATAAGGAAGTCGACTTGGATATTAGGGAGGCCAGCATTTCGTAATGATTGCAACAGAAGCTGAGTTGGTAGCTATTCCTGGGGGACGGCCAGAATTAGTCGAGTTCAAGGCCAAATTGTGCAACTACTGTACCAAAATTGGAGACATAAAGGAAGAATCACGAGGTCCTCTCAACGAACATACGATTGAATCAGCCAATCGCAAGAGACCAAGCTGTGACCACGAGGTGGACGGCGTCAGTAGTAAAAAGCGCGCGGAAGTGTGTATCTAAGGAACCGCCGAACGGATTAATCTCCGCTCGAGTAATTTGAGACGTTGGATTTATTTGGAGAAGAATGACACTAGCCCCATCTTTGTGAGACAAAAACACTGGAAGTTTTTATCCGACTCCGCCCCACTCCGCCGCCCTTGTCAGTTTCTCATAAATAGTCTGGCCTGACGCCAATCTATAACTATTCTTGTGGAGCCTTCAGAGGCATACTCCACGCCAGTTTGAAGTGTGATTTTTGACGCTCGAATTTATCTAAGTCTATTCTTGTGGAGCCTTCAGAGGCATACTCCACGCCAGTTTGAAGTGTGATTTTTGACGCTCGAATTTATCTAAAATTATTGTGTGGAGCCTTCAGAGGCATACTCCACGCCAGTTTGAAGTGTGATTTTGACGCTCGAATTTATCTAAGTTTTATTGTGTGGAGCCTTCAGAGGTATACTCCACGCCAGTTCGAAATGTGATTTTTACGCTCTAAAATCAGTGAAGCTAATTTATTTTATGAGCTCTGGGAAGCTAAAGTCGCAGCGTTTGCAGTATCGAATTTTAAAAGCTATAATACATTCTGTTCTAAAATCAACTAAATTGTGTGATCTAAATATTTCACGCCAGCGCGTGATAAACTGTAACATTCTTTTAAAGACGACGAGTTCAACTTTAAGGGGGAAGTATCGTATCACCCTAATTAGCGCTTCCCAGAACCGAAGTCCAAGACGGGACGGAAATACCGGACGAGATAGCGACTGCGAGTGCAGCCAGGATTTTGAACTTGTTAACGAGCCAGTGGCGCGGACTCGAGATGTATATTTTATGTATAAATTGTGTGTATTGTATGTGTTTTTATAGTGCGTATGTGCGATATAATTAGGGCCAGTCTTCGCTATTAATCGCAGTAGGACAATTGTGGGTGAACTGAGTAGCCTGCAAGCGATTATAGATAGGCAAATATTTTAACATTGAACTTTTCTGCCAAGGAGTCGAGACCAAGATGATCAGCACGTGGTTTGAAGTTGGGATGAGCTTCAAGAAATCAACGCAGACGACTACTATGGGGTGCTAAATTGTCCATAGGGCAATGGGTTGAGGAGGATGTCCTTAGTCCTACATGCAGAAACGGTGATGTACTAAAATTGGATTATTTCAATTATGTAGTTAGATTTGGCCGGGGAACTTTGTAAATAGTCATGTTTTTCTTTCTTGTTTTATAGCTGTTTTTCTTGTACCGACACTATATGTTTAAATGTCCGTTGGCGCGTGGCCAAAGTGTTTGTTGATATTTTGATTTTTCTTGAGTCATGTGTAATGTACGCGGCGTGCGTGCGTGATTTTTATCCTTGCAATTGCGGAACCCGTTACATTCGATAAATGGTGCTTTATTAACGTTAATATTTGAAATAGGAATGGGAGGAATTGATTGTAAAACATTTTGCTGAACAGGTTATTATTCATGTTAGGGTAGCCGAGTGCACCAACTTAAAAGTAATTGTAGAACACCTTCGTTCTAATTTGATAGATTTTTCTTGAGTCCTTTTCAGGTGACTAGTCACGGCATAGAACGATGGCGCTAGCATGTGGATATTATTTGTGTCTTTTATTTCAGGGTCTGTCACAACCCATACGTGTGATTAAGTGTGTGTTGATGTGTCTAGTGTGTGTTGATTCTACGTGAGGAGGGGGTAGTTGTCCTACCGCCCTTATATATTTTTGCTGCTGTTGTATTTTTTTAGATGGAAAGACAGAGTGCTCTTGGGAGACTGCTGATTCTTGTCCATATGTTTTTCTGACACACACGTATTATTGTGCTTTGGGGCACATTTCTTCGAGGTTCGACCCCATGCTCTGGGAGGTCGAGGTTATTGACACGTGGGTTGACAGACATGCAGAGTTCCACAAACCGCCCGTTTTGCCTGTGACTTATTTTGATAGGCAGTCCTATTTTGTCCGACTGAACCCTGTAAGCTTTCATGCAGCAAACCTGTTCATTGTGATGGCTAATTTTAAGCCATAATTAATTGGGGAGTTCGCCATGTGTGTAACGGATTGTTGTACCTTGTATGGATAAGAATATTGTGATTAACGTAAATGTTGGCTGTTTGCCTATTGCTTTGTTGATGACTCGATTTCATGTAATTTTGTTTGTCACACCCGTGTGGTGTAGTGGTAGAGTATTTGTAAATTTTGACAGCGGTCATTTGAGTATTTTTCTATTGGTCACGTGTTAATGTACTTGTGTTGATTTGTATGAGAAGTCCTAAGTTTTTAGGCAGTAAATGTTGCTACGGCAATTCAAGTCCAATTTCACACGGAAATTTTGTGTTTGTTTATAGTAGATTTAGGAAGTGTCGGTTTAATTTAAGTATTGTAGTTGTGTTCCCTTGTGTCGGTCTAGCTCTAGGAAATGCGGATTCGTTGTTTGAAGGGTCATTCTGGATGATAACGAATCACGCATTCAAAGTACACATCGTGATGCATGTAGAACGGCGTACGCACTTATATGGTCACTTTTGCATCTTTTATTTAAGGACGCTTGTTCCAGGTAATTAATCTCTCCAGAGATATCGCCTAAGTTTTTGGCATTTTATTAAGCGGGAGTCAGTTGGGAGTTTTTGTTGTTAATTGTTTATGTGTAAATATGGTGATTTGTTATTAAATTCAGTTGTTTTAACCCTGGCTTCACTCTTTCCTGCATGTTATTTTGTTATATGTTACCCTGCAAGTTAATGAAGCGCCCTGACAGCAACTTACGAATATGACCTGTTACGCCCCGAATCTGAGTCTCATATGCTTCTTTGCAAGGGTTCAATATATATATATATATATATATATATATAAATTATACATAAACTTTTGAACTGAAAGTGGTTTTGGGGTCTGGGGGATGTGAAACGCGAAGATATGTCGAAATTTTCCGGAAGTCGAAACATGGGACCCATTGCAATAGTTAGCTTTCTAATGAAATCTACCTAACAACAACAACAACATGGGCCTACTGTAGGGTGGCTGGAAGAGATAAGATGGGAACTAGAAATATTGCAGATCACAGATGGCATCATACTTAACAGGGAGGAATTCCGGCGATAGATCAATTGAACGGATGTTTAAAGTTTACAAGTACAACGTCGACCTACTGTATTTGGGTGATGTCGGAGGAACAACGGTAGACACCCAGCCAACGTATGAAGAAGTTCTGGGAAGAAAAGAACAAGAACACGATAGTACCATAGTCTTAGATTCTAAGCGGTCTATAATATTAGTCAAATTCTTTAGTAAAAGATACGAGCCTTACAGTAGTCGCATATGATGTGTAACATCTGACATGTTATCCTACCTTGAAGTTGTTACCGTTTTTATTATCCTTGACATTCATCAACACACACAAAATCTATTTATTTTTTACACTCTCATAATACATAACAATTCCAAGAATCTCTTTTTTTTTCTTCACTGCCTACTTGATATTTCTACTCTAGCACTGCCTTCTTGATACCCTGCTGTTACATCACTCTCCTGCCAGTACCTAAGTTACGTTAACAGAGACTGACTTTATTTTCTTCCCTGCCTACTTGATATTTCTACTCTCGCACTGCCTTCTTGATACTCTGCTGTTACAAAGTAATCCGTATGTGATAAACATTCCACATGCGATCCAACTGGCAGTGCGTCTTACACACTTCCGTCCGATCCACTTCCGTCCCATTTTTCAAAATCACTCCCAAAAAAATATCCAGCAACCGAGTGGAAAGATGTTAAACATCAAAAACATTATCACAAATTGTTCTTTACACGCAGTTCTTCTGGTCTTTGGCAAAACTTCGGTGGGCTTACACACGAAGCTTTGCTGGTATTCAATCACTTGTCTATATGACATTTGTTCAGTATTGCTGCCTTCTGTATTTTCTGATCTATGGTGAATGGTAGATTTATTCGGTGTAGAGCTGTTTTGAACTGTTTTGGCTTCACTCCTGTGGTTGAGATTACAAATGGGATCCCCATACCAAAGCGGTAAAACTGTTTGCCTCTCACCAAGGTAGAGCGGGTTCGATTCCCGGCCAATACATGTCAGATTTTTGAAGTGAAATACCATGTCCTGTGGTTCGAATTCCACGTTGAAAGGTGGTCTCGTGGCTTATGATCGCGATACTAACGGTCACGTTAAACTACAAGCCTTCTTCCGTAGAATTGGGGCAGATGACCTCACTGTTCCGCCCCTTAAATCTCCAATAACAAACAAACTATTCTTCTTCTTCTTTCTTCGATTCGGCCAACTAGGGACCACGTCAGTTCAACTGTCTCTTCTTCCGAGCTCTAACTACCGCCCAGTGTTCCCGCATTCGTCTCCGGTGTTGTTCTTTTCTCTCTTGGGACCACGCCTTCCCTGTCTTCAGCTTCGGCTTTTCCTGGAAACCTTTGTGCGTACGTAGTTTCTCCTGAAGTGGAACATGCTCCTGGATATCTTCAGGGGAAATTTTCATTTCACGTAGATCTTTCTCAACTTCCGTAAACCATGCCCCTTTGGTTTTCTTATCTTGAAAATACGTCAATATCCGTTTTGATATCCTGCCTGGGCTCATTCGTGTCACGTGGCTATAAAAGGCAATCCTTCTTTTTCGAATCGTGTCACTGATCTTCTCCACGTGCATGTACAATTCGTGGTTGTGACGCCGTCTGTACTCGCTGTTTTCTTTGATGGGACCCAGGATTTTCCTCAAAATCTTCCTTTCTTTAGCCTCTAGTTTTTCCATTAGACCTTTCTTGTTCACTATTAGAGTCTCAGCCGCATACAGAGCCTCTGGTCGAATAACAGTGTAGTAATGTCTAATTTTGGCGTTTAAGGATATCGATCTCTTATTGTATATGTCTTTAGTACCGACAGTAGTGGCTACGCTGGCTAACGCGCAGCATTAGGTCATGGGGCCAAGCTCTCTGCTGACTCGGTAGACGCGTGGGTTCGAGCCCCACTGTCGGCCGTCCTTGAAATGGTTTTCCGTGGTTTCCCCATTTTCAACACCAGGCAAATGCTGGGACGGCACCTTCTGACAGGCCACGGCCGTTTCCTTCCACATCCTTGCCCAGTTTCATTCACCATCATTCATTTCATCTCTCATTAACTCCTCTCATGAGGTTGGCGTCAGGAAGGGCATCCGGCCGTAAAAACCATCGCCACAAAGACTTCCATCGCATCTCATCTCCGACCCCGTTGGAAAACGGGAATAATAAGGGGTAGACATACATTGTATATGTTTTTAGTCAGGTTGTATGCCATTTCCATTTTATTAATGCGTGACATGAAGGCTTCCTTCTCTGATAGGTTAGGCTCTATCCATTCACCGAGGTATTTAAACTTTTCTGCCTTCTGAACTTTTCCTAGTCCGACCTCCAGTTCCCTGGGCGCTGATTGTATGTTTGTCATGAATTGTGTCTTCTCAAAGGAGATTTGAAGCCCAGCCTTGAGTGCTTGATTTTTCAGCTGGTTCAGTTGTTCTTCTGTCATATCAATGGAATCTGAAAAGATCACTAGATCATTATTATTGTTATTATTATTAATAATGGTGAAACATCAAAGTATTCTTCAACTTTTGTGTTATATACACGGTAGCGTACGAAACGAATAATGTCAAGCTGTTTCATACAATTGATTTAATTTACCAGAAATTACTTCTTAGTTCATGAGTCGGTCAGATCATTCACTCACATGAAGACCTTTTGCCTATGCACTGATGTCTGTCAGGCTGCCATACACTGCCTCCCCAACCGTGTTAGCAAAGGTGTCGACACTCCACCTCACCGGAGGAATTAGCCACTCAAAAACGAACAACTTTACCGAGAACGCGTGGTGAGAGGTGCCTAGCTCGATCGGGCAACGGCCTACATTTTACTTCATAATACGGAAGCG
The DNA here is from genome assembly GCA_946902985.2 of Meconema thalassinum. Classification (NCBI taxonomy): domain Eukaryota; kingdom Metazoa; phylum Arthropoda; class Insecta; order Orthoptera; family Tettigoniidae; genus Meconema; species Meconema thalassinum. The sequence continues at coordinate 492,844,820 of OX336388.2, read as the reverse complement.
ACATTTCCATAGCTTGAAAATCTGTGCCTTAGGTGAAGAGAATGAAATCCATCCCCACAACTCCTTAAAATTTCTTTCCCTGTTTTTTTTTTTCAGTCCGTGCTTATCAAGCGAGTTGCGGTGACTAACGGCCCAGCATTTGCTTCTCAGGTAACGAGGTCGTGGGAGAATTACTGTACGAGTATTATCTTATCTTCTTGAGTCTGCCATTTCATCAAATTATTCGCTACCTTCTGCCAATGGAATTTACATACCATATGGTCGCACTCAGTTAGGATTAATGCTATTGCAACAATAAGCCACCATATAACATAACATGCATGTTATATTTATTTAATTTAATTTAATTTCCTGTAACTTAATTTTATTTTATTTTTTCTTATTTTAATTTCTTTCATTTTATTTTACTTATTTATTTAATTAATGTATTTATTTACTTTGTATTATTGTCTTTTGTTTTCTGTATTTTATTTTTACTTTTATCTTGCATTTTTATGTTATTTTTTAATTTTCATTTTTTATTTTTTATTTACCGGTATATTTTTAATTTCTTATTTACTGGTATTTTTTATATATTTTTTAATTTACCGGTATATTTTTTATTTTTTTATTTTCTCCTTATTTTTGATTTTAAGTTTAATATTTTATACTTATTTTTTATTTAAAAAATATTTGTTTTTTAATTAATTAATGAACTTATTCATGTTTGCTTTTTTCTCTGTGATATTTCTTGAATCAGAATTGCCTATAATCCACAAATTATAAAGGATTTTTCAGAATATGTCAGTTTGATCAGCACCATCTCTTAATATTTGTTTACATGAATGGAAAATCATAATCATCATAATCCATATTAATTCGAAAACTGTGAACCAGTGCCATTTTGGAATACAGTACATTGTTAAACAGGTTTGATTATTGCCGCAAAATCCCGCATTACTTCATTGTCCATGTTATCTCGTGATCTAGCCAATTAATACCTATAGAATAGAATAGAGCAACCTTAGTTTCGATTCTCGGTATGTCGGAGATTGGGGCACGAGTATTATTTATTGCTTTCCATCACTTGATAGCCTACATGTGATTATTAATTACATTGATTCCCTAATAGCCTAATACAATAAGCATGCCTACTAAGTTCTTAAGGAAGGTAAAAGAATAATAAAAATTACACCATGAATTTTAAAAAAATGTTATAAAAACCCACAAATAATTCAATTGCTATTAAAATGCCTTTAACTTAGGACTTGGTCCTAAATGATATTAAGGAATACTAGAGGACCCGTGCGAGAAATCTCGCACGTTCATAAACCACACTTTGCCCAATAGGTTTATAATGAGAGACTTAAGGAGAAAGGCTGCTGTAACACTCACCGGTTATTCGATATTTATGAAATTATACGATTTGAGTAGTCATTCCTTCGATTTACTGTTTCTGAAATCCATGCAAAATGATGAAGGAAAGACCTCAGCATTTTAAAATGACATGACACAGAGGTCACAGCGACCAAAATGTGAAGTGGACAGCAATTATGGAGCGTATTTTCCTACAGCAACAGTATTTGCAAATCGCACACTTCGTACATTTTTTAAGTCATCTTTTTAAGAAATTATAGATATTTATGAAATTAGAGTGCAATTCGTCACTGCTAATGTCTATTCTCTATCATTCCAATGCTCATTTGTCACGTTCGGTCGTTTGTGAGCGCTCAGGAGGGATCTATAGGATACTACTGAAATAATATATATGATGATTAATACCTCTAAATCTACCAAAGGGGCAGATGCACTCGTAGTTCCGCCCCTTAAAACAACAATAACTAACTAACTAAATCTACCAATATTTCGTCAGTTGGCCATAGTTGGTTGTATCACCTTACATGAAACGAGTTAGGGGACATTTTTCTGTAATAAAAATGGAATGTTTAGAACAGTTGTACTATTATTTGATCTGATATTCTGTTACCCATTCATTGAAGAGAACAGCGACTGAAAGTTATTTGTAATGAAAACAGTGCCAAGGCCGCCAGAGTTTCTCTAACGTCAACATGTTGACTGCGAGTGTTTACTTTGAGCCCACTCTATTCCACCGCCTTCTTGACAGACAAATCAATCACAGCTCTTTGAACAGCAGCGCATTTCTCTCTCTGACTGCCGGAAAACTCGAGCCTATTCACAGCATCATTACTTAAATCTTTCTAAATTTATTCCTGGGAAGTTTTGTCGTTGAATTTCTCACTTCAGGCATATTTCAAGTCAATTCCCTCACGTTGCAGGATGATGTTTTTGTGCTTATAGACATTTTAACAACCTCTCAGCCCAATCACTACTAGCAGGATCTGGCTTGGTGACCACGGGACCCCAGCTGAGTCCCACAACGCTTCCACGTTTATGGAGCAGGCTCCTCTCTTCCCTGTCAACTTCCCTTGGTCAACTCTTGCTCTCTTTGAACCCCGACGATATTTGGATATTCGAGGTCTAGGGTGGTGTTTCTAAATCACTAAGCCCTCGGATGAGATCAACCGGGAAGTGGAGTACGCTCACAATAAACATTTACTTTAAGTCATATTGGCATTCAAAAATATACAACATAAGTAACATATTGAACTTAATGAAACTCGGATTTTTTAAGCTTTTCTTGAGACATCGGAGATTTAGGACAGTGCCAATACTAGCCCCTTCGCTATGGTAAATTTCTGGCTGTTTAAGGGAAGATGTACGTGAATTTCTTCAGAAAAAGTTTTTTTCTTGGCTGTCGGCCCGGGAGGTTCGGGTTCGATTCCCGCCTCTGCTAAGAAATTAAATTCTGGTCTGAGGGTTGGAACGGGGTACACTCAGCCTAGTGAGGCAAAACTGTGAAGATGATGGTTCGATTTCCACATCAGTCATCCTGGAAGTGGTTCTCCATGGTTTCTCCACTTCTACTCCAGGCAAATGCTGGAATGGTTCCTAACTTACTGCTACGGCTGCCTCTTTTCCATATCTATCAACAATTTACAAATACACACAATAGTATAGCTATCACAATAACATAGGTATCACAGAAAATATACACACACACACAAGTAGCCTACATGGGCTTATATGACCACGATATCGCAGGCCCTTGTAATGAGAAGACCTCGTCCGTTCCTCACATAGGCCCTACCCACAATCTCCCGATGGCGGTGGAAAGTATTAGTTAAATAACATAATGTGAAATCTACCATGGTATTTGGTTAATCTAGTGTCTGTTGACAGTGAATTTACATGTCGGTCCCTGTGCCCTGGTCAACGGTTTTCAGGATTATCCCTCGGCTGCTTATCAAAACTCCAACTAGGCCTACACTTCACGTTGTACGCTTTTTGGAGGTAGCGTATGGTTGGTTCCTGTATTTGCCTAAACGTGTGTGTTTACGTGTGTTTACATATACCTATACAATATTACAAGTAAAAACAAAACAAAGAAAACTATCAGGTGCACATGGTTAAATCACATTAAAAAATTCTATTCCCTCCTATTTGAATTCAGACATAACTTATTCCATTGCAGCGATTTTGGAAACATATCAGGAGGATAAGGTTCTAAAGCTCCCGTATTGAGAGCATTACATCATAGGAATTAACTATTCTATCCAATATGTAGATACACGCATAAACCTTCTAGTTCTGATAATTTGCATGTAAATTCACTTTCCTATTTATCGCAGAGAACACCTCAGTTGTTCTTCACATATTATATACAAAGTCCAATATGAAAAATCCACAGCCTGCTTCCAGTCTCCGACCAGGTCAGGAATGGAATGAATGAAGCCCACATCTAGCGGCGAGGATATGAACTGTGCCGGCTGCCGAGGCCTGACGCACTCCTCCGGGGCAATGATTAAATGAATGACAGATGAAATGAAATTATAGTGGAGAATGTTGCTGGAATGAAATGTTGACAGGGAAAACCGGAGTACCCGGAGATAAACCTGTCTGCCTCCGTTTTGTCCAGCACAGATCTCACATGGATTGACCAGGATTCGAACCACGGACCCAGCGGACAAACGATAGTTTTAGTGTGGACTGTAACGTTACAACTCTGAGTGAATGCACACAGGTGGCCTTATCTTTCATTCGCCAGAGATCTTCACTGTCAAACAGGTGCTAGATTAACCAAATATCATGCTGGATTTCACATTTTGTTATTTTACTAATGCTTTTAACCGGCCGCGGTGACCGAGAGCGCCAACGCGTGAACTTGTGCCTCGCCAGCATCGGGAGAACGTGGGTTCAAATTCCACCTCGGCCAACCTGAAAATAGTTTTCGAGGTTTCCCATTTTCACCACAAGGCAAATGCTAGGACGGTTCCTTTCAACAGGTCCATGGCCGACTTCCATCCTAAATCCCTTCCCTGACACTTGTATAACTAGGCCCAAGTTAGCGGTCACCTGGGCTATCGGCCGTGTCACCATCCCGAGTTGAATCTGCTGACTACTGTCGACCTATATACACTGACCGGCAAAAAAAGTGGAACACTTTAATTTTTTATGTAATTTCTTAATTTATTCCACTAAAATGTATCGGTTTTCCAATATTTGGATTATTCATGTAAATTTTAGATGGTTGGCTACATAAAATACCGAAACATGTTTTACAACACGCTTCAACTCACAAATTTCGTTACATTTTGCAAATCTTACAATTTTCTATTTTTTAGTAATGTTCTTTTGGGCTGGTTTTTATCAAACGTATTGACAAACAAACCAGTATTAATGTTCACTGCACTGCACGAGAACACTGGCCACTAAAAACGAGTGTTTCCACCCTTAGCGTCTATGACAGCTTGTAAACGCTCAGGCGTACTGTTCACAACTCGTCGAATGTCATCTGCCGGGATGCGATCCCATTCCTCCAGCAGCGATGTTCTCAGTTGTGCGAAGGTGGTGTGATCACGCTGTCTGACGTTCCTTCCAAGCATATCCCATACATGTTCGATGGGGTTCAAGTCAGGACTACGAGCTGGCCAGTCCTGGGTTTGAATCCCCACTTCCTGCAGATATTGTACAACACAGCGAACAGTATGAGGGCGGGCATTATCCTGTATCAGCATGAAATTCTGACCTATGAAAGGAGCAAAGGGTATCCATCACATGGTTCATCAGGATCTCTTCGATGTACCTTTGGGGATTAAGCGTCGCGTGATCGATGCACACCAACTCTGTGCGGGCCATAACGTTGATGCCACCCCACACCATAACCGCGCCACCTCCAAATGGAGTCCTGGAGGAGAAAGCAACAGGGCTGTACCTCTCTCCGCGCCTTCTCCACACTCTTTCTCTTCCATCAGGAGATCTAAGATTAAAGCGACTCTCGACAGTGAAGAGAACAGAGGCCCACGGCTCGTGGGTCCATCCCTGATGCTGCCTTGCGAAGCGAAGACGCGGCTCTCTGTGATGTCGTTCGAGTGCGGGTCCACGTGCAGGTCTCCTGGACGAAAGATGAGCTTCTTCAAACCTTCTTCTTACTGTTCGCTCACTCACTATCACATTTCTGACATTTTGCAGTTGATTTCGTGCCTGGACTGCTGTGGTATGGCGATCACGCAGAACTTGCAGGGTGAGAAATCTGTCATCCCTGGCACTTGTGCATCTTCTACGGCCTGACCCTCGTCCCCTGGCGTAAGTTTGGAGTTCTCTGTAACGTTGTACTGCACGGGGAATGCTACCGAGAGATGATCCAATGACCTCAGCAACATAACGGAAGCTGCAGCCATCCTCCACCAATGCAACTGCCTGTGCAGCTCCTTCACGGCTAAGAGGCACGTTTTAGTGTGAACTGCACATAGATAACATGCTAAAATGTATGACAATGGTTCACACGTGTTCAGCAAATGCCAGTTGTTATCCCTTGAACAACAATACACGAGCGGCAACACTCACAAACCGTAAACGCTTACAAAGCGCTTCCCGCCATAAAACCATTAAGATTGGCTCATCGAAGATCGGGGGTAATTGGTGGTAATAAACCACCATAAGAAATGTCATATTATCAATTTCTATTCATGGATGTTTCAGATGGTTGTTCTAATGCGTGAAAAGCTTTTAAAATGTGATTAAATCTTTTTCATGGCTAATTTTATACTATTTATATTACTTTTTTTAACTGTTCCACTTTTTTTGCCGGTCAGTGTATTATGTGCACTCGAGTTTGAAGGTTGTTTGTGAAGTAACCAATAGACCTACATAAAATCCAATAACATCATCATTTTCGTAGTTGTATTTTACGTTAGTTCATGTAGGTTTGGAATTTTTAATTTATATTTTAATATTTGTTATCGCAGTTGGAACACAAAAAGTGCCCGTCTTTAAGCGTGTTTCAACCATGCGTCACATTTAAGAATTATTATCTCACAAACCCGTCATCAGATCGAATCCAAATTTCAACACAATATACATTGGAAAGTTGTATAACTGGTTTATTAATCTTAAAATTTTGTGTTTCCATGAATGAAAGTTGTTATCATTTTTGTAAGGTAACTTTTTCTCAGCTCGGGGTGGTTTGAAAATGTAGTTCTTGGTCGCGTTGTAATCCTTATACATCAAAAAGGTATGCTGTATGATTGTGAAATACGTAAATTAATTCACTTATTTTATATCGGTTTGTATTTTTACGGGGAATTAAGACATGGTTCACCAGTTAGCCGCTCCGGTGAAAGCTGTACAGCGTTGCCAAGATGGGCTCCATCACGCATCATGGCGCGCCTCGCTCGGAAGTGATGGGCTCCATATCAGCAACGCTGTACAGCATTTCCCGGAGCGGCTAGCTGGTGTACCATATCTTAATTCCCCGTACAAATATAAACCGATATAAAATAAGTGAATTAATTTACGTATTTCACAGTCATACAGCATAACTTTTGGGGCAGATGACCTCGTAGTTCCGCCCCTTAAAACAACAATAACTAACTAGCATAACTTTTTGATGTATAAGGATTACAACGCAACAAAGAACTACATTTTCCAACGACCCCTAGCCGAGAAAAAGTTACCTTACAAAAATCAACTTTCGTTCTTGAACACACAAAATTTTGAAATTAATAAACCAGTTATACAACATTCCAATGTATATTGGGTTAAGATTTGGATTCGATCTGATGACAGGTTTGTGAGATAATAATTTTCATATGTGACGCATGGTTGAAACACGCTTAAAACGGGCACTTTTTGTGTTTCAACTGCGCTAAAAAATATTATAATATAATTTTAAAATTCCAAACCTACATGAACTAACGTACAATAGAACGACAAAAATGATAATGATATTGGATTTTATGTAGGTCTATTGGTTACTTCACAAACAACCTTCAAACTCGAGTGCACATAATATTTTGGTCGACAGTGTCTCCAGCTCCCATACACCTTCCTTGGTACGGCCGAGTCCTCGCAAAGTCCGTATCTGTGTTGCGGAGCTGTGAGGATAAGCGATTAAAAATAATTTAATGCTATAAAAAATGCATTACTTTATAACATACTAGCAACCCACCCCGGCTTCACCCGGGAACAGTTATGAATGCATTACGTGATAAGCGCTTTTTTCCGATGTCAATGAACTACGACCTAAATCCGTTTTACGTTTCGGCATGATGGGTTAAAATCACTGACTGAACTATTAATTATATTATCATGGAGATGCATGAGCAACGAATTCTTGCCAGACGTAATTTAAGTATGGCGAGATGCATAAAACACAAATCCCCCTTCCGTCCAATCTTAACTTGACTGTATATTTTGCGGAACGAAACGTTCACAGGCGAAATGAAGAAAAGCTGAGTTGCACTTCCAGGGAAACTCCAAACACAACCATTCTCTGAAGTCTTAACTGAACACCACTCGACAGCTTGCTGCTGGCTGTATCTGGGGTAATAGGCTCGCCCGCTAGCTAGGTTGTAACTGGGGTGATAGGCTCGCCCCTAGCTAGCTCGTAAACTGTCCCCTCAGTAATTGAATGGAGGTTATTGGAAGAAAAGAAAACGTAATAACCCTTATAGTGGGCGATGTATTAAATATAGAGATATGCTCTCCGGGACTTTTTTGTGGAACTTTTCATTCTGAACAATTTCTACACTCATAGTATATTGATATTTTGAACGGTTTGCCCAGCGCAAGCTTAAACAGCGCACGGACGCCAGGTTCTTTTTTTTTCGACTTTTTCACTGAAATCGTTACTGCTTGGTTTCATTATTTGATCATAAAAAGATTATTTTTATAGCCTCCTTCCTCGAGATATCCTTCACAGAATGGTGAAAACCGCATCAAAATCCATCCATTGGTTCAAGAGATTACCAGTGACATCCAAGAATCGGGGACTTTCTTTTATACTATTGTAAGTAGAGATTTGTGGTCTAGTACAGGATATTTCGACAATAACCTACACGAAAAATTACAACTAAACCCTCTAGTTTTTTTTATGCAAAAATATTTCCTGTGGCTTACATTCATTCATTCATTCGTTCATTAATTCATTCACTCATTCATTCAGTTTCATTTGAGACTGTTTTGGCTTTCAGCGTCCAGTCTAGTCTACAAGGCTCTGTTTGTGAACGAATCAACTTCATGATCCACCACTTAGCAGTTAGCACTGTGGTGTCCTCTGCTTCTAAACTTCTCATCTTGAAATCGTTAAACACTGAGTCTAACCACCGCTGGCTCTTAAATCTACCTATGCTTCTCACCGTTCATTATTATCCTAGGCAATTTCCTCTCCCCCATTCTCATCAAAAGGGACCACCATCTGAGTCGGTTCATACGAACAGCTTAGCCTTACGTGTTCATTTCTATCTTAGTCTTTATCTCTTCATTACGAGTATCCTCCTGACATTGCTCTCATTTATTTCCCCCCAGGGGCTTACAACTTGTGGGACGTGGGTTGCGACCACGGGATCCCAGCTGAGTCCGGCATTGCTTCCACTTACTTGTGCCGGGCTCCTCTATGTTATCTTTCCTCTCGACCACACATGGTCAACTCTTGTTCTTTTCCGACCCCGACGGTATTAGGGCATCCGAGGCCTAGGGAGTTTTTTACTTTCACGCCTTAATTAGCCCTTGTCTCATCTTTCCTGATCCCTCCTTCTTCGATGGGTCAGCCCTCTTGATTTATTTTCATTATATCTCCTGCTTTCTGCTCAAAGCCCTCAAGGAGGCAGGGTGTGTGTAGCCCCACCATTTAGGGTGCACCCTGGATTCTGCTACACCCTCAAGGGCTCATGTTTGGTGAGTTCGGGATTTGGTGACCCCAAGGGCTTCCTGAGCTGGATCTGGGTTTTCTCCTTCTTCCATTGCCTTTGGGGCGGTCCTACTCCTCTTTATCTTTCTTATCTGCCTTTCCTGGCTCTCCTTTCTTCCAAGTGCCTTAATTCTCATCTTCGAAGGATGAGGGCATTTCCTTTCCTCCTGTCTTTTGTTTCCCTTATTCTCACATTATGTATTTAGGTTTAGTTTAATTTCATTTCTTTACATTTTCACTATCACCCAAACCATTAGGGGCCGATAACCTAGATGTTAGGCCCCTTAAAACCACAATTATCATCATCATCATCATACCGACAGTAGTGGCTACGCTGGCTAAAGCGCAGCGTTAGGTCATGGGGCCAAGCTCTCTACTGACTCGGTAGACGCGTGGGTTCGAGCCCCACCGTCGGCCGTCCTTGAAATGGTTTTCCGTGGATTCCCATTTTCAACACCAGGCAAATGCTGGGACGGTACCTTCTGACAGGCCACGGCCGCTTCCTTCCACATCTTTACCCAGTCTCATTCATCTTCATCCATTCCATCTCTCATACCGACGCACAGGTCGCCCACGGGCGTCGACTAGAAAGACCTGCACTTGGCCTCTCAGGAGGCCACACGACAAAAAAAAAACATCATCATCTCATTTATTTGCCCCAGCAATTATGCTATCTTCATAATGTAGAGTGTGTTCCGACACTAGACTAATGTATTTCTTGCAGAATACAGTAGAATTGCTACTGGGAATTCGCTGCTTTGGCTTTTCTGCACCTTTACTCTGAGTATAAGCCTACTACAGTACTATCCTGCTTGCCACGGTGGGTGAGTGGTCAATGTGTCGGTCTACTAACCCCAAGCTTGCAGGTTCGCTCCTGGACGTGGTAAGTGGTTTTTGAAAGGCGGAAAAATTTACGACACCATGTCATACGATGTTGGTATGTCAAATAACCCATTTGAATTCAGTAGGCCGTGTTCATAATGGCAAAATTAATCTCGGGAGTTTCCGCCAACACAAAGTTCCTCCATTCTCTACTAGAAAGCGCTATAGTGTTCAAGGAGCTTAGATATCTAACCTCCGTGACTTTCATAATGCTGGAACAACGAAATACGACATGCAAGCTACCCTTTGGGTGTCACTGTCAAATAACAAAAGCTTGCACCCGGCCTCGAGGCCATACTATATTATTATTATTAGTACTATTCTGAGAGAACAAACCGCCCTATCATCAAAAAGCAACGCCAGAGATCATGTGGGTAGAAACCCACAAAATGCTATTTTAGCACTAAAATGAGGCATACTAGGCAAGGTACGGAGTGAGGTAGTTTGTCATTGCTTTCCTTTCCGTACTCAGTCAATACAGCAGTACCAACACTATGAATATAATCTTTCACATCACCCACAGACACAAGCTGTGCCCCGAATGCCATTAGTCAGCACCGACTATACCAGGCTGTTCCAAGTCCATGAGTTTGAGTATGCGTACACGCGAGTACTCAGCAGTGATGTTTGGAGCACGGTTGGAGAGGGACTGGGGGTGATAGCCAATACATCACTGGGCGAAGATCATAGCACAAGTCCATGCGCTTCCTGCCAGTCATGATATATCCACCGTGCAGTGACGACAGGCCCCCCCCCCCCCCAACAGTGCTGTATTGCATGTTGCAGGTTAACTCACGCAAGGCGGTGAGTACTCCACTCCACCCGGGCGAGCAGCTCAGTTGGAACAGCCTGGACTCAACCTCAGTAGCTTCCATACAGACACAGCTATGATGAGACTTGAAATGTGGGTAAAATGACACATTCTACTCTAGCCTGTGCCAACAGACAAAAGCAAATAAACTGCAGCCATCAAGCGATGGTAAACATCCCAGGTACTTAAAATGATCCACCTGGTTCAATTTAGTTCCTACTGCTTGTCATTTGGTGTTGGGTGATGTTACGAGGAATGGTCTGCCCGCTATTAGGCGACCTGTCAATTGGATTCAATCCTGTGCAATTCTTTTGGCCTTTAAAAAGCTCCACGACACGGCATTTTCAAAGAACGTCTTCGCAAACGTAGGCTATTTCTTGGTTTTCCTTGAGGTAATTTTGTAGATATTTTACTCTCTTGTGTGTCAATCATCAATCTGCCATACTGTTGCCTGTGACCAATCTATTCAAGTTGCGTAGTGGCTAGCAATCTTGGCTGTCACATCGGAGGCCCGGGTTCTATTCCCAACTCTGGCAAAAAAATCAATTTGGTCTGATGGCCTCGTGGGGCATAACTGAGGAGAGGCGGGTTCGATTCCTACTTCAGCCATCCTGGAAGTAGTTTTCCGTGGTTCCCCGCTTCTACTCCGGGCAAATGCTGAGATTGTGTCTTACTTAAGGCCACGGCCGCTTCCTACCCAAATCCTACCTCAATTATAAATACACACACTAGTACATACAACGCAGTGACACAGGTTATCAATATGCCTTGTGTAATCCGCCCTGTCAGTGCTAATAAATGTTTCGATAATTATGGCAATGATATCTTCATCAGCGTTGATAGTTTAGTAGTTTAATATGATAAAGTGAAATGGATATCTTTACAAATGTTTGATTGAAAATAAAATGAAAAGTTGACATACAAATTAAAATTTACACACTAGAAAGAAGTAATTACTAAAAATAACGTTACGAATAATACTGTTGAAATGTATAAATGATCTTTTTTCCAGAAATCTACCTTACGAAACTGCCCAAGTCACACGCCTTTAAGTTGGTTTATTAACGTAGTAATAGGAACATGTACGTTTAAAATATTTTACTTAACATCATTTCATAGTATTGACAAGGCAGATTCCACGATACCTCCCCATATTATTCTGCTAAGGTCCCATTCCAGTTTTGTACCGAAAATAAGGTCCCATTAACACTAACCTACACATATGGGGTACCTACAGGTTCAGCATAACCGATTTCGTAAGCCAAACGCACTCACTTACACTTTAAATGCCTCACAATTAAATAAATACCTTAAAAAATGTATATTTACAATGAAAGAATGCAACACGGTAACCATGGTAATAGAATCTCACAGGCCCATCTATTTCTGTAAGACGAAATGCAATTCCAATTATTACATTACTATGACAGTTTCCAGACGGTTATAAGGTTATCAGGGAACCAAATTAAGCTGTAAAATTCATCAATACTTACAGTATAATGCGCTTAAGGGGGTCAAGGGGCCCTCTAGAATTTTTTCACGCAATTTTCACGTGTGAGTGTGGTACGAAATTCTTTTTCACCCGACTATAAAGTGTCTCCGAAAACCACATTTAAAGGCTCTTAAATTAACAGTGTCTGTGATATTCCCAGAAAACTAACTTCGCTCTAATATACCTATGAAGGAATGACAAATCCCTAACCACTGCACCAGTAGCTGAATTGAAAAAGTCTGATTATTCATAGACTACCAAGGATAAATCAGTCGTAGCATTCATGATTGAGATTTTCCTAAATGTGCTCTATACAACTAAAAGATTCGCGGGCGAAGCCGTGACAGGTAATGCTAGTACATTTTATTACTATTAGTCAATACGGATGAAACTGTTAGCAATTTAACATGGTTAACGTATACAGATTATCACTCAAAGGGGGACAAAAACTGTTCACGCCCGTAGCATTTCTTGTAAGCAATACGTGTCCCCTGGGTGGTGCTAAAGAACGGTCACTCCGTGGGAAACATCTACACTAAGGAGTTTAGGCAGCCAAACAATCCCAGTGATCTCCTGGCTCAAAATATTGCTTGTTGTGTCAAAACAAGAATTCAAATAGCCCTTCTCAGGTTTTTCCAGCTAAGAACCATAGAAGGCATATGAAGATTGAAATGCCAAGTAAGTTACTACAAAGAGGAAGTTCCGTGAAGAACTATACAGCCTATTTTCATACATCCTACTCATGTTAATTGCCTCTATCAACATACAAAATTTCACTTTGAAGGTTGTGATAGATTCGTATAGACTATATTGAGAACCGTCTAAATATTTCAGATAGTCGCCAGGTTGGATTTTTATTTATGTACCATTACATGAAGATTATTGTGTGCGTGTGGTATTCAATTTTCAATCGCATGATTAGGACACGAAAAGTAAAAACGAGATTTTAAAATATAGCAAAGCTGCCATCTTGTGGTTATGAAAACAAATGAATTGAATTAGATGCCAGTGGATTAACATTTGTATAAGCATTTAACGTGCAAAATTTCACTGCAATCGTAGGATTAAATCGCGAGAAACGTCCATTTATATATTTATAGTTCGCGTCGCCGCCATGTTAGATTTGTGCTCACCAGGTCACTGAAAGTCCTATAGGTGAACTTACGTTCATAACCTCTATGAACGTAAAAAAAATTAGTTTGATTGCTGTAAAAGATCCGTAGATATTGAGAACCGTCTAAATATATCGGATGCTCGCCATTTTGGATTGGTTTATGTATAGGCCATTGAGTTATGTAGGCTACCATTAAAGGAAAATTATTGCGTAGGTTCATTATTCAAACTTTCACTTCGATCGCATGATTACGACACAAGAAATAAAAAACATAATTTTGAAATTTCGCACAGCCGCCATCTTGAGGTTACGTAAACAATTGAACTAAATTAGATGCCAGTGCATTACAACATGTAAAATCAATTACTGTACCACATTTCTCTGTGTTAGAGAGTTAAATCACGAGAAAAGTCAATTAAAATGTTTCAACTTCGCTGGGCCGCCATGTTCGTTTTGTACTTTACAGGTTTATGAAAGTTGCATAGATAAACTTGTACCAGTGCCCTTTATCTCCGTAAGAAATTTCAGGGTGATATCTGTAATTGTTTCGGAGATATAGGATGCCATTGAAATATTTCGCACAGCTGCCATTTTGAGGTTATGTAAACAATTGAACTAAATTAGACGCCAGTGCATTAAAATGTGTATAAACATTTGCTGTACCAAGTTTCATTATGTTTGGATGGTTAAATCACGAGATAAGTCTATTTAAAAGTCTCAACTTCGCTAGGCCGCCATGTTGGTTTTATAGTTGCAGGTTTCTGAAACTCTCATAGGTGATCTTCTCGTAGTACCCTTTATCACGGTACACAATTTCAGGGTGATATGAGTAATAGTTTCGGAGATACTGAATGCTGGTGAAATATTTCGCACAGCCGCCATGTTGGATTGGTGAGACACAATAAAATTTGAAGGGCACGGTCGGGGTCGGTCTGTATGGTGGTATGATCTTACCGAGTTTCAATGAAATCGCTCAAGCCGTTTAGAAGTTATTAGGGAGGGGGGACACACACCATCACACACACACGCACACACACACGGACAAAAGATGATCTCATAAGCCTATTTTTTTTAGCCTGTTTTCATTTTATGAAGAAAAAGAGGCTTATGAGATTACCTTTTGTTCGTGTGAGTGTGTGTCCCCCTAATAACTTCTAAACGGCTCGAACGATTTCAATGAAACTCGGTAAGATCATAGCACCACTCTCGCCGACCACGATCGTGCCCTTAATTTTTTTGTCTCTCACCAATCCAACATGGCGGCTGTGCAAATTATTTCACCAGCATTCAGTATCTCCGAAACTATTACCGATATCACCCTTAAAGTGTGTAGTTTGATAAAGGACACTACTAGAAGTTCACCTATGAGACATTCAAAAACCTGGTAACTAAAAAACCAACATGGCGGTCAAGCGAATTTGATACTTTTAAATAGACTTTTCTCGCGATTTAACCATCCAAACGTAATGAAACTTGGTACGGCAAATGTTTATACACATTGTAATGCACTGGCGTCTAAGTTAGATCAATTGCTTACATAACCTCAAAATGGCGGCTGTGAAAATATTTCACCGAAACTTTTACAGATACCACCCTGAAATTTTGTACGGTGATAAAGGGCACTGGTACAAGTTAATCTATGTAACTTTCATAAACCTTCAAATTACAAAACGAACATGGCGGCCAAGCGAATTTGAAACATTTTAATAGACTTTTCTCGAGATTTAACCATCTGAGCGCAGTGAAATGTGGTTACAGTAAATGATTATACATATTGTAATGCACTGGCGTCTAATTTAGTTCAATTGTTTACATAACCTCAAGATAGCGGCTGTGTGAAATTTTAAAATTAAGTTTTTATTTCTTGTTTCGTAATCATGCGATCGAAGTGAAAGTTTGAATAATGAAGCTACGCAATAATTTTCCTTTAATGATACATAACTCTATGGCCTATACATATATCAATCCAAAATGGCGAGCATCTGAAATATTTAGACAGTTCTCAATACCTACGAATCTTTTACAGCAATCGAACTGAACTTTTTTTATGTTCATAAAAGCTATGAACATTAGTTCACCTATAGGACTTTCAGTACCCTGGTGATCACAAATCCAACATGGCAGTGACGCAAAGTATAAATATTTAAATGGACGTTTCTCGCGATTTAACCATCCGAGTGCAGTGAAACTTTGTACTGTAAGTGCTTATACAAATGTTAATCCACTGGCATCTAATTTATTTGAATTATTTTCATAACCACAAGATGGCAGCTGTGCGAAATTTAAATCTCGTTTTTACTTCTTGTGTCCTAATCATGCGATTGAAGTTTGAATACCACACGTACACAATAATCTTCATGCAATAGTACATACATAAAATTCCAACATGGCGACCATCTGAAATACTTAGACGTTTCTCAATATCTACGAATCTATTACAACAATCAAACTGAAATTTTGTATGTTGATAGAAGCAATTAACATGAGTAGGATATGTGAAAATAGGCTGTATAGTTCTTCACGGAACTATTTGTTTCATAAAATGAAAATAGGCTAAAAATACTATTATAAAATGAAATCGAATATTTGTATATAGATTTATGTAGATAGTTGTACTTTGGTTGGTTGGTTGGTTGTTTGGTTCCTCAGTTTAGAGGCTGCGACAACGCGGTCATGTAGCCCCTTGTACTTTGGATGTGTGTAGAATCTGTCTGATACCGATGTTAATTTTGATGGCTGTATTAGTGTGTGTATCTGTTTTTTAATTCAAGTAAGGACTGCAACTTTGAATTTTTCAAATAGTTCCTACTTTTGCCGCCAAATGCCACCGTCAACGACTACTAGGCCTAGTTCAGAACTTAGCTACTAGACGCCACTGCAGTCGGCTCTTGGCAACGAACAAAGGAACCTAAGAGCGTTGTTTTCATTCTTAACCTATACAATTTAGCTTCACACAGGTGTAGTTCGTGGAAGGTTCTTTAACATTCCATAACTCTATGACATGGGACTGCCGGCTTTACTTCCCCTCCGAAGGAAGGCATACTGAGAGATTTTTAACGCTTTTAAACAATCCGACGGCTTCGGCCGGGTTTGAACCCGCTATCTTGGGCATAGCAGCTCAGCATGCTAGCAACTACGCCACCGAAGCCGCCATATAGTTGTACTTTAATAGCTGGAATTTATTTCAAATTTCATGTATGTGATAATTTAATGTTTTAATGTGCCATACGCTAAATAAATAATAATCAATAAATATCAGTCAAATTCCACACACATCCCCAAAATAATCAACAACAACAAATATCTATTCAACTGTGATACACTAACCTATTTTTTTAGTACAGTCGGAAGCTGCTGATGAAGTGTGCTACGTTCTTCGTAAAATGTCCAAAATTTCTTCTCCTTACACTACAATCCCCTAACTAATGAAATAAAGAAAAGCATAATGTCTTTCATTCAGGACTGTGCAAGCCTCAATGAGCGATATCTCAATCGTGTACAAACCGCTCTTGTTGTGAACATCTTTCCTTGTCTGAAAATTAATACCTCATAACTATCGATTTTTTTCCCCATAAAAATACACATGTTTCTTTTGTCTTCACTGTATGTTTACGTGCGCAAGTTTGCAAGCAAAGCGTAACGTGTTCCATGGCCTTCGAATATCCTGTTGAACCTCTATTGATAATGCAAGATGGCATTCTAGATTATCTTAAATGTTGCAATAAAACTAGAAACTGACGTACAAGGTCTAAGATATGGCACTATTTACTGCCGTAAATTATACTTGACTCTGGCCAACATGTTAAAAACAAGAAGTTCCGTCACGAACTAAAGAACCTACTTTTCTTAAAATGTAAGATTCATGCCAATGATAAATCTATAAATATGGATCTATCTAGAATAATGACGAAATTAAGTTCGTAATATAGAAATTTCAAATTAGTTCGAAATACTGTATACCTGGCATAATGTAGCCTGATGTAGCCTAAGCACTACAGTTGGCAGGCCTGGTGACTGAATATATCCTTAGTTCCATCTCTTAAGGTACAGATACAAAATTTGGTTGAAGTCCAATGGATAGCATGGACGTTACATCCAGTTAAACATTGGATATAACAGCACGTGGAAAATCATGTTGGCAACAATGTCATGCATGTGTTGGTCAGAAATAATCTGAAATAATACGATCTAGTGTTGTGCCAATTTTGATTGAAATCCATTAGTTACATGCATTTTAAAATTGGACCTATCAGCAGGCTTAGAATCATGTTAGCAGCACTAACCTATATTAGTTACTCCAAATTAATATGGAATGCCAGGTACTATACGTGTGCAAAGCTTAGAGCTATTGGCTTGCATACTTTCCAATATATTGATATTAGTGTAACAGAAATAGAGACAGCATTTATTAATAGTTGGCAGCCCTGGTTGCCCTTACGTATACGCATAGTCATATCTGTTATGGTACACATAGCTCATACGAAATTTGGTTGAAATCCAAATGATAGTATAGAAAATACATGTATTTAAATTTGGACCTGTCAGCAGGCTTAGAATCATGTTGGTAGCACTGAGGTATATAAGTTACTCCAAATTAATATGGAATGTCAGGTACTATACGTGTGCATAGTTTAAAGCTGTCGGCTTGCATACTTTCTGATATATTGGTATTTGGATAAAAGAAATTGAGAGCATTTATTAACAGTTGGCAGCCCTTATGGATCTTAAGAATACTCACAGTCATATCTGCTTACGTACACATAACCCACACAAAATTTGGTTGAATTCCAATTGATAGTGTAGACGTTATATGCATTAAAAAATTGGACCTATCAGCAGGCATAATCATTTTGGAACACTGCCATGTATGGCCTCTTGGAAATTGAACTGAAATATTATTATATATACGTGTGCCAATTTTGAAATAGCTCCCATTAATAACTTCCAAGATATCCAACATGGAGCTCAAATTTCAATTGTGATTTTTCAGCAGTTGGTAGCACTGACATCATTTTCAAATACGGCATTGAGATATTCAGGTATAGATCTTTACTCCTACCAAATTTTGTTTCAATTGCTGCAGCCGTTTAGGAGTTGATAGGGACACACACACACACACAGCCAGACAGACAGAGGGACAGACAGACAGACAGAAGGACAGACAGACAGACACATTTGCCCGGATCGATCTCATAAGTCTACTTTTTCCCCCATTTTTTTGCAAAATGTTAAAAGTAGGCTAAAAATTCTGATAAGAATATAGCCTAGCTATCGGTACATCTTTTTACGCCTCTTTGACTATTGGGGCCGATAACCTAGATGTTAGGCCCCTTAAAACAACAATTATCATCATCATCATCATCTTTGACTATTCCTTCACCATGTTTATAAGGTCTGCGTTCAAACAAGGCCTAAGCAGTATACACAGTGTGTCTTTTGTGCCACTTATTAGGGAAGAAAATAACGTGTGTATTTTAAGTAAATATTGCTTCGAGAGAGTCCGTCATTTTGTGTAGGCTAAGGATAGGTCATGCAAGATCCACCCACTCGTATTAATACCTAATGAGAAGGGAAGACCCACCACTTTGTACCTGTGGTGCTGTATTCGCCGTGGCCCATATTTTAACCGAGTGTGTGGATCTTGCTGACTTACGAAGAAACCTTGGTTTGCAGATGACACTCAAGCTTATATTAGCCGATGACGTGATGGCTGCTGACCACGTTATCCGCTTTATAAGTGAGAGTGGGTTAGGGTCAGCAATTTACATTTTCCAGTGTACAATTACTCAAAGACTTGTTCTTTTTCACCGTAATTTTTGTTTATATTATAACTTTTAGTTTTTTAAAAATCAATTTGCGGTCTTTTTAAATTTAGGTGTCCATCTCTAATTTTTAAATTCCATTCCAAATTTGCACACTTTAATCAGTGTTAAGAGGGGCAGACGACCTCGTAGTTTCGCCCCTTAAAACATAACTAACTAATTAAAAACTTAATCCTTTCTAGGTATATTTTAATCGTATGAAATATAGCCTAATATGGTCAACTTTTGTCTATCTGTCGTTCTGTATGTGGTTCCGCCTTCCCCTATAAGTTTTTAAAATTGCTGGAGATATTTTAATGAAGTGTAGTACGGTATGACTTACTACTACCCGTCTGATCCCGACCACACCGCTTTCATTTCGATACGTGCCACCAATTCAACTTGGTGGCCGCACGAAATATTTCATTATTACTTAGTGTCTTCGAAACTATTGTAGTAATGGTGATAGAGGACTAGAACGTATTTACATTTATGTGACTTTCAAAAATCTGATAAGCACAAAAACAGCGTGGTGGCTGCTTGCATTATAAATATTAAAATGTACTTTTGTGGCGATCTAAATAATCAAGCACAGTGAAACTTGGCGCAGTGAATCTTTAATTATAGTTTAATATATTGGTGTCTAATGTTGCTGCATTGTTTTCAAAACTCAAGATGGTGGATGTGCGAAAATTTAAAAACATTCTTGTATTCTATTCAAGTGATATGGCTTAGATTTAATAAATTATATCAGGCACGTTCATTCTCATAGTAGTACTAGCAGAAGCATCCGTTCTTCGAACGGACGTTATCAATTGAGCTATTGTTGCAATGGTTAGGGGCTTGCCATTCCTTCATCAGTCTATCACAGCGAAGTTTGTTTTCTGAGAATATTACAGACACTGGAGGTTTTCGGAGACCCTTCATAGGCTCCCGAGATTTATTTCGTACGTTGAGGGGCTCAGAATAAGCTTTGGTTGTTCTTCTAGGATAAATTTTATATTTTGGATATTTTAGCATGTATTTTGAAAAAATATTCCCCTTTTGATGAGAAGTTCGGTGAAGAGTTATATAAATGATTGGTGTATTGCCTCTAATGGATACCATACCTAATTTTACGATGCCCCAAACAGCCGAACACGAGTTATAGTTGTACAGAAAGATACACAGTAAGAAGGTGCCTTCTCCTGTATGTGTAATTGTATTTTTAGCCTACTTTCGATTTTTGCAAAAAATGAAAGTAGACTTATGAGATCAACACAGGGCGAAAAAAGTGTGTCTGTCTGTGTGTGTGTATGTGTGTGTGTGAGTCTGTGTGTGTGTGTGTGTATGTGTGTGTGTGAGTCTGTGTGTGTGTGTGTGTGTCTGTGTGTGTGTGAGTGTGTGTACTCTGAATGTCTGTCCCCCCCTATCAATTCGAACACGGTGAATGCGAATTGAACGAAATTTGGTACAAAGGTAGCACTAGCAAAGGACACCTCAGTGTCATGTTTTATATCGCCGCCATCTTGACGGAAACGTAATGGCGGCCACACAAATGTTCAAAGCTTAAATCAAATTACAACTAACCTAATCATCCGATCTCTACCAAATTTTGCAACAACATACCTTTATGGGGGGAGCATCCTTTGACCAAACCAATAGGTCATCAGTGTAATAGTTTGCGGATGGCGGCCATCTTTGTGTGAAAATCGATTCCTCCTATTAATTCGAACACGGTGCAACCGGATGGATCGAAATTTGGTACAGAGGTAGTACTAACAAAAGGTACCTCAGTGTCATGTTCTATATCGCCGCCATCTTGACGGAAACGTAATGGCGGCCACACAAATGTTCAAAGCTTAAATCAAATTACGACTAACATAATGATCCGATCTCTACCAAATTTTGCAACAACATACCTTTATGGGGGGAGCATCCTTTGACCGAACTAATAGGTCATCAGCGTAATAGTTTGCGGATGGCGGCCATCTTTGTGTGAAAATCGATTCCCCCTATTAATTCGAACACGGTGCAACCGAATGGAACGAAATTTGGTACAGAGGTAGTACTAACAAAAGGCACCTCAGCGTCATGATTTATATTGTCGCCATCTTGACGGAAACGTAATGGCGGCCACACACATTTTCAAAGCTTAAATCAAATTACGATTAACCTAATCATCCGATCTATACCAAATTTTGCAACAACATACCTTTATGGAGGGAGCATTCTTTGGCCAAATGAATAGGTCATCAGCGTAATAGTTTGCGGATGGCGGCCATCTTTGTGTGAAAATCAATTCCCCCTATTAATTCAAACACGGTGAAACCGAATGGAACGAAATTTGGTACAGAGGTAGCACTAGCAAAGGGCATCTCAGTGTCCTGTTTTATATTGCCGCCATATTGACAGAAACGTAATGGCGGCCACACAAATTTTCAAAGCTTAAGTTAAATTACGACTAACATAACCATCCGATCTCTACCAAACTTTGCAACAACATACCTTTATGGAGGGAGCATCCTTTGACCAATCTAATAGGTTATTAGCCTAATAGTTTGCGGATGGCGGCCATCTTTATGTCAAAATTGATTCCCCCTATTAATTCGAACACGGTGGAACCGAATGGAACGAAATTTGGTACAGAGGTAGCACTAGCAAAGGGCACCTCAGTGTCATGTTTTATATCGCCGCCATCTTGACTGAAACGTAATGGCGGCCACACGAATGTTCAAAGCTAAAATCAAATTACGATTAACCTAATCATACGATCTCTACCAAATTTTGCAACTACATACCTTTATGGAGGGAGCATCCTTTGACCAATCTAATGGGTCATTCGCCTAATAGTTTGCGGATGGCGGCCATCTTTATGTCAAAATTGATTCCCCTATTAATTCGAACACGGTGGAACCGAATGGAACGAAATTTGGTACAGAGGTAGCAATAGCAAAGGGCACCTCAGTGTCATGTTTTATATCGCCGCCATCTTGACTGAAACGTAATGGCGGCCACACGAATGTTCAAAGCTTAAATCAAATTACGATTAACCTAATCATCCGATCTCTACCAAATTTTGAAACTACATACCTTTATGGAGGGAGCATCCTTTGACCCATCTTATAGGTCATTCGCCTAATAGTTTGTAGATGGCGGCCATCTTTGTGTCAGAATCGATTCCCCCTATTAATTCAAACACGGTGAAACCGAATGGAACGAAATTTGGTACAGAGATAGCACTAGCAAAGGGCATCTCAGTGTCATGATTAATATCGCCGCCATATTGACAGAAACGTAATGGCGGCCACACAAATGTTTAAAGCTTAAATCAAATTACGACTAACATAACCGTCCGATCTCTACCAAACTTTGCAACAACATACCTTTACGGAGGGAGCATCCTTTGACCAATCTAATAGGTCATTAGCCTAATAGTTTGCGGATGGCGGCTATCTTTATGTCAAAATTGATTCCTCCCATTAATTCGAACACGGTGGAACCGATTGAACGAAATTTGGTACAGAGGTAGCACTAGCAAAGGGCACCTCAGTGTCATGTTTTATATCACCGCTATCTTGACGGAAACGTAATCGCGGCCACCAAAATGTTAAAAGCTAAAATGTAATTATGACCAACCTAATAATCTAGTCTCTACCAAATTTTGCAACACCATATCTTTATGTGGGAAACATATTCTGACCAAACTGCAAGAACTTCAGCCCGATAGTTTGCAGATGGTGGCCAAGTATGTGTGCAAATCGATTCCCCCTATCAATTCAAACACGGTGAAACCGAATTGAACGAAATTTGGTACAGAGGTAGCACTAGCAAAGGGCACCTCATATTCATGTTTAATATCCCTACAGCACGTTGTATTTCAACAAGCTACTACAACCAATATTCAATCATACTTCTTGAAAAGGACAAAGAGTTATAACAATACCCATGCATTTAGGAGAAAGTAGGCTATATGTTCTTTACTGAACATCTTGTTCAATATCGGGAATGGGGCAGGTGCCTCGTAACTTTAAATAAGGTACTATCTTGGAATTTGTCTGGACGAAGTGAGGAAAAATCCGGAGAAAAACAACATTCAGGATAGTCGGTGTCAGCACCGTGATTTCAACCTCTGATCGTCGGACATAGTGAAGCAGTCCATCGTGGTCTGGGTGAAGGATTTAACGTGCACGGCTACGCTGGAGGGCGAGAGAGACAAAAGGTTTAGGTATCTGGTGATGCGGCAATTTCTCTTACATTTTAAAACGAAACTAATTTTGCAGCAGTGTGGAGTCACTTATCAATCTATGAATATAACAACTTATTCTCAATGAAGAGCAGAGTGGGTTTGCTATTACATTTTGAATACTCAATGGTTTCCGTGTTATTTTTTTCGGCAACGGGACATAGGAATAAAAAGCCGACCGTGTTTGGAAACGGTAAACGTGAAGAGAATAGAAACACGAAATCTACGCATTGAATGAATTTCGCCTTAAGGGGCAGAGATGAAGCTATCACAGTGTCACGCCACGGAATAGCTGATGGCGTTATAGAACTCGATGTCCATTTCAAAAGATTGTTATCCCATGCAAATTAGTTAGGTGTTAAAGTGTGTTATTCACTAGGCTCGCGTGGTGACTAAAAATATATTGTGAATTTCAGGTCAATTTCAGAAAACTAGATTTGTATTTAATGTAAACTCGTTAGACTCAACCAAAAGTGTCTGAGAAATCAACCAACATGTTAGGGAAGCTTGATATTTGCTAATCAAGGGAGTGTACAAATAATTGCAGCAGAGTATTCGCTTGTATTCGCTTCAACGTGGCATGCGTGTATTAAAAAAAACAGTTTAACTTTGAAATTATAAATGCTTTTCAATCGGTCAACACGATTGTACCCAATTGAAACGGGTGTTAGTGCCTACGGTCGACCAAAGTATTATGTGCACTCGAGTTTGAAGGTTGTTTGTGAAGTAACCAATAGACCTACATAAAATCCAATAACATCATCATTTTCGTCGTTCTATTTTACGCTAGGTCATGTAGGTTTGGAATTTTTAATTTATATTTTAATATTTTTAATCGCAGTTGGAACACAAAAAGTGCACGTTTTTAAGCGTGTTTCAACCATGCGTCACATTTACGAATTATTATATCAAAAACCCGTCATCAGATCGAATCCAAATTTTAACACAATATACATTGGAATGTTGTTTAACTGGTTTATTAATTTCAAAATTGTGTGTGTCCAAGAAACAAAGTTGTTACTATTTTTGTGAGGTAACTTTTTCTCGGCTCGGGGTGGTTGGAAATTGTAGTTCTTGGTTGCATTGTAATCCTTATACATCGAAAAGTTATGCTGCATGACTGTGAATTACGTTAATTAATTCACTTATTTTATATCGGTTTGTATTTCTACGGGGAAATAACACATGTTTCACCTGCTAGCCGCTCCGGCAAAAGCTGTACAGCGTTGCCGAAATGGTGCCCACACGCATCATGGCGCGTCTCGCTCGGAAGTGATGGGCTCCATCTCAGCAACGCTGTACAGCTTTAGCCGGAGCGGCGAGCTGGAGAACCATGTGTTCTTTCCTCTTACAAATACAAACCGATATAGAATAAGTGAATTAATTTACGTATTTCACAGTCATACAGCATAACCTTTTGATGTATAACGATTACAACGCAACCAAGAACTACATTTTCCAACCATCCCGAGCCGAGAAAAAGTTACCTTACAACAATGATAACTTTGTTTATTGGACACACAAAATTGTGAAATTAATAAACCAGTTATACAACATTCCAATGTATATTGTGTTAAAATTTGGATCCGATCTGATGACGGGCTTTTGAGATAATAATTCTTAAATGTGACGCATGGTTGAAACACGCTTAAAAAGTGCACTTTTTGTGTTCCAACTGCGATAAAAAATATTAAAATCCAAATTATAAAATCCAAATCTACATGAACTAACGTAGAATAGAACGACGAAAATGTTGATGGTATTGGATTTTATGTAGGTCTATTGGTTACTTAACAAACAACCTTCAAACTCGAGTACACATAATACTTTGGTCGACCGTAGTGCTTTGGTATTTTAACAGCTGTATTGGCAGCCTTTTTGGCCTACTTTTGATTTTTGGAAAACTGAAAGTCGACTTACGAGATCTACACGGGCCAAAAATTGTCAGTCTGTCTGTGTGTGTGTCTGTGTGAGTTTGTGTATCCCCCCCCCCCTTTATCAATTCAAACACGACGAAACTGAATTGAACGAAATTTGGTTCAGAGGTAGCACTAGCATAGGGCACCTCAGTGTCATCTTTTATATCGCTGCCATCTTTAACAAAACTGAATGGTAGCCACCCTAACGTTCAAAACGTAAAATCAAGTTACGACAAAACTAATCATCGGATCTCTACCAAATTTGGTAACAACATACCTTTAAATGGGTCACGTCTTGCGGGCAAACTGCAAGGTCATCAGTCGTATCATTTCAATAAGGCGTTCGTGTAAATTATTCGAGCTTTATAACCCATGGGCTACCTCAGGACCCACCAATTCCAATTATCAAGCCGAGGGTGGTTTAAGCTATCTAAATGGCGTGACCCGTTAAATATTACAATTTATGATTATAATATTATACTATACTGTCAGTAGTGCCCTGCTTCGCCCGGTGGATTTATTTGTTTTATGGATGATAATGAATAATACTACAGACTGGAGCGCTCAAGGAGAAGGATATTGCAGCTGATAACCTCAGTACACTGCACGAACACCATCGCCCTTATACAGAGGCATACTATTGTCATGATGATAACTGTTTTAAGGGTCCTAAGGAATCATTTTGCACTAATTACTCCCCGTGACTGCAATTTATAAGCAGCTTGCAATTCTGCACCAGAACACTGGTAAGGGTGACGTGATGCAGCCCGCATTGCCTGGCAACAATAGACTTAGGTATTATTGAAGCTGTTTAGGAGCGCTTGTTTTTCCGATTTACTGAACAAAAATCAATCTTTAAGGCTAGCTGACAGGAGTAGCATAATGCCACATAGCCTAAACTACACACATCAAAAAAAGTTTTGCATCACCTCGGTTCCCAGATCTCCGGCATATAGACGTTGACTGTGTATATTGTATCAAAGATACAGTCCCTTTGACTGTTCATAGATGTCACTAAAACTGCTCAAAGATGTAAACAACCATGCATGAGCAGGGCCTATTAGACGGAGGGGGTACGACAGCCGATCAGTTCCAGTCATTCCACCAGGACGAAGGTACGCTGCTCATGTTGTCTGTAGTTCTACCATGCCTAGAAGGTCAATACCGCAGTTCGATCGCGTCCGCATTGTTACTTTGTGTCAAGAAGGGCTCTCAACAAGGGAAGTTTCCAGGCGTCTCTGAGTGAACCAAAGCGATGTTGTTCGGACATGGAGGAGGTACAGAGATACAGGAACTGTCGATGACAGGCCTCGCTCAGGCCGCCCAAGGGCTACTACTGTAGTGGATGACCGCTACTTACGGATTGCCGCTCGGAGGAACCCTGACAGCAATGCCACCATGTTGAATAATGCGTTTCGTTCAGCCACAGGACGTCGTGTTTCAACTCAAGCTGTGCGCAATAGGCTGCATGATGCGCAACTTCACTCCCGACGTCCATGGCGAGGTCCAGCTTTGCAACCCCGACACCATGCAGCGCGGTACAGATGGGCCCAACAACATGCTGAATGGACCCCACAGAATTGGCATCACGTTCTCTTCACCGATGAGTGTCGCATATGCCTTCAACCAGACAATCGTCGGAGACGTGTTTGGAGGCACCCTGGTCAGGCTGAACGTCTTAGACACACTGTCCAGCGAGTGCAGCAAGGTGGTGGTTCCCTGATGTTTTGGGGTGGCATTATGTGGGGCCGACGTACGCCACTGGTGGTCATGGAAGGCTCCGAAACGGCTTTACGATACCTGAATGACTTCCTCCGACCCATAGTGCACCCATATCGGCAGAATATTGGAGAGGCATTTGTCTTCATGGACGACAATTCTCGACCTCATCGTGCACATCTTGTGAATGCGTTCCTTCAAGATAACGACATCGCTCGACTACAGTGGCCAGCATGTTCGCCAGACATGAACCCTATCGAACATGCCTGGGATATGTTGAAAAGGGCTGTTTATGGACGTCTTGACCCACCAACCACTCTGAGAGATTGACGCCGAATTGTCGTTGAGGAGTGGGACAATGTGGACCAACAGTGTCTTGATGAACTTGTGGATAGTATGCCACGACGAATACAGGCATGCATCAATGCAAGAGGACGTGCTACTGGGTATTAGAGGTAGTGGTGTGTACTGCAATCTGGACCACAAATGCTGAAAGTCTAGCTGTATGATGGTACAACATGCAATGTGTGGGTCTCATGAGCAATAAAACGAGCTGAAATGTTGTTTGTGTTGATCTCTATTCCCTTTGTATTTAAAGGTTCCGGAACTCTTGGAACCGAGGTGATGCAAAACTTTTTTTGATGTGTGTATTAATCTTGAATGTGGCTATCATATACAAAAAGAATGTTTTGAATCCGACTGGTAGTTCCAGAGATTAGCGCGTTTAAACACACAAACACACTCTTCAGCTTTATTATATTAGTATAGATGAGTGACTTAGAAGAGCTGAGCCGTCTCTGTCACATGGCAAGATAGCAGCTGACCTCTTGTGCCTGTCCTATATTTCAGTAGTTTGAGTATGTTGTACGCGATATAGCCTACTGATAGAAATAATATAAACTTTGTATGAAATTATTTAATAAAATGAAGATGTACTGCAGTGAAGAAATCGTTTATTTAGGACATTATTTGCTAACACGTTGTAGGTCTACAGTATGTAAGTCGGTTAATAACACGAGGTGTTACGGACATGCTGGGCTCTGTGATATAGTGTTTGTCTCTCACGCTGTCGGCTGGGGTTAAAAACCAACCATAGTTACCTTTTTTTTTAACTTGAATTCTTTTATATTTATTGTTTTATAACGACTCAGACTATATAAAATTAAGCGTTATTGTCATCCACAGACTTTTTAATGTCTCTGTACTGTGCTGTCCTCTTGCGGGTTACGTGGGTAATTGTTCCAAACATTCTGCTTCGCAAATATTTTGCCTCCTAAAGTATGTTGCAATCTTGTAATAATTCAACTTTTAGCCATGACCACGCTCCGATTACCTTTAAGTGAAGTAAAGAAGAGCGCGCAGTTCCTTGTATAAGAATGACGGAAGTCGATCCTTGCTTGCTAATGGCTCCTACCAGGTTCTTGAGTTATCACAATATGTCAGATATGTCCTAGCCAGGAAAACCCTTCTGATTGAGGACTTAAGACTGCAAATGCAACTGCAGCAAACTCGGGCTATTAAGAGAACTAGGGGATAAAAGGGACTTGATCGTGGAAAGTTTCTGCACTACCGATGCTATGGTACATAAGGACAGGATGAATGAGGAATACACCTGATGACGCGGTTTTCATCATCATATTTGTGCCAGGAAATCTTTCCACCAAGCCAATCAGGAGTGTATATTGTGTTCTATGCAGTGAACACGCGATGAAGTGCATGAAAGGAAGAGTATCACTAGCTAAAATTTGCTCTTCTTCACTTACTGTACCTATCATATAATGTAGGCCTACAGACATTGCACATTGAGTGCAATACATTTATTATTATATATTATTCTCAAAAGTGTACGAAATCAAATATAGGAAGTGTTGTCGTTTGAGAGTAATTTGCAGTTGATTCGCATTTTGAAAACAAAGTGGGTGGGAAACTTGCTTTAAATAAAGTTGAGAACATGCCAGACACTGAATTAAAGAAAATAAAGTTTCATGTATTTATTTCATAGAAATCTAGAATTCTATTTGCTTATATTGCTGCTAGGATTTCGACTAGAACAAGAAAAGCAATTCGATTGGTTGTTCTACTAAATCTTCCTTGAAACCTGCTGGGAAAATGCCACCTTTTCAATTCCGTGAGTTGCGTAAAAGTTATCATGAAAGGCAGAACCTTGCATAGAAGGTACAATTCTCACGGGAATAATGGCGTCTTTACCTGCGTGAATACGCGTACTGGCAGAAGCTTCTATGTCCACGAGTGTCGAGATACAGGCTTTAGGACCAAATCCCCGGTGCCGTAAGAACACTTGACATTGCGTTACGTAGTTGGTAATAGGTCCAGTAAGCACCGTAATGAGTGGCAATAAGGAAAATTATTAGCATAGTATAACGTACAATACACCAAGTTGCATTTCAACAAGCTACTACAACGATCATTCAATTATAGTCTACTCCCTGAAAAGGACAAACAGTTATAACTATACCGATGCATTTAGGAGAAATTAAGCTATATGTTCTTTGCTGAACATATTGTTGGGATTCTGTCATATATCGTAAATATCTTCACCCGCACAAACGTACACATAGAGTGAAACTGCTCATATATATATATATATATTGGTGATATTTATCAATAGAAGAAGTAGAACACGAGATTCCTAATTTGCGGGGGTTGGGGCAATTCTGCATTAATCGATATCATATTAATTTTGGGAACATACTGCATGACGTGAATTTGTTGATAAATGAAAGTATAACAGTAATGGAATGATGGAAGAAAACAAAATTATATTCGACAAATAAAATATGAGAACACTAGTCAGAAAGTGCATTACATCACACATTCTGTTGAGCTAACCAGCTAACATGAGTGCAATTGTATTGTGCTTTTACCTTCATTGCCGTAGTGAGTGATTTCCATTTTATTTGGTATGATTTAATTCCAAGTAATATGTAATCTTGCAGTATATCTTCCGTATACTATTACAATAATCCACTTTCAATCAACTCACCTCTGTTATCACATATCGTATATCATTGCGCTCCATAGAATACCAACACCAACCAAGGACATGGATAACATAACCAAAAGTATGCGTAATTCCATACACTAAAAGGTCCGTACACAGCCATCTATATCATACACAATTTCCAATCTATAACGCATTAGTTCGACATGGTCCGTATCGCTACTTAATGCCATAGTTGAAGTACATCGAGAGCTGCTAAGTAACAGCGGATCCAGTCTTCCAATAAACCTTCTTGTCAAATAACCACTCCGAGTGAAAGGAATGCCTTCATATCAATGACGTTACACACCGTAGTGATGCTTTCTTCATCATGAACTTAAGCCCATCAGTCCATAGCCTGGCTGCTTATTGAAAATCCCTAAATTTGCACTTTCGGAACAAATTTACATAATTTAAAACGTACATGTCCCTTTTACTTATAACTAACTTAATATACGAAGCACGTCCAGAAAGTAAGCTCCGTTTGGTAATAAAATTGAATTGTGTACAGATACAGAAAAATTATTTATTGCACAACATTCTACACCTCATAAACTACTTTTCCACATAACTGCCGAAATTTTGCAGGCATTTGTCATAGCGTGGCTTAACTTTTTGGATACCTTCTTCATAGAAGTTTGCCGCCGACCCGTAAACGATAGTGAAGACTCCCCTGTAAGATATACTACTGTTTGGCCATCACTGTTAGGCAAATTGCGTATGTGGTCAGGAGAACTCCTAAACATACGCAGTTCTCCTGGTAAGCACGCAATTTGCCTAACAGTAGTGACCAAACAGTAGGATATCTTAAGGGGAGTCTTCACTCTCGTTTACGGGTCGGCGGCAAACTTCTATGAAGAGGTATCCAAAAACTTGTGCCACGCTATGACAAATGACTGCAAAAGTTCGGCAGTTATGTGAAAAGGTAGTTTAAGAGGTGTAGAATGTTGTGCAATAAATAATTTTTCTGTATCTGTACACAATTCAATTTAATTACCAAACGGAGCTTACTTTCTGGACGTGCCTCGTATATAACCATGACGCAAACAACCATAAATGAAAAAGTGAATTACTTGATATAAAGATGACATATCGTAGTTAGACTAAAATAATAATAAATGATGAGGAGTGTCTGTGCAGATCTAAGATCTGTCACAAGAGAGTGGAAGAGATCATCTGATGATGGTTGCTTGACGTTCGAAACTAGTAATCGAAGTGAATTTCTTAATCTCATTTCTATTTTTTCATATTACAAACGGGTATAATAGTGTTGACCGACTGAAAAGCATTAACAATTTTTGTATACAAAGGCAACACTGAAAATCGTTTCCAACACGATAAAGTTAAACTTCGTTTAAAACGCTCAATGCTCTTTCGCTCTCGCGTAATCAGTGATGGAAATTACTAAAATAAAGTAGGCCTGCTAATTCGAATAATATAGGAGTACAATTACTTGAAGGAAATTATAATAAACTACAAGTACAAATCCATTTTCTAAATCTTCAGTAAACATTACAACTGTAATTACAAATTGAAGGGTTCATTCCAGGAACCAGATGAGTCCAAAAATTAAATTGTTCCGAAACTAAAGCAAACAGTATAGTTCATTTGTGCTGAATGAAATAAAAATTGCTTTTAGACCTGCTATTGCCTCAATAACAGCTTTACATTGCACACAAAGGAATTATATTTTTATGTGGCTAGTTGAGAAAAACTAAAAGAAAACTTAGGACTAGTCTGTGGTTTATGCCGAAATCTTAGTTGAATACAAAAATGAAAAATACTGTAAACCTCTAGTACAATTTTTAATAAGTAAAGACTAACAAAGGGCAAATCATAATTGAATGCTAAACATTCCAGATAATTAGTTATCTTGAAGAAGCATTAAAAAGCATTGGACTTGTCTTATTTCTGTAGTATCCGCAATATTTCACATTCATACATAACCCGACCTGTTTGCTTTCTGGAGACAGCATTAATATTTATACGAAGAGGAAGAAGATGTATTAATGTCAAAAAAGTCAATTTTTGGACTTGTCTGGTTTTTGGAATGAACCCCTCAATTAAACCTTTCCTTCATGTTTTGTACAATTGTACACATTATATTAAACTCTTTGAATCTATTGCATTTTCATTTGTTAATAATTTTTATGAGTGTAATAGCTTTCTACTGTAAACCTTGAACAAAGCGTTGGGTAATGGGCTGCCCTCTAGTTCCAAGACTCAGAAACACAAGATTAACAATCTAGTCATGGCAGCCACCAAGCGAAGAGCGAAATAGTAGTATCATGTTGTATTTTCCATTGTTATACCACAAAACGCCTAAATACCTTATGCAACTTAATTCATATCGTCAAGTCTTTGTATTTACTCAAGTTTGGTATCTAACATTGAAATGAAATGCATTTCATTGTGTTTGAAATATCACGTGTCCAATTGTAGACATCGTCTTTTGATTATTTTAACCTAGTCAAAAGATCAGAGTTTTCTGATCTGGAATTAAATTGTGAACAAGGGGGTTAAGATCCTCTTGTCTCCTTGAAAGCTCCAGTGGACAGCCTTCCGATGTCGATGTAGAAAAACGACGAATCTACGAACTTACTGTGCCTTATCACTCTGTGTTGAACACACCATGCATACAGTAGGCTAGTTCACAGCTTCTGTCAGGGACATCCTATATTATTGTATGAGACGCACTGCGGAAGTCTGTCAGCTTCAATTGGTTGTCCTTTTTTTTTACCAAGAGATCAAGCACCAATAAGCCAGAAGACAGTTCACATCGCAGAGGTCAGAGGTACGTATCTAATCTAACAGTAGGTTACTCCAGAAACGCCTAACAAATTCAACTGTTACTTCCTTTATTGAATTTCAGTTCTCCAATGCGGTGCCAAAACAGAATAAACTATGTTTGATAGCTCGATTATTTTTCAAGAGAAACTTCCTAATATTCTACAATATACAGTATGTTGTATAGCTTGCTTCATCTAGGGTATCATTCCCAGTATGATAATAGTGATGATTATAATATGTATAATATCGCTCATTAAATACTCTAACATCAAATCTAATAATAATCAGGAACAGTCGTGATGTTCTTACAGTTCAAACTACACAGGAAAACACATTGAACTGTATACATAAGTAAAACTTTTAATTAAAGTTCCTCCGCTACACTGAGAAACATCAAATCATGGATATGTTTGCCAGATTTAGATCATGAATACTTGTTGCCTTGGTAACCATATAGGAGGCCTAGATGACCTTTACACTTCAGATTTAGATGATGAATACTTGTTGCCTTGGTAACCATATAGGAGGCCTAGATGACCTTTACACTTCAGATTTAGATCATGAATACTTGGTGCCTTGGTAACCATATAGGAAGCCCAGATTGTCTTTATACTTCAGATTTAGATGATGAATACTTGTTCCCTTGGTAACCATATAGGAGGCCTAGATGGCCTTTACACTTCAGATTTAGATGATGAATACTTGTTCCCTTGGTAACCATATAGGAGGCCTAGATGGCCTTTACTCTTCAGATTTAGATGATACTTGTTGCCTTGGTAGCCAAATAGGAGACTTAGATGGTTTTTATAACACTTCAGATTTAGATGATAAATACTTGTTGCCTTGATAGCCAAATAGGAGGTCTAGATGGTCTTTATAACACTTCAGAAGGAGCAGATGACCTCATAGTTCCCCCTCCCTTAAAACAACAATAACTAACTAACGAACTAACTAACACTTCAGATTTAGATGATGAATACTTGTTGCCTTAATGACCATATAGAAGGCCTAGATGGCATTTACACTTTAGATCTAGATGATGAAAACTTGTTGCCTTGGTAACAATGTAGTGTGCCCTTTCAGCCAGAAATATGCAAATCACAGTATGCCAGCATTGCTCAATTCGGGATTTTCGGGGCTGCGGTAAGTTCTCCCACTCTGTGACTTACACATTTTGGATTAAATAGAGGATACACTTGCAAAAATAACAACAAAATCAACTCCTATTTTTAACACATTTAATTAATCAAAATTATGGCGCTACAAACAATAAAACAAATAAACTACTGACCAATATCTTTCTACTTGTTCAAAGTGAACAAGGAATCACGTAAGAATAAAACAAATATTAGATTAAACACATGGTTTTCTTTAAAACCAACAATTCATGATTGTTTTCACTTCCATAAAGTACCTATCTTAAAGTTCCATATAACTACGAGCTTCTTTGGCTCGATACTTTTCCATAATAATGGTGTCATACTTTGGTACACCTCAAGAACTATTTTTATCTTTTCTTATCATCAAAACAAATATATAATTACATTTAAAATTATATGTTAATTATCCACTTCAATATTTGGGCATTTCACATATTATCAGTATTTACCACCTCTCTCAAGTTTTGCAATTTCACTACGGTGATCGGGAAACTACTTGTGTACTCCAGAGTTATAAAGATTACTTGACTAAGTCAAAAACTATGATTACTCCCGAAATCTAGTTATCTTCACAAAACTCGTGGATTCCTTATTTCCATACAATATTACAATAGGGATTTCTATTTAATTCATTTGTCTTATAAGACCATTATCACATAAGAAAACTACGATCTGAACTGGCAAGCGATAATATCAATCTACAAGGACCTCGGTTCAACGCCCGGGTCATTAACAACTTTTAAACACTCACGGTGTCTTTAGCACTTCTTACAAGACGGTCTTTACCCACCCTCATACTATGAGGGTCAGGCCATTATACTCGAGCGAGATTTATGACAGGGAGGGCGGCTCCCTGTCTAGCCTACGGTTGGAGCTCTCGTCAATGCTGTTAAAACAACCTTCCTTTTATTTTCAGTTCTATGGAGAGACCTGGCATTTTAACTTCTCTTTTCACTTCCAACAATATTCTTTGGCTCATAAACCACTCTCGTAATCTTGGCATTTATTAATTATGAAGGGTCCTCGTTGATTGGGAAGAGTAATACACATTCTACGACGAATAATAAGGGGCTTCAACAACAAGAGGATTCTAAGTTCGAATCTCTTAACATGCCTCGGGAACCATTTCCACATTGGAGGACTTATACAAGACGCGATTTAGAGTCGGCCGTGGCCTACATGACATACGCTCAATAATACCATACATTTGCTCCCTTTTATATAATAACACACACATAGCCTCGTGATCTACGTCACAATTAGAGGACTTACAACATATCTCAATTCAATACAATCAACTACCCCTCATAAGTAATTTACCAAGTACATTTAAATTCTACGCATTCCTAGCGTGACTTTATATTTAATTGCGTTCCATTGCGCTACACATTACTTTACGGCCAAATGTCTTCCAAAGAACTGATAAATTTCATAGTAACAATTGATACATATCTCAATTCTTATATTCATCTTTTCCGTTGACAATAAATCGCTCCATTTTTAAGAACATGCATTCACATCATGTCTTATACATTTGTTGAGGCTCCAACGCTCTATATTTTTATATCATTCAATTTAATCTTTATTTAGATTTCTTTACCTTGTTATTATTATTATTATTATTATTCACATCATATCTTCATTCCTTACAAAAGCTCAAAAGCTATTTCTTTCATATAATTCAAATTTACCTTTATTTAAATATCTTTGTTATAATCATTATTATTACGCTTGCTTTTATAACATTCGTCAAATACACTGACATTTTATTCCAGGCATTTCCTCTACAGGATTTACTCTTTCACATAATTATTTATTATTTCTCAAAACTTTATTTTTGTTCAGATCGCGTTCTTATTTAGTTATTATTCATTTAAAAACATCCCTTTTATTCAAACCTCCGGTGGAATTGTACACAAAAATTTCCCCGACACCAAAACATAATGAAAATCTTTACTCACATGTCTAAGGTCGTTTTCTGACCTTTATCCTCGTACGATGTGTCATTTTTGCCCACCTTCTTGACTTACTCCATATCGTAAAAATTCATCTCATGTACAAACATTTCTTGACACATATTCAATACATTTAACACTGACAACATTTTTAATACACTGGTGTATCCGTTTAGAACACACAATAAAACACTAAAAAATATATTACTTTTAACACACAATCTTGATATATTTACACTTCACAACTTTTGATCACAAGGCCGTCTTTTTCTAACCTATCACACGTGACCTCTTAATCTCCCGTCTCCAAGGGTGAAATTTATTCAATGTCGGCTTCCTATCCTGCAGAATACGAAAGTCTCGAATCATCTACTTTTTCCCTGGAATAACAATTCTTCGAATCCTGTTCCTGATGATCAGCTATTTCTCTAGCTTGAACGGCTCCCCTTTTAGATCTGGTTTATCGATCCTAGCGAAAGTCTGTTCTGATCGAGGTCCCCTCGATAACCTATCGGTGACCTATGGATTTTTTAGCAACTAATACTTCTCGAGTCTTAGTGCTTTAGAATAGTTCGTCTGCTTTCTTGAGACAATGTCTATAGTTTCCGTTCTCCTTTGTTTATTCGGTTCTCGCACTTCTAATTTTCTGAAATACGTTGCGAACCTTACTCTGTTTTTCCCTGTTCGGGTTCTTTAAAACGGATAAACTGTTTATCTCGCTGTTCCGGTACTTCCGTACGTTATGATACTTTTGGTCATTTACTGAAAGACCTATCGCCTGAATCCTAAGTTCGCAGCCTGCTTTGACTGTATTTTTGGAACTTTTACGGTAAACTTTGCACTATCGGACCTAAATCCTGTAACTAGGATTTTCCTAATTTTTCAACACGGCGATACTTTAATATTTCTTCTTTGCCACTCCTTATGGAGGCACGCAAGTTATTAATACGGCGACGCCCGTGGCTGTCGGATATTAATTCTGCGGTGTAATACAGCGTTTCTCCCCTCAAGGAGTACTGGTAAACTGCCTTCGATGTCTGATACAGCGTAACGCCCCTCTGGACGGACTAATACTCTGCGTATACGATGTGATGCAGCACCTCCGCTCACGGTGTGCTTGTAGACTGCATGTACTGATACAGCGTGACGTTCCCCTCACGGGCTCTTGAATACTGCATGTTTGGCTTGGTGAGGCCAGGGGTTTTATACCTTTTAGTCAAAAAAAGACAAAATCCTAGTCCTTTTCGTGACCAACGTTTGAACTAATTGTCGCACAATTATAAAAATTATATCTCCAGAAAGCTCGTCTTCCAAACGTAAAATGATCTTCCTGTGCATGGAAATCGATCGTGCATTTCCGAGATATTAATTAATTTTTCGTCTTCAACTGTGTGGGTGGTGCTGTTCATTTTTAATTCTCCCACTCCTTGGGTCCCGGTGAATTCCCGATGACGTCTGCTGCATTTGCACTTTCCTCGTGTGCAATTTTTAAAGGGTTTTTCTTTACACAAAAATCTTTAATCCGAAATGATTCACCGTACTGTATTTGTTTACTTATTTTTATACTCGTAAACGGGTTAAATTTAATTATTCTTGTTCTGACTCAGCAGCGAGGTTGCCGTTTTCCTGCAACGTAAGAGCAATTTCCGAGTCGAGCTTCTTCGTCTTACAGTCCAAACTTTCCACTCGTTCTATTAATATCCATGACTGGCTCCTTATAAATGTCAAGAGGCATGAGCTCATCTTACGAACACCTGGTCCTGCAGCTTGCGCAATGTTAGGCTAGAATCCTGGCTTGAAATCTCTCTCCGTTCCCTTAGAGATTGTATGATTCTTTCATTCCTTTCACAAAATACATGGATTCGACCCCTTTTTGAAGCCTATGGTACATGGGTTCAGTAGGTGGCCTAGATAACCGTCACACTTTTAGGTCATATTACGCAAATGTTTCATTGATCCCCAGCCCAAAGACATATCTATGATAAAATTATTTTTTGAGAAACTAAGTACAGTAATTGCATTTAATAAGCGATATGTGTAACGAATACTCACACTGTGGTCATTCTATATTAATATAAAGTTTTGAATTTGTTCGGTTTTCTGAATATGACGTTTTAATTTTGCTATGACAATCCTATAACTTACAGTTTTTTTCTTTCTTTAGCGTAAGGCTTTTAGTGCCGGGAGTGCCGGAGGACATGTTCGGCTTGCCAGAGTTTGTAGCTGCTTCTATGTGGACACCCACGGGGTGAGCTACAAGTACCGTCGCGTGTGGAGAGTTGTATGGGGAGGAAAGTGTGAATGTAAGGACGAGGAGTTGGAAGGTAGCGGCTGTGGCCTATAGTTAGGGACCAACCCCGCCAATTGCCTGGAAGGAAGATGGGAAACCACGGAAGACCATCTTCAAGGTTGCCGGCACGGCGCGGCGGGGGGATTTGAACCTCCTTGCCTTCCGGATGTGAGCGACTGCCTGAAGCCACGCAATAATGACCACGGCTAACTCACCCGGTTGTTGTTGTTGTTGTTGTCGTCGTTGTTGTCGTCGTCGTCATCGTCGTCGTCGTCGTTGTTGTTGTTGTTGTAGTAGTAGTTGTAGTTGTTGTTGTTGTTGTAGTAGTTGTAGTTGTTGTTGTTGTTGTTGTTGTTGTAGTTGTAGTCGTAGTTGTTGTTGTTGTTGTTGTTGTTGTGTTTTTTTTTCATTTTTAGCCTATTTTCAATTTTGAAAAAATAGGCTTATGAGATCACCTTTTGTCCGTGTGTGTGTGCGTGTGTGTGTGTGTGTGTGTGATTCGTGTGTGTGTCCCCCCTAATAAAATCGAAACGGATGGAGCGATTTCAATGAAACTCGGGAAGTTCATAGCACTATTCCCGGCGACCTCGACCGTGCCCTTCAAATTTTGTTACGTCTCTTCAATCCAACATGGCGGCTGTGCGAAATATTTCACTAGCATGCAATATCTCCGAAACTATTACCGATATCGCCCTGAAATTGTGTACGGTGATAAAGGGCACTACTAGAAGTTCACCTATGAGACTTTCAAAAACCTGGTGACTACAAAACCAACATGGCGGCCAAGCGAAGTTGAGATATTTAAATAGACTTTTCTCGCGATTTAACTATCTAAATGTAATGAAACTTGGTACAGCAAATGTTTATACACATTGTAATGCACTGGAGTCTAATTTAGTTCAATTGTTTACATAACCTCAAAATGGCGGCTGTGCGAAATATTTCACTGACATTCTATATCTCCGAAACTATTACAGATATCACCCTGCAATTTTGTACGGTGATAAAGGGTACTGATACAGGTATACCTATGTATATTTCATAAACCTGTAAAGTACGAAACGAACATGGCGACCAAGCGAATTTAAAATATTTTAATAGACTTTTCTCGTGATTTAACTCTCTGATCGCAGTGAAATGTGGTACAGTAATTGATTTTGCAGATTGTAATGCACTGCCATCTAATTTAATTCAATTGCTTACATAACCTCAAGATGGCGGCTGTGCGAAATTTTAAAATTAAGTTTTAATTTCTTGTGTCGTAATCATGCGATTGAAGTGAAAGTTTGAATAATGAACCTAGGTAATAATTGTCCTTGAATGGTACATAACTCTATGGCCTATACACATAACACTCCTAAATGGTGAGCTCCCGATATATTTAGACGGTTCTCAATATCTATGATCTTTTACAGCAACCAAACTGAATTTTTTAATGTTCATAGAGACTATGAACATATGTTCACCTATAGGACTTTCAGGAACCTGGTGAGCACAAATCCAACATGGCGGCGACGCGAAGTATAAATATTTAAATGAACGTTTCTCGCGAATTAACTATCCGAGTGCCGTGAAACGTTGCACGTTAAATGCTTATACAAATGTTGATCCACTGGCATCTAATTTATTTCAATGGTTTGCATTATCACAAGATGGCTGCTGTGCGTAATTTTAAAATCTCGTTTTTACTTCTTGTTGTCTAATCATGCGATTGAAGTTTGAATACCACACGTACACAATCTGAAATATTTAGACGGTTCTCAATATCTACGAATCTGTTACAGCAATTAAACTGAAATTTTGTATGTTGATTGTGGCAGTTAACATAAGTAAGATATATGAAAATAGGCTGTATAGTTCTTCACGGAACTACTTGTTTTTCATTTAGGGACTTGATCATCATGGTCATTCAGCCCCGTAAACTTGTGTACTTACATAATTTGCATGATAACCTAATTTGTGTTATTAGGCCTATGGTGTCTGAAGCAGTAAAAAAAATGTAATTGGTATTCTGCCCGAAGGCAGGTCCAAGCCTCCAAAGAGGCTACCCCCAGCCGGAGTTTACTTGCGGTAGGGTGGCCAGGGCCTTTCCGCTTCTCCTTATGTTGGCCAACAGTGCGCAGTACCTAGAACCGGTATACCATCCAAGTTCCGATCACGCCCAATGTTGCTTAACCGCGGAGTTCTCATGGGATCCGGTGTTTCAACATGGCCAGGCCGTTGCCCGTCTGAAGCAGTAGTGTGTGTAATTGTTACTGAGGAGAGGATTGGGAAGGGGCGGCTGTGGTCTTACGTTAGGAACCATCCCGGTATTTGCCTGGAGAATAAGTGAAAAACCGCTTGTAGAATGACTGAGCTAGTAATCGAACCCTACACTTTTCAGTTTTCCTCACGTAGCTGATGGTACTCAATTCCACCACTCCGACGAGAACGGTTTTTGATAGAGCCGTGAACCGAACTTGGACCTCCAGGGTTATTAGCCAAGAATGTTAGCCACTACACTACGAGTTTTTCTTCTACTTTAAAGGTAACAGTTACAGCCGCTCCATCAAAAACTTGATAATGTGCAGAGGTCGGAACGGGCAGCAGGATATATGGTTGGAATCCTGATTGCAGCCTCGTTTTCAGGTTTTACTCAACAGTTATGACCCCTGAATGGAGAACTATGTACTTACTTACTTCCTCTTAATTGATTAGGCTGTTAGCCTGTTCCGAATTCAATCTTCATGCCATCTCTTTCTAGGAAGACCAACGTCTCTTCTTCAAGTAGGATGATATTCAAATTCAATCTTCGGTAGTCTGTTGTTATCCATCCTGAGAACGTGGTATTTCCAATTTACCCTATTTTTGTATATTCTGTCATTCATTGAGAATATATTTATTTGTCTAATTTCTTCATTCCGTACTTTATCTCGTAGGGAGTATCCTTTCACTGATCTGAGGAAGTTCATTTCAGATGACTGTATCTTATTTCTATGGCTGGTTTTATTCACCCATGTCTACTTCCATACATCAAAGTTCGTACAGCCATAGTCTTATAGAATTTAAGTTGAGTATCTTCTCGTACTTTTCATTCAGAGTTCGGCGATTGTCCCACACATATATTGAAATCGACGAAGCATTATCTTCACCTCTTCATCATCATTAAAAGATAAATGGCTAGGGAGAGCTATGTCTTAAAGCTATTTCTATGTATCAAAAACCCTTATATTATGCGTGCTATTGGACCCGTACCGTGTGTTCAATAAAAGTTTAATCATCTTTCTGCACAGATCGCCTGGTCACAAACATCCTCAATGAAAAGCAAATTATGTCAATGGCTAGATTTATCGCCCTTCATACTTTTACAAATACATTTGCACCCATTGCAGTGAAACACAAGTGGACATATTGGACATGTATGCATATCAAGGAAAGTGGACAGTGCCTTCTGCACTGCTGTATACCTGACGCTGGTGTTTGCACTGAAAGAAGAAGGTTATTAGAATACTCCCTGGATCGCCAGAGATTGGGGAGAGATTAATATTTATTCCAAACATTTGATTATTAATTAATTTTCTAAAGCCTAGTGCAATAAACATTTCTTCCAACAATTTCCATTCAATTACTGAAGCGACAGTTTATGAGCTAGCTAGGGGCGAGCCTACCACATCAGTTACAGCCTAGCTAACGGGCGAGCATATTATCCCAGATATATTCAGCAGCAAATTATCGAGTGGTGTTGAGTTAAGATTTCAGAGAAGAGTGGTTGTGTTAGGAGTTTCCCTGGCAGTGCAACTCGGCTTTTCTTCATTTCACCTGTGAACTTTTCGTTGTGCCAAATACAGTCAAGTTAAGATTGGACAGAAGGGGGATTTGTGTTTCATGCACCTCGCGATTCTTAAATTAAATTCGATCCACATGCATCTCCATGATAATATAATTAATAGTCCAGTCAGTGATTTTAACCCATCATGCCGAGACGTAAAGCGGATATAGGGGCGGGTTCTAGTC
Source organism: Meconema thalassinum (assembly GCA_946902985.2). Lineage (NCBI taxonomy): Eukaryota > Metazoa > Arthropoda > Insecta > Orthoptera > Tettigoniidae > Meconema > Meconema thalassinum. The sequence goes on along the minus strand of OX336388.2, from coordinate 492,802,421 downwards.
CAGTTATATATTGGTACAGGGTTGTTACCCTACACATTTTATTGTTAATTATTGTTATTATTTATTGTTTTTGTCTCTAATGCATCTTCGTTTTGTTCAGAAGAATGTACATACTGTACAAGGATAAAGGTAAGATCACAGGCGCGCCAAAGCTCCTGCCATGTCTGAGCACATCCATAGCGATTACATGACAGTTCCCCACACTGACACTTCCCCACAGCCCATGGACGTGGCTACCTGTTTAATGACTCAGAAATAATCTCGACTGACAGTTCCACACACATCCCCCCCCCCCCCCCCCCTAAGGATCATCGGTACAGCCGCACCAGTGGCAATGCACATTAACATAATACTCCTTTGGAGTGAAGGAAAGCGCTCGGTTTATGTACTTCATTACTAACACCGTCTCGAAAATATCATTGTGATGTAGTGTAATTTCCATCAAAATAAAATAAATGCAGAGTCTGATTTCCATCACACTTTATCCAGGCTGTGGACTGGCAACATAATAACAAAACCGGTCATTTTGGTGTTGTTATCATTTTGGCGTGTTTAAAATCAGCTTTCTAGGCTTCGTCAGTTTCTTTTTGTTCAACAATAATACAGTGCTCTCTCGGTAATCCGGCAGATATCGGACCAGAGCACTGCCGGATTACCGAAATCGTCAGATTACTGGGAAATATCGAGAAAAACGCAGATATTATTTGAAAATCAGTTTTAATTACTTGGTAGCCTAACTATACAAAGTAAAAAAGTACGAAAATACATCATATAATTCACGTTATTCCTTGGAAGTAGACGGCTGGAAATATGCATCAATTGTATTTTGCTTTTTACGGTTGAGAGACACTTTGAGAACTTGTTCCTGTAACCTTCTAAAAACGAAGACATCGTTAACAAAGATGCCATTTTCCTCCTCCCAGGCAATTGACGTGGCAAACGAGGCGATGGCCGCTCGACCAACACCGTATTCGTTGGCAACACTAGTTAACGTTTCGCCCTTTTCAAGCCGCTTTAGGATTTCATTGTTTATCTAACAAAGATAGGGTTTTATGTTTAGGTGTTTTCTGCACGGATGTCACCTTAAACACAACACTAATACAGTACAACTGTCCTACACTAAGCACCTGAGGGGGGCGTGGGTGAGTCATCGCTCTTGGCGCCAATGCACTGTTTACTCAGCTCAGACACTAGTCTTGTCGCTGCGTGGAAAACATTGTACAGTATTGGAGACGCATTATCAAATCAAGTGTTGAGTTCGTACTCGAATACAAAACGCCGGATTACTGGGAGTGCCGGAGAGCTGAGATGCCGGATTATAGAGGGAGTACTGTATTAACCTACTCCATTTTCTGTGAATAGGCAACTCCCTTCAGAAAACTTTTCATTTTTATTTTTTTGTCATTTTCGAACTTTTTCTGAATGTTCTCAATCCGTCCATCCAGTTTGACATATTTTCGTCTTCTTTTTTTTCCCTTCCATGTTGAGCTCGGCCTTTACAAATTCGCAATTTGTCTTCTCAGCTTCCGTCTTCAACACTTTGACAACCTCTTTTAATTTGGGGTATTTATTTAATCGTATGGTGAATTATATACAAAATTTACATTATACAACATTATCCACATTCTGCAACCAAGTTATGACATTCGGAGTGACATGAAAGAGTTCAGCAGGGTTCCCAGGGAACGAGAACAGAGGGCAGCGTCGGAGCAGATGATCCATTGTCTGCTCCTCTTGATCACAGTCGCACATTGCTGAACTGATCCAGCCCCATCTGTGTTGAAAGAATTTACAGCAGCCATGGCCGGTTCTGAATCTGTTAAGACGGCACCACAGTTTCCTTGGGAGGTCAGAACCTTTCAGTTCCTTTGTAGGATCAAGAGAATGGGCACTTGTCCCCGCTGTTTTTGTTGACCACTCGTTTCTCCAACTTTGGTTTAAATTAAACCCATCCACATACAGTATTTCTGCAGTAACACATGTTGGCCTCCTAGACCGTAGTCGCTGTTGTGAGGGATGGCAAAATTCATGGTGTAGTGGTAAAGTAGGTGAAGCCCTGATCTTCTTAGCCTCTCTCAACAATGCTTGTTTCCTTCTTAGATGTGGTGGAGGAATGTGGCTCAGCACAGGCAGCCAATGGCAAGGCGTTGACTTAATAGTACCAGTGATGCATCGCATTGTGTCATTTAATCTTGAGTCTACTTTATGCACATGTGCACTTTCCAACCACACGGGTGCACAGTATTCTGCTGTTGAATAGGCAAGGCTAATGCCAGTTAGGCGTAAGCAGTCGGCAGAGGCTCCCCACGAAGTACCACTAAGTTTATGTAGGATGTTGTTTCTTGCAGCAATTTTATGGGAGAGCTTGGTGAGATGCTCTTTGTAGGTCAGGGTTCTATCCAAAGTCACTCCAAGATAAGTAGGAATGGGATTGTATCTAAGTTGTTGTCCGTCAAGCAAAATATTTGGTTTGTAATTAGAAAACCGATGTGCAAGGTGGAAGCAAGATACTTCTGTTTTACTCAGGCTCGGAATCAATCTCCAGGACTGAAGGAAAGCTGACATTCCCTTAAGGTCTTCAGTAAGGGTGTTTTCTGCATCTTCAAAATTTCTGCTCTGCGTTACAAGCGCAATATCGTCAGCATAAATGAACTTTCTTGCCGTAGTATTTGGCAAGTCATGAATATACAGGTTGAAAAGGATAGGGGCCAAAAGAGATCCTTGTGGGAGTCCATTATTCAGCTTCCTCTTGTGACTTTTAGAGTCACCCAAGAACACCTCAAACTGTCTTTCACTGAGAATGTTTGATAACAAATTCACAATTTCAAAAGATGGAATAACTTGAAACAGTTTGAAAAGTAACCCTTGTCTCCAGACAGTATCATAGGCTGCCGTGAGATCAATGAAGACAGCTGTGGATTTTAGATGGTTTTGGAAACCTGCTTCAATATGTGTTGTAAGGGCAAGAACTTGATCTGTGCAACTACGACCGTTTCGGAAGCCAGCTTGTTCAGGTGGTATGACATCTTCAATGTACGGTGCTATCCTGTTCAGAAGGACACGTTCCAGAAGTTTAAACATGGCGCTAAGCAGAGCAATGGGACGATAGCTTTCAGGATTGTGTTCAGATTTACCTGGTTTCAGAATAGCTATAACTTTGGATAGTTTAAACTGTTTGGGTAGGTGATTCTTTTCAAGGATATATGTGAAAAGAGAAGTAATCCAGTTTATACTGAGTGGACCCATGTGTAAGATAAATTCATTATAGATGTTATCAGGACCAGCTGCCTTGTTGGTCTTCAACTGCTTGATAGCTGCTACAACTTCTTCAACAGAAAACGCCCTGGATAGTTGATTATTTCTCTGGGCGTTCTTTTTGAGGAGAGTGAGGTTACGTTTCACCATTTTGGTGTGACACTTGTCTCGCTTTGCCCTTGTAAGATCTACCATTCTATTAGCAATGGTGTCAGGACTTAAAGTACCGTGTGTCTTTCTGGAGTTTTTCTTACCAGTCAGTCCGTGAAGTATTCTCCAAGCTTTTCTGCTCGACTTTACAAAATTCATTTCTGTAACAGCTGCTTCCCACTTCTCTCTCCTGCTTTTATTGAGGGACAGTAGTAGCTGAGTGCCTAATGATTGATCTCCAGTACTTTGATATTCTTTATACAAGTCCTCATTGTCCTTTTTCCATCCAGGCACATATTCCTTCCTATAACCCCTAGGAATGTTTGCTTTTGCAGCCTTAATAACGAGTTCAACAAATTCGCCATAGTTGGTTGCTGTTGATTGTAAGTTCTTCTCAGTTAAGTTTTTATCAAGTTCCTTAGAGAATGCGTCCCAATTAGCGCGTTGGAAATTCCATCTGGGTAAGGGCATCGAATTCACAAGAGGGATTTTTAGCCCTACCTCTACAATTACAGGACGGTGTTGGCTGTTTGGAAAGTTAGACAGAACATTTCGTGAGGTATATAAGGGTTGCGATAGTTGATCCATAGAAACAAATGCTAGATCTGGGTTGTAGTCCCTATTCCAGCGTGCGGAATGGAAAGTACCTTTGTCCTTTACATCAAACACCAGATGCAAATTGGATATTTCTGCCCATAAAAGTAATGTCTCTCCATTATCATCTACTGTATCATAACCCCATGATGTGTGGTGGCTGTTAAAGTCATGGATGGTCAAAAGTAGGCAGTACAGCTGGAGTCCAGTTTATGCATGGAGGCTTGTACACATTGACAATTTTTAGGCCGTTAATCTCAATGACTAATAGGAAGGTATTGTCTATGACTGTGGACTCAAGAACTTGGACTGCAGTCAAGCTTGACTTGGCATAAGTGGCTATACCATACTGTGGGTGGTGGATGGCATTTACTAGGGTATAACTTGGAAGATGTCCTCTTCTATGGAAGTCCTGCTCATCTTTGGTATGCGTCTCTTGGATATTAACGATGTCAATATCAAGATCCTGTAGCTGTTTATGTAGATAAACACATTTGGCTGAACTTAGTCCTTCAATATTGAGTTGCATAATGCGTATTGAGTGTCCAATATCTCTAGTTTGGTGGTTCTGAAAAGAACCATTTTTACATTGCATTCTTGGCATTATATGTATAGTTCACCTAATATTGTTGCTCGTTTAGCACCACCCAGGGGTCACGTGTAGGGTTAAGTTATAGGTTACACCTACGGACGTGAGCAACATCAACCCCCAATTTGGGGTGAGGTCTCCCGACAAGATTGTTGAGTCGGTTGTTCCAGCCCTCAACAGCATTCGTTGTCCTGTGTCGTGCTTGGTGGCAGTTCCACATCTCGATTGGAATATCTTGGTTATCTAGCCAGTTGTCAACGAAGTAGTCAAAAAACTGGCTAAGTTTGGGACTTTCTGGAGCTTGAGAGTGTATTTCCACCCATCCATCGAGCACATTTTCAGACTTTAAAAACGCACGTGCTGCGCACATACAGACATGAAGGCTGATTTCGTTATTCTCTCTGTACTCCACCGACAATCCGAGATCCTGTGCTTTTCTCCATAAGCATTTTGTCATGTGAAAATGACAGCCATGTATTTTTGTTGTTGGAAATACGTCCTTCAGAGAATAAATTACAGCAGCTTCAAAATCCACATTTATGTCCTCAACTTGATCGTTTTCATAGTAGCCTTGGTGGTGAGGGTGTGTGTAAATGACAGTGGAGATTATTTGTGAGTCATTAAACAGGTAGCCCCGTCCAAGGGCTGTGGGGAAGTGTCAGTATATTTTGCAGTGCGTGGAAGTGTCAGTGTGGGGAACTGTCCGGATACCTCCATAGCACGTTCTCCATGCGAAGTAGGTTTTGTCCGGAGCTGAGAGTCGGCTGCGTGCATCATTAGTGAATTATGTATACAGTGGTTACATAATTTCTCAACGTATCCCATTTACGTGGAGGAGTACGCGTGTATGGAGACGAAACCTTATTATTTTTTACTTAAGTGCCATTTTCTTACATCAGCTGTTCACCAACCACGTGCTATTCGTGACTTCAGTTGACAAAGGAGTTTCACTAGTAAATGGTGCCATGTAGGCTATTGGTTTCTACAATTGACTGCAATTATTTTAAGCTTTAGTTAAGGTGTCTTTGAAATCCAAAGATATACCACACGTTTGCCAGGACTGAGTGAGGGAATTGTCACTCACGTATAGTATAGGCCTACTATTTAATTTTTCGTATCCACTTGTTATAACGGACACGGTGGCCGAGAGCGTGGCTCTTCCGTCCTGAAAATTGATTTCATGATTTCCCATTTCACCACCAGACAAATGCCGGGAAGGTTCCTTCAAACAGATCCACGGCTCATACCTTCCCAAATCCCTTTCCTGACTCTTCCTTAATTAGACCCTAGTTATTGGTCGCCTGGGCGATCAACCTGCAACCATCCCTAGTTGTATCTCCTATCAAAGTGTTTTCAGCTCCCAGACTCCGTCCTTACGACAGTAGAAGAATGATCGCTCGTAAAGACCGTGGGTTAAGCTAAGCTGGAAGGATAAATACAGGAGAAATCTCGCATTTCTTGAAAAGTCTATATATATATATATATGCTTATAAAATGCATTTAAACAAATAAACAAGACGATAGCCCCCAGAAGTGTGTTGCGTCCAGCCCGTACAACAGTGAAGCCGGGCGGGTGGTCTATACACATGGAGCATGGACAAGTAACCGATCGTAACAAATGACCATTCAAGAGAAAGATAATTCCCCGCAGCAGTGACGAATTGCACTCTGATTTCATAAATATCGACAATTTGTTTAAACAAATAAACTAAACAATAAATGTGTCGCGTTGAGCCCTTGGTGCATTCTTGAAATGCACGGTACCTGAGATCACAATTTTGAATACTTTTGCACGTTCTTTTCTTCCTTTTTGTCAAACACCAACAGTGATCATTTGTTTTTTCCTCTATGTGCAAATTTCTTATATTTTGTGTGAGTATGTTTCAGATATATATTCTGTGATCCACCTAGCGTCATATGACAACAAATCTCTGAAGCTCTTCAACTTTTCCTCGCGCAAGAGGAATTCCACATCCATTTGGCTACCAGATACTGTTGTCAACTCTTTGAAGACCAGCTCAGCAAAAGAAGATTATTTTGTTTTTATTAAGTTGGTTATGCTTATATGTATACCTTTTGTTTCCTCCCCCCACTCTCTCCCCCTTCCGTGGTCTCTCCGTGCTCCGCTGAGCTTCACTCACTTCTTCGTCTGCAGTTGACTCGGCCAGTCAAAGCTCTTCTCGAGCTAGCCTCTAACCAAGAGGCTCACTCTATTCTACGCCATGTTGGCTAGATAGTCTTCCTAAGGAACTCCGACTTCAACATGAAATCGAGATAAGTACCATTTTTAAAAAGTTTTAACCTCATCTTCATGGTTTTAACTTTCAAGTGATTTTAATTATAATTTATAGGCAGTGTGAAACTATTTACTTTGAGGCAACAATCATTCTTCGTGGGTTTTGCCATGTTGAGCTTTTCCTTGTATTAGCCAACCTTACTATAAAAGAGCTTTTCTTAAGCTATTCAAACGAGAAATCCTCTCGCTACGTGGGATATTATCTAATACCCGCTGCCTATAATTTTGAAACTATTTCCTCCGTTGGATTTTTTCAAACCCCATTTTCTGCTAAGGTCGTTCTGGAACCTTCTAGAACTTGTTCTCTATCTGCGAGTCCTGCCATCATGTATTTCGCACGTACTTGGGAGAATTCTGTTTAAAACTAAATTACTACAATAGTGAATTTTCGTCCTCCGCTGGAACCTCTGGAAAATTCTATGGCGCATTTAATTGTAAATTACAACTTTTTCAAGAAATAGACTTTCACCTACATAGTGCAATCAGTTATCTCCATAATTGCAATAACTTTTTTTCTCATAAACTTCAGTGTTTCTCTAGTGAACTTTGCATCCATCTTCACAGACTATAGTGTTAATCAGTGCTTGCTCCACTTTTCTACCGCGTCGCGATCGTCCGGTTATATTAAATACGGCCATGAACATTGATCCTATATCCCAATGATCTTTCCTTAACCTTCTACTAACAACCATTAGTTATGAAATTGTAACTTTCTATAAGGTGTTACTCACGAAGTACCCTTCCAACTTTGCTAGTTTAACATTGATTAAATTCTGTATAATTGCTTGTGTGATACAAGTTTTAAATCACGTTGTCCCTTTCCTATACATAGGGAAAACAATTCTCTACACTCTTGAGAGAGTCATGTTCAGGTTTCACGAAATGGAAACTGTCCCATTTTTCTCGTGATTCCCAATTAAACATAGGAAGTCTAGAAATTTCCTTTTCACTTTCTCCAGGTTTCACAGTAAGTGACCTGCTCTCTTTGTATAATTCTCATATATTATCTCTGTATAAATATAAGAAGTTGTAGGAACTTCCTTTTTCTTTATGTTTTACAGTTTGTTATCTTCGAAGTTGTTATTCTCGTTAGAATGTTCTTTCGAAGGTTTCGTATAGTACACTGCTTGTACTCCTGTAAATGTTAAAACTTTAATTATTCCATTTTGCCTATTTGTGAAATCTTACCAAGATTTTAATTCACGGTTTAAAAAACCTTAAAAATTGTCAATTGCCTGGAGCAACTGTTTGATGTTAAGAGGTCTGCGACCCTATTTGTTAAAAGGTTCAAATGAACCATGTTCATTAAATTTATATTGCATAATTGTTAATTTCCTCAAACTTCCTGCATTGTTAAATAAATTAAATATTTATTTTTGGATTCATCATTTCTCTGACACTACAGTTAGGCAGGATCCTGGCTTTCCTAGCTCCTCCTAGGTTTATGCCCTCGTTAATGCTTAATAAAGCTCTTACTATTTGTCTGGCCAGATCATCACCCTTCCCTATAGTACTTTCATTCGTGCTTGGGAGGAAATACACCTCAGGTTCTCTCTGGCAAACTGCCCAAGCTTTAGCTGCGGCTCCCGTCAGCCTCGACCAAGCTCGTTCCTATTTTAGGTATCCGAGCACATATTTGCAGTGGCAACCACCTTTAAGTGTGTTTAACACTGAACTTATTACTTTTGTGGGACTCTCCTCCTATTCTTCTATCCTTCTTTTCCAAATCCCAAATCTACTTCCTTCTTTTAATCATCTTCCCTTGGTGGGTGGGTTATTCCCTAGCCTATAATCTACCCAAAAATTGGTCCCAGAAACCCGGGAGAGCCCATTTTTTCTTTTCTCTTTTTAAAATAGTGTCATTTGACAATACTTTGCATATTTCTAATATCTGTGTTGAATATTTCAGCTATAACCACATCGTGCAAAGCCTGTGAACGGGAAAGAGGCCGCTCCTGTCTCCTTTGGTGTGTCCCATTCTTTCTACTCATTCGCTGCTGCCAGCTTGACAGCATTTCCAAGGTTCCACAGTTTCGTGAGTTACATTTTCATTTATCTTCCTTAATATGGCTCCCACTGATAAGGATAAGGATGAAAAACTTACTTCTAAACGAGCATCCTATAAAGGGCAAATTACCCGATTCAGAAGGTACATAAAAGAATTAGATCCCTCAGATGCGCAATTAGATTTGTTGAAACATCGTGTAAAGGATTTTGAACGTTCTTATGAAAACTACTGTAACATTCAAACTGAAATTGAAACTTGTATGCTCAATCAAACAGAAGATCGTGTCGAAGTAGAGAACTTATATTACGAAGGCATAGGTTCTGCTTTCAGAATAATACGCCAACTCGAAGAGGAGCAGAAAAAGGACGCTTCTGTTCTTGGTTCCCTTCATGAACCCCAAACTTCTTTCCGTGAAGGCACTCACAAGCCCAAACCTACTTTACCGAAAATTGATTTACCCCATTTTTCTGGAGATGAATCCACTTGGGATTCTTTCTATGAATTATTTTGCTCCCTTGTTCATGACAATGAAGACATTCAAGTCATTTACAAGTTTCATTACTTGAGATCTATCCTTCGAGGTCAAGCTTTGCAGTTAGTTGAAGCACTTCCTCTGCGTGCCGAAAATTACCCCATTGCCTTTAACTTATTAAAAGAAAGATATGGAAATTCACGCTTACGTATTCAACGCCATATTAAGGCTCTATTTAACCTACCTGCGTCACAGCACAATGACGTCACTAGTTTGCGTACTTTAATTGACACTACCCAACTCCACGTCAAAGCTTTGTCCCAATTAGAGCAGCCTACGGAACATTGGGATACTTTCCTAATACATTTAGTAGTTTCTAAAGTTGATGCTGCTACCCTCAAAGCTTGGGAAATTGAACTTTCTAAGGAAGACGACTACTCTTACGAGCATTTAGTCACTTTCATAAACGCTAGATGCCAACTTTTAACCGCGCTAGCTAATCAGAGCGAACCTTCATCTCCCAGTTCCAAATTCGAATTAATGTCCATCAAACCCAAAAGCGAACGCTCAGCGTCCAATACCCAAAAACCCGGGTCCAGCTCATCCAAATTCAAACCAAACATTACTGGTTACCCAACTAGGTCTAGTGAACGTCGTGTTGCTAGCTCTATTGTTTTAAACACGCAAGGTGAACCTCGCAAAAGTTTAAACGAACCTGTAAAGTGCATACTTTGTAAAGATCCCCATGCCCTATACCTCTGCAAATCCTTTAAAGAAATGTCAGTCGATGACAGACGAAAATTAGTCGCTCAAAACAAACATTGTTTCAACTGCCTAGCGCCTACGCATTCTGCTTCTAACTGTAAGTCCACAAGACTTTGCTACCATTGTGAAAAGGCTCATCATACTCTGCTACATCGTCATGATCAGGCAAGGTCATCAACAGCACCCACTTCTCCTAAAAATGATAGTGTTAACAGTTCTAATGCTTCATCATACATTCAAAATGCTAAGTCTATTCGCAGTGCTCAAGTATTGTTGTCTACTGTCCAAATTGACGTTCAGGATAACTTTGGCAACTGGGTCCGTGCCCGCGGTCTTCTAGACTCAGCGGCAACTCATGATTTTGTATCTAATTCCCTGATTAGAAAACTAGGCCTACCCGTAAACCCCACTTCTATCAATGTGTCAGGCATCAACAGCTCAAAATCGCAAGCTTTACAATTTTCAAAACTAACCATAAGAGATACTTGTCATAGAAACAACTTTCTTAAACTTAATTGTCTAATTCTCAATAGCATTGGAGAAGACACTCCTAGTCATTCGGTTGATATTTCGGGGTTAAACATTCCCTCGCATTTAAGGTTAGCCGATCCTTCGTTTAACATACAAAATCCCATTGACATACTTTTTAGTGCCAATGTCTTTTGGAACTGCCTTCGGAAACAGGTTCGCAAGCTATCCTCAAACGTGGTCGCTAGAGACACTAATTTTGGATGGATTGTCACAGGGCAACTTCCCCATTATTCTCCTCAACCTGCATCGCAATGTTACTTCTCCAATACTGACCTGGAACAGTTTTGGAGGCTTGAAAATGTTGATTCTCCTAATGTAACTCCTTCAGAAAATGAATTCTGTGAGCAACTTTTTTTGAACACGACCACTCGTTCTTCTGATGGCCGGTTCGTTGTTCAAATGCCAAGATTACATAATCCCCCCAAACTTATTAACTCTCAGCCTAAAGCTCGAAAAGCTCTCTTTGCTATCGAGAGCAAATTTAAAAAGGAACCCCTCGTCAAAAAGCAGTACACTGAGTTCATGGATGAGTATGAAAGCTTAGATCATATGGAGGTTGTTAACAAATCTGATGATGAATTGCACCCCCCAATCGAAACGGTTTATTTAAATCATCATCCTGTGTGGAAAAACCCTTTTGTAAAAGATAAAATCCGAGTTGTTTTCAATGGTTCATCACCCGACGTTAATGGCAACAGCCTTAATGACACTCTTTATTCTGGTCCTGCTATTCAATCAGATTTATCTGCTATACTTTTAAACTTTCGATTATTTCCCATAGCTGTCATAGCCGACATAAAACAGATGTACCGTCAAGTGTTAATTCAACCAGAACAACGAGATCTTCAAAGAATCTTGTGGCGTGATGAAATCAATAAGCCCATTAAGGTATTTCGCTTGAAAACGGTTACCTATGGCTTAAAACCCTCTGCTTTCCTTGCTATCCGATCCCTACACTTGCTTGCCTCACAAGATGGTCATTTATTTAACCCCAAAGCCTCTGAAGCACTAACTACGTCCTTCTATGTTGACGATTATTTGCAATCCTTCCCTTCTTTGGAGGAAGCTTCTTTTGTATCTTTAGAACTTCAAGCATTACTAAGGAATGGAGGTTTCCCACTTCACAAGTGGAACTCCAACTCCCCTGAGTTTCTCGCCCAATTTCCCATCGAAGACGTAGATCCCTCTTCTGTCGAAATTTGTGGAAACTCTGAATCTGTAAAAACTCTAGGAGTTCACTGGTGCACTAGCACTGACACTCTTATCTATAAAGTTACGCTCGCAGAAGAGCTTCCTAATACAAAAAGACAAATCCTCTCTGAAATTGCAAAAATTTTTGATCCGCTTCAATTTCTTGCCCCAGTTATTGTTATAGCCAAACTCTTCATGCAAGAGCTGTGGTCACTTAAATGTGAATGGGATGACGCTGTCCCTCTTTCTTTTCTTAATCGTTGGCTCTCGTTTCGCAGCAATTTGCTGGATCTTTCCCTTATTGAAATTCCCAGGAATTTAATCAGCTCTCATTCTAATGCATCTTTTTTCCTTCACGTGTTCGCGGACAGTTCCGAAAAAGCTTATGGTTGCTGTGCATATTTAGTTTATCACGATTCACTTTATGGATCTCCAGTTTCTAACCTTGTTTGTGCCAAATCGAAGGTCGCTCCTCTTAAAACTATCACTTTACCTAGGCTCGAACTGTGCGCTGCACTAATGGCTGCAGAACTTGTCAAGAAATTACGGGAAGTATTAAAGGTCGAATTCTCGCAAATCTATCTCTGGAGCGATTCTATGATCGCCCTTTCTTGGATTGCCAAAAACCCCTCTCACTGGCAAACTTTTGTCGCAAACAGGGTTTCCAAAATTCAAACTCTTTCTTCTGGATGTCAATGGAGGCATGTTCCCAGTGCGGATAATCCAGCTGATATCATCTCTCGTGGTTGTTTACCCTCTCAATTGGCAGCTTCCCAATTATACTGGCATGGGCCCTCGTGGCTAAACGACGAATCTTCCTCATGGCCTTCTAAACCCCCTGCTACAAACTCCAACTTGCCTGACGCTAAAGTACCTCTACCCATTGCTTCGTGTCTTGTTTCCAACGCCGACACTTTTCACAGTGCGCAAACCCTGTTGACCACTGTGCAATTTGAAATCCAAGATAGATTTGGAAATTGGTTCAAAACCCGTGGTCTTCTCGATTCCGCTTCAACGCACAACTTTGTTTCGAAATCGTTGATTAAAAAACTAGGTCTTTCGTCATCGCCTACTTCTATCAATGTGACCGGCATTGACAATTTGAAAACTCAAGTTTTGCAGTCTTCAAAATTGAAAATCAGAGACGTTTGTCAAAGAAACACCAATCTTAATTTAAACTGTCTCATTCTTACCAGTATTGGTAAAGACACTCCAAGTCACTCCATTAATACTTCCGGTTTAAACATTCCTTCGCACTTAAGGTTAGCCGATCCTCAGTTTAATGCTCAAGGTCCCATTGATGTGCTTTTCAGTGCCAATGTCTTTTGGAACTGCATTCGCAAACAAACACGCAAGTTATCTTCAACCGTGGTCGCTAGAGACACCGATTTTGGTTGGGTTATCACTGGCGAAATCAAACATACCAGTATTCAAACCAAAGCACAATGTCATTTCGTCACAGCTGACATAAATCCCATTTCTAAAAAAGAGAACGCTAATGTTTCAAATCTCAATATTTTTGAAAACCACTTGTCGAAACGATGTCTTATCGTGAATAACTGCGCTAACCCTGTAAGTTGTTTAAATGGTTTTTCCTTCTTCCCGCACAAGATGGCCATTCAAGTTCGCCTTGCTTTGTGTTATTTCGTATATCTTCTTATGTCATTTTTTATAGCAGTTAATTGCTTAAACTATTCCTCGGAAACTATCTTCCCCTTGTGTAAAACCATGGCTATCAGTCACCATCACTTTGCTGTACGCTATGTTTCACTTCTTTCGTTATGTAGAAGGATGGCCACGGCCGGCTCCTCCCCCCTTCCTCGCAATTGGAAGTCGCTCATGAAACCGCTTGAAACTCTGAATTCCATTGCATCTAGAATAACTATTCTTATGCATAACCTTCGTCTCAATGTCCCAGCTTGTCTTCTTTGCTCGGAAGAATTAAGCTTCTTTTTGTTGAAAATTGTTCGATTTCGTGATCCTCTCAATTATGCGAAATTGATTTCCTACTTCATTTCATGTAGCTTTAAATTGCTTTTTCACGTCCAAGTTACGATTGACTGCATTCCGTTCAAACTGAATATCTGCTTTAAGTTACAGCTGATTCACCAAATGTTGTGTGTGTACTTCGAACTGTTTGTTTGTCAGACCTGTATGTATACACGCCTGAGGAATGCCAAGTTGTTTATTTCCTGTATGATTGACACAGTTCAAAACAAGTTTCTCTTATCTCAACTTTGGCTGATTGCCAAGCATTGTCTAGCGAGTCGCTACCGCACGCTCGGAAGTCGTTCTCCTAGTTCCCAAAATAAACTGGTTCCGCTTAAGGACTCTGTCAGCTATTTATATGCCTTATCTCGTTGTACTATGTGTGTCAAGGCTGTACTTGTTTACGTCCCTTACTTACTCATGCTCGTATTCCATAACTGCTTTGATCCCCGTTTCAAAACTTCGTTGCGTATTTCTCACGCGCTCATGAATTGCAATTTGCTTGCATATTTTGCGATCTTAATGTTCATTGATGAACAAACTTGTTTTTTCTCGACGTCACATTCGATGTGTTTTTGTATTCATGATTGTCATGTCCTGGTTTTCGATGACTTAAGTATTTTTCTGAGTAAACCCTTTGATACTCATTATAACTTGAGGTCATTGTTTATAGCTACTCGTTTGTTACCTATGGCGTTCTTGCTTTCTACTCGCATAGTTCCTTTGTTTATTTGGTATATTCTTGTCCTGAATAGATGTACTTGTTCCTATACGCTTTGTTTAAACTTGCCAATTCTTCTTTCTCATCGTATCGTAATCTTTACTAGTGCTTTATTTCCCTCAGTTTCCAGCTATTTCGTGATTGAAGGTGTTGTTAATTCTCGCCTTTCAACTCCACTTTCCAATGACCCTGATAACCTCCTTCCACTTACACCTGGTCGCTTCTTTACACGCACTTCTCTCTCTACCCATCCTCCCCTTCCTAATTCTTTCAGGGATTCTGATTCACCTATCGTTTGGTGTAAACTTGAAGCCCTCCGTAATTCCTTTTGGAAGAGGTGGAACTTGGAATATTTAACTTCCTTGCAGGGGAGACAGAAGTGGTTTCTTTCCAGTCCCGACATTCAAGTAGGAGACTTGGTCTTGGTTAGTGATATTTCACCCCCCCTAGTATGGATTTCTGGTAGGGTGACCCAATGTTACCCTGGAAGAGATAGGAGAGTCAGGGTATTAAGAGTCTTGACCAATAATGGTCAGATCACAAGACTACTTTTCGGTAATGGTTCATTACTGTACTTGTTTTTCATGCTCCCTGTTGGTGTCTGGCCCTCCCAGTATGGTGCATTCTTGAAATGCACGGTACCTGAGATCACAATTTTGAATACTTTTGCACGTTCTTTTCTTCCTTTTTGTCAAACACCAACAGTGATCATTTGTTTTTTCCTCTATGTGCAAATTTCTTATATTTTGTGTGAGTATGTTTCAGATATATATTCTGTGATCCACCTAGCGTCATATGACAACAAATCTCTGAAGCTCTTCAACTTTTCCTCGCGCAAGAGGAATTCCACATCCATTTGGCTACCAGATACTGTTGTCAACTCTTTGAAGACCAGCTCAGCAAAAGAAGATTATTTTGTTTTTATTAAGTTGGTTATGCTTATATGTATACCTTTTGTTTCCTCCCCCCACTCTCTCCCCCTTCCGTGGTCTCTCCGTGCTCCGCTGAGCTTCACTCACTTCTTCGTCTGCAGTTGACTCGGCCAGTCAAAGCTCTTCTCGAGCTAGCCTCTAACCAAGAGGCTCACTCTATTCTACGCCATGTTGGCTAGATAGTCTTCCTAAGGAACTCCGACTTCAACATGAAATCGAGATAAGTACCATTTTTAAAAAGTTTTAACCTCATCTTCATGGTTTTAACTTTCAAGTGATTTTAATTATAATTTATAGGCAGTGTGAAACTATTTACTTTGAGGCAACAATCATTCTTCGTGGGTTTTGCCATGTTGAGCTTTTCCTTGTATTAGCCAACCTTACTATAAAAGAGCTTTTCTTAAGCTATTCAAACGAGAAATCCTCTCGCTACGTGGGATATTATCTAATACCCGCTGCCTATAATTTTGAAACTATTTCCTCCGTTGGATTTTTTCAAACCCCATTTTCTGCTAAGGTCGTTCTGGAACCTTCTAGAACTTGTTCTCTATCTGCGAGTCCTGCCATCATGTATTTCGCACGTACTTGGGAGAATTCTGTTTAAAACTAAATTACTACAATAGTGAATTTTCGTCCTCCGCTGGAACCTCTGGAAAATTCTATGGCGCATTTAATTGTAAATTACAACTTTTTCAAGAAATAGACTTTCACCTACATAGTGCAATCAGTTATCTCCATAATTGCAATAACTTTTTTTCTCATAAACTTCAGTGTTTCTCTAGTGAACTTTGCATCCATCTTCACAGACTATAGTGTTAATCAGTGCTTGCTCCACTTTTCTACCGCGTCGCGATCGTCCGGTTATATTAAATACGGCCATGAACATTGATCCTATATCCCAATGATCTTTCCTTAACCTTCTACTAACAACCATTATTTATGAAATTGTAACTTTCTATAAGGTGTTACTCACGAAGTACCCTTCCAACTTTGCTAGTTTAACATTGATTAAATTCTGTATAATTGCTTGTGTGATACAAGTTTTAAATCACGTTGTCCCTTTCCTATACATAGGGAAAACAATTCTCTACACTCTTGAGAGAGTCATGTTCAGGTTTCACGAAATGGAAACTGTCCCATTTTTCTCGTGATTCCCAATTAAACATAGGAAGTCTAGAAATTTCCTTTTCACTTTCTCCAGGTTTCACAGTAAGTGACCTGCTCTCTTTGTATAATTCTCATATATTATCTCTGTATAAATATAAGAAGTTGTAGGAACTTCCTTTTTCTTTATGTTTTACAGTTTGTTATCTTCGAAGTTGTTATTCTCGTTAGAATGTTCTTTCGAAGGTTTCGTATAGTACACTGCTTGTACTCCTGTAAATGTTAAAACTTTAATTATTCCATTTTGCCTATTTGTGAAATCTTACCAAGATTTTAATTCACGGTTTAAAAAACCTTAAAAATTGTCAATTGCCTGGAGCAACTGTTTGATGTTAAGAGGTCTGCGACCCTATTTGTTAAAAGGTTCAAATGAACCATGTTCATTAAATTTATATTGCATAATTGTTAATTTCCTCAAACTTCCTGCATTGTTAAATAAATTAAATATTTATTTTTGGATTCATCATTTCTCTGACACTACAGTTAGGCAGGATCCTGGCTTTCCTAGCTCCTCCTAGGTTTATGCCCTCGTTAATGCTTAATAAAGCTCTTACTATTTGTCTGGCCAGATCATCACCCTTCCCTATAGTACTTTCATTCGTGCTTGGGAGGAAATACACCACAGGTTCTCTCTGGCAAACTGCCCAAGCTTTAGCTGCGGCTCCCGTCAGCCTCGACCAAGCTCGTTCCTATTTTAGGTATCCGAGCACATATTTGCAGTGGCAACCACCTTTAAGTGTGTTTAACACTGAACTTATTACTTTTGTGGGACTCTCCTCCTATTCTTCTATCCTTCTTTTCCAAATCCCAAATCTACTTCCTTCTTTTAATCATCTTCCCTTGGTGGGTGGGTTATTCCCTAGCCTATAATCTACCCAGCCCTCATAACAATAAAGCCATGTGCATGGTTTAACACATGTGATATTTCTTGCACAGGCCCTTAAGTTATAAATAATTTTGTAACATTATTATTAAGTACTTTGCCCAACGAGGCTGAGTGTATCCCATTCCAATTATCAGACCAGAATTGAATTTCTTGGTAGAACCGTGGAATCGAAACCAGGACCTATTTTTCCAGAGCGTTAATACGTTACCCGAGCCCGCAGAAGGCTGCTTCGAGTAATGTTGCCAGTCCGTTATGGGAGACCGCTTTTGTGAGGTTTCCAATCAAGGTGATTGATTGCCAATGAGACTACCATACTGGGCCAGCTTGAATCGGAACATTCGGAGTTTCGCAGAAAAATAATTGCCGTGCTCATTAAATTAATGCTGAAATACTCCGTGAGCAGCACTTCATTCGACAAGTGCATTCATCTGTGTTTCATTGGCATTGGCATAAGATTGCCACTTCGGCTCACTTGCAGTTAAAATTGTGGCTGATGATTGAATTAGAATTTTGAGTACAGTTGAGATTGATGCATCTCTTTATTGCCTCATCAACTGCAATAGCTGTTCGTTAGACTTGAGTGAAGTGAGTTACTGGACCTCATCAGATGGAACAGTGGCGTAACTGGGGTTTGCTTTTGGAGTGTGTTGATGTTGTTGTTGATTGATTTCTGGCGAAATCGTGACCCTTGTACAGGGCTATGTGTGGAATTTGGCCGATAACTTGCATTATTGTGTATTTGAAATTCGGATGAGGATTGGGAAGGAGGCTGTTGTGGCCTTAAGTTAGGAACTAACCCGGCATTTATCTGGAGTAGAAATGAGAAACCATGGAAAACGACTTCCATGATGGATGAGATGAGAAACAAACCCTCCTTTTCTCAGTTTTGCCTCACGAGGCTGAGTAGACTATACCCAATTCCAACCCTCAGACCAGAATTAAAATTTCCTGGCAGAGTCGGGAATCGAACCTGGACATCTGGGGCGACAGCCAGGAATGCTAGCCGCTACACCACGAGGTGGTCCGAGGGGGATGAATTGAGTCAAAATTCCATTGAAGTGTTGAGTGTTTCGACATGTTGATGTTTGAGTCTTCAGTCTTTTGACTGGTTGGATGCAGACCTCCATGCCTCCCTGTCCTGAGCTAATCGTTTCATCTCTACATAGCTACCACACCCTACATCCGAGGCAATCTGTTTAACATATTCTAACATTGGTCTACCCCTACAGTTCTTGTCCTCGACCCTTCCTTCCATAACTAAGCTTGCTATTCCTGGATGTCTTAGTATGTGTCCTACCAACCTATCTCTTCTCTTCATTAGCAGTCGCCAGAAACATCTCTCCTCTCCCACTCGCCTTAATACCTCTTCGTTTGTAACCCTATCTACCCATCTGATCTTCATCATTCTCCTGTAACACCACATTTCAAATGCTTCAATTCTCCTCTTTTCTGCTGCACCAATAGTCCAAGTTTCACTTCCATAGAGGGCCACGCTCCAGACAAAGGCTTTCAAAAATGACTTCCTAATACCTAAATCTATATTCGATGTCAACAGATTCCTTTTTTGTAGGAAGGCTTTCCTTGCCTGAGCCAACCTACTTTTTATATCCTCTTTGCTTCGTCCATCACTGGTTATTCTGCTTCCTAAGTAACAGAAGTCTCCAACTTCCTTCAGCTTTTCACCTGCCAATTTGATCTCCATAGAAGTTTCTGATTTATTTCGGCTGCATTCCAGTATTTTTGTTTTACATTTATTAATTTTCATCATGTATTCATTCTGTAAGACGGAGTCCATACCATTCAAAAACTGATTCAAATCCTCAGGCGTGTCGGCCAAGATGACGATGTCATCAGCAAATCTCAGAGTTGAAATTATTTCTCCTTGAATCTTCACTCCCACTTTAAATTTTTCTCCAATTTCCTTCATTACTTATTCAATGTAAAGATTGTAAAGTATGGGTGATAAGTTGCAGCCTTGCCTTACACCTTTCTGAATACCAGCTTCTCTCTCATGTCCTTCAGCTCGAATGACTGCTGTCTGGTTTCTGTATAGATTGTATATCACCCTCCTATCCCTGTACTTTATTCCAATAGATTTCAAAATGTCAAACAATTTAGTCCAATCAACGTTATCAAAAGCCTTTTCTAAGTCTACAAATGCCATGAACGTTCTTTTACCTTTCCTTATTCTACCTTCCAAAATCAGCCTAAGACTTAGTACAGCTTCCCTTGTTCCTACATTTCTCCTGAAACCAAACTGGTCTTCACCCAACTCCGTTTCTATCTGGCTTTCAATCCTCTTGTAAATTATTCTAGACAGGATCTTTGAAGCATGAGTAATCAAGCTGATTGTACGGTAATCTTCACATCTGTCAGATCCCACTTTCTTTGGTATAGGGATGATAACATTCTTCTTGAAATCAGGGGGTACCTCACCTGTCTCATAAATCCTACACACCAAGTGAAATAACCTGATCAGACCTTCATCTCCTATGCAGCGTAGCAACTCAATCGGTATATCATCTATGCCTGGTGCTTTGTTCCTGCCTAAGTCCTCTAATGCTCTGTCAAATTCTGATCTCAATATTAAATCTCCTTTTGCATCCTCATCAATTTCCTACTCCCTTTCCATTACATGATTCTCAATCTCCTTTCCCTTATACAAGCACTCTATGTAAGCTTTCCATCTCTCAACCTTTTCTTCCCTATCTGTTAGAGGCTTTCCATTTGTTTCCTTAATATTACAGCACTTAGTCTTCTTTTCCCCAAAAGTATTCTTAATCCTTCGATAAGCTGTGTCTACTTTTCCTAATTTCAGACAATTTTCTATACCTGCACATTTCTCTTTCAACCATTCTTCTTTCCCTTCCTTGCACTTCTTGTTAACCTCATTTCTCAGACGTCTGTATTCTGCTTTCCCCTTTTCATCTCTTACATTCTTGTGTTTCCGCCTTTCATCCATCAATTCTAGTATATCCTGAGTGATCCACGGTTTTCTACCTATTCTTTCTTTCCTACCAATGTTTTCATCTGCGGATTTTGTTATTTCATTCTTCAAAAGTGCCCATTCGTCTGCAATTGAAGTCCGTTTAGGATTTTTCATTAGTCCTTCCGTTATACTCTTCTTGAATCTTTCGTTTACATCCTTTACTTTCAGTCCGTCTATTGCCCACCTTTTTGGCTTTTGACTTTTCTTCAGTTTCTTCAACCTTAATCTGCATTTCATTACAACCAGATTGTGGTCAGAGTTTATGTCAGCACCAGGATATGTTTTACAATCCAAAATCTGGTTTCGAAACCTCTGCTTGACCATAATGAAGTCGATTTGGTAACGCCCTGTATCTCCTGGTCTCATCCATGTGTATATTCTTCTATTGTGGTTATTGAGTAAGGTGTTAGCTATGACTAACTCATGTTCGGTGCAGAATTCCATCAGCCTGCTTCCTCGATCATTCCTTTCACCTAATCCGAAATCTCCTACTATCTTCCCTTCTCTCCCTTTTCCTACCACAGCATTCCAATCTCCCATTACTATAACATTTTCATCACCTTTGATATACCTCAGAATGTCATCTATTTCTTCGTAGACCTTTTCAACATCCTCATCATCAGCTTGACTGGTAGGCATATAGACTTGTACCACTGTGGTGCACGTAGGTTTAGTATTGATTTTTGCTACAATAATCCGTTCACTGTATTGCTCATAATATTCCACCCGTTGTCCAAGTTTCCTACTCAATATGAGACCAACCCCTGCTTGGCCATTGTTTGATTTAGTGCTAATGACCCTATAGTCTCCTGACCAAACGTCCTGTTCTTCCTGCCAGCGCATTTCACTAATCCCAACCAAATCCAACCTCAACCTATCCATTTCCCGTTCTAAGTTTTCTAACTTTCCACTTCCTAGCAGACTTCTAACATTCCACGCTCCGATCCGTAGAATGTCAGATTTCCTCTTTGTCACTTCTGTGATGTTAACCCCCTCTCGAGTAGTCCCCACCCGGAGATCCGAACGGGGGACTAGTTTACCTCCGGATTGAAATTTTACAAGGGAGGAGGCCATCATCACATATAATTATGCATAGAGAGGTGCATATCCTCGGGAATAGCATTACGGCTGTAGTTTCCCGTTGCTTACAGCCGTGCAGCAGAACGCAGTGTAGCCATTAGTTGGCTTATATTATCAATATCTTAACCGTCTATTAGACTAGTAAAGAATTGATTTATTCTGAAAGGCTGCTACTCCCTTTCAGAATAAGTAAAGAGAAATTCTACTACAAAATACTAACCTTCTACTAACAATTAAATACCAAAATTCTACTAACGAAAAATATACTAAAGTTTCACCAACAACAAATACTACCACTAAAACAGTCACCAGGCCCACTCACATGCACCCTCACCAGACACACTCACACACCACAGTCTAATAGAACAATGACATATATCTAATAAACAAATTAACTTCATACTTACAACTAAAACTAACTACATACTTACTGTACTGTAATTGACAATATTTACAAAATTTAAAATGATAATCTACGAAATAATTTCTCCAAAAACTCATTCGTAGTAAAAAAAACGAAATGTTTGTGATACCTGAAATGCCGGAGCATCGCCGTCAGGACCGATTTCTTGGTCTCCGTTTTCACTTACTTCACTGTTATCATTGAAATTATCATCATTCTTCACTGACTAAAATCTCACTTTCACCACTACTAAATGATTCTGCGTCACTTTCTTCGCCTATATTGAGCTCTGTTTCATTATCTGCATTACTCAATCCCGCCATGTTTACGAACGAAACACCTGATCAGTGAGCACGGAAGTTCATGATAGATTTACGCTAATGTTTTGTTTTCACTGCCTTGTGGTAATAGTAATAGTATCGGTAATAGTTTCGGAGATATAGAATGCAGGTTAAATATTTTGCACCGACGCCATGTTGGATTGGTGCGACGAAATAAAATTTTAAGGCCACGGTCGGGGTTGGACAAAATAGTACTATGACGTTTTCGGGTTTCATTGAAATAGCTCCAGCCGTTTAGATTTTATTAGGGTGGAGGTGACACACACACACACACACACACGGACAGCAAATATACGACAAAAGGTGATTTCATAAGCCTATTTTTTTCATAAATAAATAGGCTTATGACATAATGAGTCATAATTAAAGAAAGCAAATATACGACCCAGAAGTTTCAAAACCTTTTATCTTGTTTCATTTCTTTAGCTTGTGGGGCGTGGTGGCGCAGCTGTCAAGCTGTTGGCCTCTCACCAGGAGGACTGGGTTCGATTCCCGGTCAATGCATGTGAGATTTTCGAAGTGAATTCCACGTAAAAAGGAGGTCCCGTGGCTCATAATCACAAAATTCACGGTCATGTATAACTACAATCTTCCTTTATTTCTTTAGTATTTGTCACGTTGTACTTGCACTTATCAATGTGCAAATGATCGAAACACAGTATAACAATTTTGCTGATATTAAATTATAAAGTCCAGTTTTCCTCGCGAAATCATCCGGCCCTTTGTATTCCCCGACATTGTATTCTTCTTCTTCTTCCTCCTCTTCGCGAATGGGTCGCTTAGAAACACGCGAAATCAACACTTTCTAGCCTTCCTGTTGGCCCAGTATTCCTTCATTCGCAACGAGTGGGTCCGTTTCCGTTGCTCGGACCATTGATGCTGTGTAGTCTTCTTCTCTTCTTCCTCGAAACCCCGCGTCTGAGTGATTTTACTGATTTCCTTCCGGTCATGTAAGTGTGGTGATACTAATTCCTTTAAGTCTTTTTCTGTAAATTTATACCAATTCGGTCTAGTAGCCTTGTTCTTTAAGAAAGTATGTATTTTGTTTGTCAGTCTGTTCGGGTCCATTCTTTCTACTGTATGTGTCCCATAAATTGAATGAAATTCTTCGCATTCGCATTGTGTCTGTGTTTTTCTTTTATATTTCTGTATTAGGCTTTGGATAATGTACACCATCTTTTGTTCTTGAATTTTAAGAATGATAGACGTTTTATTTCTGCATAGAACCAGTGGCGTAACTACGAAGGGTGATTAGGGGAATTAATTCCCCCCCTAAAGCCAAATAATATAAATATGAAATTTAATGATTTTTCTAATTTGGAATAAAACCAATCTTCGGATTGATGACAAATGATTGGATTGTGTTTGAAAGCATTTATTTTCACTCGTGTAACATATCTAGTGTTACCCTAACTTAACACTTACCGAATGAGCAAAATAGTCAGTTGTTCAGTTAGCCAGAGGGGTTAGAGTGAGATGGGTGTAGCACTATCTTTTCTCATCTCTTTCTAAAATATCACTCTGGATCCGAGTCTGCGTGTGCGACTCGGGCGCGTGGGGTTCGAGGTTCAAATCCGGGGCCTATCCATCAGCTTTCTTTGTTATCTCTCTCCTCCTTTCAAGAGGAAGCAGATTGTTTGTTGATATTAAGACACGGAACCAGAGTGATATGATATTCAACGTTTGCTTTCGATGCTTTGGTTTGCGTAAGAGTTCACGGGCCTGACTGCTCGAGCTGAGCAGTCACCTGATGACGTCATATGTTTGACAGTTGTGGTTCACTTTTAAGGTATTTCCGGACACTTGCGACCCTGAGTGTCCTATATCAAATCACTTGTCTCAATGCCATCTACGTCGCTATAGAGAGTTTTAAACGTTAATAATAGACACCCTGTATAAATTACACCCTTCTTAGAAATTTGGCGTTAAGGCTATTAAGTGTCAGCGTGAAGCTCTCTGTCAGTTTGTCGGACGCATCCGTGTTTGAGGCGCAAATTTTTCATAATGTATATTGCAAGCGGTTTACCGTTTGTCCGTATTGTCATAATATTTCCATTTATAGTCCTGAAACTATGAATGACTTAACCAATCTTTTTGTTTGGAATGATTGGGGGGCGTGGTGGCGCAGTGGTCAAGCTGCATGCCTCTCACCAAGGCGGACCGGGTTCGATTCCCGGTCAATGCATGTGAGATTTTCGATGTGAAATGCCATGTCCTGTGGTTCGGATTCCACGTAAAAAGGAGGTCCCGTGGCTTATGATCGCGAGATTGACGGTCACGTTAAACTACAAGCTTCCTTGTTTGCAATGAATGCAACGCCGTTTCTTCTGATGTTATCATTCCGAGAGTAATAGGCTACACGATTGAAACATTGCTTACGATGTATCCGCCCCCAGATTATTGGAGCTCGTATTTCCCAAGGAGACCAATATTCAACATGCTCATTTCCTTCTTGGTCGCCTCCGTGGCGTGCTTAGCTGCCACCCCGGAGGTTCAAGGTTCGAGTCCCTACTCTGACCACGAAATTTGAAAAGTGATATGAGGAGTGGAACGGGGTCTACTCAGCCTAGGGTGGTCCAAATGGGTAGAGGGGGTTTGATTCCCACCTCAGCCATCCTCGAAGGGTTTCCCGCTTCATCTTCGGGAAAATGCCGGGATGGTACCTACAGTCAGGCCACGGCCGCCTGTTTCCCTCTTCCTTGTCTATCTCTCCCATTCTTCCCATCCCGTCCCTTTCCTCATGAGGCCCCCCTGTTGGCTTTGCAGGTGAGACCGCCTGGGCGAGGCGCTAGTCCCGCCTCCCAAGTTGTATTCCTCGACCCGATGTCAAGTTCTAGGACACTGCCCATAGAGGCGGTGGAGGTTGGATCAATCGCTGAGTCCGTGGAAAAAGCCTACCTGGAGGTTAAACTGACTACGAAAAACAATAAAAAATCCTTCTTAATGATAATCAATTTAACAATTCTACATATGTAGCTTATGTGGTTTTATGAAGCGTAGTCTGTTCATTTCACTGTGACCAGCACCAGCAGGTAAGCATCTTACAATTTATTCCCTTGACTGCGTTATAAAATCACAAGCGTCTTGGTGCATCCTTTGCTCTCTAGTCACATAGCAGGTATCGTAGATCTCACCTCCCAGAACCAGTCCTTCATCATATCCTCAAAGTAGGCCTACTGGTTATTAATAGTGGAGTGGATCACTACCCTTCCTCCATTTCCAGGGACCACCTCGTGGTGTAGTGGCTAGCATTCTTCACTGCCATCCCGAAGGTCCAGGTCCAATCCTATGTCAGTGATCCTAGAAGTGGTTACCCGTGGTCTCCCTCTTTTACTGCAGACAAAAATGCCAGGATGGTTTCTAACTTGAGGCCATGGCCACCTATATTCCAATCCTCACCTCAATTTCAAATACACTCACTGTGGTCTTAAGCTACACACCATCCGCGTATTTCCCTGGAGTAGAAGTGGGAAACCACGAAAAACCACTTCCAGGATGTCTGCGGTAGTAATCGAACCTACCACTTCTCAAATTTTGCCTCACGAGGTTGAGGTACCCAGTTCTAGCTCTCAGACCAGAATTCAATTTCTTGGCAGAGCCGGGAATCGAACCCGGGCCTCCGCGGTGACAGCCCTGATCTCTGAAATGCAATACAGTCTCAAATGAAGAGGAATGAATTATTATTATTATTATTAAAATTCATTGTGTTTCAGTCGGTCAACACATTGTAGCGGCTTCGGTGGCGTAGTCGGTAGCATGCTGAACTGCTATGCCCAAGATAGCGGGTTCAAACCCGGCCGAAGTCACCGGATTTTTTAAGAGCGTTAAAAATCCTTCAGTATGCCTTCCTTCAGAGGGGAAGTAAAGCCGGCGGTCCCATGTCATAGATTTAGGGCATGTAAAAGATCCTTTCACAGACTAAACTAGTGTAAAGCAAAATAGTTAGGTTAGATTTCGTCAGAACGCTCTATCAAAGTTCCAACGTTCACCACTACGTATCATTGATAGCTGGTGGCGAAAGTTGGAACTACTTGAAATTGAACGGAACTTGTAGTTCACCCTAATAAGGGTGTCCGCTGGAAGCAGCTACAGACTCAGGCGAGCCGAACATGTCCTCGGACACTCCCGGCACTAAAAACCATACGATAAATAAATAAATAAATAAATAAATAAATAAATAACACATTGAATCCAATTGTACGCTGAGAAAAATTTGCATGAGATTTATTAATTTGAAATCATCATCATTTATTGCATTAAACAGGCCATTGAGGCCTACAGCAGAATAACAAATGAAAAGATAAATATTACAAATATTACAAAAACCAAAAAAATATTACAAAGGAAAAAATATTACAAAACACAAAAAAGATCCAATAAAAGGAAAGTCAGTCAATCATGAGAGGAGGTATTTGCTGCAGATGGCACTCCATCTTTTCCGGTCTCTAGCATCACCCTCCACAGCTGTTGGTTCCACTTCTTGAAGGATCGTCGTCACTCGATCCTTCCATCGTGTTCTCGGGCGTTTTCCCGTGGTTTGAGATTGGAGGACTCTCTTAGGAAGGGATCTGTCCGCTCGTAAGATGTGTCCAAACCACTGTAGTCGCCTCTGTCTCAATATTCGTCCAATGTGTGGCTTTCCAAACCTCTGGTACAGGTCTTCTTTCTTTCTTTCTTTCTTTCATTCTTCTCTCCCATTTACCTTCCATGTTATTGTAGACGGGTCCATATATCTTTCGAAGTACCTTTCTTTCAAAAGCACATATTGAATCTTCTGTCGTTGCTGATGTCGCCCAAGTTTCACAACCGTATAAAAGTGCTGGTCTCACCAGTGTCGTGTACAGATGGACTTTGTTCTTCTGAGATATCAGACGAGATTTGAAGATATTGTTCAGACTAAAGAACACACGATTAGAACTTGTTATGCGTTTATGTACTTCTTTCGTCACTTCACTTTTGATGGTTAATATTGAAATATTGAAATAATAAAAAAAAACGATTACTAAGGCCACACTGGAAAATGACCCCCAACACCATAATAATAATAATAATAATAATAATAATAATAATAATAATAATAATAATAATAATAATAATAGTAATAATAATCGTATTGGCGCAACTATCGTCATGTACATCTTTTCAATTGGAGACGTTGTTGGAGGGGATCTACTCTCCAATTTTGACATTCTATCTAACAATGCCTTCTGGCAGTAAAAACCAATACTCAACTGGGTGACCTGCGACAGAATTCATTAATTTTGTCTTGTCATATAGAAGATGACCTCGCTACCCTGCCCCATAAAACAACAACAACAACAACAACAACTGTCTTGTCATCACCAAATGTGATGCGAGAAATCTTTTACGAGCCAACATCGTTCGACTCGGAGTGTTGTGGATTTTTTCCGCCTATCAAAAGGCTGATTTCCCAGGTCGGGGATTGAATCCGCGATCTTGGGACCATGAGGCGAACACTCTACCACTGACCCACCGAGGAACCTAACAACAACGATCCCCTTTCGCAAGGAACATGGCAATACTGACTCTTAAGAACATTGCTATTAAATAGGGTTTACCAGCTTTTCACAGTACAAAGGCTTTACCATCTTTTCAAGGAGCAGATAACTTCACTGTTACGCTCCTCAATCTATTCAAGAAAGCTTTAATAAATTTAAAACAGTAATTGTTAATTGCCATCTTTCCATTACCTAATTCCCAGACATGAACCAAATTTTGTCCTTGGAATAGCCTATGCCTAATTGTACTTCTAGAAGAGTCAGTATTGCCATGTTCCTTAGAAAGAGGAACGTAAAATTGCTTATTATAGCATTAATTGCTTCCCACCGACAGTAGTGGCTACGCGGGCTAAAGCGCTGCGTTAGGTCAAGGGGACAAGCTCTCTGCTGACTCGGTAGACGCGTGGGTTCGAACCCCACCGTCGGCTGTCCTTGAAATGGTTTTCCGTGGTTTCCCATTTTCAACACCAGGAAAATGCTGGGACGGTACCTTCTGACAGGCCACATCCTTCCACATCCACATCCTTGCCTAGTTTCATTCACCATCATTCATTTCATCTCTCACTAACTCCTCTCATGAGGTTGGCGTCAGGAAGGGCATCCGGCCGTAAAAACCATCGCCACTAAGACTTCCATCGCATCTCATCCCCGACCCCGTTGAAAAAACGGGAATAATAAGGGGTAGACATACATACATAGCTTTAATTGCTTCCCAACGAACAATATTTTGCTATCCACAGTGCACTGGCTTCAATCTCACCTATTTCTAAGGAATTTTCGTGGACTGAAGAATATGTACTACGGAACTACAAATAAAAAGTAAATTCCTGCCCATGAAACTTACTACTGTAGTTTGAACTCCTGACAAATGTATTTATTCCCATGTTGAACGGAGTGGTAATCTTGTTGTTTGCTCTATCACGGTAATCCTTTTATCAGGCACTTCATTTTTAGCCTACTTTCGATTTTTGCAAAAAATGAAAGTAGACTTATGAGATCAACACAGGGAGAAAAAAGTGTGTCTGTCTGTGTGTGTGTATGTGTATGTGTATGTGTGTGTGTGTGAGTCTGTGTGTGTGTGTGTGTGTGTGTGTATGTGTGTGT
The DNA here is from genome assembly GCA_946902985.2 of Meconema thalassinum. Taxonomy (NCBI): domain Eukaryota; kingdom Metazoa; phylum Arthropoda; class Insecta; order Orthoptera; family Tettigoniidae; genus Meconema; species Meconema thalassinum. The sequence continues at coordinate 492,773,442 of OX336388.2, read as the reverse complement.
GTGAGTCTGTGTGTGTGTGTGTGTGTGTCTGTGTGTGTGTGAGTGTGTGTACTCTGAATGTCTGTCCCCCCCTATCAATTCGAACACGGTGAAACCGAATTGAACGAAATTTGGTACAGAGGTAGCACTAGTAAAGGACACTTCAGTGTCATACTTTATATCGCCGCCATCTTTACCAAAACAGAATGGCGGCCACTCAAATGTTCAAAACGTAAAATCAAATTACGGCTAAACTAATCATCCGATCTCTACCAAATTTGGTGACAACATACCTTTATAAAGGACGCGTCTTTCACTGAAAATTCTAGGTCATTGGCCATGCCATTTCAGGATGGCGGCCGTGTGAATTATGCAACCATTTTAATAAATAGCTTAAGACCCACCAATTCCGATTATCGAGCCTAGGGGGTTTTAAGCTATCCTGAAGGTCGTGATCCGTTATTTATTATAATTTAATATTATAATATTATACAGTATGAGTGGCTTAAAAGAGCTGAGCCGTTTGTGTCACACGACAAGATGGCAGCTGTCCTCATGTGCCTGTCTTATATTTCAGTAGTTTTAGTATGTTGTATGTGATATACCGTACTGATACAATAATATAAACTTTGTATGAAATGATCTTTAATGAAGATGTACTGCAGTGAAGAAATCGTTTATTTAAAGTCATTATTTGCCAACAGTTTGTATCTAATATGTCAGTTAAGAACACCTGACGTCATGGATACGGTTAGCTCTGGGCTAGCATGTTAGTCTGACACGCAGTTGACTGGGGATCGAATACTGCTACAGTTAGGTTTCTTTTTTCTTGAATTCTTTTACAAATGATGTGCACGAGCTTTTCCCACAGATACTGAATAAAATGTCATTTAGCTCAAAGGAGAGGATAAAGTATACACTCGTATATTAATAAAATCACAGTCCCAGCATCGCACATAAACAGAAGACATTAGAAAAAGGAGAATAGAAGAACTAGATACACGTTGTCATTAACCACAGCCTTCTTAATGCCTCTGTACGGTGCTGTCCTCTTGTGGGTTATGTGAGTAATATTGTTCCAAACATAACGCTGTGTAAATGCCTCAGCTGGCCTCCTGAAGTATGGAAATTTTGTAATACTGGTAGTTCAACTATTAGCCACGTTCGCGCTCCGAATACCTTTAAACACTGCCAGCTGGATCGCCTCACTCTTGGCTACTTTAAACTGCCTACTCATTCAACACCCATAGAACACTGCCATCGTAGTACATTACGATGGCAGTGCATAGGCGTACAAGATAAAGATTAATTCACTGATAGGTCGCAGCACCACCTACTGTGATTGGGGCGGAAGATTCTTAATTTTGCAGGCTGGCTTAATATAGAGATTAACGGACGTGAATGCATTACAATAAGTTAGTAGTTTTGTTATTCAATCATCATAAAGTATATAATATTGATCTTGACACTTACTGGCTTATTATCAATATAAAAGAAAACAAACAATACATTGTGGTTGGGGTGATTGTTTTAGGGATGAGGACAAAGAGTCATAAAGATACCCATACATTTAGGAGAAAGTAGGCTATATGTTCTTTGCTGAACATCTTGTTACATATTTTATGTAACTATAGGCTCCCTTTTTAAATTTCTTTATAATTTTCAGTATAATTTGGTGTTACAATTAAGTAGCGTGCTGTTTAAGAATTTTATTAAGTGATTGGATAGGGTTCATAATTTCGTAATTTCAATACCAACTCGTGATGAATGCAGTACATTTGCATTTGTCTGTTGGCACAGGGTAGAGTAAAATGTGGCTATTCACCGATGGCTGTGATTATATGGAAGCTACTGAGGTATGGGTGCTGCTGAGTAATGGCCTTCAGGGTATGGCTCGTGCTTGTGGTTGCTGTAAAAGGTTATACTTATAGGGTTAGTGCTGCTGTTCTGACTCATCGAGGAAAGTAATGGCAAACTACCTCACTCCTCATCTTGCCTAGTACGCCTCATTATAGTGTTGGCTAGGGTTTTTGTGGGCATCTACCCACAAAGCCTACGGTGGCACTTTTTGAGGATCAAACCAACCTCCAGGCCTACTACCTAACAGAAAATAAAATTTACTTTATATTAACCCTTGAGAACTGGTGTGAAACAAGTAGTTCCGTGAAGAACTATACAGCCTATTTTCATATATCCTACTTATGTTAACTGCCACTATCAACATACAACATTTCAGTTAGATTGCTGTAATAGATTCGTAGATATTGAGAACCGACTAAATATTTCGGATGGTCGCCATGTTGGATTTTATTTATGTAGGTCCTACAGTTATGTACTGTTACATGAAGATTATTGTGTACGTGCAGCATTCAAACTTCAATCGCATGATTAGGACACAAGAAGTAACAAGGAGATTTTAAAATTTCGCACAGCTGCCATCTTGTGGTTATGGAAACAATTGAAATAAATTAGATGCCAGTGGATTAACATTCGTATAAGGATTTACTGTACCAAGTTTCACTGCACTCGGATGGTTAAATTGCGAGAAAGGTCCATGTGAATATTTATACTTCGCGTCGCCGCCATTTTGGATTTGTGATCAGCAGGTTATTGAAAGTCCTATAGGTGAACTTGAGTTCATAGCCCCTATGAACATAAAAATATCAGTTTGATTGCTATAATAGATTCGTAGATATTCAGAGCCGTCTAAATATTTCGGATGGTCGCCATATTGCATTGTTAAATGTATAGGCCATACAGTCATGTACCATTAAATGAAAATTATTTCGTAGGTTCATTATTCAAACTTTCACTTTGATCGCATGATTACAACACAAGAAATAAAAACTTACTTTTAAAATTCGCACAGCCGCCATCTTGAGGTTATGTAAACAATTGAACTAAATTAGATACCAGTGCATTACAATGTGTAAAAAACATTTCCTGTACCAGATTTCATTGCGTTTGGAACATTAAATCGCGAGAAAGGTCTATTTAAAATTTTCAAATTCGCTTGGCTGCCATGTTCGTTTTGTAGTTAACCGGTTTTTGAAAGTCTTATGGATTAACTTCCAGTAGTGCCCTTTATCTCTGTACAAAATTTCAGGGTGATACCGCAAATAGTTTCAGAGATATAGAATGCCAGTGAAATAATTCGCACATCCGCCATCTTGTGGTTAAGTAAACAATTGAACGAAGTTAGATGTCGGTGCATTACAATGTGTATAAACATATACTGTACCAAGTTTTATTGCGTTTGGTTGGTTAAATCGCGAGAAACGTCTATTTAAAAGTCGCAAATTCGTGTGGCCGCCATGTTCGTTTTGTAGTTACCAGTTTTTCAAAAGTTACATAGGTGAACTTCTTGTAGTTTCCTTTATCATCGTAATAAATTCCAGGGTGATATCGGGAATAGTTTCGGAGATATTGAATGGTGGTGAAAAATTTCCCACAGCCACCATGTTGGATTGGTGAGACGTAACAACATTTGAAGGGCACGATCGGGGTCGCCCGGAATAGTGCTATGAACTTACCGAGTTTCATTGAAATCGCTCCAGACGTTTAGAAATTATTAGGGGACACACACACACACCTCTCACACACACACACACACACACACGCACACGGACAAAAGGTGATCTCATAAGCCTATTTTTTCAAAATTGAAAATAGGCTAAAAATGTAATACGAGGACTCACGTCGGGTCATTTCGATCCTTACTCTGTCACTCACTTTTTGCCGTTGTCGTACGTAGGCTATATTAATATTATAATTTTACACCTGGTGTCTTCCTATGAACTAATCCCAATATAAAATGTGATTTATTTATATTTTTAGCCTACTTTTCACATTTTGCAAAAATGAGGAAAAAGTAGTCTTATGAGATCGGGCAAATGTCTGTCTGTCTGTCTGTCTGTCTGTCCTTCTGTCTGTCTGTCTGTCTGTCCTTCTGTCTGTCTGGCTGGCTGTGTGTGTGTCCCCCCCTATCAACTCCTAAACGGCTGGAGCAATCAAAACAAAATTTGGTAGGAGTAAAGGTCTATACCCGAATATCTCATGGTCATATTTGAAAATGATGTCAGTGCTACCAACTGCTAAAAAATCGCAATTGAAATTTGAGCTCCATGTTGGATATCTTGGAACGTATGAATGGGAGCTATTTCAAAATTGGCATACGTATAGATAATAATATTGCAGTTTAATTTCCAGAAGGCCATACATCGCTGTGTTGCCAAAATGATTATAAGCCTGCTGATTGGTCCAATTTTTAAATGCACATAACTTCTACACTATCAATTGGAATTCAACCAAATTTCGTATGTTGTATGCATACATAACCAGATATGACTGAGCGTATCCTTAAGACCCACCAGGGCTGCCAACTGTTAATAAATGCTCCTAATTTATTTTATCCAAATACCAATATATCAGAAAGTATGCAAGCCAATAGTTCTAAACTTTGCACACGTATAGTACCTGGCATTCTAGATGCATTTGGACTAACTAATATACGTCAGTGCTGCCAACATGATTCTAAGCCTGCTGATTGGTCCAATTTTAAAATGCATGTAACTTCTATACTAACTAATGGATTTCATTCAAAATTGGTACAACAATAGATCATATTATTTCAGATTATTTCTGATCAGTACATGCATGACATTGTTGCCAACATGATTTTACGCACGCTGTTAGATCCAATGTTTAACTGCATGTAACGTCCATGCTATTCATTGCACTTCATCCAAATTTTGTATTCTGTACCTTAAGAGATGGAACTAAGAATATATTCAGTCATCAGGGCTGCCAACTGTAGTGCTCTATTAGGCTACATTATGCAAGGTATACAGTATTTCGAAATAATTAGAAATTTCGATATTAGCAACTTAATTTCTTCATTATTCTAGATAGGTTCATATACTGTAGAATAATCATTGGCATGAAAAGTAGGCTCTTTAGTTCGTCACGGAACTTCTTGTTAAAATTTAACATACAGTAAAATGACAATAATTTTCGTAACGGTATCTTTGGCCTTGATAGTGGCGCCAAACCATTAATCTTTATTTTTAGCCTATTTTCAATTTTGAAAAAATAGGCTTATGAGATCACCTTTTGTCCGTGTGTGTGTGCGCGTGTGTGTGTGTGTGTGTGAGGTGTGTGTGTGTCCCCCCCTAATAAATTCTAAACGGCTGGAGTGATTTCAATGAAACTCGGTAAGTTCATAGCAATATTCCGGGTGACCCCGACCGTGCCCTTCAAATTTTGTTACGTCTCACCAATCCAACATGGCGGCTGTGTGAAATATTACACCAGGATTTAATATCTCCGAAACAATTACCGATATCCCCCTGGAATTTTTCACGGTGATAAAGGGAACTACTGGAAGTTCACCTATGTGACTCTTGAAAAACTGGTAACTACAAAACCAACATGGCGGCCAAGCTAAGTTGCAACGTTTAAATAGACGTTTCTCGCGATTTAACCAACCAAACGCAATACAAATTGGTACAGTATATGTTTATACACATAGTAATGCAGCGACATCTAACTTCGTTCAATTGTTTACATAACCACAAGATGGCGGCTGTGCGAAATATTTCACCGACATTCTATATCTCTGAAACTATTAGCGGTATCACCCTGAAATATTGTAAGAAGATAAAGGGCACTACTGGAAGTTCATCTATAAGATTTTCAAAAACCGGTTAACAACAAAACGAACATGGCGACCAAACGAATTTGAAAATTTATATAGACCTTTCTCGCGATTTAATGGTTCCAAACGCAATGAAACTTGGTACAGGAAATGTTTATACACATTGTAATGCACTGGTATCTAATTTATTTCAGTTGTTTACATAATCTCAAGATGGCGGCTGTGCGAATTTTAAAATTAAGTTTTTATTTCTTATGTCGTAATCATGCGATCGAAGTGAAAGTTTGAATAATGAACCTACGCAATATTTTTACTTTAATGGTACATGACACTATGGCCTATACATTTAACAATCCAACATGGCGACCATCCGAAATATTTAGACGGCTCTGAATATCTACGAATCTATTATAGCAATCAAACTGAATATTTTTATGTACATAGGGTCTATGAACATAAGTTCACCTATAGGACTTTCAATAATCTGGTGATCACAAATCCAACATGGCGGCGACGCGAAGTATAAATATTCACATGGACATTTCTCGCAAATTAACCATCCGAGTGCAGTGAAACTTGGTACAGTAAATCCTTATACGAATGGTAATCCACTGGCATCTAATTTATTTCAATTGTTTCCATAACCACAAGATGGCAGCTGTGCGAAGTTATAAAATCTCGTTGTTACTTCTTGTGTCCTAATCATGCGATTGAAGTTTGAATGCTACACGTACACAATAATCTTTATGTAACAGTTCATAACTCTAGGACCTACATATATTAAGTCCAACATGGCAACCATCCGAAATATTTAGTCGGTTGTCAATATCTACGAATCTATTACAGCAATGCAACTGAAATTTTGTACGTTGATAGTTGCAGTTAACATAAGTAGGATATATGAAAATAGGCTGTATAGTTCTTCACGGAACTACTTGTTTTTAACAAAGGAGCTGATGATCAAGGTGTCCCTAGACCCTAAACACTGATCAACAAGAACGTGAGCTATGCGATTGTGCTGCACCGAAATAGGAGGATTTCCCCCCTTATTTTTTACAGATTGTCCCGACTAACGTAAGCCGAAAATTGTCACGCGAGGACTGGCGCCATGGGTAAATCTAACCCGACCATAAATAATATAGAAATAACATGAGTGTTCAAAAAGCTATGGTCATGTTTCTTTTGAAGGGTGAAGTTCAAGGCTAGGAAGGAAGTTACAGAAAGTGGCAGGAAACAAGAGCTGACCAAAACGGAAATCATTTAAGTCTCGGGTCAAAAACACTCAAGCGCCGGTCCTGGCGGGTTCATAGAAATTGTAAGTTCCCAGTCTAAACCATTAAATACATAAAGTAAGTTATAGGCCAGAGATTTGAAAAAAAGAAATGAGATTGTAGGTGTTCCTGTAGGCTTGAAGATTGGAATGATCTCTCATCTCCGGAGTTTGCAAGCATGACGCGCAGATGTGCAGCGCAGTAAGCTTGGCATGATGTATATGTAAAAGTGTCCCTTCACTTACCACCCAGCTGGTTGTCCCGTTTCCCATCCCCTTCAGAAACAACCGTTATGGGCTGAAGGCTCGGCGACCCTGCTGCACCTAACACCCCTCGTAATGTGACGGGCATGTCGCAATCACTGCCTGGGGTTGAACAACTGTGGTATTGGAACATCACCACATACAGTACATTTTATTCTGGAACAATGGTTTTGCAGTGAGTTTTAATAGTTCCTTGAACGATTATTTCCCCATTTTCAACCCCATTATTATTACTATTATTATTTTACATTATGGTATTTGAAGCCATATTCAGTGTTGCCTTAGTAATCGAAATTTGATGTTTTTTAGTCGTCAACACGATTGTACCCAATTGTGATGGGTCATTCCCTAATCGTTAAAAACATTACATGAGAGTTTCGCAAGGAACATGGCAATACTGACTCTATTTCTATGAAATAGGGTTTATCCTAAGAATCAAAGGCGTGAGGCTTAGTCTAAGAACTTCTACACGCAAGCAATACACCATAACGGAAGAAGAATGGGCTTCCTTTGGTCATAAATGAACGTTTTTCTACAGAAACCTTCCTCGAGAAACCCTTTACAGAATGGTGAAAACCGCATCAAAATCCATCCAGTGGTTCTCAAGATTACCCGTTACATCCAAGAATCGGGGACTATGTTTTATACTTTGTAGAGATTATTATCATTCAAGCCTCCGTGGCTTAGGCGGCAGCACGCCGGCCTCTCACCGCTGGGTCCGTGGTTCAAATCCCGGTCACTCCATGTGAGATCTGTGCTGGACAAAACGGAGGCATACAGGTTTTTCTCCGGGTACTCCGGTTTTCCCTGTCAAAATTTCATTCCGGCAACAATCTCCACTATCATTTCATTTCAGCTATCATTCATTTAATCATTGCCCCAGGGGAGTGCGTCAGGCTTCGGCAGCCGGCACAGTTCATATCCTCGCCGCTAGGTGGGGGCTTCATTCATGTCATTCCTGACCCGGTCGGAGACTGGAAGCAGGCTGTGGATTTTCATTCACTATTATTATCATTATTATTGCACATACATAGACCTACAGTTTCATTTGAGTCTGTTTTGTCTTTCCTCGTCCAGTCTATCCTGCAAGCCTCTGTTTGCGAGCAAGTCACCTCCATAATCCCTTATTAGCATTTAGTGCTGTAGCCTCCTCTGTTTCTACATCTCTCACTTTGAAACTGTTCTACACTGAATCTAACCTCACCTCCTAAGTCTACCTCTGCTTCTCTTCCCCCCAGGGGCTCACATCTAGTGGGATGTGGGTTGGCGACCACGGGACCCCAGCTGAGTCTGGCATTGCTTCCACTTACTTGTGCCATATAGCAAGGACAGTATAAATACTGAGCGATATAGAGGGAGTTTCGTCGCTACACTAACTTCTTTCTTGCAAAATTCTGTACTGTAGATCGCAATTTCAAAAATCCAAGTCCTATCCGTAGTGAGTCAAACATTAGTTGATTCTTTCCTGTCGACCTCTCTTGGTAAACTCTTGTTCTCTTCCGACCCCGACGGTGTTAGGGTATCCGAGGCCTAGGGAGTCTTTCCCTTTTCCGCCTTAATTGGCCCTTGTCTCATCTTTCCTGATACCCTCCTTTTGCGAGGGGTCAGCCTTTTTTTTCGTGTTATCTCCTGCCTTCTGCTCAAGGCCCTCAAGGAGGCAGGGTGTGTGTAGCCCCACCACTTCTGGTGCACCCTGGATATTGCTACATCCTCAGAGGCTCACGGCTGGTGAGTTCGGGAGTTGGCGATCCCGAGGGATTCCAGAGCTGGGTCCGTTTTTCTTCTTTTTCCACTGACTTTGGGGCTGGCCCTCTTTCCCTTTCCTATCTTCCTTTCATGGCTCTCCTTCCTTCCAAGTCCCTCAATCCTCATTCTTCGAGGGTTGAGGGCATTTATTTTCTTCCTGTCCTTTATTTGCCTTATCCTGTATTTGTTTACCATTTCTTCTTGTAGTATGTAAGTTTGTTGTTAGTATTAGTTATAGTTTTCATTCTCATCTTCTATTTTCACCCACACCATTAGGGGCCGATAACCTAGATGTTACGCCCCTTAAAATAACAATTATCATCATCATCATCATCATCATCATCTGCTTCTCTTGCCTTCGACAGTCGAACTCATTAACATCTAATCTAAGCTAATCTCTCTTCACCATTCTCATCACATGACCACACCATCTGAGTCGGCTCATACGAACTGCTTCATCTAGCGTGTTCATTCCTATATTTCTTTATGAGTCCCTTCCTGCCATTACTCTCATCTATTTGTCCCAGCAATCATTCGTGCCATCCTGATATCAGTTACGTCTAGCATATGAAGCAGATATCCTGAATCTATTCAGCTTTCACTTCCATATAGCAAGGACAGTATAAATACTGAGCGATATAGAGTGGGTTTCGTCGCTACACTAACTTCTTTCTTGCAGAATACTGTACTGTAAATCGTAATTTCAAAAATCCTAGTCCTATCCGTAGTGAATCAAACATTAGTTGATTTTTGTTTGTTTGTGTGTGGTTTAATACAGGAACAGAGATTTAAGTCATTAGTTTGAACTAAGTAAGAACCATGGACCATTGCTTTGTGAGTTGAGTCAACGTTTGTGAAATATATGACTAGTGTTAGCTCCACTATGCACTTAACTCGCTTTTCCTGTCCATCACCGATAAGTACGTTGAAATTCAATAAATAGCCGCCCCGTCTAAGTTGAACCTCAGCTAGACCTGGGCCTACCTGGCCTAAGCCGAATCCAGTTCGCAGGTAACATGGAACAACTTACTATAACAGCACGTCTGAAGTGAATGTGCAAAAACCTGGACAGAAACCACACTCCGGATTGGCACGGAAATTTCTTGTGGTTGGACGTCAATGCACTCTTCTCATGTTCGCATGAAAGTGTGCATGGTTATGGAGATATGTCACAAATTCGGAATTAAAAATGGCATTGGATTACGCTTGTTACGTGGTGTAGTTCTCGTCTGCTGTGCCGAAGACTGTGGGATGAAATCCTGGAGCAGTTTGTGGGCGTTTGCCTGTTATGTAATCAGCCCGGACGGTGGTTGGATCCTCAAAATGTACCGCCGTAGGTTATGTCGATAGAAACCCACAAAAACCATGGGAGCACTGTAACGGGGCGTACTAGGAAAGTAGGGTTGTTGGCCGTTGCTTTCCTCACTGAGTCAGTGCAGCAGTACTGTCCCTATGAGTAGAATCTTCCCGAACATCCACATACACTCGCTGCACCCCGAAGCTATTACTCAGCACCTCTCATAGCTCAGTAGCTACCATAATCATCGCCATGAATGTGACCGACACCGGTGTAAAGCTACATTTACATTAGCCAATGTCAAAAGTCCGCAAACATACTACATTCATCAAAATATATTAAACGAGGCATTCAAGTGTGTTTAAAACCGAGGGACCTATTTTACTGGCACGTTATGGATCCCCTTCAGGGCAAAATTGCAAAAAAAAAAAAAAAAAAAAACACGTCTCATAGTGATTTAAAAACTAGTAGTTCCGTGAAGAACTATACAGCCTATTTTCATATATACTACTTATGTTAATTGCCTCTATCAACATACAAAATTTCAGGTTGATTCGCAGATATTGAGAACCATCTAAATATTTGGTTGGTCGCCATGTTGAATTTGTATATATGTAGACCATAGAGTTATGTACTATTAGATGACGATTTTTGCGTGGATTCATTAATAAAACGTTCACTTCGATCGAAATGATTAATACACTAGAAATAAAAACTTAATTTTAAAATTTCGCGCAGTCGCCATCTTGAGGTTATGTGAACAATTGAACTAAATTAGATGCCAGTGCACTACAATGTGTATAAACATTTAATGTACCAAATTTCACTGCGCTCAGATGGTTAAATCGCGAGAAAAGTCTATTAAAATGTCTCACATTCGCTTGGCCGCCATGCTCGTTTTGTATTTTACAGGTTTTCGGAACTAAATTACATGCCAGTGATAATAATAATAATAATAATAATAATAATAATAATAATGACAGCCTAATAATATAATAATCGCATAGTGTCAGCTACCGTGGAGTAGATATTTTGAGTTAGAGCCATGTAGGCGAATCACTCCCCAGTTTTGACATTCTGTTAAACACTGCCATTTGACAGTGAGTACCAAAACTCTTCTGTTGCAATCATCAAATGTGATACGAGAGGTCTTCAACGAGCAGGCATCGTACAGCCCGAAGTACCGTGGATTTTTGCCGCCTTTCTAAAATATGATTTTCTCAGGCGGTGATCGAACACGCTTTTTATGGACCATTAGGTGGACACATTTCCTCTAACGTACAGAGGGAGCGTAGTTCCTCCCTTACTTAAAGTTAGTACATTGATAATAATTTGTGGTTGTTAAATTCGCATTAAACATTGGTTCAGGAATTGATGCGCAGTATTTCAATCGGGACTGATTTACATAAGAAGGGTGGCTAGGGGTGCGAGATCGCGCGAGACGCACTTTCGACAACACATAACATGTGTTCGTGGGTACTGGAGAGGATGCCAGATGGACCATAACAATCGATACGAGGTTTAATCCTTCTGGTCACCCCTAACCGGTGACAACGCCAGTAATTGCCCATTACACACTCGGAAACAATGTAAAAGGTAATGAAAATGGAGTACATTTCGTGTAATTTAAAACTCATTATACATTAATATTGCATGCAATGTTGCATGTGCTAATACTTAACACTGGGGTCCAATTTAGTCTCAAGTTGCAGGATATTATGTAACAAATAAGCTAGCTAGCCAGACGCGTTAAGTTACACCACAGGACTTACGGGGCTGGCTGGGATACACTTTGGCCGTTAAGTCTATGTTTACAAGTATGTGAGTAAAATGGTATTTACAATAGGTACATTTATTTAGTTGCAGTAGTTACTGTAAACTTCCTAGTTATGTGCTCTTTTAGCATATTTTCATTTATGAAACAAATAGGCCTATGAGATCACCTTTTGGTTTAGCGGCTTCGGTGGCGTAGTCGGTAGCATGCTGAGCTTCTATGCCCAAGATAGCGGGTTCAAACCCGGCCGAAGCCGTCGGATTTTTTAAGAGCGTTCAAAGTCCCTCAGTATGCCTTCCTTCGGAGAGGAAGTAAAGCCGGCGGTCCCATGTCATAGATTTATGGTATGTTAAAGAACCTTCCACTAATTACACCTGTGTGAAGCTAAATTGGTCAGGTTAAGAATGTAAACAACGCTCTTAGGTTTCTACGTTCGCTGCCAAGAGCCGATTGTGGTGGTGTATAGTAGCTAAGTTCTGAACTTGGCCTAGTAGTCGTTGACGGTGGCGCTTGGCGGCAAAATTAGGAACTATTTGAAAAATTCTAAGTTGCAGTCTGTACTTAAATTAAAAAATAGATACACACACTAATTGAGTCATCACAATTAACACCGGTTATCAGACAGATTCTACACACACCCAAAGTACACGGGGCTACATGACCGCGTTGTCGCAGCCCCTAAACTTAAGAACCAACCAACCACCTTTTGGTCGTGTAAGTGTGCATATGCATGTGTGTCTGTGTGCGTGTCCCTCCCCCCTCCCCCCTCTCCCCCAATAAAATCTAAACGGCCGAAGCAATTTCAATGAAACTCGACCGAGCCTTTCAAATTTTAATACGTTTTACCAATCCAACATGGCGACCGCGCGAGGTATTTCACTGGCAATCTATATGTCCACAGATATCACCCTGATTTTTTTACGGTGAAAAGGGTACTACTATAAGTTCATCTTTGTTGATTTCATAAACCCGGCAGCGATGCGAAGTTGAATCATTTAACCATCCTATCGCAGTGAAACTTGGTACAACAAATGTTCATACACATTGTATTGCACTGACATCTAATTTAGTTTAATTGTTTACATAACCTCAAGATCGCGACTGTGCAAAATTTTAATATGAAGTTTTTATTTCTAGTGTCCTAATCATGCGATCGATGTGAAAGTTTGAATAATCAACCCACGCAGTAATCTTCATCTAATGGTACATTATGACATATATATATATATATATATATAACAATCCAACATGGCGACCATCCGAAACATTTAGACGGTTCTCAATATCTATGAATCTATTTCAGCAATCAAACTGAGATTTTGCATGTTGTAGAGGCTGTTAACATATGTTCACATATAGAACTTTTAATAACCTGGTGATCACAAAACCAACATGGCGGCGACGTTAAATTTAAACATTTACATGGATTTTTGTCGCGACTTTTCAACCGAGCGCTGTGAAATTTGGCACGGTATATCTTCACTGACATCTTAATTTAATTGAATTGTATGAGATCTTAAAAATGGCGGCTGTGCAATTTAAAAAAAATCGTTTACATTTACGTGTCCTATGTAATACCAGTAGGATTTATGAAAATAGGCTCTTTAGTTCTTCACGAAACTACTTGTTTTGTTAAGATATTGTTAGTGGTTTTTGATCTTCATGTTGGCTTATTAGAGAGATATCTGAGAATGTTAGTCTAAAGGATCTGACAGTGATCGTTTGACGTTCAAAGCTGGTCATCAAAGTGAATTTATATAACCCGTAACGTGCACGGTGAAAACGTATTTCGCTGCTTACACCCCATGGGTCTGAGGGACCAAAGTGTAAATTAATTTTTCTACCCCATATTGTATATGGTTCTGAAAATTTTCTGAAATTGCATGATCATATCTGATCATTTTCAATTTGTTATTTTAGCGTTTCAGTCGGTCAACACGATTGTGCCCAATGAATGGGCAGGGTACCGATACAAATAGGCCTATATAAAAACACTCCTGGAAAAAATACATGTATCAGTAATATTCACAATTAAATGGGGAACTTATACACTAATACATGTATTTTTTCAGTAGTGTATTTATATATTTGTATCTGTACCCTGCCCATTCATTGGGCACAATCGTGTTGACCGACTGAAAAGCTACAAAAACAATTGTATAGGCACCACTGAAAAAAAAAAGAATGGTTTCTAATCTCTACATATCATTTTCAATGAAAATATACATTTTATTTTCTGTTCCTGCACAATATTCTTTGAACCTATTTAACAGAAACACAATTTCAAAAACACATATTTTTAACCTATTTTCATTTATAAAAACAAGTAGTTCCGTGAAGAACTATACAGCCTATTTTAATTTATCCTACTCATGTTAATTGCCTCTATCAACACACAAAATTTCAGTTTGAAGGTTCTGATAGATTCGTAGATATTGAGAACCGTCTAAATATTCCAGATGTTCGCCAGGATGGATTTTTTTTATGTACTATTACATTAAGATTTTTGTGTACGTGTGGTATTCAAATTCCAAACGCATGATTAGAACACAAGAAGTAAAAACGAGATTTTAAAATTTCGCACAGCTCCCATCTTGTGGTTATGCAAACAATTGAAATAAATTAGATGCCAGTGGATTAATATTTGTATAAGCATTTAACGTGCAACGTTTCACTGCACTCGGATAGTTAAATCGCGAGAAACGTCCATTTAAATATTTATACTTCGCGTCGCCGCCATGTTGGATTTGTGCTCACCAGGTTACTGAAAGTTCTATAGGTGAACATATGTTCATAGCCTCTATGAACATAAATCATTTCAGTTTGATTGCTGTGAAAGATTCGTAGATATTGAGAACCGTCTAAATATTTCGGATGGTCACCATGTTGGATTGTTATATGTATAGGCCATAGATTTATGAACCATTCAAGGAAAACTATTGCCTAGGTTCATTATTCAACTTTCATTTTAATCGCATGATTACGACAAACGAAATAAAAACTTATTTTTAAAATTTCGCACCGCCGCCATCTTGAGGTTATGTAAAGAATTGAACTAAATTAGTTACCAGTGCATTACAATGTGTATAAACATTTCCTGTACCAGACTTCATTGCGTTTGGAACATTAAATCGCGAGAAAGGTCTATTTAAAATTTTCAAATTCGCTTAGCTGCCATGTTCGTTTTGTAGTTAACCGGTTTTTGAAAGTCTTATAGATGAACTTCCAGTAGTGCCCTTTATCTATGTACAAAATTTCAGGGTGATACCGCTAATAGTTTCCGAGATATAGAATGCCGGTGAAATAATTCGCACATCCGCCATCTTGTGGTTATGTAAACAATTGAACGAAGTTAGATGTCGGTGCATTACAATGTATAAAAACACATACTGTACCAAGTTTTATTGCATTTGGTTGGTAGAATCGCGAGAAACGTCTATTTGAAAGTCGTAAAATTCGCGTGGCCGCCATGTTGGTTTTGTAGTTACCAGTTTTTCAAAAGTTACATAGATGAACTTCTAGTGGTCCCCTTTATCACCGTAAAAAATTCCAGGGTGATATCGGGAATAGTTTCGGAGATATTGAATGCTGGTGAAATATTTCTCACAGCCGCCATGTTGGATTGGTGAGATGTAACTAAATTTGAATGGCACGGTCGGGATTGTCCGGAATAGTGCTATGAAATTACCGAGTTTCATTGAAATCGCTCCAGCCATTTAGAAGTTATTAGGGGACACACACACACACACACACACATACGCACACACACACGGACAAAAGGTGATCTCAACAGCCTATTTTTTCAAAATTGAAAATAGGCTAAAAATGAGGAAAAAGTAGACTTGGGAGATCGATCCGGGAAAATGTGTCTGTCTGTCTATCTGTCTGTCTGTCCTTCTGTCTGGCTGGCTGTGTGTGTGTGTGTGTGTGTGTGTGTCCTATCAACTCCTAAACGGCTGCAGCAATCGAAACCAAATTTAGTAGGAGTAAAGATGTATACCGGAATATCTCAAGCCCATATTTGAAAAAGATGTCAGTGCTACCAACTGCTAAAAAAACGCACTAGAAATTTGAGCTCCAAGTTGGATATCATGGAAGGTATACAAGGGGGCTATTCCAAAATTGGTACACATGTAGATAATAATATTTCAGTTTAATTTCCAGGGGGCCATACATGACAGTGTTGCCAAAATAATTTTAAGCCTTCTGATAGGTCCAATTTTAAATGCATATAACTTCTAAACTATCAATTGGATTTCAACCAAATTTTGTATGTAATATGCACACAGAAGCAGGTATGACTGAGCGTATTCTTAAGAGCCACCAGGGCTGCCAACTGTTAATAATTGCTCTCTCTATTTTTTTTTATCCAAATACCAATATATCAGAAAGTATCCAAGCCGACAGCGTTAAACTATGCACACGTATATTACCTGACATTTTACATTAATTTGGAGTATCTTATATACGTCAGTTCTACCAACATGATTCTAAGCCTGCTGATAGGACCAATTTTAAAATACATGTAACTTCTATACTGTCAGTTGGATTTCAACCAAATTTCGTATGTGCTATGTGTACCATAACACATATGACTATAATAAGTGTTGTTAAGAGAAATCAGGGCTGCCAACTGTTAATAAATGCTGTCTATATTTTTTTACGCTAATATCAATATATCAGAAAGTATGCAAGCCAACAGCTCTATACTTTGCACACGTATAGCACCTGACGTTCTAGATCAATTTGGAGTAATTAATACAAGGCAGTGCTGCCAACATGATTCTATGCCTGCTGATATGTCCAATTTTAAAAATACATGTAACTTCTATACTAACAAATGGATTTCATCCAAAATTGGCACAAAAAGATATCATAATATTTCCGATTATTTCTGACCAGCAAACGCATGACATTGTTGCCAACGTGCTTTTACGTGTGCTGATAGATCCAATGTCTAACTTCATGTAACGTCCTTTGTACTTCAACCACATTTTGTATTCTTTACCTTAAGAGATGGAATTAAGAATGTATTCAGTCACCAGAGCAGCGAACTGTATTGCTCTATTAGGCTACATTATGCCTAGTATACAGTATTTCGAACTAATTAAGACATTCCGGTATTACCAACTTAATTTCGTCATTATTCTAGATAGGTTCATATACTGTAGATTAATCATTGGCATGAATCTTAATTTTAAGAAAAGTAGGCTCTTTAGTTCGTCACGGAATTTCTTGTTCCATCTGACTATGTGGGAAGCGGCTAACTGGTAGCATGCTGAACTTCTATGCCCAAGGTCGCTGGTTCAAAACCGGCCAAAACCGTCGGATTTTCTAAGAGCGCTAAAAATCCCTCAGCATGCTTTCCTTCGGAGGGGAAGTTCCAAAGTTCGTTGCAAGTTGCTGGTTGCTGTGGCATCTAGCAGCCAAGTTCACAGCTAGGTGTCGTTGACGGTAGTATTTGGTTCAAAATTAGGTACTACTACTTAAAATTGCTCACTCCTCTTCTTGCCTAGAACACCTCAAAATAGCACTGCCTTGGTTTTTGTGGGTATCTACTCACATAACGTAACGGCGGTGCGTTTTGAGGATCCAACCAGCCTTCGGGCTGACTACCTAACAGACTTAAAATTGACCTTCTGCAGACCTTACCTGAATTACAGACTAATACAGTCATCACAATTAACACAGTTTATCAGACAGATTCTACACACACCCAATGTACACGGGGTTACATGACCACGTTGTCGCAGCCCCTAAACTGAGGAACCAACCAACATCTGTGCGGGGGATAACATTTTGCGTGAAGAAGTAACAGACTGTTAGATAGTTACACATCAGTTCCAAACCTTGCATAAGGACAGCGTGATAACAAGTATAAAAATGAACCCCAAATGACAAGAAGGCTACCATCCCCATAAGACAATAAAATGTTTAAAAAATGCATAAAAATACGAAAAAAAAAGTTAATTAACCTCCAATTGTAAAATACTTTCTCACAATAAAGGTCTGGATCCACCTACGAAAACCTGCATATTTTGCCTATTATAGCCTATCCCCTAGTTTGCCCGGTGAAATCTACCTCCGCCTTCCGGCCGGGGGGATTTTTTTTATGTTCATAGGGGCTATGAACATAAGTACACCTATAGGACTTTCAATAACCTGGTGATCACAAATCCAACATGGCGGCGTCAAGAAGTATAAATATATAAATGGACGTTTCTCGCAATTTAACCATCCGAGTGTAGTGAAACTTGGTACAGTAAATCCTTATACAAATGTTAATCCACTGGCATCTAATTTATTTCAATCACTTCCATAACCACAAGATGGCAGCTGTGCGAAATTTTAAAATCTCCTTTTTACTTCTTGTGTCCTAATCATGCGATTGAAGTTTGAATACTACACGTAGACTACACAATACTCTTCATGTAACAGTACATAACTCTAAGACCTACATATATAAAAATCCAACATGGTGACCATCCGAAATATTTAGTCAGTTCTTAATATCTACGAATCTATTTCAGCAATCAAACTGAAATTTTGTATGTTGATAGTGGCAATTAATATAAGTAGGATATACGAAAAAAGGCTTTAGTTCTTCACGAAACTACTTGTTTTAATATCCTATAACCATACTCAAATTTTGCTTTATATTCAAAGTCAAGTCAACCCCTGGCACTATACAGCCCATGACGGGCTAAGGCTGACCAAGCGACCGCTGCCCAGCCATTCGGCCTGCAGATATTGGGGTGACGCGTGATCAGCGCGTCGGGTCCCTTCGGCCGTTAATCTTGGTTTACGTGACCGGGGCGCTGTCTCACTGTCAGACAGCTACTCAATTGACCTCATGAGGCTGAGTGCACCCCGTTACAACCCTCACGTCAGTTTTAAAATCCCTGACGGAGCCGGGGATCGAACCCGGGGCCTCCGGGTGAGAGGCAAGCGCGCTACCCCAACACCACGGGGCCGGCTTGCTTTATATTACTAATAGTTATATGGTTCTGTCATAATGAACAGGGTCTACATATTTACATATGGATTTCCTCAAAATTGTCACCTTTGCAGAGATTTGCAAGGTGGAAGAAAAAATCTCTGAATTTGTCTGTTGAAGCAAACAGGTATGGGATCAACCCTTCAAAGAAGGAGAAAATGAATATTTTAAAGTCACCAATAAGTATCCTTAAAACTTTATAGTTCAGCACAACCCAAGCAAATGACAGTTCCACAAGACCCACACAGTGGCAATTGACACGTAGCACATGCTCGACAAGCTTTCTATCTTTCCTCACTTTACTGGCCAGTACCTGGATTATGTTCGCTAATCTCAAACTAACTTTCTGCGTCGGATAACATATATCACTTAAATATTCTTCTAACAAAGGTCCCACATCATGACTACTTTACTGTATACTGTATACTGTACCACAAATAATGTTTTAGGGTACACACAAAATAGTGACTTTCCCTACACAGATGGGTCCCAGAGACCCAAACGCTGCAATTACCGACAAAAGGAAACCTCAGCGCGTCCGCATCTACAAAGGTCATGTACACTAAAGAGGACTAACAGGGAAACTAAGTGCAGTGTGACCGACAAGTGAAACATTACTTACCTAAGAAAACATTCGTGGGTCTCAGGGACCCATCATTTAAGTTACGGGTTAATAATATTAATGTTATTGATTTTAGGTCCCTTTTAACAACTGCGGTTTTTAGATACGCCGGGGTGCCGAAATTTTCCCCTGAAGGGGATCTTTATCGTGCCAGTAAATCTACTGACATGGCTCCATCGCATTTGCGCATCCTCAATTGCTAACTGGCTGCGCCAGGATTCGATCCTACAACCTTGGATACAGCAGGCGAGGAAGTTACCACTGAGCCACGCCGCCAGTCTGAATTTATCATGTAAATATTTTTCAGGTTTAGGGAAACATCCAATACAATTGGGTACAATCGTGGTGACCGACTGAAAAGCATTAAGTTTGATAAATATGATATTTTCAATCATTAGCCTACTTTCGATTTTTGCAAAAAATGAAAGTAGACTTATGAGATCAACACAGGGCGAAAAAGTGTGTCTGTCTGTGTGTGTGTATGTGTGTGTGTGTGAGTCTGTGTGTGTGTGTGTGTGTATGTGTGTGTGTGTGTGTGTCTGTGTGTGTGTGTGTCTCTGTGTGTGTGAGTGTGTGTACTCTGAATGTCTGTCCCCCCTATCAATTCGAACACGGTGAATGCGAATTGAACAAAATTTGGTACAAAGGTAGCACTAGCGAAGGACACCTCAGTGTCATGTTTTATATCGCCGCCATCTTTACTAAAACTGAATGGCGGCCACTCAAACGTTCAAAACGTAAAATCAAATAACGACTAACCAAATCATCCGATCTCTACCAAATTTGGTAACAACATACCTTCGTATAGGATGCGTCTTGTGACCAAACTACAAGGTCGTCCGCCATACCATTTCAGGATGGCGGCCGTGCGAATTATGCAAACTTTATAATCCATATCATGGGACCCACCAGTTCCGATTATCGAGCCGAGAATCGTTTTAACTGTTCTAAAGGAAGAGGCACGTTCGAAATTAAAAGTTTATTTTGTAATACTATAGTGCAGACGTGATTTTAAAAAGCTGAGCTGATTCAGTAATATGACAAGATGGCAGCGGATATCTTGTGCCTGACTTATATTTCACTAATTTGAGTATTGAATGCAATATAGCGTACTGATACAAAATAAATAAACTTTGTATGAAATGCTTTATATATAAATAATATACTCCAGTGATGAAATCGTTTAGTATAAATCATTATTTGCTAACAAGTTCTATGTAAGTCATTTTATATAGAACCATATTAGTTGACACAATTAGCTCAGTGGTAGAGCGTTAGCCTATCGCTCAAATGCCTATGGTTCAAACCCGATCAGAGCTAGATTTTTTGCTTGAAATGTTATATGTTTATTGTTTTGTAATGACTCAGATGTTTTAAAATTAAGCGTTATATTGTGCATATTATGGTGTAAAATATATATTTAATTAAAACATAATTCGCCAGCAGATTTACTCGAGACATCTAGCTGCCAAAAAGATAACTGCACGCCGACATACTTATTAACTTCCAGATTTTATTGAAAAGTTTCTTCTTCTGGCCGCTAGAATGCACTCGCTCTGTTAGGATTATATTGTTCGATATTTCACCACTAGAAGTCACGACTAGTCTACGTGGGGCTCCATTGATTAATATACCATTGGCATTCTATGCGCATCGAATTTGAAGAATGACAAGATAATACTACGATACATTTTTACTTTTTATTTTAAAGGGTTTGTAACAGCCTATTTTGCGTTACTTGAAAATGTTATTTGAAGTAAAGAACAAAACGATTTCACATAGTAACTGAGTTCAAGCCGTTGGTGTTAGTTCAGGTATTAATTACTACTTTTATTTCAGGCAAATAGCAATCGAAAATATCCACATAGTTTGTATACACACGTCTCTGTAGGGTCATGGAACGATTTGTTAATTCAATTAGGGTTTTCGATTCCCGGTCAATGCATGTGAGATTTTTGAAGTGAAATGCCATGTCCTGTGGTTCGGATTCCACGTAAAAAGGAGGTCCCGTGGCTCATAATCACAAAATTCACGGCCACGTAAAACTACAATCTTCCTTCCTTTTTTTTCAATTAGGGTTGTGAAAGCCCTGCACAACCAGACGTGTAAAGACATGCCTCAACTCAAAGTTGGATGTTGCCCACGGCAGGTCGTATATGTAATAATAATAATAATAATAATATATATATATATATTGAACCCTTATTGATCTTCGATAAATAAGTATTCATATTTATTATTATTATTATTACTACGGCCTAGGCAGCACATAAGGAAGTCGACTTGGATATTAGGGAGGCCAGCATTTCGTAATGATTGCAACAGAAGCTGAGCTGGTAGCTATTCCTGGGGGACGGCCAGAATTAGTCGAGTTCAAGGCCAAATTGTGCAACTACTGTACCAAAATTGGAGACATAAAGGAAGAATCACGAGGTCCTCTCAACGAACATACGATTGAATCAGCCAATCGCAAGAGACCAAGCTGTGACCACGAGGTGGACGGCGTCAGTAGTAAAAAGCGCGCGGAAGTGTGTATCTAAGGAACCGCCGAACGGATTAATCTCCGCTCGAGTAATTTGAGACGTTGGATTTATTTGGAGAAGAATGACACTAGCCCCATCTTTGTGAGACAAAAACTCTGGAAGTTTTTATCCGACTCCGCCCCACTCCGCCGCCCTTGTCAGTTTCTCATAAATAGTTTGGCCTGACGCCAATCTAGGTCTATTCTTGTGGAGCCTTCAGAGGCATACTCCACGCCAGTTTGAAGTGTGATTTTAGACGCTCGAATTTATCGAAGTACTATTCTTGTGGAGCCTTCAGAGGTATACTCCACGCCAGTTCAAAATGTGATTTTTACGCTCTAAAATCAGTGAAGCTAATTTATTTTCTGAGCTCTGGGGAGCTAAAGTCGTAGCGTTTGCAGTATCGAATTTTAAAAGCTATAATACATTTTGTTCTAAAATCAACTAAATTGTGTGATCTAAATATTTCACGCCAGCGCGTGATAAACTGTAACATTCTTTTAAGACGACGAGTTCAACTTTAAGGGGGAAGTATCGTATCACCCTAATTAGCGCTTACCAGAACCGAAGTCCAAGACGGGACGGAAATACCGGACGAGATAGCGACTGCTGGTGCAGCCAGGGTTTTGAACTTGTTAACGAGCCAGTGGCGCGGACTCGAGATGTATATTTTATGTATAAATTGTGTGTATTGTATGTGTGTTTTTATAGTGCGTATGTGCGATATAATTAGGGCCAGTCTTCGCTATTAATCGCAGTAGGACAATTGTGGGTGAACTGAGTAGCCTGCAAGCGATTATAGATAGGCAAATATTTAACATTGAACTTTTCTGCCAAGGAGTCGAGACCAAGATGATCAGCACGTGGTTTGAAGTTGGGATGAGCTTCAAGAAATCAACGCAGACGACTACTATGGAGTGCTAAATTGTCCATAGGGCAATGGGTTGAGGAGGATGTCCTTAGTCCTACATGCAGAAGCGGTGATGTACTAAAATTGGATTATTTCAATTATGTAGTTAGATTTGGCCGGGGAACTTTGTAAATAGTCATGTTTTTCTTTCTTGTTTTATAGCTGTTTTTCTTGTACCGACACTATATGTTTAAATGTCCGTTGGCGCGTGGCCAATGTGTTTGTTGATATTTTGATTTTTTTTTCTTGAGTCATGTGTAATGTACGCGGCGTGCGTGCGTGATTTTTATCCTTGCAATTGCGGAACCCGTTACATTCGATAAATGGTGCTTTATTAACGTTAATATTTGAAATAGGAATGAGAGGAATTGATTGTAAAACATTTTGCTGAACAGGTTATTATGCATGTTAGGGTAGCCGAGTGCACCAACTTAAAAGTAATTGTAGAACACCTTCGTTCTAATTTGATAGATTTTTCTTGAGTCCTTTTCAGGTGACCAGTCACGGCATAGAACGATGGCGCCAGCATGTGGATATTATTTGTGTCTTTTATTTCAGGGTCTGTCACAACCCATACGTGTGATTAAGTGTGTGTTGATGTGTCTAGTGTGTGTTGATTCTACGTGAGGAGGGGTTAGTTGTCCTACCGCCCTTATATATTTTTGCTGCTGTTGTATTTTTAGATGGAAAGACAGAGTGCTCTTGGGAGACTGCTGATTCTTGTCCATATGTTTTTCTGACACACATGTATTATTGTGCTTTGGGGCACATTTCTTCGAGGTTCGACCCCATGTTCTGGGAGGTCGAGGTTTTTGACACGTGGGTTGACAGACATGCAGAGTTCCACAAACCACCCGTTTTGCCTGTGACTTATTTTGATAGGCAGTCCTATTTGTCCGACTGAACCCTGTAAGCTTTCATGCAGCAAACCTGTTCATTGTGATGGCTAATTTTAAGCCATAATTAATTGGGGAGTTCGCCATGTGTGTAACGGATTGTTGTACCTTGTATGGATAAGAATATTGTGATTAACGTAAATGTTGGCTGTTTGCCTATTGCTTTGTTGATGACTCGATTTCATGTAATTTTGTTTGTCACACCCGTGTGGTGTAGTGGTAGAGTATTTGTAAAATTTTGACAGCGGTCATTTGAGTATTTTTCTATTGGTCACGTGTTAATGTACTTGTGTTGATTTGTGTGAGAAGTCCTAAGTTTTTAGGCAGTAAATGTTGCTACGGCAATTTAAGTCCAATTTCACACGGAAATTTTGTGTTTGTTTATAGTAGATTTAGGAAGTGTCGGTTTAATTTAATGTATTGTAGTTGTGTTCCCTTGTGTCGGTCTAGCTCTAGGAAATGCGGATTCGTTGTCTGAAGGGTCATTCTGGATGATAACGGATCACGCATTCAAAGTACACATCGTGATGCATGTAGAACGGCATACGCACTTATATGGTTACTTTTGTATCGTTTTATTTAAGGACACTTGGTCCAGGTAATTAATCTCTCCAGAGATATCGCCTAGTTTTTGGCATTTTTATTAAGCGGGAGTCAGTTGGGAGTTTTTGTTGTTAATTGTTTATGTGTAAATATGGTGATGTGTTATTAAATTCAGTTGTTTTTAACCCTGGCTTCACTCTTTCCTGCATGTTATTTTGTTATATGTTACCCTGCAAGTTAATGAAGCGCCCTGACAGCAACTTACGAATATGACCTGTTACGCCCCGAATCTGAGTCTCATATGCTTCTTTGCAAGGGTTCAATATATATATATATATATATATATATATATATATATATATATATATATATATATATATATTTTTTTTTTTTTTTTTTTTTTAGGGGAAGAAATGCATTTACGCACAGAGTGTCGGGCTCCTGCTGCTGAGTAGCAGACTACTGACTAAAACTCCCCCTTTACTTCTGAACACTAGCCTGGAACCGTTTAGCACATTAAAACAATAATAATAATAATAATAATAATAATGTTATTGGTTTTACATCCCTTTTAACTACTGCTGCTTTTAGAGACACCGGGGTGCCGAATTTTTGGCCCGAAGTGGATCTTTAACGTGTCAGTAAATGTACTGACACGGCTCCCTCGCATTTGTGCACCCTCAAATGCCAGCTGACTGCGCCAGGATACGAACCTGCAACCTAGGGCCCAGCAAGCGAGAACGTTACCGCCGAGCCACGCAGCCAGTCCGGTCGATTATGTCTCCAGATCCATAACATTCTTGAGATACTTCTTATCTTTCTTTCTTTCTTTCTTTCTTCAATGATGGTAGCAGTTTTTATCTAGATTGTGGCGTTTGGTAGAGGTAAATCGTTTCTATGGCCTTCAACAAAGAATAGTTCTATTATACTCTTTGATAATAACAACGAGTTATAACTATACTCATACATTTAAGAGAAAGTAGGCTATATGTTCTTGACTGAACATCTTGTTTTATTGTGGGATTTCAAAATTTATCATCAGTCATGATTCTGTATAAAAACAAGAGGTTCAGTAAAGAACATATAGCCTACTTTTTCCTAAATGCATGGGTATTGTTATAACTCTTTGTCCTTTTCAAGGAGTTGTAGCTTGTTGAAATACAACGTGCTATAGGGCTATTAAACATGAATATGAGGTGCCCTTTGCTAGTACTACCTCTTTACAAAATTTCATTCAATCCGGTTTCATCGTGTTTGAATTGATATGGTGAATCGATTTGCACACATACATGGCCACCATATGCAAACTATTGAACTGACGACCTTGTAGCTTGGTTAAAGAACGCCTCTAGCATACAGGTATGCTGTTGCAAAATTTGGTAGAGATCAGATGATTAGGTTGGTCGTAATTTGATTTAAGCTTTTAACATTTGGGTGGCCGCCATTACGTTTCCCTCAAGATGCCGACGAAATAAAACATTGCATTGATTTGCCTTTTGCAAGTGCGACATGTGTACCAAATTTCGTTCAATTCGGTTTCACCGTGTTTGAATTGATAGGGGGAATCTATTTGCACACAAATATGGCCGTCAGCCGCAAACTATTGGGCAGATGACCTTATAGATTGGTCAAAGGATTCTACATACATAAAGGTATATTGTTGCAAAAATTGGTAGTGATCAGAAGATTAGGTTGGTCGTAATTTGATTTAAGCGTTGCACATTTGGGTGGCTGCCATTACGTTTTCGTCAAGATGGCGGCGATATAAACATGACACTGAGGTGTCCTTTGCTAGTGCTACCTCTGTACCAAATTTCGTTCAATTCGGTTTCATCGTGTTCGTATTGATAGGGGGGACAGACATTCAGAGTACACACACTCACACACACACACACACACTCACACACACACACACACACATACACACACACAGACAGAGATACTTTTTTCGCCCTGTGTTGATCTCATAAGTCTACTTTCATTTTTTGCAAAAATCAAAAGTAGGCTAAAAAAGAACATACTTGCTGATGAGTAGGGCCCGGATGTTGATGCCGTAAAAACGTTTAAAAAATGCACTTAAAAATTTTCAAAAATGACTGTAATAAATGACTTAAAAATTCGAAAAATGCCCTATAAAATGGAGAAAATGAACTGAGACAAGAATATACACCCCTTCCCCTTTTTACCCCGCCACAGCTGACCTTGGTCAACATAGCAGGTGACATTCTATACCGCTAATAACTGGTTTGCGACGAAAACAAGAGCAACTGTATACCTACTGTACCGTTCTTCTGCATCCAAGATATATATTTTCCACTAATGGCAATACCGAAATATTTTATTTCAATATTTTAAATTATCTAGTATCAGCTACTAACTTTTCCATAACTCTGAGAGACGTAACTCCCTCATATAAAGCTGTGACATGTTTAAATTGGGGGAAAAATACCTTAAAAGGCCGATTTCTCTAAAATATGACCAACAAATCTACCAAACTTAAAAAATGCTCTTAAAATGGAAAAATAGCAAATAATGCAAAAAGATGCAAAATAAGACAGCTCAGTAAAAAGATGACATGTCATCAACATCCGTGCCCTAGTGATGACATACAGTATACAGGTGAACACGAACTCCACACCGATAAACCTTTGGAGGCTGTTCTGGGATGCCTTTGGTGTGGGGGACCCGTGGCCTCCGGTGGCTCGTTACAGAGTTTCAATTAACAATTTTAGCTGAACAAGCTATTTTGCCCTACTTGATTAATACGTTGTTGAGCCACTTTTATGTGTTTTTACGAACTGATATAAAAACTCTGGTTCGTTCATGGCATGGTCATCAATTACAGAGCTACCTATGTAATAATGTACATATTTAATGTATATTAAAATATATAGGGGAAAGGGGGGCACATTTGAACACGGGGTACCTTTGAACGCCTAATTTTTCATAGCCCTCTGTGATGATTGTGAGGAAATTTTTGTTTTGTTATATTGGCTATGCAGGAAACTATCAGCATCCTTACTTGTAACCTCTTTGGATTCTCAGTTGTACAGGAGATGTGCATTTGTTTTTTAAGTGCATGGATTCTAACTTTCCCAGATTTTTTGTGTAAGGTCATCAGAGCTAAACAACGAGACCTAAAGTAATAATTGATATCTTCTAGGTAAGTGCAGTCTTTAGGCTATTGTTTACAGTATAAATGATATATCAAACATTTTGCTTAAATGAGAAAATGGGTTATATTTTTTGTGAGGTTAGGTGGGGAACATTTGAACAGAAAGCATGGGGTACATTTGAACAAAGTCTTAAATATTATCTGTGCAGTGTTTTGTAAATAAATGAGCCATAATATCAGCATTTTACTTATTTTCAGACTGAACATGGTCCGTAATTACAAAAAAAAGAAGCAAGAACCGGATTTTATAGAAGAGGACATGCAGAAAGCCATTACTGATGTTCTGAAAAAAGGTGTTGGCATCAGACAAGCTGCAAAAATGTACGGCATCAAACACACGACGCTATTTTACCGCTTAAAGGGAATAAAGGAGGGCAAGGAGGTAACATACCAATCAAAATATACAGCCAATCAAGTGTTCACTGCTGAACAAGAAAATATGCTTGCGGATTATATAGTTGAAAGATCCACAGCCTGCTTCCAGTCTCCGACCGGGTCAGGAATGGAATGAATGAAGCCCCCATCTAGCGGCGAGGATATGAACTGTGCCGGCTGCCGAGGCCTGACGCACTCCTCTGGGGCAATGATTAAATGAATGACAGATGAAATGAAATGATAGTGGAGAGTGTTGCTGGAATGAAATTTTGACAGGGAAAACCGGAGTACCCGGAGAAAAACCTGTCTGCCTCCGTTTTGTCCAGCACAGATCTCACATGGAGTGACCGGGATTTGAACCACGGACCCAGCGGTGAGAGGCCGGCGTTCTGCCGCCTAAGCCACGGAGGCTTACGATTATATAGTTAAATGCTCCAAAATGAATTATGGTTTAAATTACCATCTGATTCGTTCCCTTGCATTTGATTATTCAGTGAAATTAAATTCTTGTCCTGAAAAGTGGAGTGCCAATGGTACTGCTGGACTAGAATGGATGAAGTGTTTCATGAAGAGACATACAAATTTAACTCTGCGTAAACCTGAGAATACCAGTCTCTCGCGAGCAACAAGCTTTAACAGAACCAATGTGAAAGCTTTCCAAGACAACTATGAGGAAATGTTAAAAAACGGGGGCTTTGTGGCATCCAACATTTACAATCTAGATGAAACAGGAGTGTCGACAGTGCTGCAGATGCCCCATGTTGTTGCCAAAGTAGGAACTAAGCAAGTTGGGCAAGCTGTCTCGGCTGAACGAGGACAATTAATCACAATGTGTTGCATCGTAAATGCTTCAGGTAATGCCGTTCCTCCAGTATTTGTATTTCCTAGGGCACGCATGAATGAAACCCTGATGTTTGGAGCCCCTGAAGGAAGTCTAGGGCTGACCAACTCGCCCACGAGTGGCTGGATGACAGGCCCTTTATTTGTGAGAACGCTTGAGCACGTGAGAAATTACACTAAGTGTACGAGAGAGAATAAAATTTTATTGTTGCTTGATAACCATGAAACACACTGCAGCCTCGATGCCATACCTTTTTGCAGGGATAATGGCATTGAATTACTCACGTTCCCTCCTCACTGCACACATCGCATGCAACCTCTTGATGAGTCAGTGATGGGACCATTCAAAACCAAGTTAGCTATCAAGCAAAATGAATGGATCATAAATCATCCAGGGCAAACTCTAACGATTCACAACTTGGCAAGTATTGCGAGAGAGGCTTTCGATATTTCTTTCACGAGAAAAAACATAATATCAGGGTTTCAAAAAACTGGAATCTGGCCTTTTAATACAACGGCATTTGACGATGAGGATTTTGAACAATCAGCAGTTACAGACAGGTGTGATTCAACTCCTGAAAATCCAGGCCCATGCCATCTTGTTGCCAGTGAAGCAGGCACTAATTCAGAGAGCAGTGAGGGAAATCGGCCTTCGACGTCTGAACCCTCGACTAGTCAGAATCACATCACACCAGGTAGAACAGTTCCTCAGCCAACAAAGTCGGTGACACCAGAGTCTATTCGACCTTATCCTAAAGCTCTTCCGAGAAAGGTTAGAATTGCTGGAAGAAAGAAGGGGAAATCACGAATACTGACCAGCACTCCTGAAAAGAACCGTATTGAGCAAGAGACAAGACTTAGAGAATCCAAGAAAGCTAATGCCTCCATGAAGGAAACAGGTGGTCTACAGATTCCAAAGTCCGTTTCAAAGAGGAAACTCTTTGAAATACAAACAGACACAAGTCCAGAAATAACTGACTATTCCGAGGAAGAAGATTCAAGTACAGAAACATCTCCTCCTGAAAATGACCTTCCTTTGCTGAAAGAAAATAACCATTTTCATTATGAATCTGTTAAATCAGATGACTATCTGCTTGTGAAATTTGCTAGCAAAAAACAGGAACTTTATTTTGTGGGACAAGTTCTCACGAAAAATGCAATTGAGTGCACTGTGATGTTTATGAAGAGAGATGGTGAAGGTATGAAGAAATTCATTTTCCCTCAGAATACAGATGTTTGGCAAGTTGCACTATCTGACATTGTGTGTAAATTGCCTCAGCCAGTAGCATCAGGAGGAACAAAAAGAACTTCAAGAATTTTCACATTTCCAGTGAACTTTGAAAATTTCAAAATGGGTTGAACTGACAAACATGTCCAAAAATCCATTAAAAAGATGTGTTGGCTTTCAATATGTTTCTGTCATTTATGTTCTGTACAAAATTAATGCCACAGTGAAATTCAAATGGAACTGTAACATGAAATTATAGTCCGTTCAAAACTGCCCCATGCTTGTTCGAATGTACCCCAGGGTGGGGTAGATTTGAACAAATTACACAGTGTTACATTTTTGCCCGGGTCTTCCAAATGGGTTATGTATCGAAGAAAGTGTAGATGTTAGAATGCTTGCCAGATCTTCAGCGATCAATTTCAGTAAAAACCTAATTGAAAATAACACATGTGTCGAGTTATTTTGTGTTTTTCTAAAAACTGTTCAAATGTACCCCCCTCTCCCCTACTCTATAATCATATAGGACACCTTATTCGAGTAACACATGTTTACGTCCATAGCACCTTTGGGTGGCTCAGAGACCACATGTTCCCCGTGTCGTTATGCTCAGTGAGTTACGTTTCTAGCTTAACGTGCCTGCTTAGCTCGTTTTGTTTGTTAAGCTAAGGCGCTTTCGGATTTTTAACGCGCTGAGTAGTATCGTATTCAAATGAATGAAGAATTCCAACTTGTAGAAATGCTTGATATATTTATTGAGGTAGAACATATTTACGGAGTAGTTACAGAAGCCGTATGGCTTGCAACCTGATCGTAACACAATATATTATTGAATATAGAGCCCTAAGACTTGTTAATGTCACATCGTCGTGTCACAACAACAATTTATTGAATATAGATCCATGGGCTCACTTGAGCCAGTCCTAATATAATATTATCTTATGGGGGGTTTGACCTCAATATGTCAGAGCTAGTCGCCCGTAGTTTAACCAATCATATTCCAGTATTCTCTGGAAGAAAAAAAAAAGCTTTTAAGTAAAGCAATAGTGGGGGTTCGAAATATTATTGAACTACTGTAAAAGGTTTACTCTTGTTAACAAGGCTAGTCTGTTTCCGGTTATTTCGAGAAACCTCTAATGGCATTACATTCTTCTTCACTTAAACTGCATGGGGTCTTTTCCCTGTTGATTCAGAAATGGACACATTGATTCTACCTGGCTGTTCTGAGAAGGGCCTGGCAAGCTCTTATACAATTACAAGGTGTTTTACTTACGGTTACACATGGCTTGTGCTGAATTTCCACTTTGACTTCATTTCAACAGTAACAAAGAATAACAACAATAATAATAATAATAATAAAAATGATACGAGCCTTACAGTAGTCGCATATGATGTGTAACATCTGACATGTTATCCTACTCGTATACTACACAGCTTGGACATTCTTAAAATGTTAATTTACACTCCATTTTCATACTGGTACTATGATGAATGTACAGATTGAATTGGAGATATGCTACTGTCACATTTGTGGCGCAGTGGTCAAGCTGGTCTCTCACCAAGGTAGACCGGGTGTGATTCCCGGTCAATACATGTGAGATTTTCGAATTGAAATGCTATGTCCTGTGGTTCGCTTTCCACGTAAAAGGCAGGTACCGTGGATCATGATCGTGAGATTAACGGACACGCAAAACTACAAGCTTCCTACCTTCCTTTTACATTAATAATTCATAATAATAAAGTGACACACAAGGTCGACAGTACTCTCAAATACTGTGAGCACATTCCTCAGTAACTATAACGTTCATTATTCCCAAGGCTCTCATACAATCAAAACATGGCTTCCTACAATCATGAAATGACCTAGTCTCACATATGATGCAAATACAGCTTTTATTCCACTCGTATAACAACATTGTTATGCATTTAATATTTGACTACTCACCCACAGCTTGACAATAATGCCGCTTACTTAAATGTCATTTGTCGTCTTTGTCCTACCCCATGTGATATTCAACCTTGAACGTGAAACTTCATAAACTGCTCAATGACAAATGAAAGTCGGTGAAACATTTGCCACTGTGCTCGTCAAACCAGTGCCTGCTAAATGCACTGCCTACTGTATTGCCATAACATTCTCGCGCCACAGAGCACACACTGCCTTGTTTCCAATACACACATTTTCAATTGTACATCCGGCTGGCAGTGCGTCTTCACTTCCGTCCGATCCACTTCCGCCCGATTCACTTCCATCCCATTTTTCTGGCTGTGCGTCTTCACTTCCGTCCGATCCACTTCCGTTCGATCCACTTCCACCCGATTCACTTCCGTACCCAATTTTCAAAATCACTCCCACAAAACTATCCAGCAACCGAGCGGATAGATGTTACACATCAATAATAAAAAAGATTCACGAGTTGAATCTCTAGGGAAACATATTCCCTGGTTTGATACCGGGCAAGGTATATAACTAGTGTGGCGGCCCAGATTACTGGTATCCGTTTGGTGCGCTCTTACTGAAACACCCTGTGTAGATTCAGACCCATCCAAAAACAAATCCTGGATACGCGCCTGTGTCAAGAGATGCAGTCCAGAGCGCGACGGCACGTTCATAAAACCTTAACGGTTGCCCATGGAAGAATTTCAAACCTAAAAGTCAAACACCGTTAAGATTTATGATTGCATGCTTATGATTTCTTGCGTACTCCTTGCATCCGAACATTTACCAGACAATAGATGTTTTCCAAGAATTGCAAACATTTGCTTGCATAAAAATTACTTACGTCAACACGAGAAATTATAATGCTTAAGAAATGACACCGACGAAAAAAAAAAGCAGTTTAGCAGTGAGCAGGGTCATCGACAAGGAGGGCCTGAAGAATACAAACTTTTGTAAAGTTAAAAAACAAAACAAGGTAGAGTGTGTGCCAGTGTGCGGCAGAGAAGTATGACGTAAGCGTTGCTGTAATTGTTGTTGTTATGGTCATCGAGGGTTGTGACGAGACCAGAGGTTGTGAATCCACATCAAGATGTGGTGATCAAACGGGACTTAACGTAAAACGTGAGGAGGAGAATTTCCAAATTGTTTCCTATAAGCTTACTGACTCTTACTCAAAGATTTCAATTTTCCGAAAAGGTTAGCGACTTTTTTCTATGTATTTGAACAAGTCATATCGAAGATGAAAATGAAATTGACAAGCCGTGGTTGACTTAGTGTCCAACGTACAAAGAAGACATAACCACTGCCATTGTCAATGAAATCAAACACCTGAAGTCAATACATAAGACCAACTTAGGAGAACGTCATTGCAACCTTTACAACTTTAGAACACACTAAGGAAGTTAAAGTTGGGCAGCTCGTTCCCAAATATATCTATAGCAATCAGATTGTTCTGCTGCATCCCTGAATCTGTAAGTCACGGCGATGAAGTTTCAGTGTAATGAAAAGAATAAAAGATGTCAGTCGATTAACGATAAACCAAGACAGGATGAACGATCTCAGCATCTTGGCGATTGAACCTGATTTGGCAAGGAACTTAAAAGATGATGATATTATTGATGACTTTGCAAGAAAGAGGGCTAGAAGAGTTGTATTTTCATAAAACTAAACACATACAAAGTAGGCCTATGTTTTTTTATGTTTTTTTTATAAAACGTTCAAATTCAAGTAATTCCTAGTTAAGATTAGTGTACCGTATAATAAAACTGTAAAATGTGTTAAATCGTTAAAAAGTGTTTATGTTTCCCCATGCCTTTCCACTGACATGTGTTTATTTAACTTAAAAATGTATAAGTACAATTCTGCAGTTCTGGTCTAAATTAAGCGAGAGAGTGAGAGAGAGAGAGGGGGGTACCGGGATTTAGGGACCTGGACCACTCAGTTGCCCAGGGGTCCGAGAATCCTGTCACCGGGTCGGGGAGTGAGTCTACGGAATGAATACAAGTGACATTGTAACCTTCAGTCGGTGAACAAAAGATAATTACAAATACTGGAATTTATGAAATAAATTACATGTGATTAGATATACAGTATACATGTATATATTATACAAGCGGCTTCAGTGGCGTAGGCAGTAGCAAGCTGAGCTGCAATGCCCGTGATCGCGGGTTCAAACTCGGCCGAAGTCGTCGGATTTTTAGGAGCGTTAAATGCCCCTTAAGTTCATTGAAGCGAAAGAGATGAAAATATATCCACTGTTAGAGTTAAAACCCGCATACCATGCATTTCGGGCAAATGCACTTTTTGACTGCACCAAATTGGTCCCCATCACACAGCCTTATCTCATAGAATTTCTAATAGTTCCATGATCCTTGCGGGGGAGGGTGGATTCGCAAAGTTAATATATAGTCTGTTTTCACTACCGTCTGCTGGACAAGCATTATTTGGACTCGCTTTGGAGGAAAATACGTTTGCTTAGCCTTGTTTCCTTTGTGCGTCTCCCTGAAACCATTTTAGGCGAGTCAGGCGGGCCATATAAAAAGCATTGTCGGGCTGGTTATGGCACGCGTGCCGTAGTTTGGATGGCCCTGCTATGATGCTCAAGTGCGATTACGGTATGTCTAGTCACTTGCAGGTATTACCACTGGTGGTAGAAGATGTACTTCCTCATAAATTGCGAAGGTTATGAAGACAGACTTAGAGGCCTACTATTGAATATTAGCACGTACAGTATATCACAAGTACAGTACCTGTGCTTCTATACGGTCCCATTACAGAGAAATCACAGCACTCGAATGGCTATGAACAAAATCATTCAGAACTTAACCGTTGTCAAGACAAAAGGAGGAACGCACTTTGCCTTGCAAGTAGTGGACCGTTATGTTGTTGATCGATCCCTCTTACCGACCTGACCATCGTCCGATCTTAATCCGACCCTTTTAAACCCTCGAGAGGAGGACCGGAGAGCTTCACAACTGGTGAGGGTTGTAAGTGGCGATTTTTAAGCGTCCTACTTGAGGCCATTACTCAGTAGATCGAACTATTTCACCTGGTCTTATTTGTTTCTTCGATAGCTTTCTTGAAACTGCTTCTTATTTGTATTGATTAGAACTTGACTGTTGCCTTTTATTTTCTATCGTTAACGATGAGAAATATACGCACTATAAACATTAAATTGCTTTCAGAGGTCTTATAATTGGTAAAATATGGTCTAAAACTTGCATTATATGCATTGACATTATGTTAGTGATAACGTAAAAATTATATAGGCCTACTCGTCCACAAATCAAAACATTGCATAATAATACGTTAAACTAATGAAATTTGAAGGAAATAATTGCATAATTTCATCTTGTTTTTCAAATTCAACTTCATTGGGTTGTTTTCCAGATTTCTTGAAACGTATTGTATCTTAGGATTGATAATATCGCCTACTAACGTATAAGACTCAATGGCGGTTATGTCTACTCACTTACAGCTATTAGGGAAGGCATGTGCAACTTGGAACACACGGTGGGCCAACTACAGAGGACTTACAGCCGTCACGGTCCCTATGAAATGAAAATCCACAGCCTGCTTCCAGTCTCCGACCGGGTCAGGAATGGAATGAATGAAGCCCCCAACTAAGCGGCGAGGATATGAACTGTGCCGGCTGCCGAGGCCTGACGCACTCCTCTGGGGCTATGATTAAATGAATGACAAATGAAATGAAATGATGGTGGAGAGTGTTGCTGGAATGACATTTTGACACAGCCTGCTTCCAGTCGACCTACCGGGTCAGGGAATGGAATGAATGAAGCCCCCATCTAGCGGCGAGGATATGACCTGTGCTGGCTGCCGAAGCCTGTCGCACTCCCCTGGGGCAATGCTTAAATGAATGACAGATGAAATGAAATGAGAGTGGAGAGTGTTGTAGGAATGAAATTATGACAGGGAAAACCGGAGTACCCGGGGAAAAACCTGTCTGCCTCCACTTTGTCCACCACAAATCTCACATGGAGTGACCGGGATTTGAACCACGGACCCAGCAGTGAGAGGCCGGCGTGCTGCTGCCTAAGCCACGGAGGCTCAAGGTCCCTACTTAATAATGCATTATATGTTTACAAGAACGTAGTAGCCACATTCAATGAAGAAGCTCGTACATCACAAACAAGAATATTTTAACGGTAATTAATTAATTCCTTAACTAATTAATTATTTATTTCGAGTGAAACTTATAATACAATGATTCATTCATATAACAACACGGAATGATTATGTCCTTCTTACGTGTAGCCTATACATATTATTGAAGCGATTCGAACAATTACACTGAGATTAAGTCAGCAAATAAGGCAGATATTGAATTAAATAAATAATGAAATTAAGAAGATACATATGTAGGCCTATGTAAAGATAAAAACAAGATGTTCAGTAAAGAACATATAGCCTACTTTCTCCTAAATGCATGGGTATTGTTATAACTCTTTGTCCTTTTCAAGGAGTATAATTGAATGTTGGTTGTAGTAGCTTGTTGAAATACAACGTGCTATAGGGATATTAAACATGAATATGAGGTGCCCTTTGCTAGTGCTACCTCTGTACAAAATTTCATACAATTCGGTTGCGCCGTGTTTGAATAGATAGGGGGAATCGATTTGCACACAAACATGGCCGCCATGAGCAAACTATTGGACTGATGGCCTTGTAGTGCGGTCAAAACATTCTTCGTACATAAAGGTAAAATGTTGCAAAATTTGGTAGAGATCAGATGATTAGGTTGGTCGTAATTTGATTTAAGCTTTTAACATTTGCGTGGACACCATTACGTTTTCGTCAAGATGGCGGCGATACAAAACATGACACTGAGGTGCCCTTTACTTGTGCTACCTCTGCACCAAATTTCGTTCAATTCTGTTTTACCGTGTGTGAATTGATAGGGGGAATCGATTTGCACACAAACATGGCCGCCATCCGCAAACTATTTAGCTGATGACCTTGTAATTTGTTCAATAGATGCTTCCTACATAATGGTATGTTGGTGCAGGATTTGGTAGAGATCAATGTATTAGGTAAGTCGTAATTTGATTTAAGCCTTGAACATTTGGGTGGCCGCCATTACGTTTCCGTTAAGATGGCGGCGATATAAAACATGACACTGAGGTGCCCTTTGCTAGTGCTACCTTTGTACCAAATTTCATTCAATTCAGTTTCACCGTGTTCGAATTGATAGGGGGGGGGGGGGACAGACATTCAGAGTACACACACTCACACACACACACACACACACACACACACACACACACACACACACACACAGAGACTCTCTCTCTCACACACACACACACACAAACACACAATTTTTCGTCTAGTAGGCTAATAACGCCTGGCACTACACCCCATAAAGGGCCTAGGCCTACCAAGCGACCGCTGCCCAGCCATTTGTCTTGTAGATATTGGGGTGACGCATAGTCAGCTCATCGGGTCCCCACGGGCGTTAATAATGGGTTTCGTGACCGGGGCGCAGCCTCCCTGTCAGA
This sequence comes from Meconema thalassinum, assembly GCA_946902985.2. NCBI lineage: Eukaryota > Metazoa > Arthropoda > Insecta > Orthoptera > Tettigoniidae > Meconema > Meconema thalassinum. The sequence goes on along the minus strand of OX336388.2, from coordinate 492,735,893 downwards.
CAGCTACTCAATTGTCCCTACGAGGTTGAGTGCACTCCGTTCCAGCCCTCACGCCAGTTTCTAAAATCTGGTCGGCACATATGTATGTACTTCCCATATTAATGAGAAACTTAGCGACACGCTTACTTATTCTTTGGCGCGATTTGCAACACAAGGTTGAGTGGGAGATGGGGTGCGGGTCTGTCATCGGTGCCAAAATTGGTGTGAATTACAGAACAAGGTTTAGTGGGAGATGGGGTGAGGGACTGTCGTTGGCGCCAGAATGGCAAGCCCAGGGAGGAAACTTTCGCACTGCATAGCCGAGGGAAATTTATTTACTTCAGATTACGTAAGAAATACATTTTCAATAACTGATCGGGTGGGCGGGATGAAAGGGTTGAGTGGGTCGGAGACGACCCGGGGGCCGGCTGTTACGCATGGTTGTATTAGGGTCTACCATCCCTGGAAATATCATGTACCTTCTCATAAACTACAGGGTCATTATCTATGTGCGCTTCGATAAACACGGCAAGCTAAGCCGGCTGTGACTTGCGCAGATAGATGCTGTGCGTACCCGGTTCAGCCAGCTATAGGCGCGCACTTTCGCACTTTTTGCAAACATGTTCAATAATGTGTACTTACAGTGCTCATAGGCGATGCTGAAAATGTCCTCCCTCTCTTGTAACACACACCTGACATCTTTTGATGAAAGAATGTCTGTCAAACTCTTTTATTATTTACGGAGCCTGTTTCCTTGAATCGTTTAGCGAGCCTCCTAATTGTACTGGCATTAGGCACAGGTATTCCTGGAAACTTGATTCGAAATTTTCGTCTGGTTTCAGAACAAGATCTTCTGCTTTTCATATACGAATTATAGATATACACACGTTCACGCAATGTGAATTGCTGTCTAGGCATGACCAACAATCACAGTAATCACAATACTCACTAAACGTGCAACACTAACGTCTAAGCTATGCAGATACACGTCCTATGAATGACAATACACGTGTGAACTAACGATATGAGTCAGCGGAGTGCGCCTACCACCGGCTGAACCACGTCCGCGCGCCCGCGATCTGCGCCAGTCGAAGCTGGCTTAGCTTGCCGTGTTTATCAGCGCGCACATAGATAATGACCCTGTAGGCCTATAAAAGCTATGAAGGCAGATTGTGGTTTTAAATATTAGTGCATAAATTACTAGTACATTTATTTTCACCCAGAAATGTAATGTTTTTTAGTCGGTCAACACGATTGTACCTAATTGTAATGGGCGGTTCCCTAATCCTGAAAAAAATTACATGAGATTTATAAATATACACTTGGATGACCAGTTTCGATCGTCAAGCGATCATCATCAGATTCTTTACACTTAGGCTATTAAATCTATGTCTACAAGTATGGGTTATGATATTTACAATGTATACACTTATTTGTCGGCTCTGTGATGTTGGGGTAGCGCGCCTGCCTCTCACCCGTAGGCCCCGGGTTCGATACCCGGCTCCGTCAGGGATTTTAGAAACTGACGTGGGGTCTTGAACGGGGTGCACTCAGCCTCGTGAGGACAATTGAGTAGCTGTCTGACACTGAGGCAGCGCCCCGGTCACGAAAACCAAGATTAATGGCCGAGGGGACCCGACGCGCTGACCACGCATCACCCCAATATCTGCAGGCCAAATGGCTGGGTTGCGGTCGCTTGGTAGGCGTAGGCCCTCATGGGCTGTAGTTCCAGGGGTTATTGAAAATGAAAATCCACAGCCTGCTTCCAGTCTCCGACTGGGTCAGGAATGGAATGAATGAAGCCCCCATCTAGCGGCGCGGATATGAACTGTGCCGGCTGCCGAGGCCTGACGCACTCCTCTGGGGCAATGATCAAATGAATGACAGATGAAATGAAATGATAGTGGAGAGTGTTGCTGGAATGAAATTTTGACAGGGAAAACCGGAGTACCCGGAGAAAAACCTGTCTGCCTCCGTTCTGTCCAGCACAGATCTCACATGGAGTGACCGGGATTTGAACCACGGACCCAGCGGTGAGAGGCCAGCGTGCTGCCGCCTAAGCCACGGAGGCTTCCCAGGGGTTATTATATACACTTATTTAGTTGCACTAGTAATTAAACAAGCACAACAAGTTAAGATATATGTTTTTTTTGTTGAGATACTGATAGTGGGGATTGATCTTAATACTTGCTTGCTTGGGGAGATTATGTGATTGTTATTAAATGGTCAGGTTATTGTGGATTGTGCACTTAGCTATTTGAGTGATGTGTGGTCCGTTTCCGCGCAGCTGCACAATTCGGTGCGGGCTGGCCATCAAATAAATTATAAGTTAATATTTGTTTATCACTTCTATTTCGAACTAAAACTTGTAATTTAAAATATAATCAAAAAGAGACCTTGTGATAAAACACTTCTAAGGCGTATTTCTCATGACTAATTTTTAATATGTGCCTGCTTTAAGACTCATCGTTATCCACTGACAACATTCAGGTAACAGTAAACGATGTCAAAATAGGGCATGATTACACTACATCGGCAGTGTTGCCAAAATACAGTTTAAATCCCACGTATTAGATTATTGACGGTTAGTTTCATACACCTGTCTATCTCATATTATAGGGGTGGGGCACAGTATTATTCACGTCAAACAATGGTCGTGCGAAATACAGACGTTTGAGAGTAGCTACCATAAAGCAAGTTGGTTACCTAGGAGAAAAGAAAAATGTTATGAAATACCGAACTCAATATCACGGCTTTTCTCTATCCATTAGCAAAATATCTCAATAATCACTAAAAGCATTCAGAAATAAGATATTCTCTTAAATGTTTCATATTCTCTCGGGTGATTCATGTATTTATCACGATATGCCTGCATTATTTTAACAGCTCATTTGTCTTCCTTTCGCCAGGAAAATTAATAGTGGCCAGAGGTTGTACTTGTCAACGCAAAGTATCAATTACCCACGCACAATAAATAAACTTTAATACTAAGCTGAAGGCAAGTACAAACTCTCCTATTTATTATGCATTCATTTACAACATGAATGAGTCTTACGAGTTGCTGTCACGTGGGTCGCGATGTACGTAGAGGAATTCCCTCCATAAGCGTTCAGACAAGTTTTCCATCAGTCTCAAAGTCTTCTCTATAGTGTATTCGTTTATCATGGTAGGAGATCAAATTCAGCAGTCTGACCTTCAGAGATGGCATCGCGATCCTAGCCAACAACTCCCAGGAGGCTGTCATTGTCCTACATGAGACATCATATGAAAATGAAAATCCACAGCCTGCTTCCAGTCTCCAACCGGGCCAGGAATGGAATGAATGAACCCCCATCTAGCGGCGAGGATATGGGCTGTGCCGGCTGCCGAGGCCTGACGCACTCCCCTGGGGCAATGATTAAATGGATGACTATGAAAGGAAATGATAATGGAGAGTGTTGCTGGAATGACATTTTTGACGGGGAAAACTGGAGTACCCGGAGAAAAACCTGTCTGCCTCCGCTGTGTCCAGCACAGATCTCAAATGGAGTGACCGGGATTGAACCACGGACCCAGCGGTGAGAGGCCGGCGTGCTGCCGTCTAAGCCACGGAGGCTGCTAGACATCATATGACTAGATCAAATATTTCAAGAACTTGCATCCTTTGGAAAACATACAGTATATGGGACGATTGGGAGAGATGGCATCCGATATCTCGGTGAATGGGTCCACTCCATTGTTGTATCATTGGCCATCGTGGTAATTTCATCCCCATGTACTGAGGTGTGTGGGGAAGTTGTCTGACAGCCTGTATTAATGTATTTACTGTATTAGAGTGTGTATTTGCAAATTAAGTAAGAATTCGGAAGGAGGCAGCCGTGGCGTGAATTAGATTCCATCCCGACATTTGCCTGGAGTAGAAGTGTGAAACCACGCAAAACTATTTTGAGTGTTTCGAACCCACTCGTCGTTCGAGTTAAGAGAGTCTGGTCTCCACGGCTTTCAAGTTTTAAATCTGGGTAACATCCGCATGTTTAGCAGGTCCACCTCGTTCCGTAGTGGCTAGCACTCTTGGCTGTCACCGTGGAGGCCTTTGTATGATTCCCGGCTCTGCCAAAAAAATTAATTCTGCTCTGAGGGCTGGAACGGGGTACACTTAGCCTCGTGAGACAACACTGAGAAGAGGCGGGTCTGATTCCTACCTCAGCAATCCTGGATGTGGTTTTCCGTGGTTTCCCACTTTTACTCCAGGTGAACTGTCGGGGTGGTTCCTAACTTAAGGCCTAGGCCGCCTCTTTCCCAATCCTCACCTGAATTACAAATACACCCACGACTACAGACACCACATTAACACAGGCTATCAAACAAATCACTCACCAAAGTACACGGTGCTACATGTCCATGATATCGCAAAGTCCTTCAATGAATCAACAACATACAAAGCTTATATCATAGGCTATAACGAGAATCCCTTTGGAAAACATAGCCTATATGGAATGACTGTGGGAGATCGCATCTGATATTTGATCCGAAACTTACTTATTTTCAAAATTCATTTGAACTTCTTTTTAAAATACTTTTATATTTGGGGGGACTATCTCAACCATCAATTTGGTTCATTGTAATCATTGAACGATCAACAACTACAAATGAAATTACTTCAAAGAAATGCAAACCTTGCCAACAGAAGACGAACACTCACAATAGACCTACTCATATGGTTTCGTTCAACAAAATATGGGCACCAAGCGTTAGACCACATTTTTCGTCGTAGGTAGTTCACTAAATGTATCACTACGGTCGCTAGTGTTGACCCATACATGGTCAAATCAAAATCGAAATATCTACTTCCGTTTTGACAGACAAGTCAAGCACACCTACAGTCTGGCTGCGTGGCTCAGGGGTAACGTTCTCGCTTGCTGAGCCCAAGGTTGCAGGTTCGAAACCTGGCGCAGTCAGCTGGCATTTGAGGGTGCGCAAATGCGAGGGAGCCGTGTCAGTACATTTACTGGCACGTTAAAGATCCCCTTCGGGGCAAAATTCCGGCACCCCGGCGTCTCTAAAAGCCAGGGTAGTTAAAAGGGACGTAAAACCAATAACATTATTAACAAGCACACCAACAGATAGACCACATCGTTTGTCGTATGTAGTTTACTAAATCGAATTAAAATTGTATTATTTCTATTCTTTTCTGTTATCCTAAAATGTTAATTCCCTAGTCATATTTTCAACATTAAGTTCCTAGCCTCAAGGACAAAGAACTGAAATTATTTTTTTATTATTTATTTAGTCAATTTACCCTCTAGGTTGGTGGTTCCCACGGACTCAGCGAGGGAACTCACCACTACCGCCTCTATGGGCAGTGTCCTGGAGCCTGGAACATCTGGTCGGGAGGGATACAACTGGGGAGGTGTGATCAGCACTTCGCCCAGGTAGCCTCACCTGCAAAGCGAACAGGGGCCTCATGAGGGATGGGAAGGGATGGAAGATTGGGATGGATAGGCGAGGAAGAGGGGAGGAGGCGGCCTTGGCCATACAGTAGGTACCATCCCGGCATTTGCCCGAAGACGAAGTGGGAAACCACGGAAAACCACTTCGAGGATGGCTGAGGTGGGAATCGAACCCCCTCTACTCATTTGGACCACCCGAGGCTGAGTAGACCCCGTTCCAGTCCTCATACCACTTTTCAAATTTCGTGGCAGAGCCGGGAATCGAACCCAGGACCTCCGGGACGGCAGCTAACCATGCTGACCGCTACGCTACGGAGGCGACACTGAAATTATTTAAAAGTTAAAATAAAAATGCCAGCTGATTCTAGGCGATATAATATAAATACATATTTAATGGTTTCTTTCTTTCTTTCTTTCTTTCTTTCTTTCTTTCTTTCTTTATTTATTTATTTATTTATTTATTTTAGCGTAAGGCTTTACAGATACAATTTGTACAGAGATAATAATTAATTTAGAAAAGGAAGACAAACTATATATTTATATTTAAATCGTTTATATAAGTGGGGCGTGGTGGCTCAGCGGTCTAGCTGTATGCGTCTCACCAAGGCGGTCCGGGTTCGATTCCCGGTCAATGCATGTGAGATTTTCGAAGTGAAATGCCATGTCCCGTGGTTCGGATTCCACGTAAAAAGGAGGTCCCGTGGCTCATGATCTCAAGATTAACGGTCACGTTAAACTACAAGCTTTGTTTATATAAGTCATTATCGGCCTCCGTGGCTTAGGCGGCAGCATGCCGGTCTCTCACCGCTGGATCCGTGGTTCAAATCCCAGTCACTCCATGTGAGAATTGTGCTGGACAAAGCGGAGGCAGACAGGTTTTTCTCCGGGTACTCCGGTTTTCACTGTCACAAATTTCATTCCAGCAACACTCTCCACTATCATTTCATATCATCTGTCATTCATTTAATCATTGCCTCAGGGGAGTGCGACAGGCTTCGGCAGCTGGCCCAGTTCATATCCTCGCCGCTAGATGGGGGCTTCATTCATTCCATTCCCAGACCTGGTCGGTGATCCATGAGCGAAATCAGTGACGTTGCCACTGTACTTTCCTTTAGGACACTTGGTGATTGGATGGTCTTCTTAGGGGCACCACAATCACAGTTAGGTTAAGGAATTATTTTCCATTTATAATGGAAGCCTGCACAGTTGCCATGACCCGTACGAATCCTGTTGAGAGTTGACCATGTTTTCCGAGGAAACTCAAATCCAGGTGGAAGCGATGATCCAATGCGTGGTAAGATTGATCCAGGCCTAGTATTCCGCCTTCCCTGCCATTCTTTATTTATGCCGAAGTTGGTATTCTCCCTGTCCATTGCAGTCCTTGTTGATGGATTTCGAGATCGTAGACGATTCAGGCAAACATCAGCAATGTCACAGTGTAATGGTAAATCTGACAGATACGTTGCGCCCGACGCACAGTGGGCCGAAAGGGGAAATAGATGGCAAAAATGATTTAAACGGTATATTAGTAATCTTAGTGACAGAAACACATTATTATAACAAAATAACAGCTTAAGTTATCGTACATACCTAATTAACACTGCATATAGATGCTTTTAGTCACAATCTGAACTGTTACCACTTGACTCACTTCCACACTCAGAGTTAATGCATGCAGTGCGTGTTTTCACACACAGTATTCCTTCAAGATACACAATTTATCCTCCACGTCTACTTCTCTGATTGCCTTATTACATTATACAGGGTCCGCCTTGTTAGGAAAATATCAGTACAGCCATAACCTGAAAGAAGAGAAGATAACATATTACTGTTACCTAAATATACTGGGTGAGTTAGCCGTGGTCGTTACGGCATGGCTGCTGGCAGTCGCTCACATCCGGGAAGCACGGAAGTTCGATTCCCCCCGACGGTAACCTTGAAAATGGTCTTCTGTGGTTTCCCATCTTGCTTCCAGGCAAATACCGGGGTTGGTCCCGAACTATAGGCCACAGCCGCTACCTTCCAACTCCTCGTCCTTACATTCAAACTTTCCACCCCAGACAACACTCCACACGCGACTGTACTTGTAGCTCACCCAATGGGTGTCCGCATAGAAGCAGCTACAAACTGGCGAGTCTAACATGTCCTCGGACACTACCGGCCCTAAAAGCCATACAGTACGTTAAAAAAAACTAAATATGAACAAAATAATTGGCCTCAACAGGCCTTAAAGAAAGTATTATACAGCAGAGATACGCAAATATTCGCAAAGGTTATTATAATATGACTATCTTGTGTAGCATTAAAAGTTAAAATTATAGCCCAGACGTGCTAGAACCTTAATGAAATCATAGGAATGTAACTATGAACTGTAACTTACTACAATGCATAACTCCAGGTGACAATTCCATTTTGGTTACTATTTCTGAGGTGAACACAGAACGGATTGTAACAACTTGAAATCACAGCACTTTCTCCACTTATCAACCACTCAATGAGTCGTGTTGGGTGACGTGGCAGTTCAGACTTCCGTAGCGAGGAGTAGTAGGCTAATTGTTGCATCATTTCCTTATCGACGTATGATGCACGTGGTCTTCTGCTGTATGGTAACGGAACATTTGACTATAAGAAGTTCGGGATTTGATTTTTGGACTTTTTGCCTGCTTTCCCCTAAAAGGGTCCCACTGTGCGACGGTCATATTATTAAGGTTGCGCTCGGCGGAGGGTTAAAAGAGGTGATGTGAAATAGATTTATGAGGGTTGTTCAGTAGCCTTGACATGCCACATCCTTGGGATGCATCCCACTTTCACTGCCATGCCATCGGGCCTTGGCTTTCATATCTCATTCCACGTATACGCCATATGTAGGCCTACTTGAGGCGTTTCTCATCGCACGCAGGCAATATGGCCAGAGTAATTCTGCAAAGAAACCAAGGACATTTAATTCTTTTTCGATTACGGATTTCGTTTGTAACTTCATAGTTTTGTATAATTTGAGCACGCCAAAAGAGATAATGATGCCCTTAATTGGAAGGACAGGCCCACTTAATGATATATTTAATAACTTAGATTAAGCATATGCCGGCGGGGGACTCTGCCCGCCATTTGTCGCGACCTTCTCTGCATTCTCCTAAAGGCCCACACCAATCACCTGGGTGTCCTACACGCAGGCGGTGCTGTCTGTAAATTCGGGGAGTTCACACGTTTTTTTTTTGCGCGATCACTCGTTTACCTTCTTTGGAACAGGTTATAATACCAGCAATAAGTCTGTGACATTCTCTCCAGTATTATTGGCCAACCTCTGCCAACTTTCTTAAGCTATAAATAGCAAAAAACATTTCTTAAATTTGGACATCAGATGGTGTTCGTTTTCTTTCTTCTATTCTGTCTAGACGTATGACCGCGAAATGTTCTTCGGATTTATATCTGACGTTGAGTCCACTCGAGTAGATGCGCCCTTCAGTAGTGAGCGATCAACCTAGCCCTGATAGTCAGCTTTCGGAATAGGCTGCATCTTTATTCGTCCGCCTTTGTGCCACGCTAGATTTTGTTCCGAATGGTTTGATGTTAGGCCGGAACTAGCGATTTGACTTCGTGTGGATAATTCCTCCACATCAGAGACTTATCTTCATTTGTTATTTCATCATCATGACATGCAGGTCTCCCACCTACATTACAAGAGACCAATCGTTATTATTTAGTCACCTTTCATATCAGCTGGTTTATTCTACCTATCCGAAAGATTTGTGTAATTAATAATAGACTGTGTTCTGTGACTCCCTCTACTCATTTGGGCCACCCGAAGCTGAGTAGACCCCGTTCCAGTCCTCATACCACTTTTCAAATTTCAAGGCAGAGCCGGAAATCAAACCCAGGACCTCCGGGGCGGCAGCTAACCATGCTGACCGCTACGCTACGGAGGCGACCATAAAGAAATATACCTGTTTATATTGGATTATCGAATGAATAGATAACGTTCTAACACATAGTAAGTTAGTAAATTATTACTTCCAATAAGCATACTACAGTATTCTGCAGAAATCGTGCTAATGTTCCACAAGTATCACTAGGATGCTTACATCAACCATTATTAGGATTAGACTCGGACATAGATGTTATCCGAGTGACATGTAGAGAATCCGCGCTGTTGATTGACCAGGATACACTGATGTCCTTGACGAGATAGCAAACTTTAATCACCTGGTACTGGTAAGTACAAAGTTCGTACGACAACAATCAACATACTGTAATATGTAACCCATATTTACGAATAGATGAGTCTCCCTCTTCTAACCTGGAAACCCGCCTCATTATCGGATCCCACATCAAAATATAAATAACCCCTGGCACAACAGCCTTTGAAGGGCCTAGGCCTAGCAAGCAACCGCTGCCGAGCCATTTGTCCTGCTGATATTGGGGTGACGCGTGGTCAGCGCATCGGGTCCCCTCAGCCATTAATCTTGGTTTTCGTGACAGGGGCACTATCTCACTGTCAGACAGTTACTCAATTGTCCTCATGAGGCTGAGTGCAGCCCGTTCCAGCCCTAGCGTCTATTTTTTTTAAATCCCCGGGTGAGAGGCAGGCACGCTACCCCAACACCACGGGACCGGCAAATCAGAATATACCAGAAACGTATTAGAAAGGTACAATAACTTCCTGGAGGCAGACTTATCTTACTATTGAATTGAAATGACACATTTATAGTCAGGTAGCCGTATTCACAGTGACCCATATTTTAATGAGACTTCGGTGATGTGGTTGGTAGCATGCAGAATTGCAATGCCCAAGATCGTGGATTCAAACCTGGCCGAAGTAGTCGGATTTCTTAAAGCGTTAAATTCCTTCAGTATGCCTTCCTTCGGAGGGGAGGTAAAGCCGGCGGGCCAATGTCATAGATTATTTATTTACATTTATTCGAGTCAAAAGCACTACAACATACACAAGAGGGGTGATACACAATATTAAAATGGAATAATACGTACAACAATGTCTCGAATTAAATTTTCTTCGCCCAGAAACAGGCCACTGTCACAACCCTTTCATGGCCTTCCATTAACTCCTGCGTTGAGCAAAAGCACCGGCACAGTTCACAGGAACACAGGTGTATCATGGCCTGTCTTTCCCCAAACTCACAGAGTTCTGATTCCTGTAGGTATCCCCATTTGTGGAGATTAACTTTGCATCTCCCAACACCAGTCCGAAGTCTGTTGAGTGACCGCCAAGTTTCCCAGTTGTTGTTGTGGCCTGCTGGAAGCCTTTCCTTGGCCTTCATCCAACCTGGTGGTAAGGTGGATTGCCATAGCTGTATCCTGTCTACCTCGGGTTTTGTAGTAGGCATCGATGTTGTTTGCAGAAAACTTTTCCTTGATGTTATAGATTTATGGCATGTAAAAGAACCTACCACTGCAATTGGCAGTGTGTAGCAAAATATGTAGGTTATATTTGGCTAGTTAGAAACGCTCCAACGTTCACCGCTAGTGTTAGTGCAAGTCGCATCAGGTAGCCAAAGTTAGAACTACTTGAAACTGAACTTGTTGGGAGCCCTCGGGCGTCCAGTCAAAAATACCCAGCTATGGCCATTGGCTGCAATTTATTGATAATATTTTAATCGAGTGGGTGTCTCACGCTAATCTACGAAGAAACCTTGGTCTGTACGATACGACAATCTCGAGGTGTAGCAAAAAGCAATGGGGCACATTCAGCCTCGTGAGGCAAAACATTGAAGAGATGGGTTCGACTCTGCCCTCAGCCATCCTGGGAGTAGTTTTTCATGGTTTCCCACCGCTACTCCAGACGATTGCCGGGATAGTTCTTCATTTGAGGCCACGGCCGCCTCCTAACCATTTCTCACAGGAGTTACAAGTACACATACCGATACAGCCATCACAATAACACAGATTATCAGAAAAATATACACACACATCCAAGCGCACACGAGGCCACGATGTCCAAATTCCTTATATGAAACAATAACAAGAGAAACAAATCTGCACTCTAATCTCAATCTTATATTAGACGATGAATTGGTGGCTGTTGATCGCGTCATCCACTTGACGAGAGAGAGTTGGTTAGGTCCAGCAATCTAAATTTACTTGTAGCCTATTATTAGAGACAGTGAAAATTCGCGACTCGCGAAATCACGAAAAAAATTAAAGCAGTTAAACATTGATTAAGAACATGTTTTACATATAAAATATCATATAGGCTAATTTCACGTTTCAACTCGTGGGACACCCACAAAAATCGCTATAAGTCAATGATTCACAAATTTAGCATCTCTTTTGTCGTTATTCGCGAAAAAAAAACGAAGTTTTTGGCAATTAATAGATAAATTAAGTAATTTTGAAAATTTTAGATTGTTTTTTTTTTCTTTTCATAATATTTATTGACCAAGTTCCTAAACACAACTGATTTCTGCCTTGTCATATCTGAATAAATCCACAAGGTTTGGAGTGTTGTCGCTAAATAGTACGAGTTCAAATGGTTCGTTTTTAACTAATTATTACTGATAAAATAAAATAATAATGTTATTGGTTTTACGTCCCTTTTAACTTCACTGGCTTTTAGAGACGCCGAGATTCCGGAATTTTGCCCCGAAGGGAATTATTACTGACATAATAACTTAATAAAGCAATGTGAAAAGTTCAGTTTCATTCAAGAATTTTTCAAATTCATTCAAGACATTTTACCCTTATTAACCAAGAATTTTAGCGCCTTTCATTCAAGAATATTGACTGTCTCTACCTATTATGTGACTCAAATGTTTTCAAATTGAAATCATAATAACATTTGTTTTCCGTAGGCTACATTTTATTTGTAGATAACTATTATTATTATTATTATTATTATTATTATTATTATTATAGAGTCGAGGTGTAGAAAAGCCAATACTGTGAGTTCTCAGTTGCGATCTACAGTAAAGAATGAAGTAAGTGTATCGACGAAACTCTTCGTACAACGCTCACTATTTACAGACTGACCGTGCTGTATGGAAGTGAGAAGTGAGATTCAGGATATCTGATTCATAAGCTAGAGGTAACTGATATGAAGGTAGCACGAATTATTTCCGGGACAAATATATAGGAGCAATGCCAGGAAGGTATAAAGCACTGGTTGCGTGGTGAGTTCCCAACCTCTCCGATCAATCGCACTACAGCAACCATTCCCCCGGCAGCCTGTCTACGGAGGAAGAATCTACTGTATATACTGTGCTGCAGTACAGTGGCGTAGTGACAGGCAGAAGGGGGAGGGGGGGGGGAGGGAGGAGGAGGATTATAGTTTACACCCATCTCTCATCTCCCCCAAATATATTTGTTTATTCGAATCCTTATACTGCATTAGCGGCTTCGGTGGCGTAGTTGGTAGCATGCTGAAATGTTGTTCCCAAGATAGCGGGTTCAAACCCGGCCGAAGTCGTCGGATTTTTTAAGAGCGTTAAAAATCCTTCAGTATGCCTTCCTTCAGAGGGGAAGTAAATCCCGCGGTCCCATGTCATAGATTTATGGCATGTAAAAGATCCTTCCCCAGACTAAACTTGTGTGAAGCTAAATTGTTAGGTTGGATTTCGTCAGAACGCTCTATCAAAGTTCCAACGTTCACCACCAAGTATCATTGATATCTGGTGACGAAAGTTGGAATTATTTGAAAATTAACGGAACTTGTAGCTAACCCTAAGGGTGTCCGCTGCAAGCAGCTACAGACTCAGACGAGCCGATCATGCACTCGGACACTCCCGGCACTAAAAGCCATACGATAAATAAATAAATAAATAAATAAATAAATAAATAAATAATAAATACTGCATTGTCCCATCTATCGCCTGGTAAATGTTTTACACTACCACCAGTGAGCCATACGATAAATAAATAAATAAATAAATAAATAAATAAATAAATAAATAAATAAATAAATAAATAATAAATCCTGCATTGTCCCATCTATCGCCTGGTAAATGTTTTACACTACCACCAGTGAGACTTCTATATCTTGTAAGTTATTTATTTTAAATGTGGTCACGTTCTTCACCTGGTAAATGCCGTACACTCTACTCGCAACGAGACTCCTCCTTCAGAGTTAGAGCTAGCCAAGAATCAGTTTTGCTGTTAAAGTGTGCAATCGGTAACATTCTTCACGTCCCTTTGGGCTGCTTTAGATGTCGTGTCTGTTTCACTGTGAGTACGTTTCGTTAAAGATGATTCGGTACATGAGGAGTTTTTGCAATGAATTCTTATCAATGATGCAGATAAAGCCATCAAATTAGGCAGATTTTGAGAGGCAATAGTAATGGAAATAAGAACATGGAGAGCAAACCTTTATTTTGATCACACTGACAACAATATTATACACAGACACGTAAGGACATGTTGATACCAATGATTAATTTCAGATTTTATATTATTTTACACTAGGATAGTTGCCATATTTAAGAAAAAGGTTTTTTTTATTGTGCTGGAAAGTATAATTGGTTGGTTCCTCAGTTTAGGGGCTGCGACAACGCAGTCATGTAGCCCCATGTGCTTTGGGTGTGTGTAGAATCTGTCTGATAACCGGTGTTAATTGTGATGGCTGTATTAGTGTGTGTTATCTGTGCTTCAGGTAAGAACTGCAGACGATCAATTTCAAGTAGTTCCTACTTTTGCTACCAAATACTAACGTCAACGACACCTAGCCGTGAACTTGGCTACTAGATGGCAGATCAACCAGTATCTGGCATTGAACGTTGGCATTTTAATAGAGTGTTAATCAAATCTAACCTTCAAATTTATATTCACACAATTGTATTTAGTGAGAGGTTCTTTTACATGCCATAAATCTATGACATGAGACAGCGGGCTTTTCTTCCCCTCCAAAGGAAGGCATATTGAGGGATTTTAACGCCCTTAAAGAATCTGACGACTTCGGCCGGGTTTGAACCTGCGATCTTGGGCATAGAAGCTCAGCATGCTACCAACTACGACACCGAAGTCACCTAAAATATAATTAAATAGCATTCATGCAAAGAGAATGTTTATTTAATTATTGCTTTTTTGAATAATAATTGAAATATTGTTCTTGAAAAATTTACAGAACTATTGTACGAATGAACCCGTCCCAGAGAGAAACCCTGCTTAGCTACGCGCTATTGTAGTACACCGGGAACACAGTTGGTCAGCCTTGAAATGATTTTCTATGGTATCCCATTTTATATTCAAGGTAAATACCGGGAAGGGGCTTTCTAGCAGGCCACGGCCGTCTCCTTTCAACCCATTGTATTTTTAGCCTATTTTCATTTTATGAAAAAACAAGATGTTCAGTAAAGAACATATAGCCTACTTTCTCCTAAATGTATGAGTATAGTTATAACTCGTTATTATCAAAGAGTATAATAGAACTATTCTTTGTTGAAGACCTTAGAAACGATTTACCTCTACCAAACGCCACAACCTAGATAAAAACTGCTACCATCATTGAAGAAAGAAAGATAAGAAGTATATCAAGAATGTTATGGATCTGGAGACATAATCGACCGGACTGGCTGCGTGGCTCAGCGGTAACGTTCTCGCTTGCTGGGCCCTAGGTTGCAGGTTCGTATCCTGGCGCAGTCAGCTGGCATTTGAGGGTGCACAAATGCGAGGGAGCCGTGTCAGTACATTTACTGGCACGTTAAAGATCCCCTTCGGGCCAAAATTCCGGCACCCCGGTGTCTCTAAAAGCAGCAGTAGTTAAAAGGGATGTAAAACCAATAACATTATTATTATTATTATTATTACATATACGACCTGCCGTGGGCAACATCCAACTTTGAGTTGAGGCATGTCTTTACACGTCTGGTTGTGCATGGCTTTCACAACCCTAATTGAATTAACAAATCTTTCCATGACCCTACAGAGACGTGTGTATACAAACTATGTGGATATTTTCGATTGCTATTTGCCTCAAATAAAAGTAGTAATTAATAACCTGAACTAACACCTACTATGTGAAATCGTTTTGTTCTTTACTTCAAATAACATTTTCAAGTAACGCAAAATAGGCTGTTACAAACCCTTTAAAATAAAAAGTAAAAATGTATCGTAGTACCATCTTGTCATTCTTCAAATTCGATGCGCATAGAATGCCAATGGTGTAGTAATCAATGGAGCCCCTCGTAGACTAGTCGTACCATCTAGTGGTGAAATATCGAACAATATAATCCTAACCACGGCCGACTGAATGCGCAGCTCGTATTCAGTCGACCGTGTCCTAACAGAGCGAGTGCATTCTAGCGGCCAGAAGAAGAAACTTTTCAATAAAATCTGGAAGTTAATCTAGTTACCTTTTTGGCAGCTAGATGTCTCGAGTAAATCTGCTGGCGAATTATGTTTTAATTAAATATATATTTTACACCATAATATGCACAATATAACGCTTAATTTTAAAACATCTGAGTCATTACAAAACAATAAACATATAACATTTCAAGCAAAAAACCTAGCTCTGATCGGGTTTGAACCATAGGCATTTGAGCGATAGGCTGACGCTCTACCACTGAGCTAATTGTGTCAACGAATATCGTTCTATATAAAATGACTTACATAGAACTTGTTAGCAAATAATGATTTATACTAAACGATTTCATCACTGGAGTATATTATTTATATAT
The DNA here is from genome assembly GCA_946902985.2 of Meconema thalassinum. Classification (NCBI taxonomy): domain Eukaryota; kingdom Metazoa; phylum Arthropoda; class Insecta; order Orthoptera; family Tettigoniidae; genus Meconema; species Meconema thalassinum. The sequence continues at coordinate 492,719,863 of OX336388.2, read as the reverse complement.
AAAGCATTTCATACAAAGTTTATTTATTTTGTACAGTACGCTATATTGCATGCAATACTCAAATTAGTGAAATATAAGTCAGGCACAAGATATCCGCTGCCATCTTGTCTTATTAGTGAATCAGCTCAGCTTTTTAAAATCACGTCTGCACTATAGTATTACAAAATAAACTTTTAATTTCGAACGTGCCTCTTCCTTTAGAACAGTTAAAACGATTCTCGGCTCGATAATCGGAACTGGTGGGTCCCATGATATGGATTATAAAGTTTGCATAATTCGCACGGCCGCCATCCTGAAATGGTATGGCGGACGACCTTGTAGTTTGGTCACAAGACGCATCCTATACGAAGGTATGTTGTTACCAAATTTGGTAGAGATCGGATGATTTGGTTAGTCGTTATTTGATTTTACGTTTTGAACGTTTGAGTGGCCGCCATTCAGTTTTAGTAAAGATGGCGGCGATATAAAACATGACACTGAGGTGTCCTTTGCTAGTGCTACCTTTGTACCAAATTTCGTTCAATTCGCATTCACCGTGTTCGAATTGATAGGGGGGGGGGGGGGACAGACATTCAGAGTACACACACTCACACACACACAGACACACACACACACAGACACACACACAGACTCACACACACACATACACACACACAGACAGACACACTTTTTTCGCCCTGTGTTGATCTCATAAGTCTACTTTCATTTTTTGCAAAAATCGAAAGTAGGCTAATAAAGGCTTATGAGATCGCCTTTTGTCCGTGTGTCTGTGTGTGCGTGTGTGATTCGCGTGTGTGTGTGTCCCCCTCCCCTAATAAATTCTAAACGGTTGGAGCGATTTCAATGAAACGCGGTAAGGTCATAGCACCATTTCGGCCAACCCCGACCGTGGCCTTTAAATTGTATTACGTCTCACCAATCCAACATGGCGGTTGTGCGAAATATTTCACCAACATTAAATATCTCCTAAACTATTATCGATATCACCCTGAAATTGTGTACGGTGATCAAGGGAACTACTAGAAGTTCACCTATCAGACTTTTGTAAACCTGATAACTACAAAACCAACATGGCAGCCAAGCGAAGTTGCGACTTTAAAATAGACGTTTCTCGCGATTTAACCAACCAAACACAATGAAACTTGGTACAGTGTATGTTTATACACATTGTAATCCACCGACATCTAATTTCGTTCAATTGTTTACATAACCTCAAGATAGCGGCTGTGCGAAATATTCCACCGGCATTCTATATCTCCGAAACTATTACTGATATCACCCTGAAATTTTGTACGGAGATAAAGGGCACTACTAGAAGTTTATCTGTGAGACTTTCAAAAACCTGGTAACTACAAAACGAACATGGCGGCCAAGCGAAGTTGAAAATTTAAATAGACCTTTCTCGCGATGTAATCATCCAAACGCAATGAAATTTGGTACAGCAAATGTTTATACACATTGTAATTCACTGGCATCTAATTTAGTTTCCTACATAACCTCAAGATGGCGGCTGTGCGAAATTTTAAAATTAAGTTCTTGTTTCTTGTGTTGAAATCATGCAATTGAAGTGAAAGTTTGAAAATGAAGCAACGCAATAATTTTTCTTTATGGTACATAACTATATGGCCTATACATTTATCAATCCAAAATGGCGACCATCTGAAATATTTAGACGGTTCTCAGTATCTACGAATCATTTACAGCATGTTCATAGAGGCTATGAACATAAATTCATCTATAGGACTTTCAATAACCTGGTGAGCACAAATCCAACTTGGCGGCGACGCGAAGTATAAATATTTAAGTGGACGTTTCTCGCGATTTAACCATCCGAGTTCAGTGGAACTTTGTACAGTAAATGTTTATACAAATGTTAATCCACTGGCATCTAGTTTATTTCAATTGTTTTCTTAACCACAAGATGGCAGCTGTGCAAAATTTTAAAATCTCGTTTTTACTTCATGTGTCCTAATCAAGCGATTGACGTTTGAATACCACACGTACACAATAATCTTCATGTAATAGTACATAAATAAAAATCCAACATGGCGACCATCTGAAATATTTATACGGTTCTCAATATCTACGAATCTATTACAGCAATCAAACTGAAATTTTGTATGTTGATAGAGGCAATTGACATGAGTAGGATATATGAAAATAGGCTGTATAGTTCTTCACGGAACTTCTTGTTTTTTTAATTAATCTTCATATCTTCAATAACTCTTCAAATTAGGTTAGCATTACGAAGGATATTTGACCTTAAAAACCACTAGCCAAGTAGAGATTCATCTCTTTACCAACTGTACAATCGGAAATATTAAGACCACGTGGCGTAGCAGTGTGCGTTAAATCTCTCACCACGACTGCGAAAGGGTGTTGCAGGAAGTCCTAAGATCAGAGGTTCAAATCCCGGCTCTTGACATCGGCTATCCTAAGTGTGGTTTATCCCCGGCTGTTTCCACACTTCCACCAGGTAAATTCCTGAGTAGTCTAGCACCTTATCTCAAGTACCACACCTACTCCTTTCCCAACCCTACAGCAATCATATAATACTTTAAAAGAGTTTGTTTTTCATTGTAGCAGTTGTTAATTGTATTTAAATGATTATGTTCAACATCACATTTTACCTCGATCACCCTTTAAGAAGACGACCACTTTCTCACAAAAAAGTCAAGGTTTCACTGTATGTAAATTTATCCACCATCAAACTTAACAAATTCATTTTTCTTTGCAGTTGAGGGATCTTCTTTGTTAAAAAGGAGAGTTACACGTTCCTTCCAATTCTTCCACTTCAACTCCCTGTTTGCGTATTCATCAGCAGTCATTTCCCACAGAGCAGGCTTAGATTGCATTAAGGATATGAATTCATCTCTGTCGAAATAACTCTTTCCATTTATAAAACTAGTAGTTAATCCACACGTCTGGCCTGGCCGCAGAAAAAGTCGCGTCTCGTGTGAAAAGCTCCGTTTGACTCAATGTAAACATGTGGTGGCGCAGCCAGCTTGGCCGCACCAAAAATTGCATTGCCCACCACCAGCAATTCTGGCCACGCCACCACCACCACGTGTGAAAGGCTACACTTGAATTAATGCAAAGACGTTGTGGCGCGGCCATGGTAGCCCCTTGTGAAAGAGGCCTAATTCTTACAGTTGCACACACTATTACAGTCATTACAGAAACACAAGTTATTAGACAAGTTGAACACAGACCCAAGTACACCGGGCAGATGATCAAGATGTCCCAAGCACTTAAAATAAACACCAACAATGGGAATGATGAGGAGAAGAAATACATTCATTTTGCCAGACGCTTGTCAACTTTGTATTAAAGCGTTACTGTTTTTGTTGTTGTTGTTCTATTTGAGAGACTTTGTCTTAGTGGTTATTTAACCCCCTGTACTTGGGTGTGTATAGAATTTGTCTGATAACCTGTGTTATCGCTGTGCCTGTTGTAGTAGTAGTTTACAGTTTAGCGTTGGTTTATTTAAGCCAAATTTTACATTTTTTGGTCCTGCCAAGCTCACTCTTGTCGGCAGGTGCCAATTATAATTACAATCTATATGTTAACAAAAACAAAAGCCCCCGTGGCTTAGGCGGCAGCACGCCGGTCTCTCACCGCTGGGTCCGTGGTTCAAATCCCGGTCACTCCATGTGAGATCTGTGCTGGACAAAACGGAGGCAGACAGGTTTTTCTCCGGGTACTCCGGTTTTCCCTGTCAAAATGTCATTCCAGCAACATTCTCCTCTACCATTTCATTTCATCTGTCATTCATTTAATCATTGCCCCCAGAGGTGTGCGTCAGGCCTCGGCAGCCGGCACAGTTCATATCCTCGCCGCTAGATGGGGACTTCATTCATTCCATTCCTGACCCGGTCGGAGACTGGAAGCAGGCTGTGGATTTTCATTCATGTTAACAAAAACAATTACATTTACACATACAGTCCAATCTCTCACCGCTAATACTGAATTGAAAATGCACAGCCTGCTTTCAGTCGACCGACCAGATCAGGGAATGGAATGAATGAAGCCCCCATCTAGAGGCGAGGATATGAACTGTGCCGGCTGCCGATGACTGCCGCACTCCCCTGGGGCAATGATTAAATGAATGGCAGATGAATTGAAATGATAGTGGAGAGTGTTGCCGGAATGAAATTGTGACAGGGAAAATCGGAGTATCCGGAGAAAAACCTGTCTGGCTCCGCTTTGTCCAGCACAAATCTCAAATGGAGTGACCGGGTTTGAACCACGGACCCAGCGGTGAGAGGCCACAGTGCCGCTAATACTAATTCACAAAAATATCCAATCACGTCATAACAATTAATTATGGTTAAAATGATTATAATAAATATTAATATTAATAGAATAAAGCAATTGTAGTAAATTATAATATTTTTTTCTCCCTACCTTAATACAACAGTTATGTCGTTACTATTTTAAAACCTTAACTTAAAACTTAAAATACAAATGTTAGTATCATGTTCAATTAATTTCTCCTTTCATATTGCCACAGTCTATGAATAGGAGTTTATTATACAAGCAGTTGTCCACTTAGTTTAAGGAGTTATTTAATATCCAACTTTTTATACCTTTTTGTTTTTGCCATACTCTCAAAGACCAGCAGTGAATGTGGTAGCTTGTTAAATAGAGTCGTTTTTGTTTGTTTCGGCAGGGGAAAATCTTTCAAAGACACCACTCTGTGTGGGAGTTGGATTTCCACCAACTAAAAACCCCTGCCCTCTTCACTTAGCCCATTCCGGGACTGCTTGACAGCATTGCATCAGAATGGAGTGATTATGCTATTAGTTTATTCCTTTTTCTTCTTTCTCCTTCGTCCCCATAATAATCGTAGCCATTGCCTTTACAATGTTCCAGGCTCGTGGGCTCTCCAACATAATCTGAATCAGATTCCTAGTCGTCAGTCGCCGGCCAAGTTGTTCACAGGCTTCCTTTCTATGTTCCTCCCATCGAGCACAGTGGAAGAAAGTATGCTCTACTGTATCCCTTTCCGAGCAATACCGACAACGATCTGCGTCTTACTCATTTTCAAGGCATATACTCCAAATCTCCCATGCCCTGCCAGGACCTGTGACAGGAAATAATTCACTTGTCGATGACTGCATTTCAGCCATTCTCCTACGTCGGGTATAAGTTTTATAGTCGACTGCCCAACATTGTTTGTACCATGAGTAGTAGTAGTAGTAGTAGTAGTAGTGTATTTGAAATTCAGGTGAGGGTTGGGGGGGAGGTGGCCGTAGCTGTAAGTTGGGAACCATCCCGGAATTTGCCTGGAGTAGAAGTGGGATACCATGGAAAGACCACTTCCAGGATGGCTAAGGTGGGAATAGAACCTACCTCTTCTCAGGTTTGCCTCACTGGGCGAGTGGACACCATTCCAGCCCTCAGACCAGATTTTTTTTTTTTTTTTTTGGCAGAGCTGGGAATCTAACCCGGACCTCCAGGACGACAGAGAAGAATGCTGTCCGCTACATCAGGAGGTGAACTGCGTTAAAAGTACGCAGCCAACAGAGCATGAAGGTATTCGCTACAATTGGCGGCCAAAATTAGGTTTAAAATGCGTAGGAAAGGAGTATCCATTCCGGTTGTTGGGTTTCAGGAGAAGAGAAAAAGACTTCATTAATTGAAAACTCGGTCATGGTCCATTACCATAGCATTGTGTAGGACATAATGAGACCGAGGTGGAACAATGTTCGCTGGCCGGCCACTCGTAACTCAAGAGCACCTTTCTTAATGCGCTGGGCTATTTGGATTGTTACATCCTACCGCACTCCTACACGCGTGATGGCTCATGTGTGCTATCATTGGCTAATGCTCCCGTAAGTAGCATCGATTAAACATTAATATCAGTGGAAGGAAACAGGTACATGTATTCAACATCAACAACGCCTCATGGAGCAGTGGATAGCATTCTTGGCTGTCAACCCAAGGTCCGGCTTCAATTCCTGACTCCAAGAAATTTATTTCTGATCTGATCTGGGGGCTCAGTCTCATGAGGCAAAACTGAGAAGAGTTGGATTTGATTCCCGCCTCAGCCATCCTGGTTTTCCGTGGTTTCCACTTCTACTCTAGGCAAATGGTTGGATAGTTCCTACCGCCTTCCCATTTTAACCTGAATAAGAAATACACTCACTATAGCTTGGACAGTATGTGGTGAAGCTTCAAGGTCGCAGTAGACTACATTATGAGAGCTGGGGAGCCGGAGTGCTGGATGAGACATCCCTCATGTAACTGAGCTGAACTTAAGACAATTGCACAGTCTTAAGCATTAACGCGCAATGTCGACAGTACGGCGGACGACGAGTGACTTCTGTCACTGTTCCCCCACCACTGAGACGTACCTGGGAATCGGTCTGCCCAAAGCGGCCAGCTTGAACTTGAAGCTTCACCACATACCATCCGAGAGAAAAAAAACGCCTCCAGTATGGTTGAGATTCGAATCAAACCCTCCTCTTTTCAGTTTTGCCTCACAAGGCACCCCATTCCAGCCCTCACACCTTTTTTTTTATTTTTTTTGACAGAGCCGGGAATCAAACCTGAACCTCCGAGATGACAGCCAAGAAAGCTCTCTCCTATTAGAGTAGCAGGGCATGTTTGAGATGGGCCCCAAGGTCAAAACAATCCTGTACTGATTACCGTCAATCTCCGAGGGGTCGGGGTCTAGTTGGCCCCTTTCCATTATTTTATTTTATTCCTGCAAATCACTAACACACTTCTTCTGTGTTTTCTTTCTTTCTTTCTTTCTTTCTTTCTTTCTTCGTGCAGTGGTCATTTTTAGCTATTCTTTTACCAAGATTTTGATTCGATTACGAATGTATCTTTCGGTTTACTTTTGGTTGTTTTTGAATTTAATAGGCCTACTTAAGAATTTCGTCTATTAGCCTACTTTCGATTTTTGCAAAAAATGAAAGTAGACTTATGAGATCACTACAGGGCCAAAAAATGTGTGTCTGACTGTGTGTGTGTGTTTGTGTGTGTGTGTGTGTGTGCGTCTGTGTGTGTGTGAATGTGTGTACTCTGAATGTCTGCCCCCCCCCCTATCAATTCGAACACGGTGAAACCGAATTGAACGAAATTTGGTACAGAGGTAGAACAAGCAAAGGGCACCTCAGTGTCATGTTTTATATCGCCGCCATCTTTACCTAAACTGAATGGCGGCCACTCAAACGGTCAAAACGTAAAATCAAATAACGACTAACCAAATCATCTGATATCTACCAAATTTGGTAACAACATACCTTCATATAGGACGCGTCTTGTGACCAAACTACAAGGTCATCCGCCATACCATTTCAGGATGGCGGCTGTGCGAATTATGCAAACTTTATAATCCATATCATGGGACCCACCAGTTCCGATTATCGAGCCGAGAATCGTTTTAACTGTTCTAAAGGAAGAGGCACGTTCGAAATTAAAAGTTTATTTTGTAATACTATAGTGCAGACGTGATTTTAAAAAGCTGAGCCGATTAAGTAATAAGACAAGATGGCAGCGGATATCTTGTGCCTGACTTATATTTCACTAATTTGAGTATTGCATGCAATATAGCGTACTGATACAAAATAAATAAACTTTGTATGAAATGCTTTATATATAAATAATATACTCCACTGATGAAATCGTTTATTATAAATCATTATTTGCTAACAAGTTCTAAGTAAGTCATTTTATATAGAACGATGTTCGTTGGCACAATTAGCTCAGTGGTAAAGCGTTGGCCTATCGCTCATATGCCTATGGTTCAAACCCCAACAGAGTTAGGTTTTTTTGTTTTGCTTGAAATTTTATATATTTATTGTTTTGTAATGACTCAGACGTTTTAAAATTAAGCGTTATATTGTGCATATTATGGTGGAAAATATATATTTAATTAAAACATAATTTGCCAGCAGATTTGCTCGAGACATCTAGCAGCCAAAAAGGTAACTGCACGCCGACCTACTTATTAACTTCCAGATTTTATTGAAAAGTTTCTTCTTATGGCCGCTAGAATGCACTCGCCCTGTTAGGATTATATTGTTCGATACTTCTCCACTAGATGTCACGACTGGTCTACGTGGGACTCCATTGATTACTATACCATTGGCATTCTATGCGCATCGAATTTGAAGAATGACAAGATGATACTACGATACATTTTTACTTTTTATTTTAAAGGGTTTGTAACAGCCTATTGTGCGTTATTTGAAAATGTTATTTGAAGTAAAGAACAAAACGATTTCACATAGTAACTGAATTCAAGCCGTTGGTGCTAGTTCAGGTTATTAATTAATACTTTTATTTCAGGCAAATAGCAATCGAAAATATCCACATAGTTTGTATACACACGTCTCTGTAGGGTCATGGAAAGATTTGTTAATTCAATTAGGGTTGTGAAAGCCATGCACAACCAGACGTGTAAAGACATGCCTCAACTCAAAGTTGGATGTTGCCCACGCCAGGTCGATTATGTAATAATAATAATAATAATAATAATAATAATAATAATAATAATAATAATAATAATAATGTTATTGGTTTTACGTCCCTTTTAACTACTGCTGCTTTTTGAGGCGCCGGGATGCCGGAATTTTGCCCCGAAGGGGATCTTTAACGTGCCAGTAAATGTACTGACACGGCTCCCTCGCATTTGTGCACCCTCAAATGCCAGCTGACTGCGCCAGGATACGAACCTGCAACCTAGGGCCCAGCAAGCGAGAACGTTACCGCTGAGCCACGCAGCCAGTCCGGTCGATTATGTCTCCAGATCCATAACATTCTTGAGATATTTCTTATCTTTCTTTCTTCAATGATGGTAGTAGTTTTCTTCTAGGTTGTGGCGTTTGGTAGAGGTAAATAGTTTCTAAGGTCTTCAACCAAGAAATGATTCTATTATACTCTATGATAATAACAACGAGTTATAACTATACTCATACATTTAGGAGAAAGTAGGCTATATGTTCTTTACTGAACATCTTGTTTTTATTTTGGCATTTCGTTATGAAGATGTTTAATGGTTGAGAGGATTTTGCGATAATAAATAATAAATAATAAATAATAAATAATAAATAATAAATAATAAATAATAAATAATAAATAATAAATAATAAATAATAAATAATAAATAATAAATAATAAATAATAAATAATAAATAATAAATAATAAATAATAAATAATAAATAATAAATAATAAATAATAAATAATAAATAATAAATAATAAATAATAAATAATAAATAATAAATAATAAATAATAAATAATAAATAATAAATAATAAATAATAAATAATAAATAATAAATAATAGATAATAAATAATAAATAATCTACTATATAGGCCTACATAAAAATGAAAAAATCGCATATCTGCAATGTAAAATACTCGTATGTGACCATTAAAAATCCAGTAATTAATTCACTGCTTCTCCATCTGGAACGGAGTAGAAATTCTTAAGACTGCTTGTACTTGTGATATGAAACTAATTATTCTGCAACCTGGTCAGTCGAGTTGGTAACTTCATTTGCTATTCTTCGGCTGCTCGTTTTTTATTTGAATGTCCTTCTTGATGTGAACAAGTATGAACGTCATATTTCAATATCAAAGACAAATAGTGAAACTATTACAACCCAATTTACTGATTAATATTAAAGAGTCTTAATTTGCTTTTTATAATAAAAATTTAAATAAATTTAAACTAACCTCACCTCACCTAACTTGGGATGGACGTTAATCCGCAAAGGAATGTTTTTACCGTGGACCCAACTCAAACGTGACCTTGACTACTGGGGGCAGTTCCGACACCACCTAGAGAGAAGGCCATGCAATAAGGTTTGAATATGCCAGTGACATCACGGCCCAATGCTGTGTGGCCATGGAGACAGGAATAATATTCGTGTTTATGGTGTGGTTTCCGTGTTATGTGTTTCGTTTTTACGGTCCCGGTACTGATTTTCTCGGAATTCCTATCCGCTTATACTTCATGTTTATCAATGCAGTGTTAAGTTATGCCTAGTAAGTGTGCCGAATTGTAAAGGCAATTAAGCCATAGGACCATTTCCTAGAAAGGGTTCGAAATTGATAGCCTACCAGCTATTCACCGCAATATATTCCTACAAAACATTCCAATGTATGTATACACCGAGACTGATTAAATATTAGTAAACAGATACTGCAGTCAGGTTAGCCCCTCTGTTCGTGAAAATTCATTTAGTTGTAAAATTCAGAATTTTCTAACCTAAATAATGTGGTACCGTACATGTTATGTCGTAGGGGGGGGGGGTGTTAAATTGCAAGACTGCATTAGGCCGATAACCTGAAGCAGGTTCTGATTAATCCGTTTTTCTATTCCACTAATCTCATTCATTACATTTGTTATTGGGGTGGGGGGTTGAGATTGAATACATTTAGAATAAATAAAGTAACTCATGTAATGCAAGGTGATGAAATTATTGTATCGTCATGTTCGAATGCAATTCCTAGGAGCAGTCCCTTCTCGTTTCCACAACTGCCCAGAGTATTTAACTGGCACTGCAATATTGTCCGCCGAGAAGATCTAGATGATAGGAGGTGTAGGATTGAAAATTGAAAGTTTATCAAAGGCTCTTGCTGAAAGTATGCAAACATTGGCGAAGAATCTGGAACTTATAAGGAATGCCCATTCAGTGTATACTGGTTCTGATGCACATGAGCATCAACGTGTTGAGGATACTGTACCTGTTATACATAATCAACAAGTTTGTTCTTTGGTAAATGTTCTCATGTCTCTTTAAGACTGCTGCTCTGTTCCATTTCAGTAGCTAGCCTTTTCTGTGCCCAAGATCGCGGGTTTAAACCCAGCTGAAATCGTCGGATTTTTAAGAGCGTTAACAATCCCTCTGTATGCCTTCCTTTGGAAGGGAAGTAAAGCCGGTGGGCCCATGTCATAGACTAATGGCATGCAAAAGAACCTTCCACTAACTACAATGGTATGAAGCTAAATTTGTTGGTTAGATTTGATTATCGCTCTATTAAGTTTCAACGTTCGCCGCCAGGAGCCATTTGCGGTGGCACATAGTAGCCAAGTTCATAGCTAGGTGTCGTTTGTCGGTAACATTTGGTAGCAAAAGTAGGAACTAGGCCTACTTGAAATTGATCGTCTGCAGTCCTTACCAGAATTACAGATAACACACACGAATACAGCCATCACAATTAACACTGGTTAGCAGACAGATTCTACACACACCCAAGGTACACGGGACTACATGACCGCGTCGTCGCAGCCCCTAAACTGAGGAACCAATCAATCAACCAACCTTTTCTGTCATAGGCATTATAATTATTACCAGCGTGGTTTCTTATCACGGAGGAAAACTTTCTGTGTCTAATTGTTGTTGTTGTTTTTTCGTGAGTGGGTTCGGACATCACTGTCATCAGCCATGTGTACTCGTGAATGTGTATTGTCCGTGGTAGTGTGTGTATTGTGATGCTAGAATTGGGAAGGAAGTGACCATGGTCTTCTGTTAGGAAAAATCCCAGCATTTACCTGTAGGAGAAAGGAGAATCGAACCCACTTCTTCTCAGTTCAGTGAGGCTGAATGAATTTAGTTTCAAACCTCAAATCGGAATTACATTTCCCGGCAGAGGTAAAAGGACTTAGAGTTAACAACCTTATTTTGATTGGTTGGTTGGTTGGTTAAGTTTAGGGGATGCGACAACGTGTTCATGTAGCCCCGTGTACTTTGGGTGTGTGTAGAATTTGTCTGATAACCGGTGTTAATTGTGATGGCTGTATTAGTGTGTGTTATCTGTGATTCAGGTAGAAGGACTGTGGACGAGTAATTTTTCAAGTAGTTCCTACTTTTTCCACCAAATGCTACCATCCACGACACCTAGCTGCGGACGTGGCTACTAGATGTCATCGCAGTCAGCACCCGGTGGCGAACGTTGGAACTAATAGAGCGTTATCAAACGAACCTACACATTTTTGCTTTAACAAGTGAAATTAGTGGAAGGTTCTTTTTCGTACCATAAATCTATGACATGGGACCACCGGCTTTACTTCCCCTCCGAAGGAAGGCATACTGAGGGAAATTTAACGCTCTTAAAAATCCGACGACATCGGCCGGGTTTAAACTCGCAATCTTGGGCTACCAACTACGCCACCGAAGCTGAATTTATTTAGATTAATGTCTAAACGACTGTATAATTACATTTTTTGATATGATTCTGTTCGATGTAGCCTAAATATAGCCAGTGAATAGTATCCTAAACATTACTAAGAGAACAGTATATTACATTTTTGTAAATAACCATTGTGTTTTTCGTTTTTCTTCCGGGAAAATGGCAAAATGTGCTAATGTTCGAAAGCTCTTTGTGAAGCATAAAGTTTCTAATTCAATCTCAGAAAAAAATGACTCTTTACTTCATGCATTTTTGAAAGGAAGATAGCTTGTTCTTGTTGTGCCTGAACACGTTCACATACATCGAAAATGGAATTTGTAATGGACAGTGATCAACATCTTGAAGTATAAGAACAACCAATGAGAGAGGGAGAGAAAGTAGTGTAGCTGAATAACTAAACCATTAACCAATATAGGCCTAGCATTTGCAGATGGGCTTCACACACAAGTTCTGATATAATGAAAAATAGTCAGTTCATCTCAGACTTCTCTGCGTCATATTCTAATTCTGAAATAGAGGTTTTAATTTTGAAAACATTCTTAGCAGACAAAGTAGGGGTCCCCATCTTAGCAAAATTCAGGTGAAAATATTTATAATATGTACACTTACTTAGTTGCAGTATTGGTACTGCAACTTGTCGGTATTTGTTAGTTGTAATCTATATGATGTTTTAGTGAGATGATGAAAGTTGTGATAGAACTCCGGAATTTGCCTGTTTTTGGAATGACTATGTGGTTGTTGTGAATGGTCAATTCTGAATGTAAAGCATTATACAGGCTACTTATCTGGTTAAGAGACTTGTGCAGTTCGGCAGCGCGCTGTTCACTCGGTGACTAGCAACTCGCGACTCAGACATAGATGTGTAGCCTAAGCGTAATGAATTTGATGATGATCGCTTGACGGTTGAAACTGGTCATCCTAGTGTATTTATTAATCTCATGTAATTTTATCATTTCAAATGATCTTGTCGACTTCATCGTTATGCTTTCGTCTACCGTTATGCGTTACGGTTACGGCGTGTATGACGTCATCATGTTGTTCAGTGCATATGCACCGAGTCTGAGTTTACTCCTGGGGTCTGGCGTTATCCGATACGGAGATGGCCAGTGCGTGACGTCATGCAGCAGAGTGCACCTACCGCTCTCCGTTCCCCGCGCGGGGAGCCTAAGTTAAAGGGTAATGGAGTCTGTTGAGTCTGAGTTTACTCCTGGGGTCTGGCGTTATGCGATACGGAGACGGCGAGTGCGTGACGTCATGCAGCAGAGTGCACCTCGCGCTCTCCGTTCCCCGCGCGGGAAGTCTTAGTTAATGGGTAATGGAGTCTGTTGAAAGAGTCCTGGGGCTTCGAGCGAAGCGAGTAGCCCTCCTGAGCCATTCTAACATGTGCAGCATTTGTAGCAAGCGTCATTTGAAATGATGATATAAAGTCTAGTTTCTCAGACTGACTGTATCTTTTATTTTTCAGGATTAGGGTATAACCCAACTCTTTTCGGTACATTCGTGTTGGCCGACTGACAAGCACCAAACTTTTGTTAAGCAATTTCCTCAATTGTGCAAAACGTTGAAGGGCTAAAGGGCTCAGAAAGCATTCAAATTGTGAGTCTTGGAGAGCTCTATCAAACTAAAAACCAAAGTTTGAAGATAATATCCGGCCTAGGCTAAATGCAGTTCTGGGAAAACAGCCTAAAATCGCTTGTTTCTTGTATAATTTTTGATTTAAATCCTGCCAAAATTGACTTATTTATATAAATCTTTCTTTAATATGTTCCTTGGTTTAATACCCTCAGGATTTTTCTGTTGCTCGGGAAGTATGAGAAATTGATCATTCAGCTTCATGCACTGCTATTCAAGCTGTATATTCAAAATGGGAGTGAAAGATCGTCAAATTACAATGAACCACAAAAGTGGGCATTGTCAGGAAATGTAATTGTCATAGATGTCATAACATCCGTTCTATTAGACTTATTAAACCAATTCTTTCACTGAAAGAGAGAGACATTATTGTTATATTAGAAAATGACATTGTTGAAAAAATTGAATATTTTGAAGCTAGGTGTTGGTCTCCCTTAACATTTTCTAAACTTGGTCTACTCCTGCAGTTCTTGTCCTCGACCCTTCCTTTGAAAACTGACTTTGCTATTCCTGGGTGTCCTACCAACCTATCTCATCTCATTATTAGCAGTCGCCGGAAACATATCTTCTATCCCACTCGTCTTAATACCTCTTCATTTGTTATTCTATATGCCCATCTGATCTTCATTCTTCTGTAACACCACATTTCTGCTGTGGCAACAGTCCAAGTTTCAGTTTCATAGAGTGCCACGCTCCAACCAAAGGCTTTCAAAAATGACTACCTAATACCTAAATCTATATTCGATGTCAACAGATTCCTTTTCTGCAGAAATGCTTTCCCTGCCTGAGCCAACCAACATTTTAAATCCTCCATACTTCGTCCATCACTACTTATTTTGCATCCTAAGTAACATATATCTCTTACTTCCTTTATCTAATCACCCCTAATAACTAGTAAAATTAGGTAATGTAATTGCATACGTACCCAAAATATTAGTTTTTGCCTGAGGAAAGAGAAATCCAGGCATATATGTGAAGGGGAAGATGACCTCGCTGTTCCGCCCCTTAAAACTTCTATAACTAACTAACTAACTAACTAACTAACAAATATGTGAAGTGACTTTAACAAAAATTCATCAATCAGTAAACGGTGTAATTGATAGAGGGAATAAGGGCTAATGATCAACACTTTGGTGTATTTACTATCATCTGAGTGAAGCAGAAGTTTTAACGCGTAGATATATTACAGACAATACTGAACTGTCACAGCTGCCTGAATGTAGAGGCAAAGGTGGTTAATATAGGGAAAATTAATGATTACGCAGGAGTTTACAAAGTACCTGGTTCCTGTGGACAGGCATGCACAGGGCAAACAAAAAGACGCATTTCCATTAGGATATCAGAGCACAATCGAAACACATAAATAAACCATGGAATTGAAATAGCTGAACATGCCAACGTCACGAGATGCATCATAGAATTTGATCAGGCCGAAAGTGTTGCTAAAGTTCCTAGATATCAAAACAGGATTAGTGACGCAATAGAGATCGTGAAGCATCCCAATAATTTCAATCGCAAAGACGGATTCAGGCTTAGCAACACGTGGAAAGTTCTCTCTAGCGCGTGACTGGCTGGGACTCGGACCAATCAGGGAGCAGCGTGACGTCAATGGCGATCAAGCAGACACGTCTGGCTGACAGTCAACGGCCAGTTTGAGAATAGACACCAGCTGGTACCCATGATAAAGGCTGCTGCAATGACAGCCGAAACGTTGGGAAACAATCACCGACACACGACGCGGCTCAATCCTGTAAGCCTACTTTCTAAATTATTATTATTATTATTAATTCATTTTGTATCCGCCATCTTGGGAGCACATCATTCCAACTGAATCATTCTTCGGGCTTTGATGTGGAAACCCGCATTCCTACTTGGTGGGATTCCTTCCTTTCCAGGGTCCAAATCTTTCTCGTTTTAGCCTTTGTTTTTCTTGGACTACTTGGCATGCTTGAAGTTTTCTCTTCAGTGGGATGTTCTCCTGAATGTCATTTGATGTAATTCTCATTTCCTTTAAATCTCTATCCAGTTCAATGATCCAGGTTCATTTGGTTTTCCTCTCCTAATGATGCGGTTGATCTCTCTCTGGGCTCATTTGCATCACATGTCCATAAAAGTGAATCCTTCTTTTTCGGATGGTGTCGGTTATATTCTCCACATTCATGGTTATGCCGTCTTCTATATTCCCCAATTTCTTTGCCGAAATCCAAGATCTTTCTCAATTTATTCCTTTCTTTGGCCTCCAGTTTTGCGACCAAGCCTCTTTTGTTCATCGTGAGGCATTCGGAAGCGTACAAGACCTCCGGCCGGATGACAGTGCAGTAATGGTTTAACCTTGCGTTGAAGAATATTGACCGTTTGTTATAGACGCCTAAATGGTTAAATGGTAAGCCATTTCTATTTTTCTCATGTGTGATGCGAAGACTTCCTTTTCTGACACATTGGTTGTTAGCATTTCTCCAAAATATTTCAATTTTGCCACTCGCTTGCTTTTTCCTTCTTCCATTATTATTATTATTATTATTATTATTATTATTATTATTATTATTATTATTATTATTTACTAAGCATGTAGAATCTGGCGCCTGAATGCGGAAACAAGCGAGAGAAAAATACCTGTGCAGTTGCATTACGTCCCATCACAAGATCATCACGTCACGTTGCTAAAATAGTTGATAATACATACGAAGTTACAATAGAGAATATTGAACTGACTGGGTGGTCCAAAAAAATAATACACTTCATTTTTAATTTTGTTTTTGTGGGCAGAACACAATGAATTCTTTGGTATCTACAAACAAATTGCATCGGTCTGTTGATATGAGATTTTGTCTGTCCAACAGGTGCGGAAATGATGTCGGCAATTTGCAGATGGTCGAGCAACTATGAAAGAAGAATCGAGGAGTTGTCGCCCATCCACATGAGGTGTGTTCGTCAATGAAACTTATCAACATGTGAGGGAGAGCGTCACTGAAAGATACAAAAACATCGATTTCTCAAACGGCTCTGTTTGGGATCTTGATAGCTAGGACGTCACTTTCAATCGCCAATCCTTACAGAGTGCATTTTTACGCTATGATAAATCTAGCACTTAAGAGTCGCAGGTGGTCGGAGCTCCTGTTGTAGCTGTCACACTGCAGCGTTGCCAAGTCGGTCAGTGGGTGCCATAAGACGCAGAAAGTCGGTGCTCCTGTTGTAGCTGTCGCAATGCTTTGTTGCCAAGTCGATCAGTGAGTGCCAGAAGTTGCAGGTAGTTAGTGCTCCTGACGTAACTGGAGCACTGCTGTGTTGCCAAATCGATGAGTGGCAGAAGTCGCATGTTGTCGGTACTACTGGGGTAGCTATCGCACTGCTGTGTTGCTAAGTCGATCAGTGAGTGCTAGAAGTCGCAGGTAGTTAGTTTTCCGTGGTAACTGCCATACTGGAGTGTCACCAAGTCGCTCAGTGGTTGCTAGGAGTCGCAGATAGTTTGTACTCCTGTGGTAGCTGGATCACTGCTGTGTTGCCAAGTGGCCAGTGAACACTTGGTGTTGCAGGTTGACAGTGTTCCTGTGGTAGCTGCCATACTGCAGCGTTGCCAAATTGATCAGTAAGTGCCAGGAGTCACAGGTAGTCAGTCGGTGCTCCTGCTGTCACACGGCTATGTTGCCAAGTAGGACAGTGAGTGGCAGCAATGACAGATGGCGTATGCTCTTGTGGTAGTTGCAGCACTGTAATGCTGCCTAATCGGCCAGTGAGTGCCAGCAGTGGTTTAGCCTATAGCAGGTGCTTGTGTGGTAAGTGTCGTATTGGTGTGTTTGCCAGACGTGTAATATAAACACAATGATTGTTTGGGGAAACTGTACATAAGTAAAGCACTACAACTTTAAAGGAATCACTTCTTCTTCTTCTTCTTCTTTACTTTATATCGATGAAATAAAACACAATAGAGTAAAATCCTAAACATCTCTAATGGAATGTTATTTCTTGACCTACGATTTGTAGGGCCATTGTACGAGAGTCGTGTAAAGATAATAAAATTATTCGCAAAATGTCATTCATATTATTTTCCCCAACCACCCTTAGGCCTACTGTTGCTGTTTTTATTATGTTTATGTATTTATACACATCAAAAAACGTTTTGCATATTGCTGGTCAAGAGTGATAGTGGTCTCAAAC
This sequence comes from Meconema thalassinum, assembly GCA_946902985.2. Taxonomy (NCBI): domain Eukaryota; kingdom Metazoa; phylum Arthropoda; class Insecta; order Orthoptera; family Tettigoniidae; genus Meconema; species Meconema thalassinum. The sequence continues at coordinate 492,701,920 of OX336388.2, read as the reverse complement.
CCATTATTCGTTCTTGCGTGCGTGTATATTGGCTGTGCACACTCGCCTGTGTCAATGAGGATAGATCTTTGCGAGTGTGGAGACTACCCCGGTGAACGTATGCACGACTAATACATTCGAGACCGATACCAACAGGGACGAAGTAGTGCAATGTTTTGGGATGGCATCATGTATGGTCGCTGAACCCCTCTTGTGTACATCCCACAGCGTATGACTGGCATACGTTATAGGGATACTATCCTGGCACCTGTAGTGAAAGGTTATACTGGGAATTTTAGCCCAAATTTCACTTTCGTTGACGATGACGCTCGTCCGCACAGAACTGGCATTGTCAATGCCTTTCTTCAGGAGAATGAAATGGCCTGCCTATGATCCCGATCTTAATTGTGTAGAGCAGGCGTAGACACTGCTTAATGAATACGTTCGTTCTCACTTTCATCTCAACTGTGCTCCATGGCAATATGCAAAACGATTTTTGATGTGTGTATTTGCTTATCGTAAAGCCTGTACGTACTACACGCCTATATGGTCAACCATGAGGGAAGGCAAGCCCAATTTACAGAAAGTGTTACCAGACCTGATAAACCACTACGCTATTATTATTATTTATCGTGTCAAAAGTACAAAGTAGACATAGACAAATTAAACAAGAGAAATATTATACACTGGTTGACCAATAATTTGCCACTACAAATGCATTTGAAGTTGCTCTCACTAAGTCTTTAATGGTGCAAGTGTCAGGAGAAGCAGGACATAGTAGAAGATAATCATTAGTCTGCTTAGTACCACACTCGCAGTAAACTGATTCCACTGGAAGGCACCATTTCTGCTGGTTGGTCTTGCATCTCGTGGTACTGGAGCGTAGCCAATTAAGAGCCTTCCCTGTTGTCCACTCTTCTGACTGTCCAGGGGGAAGCTCTTCCTTTGGGACCTTCCATTCTCTCAAATATTGACATTTTGCCCGCCACATTGAGATTTTTGCTTGCTGTGATGTTTCTTGAAGAGCCTCACTACGCTACAATGGAGCTACAGAAGGATAAGTTACACTACACACATGTAAGAAACAAACAACAAAGGTACCTATCCAAGACTTTGAACACAAATCCCCGGTATTTTGGCAGTTTTGCAAGCTGACTGAACGACGAATGACCTACACCCAAAGTTAGCTTTGGTTGTGGGAAGATGCAGGAGCTACAGAAGCTCCTTTCCTGTCATTAATGTGGACCTGCCAAAGGTCTCACTACCCCCTCGGCCAATGAGGGTATCAGCCAGAGATATTCGCTCTGAGATACGCCACCAAGTGCTGGCATTCTGGAAACATCAGTGGCCATCTTATTGAAGAGCCAACAAACTGACAGCGAACAAGAACTATAGGGTTACCACATAGAAAAGAATGTTTCAATACGCATGCGCACCAAAGTAGGGGAGAGTGTTTCCATCACTCTTGTCTGTCCACTGCTAGTCTTTCTTCTGCGCATGTGCGTCAGGTAGGGGAAGTATCTCTCTTTCTTGCTGCTACTGGTTGCCTTGTCGTTGTCGTTGAAACTAGTGAAGTCGTGTATGGAGGGGGAAGCTCTTCAGCAGCAACGAACGGTGAGTCCCGCCTCAAACATTCTTTTCTACGTGGTACCCCTATAGCTTGCTTGTGTGTGGCGGAGCTCTTTCCGTGAATGGTGGGTGTCCGTATTTTTTTGTACAGATTAAAGGTAAGTCATTCAAGGTCCATCCACTCATACCTGATGAGACGGGAAGACCCTCCCATCCTTTCGTACACCCTGTTTGAACCTGTGGAGCTGTATTTACCACTGTGGTTTACATTTTAACTGTAATAATATTAATAATAATAATAATATCGTATGGCCTCGATGCCGGGTCAAGCTTAGTTATGTGACACCCAGAGGATAGCTTGCATGTTGAATTTTTGTTGTTCCTTGAAGCACTATGAAAGTCAAGGAGGTTAGATATCTAAGCTCCTTGACACTATAGCGCTTTCTAGTAGAGAAATTAGGAACTTTGTGTTTTCGGAAAATCCTGAGATTAATTTTGCCATTATGAACACGGCCTACTGAATTCAAATGGGTTCTTTAACATGCCAACAACGTATGACATGCGTGTCGTGATTTTTGCCGACTTTCAAAAATCACTTACCAGGAGCGAACCTGCAAGCTTGGGGGTTAGTAATCCGACACGATAACAACTCACCCACCGTGGTGAGGTTTTAACTGTGTGGACCAAGCTCATCTAGGAAGAATCCCTGGTCTGCACGATTGGCTTAATCCGATATTAGCCGATGACACCATGCCTGCTGATCGCGTCATCAGCTTTATGGCCGAGAATGGGTTTGGGCCACAAATTTTTCATTGATTTCTGGCTCAAAAGTAATCGTTAATTTGAAATTATATTACCGGGTGAATCAGCTGCCCCTAATAATATGGTTTTATGCAGCCCAACTAGCGTGGTTATCAGGAAGATCGATATTTCTCTGCTGCATCCCGTATGGTACTAATGCACTGCAAGCATATCCTCCTGCAAATAATGCTGAACACTACAGTATTAGACGGAAGCTGGCTCATCGGCGGGCTCTTGGTATTCCCGCCCGGACCCCCACAGGAGTGACGAACTGCGCGCCACCTCCCTTTATATTAGCTGCAACTGCACCACTTGACTGCGAGGACTAAAAGCTCAAGCAGCCATAACCTCCCTATGAAGGCTTCCAAAAAGATGGTATATTGGCTTTCACGGCCAGTTGCTGAGTTTTAATTCACTGGCCGTGAAAGCCAATATAACCTACCATCTTTTTTGGAAGCCTTCATAGGGAGGTTATGGCTGCTTGAGCTTTTAGTCGTCACAGTCAAGTGGTGCAGTTGCACCTAATATAAAGGGAGGTGGCGCGCAGTTCGTCACTCCTGTGGGGGTCCGGGCGGGGACACCAAGAGCCCGCCGATGAGCCAGCTTGGTGTCCTATGCGAAACCCCACACAAGACACGGCACAAACCTAGAAGAATTGCTGACTTTTAAACGTGCATTGCTTATTATTATTATTATTATTATTATCATCTTCAAAATACTAGGTCATTTTTGCCATCTATTTCTAAATTTATTTCAAATATTTATCTGAGGTGTGTTACGAGAGGCAGATGACCTCAATTTTCCATCTCTCAAACCAAAGATCTGTTCATTACTATAAAGGTCGACTGGGTTCGATTAACACTTATTGCATGTTGCACTTTCTAGGTGATAATTCACATTCCGCAGTTTGAAAATAACGTAAATAAGATCATCCGCGACTTATCATAGCAAGGTTAAGAGCCAAACATAACTACGAGTGTAGGCTACTTGTGTGTGTGTGTGTCACCCTACGGTCACCGACCAAAGCTCTATGGCTCTGCGAATCTACAGTATGCTCGCGCTTCCTGAAACTATTGTCATAATCTGATATAGACATTTTTTTCATTTGTAACCCTGCGTCGCAGCAAGTCCAGAGATCGGAGGTTTGAATTCCGGGGCTGAAAGTGGCTATTATGAATGTGGTTTTTACTCTGGCAATACCGGGATAATACCATATTTGAAGTCCCGGGACAGCTACCCCATTCATGACTCACTTTCCCACAGTTACACACACAACTACAGCCACCATAGGACCACAAGTTATCAGACAAATTAACGTACACCCAAGTAAACGGGATTGATGACCAAGTTGTCCCAAGCCCCAAAAACAAGTTAACAACTCTTATATTCATAGAAATTACTTTGCGATATAACCATCCTATAACGGACATACGTTGAAACGAAAGCGTTTCCGATAATCACGAATGAGAGCTTCAAAATGAGACCAAGTTTCCTGCTGTACGTTTACCCTGGGCTGAGAAAACTTCAGAAAACGTATAAGAACTTTTTATTGGGTAGTTGAAAAAAATTGAAACTTGAGGTTTGCTCTACCAATACATTCGTCTATCTTATATATAAAAGTGAAAGTCAGTATGTATGTGGGTATGTGGGTGGGTCTGTTCCGTATACAAATCTACACCGTTCCACCAATCTCAACCAAATTTTGCATACACATAGTTTAGGACCCAGAACGAACCGCTGGCTACATGAATTTTCGATAGTCTTTCTCATTCTTCTGATTTAGGCCCTTTTGCACTCAAGCACAGGCAAATCAAATCATAAAATATACTCATGAAGGAGCTTCTATGCCCAAGATAGCGGGTTCAAACCCGGCCGAAGCCGTCGGATTTTTTAAGAGCGTTAAAAATCCCTCAGTATGCCTTCCTTCGGAGGGGAAGTAAAGCCGGCGGTCCCATGTCATAGATTTATGGCATGTTAAAGATCTTTCCACTAATTACACCTGTGTGAAACTAAATTGGATAGGTTAAGAATGTAAACAACGCTCTTTGGTTGCTACGTTCGTTGCCAAGAGCCGACTGCGGTGGCGTCTAGTAGCTAGTTCTGAACTAGGCCTAGTAGTCGTTGACGGTGGCGTTTGGCGGCAAAAGTAGGAACTATTTGAAAATTCAAAGTTGCAGTCCCTACTTGAATTAAAAAAACAGATACACACACTAATACAGTCATCACAATTAACACCGGTTATCAGACAGATTCTACACTCACCCAAAGTACACGGGGCTATATGACCGCGTTGTCGCAGCCCCTAAACTAAGGAACCAACCAACCAACCAACCATACTCATGAAGGAATGGCAAGGCAGATAGTTTCCATGGCAACATAGCTCAAGTCGAGACACGGCCGACTGGATGCCATTCGCGCTCTGCACTACCGGTATAGAAAATGAGGATCTTTACTTGAAATCCCGTTAGTTACTCAACTACTCACACAGCACTGTCAACCGAGTTTAGCATAACAAAGACTTGACACCATCTTCTACTATATATTTGTCAAATACCACTCACTCACTCATTCATTCATCACGAAATCTCAGAAACCACCGAACGGATTGGAATGAAATTTGGTATGCAGCTTCCTCAAGGGACGCAAATGCCCACTAAGAGAGGATTTTTGCATATTCAGGTTCTAAAGGGGTGTTAAGGGGGTAGACCTGCCTTTCATTGAATAGCAATATCTCCCGATTGGTTTCGTTGGGGGATGTGATACTCGGCATATAAACTAATCATTAAAAATAAGAATACATGTGTCTGAGGGTTTTTCGATGTGGTATATATTATGAGGTGAAAGGGGTGAAAAGTGGGGATTAAAAGATTCCTAACGGAGCGTGTATCTCTTAAACGACATAGGGGAGGAGTTTGAAACTCAGCGAAAAAAATCAACATAAAAAAGAACTAAATATGTGTTTGACCGGTTTTTCATAAATCCAATTTATGGGGCCCACGGGGAGGGGTGAAATTCAGGGGGGGGGGGAAGGCCAAAACAGGAAAGAAAGTGACCTAACTGATTGACTGACTGACTCACTCATCAAACTCAGGGAAAAGTAAGTAAGTAAGTAAGTAAATAGCTGTTCGACAGTTTTTTTTTTCATAAATCAAATTTAAGGGGTTCATGGGGAGGGGTGAATTTCTGAAAAAAGAAAATTGAAAGAAAATGTCCTGACTCTCTCACTCACTCATCATCGCCAAGCCAAAATTATTGAAGTTAGAAACATGACAGTTTGGGGATGTATTCATTGTTTGTCAAAACCGTCTACTAAGGGAGGATTTTCGGATATTCAGGTTCTAAAGGGGTCTTAAGGGGGTTAAACCTGCATTTCATTGAATAACAATATCTCCCGATTGGTTTCATTGGGGGATGTGATACACGGCATATAAACTCATCATTAAAAAATAAGAAGACACGTGTCTGAGGGTTTTTCGATGTGGTGTATATTATGAGGAGAAAGGGGTGAAAAGTGGGGATTGAAAGATTCCTAACGGAGCGTGTATCTCTTAAACGACATAGGTGAGGAGTTGGAAACTCAGCGGAAAAAAATCAGGATAAAAATAAGTAAATATGTGTTTGACCGTTTTTTCATAAATTCAATTTAAGGGTCCCATGGGGAGGGGTGAAATTCTGGGAGCGGGGGGGGGGGGGGCAGAAAAGAAAGTGTCCTAACTGATTGACTGACTGACTCACTCATCAAACTTAGGGGAGGGGGGGGGGGGACTGCTTTAAAGTAAGTAAATAGCTTTTCGACAGTTTTTTTGAACAATCAAATATAAGGGGTTCATCGGGAGGGGTGAAATTCTCAAGGAAAAAAAATGAAAGAAAATGTCCTGACTCATTCTCTCACTCATCATCGCCCAGCCAAAAATATTGAAGTTGGAAACATGGCAGTTTGGGGATATGTTTGTTGTATGTCAAAACCGTACACTAAGAGAGGATTTTTGGATATTCAGGTTCTAAAGGGGTCTTAAGGGGGTTAAGCCTGCATTTCATTGAATAACAATATCTCACGAGTGGTTTCATTTGTGGATGTGATACTCGGCATATAAACTAATCATTAAAAATAAGCAGACATGTGTCTAAGGGTTTTTCGATGTGGTGTATTATTATGAGGTGAAAGGGGTGAAACGTGGGGGTTGAAGGATTCCTAACGGAGCGTGTAGGCCTATCTCTTAAACGGCATAGGCGAGAAATTTGAAACTCAGCGAAAAAAATCAGCTTAAAAAGTAAGTAAATCGGTGTTCGACCGTTTTTTCATAAATTAATTTAAGGGGCCAATGGGGCGGTGTGAAATTCTGGGGGGGGAAAGGAGAGAAAGTGTCCTAACTGACTGACTAACTCACTCCCTCATCAAACTCAGGGGAAAAAGACAACTTAAAAAACAAGGTAATAGGTGTTCAAGCGTTTTTTCATCAATCCAATTTAAGAGGCCCGTGGGGAGGGGTGAAATTCTGGTAAAAATAATTGAAAGAAAATGTCCTGTCTGACTCACTCACTCATCACGCCCAACGAAAACTATTCAAGTTGGATACATGAAATTTTGGAAATATGTTCGCTGTATGTCGAAAACGTCAACTGAGGAATGATTTTTGTTTATTCGGGTTTTAAAGAGGTGTTAAGGGGGTAAACGTGCATTTCATTGAATAACGATATCTCATGAGTTGTTTCTTTGGGGATGTGTTATTCGGTATATAAACTAATCATTAAAAATAATCAGACATATGTCTAAGGGTTTATCGATGTGGTGTATATTATGAGGTGAAAGGGGTGAAAATTGGGGGTTGAGGGATTCTTAACGGAGCCTGTATCTCTGAAACGACATTGGCGAGAAGTTTGAAATTCGACGGGAAAAACAGCTTTAAAGACAAGTAAATAGGTGTTCGACCGTTTTGTCATAAATCCCATTTAAGGGGCCCTTGGAGAGGGGTGAAATTCTGGGGGAAAAAAACCAGGAAAGAAAGTGTCCTAAATGATTGACTCACTCACTCATCAAACTCAGGGGGAAAACAGCTTTAAATAAGTAAATAGGTGTTCGACCGTTTGTTTCATAAATCCAATTTAAGGGGTTCATGGGGAGGGGTGAAATTATCAAAAATAATTGAAAGAAAATGTCCTGACTGACTCACTCACTCATCATCGCCCAGCCAAAATTATTGAAGTTAGAAACATGAAATTTTGGGGATATGTTCGTTGTATGTCGAAAACGTCCACTAAGGAAAGAGTTTTGGATATTCAGGTTCTAAAGAGGTGTTAAGGGGTAAATGTGCATTTCATTGAATAACGATATCTCACGAGTGGTTTCATTTGGGGATGTGATACTTGGCATATATTCTAATCATTAAAATAAGCTGACACATGTCTAATGGTTTTTCGATGTAGTGTATATTATAAGGTGAAAGGGATGAAAGTGGGGTTTGAAAGATTCCTAACGGAGCGTGTATCTCTTAAACGACATAAGCGAGGTGTTTGAAACTCGGAGGAAATCAATCAGCTTTAGAATAAATAAATAAATAAATAAATAAATAAATAAATAAATAAATAAATAAATAAATAAATAAATAAATAAATAAATAAATAAATAAATAAATAAATAAATAAATAAATAAATAAATAAATAAATAAATAAATAAATAAATAAATAAATAAATAAATAAATAAATAAATAAATAAATAAATAAATAAATAGGTGTTCGACCGTTTTTTTCATAAATACAAATTAAGGGGCCTATGGGGAGGGGTGAAATTCTGGAAGAAAAACGTCCACTAAGGAAGGATTTTTGGATGTTCACTCTCATCGACCAACCAAAACTATTAAAGTTAGAAGAATGATATTTTGGGGATATGTTTGTTGTGTGTCGAAAATGTCTTCTAAGGAGGGATTTTTGGATAATCAGGTTCAAAAGGGGTGTTAACTGGGTTAAACCTGCATTTCATTGAATAACAATATGACACGACTATGACGCGAGCGAAGCGAGGCTAAAAATGAGATGGTGTGTGTGTATTACTCAATCACGCATACCACTGGTCCGATTTACATGAATTTTACATGGAAGTAGCTGATTTACCTGGTTAACATATAGGTTACTTTTGATTTCAATAATTTGCACTATTTAAAGATGGCGACCATTTTAGTGACGTCACTACACCCTTTGGTTTCAAACTTTCATATTTCCATTTCAAATAAAAAGAGAACGCTAAGAAATAGCAAACTTTTGATGGCATATACGAGGTTTAAAATTACATTTTCTATCTGAAAGGTATCTCCAACGGTTAGCGAGTAAAACCTAAATTTGTGCTATAAAACACAATCGACGCCGAGCGGTGTAGTTGGACAAAATGTTCCATCCTTAATCTCCCTCTGCGCAGCACTTCGCCTATCCCCTGTTTTAACTGTCACCTTCATATTTTAATTTATTTATGACGCGTAGCGAAGCACGGGTACTTCAGCTAGTAACATATAAAAATTGCATTACCGTCAGCCAAGTAGTTTTCCATGTATATTGTTTTAAGTGAGCGGGTGCTAGAAAAGAAATAAAAAAACACGGACAATTTTTCATACAACCACAAATAAACAAATATTTAATAAACTTGACAATAATTGGCTTATATAGTCTAACGCAGAATTAAACAAGGAAAATATTGCTAGCGTATAAGTTATTTTTAATAGGTATGTTGGTTTGCTTGTAATTAACGCCTAAACTCGAGTATCCATAATACAAATCCGATATTGAGAAGTAAGTAGCTCTGGAAAGCTATGATCGCACCTCTTGAAAATATTCTCTTATTGTAAGACTGAAATAATGGAATGCAGCCGAAAGAAATCCTAAACGACTATTGACGTCAAATTGGCAGCTGAAAAGTTAAAGGAAGTTCAGGAGACTTCTGCTACTTATGAAGCAAAATAACCAGTGATGGACAAGGGAAAGGGGATATTTATATGATTTTATTAAACATAATGTGTACAATCACGTTTTTCATCACTCTGTCATTTCTGCGAATTGAGATTGAGACCTTCTTACACATTCCACTAAGTGGTATTTGGGGCATGGATTATTGCAATTCTTCCAGACGCAAATGTCTCATTCTGACTGATCCTTCCATGGAATCCATGGACAGCGAATCGCGTATACAGATGTCGAAGTTTGAAATTTGGTTCCTTCCAGATATCTGTCTTCATTGTTTGAGTCTCCATTATTTCTTGGGGTATCTCGTCGGATTTTTTCCGTCTCTCCTCGACGATAGTTTTATACGTTTGAGTTTCTGGTAGATCGAAGGAGTGCTTTACGTTATCTATAAAGGATTCCTGTGCTATTTTATAGGCGTAGCTGTTCCTTGAGAATTTTGAGATAGAGAGAGCTCTCTTAATAAATCTCGCTTTGACGCTCTCTAGCTTCCTGAGGTTATTCACCGACAAGTAGGGCCAAATAAATTGTATGCCATATGTGGCGGTCGGCATAGCCTAACTTTAATTTTGAATAGCTTTATCGTTGTTGACAGGGATAGGCTTTGGAGTTTGGGAATATAAAGAGTAGGTTGACTCAGGCAAGAAAAGAGATTCTATAGAAAATAAATCTGATGATATCAAATATAGATTTAGGTATTAGAAAGTCTTTTTTGAAATCCTTTGCCTTGAGCGTGGTGCTCTATGGAAGTGAAACATGGACTGTTGTGTAGCAGCAAAGAGGAGAATAGAAGCATTTGAAATATGTTTTATAGGAAAATGATAGCGGCTTCGGTGGTGTAGTTGGTAGCATGCTGAACTGCTGTTCCCAAGATCGCGGGTTCAAACCCTGCCGAAGTCGTCAGATATTTTAAGAGCGTTAAAATCCTTCAGTATGCCTTCCTTCGGAGGAGAAGTAAAGCCGGCGGTCCCATGTCATAGATTTATGGCATGTAAAAGATCCTTCCACTAAGAAAACTTGTGTGAAGCTAAATTTCTAGGTTAGATTTCGTTGAAACGCTCTATAAAAGTTCCAACGTTCGCCACTAGGTGTCAGTGACATCTAGTAGTGAAAGTTTGAACTACTTGAAATTGAACGGAACTTGTAGCTCACCCCATGGGTGCCCGTATGAACAGCCTCTGGCGAGTCGAACATGTCCTCGGAAACTAAAAGCCATACGCTAAGTAAATAAATAAAGAAATAAATAAATATAATAATAATAATATCGATGATGATGATAATTGTTGTTTTAAGGGGCCTAACATCTAGGTTATCGGTCCCTGATGGTTTGGGTGATCGTGAAGATGAAAATGAAATGCAAACTTAAAACTAAAACTAACTACTAACCTACATACTAGAAGAAGAAATGGAAAACTAAAGGAGAATAGGCAAATAAAGGACAGGAGTAAAAGAAATGCCCTCAACCCTCGAAGAATGCGGATTGAGGGACTTAGAAGGAAGGAGAGCCTTGAAAGGCAGATAGGAAAGTGAAAGAGGAGAGGGTCCGCCCCAAAGGTAAGGGACAAAAGGGGGAAAACGGACCCAGCTCAGGAATCCCTCGGGGTCGCCAACGCCCGAACTCACCAGCCGTGAGCCCCTGAGGGTGTAGCATTATCTAGGGTGCACCAAAAGTGGTGGGGCTACATACACCCGGCCTCCTTGAGGGCCTTGAGAAGAAGGCAGGAGATAACTTGAAAAGAAATGAAGGCTGACCCCTCGCAGAAGGAGGGAATCAGAAAAGATGGAACAAGGGCCAATTAAGGCGGGAAAGGAAGAGACTCCCTAGGCCTCGGATACCCTAATACCGTCGGGGTCGGAAGAGAACAAGAGTTGACCAAGTGAGGTCGACAGGAAAGAAGACAGAGAGGAGCCCGGCACAAGTAAGTGGGAGCAATGCCGGACTCAGCTGGGGCCCCGTGGTTGTCAACCCACGTCCCACTAGATGTGAGCCTCTGGGGAATAATAATATCGTATGGCCTCGGTGCCGGGTACAAGCTTTGTTATTTGACACCCAAAGGTTAGCTTGCATGACGAATTTCGTTGTTCCTTGAAACACTATGAAAGTCAAGGAGGTTAGATATCTAAGCTCCTTGAACACTATAGCGCTTTCTAGTAGAGAAATGAGGAACTTTTTGTTGGCGGAAACTCCCGAGATTAATATTGCCATATGAACACGGCCTATTGAATTCAAATGGGATTTTGGCATGCCAACATCGTATGGCATGGTGTCGTAATTTTTGCCGCCTTTCAAAAATCACTTACAACGGCCAGGAGCGAACCTGCAAGCTTAGTAGACCGACACGTTGACCACTCACCCACCGTGGCAAGTTAATAAATAAATAATAATAGGAGAATGATTAAGATCATATGGGTAGATAAGGTTTCAAATGAAGAGGTATTAAGGCCAGTGGGAGAGGAGAGATGTTTCTGTCGACTACTATTGGAGAGAAGAGATAGGTGGGTAGGACACATACTAACAATAAGACACCCAGGAATAGCAAAGTAAGTTATGGAAGGGAGGGTCGAGGACAAGGACTGTAGGGGTAGACCAAGGTTAGAATATGTTAAACAGATTGCCTCAGATATAAAGTGTGGTAGCTATGTAGAGATGAAACCATTAGCTCAGGACAGGGAGGCTTGGGGTGCTGCATCAAACCATTCTAACGATTGAAGACTCAAACAACAGCAAGAACAACTACAAGCACTCCTGAGAAAATACTGCAGTGCATTGTGTCTAACTGAAAATTAAAGATGAAAATCCTTGCAAAATACAAATTCCACACCGATCAGTATTTCAGCTGATTTCCCAGAGGTCCGCTTCGCCTGAAGGGACTCGTGATCCGCCCACATCTCAACATCCTGCATGTCACCGGGGACCAGACCACATCCGGGAAGCGCCTGGGTGTACTGTACCAGTGGCATTAGGTATTGTCTGTTATAGCACATATTTATTGTAAATGATATTTATAATAATAACATGCAAGCGTATTAACACTATAATTTCACGAAACACGTTTCAGTTAAGTCCATGGCCAAAACATTCCACTGCGAATTACTGTCGGTCCCAAAGGGTCGAGATTTAGTTGGGTCACTGGTCAGTTGGGTAGATTTCTTAACGTTTCTTAACTCTTTTTTATTTGAATGTCCTTCTTTATTCCCGTTGTTACATTTCAGAGGCTTGGGCAACGTGGTCATTTAGCCAAATGTACAAGGGTGTCTGTCAAATTATTTATTTATTTATTTATTTATTTATTTAGGTGATTAGTTATTTAGTTATTTACGTGTCTTGTGTGGACTTAAACCTGAAGATGCCCTTGACAGGAAGAAGTGGCGAACAGCAACCAAACAAGCGGACCCTGCACCATCGCGGGATACACGCTAGGAAAGAAGAAGATGAAGGAGAAGTTATTTAGTTGATAATTTATTTAATTATTTATGTGTTTATTTATTTAGTTATTTATGTGTTTGGTTATTTAGTTAATTATTTATTTAGTTATTTGTGTGCTTAGTTATTTAGTTATTTATTTATTTAGTTAGTTATATGTTTAGTTCCTTTATATTATTTAGTTATGTATGTGTTTAGTTATTTAGTTAGTAATTTATTTAGTTTTTTATGTGTTTGGTTATTTAGTTAATTATTTATTTAGTTATTTGTGTGCTTAGTTATTTAGTTATTTATTTATTTAGTTAGTTATATGTTTAGTTCCTTTATATTATTTAGTTATGTATGTGTTTAGTTATTTAGTTAGTAATTTATTTAGTTTTTTATGTGTTTGGTTATTTAGTTAATTATTTATTTAGTTATTTGTGTGCTTAGTTATTTAGTTATTTATTTATTTAGTTAGTTATATGTTTAGTTCCTTTATATTATTTAGTTATTTATGTGTTTAGTTATTTAGTTAGTAATTTATTTAGTTATTTATGTGTTTGGTTATTTAGTTAATTATTTATTTAGTTATTTGTGTGCTTAGTTATTCAGTTATTTATTTAGTTATAGTGTATGTTTAGTTCTTTAGTTAGTTATTTAGTTAATTATTTATTTAGTTATTTGTGTGCTTAGTTATTCAGTTATTTATTTAGTTATAGTGTATGTTTAGTTCTTTAGTTAGTTATTTAGTTAATTATTTATTTAGTTATTTTTGTGTTTAGTGATTTAGTTAGTTATTTATGTGTTTAGTTATTTAGTTAGTTATTTAGTTAATTATTTAGTTAATTATTTATTTAGTTATTTTTGTGTTTAGTTAATTATATGTTAAGTTACTTCATTGATTATTTATTTAGTTATTCATGTGTTTATTTATTTAGTTATTTATTTAGTTATTTATGTGTTCAGTTATTTAATTAATTAGTTAATTATTTATTTAGTTATGTGTTTAATTAGTTATTTGTATAGTAATTTAGATAGTTAGTTAGCCTAGTTACTTAGTTATGAGAGTGCACAGGCCATAAATCCAATCAAGTACCTTCTTGCCACACAAATACAAAGCAGATAATTGTAAATCTAAATAATAATTGTAAGAAATGAAGAAGAAAAGAGAATTGTTTGATAACCTGAGTTATTGTGGTAACTGTAGTGTGTATTTGTACTTCAGTTTGGGAATGGGAAGGAGGTGACCGTGGCCATAAGTTATTACCAACCACGGCATTTGCCTGGAGTGGAAGTGGGAAACCACGGAAAACGACTCAAGGGTGGCTGAGGTGGGAATCGAACCCATCTCATCTCAGTTTTTCCCCACGAGGCTTAGTGTATCCCGTCCAGCCCTCAGACCAGATTTAAATTTCTTGGCAATGCCGGGAATCGAACCCGGACCTCCGGGGTGACATTTTGATATTCTCAAGAATACATTTCAATATCAATTATTATATTACTAAAATTAATACAACCCCATTTAATTATTATACGCCCTGATTTGGTATAATCTCTAGGACTACATAGTAGGCTATAAATCAAAGTCCCCGATTCTTGGATGTCACGGGTAATCTCGAGAACCACGGGATGAATTATGATGTGGTTTTCACCATTCTGTAAAGGATATCTTGAGGATGGTTTATGTCGAAAACAATTTATTTATGATCAAAGGAAGCCAAGCAGTAACGATTTCAGCGAAAAAGTCGAAAACCTACCTCGCGTCCGTACATTTTTTAAGCTTACGCTGGACAAACCGTTAAAATGTCCATATACTATGAGTGTAAGAAGTGTTCAGCATGAAAAGTTCTACAAAAACGTCCGCGAGAACATATCTCTCTCTTCAATACATCGCCCACTATAACTGCTTTTACGTTTTAATTTCTTCCAACAATCAATTACTGAGGCAACAGTTTACGAGCTAGCTTTCGTGTTTACTGCTGGAGGGAAAACGACTAATGTCGTATACAAGGAAATCTTATAAGACCTCGGTTAAAAGTAGCCAATCACCTTGCATTCGTAAATGTTATGGGGCGAAGCTAGTAAAACATTAAAATAGAATCTAACCTCACCTCACCTACGGTCGCCGGTAATCCGCAAAAGAATGTTTTGATCGTGAGCCCAACTCAAACTTATCCGTGAACACTGAGAGCAGTCCCATGGGCCAAACTCAACATCACCCAATTTCACTAAATTCATTTGTAACTCGTATCTGGTACTGTTTCGTGTTTCTTTTTTGGCTGTAGCCACGGAGGCCAGGATTCTGGTCTGAGGGCTGGAACAGGATACACTCAGCCTCGTGAGGCAATACTGAGAAGAGGCGTGTTAGATTCCCAACTCAGACATTTTTGAATTGGTTTTCCGTGGTTTTCCACTTCTTTGTAATTGAGGTAGGATTTGCGGCCGTGGCCTAAAATTAGGTACCATCCCTTCATTTGCCTGGAGTGGAAGTAGGAAACCACTTTCAGGATGGCTGAGGTTGAAATCGAACCCCCTTTTGTGTTTTGCCTCACGAGTCTGAGTGTACCACACTCCAGCACTCGGGCAGAATTGAATTTATTGGCTGAGCCGAGAATCAAATTTGGGACTCCCTGATATCCAAGAATTCTAACCACCACGCATCGAGGCAAGAGAAAGAGTTCTCCTTTCCGGGTGCTTGATGCTTTAGTAATTTATCAGTAATAGTCGCAAACACACAAACTAGTAGAAACATCACAGGTAATCAGAAAAAAATCTTCACACACCCAAGTACACGGGGATATATGACACGATGTCACAAAGTCTCTATAAGAATCACCACCAACAACAACAACAAAAACAACCACAAAAAAGATCTATTTATTTCAATATCTACACTGTTGCACGACTGAGAAATTGCGACCCCATACGCTAACAAATCAAAGAACGTGTAGTAGCTACTCTTGCTGAAATGCAATCTCCGAACTATATACAGAAATTGTAAACTAATATGCAACAAGTAGTTCCGTGAAGAACTAATTCGCCTATTTTCATATATCCAACTTATTTTATTTGCATCTATCAACATACAAAATTTCAGTTTGCTGTAATAGATTCGTAAATATTGAGAACTGTATATTGTATTTATATTTTATCGTACAATTTTTGATATACTCGTATATCGATTCTACACATAATTACAAGATAAATGATACCAAACAAGGTACTGTAGGCTATGAGTTACTCTAATTGACCACAAACAACTCAAGAAAATACAGTACATTTTTGTTGTGTTTCATTTATCCGGGTATTCATATCCAAAAACATTGTGGATTATACATTGTTTATCATATTTCTTGTAATGCTGTATATAGGCCTATTTGAAATTAGCAACCCACCCCGGCTTCGCCCGGTATCTTAAACGGTTAACCCAAAGTGAGCTTAAAAGGCGCATGGACAGCAGGTTCCAGACGTAATTCAGAAAAGCCGAGGTGAACAGCGAAACTCCAAACACATATACTCTTCTCAGAAGTCTTGACACGACACGACTCGACAGTTTGATGCTGGCTGAAGCTGGGGTAATGGGCTCACACGCTAGCTCGTAAACTCGTTCCGAAGCTAGTAATTTAAATTTTCACTGAATGGAGATTTTTGGAAGAATGGTGAAACTCGCATCATAATCCATCCAGTGCTTCTCGAGATTGCCCGTTTCATCCAAGAATCGGGGATTAAGATTTGATTGGCCAAGTACGTAATTTCATAAAATAACTGATTTGTTTGACATTGAAACCAAGACTATTTCACGACCTAAAAAACTACTGTAGTTGGCACTACATGGAAACATCAGGATAAATTATTAAATAAAACATTTTTAGCCTATTATCATTTATGAAACAACTAGTTCCGTGAAGAACTATACAGCCTATTTTCATATATCCTACTCATGTTAATTGCCTCTATCAACATACAAAATTTCAGTTTAATTGCTGTAACAGATTCGTAGATATTGAGAACCGTCTAAATATTTCAGATGGTCGCCAGGACGGATTTTTATTTTTGTACTATTACATTAAGATTATTGTGTACGTGTGGTATTCAAACTTCAATCGCATGATTAGAACACAAGAAGTAAAAACGATATTTTAAAAGTACGCACACCAGCCATCTTGTGATTATGCAAACAATTTAAATAAATTACATGCCAGTGGACCAATATTTGTATAAGCATTTAACGTGCAACGTTTCACGGCACTCGGATAGTTAATTCGCGAGAAACGTCCATTTAAATATTTATAATTCGCGTCGCCGCCATGTTGGATTTGTGCTCACCAGGTTACTGAAAGTCCTATAGGTGAACATATGTTCATAGTCTCTGTGAATATAAAAAAAACCGTTTGGTTGCTGTAAAAGATTCATAGATATTGAGAACCGTGTAAATATTTCGGAAGCTCGCCATTTAGGATTGTTATATGTATAGGCCATATAGTTATGTACCATTCAAGGACAATTATTGCCTAGCTTCATTCTTCAAACTTTCACTTCAATCGCATGATTACGACACAAGAATAAAAACTTCATTTTATAATTTCGCACAGCCGCCATCTTGAGGTTATGTAAGCAATTGAATTAAATTAGATGGCAGTGCATTACAATCTGCAAAATCATTTACTGTGCCACATTTCACTGCGCTCAGAGAGTTAAATCACGAGAAAAGTCTATTAAAATATTTCAAATTCGCTTGGTCGCCATGTTCGTTTTGTACTTGACAGGTTTATGAAATATACATAGTTAAACTTGTATCAGTACCCTTTATCACCGTACAAAATTGCATGATGATATCTGTAATAGTTTCGGAGATATAGAATGTCAGTGTAATATTTTGCACAGCCGCCATTTTGAGGTTATGTAAACAATTGAACTAAATTAGACTCCAGTGCATTACAATGTGTACAAACATTTGCTGTACCAAGTTTCATTACGTTTGGATAGTTAAATCGCGAGAAATGTCTTTTTAAAAGTCTCAATTTCGCTTGACCGCCATGTTGGTTTTGTGGTCACCAGGTTTTAGAAAGTCTCATAGGTGAACTTCTAGAAGTGCCCTTTATCACCGTACACAATTTCAGGGCGATATCGGTAATAGTTTCGGAGATATTGAATGCTAGTGAAATATTTCGCACAGCCGCCATGTTGGATTGGTGAGACGTAACAAAATTTGAAGGGCACGGTCGAGGTTGCCGGGAATAGTGCTATGAACTTACCGAAGTTCATTGAAATCGCTCCAGCCGTTTAGATTTTATTAGGGGGGGACACACACACACACCTCACACACACACACACACACACACGCATACACACACGGACAAAAGGTGATCTCATAAGCCTATTTTTTCAAAATTGAAAATCGGCTAAAAATAAGCTTATGAGATCACCTTATGTCCGTGTGCGTGTGTCTGTGTGTGTGCCCCCCTACCCAACGTAATAAAATCTAAACCGCTAGAGCGATTTCAATGAAACTCGACACGGACATACTGTATAACTATTTTGTCGACCCCGTCCATACCATTTCAATTTTATTACGTCTCACCAATCCAACATGGCGGCTGTGCGACATATTTCACCGGCATTCTATGTCTCCTAAACTATTACTGGTATCACACTGATATTTTGTACGGAGATAAAAGGGCACGACTAGGCTTTCCAAAACTTGGATAACCGAAGTTAAACAAGTAGTTCCGAGAAGAACTATACAGCCTATTTTCATATATCCTGCTCATGTTAATTGTCTCTATCAACATACAAAATTTCAGTTTAATTGCTGTAACAGATTAGTAGATATTGAGACCGGTCTAAATATTTCATATGGTCGCCAGGATGGATTTTTATTTTTGTACTATTACATTAAGATTATTGTGTACGTGTGGTATTCAAACTTCAATCGCATGATTAGAACACAAGAAGTAAAAACGAGATTTTAAAAGTACGTACACCAGCCATCTTGTGATTATGCAGACAATTGAATAAATTACATGCCAGTGGATCAACATTTGTATAAGCATTTAACGTGCAACTTTTCACGGCACTCGGATAGTTAATTCGCGAGAAACGTCCATTTAAATATTTATACTTCGCGTCGCCGCCATGTTGGATTTGTGCTCACCAGGTTACTGAAAGTCCTATAGGTGAACATATGTTCATAGTCTCTATGAACATAAAAAAAAATCAGTTTGGTTGCTGTAAAAGATAATAATAATGTTATTGGTTTTACGTCCCTTTTAACTACACTGGCTTTTAGAGACGCCGGGGTGTCGGAATTTTGCCCCGAAGGGGATCTTTAACGTGCCAGTAAATGTACTGACACGCCCCCCCCCTCCCCCCTTGCTGTAAAAGATTCATAGATATTGAGAACCGTCTAAATATTTCGGAAGCTCCCCATTTAGGATTGTTATATGCATAGGCCATAGAGTTATGTACCATTCAAGGACAATTATTGCCTAGCTTCATTATTCAAACTTTCACTTCGATCGCATGATTACGACACAAGAATAAAAACTTAATTTTTAAAATTTCGCACAGTCGCCATCTTGAGGTTATGTAAACAATTGAATTAAATTAGATGGCAGTGCATTACAATCTGCAAAATCATTTACTGTACCACATTTCACTGCGCTCAGAGAGTTAAATCACGAGAAAAGTCTATTAAAATATTTCAAATTCGCTTGGTCGCCATGTTCGTTTTGTACTTTACAGGTTTATGAAATATACATAGGTAAACTTGTATCAGTACCCTTTATCACCGTACAAAATTGCAAGATGATATCTGTAATAGTTTCGGGAATATAGAATGTCAGTGAAATATTTCGCACAGGCGCCATTTTGAGGTTATGTTAACAATTGAACTAAATTAGACTCCAGTGCATTACAACGTGTATAAACATTTGCTGTACCAAGTTTCATTACGTTTGGATAGTTAAATCGCGTGAAATGTCAATTTAAAAGTCTCAATTTCGCTTGACCGCCATTTTGGTTTTGTAGTCACCAGGTTTTTGAAAGTCTCATAGGTGAACTTCTAGTAGTGCCCTTTATCACCGTACACAATTTCAGAGCGATATCGGTAATAGTTTCGGAGATATTGAATGCTAGTGAAATATTTCGCACAGCCACCATGTTGGATTGGTGAGACGTAACAAAATTTGAAGGGCACGGTCGAGGTCGCCGGGAATAGTGCTATGAACTTACCGAGTTTCATTGAAATCGCTCGAGCCGTTTAGATTTTATAAGGGGGAGACACACACACACCTCACACACACACACACACACACACACACACGCACACACACACGGACAAAAGGTGATCTCATAAGCCTATTTTTTCAAAATTGAAAATAGGCTAAAATGTACATAGACTTTTCTCGTGATTTAACCATCCCAGCGCGGTGAAACACTGATATCTAATTTAATTCAATTGTTTTCGTAACCTCAGGATGGCGGCTATGCAAAATTTGCAAATTATGTTTTTATTTCTTGTGTCCTAATCATGCGATCAAAGTCAACGTTTGAGTAATGAACCTACGAAATTATCGTCATCTAATAGTACGTAACTCTATGGCCTAATAATCCAACATGACGACCATCCGAAATATTTAGACGGTTCTCAATATCTACTGATGTATGACAGCAATCAAACTGAATTTTTTATGTTGGTAAGAGCTATTAACATACGTTCACGTATGGGACTGGTGAGCACAAATCCAACATGACGGCGACGCGAAATTGAATCATTTAAATGGACGTTTATGGCGATTTAACCATCCGAGTGCAGTGAAACTTGGTACGGTAAATGCTTATACAAATTTTATTCCACTGACAACTAATTTATTTCGATTGTTTTCGTAACCACAAGATGGCGGCTGCGCGAATTTCTAAAATCTGTTTCTTAGCCTACTTTCGATTTTTGCAAGAAATGTAAGTAGGCTTATGAGATCTACACAGGGGCAAAAATTGTGTGTCTGTGTGTCTACTCTGAATGCCTGCCCCCCCCTCCCGATCAATTCTAACACAGTGAAACCGAATTGAACGAAATTTGGTACAGAGGTAGAACTAGCAAAGGGCACCTCAGTGTCATGACTTATATCGCCGCCATCTTGACGGTAACGTAACGGCGGCCACCCAAATGTTCAAAGCTTAAATAAAATTACGACTAATCTAATCATGCGATCTCTACCAAATTTTGCAACTACATATATTTATATCTCGAGCGTCTTTTGACTAAACTACAAGGTCATCAGCCCAATAGTTTGCAGATGGCGGTCATGTATGAGTGCAAATCGATTCCCCATATCAATTCAAACACGGTCAAACCGAATTGAACAACATTTGGTACAGAGGTAGCACTAGCAAAGGACACTCCAGTGTCTTGTTTTATATCGCCGCCATCTTGACGAAAACATAATGGCGGCCAACCAAATGTTAAAAGCTTGAATCAAATTACGACGAAACTAATCATTTGATCTCTACCAAATTTTGCAACATTATTCCTTTATGTATAGAGAATCTTTTGACCAATCTGCAAGGTCATCAACACAATAATTTGCAGATGGCGGCCGTGTATGTGTGCAAATCGATTCCCACTATCTTTTCAAACACGGTGAATCCGAATAGGGATGTAGCGGGAGAAAGTTCGCGCCAGATAGCGCTCGTGTAGTACTGGGTAAGCACAAGGCGATCGTCTTATGTTTCTCCCAGTCAGCTGCGAGGAATGTATAAATTGTGACCGAGTTTTCTAAGCTAAAGTAAATTATATCTTCTCAAATTTTACTCCAAGACCACATTAATTAATTCTATAGGTTTATCTCCTAATATATTATGGACGATTTTCAGCGTTTAAGCGTTAAACAGCTGCAAAATGAGCTACGGACTAGAGACACTAAAACTAGCGGGAGGAAGGAAGAATTAATGGCCTACAGCGGTAATAACAAACTCTAACACGCTTTATTATTCAAATAATGAATATGAGTCAGCATGCTTTCTCCTAAAGATTACAATTACTAGAGTATTGTAGACCTATATTGATAAATATATCTCCATAAGACTTAAAAATCATAAACAGAGATTTAAATATTCACTTGTTCCCCGTGCTTACAGACTTCGATTCATGTATTTTTAGCCTACTTTCGAATTTTGCAAAAATGAAAGTAGACTTATGAGATCACTACAGGGCGAAAACAAGATGTTCAGCAAAGAACATATAGCCTACTTTCTCCTAAATGTATGGGTATATTTATGACTCTTTGTCCTCATCCCTAACACAATCACCTCTACCACAATTATTGTTTGTTTTCTTTTATATTGATAATTAGCCAGTAAGTGTCAAAATCAATATTGTATACTTTATGATGACTGAATAACAAAACTACTAACTTATTGTAATGCATTCACGTCCGTTAATCTCTATATTAAGCCAGCCTGCTAAGTTAAGAATCATCCGTTTTGGGTATCTTCCCCTTTAAAAACCCACGCCGATCACAGTAGGTTGGTGCTGCGACCTATCAGTGATGTATTTATGTTGTACGCCTATGCACTGCCATCGTAATGTACTACGAAGGCAGTGGCCTAAGGGTGTTGAATGAGTAGACAGTTTAAAGTAGCCAAGAGGGAGGCGATCCAGCTGGCAGTGTTTAAAGGTAATCGGAGCGCGATCGTGGCTAATAGTTGAACTACCAGTATTACAAAATTGCCATACTTCAGGAGGCCAGGTATTTACACAGCGGTAAGTTTGGAACAATATTACCCACATAACCCACAAGAGGGCAGCACCGTACAGAGGCATTAAGAAGGCTGTGGTTAATGACAACGTGTATCTAGTTCTTCTATTCTCCTTTTCCTAATGTCTTCTGTTTATTTGCGATGCTGGGGCTGTGATTTTATTAAAAACGAGTGTATACATTAGCCTCTTCTTTGAGCTAAATGACAACTTATTCAGTATCTGTGGAAAGAGCTCGTGCACATCATTTGTAAAAGAATTCAAGAAAAAAAAACTTAACTGCAGCAGTACTCGATCACCAGTCGACTGCGTGACAGACTAACACGCTAGCCCAGAGCTAATCCTATCCTTAACATCATGGTGTTCTTAACTGACATTAGATACAACCTGTTGGCAAATAATGACATTAAATAAACGATTTATTCACAGCAGTACATCTTCATTAAAGATAATTTCATACAAAGTTTATATTATTGTATCAGTAGGGTATATCACATACAACATACTAAAACTATTGAAATATAAGACAGGCACATGAGGACAGCTGCCATCTTGTCGTGTGACACAGACAGCTCAGCTCTTTTAAGCCACTCATACAGTATAATATTATAATATTAAATTATAATAAATAACGGATCACGACCTTCAGGATAGCTTAAACCACCCAAGGCTCGATAATCGGAATTGGTGGGTATTAAGCCATTGATTAAAATGGTTGAATAATTCACACGGCCGCCATCCTGAAATGGTACGGCCGATGACCTTGAATGTTGGATGAAAGACGCGTCCTATATAAAGGTATGTTGTCACCAAATTTGGTAGAGATCGGATGATTAGTTTAGCCGTAATTTGATTTTACGTTTTGAACGTTTGAGTGGCCGCCATTCTGTTTTGGTAAAGATGGCGGCGATATAAAGTATGACACTGAGGTGCCCTTTGCTAATGCTACCTCTGTACCAAATTTCGTTCAATTCGCTTTCACCGTGTTTGAATTGATAGGGGGGACAGACATTCAGAGTACACACCTCACACACACACACAAACAGACTCACACACACACATACACACACACAGCCAGACACACTTTTTTTTCGCCCTGTAGTGATCTCATAAGTCTACTTTCATTTTTTGCAAAAATCGAAAGTAGGCTAAAAAGTGTGTCTGGCTGTGTGTGTATGTGTGTGTGTGAGTGTGTGTACTCTGAATGTATGTCCCCCCCCCCCCTATCAATTCGGACACGGTGAGCGCAAATTGAACGAAATTTGGTACAAAGGTAGCACTAGCAAAGGACACCTCAGTGTCATGTTTTATATCGCCGCCATCTTGACGGAAACGTAATGGCGGCCACACAAATGTTCAAAGCTTAAATCAAATTACGACTAACCTAATCATCCGATCTCCACCAAATTTTGCAACAACATACCTTTATGGAGGGAACATCCTTTGGCAAATCTAGTAGGTCATTAGCCTAATAGTTTGCGGATGGCGGCCATCTTTGTGTGAAAATCGATTGCCCCTATTAATTCGAACACGGTGAAACCGAATGGAACGAAATTTGGTACAGAGGTAGTACTAGCAAAGGGCACCCCAGTGTCATGTTTTATATCTCCGCCATCTTGACGGAAACGTAATGGCGGCCACACAAATGTTCAAAGCTTAAATCAAATTACGACTAACCTAATCATCCGATCCCTACCAAATTTTGCAACAACATACCTTTATGGAGGGAACATCGTTTGACAAATCTAATAGGTCATTAGCCTAATAGTTTGCCGATGGCGGCCATCTTTGTGTCAAAATCGATTACCCCTATTAATTCGAACACGGTGAAACCGAATGGAATGAAATCTGGTACAGAGGTAGCACTAGCAAAGGGCACCCCAGTGTCATGTTTTATATCGCCGCCATCTTGACGGAAACGTAATGGCGGCCACCCAAATGTTCAAAGCTTAAATCAAATTACGACTAATCCAATCATTCGATCTCTACCAAATTTTGCATCAACATACCATTATGGAGGGAGCATCCTTTGACCAAACTAATAGGTCATTAGCCTTATAATTTGCGGATGGCGGCTATCTTTGTGTGAAAATCTATTCCCCCTATTAATTCGTACACGGTGAAACCGAATGGAACGACATTTGGTACAGAGGTAGCACTAGAAAAGGCCACCTCAGTGTCATGTTTTATATCACCGCCATCTTGACGGAAACGTAATCGCGGCCACCCAAATGTTAAAGGCTAAAATGTAATTACGACCAACCTAATAATCTAGTCTCTACCAAATTTTGCAACAACAAATCTTTATGTGGGAAGCATATTCTGACCAAACTGCTAGATCATCAGCCCAATAGTTTGCAGATGGTGGCCAAGTATGTGTGCAAATCGATTCCCCATATCAATTCAAAAACGGTGAAACCGAATTGAATGAATTTTTTACAGAGGTAGCACTAGAAAAGGGCATCTCATATTCATGTTTAATATCCGTATAGCACGTTGTATTTCAACAAGCTTCCACAGCCAACATTCAATTATACTCCTTGAAAAGGACAAAGAGTTGTAACAATACCCATGCATTTAGAAGAAAGTAGGCTATATGTTCTTTACTGAACATCTTGTTTTAAATATTTCTTGTGTCCTAATCATGCGATTGAAGTTTGAATAATAAACCTGCGCAACTATTTTCATCCAATAGCACATAATGGTATGGCCTACATGAGATGATAAACTAGACTCCAGCCGCAATAGCCTACGATCTAACTATGTACGGCCTACATATATAAAAATCCAACATAGCGACCATCCGACGGTTTTCAATATCTACGAATCTATTACAGCAATCAAACTGAAATTTGGTATGCTGATAGAGGCAATTAACAATGGTAGTATATATGAAAATAGACTGTTTAGTTCTTTACGGAACTACTTGTTATTTCATTCAGCACAAATGAAGCTATACTGTTTTGTTTTCCTTTTTAGTATCTGAACAATTTAATTTTTTAACTTGTCTAGTTCTTGGCAAGAACCCTTCTATTTCATCTATAAATTAAGAAAAAGCGTATTGTGACGGATGGACCTGAAAATGGCCAATTCTGCTACTGAACATACAGGCAAGAACGAAGAATATACTAGTCAGTTTTTATTTGGTGCAAACTTGATGGAAAACAGAAAATCTACGTTCTTGTTGTCCCGCCATAGATCTAATACAAACAGACACAATGAGGAAGGAAACATGAACCGAGAGATGCTAAGAACATTACTTAATACTTTTTTCATCTTGTCTTAACTAGAACGTCTTCTGAGGAGCCATGATGAATCAAACGACTCTTTGAACTAGGAAAATTACACGGAATTCCTGGTGGCACTTGGAGCATATGATCTTGTTCTGGATACTCATCTAAAAGCTGATACTGTTTTTCAAAGGACGTCACATCTATTCAAAGTAATGTAATAAATGCAATAAGATATGTAATTAGGGATGTTATTACAAAAGATGTAAAAGCAGATACGTTTCTATCCATATGTAAAACGAAACGTCTGATGACATGTCTAGCTCTCAACTTTCAACTGTGCTATGGGTTGTAAATGATGGCGAGGTCTTTGTGCGATTTTTGGGATTGACTGACGTTAGCTCTGATTGGATATCTCTTGGACTCTTTGTCCTTGTAACAAGTATTACGGAAGAATTTCAGATTGGAAACAAACTGGTTGGACAGACCTACGACGGGGCCACTGTTTTGAGTGATCATATAAAAGATCTACCAATGAAAGTTTTAGAAATAAACCCTAAGGCATTATTTACTCACTGCTGGGCATGTTCTAAATTTGCTGTCTTATACAGGGTGCTTATAAAAGTGTTCGATACTTTAGGAGGTGAATGTAGTGTTTAGGGCACCACCCTACCAGTAGTTCACCCGCTTGGCTGAGGGGTAGTTGTGTAGGGGAGTGCTCAGGGAAGGGGAATTCCTCAAACGCTAGGTGTTTGTGAGTGCATGTGTATCGGGGAATGGAAGGAGGGAAGAGGGGATTTCCAGGATGGCCGCCGGGGGCTAGTGCATGAGGGGATGCGCTGAGTCAAGCAATGTGGGACTGACCGTTGTTGACATGCCTAAGGCGACAGCTGGTAGTCTCGTAACGCGTAGGCGGTCGCTGACTCAGGCAAAAGGGGTTCTAGTTGCACCTGGAACAAGGTCACCAAATGCGGGTTAGGAATTTAACCATATTGCGGGAAGAATTAGGGGTTTGTAACAACAAAGAAGAGATTCTTTATGAGCAATATGACAGTTTTAATGTACGCCTAGAGTTAGGGTGACGGGATGTGTGTATTTGTAGTATGTAACGAAGCTTTGACAACACTCACCTTTTTTGGTTCCTGTGGACTATATCTCGTGTCGGCAGACAGCGTATCCTCGGAAGAACTGGTCCCTCGGATTCCTCTTCCCTGATCTCTTGTATCTAATTCTTTGTTGTGTTTCATTGTCAGCTTAAGTCCTTCCGTGTATTTCTTCATCACTGTAACGCTGTAGTGTTGACGTTATTTTCTTATAGGGGCACGTTCCGTGTGGTGTTATTGCGTGGGTCGCACGTGATGGCATCCACAAGTCAGTATTTAGATGTTTGTACAAGCGTTGCCTCATGTGATTTTATTTCCTTGTAGAGTTAGCTGTTTTCTTCAATTTTTATGTGGTTATAAGTTAAATTCAGCATTCTAGGGTGCGTTATGGTGGTATTCATAACACTATGGATCGAAAAATCAATAAAATGTCTGAAATACATGGGTTCTACAACACCTACTTTCTGAGATCAGAATATATGTTTAAAGGAGGCGAAAACTACCAGATAATCATAGCTGACACTTCTCGGATGTAATACTAATACATCGCAAGGAATAATAAACATCAGTCTGGTTGTGAACATGAGCAGTGTATTGGCGCTGCTTCAAACAGGGTCAGTTGTCAGGTTCCATGTATGTAGTTTGTCTTGTTAGTGTGCATTGATGTACGCTACTCTTAAGGTATTAATATACGTTTGAAATGGCATACTTGGATGGAATTTTAACTAGTTTTCCAGATGAAGACTTAATGCTTTTTCTTTAACAAAATGTATGGTTTTTACATATTTCATGCAAAAAATGATTTAAATGGCGCACGTGTCTAATCATAATGCAAATCTTTAAATTAATTTAATCAATAACTAAGAATCGTGGTTATTTACAGGTTCAAACATTAATAATCAAGTTTGAATTCAATTATCAACCTCAACAATGTCTCAAATTAAAAAATCACTATATCAAAAATGTCCTGTACTATCGCTGCCCCCAGTTAGAAACTGAACACGAAGAAAGTTCAACAATTTTTTTGAAATTTTGAATTTTTTAAGGAATATGTTTCATGGTGCAATGGTGATAATGATAAACTAATTAATTTAGTAAGGGGCATCAAAACACTAATGTTAACTGTTATGTGAAATACAAATTGTACTAAATTCATTGTGGTAGTTGCTAGGTGATCTCACAAAATGCATTTTATAAAACTAATTAGACACCCCTTAAATTGTGAATTAACCATTATGATGACATGACTGCCATTATTTACATTCTAGTTAACAACTAAAAAAAATCAAAACGTTTAGTATAAAAATCTGGACATTTTCTTCAAATGTACCGTACTATATATGAATAGCTCTCTGAGCAATTATCGTTGTGTCTTACTTACTTGGAAGGGTAGAGATACATCGCACTGAACACCTCATATGAACAAATGTTCAAATCTCAGAAAGTAGGCGATGTAGGACCCATGTTCAGTAGTCATTGATGCATACCTAAATAAAATGAGTATATGTCTACCGTATTTAACTGGTAAAGGTTGATCCGTAATGACTATTATAGGGGTACCACGTAGAAAAGAATATTGGAGGCGGGACTCACTGTACGTTGCAGCTGAAGAGCTTCCCCCTCCATACACGACTTTACAAGGTCCAACGACAATGACAAGGAAACCAGTAGCAACGAGAAAGAGAGAGAGACACTTCCCCTACCTAACGCACATGCGCTGAAGAAAGACTAGCAGTGGACAGACAAGAGAGCTGGAAACACTCTCCCCTACTTTGGTGCGCATGGGCATTGAAACATTCTTTTCTATGTGGTAACCCTAAGGTTACCACATTCATTGTATTTAATCAGCCCTGTCAATACTATATAATTCCCATTACAGACTTTGATAGCTTGTAGTGGGGACCAAGATGGTTAAGTTTAGGACAGAAACTTTTTTCCGGAAACTACCGTCTTCCCGCTACCCGCAAAAAAACCTCAGCACACGTTCAATTCTCCCGCATTTTCGGTACGTCATTGAAAGAACACCTGATGTCGCATAATCCCGAAAGGTTTGTTGACATTTAATACCTTTTTCCACGAACTCTCAGGGGTGCCGCGTACTTGGTATTCCTTGAAGATGAAACAATCTCACCTTCCCGCTGGAGTTGATTTAACTTTAACTACCCTCATTAACACAAACCTACAGAATTTACTGCCTTTAAATACAGGCCACAAGTGATTTTAAAGTTTTCCCGACTTTGAATGGGCGCCAAGGTTGACCATATGGGTCTTCCTGAATAAATAGAATAAAATACATAACTGTTGCCCCGACTATGAAACACCTTATCCCAGGCGTAGGGCATTTGGCATGCGTTCGCTGATGCTACCAGGTTCATGCAAGACAGGAACATAAACACACATGAATTTTAAAGAGATAATCTATTGGCTGTACTATACACATATATACATAATATACAACACAAAATACCCTTCATACACTCGTGATTTATACAGTACCTTGCCACTGAATTTAGGCTCTGAGAGCAGCAAAAACTTACGGCCATATCAGACCCAGGCATAACAGCCACCTACGTATATACACACTGTACCGTCCATACACAAAATATCTACACACGTTAGACTGGTTCACTCCACTTTCTTTCTTCTCGAACTGCTCGTTCACGTCTCCATTCTCGCATGACTTTTCGATGAAATGTTTACGACTGATTATCCTTTTAGGCGTGGTAAGTTATTACCGACAGCCCATGGTATGGATGGACCCATGAAATGCACGTAGCCTCCAATAGCCCGTAAGAGCTCAGTGGATTGCTAAAGATTAGTCACTGCTCGTTCGTATTACGATTCCATGATCAAGTAATAACGACACTAATTTGCAAATAGACAACGGACTTTCGCTGTAAAAGCAAGAAGACCATTTCTGAACGCCAGACATGCCATATATGCACTGGCGTAGGGATACATAACCCCAATGTTTCTGCCGGAACTAATTCGTGCGTGGCCCGCTCCTAGCGGAACATCCGTGTCAACACATGAACATCAGACAGTCGAAATTCACACTGACGTCACACAGTAGTTTTCCACTTGAAGTTCATACGAGTTCACGCTATTAATAGCCTAGGTATTCCCACACAAGCCGAATTACTGCCTGTCTTTTCCGGGTATGTAACATGTCCAGCACACGAAAATACCAATTCATTGTACCTTTATAGTACAGCCACGAATCTAACATTTAACATTACTAGGTCAAAATAAAGCCATTAACCCCAAACCAAAATGAAATAATGCTTCTACTTAATACAGTCTTATATATCCTTATTCCCAAAACGTAATAAATCGCAAAACCCCGTATTTTATAATATCAAATATCCAAAAGCCGATAATAAACAGTGATCCTAGTTGGTCCGGACCATCCAAAGATGAATCCGTCCACAAAAACACACAGGCACAATAAAAATCACCTTTGCAACCCCACGTTAACCCAATATAATAAGATACGAATAAAATACCCCAAACTAACTGCACAAGGCACAAAACCCGAGGGTGAGCTACTGTAACTGAATAAATTCGGTTACATACGCCCCCACAAGGATCAATCTCTAAACTACAAGGCTATAGATTTATCCTTGTCCCTCACACAATACACTAGTACTCCTGTCTTGTCATCGTGAGCAAGATCTCTAGGTGACATATAGCTTGAGGTAAGCACCGTTATATGTACCTAGGACCTTGTCATCGTTGGTAATCAACTTGTAGGCACATGCACCTACCCTGCGGTCTATAGCAAATGGACCGGAACGAAAAACCTCAAGAATGCAACTCCGCTCTACCGACAGCAGATGCTCAGCTCGCAACAACACCAGATCACCTACCTTAATTTTACCCCCTCCCTTCCCTGCTGTTTCAAAAGTATCTTACCTACAATTACTATAATTCTCAATTTATTTAATCTTTTATGGTACAGCTTTCCCGGTTGAAAATCCCAAAATCCTGCAAGACACACAAAAAGAAATCCTTTTGCAAACTACTGACTGCCACGCCCTCCAAACATAACCTAATGGTACCATACCACATGGTCACCACCACCAGAAGACTACCGGTAACAGACTGACGGTTACTAGTCTCAAATATAACCTCATACAGCATCTGACCAATCACCTCAACAACACCTTCCATGTAAGAATAAGCTATATGGTACCTAGGACCGCTCAAGCTAGACCTATCTGCGATGTCAAAACTGTGCCCGTAGCCGTGAGTACATCCAAGTTGCTCCGAGAACACTACCCTGTGTTCCCACAGAACGTCAAGCACCTCTGACTTCTGACCCTCGTCCAACATGGTATCTTTAACAACTGCCTCCACACAGTGATCAATATCACTCAACTCACGATCATCTACCATGACCCAGAAACAACAGTGATCAACATCGCTCGACACACGATCATCTCTCACGACCCAGAAACAACAGTGATCCACATCACTCAACACATGATCATCTCTCATGACCAAAATACAACTTGATACCATGCCGACACCTAATTCTTTCTCCACAGAAACCTCTTTAGTAACCTGAATGCATCCAACGACACTAACAAAATCTCTACCATCAACCTGATAGCCCAACCTAAACCAAACCTGTGGCTCACTCTACCCAAACTTCACTAGCGCCTTACTGTAACCTAATTTACAGCTCTGGTCTCCTAACCTATCAGATCTTACATTGATATTATACTCTACATTATGTTTTTCTTCCAGAGCGTGAGCAGGAATACTATGCAAGGACTCACCCCCTGCTCCATATAGTGAGTCCTGGCGAAGTTTAAACTTCCTGGCCTATTGCTTCTCTCAACCTGCCTTTCCATGGCACGCCCCCTATTTGCCTGCTCTACCTCACGTGGTCTGTTCCCCGGTTGATTGTTTTTCCCGTACCCCTGACACTCATTGTTATTTCTTCCTCTCCCATGATCTTCATACCACATGTACCTATCTCCTCTACCAGAATCCCAGTTCTTCTCTCTCCCCTGATTATAATTTCCTTCCCTTTGATTACCCCCATTTCTCTAACGTTGCCTACCTGTCTTTCTCAAGGTACCTAACCTTCCAAGTGACCTCTCTATGCCTGTAATAGCGACTATCTCCTGCACGCACACTGCAGTCCTAATGTCATCAGAGAAATTTCATACTAACTTCGTAACAAGATTTTCACTCCCTCCTTGTCCCAAATTTTGACCACGTAGAATTCTACCTACCGTATCTTTCTCCATCCTAGTCACCTTCTCGCTAACCTGGCTAATATTCTCATCTACCTTCTTCATACCATTCCCTAGCAAACTAATCTCGACTCGCTCATCCATCTCCACTACCTCACCACTCTCCTCACTAACTTCAGCACTCTCATCATTCTCCACTCTCCCAGTATTCGCATCACTAACCACAACGTTCTCTTTCACGATGACTACAATTTCCTCTTTCTGCTCTCCCAAATTCCTATCTGCTCTGGAAAATTTCTCGCTAGTCTCCAGTGCCTGGCTTGAAATTTCCCCTGCCAACTTCACTCGTTGAGCATCCAACATATCTACTTCAGAGTCTACGCTCTCTTCCTGAACAGCAATCTGATTACCTAGCTTAGTTTCCAGATTAGTGGCTTCTACACTTACTTC
The DNA here is from genome assembly GCA_946902985.2 of Meconema thalassinum. Classification (NCBI taxonomy): domain Eukaryota; kingdom Metazoa; phylum Arthropoda; class Insecta; order Orthoptera; family Tettigoniidae; genus Meconema; species Meconema thalassinum. The sequence continues at coordinate 492,669,471 of OX336388.2, read as the reverse complement.
ACTAACCTGGCTAGTAACATGGCTGTCTAGGCTAATCACATCAATCTTCTCCGTCAAATGCTCTGTGACCTCATCAAGCTTCCCTGATAAATGCTCCTCCACACTATTCAGCTGACTAGTTATTTCCCCCCCATCCTATTCATCCTCTCCTCCATACTGTACCCGTTCGTCCTGGGGATGCGATGACCCATCTGCTATTACATCGCATTCCTGGAGTTCCAGGACAGAGCGGAGTTAAATGAACCTCTAGTCAAATAAGGAATGTGTCGGAAATTCAGCTGAGTTATCGAAAAAGCAGTGGGTAACACGAGACAAAGTATCTCTAGGGTCGTTACGGGCTTAAGTTTAATAAAATATAATGCAAATATAAATGGGCGCCATCAACTGAATTCCTAGCAAACCACCTCCTTTCCTGGTTAAGCCTTACTCAAGACAAGGAAAAAAAAGGAAAATCACATCATCATCAGATCACAACTAAGATAAAAACAAATTTATTTCACTTTGATAGTCAGACAGACATTTTAAATATACCTCCTACCTGAGAGTATGGTCGAATGCCAACGTTAAATTGTCATTGTCCAAAAATCGAACCATCTCTTTTCTAATCAAAAATATTTCATCCACATAGAACAAGAAAAATCTCTAAAGTTCTCTTGGGTTCTCAGGATCACTGTAGCACTATGTCTTTCGTCACTGACATTTGTGAAACCTGAGACCTAATTTCTCTTTAATTTAACATCATAAATGTGGATTTGAAAAAGTTATTAATCTGTCTAAACATACACATATTATAATCACATATTTTAAATATCACGTATTTTATGGCTTGCATGGCATAATTTAAATGTTGAACACGTTAGTCAAATGCTCCTAAACATTGAATAATTAATTTACACTATTTACATTGTCATTCATAATTACTTGTTTGTGAATTATAGAAAATTCCCTTCTCATTGGTCATCATTATCATCATCATCAAAATTAAATATTTCTCACATTAATTCTCATTTCAAAATTCAACATATTCCTGTCAGAATCATTAACTCATCACCATTAAATCATTTAAATGAAAATTATTATCATCACTTCATTATACTTTCTAATTATTCACACATCTTATTTTATCATCTTCCTCAGATTAAATCGTCTTAAATCATCAATACAAATTGTTTAATTCCTCAACTCAAGTTGCAATTCCTCAAATTATATTTCAATTAAATTTATTTTAATTCCATATAAATTCATTAATCATCAGCTTCTTTAATTAATTATCAACTTCTAATTCATTTATTCATCACCTATGCAATCATCTATTAATTTATTTAAATCAGTTTATTTATCCAATCTTTAATTCATCCATTTATTTAATTCATTGATTTATTCCAAAATTTAATTTATCAACTTATTTAAATTTTACTCTTCTGGTTATTTAGATTCTTATTATTTTATCTAGTCATTCTGATTTTTATTTCATTAGGTCAGATCGTTAATATGCTTAATTTTCAGATTATTAGTTCATTAATTATTATTCTCAGAAAATCTTGTATTATCAACTTTATTTATTTGTTTAATTTCCTAACAAATTGTTTAATATGGGTTATAGAACGTTGTCTTACAGTTTTATCACTTCCAAGTTATATCTCGTATTTAATTTTCATGCCAAAAAATATTATTGCCTTCACGACATCACGTTGGATCTGACTATCCACAACGACATTATATATCCTCAATTCTTCAAATATCACATTTGAATACCACAATTATTCCACAAAAACTCCATAAATATTCAGCACATACAGCATGAATCTCAACAATTACGCTAGACTGGGTTCGACAACCTCATGTCTGCTTCAAAATACATTAGCAACATTGCAACTATCACTTGGCAACTTCCACAAAATGCCTATCACAAACTTCACTTAACCATGTTGCATGATCTACAAAAAATATATAACTGGCTTCAAATTATCAACGCACACAATCTCCAATAACTGTAATTAATCTGATCACATCTAGACAACTTCTTAAACAATTGGAAAAATATTACCTCAGTAATTCAAGATCTGCTTTCAAATAGCATAAATTCTCATACAATTCTCATAATTCACATCACAGAAAAAACACCAATGTGCTATAATCTCTCATATCAAAATCTGCAATACTGATCTGCCTTAAAATAAATCTGACCATCAATGATTCATCTTACAAGATTCAATTACTTTAAGTCCTTCTCAAAGGTATCCAACACAATTATAAAAATCATCAAAAGCATCAGCTGTACCAGCTGTTATACTGAAATTACTCTCAAAAGAGTATAGCAACAAAATATTGGATTGGCAAACAAGAATTACAAATGTAACCCTGCTGACATTTATCTGTACTTTATTTAACAAAATTTCGACCGATGTGTGACTAGTAGTTCCTTGTTTGATTCACTTACAATCTCATGTACACTCGGATGATAAAAATGAGTCCCTCAATGGCAAGTAAGATGAGTAACCACCGTACAATCGTATAAATACGAAAGACCTCGCCCCGTCGACTAAAATGATAGTGCCCTAAACGATGGGTAAGATGAGTAACCACCATACAATCGTATAAATACGAAAGACCCCATCTCGACGACTAAAATGAGTGAATGTACCAGATAGGAATCAACAAGTCTCTAGTTGTCATATAAAAGCGATATTCATTCACTAAAGTGAATAACATCTTAATATCTCCAAACAATCCAATGGAAAAAATCCCTACTGATGAATAATACACACTCGCTAGTATGCAATGAACTGACGAAGTAATTTAGATAATCAATTGCAGATCACGAGTTCGAAATACTCGTCACACAAAAAAAACTATTCATGAAAATTATCCTTGCTGGAAAAAAATGTCTAAAAGACCAAACATCCGCTTAATAAAGCCAACCAATGGTGAGAATTTCGTATAATGATGCCTGCCATATCATATGGTCACGCCATATTCTAGCAAAATTTCGAAGCATATAAAGTCAAAGCCATGTCTTGAACAATCGTATCACTCCTATTAGAAAAATATACATGTGTGCCCAGTATTCATGAAAATAATCGTATCAGAAAGTTATAACTCTTACAGTACCTTCTCATAATCAGCTGTTATTAAATTTCAAAGATCGTCGATTTTCCCTATATAATGAATTTCTCGAAAGATCGGCGTGTATATCATTCCATCCATGCAATGACGATTGCCTTCGAATCCCAAGTGAATCAGCTGGTAGACCTCCTCCTCGTCAGGAATCGAATCCATCGCTCCGTGGTGCCATCGCGTCTCTGTCTGCGTTTACTCCGACATGATAAACTTCTGGTTATCCATAGCGGATATTGTCCAAATCCTCACGAAAAAGTTCATAGAAACAGCGGACCCCCTATTCCTCTTCTACGTTACGCCACTGTTCTATACAATGTTCGCTTTGAGTGTTGAAAGTTCAATTTCCACAGCGGTTTAGTTTTACTTGTAGAAAATAAAATTGTTTTATCAGAGTGTCTAAGTTTATGAAACACCCTGTAGCTGTGTTCATACTCGGTAATTCATAACACTTCTTAAGAATGACTTGCATTAATGCACGAGCTAATGTTCCTAAGTGCATATGCTTACAACATTCCGTTTGCTTAAAATGGTTACTGTTACTTGGAATGCGCTATGAAATGCATAGTCGTAATGTCATTGAGAAAAACTATGTTCATTCGAAGTTCAAAGTTGCAGTATCATGTAACGTTCTGCGTTGAAATGCAGCTTGGAATAAAGTTCTCCAACTACTCGCAATGCTGTTTTAAGAACCCCGGCCTCATATGCTTGTTTGCTGTGGCTGTTCGCCCGGCATTCTGACCTACTTGTCGCTCGCCGCTCGGAGAAGCCGAAACTGTCGCCTGCACTTTCCGTAACAGTTTCTGTTCGTTGCTCGGTGAAGATGAAACTGTCGCCTGCACTTTCCGTGACAGTTTCTGTTCGCTGCGCGATCTATACCATGCGCCTGGCTTGTGCTACTCAGCTTGACTTTCTTGCTTGGCTCACAGAGCTAGACTGACAGTTCCTGCACTGTCTCGACCCTTACCTGCTTGGTGCGGTCACGTGGTGTCCTCCCCACCACCATGGTCTTGCGTCACAAATATAATCTCGAACCCCCATCATCTCGGCTATTAAGTTATAAAATAACTTAACTTCCTTCAAATTATTTCATATATAATGCATGTTATATCTCCTCTTCTAAGATGTTTAAATACCATATTCCATATAGATCTTAATAAAGCTTCATAAATCCATCAATAATTCCATCTGCTTAACTACGGTCAGCGCCTTCTAAATCCTAGACCTACTACGTCATCCTGACATTCCTCTTGACTCGATCTGAGCGCTATCTTTTCTTAACTCTTCCCAAAACCTCAACTACGGCTTAATATCTGCTGGCGTAGCCGATGGCCTCAACTAGGTATCGGGTACATCACCTTCCATCCAACTGATTGTCCTCTCCTCCATCCCTACAGACTTGTCGCTAAGATACACGAGCCTCCTCAACATGTCCATCATACTTAATTCATTTCCCCCCTTCCCTGGGAAATCTCCCCTGACTCTACACTTTTCCCCATCCCTACAGCAAATTTCCTATCAGACCCTGTCTGATTCTGCCGCTCACCAGCACTGGCCCCCAAGAAAGCAGAATTGCATCCTGGCTCTAACGTAGCCATCCCTAATTGAAATGTGTGAATTTGTGAAAATATGCCTACAGTTTAATTCCTGTGTCCTGGTACACATCAGCATGTCTAAGGCCTCACGTTGGGCTGCCACTGAAACAATCTCACCTTCCCGCTGGAGTTGATTTAACTTTAACTACCCCCATTAACACAAACCTACGGAATTTTCTGCCTTTAAATACAGGCCACAAGTAATTTTAAAGTTTTCCCGACCTTGAATGTGCACCAAGGTTGACCATATGGGTCTTCCTGAATAAATAGAATAAAACGCATAACTGTTGTCCCGACTATGAAACACCTTATCCCAGGCGTAGGGCATTTGGCATGCGTTCGCTGATGCTACCAGGTTCATGCAAGACAGGAATATAAACACACATGAATTTTAAAGAGATAATCTATTGGCTGTACTATACACATATATACATAATATACAACACAAAATACCCTTCATACACTCGTGATTTATACAGTATCTTGCCACTGAATTTAGGCTCTGAGAGCAGCAAAAACTTACGACCATATCAGACCCAGGCATAACAGCCACCTACGTATATACACACTGTACCGTCCGTACACAAAATATCTACACACGTTAGACTGGTTCACTCCACTTTCTTTCCTCTCGAACTGCTCGTTCACGTCTCCATTCTCGCATGACTTTTCGATGAAATGTTTACGACTGATTATCCTTTTAGGCGTGGTAAGTTATTACCGACAGCCCATGGTATGGATGGACCCATGAAATGCACGTAGCCTCCAATAGCCCGTAAGAGCTCAGTGGATTGCTAAAGATTAGTCACTGCTCGTTCGTATTACGATACCATGATCAAGTAATAACGACACTAATTTGCAAGTAGACAACGGACTTTCGCTGTAAAAGCAAGAAGACCATTTCTGAACGCCAGACATGCCATATATGCACTGGCGTAGGGATACATAACGCCAATGTTTCTGCACGAACTAATTCGTGCGTGGCCCGCTCCTAGCGGAACATCCGTGTCAACACATGAACATCAGACAGTCGAAATTCACACTGACGTCACACAGTAGTTTTCCACTTGAAGTTCATACGAGTTCACGCTATTAATAGCCTAGGTATTCCCACACAAGCCGAATTACTGCCTGTCTTTTCCGGGTATGTAACATGTCCAGCACACGAAAATACCAATTCATTGTACCTTTATAGTACAGCCACGAATCTAACATTTAACATTACTAGGTCAAAATAAAGCCATTAACCCCAAACCAAAATGAAATAATGCTTCTACTTAATACAGTCATATATATATCCTTATTCCCAAAACGTAATAAATCGCAAAACCCCGTATTTTATAATATCAAATATCCAAAAACCGATAATAAACAGTGATCCTAGTTGGTCCGGACCATCCAAAGATGAATCCGTCCACAAAAACACACAGGCACAATAAAAATCACCTTTGCAACCCCACGTTAACCCAAAATAATAAGATACGAATAAAATACCCCAAACTAACTGCACAAGGCACAAAACCCGAGGGTGAGCTACTGTAACTGAATAAATTCGGTTACAAAGACGTAATCCATGAGTTCTTGATGTGCCACTGCATGTGCGTCAAAATATGTGGTTTCAGCACGATGGCGCTCCACCTCATTAACCTATTTTCAATTTTGAAAAAAAAAAAAATAGGCTTATGAGATCACCTTTTGTCCGTGTGTGTGTACGTGTGTGTGTGTGTGTGTGTGGAGTGTGTGTGTGTCCCTAATAACTTCTAAACGGCTGGAGCGATTTCAATGAAACTCGGTAAGTTCATAGCACTATTCCGGGCGACCACGACCGTGGCCTTCAAATTTTGTTACGTCTCACCAATCCAACATGGCGGCTGTGCGAAATATTTCACCAGCATTCAATATCTCCGAAACTATTCCCGATATCACCCTGGAATTTATTACGGTGTTAAAGGGAACTACTAGAAGTTCACCTATGTGACTTTTAAAAACTGGTAACTACAAAACCAACATGGTGGCCACGCGAATTTGCGACTTTTAAATAGACGTTTATCGCGATTTAACCAACCAAACGGAATAAAACTTGGTACAGTTTAAGTTTATAAACATAGTAATGCACTGAAATCTAACTTCGGTCAATTGTTTACATAACCACAAGATGGCGGATGTGCGAAATATTTCACCGACATTCTATATAACTATTAGCGGTATCATCCTGAAATTTTGTACGGAGATACAGGGCACTACTGGAAGTTCATTTATAAGACTCTCAAAAAACCGGTTAACTACAAAACGAACATGGCGGCCAAGCGAATTTTAAAATTTTAAAAAGCCCTTTCTCGCGATTTAATGTACCAAACGCAATGAAATCTGTTACAGGAAATGTTTATACACATTGTAATGCACTGGTATCTAATTTAGTTCAGTTGTTTAGATAACCTCAAGATGGCGGCTGTGCGAATTTTAAGATAAAGTTTTTATTTCTTGTGTCGTAATCATGTGATAGAAGTGAAAGTTTGAATAATGAACCTACGCAATAATTTGCCTTTAATGGTACATGACTATATGGCCTATACATTTAGCAATCCAACATGGCGACCATCCGAAATATTTAGACGGCTCTGAATATCTACGAATCTATTATAGCAATCGAAGTCAATTTTTTATGTTCATAGGGGCTATGAACTTAAATTCACCTATAGGACTTTAAATAACCTGGTGATCCCAAATCCAACATGGCGGCGACGCGAATAATAAATATTCACATGGACGTTTCTCGCAATGTAACCATCCGGGTGCAGTGAAACTTGGTATAGTAAATCCTTATACGATTGTTAATCCACTGGCATCTAATTTATTTCAATTGTTTCTATAACCACAAGATGGCAGCTGTGCGAAATTTTATAATCTCCTTGTTACTTCTTGTGTCCTAATCATGCGATTGAAGTTTGAATGCTACACGTACACAATAATTTTCATGCAACGGTACATAACTCTAGGACCTACATATATAAAAATCCAACATGGCGACCATCCGAAATATTTAGTCGGTTCTCAATATCTACGAATCTATTACAGCAATCAAACTGAAATGTTGTATGTTGATTGTGGTAATTAACATGAGTAGGATATTTGAAAATAGGCTGTATAGTTCTTCACGGAACTACTTGGTTTCCACTTGCGGTCCGAGATCATCTGCAGCACAGATTTGGGGAACAGTGGATAGGTTTTGGTGGCCTGATTGCTTGGCCTGCACTTTCACTCGACTTGATACCGTTTGACACCTGTGGGGTTACATGAAAACATTGATTTGCGAGACCCCTGTGGAATCCGAGGAAGACCTACTGGTGCGGGCTATGGCTGCGGCGGATGTTGGAGGACCAGGGATTGGTGATCGTGTGTACCAGAACATGGTAGAGGAGGTACCGTGTCTGTTTTGAGGCCGATGGTCGTCACATCGAGCCCCACCTGTAATTGGACCCAGACGACAAGCAGCAGGAGTCGGACAGAGCGCCGAAAATGTGGGAGCTGTAAACGTGTGCGGTAGTAGTTTTTTCTGCTGCTGGCAGGAAGGCTGTACGTTTCCGGACACAAGTTCCTATGCTAAGCTTGACCGACTTGGTCCCCACTACAAGCCCTCAAAGTTTGTAATGGGAATTTAGAAACACCCTGTATTATTATTATTATTTCCGATTATTCCCCTTCAGGAGAGCGTGAGAACTTGAGCCAATCACAGCTTCACTTCCTTTTCCTCTCTTCTTTTCTTCCCAAAATCTCTTTATTAGTTCACTGTGCTTTTTCTTCCTTTCTTCTGTCCATTTTTTCCCTGATGTCTCTTTCCTTGAAACTTGTACAATTTTCGTGTTTCTGATTTTATTTGTAAATTATTCTCTGTCCTTAATGTCGTCTTCAGGGATTTTAAGTAATTCCATGTCTTCATGTACTTCTTTTATCCAACTGGTCTTTAATTTACTTGCATTCACGATATTGAAAATCTTCTTAGTGAGTCTGCTCTCATCCATCCTATATATGTGTCCATAGAACTGCAGACGTCTGTTCCTAAATTTATCTATAATGGTGTCTGTATTTTCACAAAGTTCCCTTGTTGGTCTCCTGACCCAAATTCCATTACGGAAAACAGCGCCATGGATTTTCCTAAGAATTTTTCGTTCCTGTTTCTCAATATCATGAATTCTTGTCATTCCTCTAATGACGGTTGTTTCTGCCGCGTACAAGGCTTCAGGCAAGACAACTGTGTTATAATGGCGCAATTTTGCATTGCGAGATACTGCTCCTTTGTTATAATGATGCCATGTCAGCTTGTACGCCTTCTGCAATTTTACTATTCTATCTGCATTAGAAATTGTGTTCAATCCTCTGGGTTGAATGGCTTCTCCTTAATATTTGAAGTAAGTGACCTGCGAGATTTTTCCATATTGCGTTCACGAGGTGATGTTTCCTGTTGATTTGGTATCCATATACTGTGCTTTTTCATAGGAAATATCAAGTCCCGTTTTACTGGAGATTTCATGTAGTTTCTCTAGCGCTAATATGGCTCCATCCTTGTTGTTTGTTAAGATGGCCAGATCATCTGCAAAGGCCAAGCATTTCACAGTGACTCTTTTTCCTTTCTCCTGTATATAGTATATAATCTAATATATAAAAGTGAAAGTCTGTATGTATGTATGTATGTATATATGTTGGTTCCGTATACAAATCTACACCGTTCCACCAATCTCAACCATATTTTGCATACACATAGTTTAGGACCCAGAAGGAACCACTGGCTACATGAATTTTCGATAGTCTTTCTCATTCTTCTGATTTCGGCCCTTTTTCACTCTAAAACAGGCTAATCAAATCATAAAATATACTCATGAAGGAATGGCAAGGCAGATAGTTTCCATGGCAACATAGCTCAAGTCCAGACACGGCCGACTTGATGCCAATTGCGCTCAGCACTACCGGTATAGAAAATGACGATCTTTACTTGAAATCCCGTTAGTTACTCAACTGCTCACACAGCACTGCCAACCGAGTTTAGCATAACAAAGACTTGACACTATCTTCTTTCTACTATATATTTTTCAAATACCACTCACTCACTCACTCACTCACTCATTCATTTATTCATCACGAAATCTCAGAAACCACCGAACGGATTGGAATGAAATCTGGTATGCAGCTTCCTCAAGGGCCGCAAATGCCCACTAAGAGTGAAATTTTGGCTATTCAGGTTCTAAAGGGGTGTTAAGGGGGTAGACCTGCATTTAATTGAATAGCAATATCTCCCGATTGGTTTCATGGGGGGATGTGATATTCGGCATAAAAACTCATCATTAAAAATAAGAAGACATGTGTCTGAGGGTTTTTCGATGTGGTGTATATTATGAGTTGAAAGGGGTGAAAAGTGGGGATTAAAAGATTCTTAACGGAGCGTGTGTCTCTTAAACGACATAGGCGAGGAGTTTAAAACACAGCGAAAAAAAATCAACATAAAAAAGAAGTAAATATGTGTTTGACAGTTTTTTCATAAATCCAATGTAAGGGGCCCATGGGGAGAGATGAAATTCTGGGGGGGACGGGGACAGGAAAGAAAGTGTCCTAACTGATTGACTGACTGGCTCACTCATCAAACTCAGGGGGAAAAACTGCTTTGAAGTAAGTAAATAGCTGTTCGACAGTTTTTTTTTCATAAATCTAATTTAAGGGGATCATGGGGAGAGGTGAAATTCTGAAAAAAGAAAATTGAAAGAAAATGTCCAGACTCACTCACTTACTCACCCACTCATCATCGCCTAGCCAAAATTATTGAAGTTAGAAACATGACAGTTTGGGGATATGTTCATTGTATGTCAAAACCGTCTACTAAGGGAGAATTTTCGGATATTCAGGTTCTAAAGGGGTCTTAAGGGGATTAAACCTGCATTTCATTGAATAACAATATCTCCCGATTGGTTTCATTGGGAGATGTGATACACGGCATATAAACTTATCATTAAAAAGTAACAAGACACGTGTCTGAGGGTTTTTCGATGTGTTTATGAGGTTAAAGGGGTGAAAAGTGGGGATTGAAAGATTCCTAACGGAGCGTGTATCTCTTAAACGACATAGGCGAGGAGTTTGAAACTCAGCGGAAAAAAAATCAGCATAAAAATAAGTAAATATATGTTTGACCGCTTTTCCATAAATCCAATTTAAGGGGCCCATGGGGAGGGGTGAAATTCGGGGGGGGGGGGGGAGGGACAGGAAAGAAAGTGTCCTAACTGATTGACTAACTGACTCACTCATCAAACTCAGGGGGAAAAAACTGCTTTAAAGTAAATAGCTTTTCGACAGTTTGTTTTTCAATCAAATTGAAGGCGTTCATCGGGAGGGGTGAAATTCTGAAGAAAAAAAAATGAAAGGAAATTTCCTGACTCATTTTCTCACTCATCATCGCCCAGCCAAAAATATTGAAGTTGGAAACATGACATTTCGGGGATATGTTCGTTGTATGTCAAAACCGTACACTAAGGGAGGTTTTTTGGATATTCGAGTTCTAAAGGGGTCTTAAGGGGGTTAAACCTGCATTTCATTGAATATCAATATCTCACGAGTGGTTTCATTTGTGGATGTGATACTCGGCATATAAACTAATCATTAAAAATACGCAGACATGTGTCTAAGCGTTTTTCGATGTGGTGTATTATTATGAGGTGAAAGGGCTGAAAAGTGGGGGTTGAAGGATTCCTAATGGAGCGTGTAGGCCTATCTCATAAACGACATAGGCGAGAAATTTGAAACTCAGCGAAAAAAAATCAGCTTAAAAAGTAAGTAAATCGGTTTTCGACTGTTTTTTTTCATAAATTAATTTAAGGGTCCAATGGGGTGGGGTGAAATTCTGGGGGAAAAAAAGAGAGAAAGTGTCCTAACCGACTGACTCAGGTGAAAAAGACAGCTTAAGAAATAAGTTAATAGGTGTTCAAGCGTTTTTTAATCAATCCAATTTAAGGGGCCCATGGGGAGGGGTGAAATTCTGGTAAAATAAATGAAAGAAAATGACCTGTCTGACTCACTCACTCATCACGCCCAGCGAAAACTATTAAAGTTGGAAACATGAAATTTTGGGAATAAGTTCGCTGTATGTCGAAAACGTTAACTAAGGAATGATTTTTGTTTATTCGGGTTTTAGAGACGTGTCAAGGGGGTTAACGTGCATTTCATTGAATAAGGATATCTCATGAGTTGTTTGTTTGGGGATGTGATATTCGGTATATAAACTAATCATTAAAAATAATCATTAAAAATAATCAGACATATGACTGAGGGTTTATCGATGTGGTGTATATTATGAGGTGAAAGGGGTGAAAATTGGGGGTTGAGGGATTCTTGACGGAGCGTGTATCTCTGAAACGACATAGGCGTGAAGTTTGAAATTCGGTGAAAAAAAACAGCTTAAAATACAAGTAAATAGGTGTTCGAACGTTTTTTCATAAATCCAATTTAAGGGGCCCTTGGAGAGGGGTGAAATTATGGGGAAAAAAACAGGAAAGAAAGTGTCCTAACTGATTGACTCACTTACTCACTCATCAAACTCAGGGTGAAAACAGCTTTAAATAAGTAAATAGGTGTTTGACCGTTTGTTTCATAAATCCAATTTAAGGGGTTCATGGGGACGGGTGAAATTATCAAAAATAAATGAAAGAAAATATCCTGACTGACTGACTCACTCACTCATCATCGCCCAACCAAAATTATTGAAGTTAGAAACATGAAATTTTGGGGATATGTTCGTTGTATGCCGAAAACGTCCACTAAGGAAAGAGTTTTGGATATTCAGGTTCTAAAGAGGTGTTAAGGGGGTAAACGTGCTTTCCATTGAATAACAATATCACACGAGTGGTTTCATTTGGGGATGTGATACATGGCACATATACTAATCATTAAAAATAAGCTGACACATGTCTAATGGTTTTTCGATGTAGTGTATATTATGAGGTGAAAGGGATGAAAAGTGGGGGTTGAAAGATTCCTAACTGAGCGTGTATCTCTTAAACGACATAGGGAGGAGTCTGAAACTCGGACGAAATCTATCAGCTTAAAAATAAATAAATAAATAAATTAATAAATAAAAAAAAAATAGGTGTTCGACCGTGTTTTCATAAATGCAATTTAAGGGGCAAATGGGGAGGGGTGAACTTCTGGAAGAAAAACGTCCACTAAGGAAGGATTTTTGTATGTTTGCTCTCATCGACCAACCAAAGCTATTAAAGTTAGAAGAATTATATTTTAGGGATATGTTTGTTTGTTGTGTGTCGAAAACGTCTACTAAGGAGGGATTTTTGGGTATTCAGGTTCTAAAGGGGTGTTAACGGGGTTAAACCTGCATTTCATTGAAAAACAATATGATACGACTATGACGCGAGCGAAGCGAGGCTAAAATTGAGATGGTGTGTGTCTGTGTATTACTCAATCTCGCAAGTACCACTGGTCCGATTTACGTGAATTTTACATGGAAGTAGCTGATTTACCTGGTTAACATATAGGTTACTTTTGATTTCAATACTTTGCACTATTTAAAATGGCGACCATTTTAGTGACGTCACTACACCCTTTGGTTTCAAACTTTCATATTTCCATTTCAAATAAAAAGAGAACGCTAAGAAATAGCAACCTTTTGATGGCATATGCGAGGTTTAAAATTACATTTTCTATCCGAAAGGTATCTGCAACTGTTAGCGAGTAAAACCTAAATTTGTGCTATAAAACACGGTCAACGCCGAGCGGTGTAGTTGGACAAAATGTTCCATCCTTAATCTCCCTCTGCGCAGCACCTCGCCTATCCCCTGTTTTAACTGTCACCTTCACATTTTAATTTATTTATGACGCGTAGCGAAGCACGGGTACTTCAGCTAGTATGATATATTAGTCGTCTAGTTTCAAGACCATGTAAGTGCATCTGGTCACGGGCTTTTTGAATCCTATTTCGAACGTTTTAAAATTAATATTGTAGATGGTTAAATCCCGTGTTTGTGATTCTCCTCAAACAATTGATCACCTGTTGTTTGCATGCTCTGTGTTTGGTAAAGCCAGATACAACTTGGACTGTCACTTAAATTTCTGCAACTTGAAATTTTCAAAACCAATTTATCACATATTCAAGAAATAATGTTGTTATAAGCAGTGTTTAGCGTTTATTCATCTTATTTTTCAAAAATTAATCTCATAATTTATTATGTAATTAATTTTTAGCCTATTTTCAATTTTGAAAAAATAGGCTTATGAGATCACCTTTTGTCCGTGTGTGTGTGCGTGTGTGTGTGTGTGTGTGTGTGTGTGTGATTTGTGTGTGTGTCCCCCCCTAATAAAATCTAAACGGCAGGAGCGATTTCAATGAAACTCGGAAAGTTCATAGCACTATTCCCGGCGACCTCGACCGTGCCATTCAAATTTTGTTACGACTCACCAATCCAACATGGCGGCTGTGCGAAATATTTCACCAGCATTCAATATCTCCGAAACTATTACCGATATTACCCTGACATTTTCTATGGTGATAGAGGGAACTACTATAAGTTCACTTATGTGACCTTTGAAAACCTGGTAACTACAAAACCAACATGGAGGCCAAGCGAATTCGCGACTTTTAAATAGACGTTTCTCGTGATTTGACCAACCAAACACAATGAAACTTGGTACAGTATATGTTTATATACATTGTAATGCACCGACATCTAACTTCGTTCAATTGTTTACATAATCACAAGATGGCGGATGTGCGAAATATTTCACCGGCATTCTATATCTCTGAAACTATCAGCGGTATCTCCCTAAAATTTTGTACGGCGATAAAGGGCACTACTGGAAGTCCATCTATAAGACTTTCAAAAACCGGTTGACTACAAAACGAACATGGCGGCCAAGCGAATTTGAAAATTTTAAATAGACCTTTCTCGCGATTTAATATTCCAAGCGCACTGAAACCAGGTACAGGAAATATTTATACACATTGTAATCCTCTGGTATCTAATTTAGTTCTATTGTTTACATAACCTCAAGATGGCGGCAGTGCGAATTTTAAAATTAAGTTTTTATATCTTGTGATGTAGTCATGCGATCGAAGTGAAAGTTTGAATAATGAACCTACGCAATAATGTTCCTTTAATGGTACATGACTCTATGGCCTATACATTTAACAATCCAACATGGCGACCATCCGAAATATTTAGACGATACTGAATATCTACGAATCTATTTTAGCAATCAAACTTCATTTTTTAATGTTCATAGGGGCTATGAAGTTAAGTTCACCTATAGGACTTTAAATAACCTGGTGATTACAAATCCAACATGGCGGTGACGCGAATTATAAATATTCACATGGACGTTTCTCGCAATTTAACCATCCGAGTGCAGTGAAACTTGGTACAGTAAATCCTTATACGAATGTTAATCCACAGGCATCTAATTTATTTCAATTGTTTCCATAACCTCAAGATGGCAGCTGTGAAAAATTTTAAAATCTCCTTGTTTTTTCTTGTGTCCTAATTATGCGATTGAAATTTGAATACTACACGTTCACAATAATCTGCATGTAACAGTACATAACTCTAGGACCTACATATATAAAATCCAACATGGCGACCATCCGAAATATTTAGTCGGTTCTTAATATCTACGAATCTATTACAGCAATCAAACAGAAATTGTGTATGTTGATAGTGGCAATTAACATAAGTAGGATATATGAAAATAGGCTGTATAGTTCTTCACGGAACTACTTGTTCATTTTGTAACAAACTGCAACCCTAATGTACTATGTGTAATTGGGTTAAATTTACTGTAATGTATATCCAATAAATAAATAAGTTCATCTGTGAATAAGGGTCAATTCCATTTTTAGCCTATTTTCAATTTTGAAAAAATAGGCTTATGAGATCACCTTTTGTCCGTGTGTGTGTGTGTGTGTGTGTGCGTGTGTGTGTGTGTGTGTGTGTGTGTGATTCGTGTGTGTGTCCCCCCCTAATAAAATCTAAACGGCAGGAACGACTTCAATGAAACTCGGAAAGTTCATAGCACTATTCCCGGCGACCTCGACCGTGCCCTTCAAATTTAATTACGACTCACCAATCCAACATGGCGGCTGTGCGAAATATTTCACCAGCATTCAATATCTCCGAAACTATTACCGATATTACCCTGACATTTTCTATGGTGATAGAGGGAACTACTATAAGTTCACTTATGTGACTTTTGAAAACCTGGTAACTACAAAACCAACATGGCGGCCAAGCGAATTTGCGACTTTTAAATAGACGTTTCTCGCGATTTGACCAACCAAACGCAATGAAACTTGGTACAGTATATGTTTATATACATTGTAATGCACCGACATCTAACTTCGTACAATTGTTTACATAATCACAAGATGGCGGATGTGCGAAATATTTCACCGGCATTCTATATCTCTGAAACTATCAGCGGTATCTCCCTAAAATTTTGTACGGCGATAAAGGGCACTACTGGAAGTCCATCTATAAGACTTTCAAAAACCGGTTGACTACAAAACGAACATGGCGGCCAAGCGAATTTGAAAATTTTAAATAGACCTTTCTCGCGATTTAATATTCCAAGCGCACTGAAACCAGGTACAGGAAATATTTATACACATTGTAATCCTCTGGTATCTAATTTAGTTCTATTGTTTACATAACCTCAAGATGGCGGCAGTGCGAATTTTAAAATTAAGTTTTTATATCTTGTGATGTAGTCATGCGATCGAAGTGAAAGTTTGAATAATGAACCTACGCAATAATGTTCCTTTAATGGTACATGACTCTATGGCCTATACATTTAACAATCCAACATGGCGACAATCCGAAATATTTAGACGATACTGAATATCTACGAATCTATTTTAGCAATCAAACTGCATTTTTTAATGTTCATAGGGGCTATGAAGTTAAGTTCACCTATAGGACTTTAAATAACCTGGTGATTACAAATCCAACATGGCGGTGACGCGAATTATAAATATTCACATGGACGTTTCTCGCAATTTAACCATCCGAGTGCAGTGAAACTTGGTACAGTAAATCCTTATACGAATGTTAATCCACAGGCATCTAATTTATTTCAATTGTTTCCATAACCTCAAGATGGCAGCTGTGAAAAATTTTAAAATCTCCTTGTTTTTTCTTGTGTCCTAATTATGCGATTGAAATTTGAATACTACACGTTCACAATAATCTGCATGTAACAGTACATAACTCTAGGACCTACATATATAAAATCCAACATGGCGACCATCCGAAATATTTAGTCGGTTCTTAATATCTACGAATCTATTACAGCAATCAAACAGAAATTGTGTATGTTGATAGTGGCAATTAACATAAGTAGGATATATGAAAATAGGCTGTATAGTTCTTCACGGAACTACTTGTTCATTTTGTAACAAACTGCAACCCTAATGTACTATGTGTAATAGGGTTAAATTTACTGTAATGTATATCCAATAAATAAATAAGTTCATCTGTGAATAAGGGTCAATTCCATTTTTAGCCTATTTTCAATTTTGAAAAAATAGGCTTATGAGATCACCTTTTGTCCGTGTGTGTGTGTGTGTGTGTGCGTGTGTGTGTGTGTGTGTGTGTGTGATTCGTGTGTGTGTCCCCCCCTAATAAAATCTAAACGGCAGGAACGACTTCAATGAAACTCGGAAAGTTCATAGCACTATTCCCGGCGACCTCGACCGTGCCCTTCAAATTTAATTACGACTCACCAATCCAACATGGCGGCTGTGCGAAATATTTCACCAGCATTCAATATCTCCGAAACTATTACCGATATTACCCTGACATTTTCTATGGTGATAGAGGGAACTACTATAAGTTCACTTATGTGACTTTAGAAAACCTGGTAACTACAAAACCAACATGGCGGCCAAGCGAATTTGCGACTTTTAAATAGACGTTTCTCGCGATTTGACCAACCAAACGCAATGAAACTTGGTACAGTATATGTTTATATACATTGTAATGCACCGACATCTAACTTCGTACAATTGTTTACATAATCACAAGATGGCGGATGTGCGAAATATTTCACCGGCATTCTATATCTCAGAAACTATTAGCGGTATCTCCCTAAAGTTCTGTACGGAGATAAAGGGCACTACTGGAAGTCCATCTATAAGATTTTCAAAAACCGGTTAACTACAAAACGAACATGGCGGCCAAGCGAATTTGAACATTTTAAATAGACCTTTCTCGCGATTTAATGTTCCAAGTGCACTGAAACCTGGTACAGGAAATATTTATACACATTGTAATCTACTGGTATCTAATTTTGTTCAATTGTTTACATAACCTCAAGATGGCGGCAGTGCGAATTTTAAAATTAAGTTTTTATTTCTTGTGATGTAGTCATGCAATCGAAGTGAAAGTTTGAATAATGAACCTACGCAATAATTTTCCTTTAATGGTACATGACTCTATGGCCTATACATTTAACAATCCAACATGGCGACCATCCGAAATATTTAGACGATACTGAATATCTACGAATCTATTTTAGCAATCAAACTTCATTTTTTAATGTTCATAGGGGCTATGAAGTTAAGTTCACCTATAGGACTTTAAATAACCTGGTGATTACAAATCCAACATGGCGGTGACGCGAATTATAAATATTCACATGGACGTTTCTCGCAATTTAACCATCCGAGTGCAGTGAAACTTGGTACAGTAAATCCTTATACGAATGTTAATCCACAGGCATCTAATTTATTTCAATTGTTTCCATAACCTCAAGATGGCAGCTGTGAAAAATTTTAAAATCTCCTTGTTTTTTCTTGTGTCCTAATTATGCGATTGAAATTTGAATACTACACGTTCACAATAATCTGCATGTAACAGTACATAACTCTAGGACCTACATATATAAAATCCAACATGGCGACCATCCGAAATATTTAGTCGGTTCTTAATATCTACGAATCTATTACAGCAATCAAACAGAAATTGTGTATGTTGATAGTGGCAATTAACATAAGTAGGATATATGAAAATAGGCTGTATAGTTCTTCACGGAACTACTTGTTCATTTTGTAACAAACTGCAACCCTAATGTACTATGTGTAATTGGGTTAAATTTACTGTAATGTATATCCAATAAATAAATAAGTTCATCTGTGAATAAGGGTCAATTCCATTTTTAGCCTATTTTCAATTTTGAAAAAATAGGCTTATGAGATCACCTTTTGTCCGTGTGTGTGTGTGTGTGCGTGTGTGTGTGTGTGTGTGTGATTCGTGTGTGTGTCCCCCCTTAATAAAATCTAAACGGCAGGAACGACTTCAATGAAACTCGGAAAGTTCATAGCACTATTCCCGGCGACCTCGACCGTGCCCTTCAAATTTAATTACGACTCACCAATCCAACATGGCGGCTGTGCGAAATATTTCACCAGCATTCAATATCTCCGAAACTATTACCGATATTACCCTGACATTTTCTATGGTGATAGAGGGAACTACTATAAGTTCACTTATGTGACTTTTGAAAACCTGGTAACTACAAAACCAACATGGCGGCCAAGCGAATTTGCGACTTTTAAATAGACGTTTCTCGCGATTTGACCAACCAAACGCAATGAAACTTGGTACAGTATATGTTTATATACATTGTAATGCACCGACATCTAACTTCGTACAATTGTTTACATAATCACAAGATGGCGGATGTGCGAAATATTTCACCGGCATTCTATATCTCTGAAACTATCAGCGGTATCTCCCTAAAATTTTGTACGGCGATAAAGGGCACTACTGGAAGTCCATCTATAAGACTTTCAAAAACCGGTTGACTACAAAACGAACATGGCGGCCAAGCGAATTTGAAAATTTTAAATAGACCTTTCTCGCGATTTAATATTCCAAGCGCACTGAAACCAGGTACAGGAAATATTTATACACATTGTAATCCTCTGGTATCTAATTTAGTTCTATTGTTTACATAACCTCAAGATGGCGGCAGTGCGAATTTTAAAATTAAGTTTTTATATCTTGTGATGTAGTCATGCGATCGAAGTGAAAGTTTGAATAATGAACCTACGCAATAATGTTCCTTTAATGGTACATGACTCTATGGCCTATACATTTAACAATCCAACATGGCGACCATCCGAAATATTTAGACGATACTGAATATCTACGAATCTATTTTAGCAATCAAACTGCATTTTTTAATGTTCATAGGGGCTATGAAGTTAAGTTCACCTATAGGACTTTAAATAACCTGGTGATTACAAATCCAACATGGCGGTGACGCGAATTATAAATATTCACATGGACGTTTCTCGCAATTTAACCATCCGAGTGCAGTGAAACTTGGTACAGTAAATCCTTATACGAATGTTAATCCACAGGCATCTAATTTATTTCAATTGTTTCCATAACCTCAAGATGGCAGCTGTGAAAAATTTTAAAATCTCCTTGTTTTTTCTTGTGTCCTAATTATGCGATTGAAATTTGAATACTACACGTTCACAATAATCTGCATGTAACAGTACATAACTCTAGGACCTACATATATAAAATCCAACATGGCGACCATCCGAAATATTTAGTCGGTTCTTAATATCTACGAATCTATTACAGCAATCAAACAGAAATTGTGTATGTTGATAGTGGCAATTAACATAAGTAGGATATATGAAAATAGGCTGTATAGTTCTTCACGGAACTACTTGTTCATTTTGTAACAAACTGCAACCCTAATGTACTATGTGTAATAGGGTTAAATTTACTGTAATGTATATCCAATAAATAAATAAGTTCATCTGTGAATAAGGGTCAATTCCATTTTTAGCCTATTTTCAATTTTGAAAAAATAGGCTTATGAGATCACCTTTTGTCCGTGTGTGTGTGTGTGTGTGTGTGCGTGTGTGTGTGTGTGTGTGTGATTCGTGTGTGTGTCCCCCCCTAATAAAATCTGAACGGCAGGAACGACTTCAATGAAACTCGGAAAGTTCATAGCACTATTCCCGGCGACCTCGACCGTGCCCTTCAAATTTAATTACGACTCACCAATCCAACATGGCGGCTGTGCGAAATATTTCACCAGCATTCAATATCTCCGAAACTATTACCGATATTACCCTGACATTTTCTATGGTGATAGAGGGAACTACTATAAGTTCACTTATGTGACTTTTGAAAACCTGGTAACTACAAAACCAACATGGCGGCCAAGCGAATTTGCGACTTTTAAATAGACGTTTCTCGCGATTTGACCAACCAAACGCAATGAAACTTGGTACAGTATATGTTTATATACATTGTAATGCACCGACATCTAACTTCGTACAATTGTTTACATAATCACAAGATGGCGGATGTGCGAAATATTTCACCGGCATTCTATATCTCAGAAACTATTAGCGGTATCTCCCTAAAGTTCTGTACGGAGATAAAGGGCACTACTGGAAGTCCATCTATAAGATTTTCAAAAACCGGTTAACTACAAAACGAACATGGCGGCCAAGCGAATTTGAACATTTTAAATAGACCTTTCTCGCGATTTAATGTTCCAAGTGCACTGAAACCTGGTACAGGAAATATTTATACACATTGTAATCTACTGGTATCTAATTTTGTTCAATTGTTTACATAACCTCAAGATGGCGGCAGTGCGAATTTTAAAATTAAGTTTTTATTTCTTGTGATGTAGTCATGCGATCGAAGTGAAAGTTTGAATAATGAACCTACGCAATAATTTTCCTTTAATGGTACATGACTCTATGGCCTATACATTTAACAATCCAACATGGCGACCATCCGAAATATTTAGACGATACTGAATATCTACGAATCTATTTTAGCAATCAAACTGCATTTTTTAATGTTCATAGGGGCTATGAAGTTAAGTTCACCTATAGGACTTTAAATAACCTGGTGATCACAAATCCAACATGGCGGTGACGCGAATTATAAATATTCACATGGACGTTTCTCGCAATTTAACCATCCGCGTGCAGTGAAACTTGGTACAGTAAATCTTTATCCGAATTTTAATCCACTGGCATCTAATTTATTTCAATTGTTTCCATAACCTCAAGATGGCAGCTGTGAATTTTTTTAAAATCTCCTTGTCTTTTTTGTGTCCTAATTATGCGATTGAAGTTTGAATACTACACGTTCACAATAATCTGCATGTAACAGTACATAACTCTAGGACCTACATATATAAAATCCAACATGGCGACCATCCGAAATATTTAGTCGGTTCTCAATATCTGCGAATCTATTACAGCAATCAAACTGAAATTGTGTATGTTGATAGTGGCAATTAACATAAGTAGGATATATGAAAATAGGCTGTATAGTTCTTTACGGAACTACTTGTTAATTCCTATATTACGAAGCACTAAAAGCAATTCGTCGTACAGCATAGTCTATTTGATTCAATGAGTGTAGGTGTAGACATCATGTACTGTCGTCAGAAAATAAATGACTTTGTCCCACTGTTGTAATGTGTTCGGTAAAATGCTTTTGAGCAACACCGGAATGCGGTTTTTAGCGAGAAAATGGAAGCTGGATGAGAATCTCCTTATAAAAGAGCTCGGCATGATTCGGATAGTTACTTTTATCGTCGATTGTTCTACGAAATTATTGACAATATTATTCAACAAATAGACACAAGGTATGGCTAACTTTCAAAATTTTGTTTCTTTCAGCTTTCGCATCATAAAATGTTTGATAACTACGAAGTAGTAACATATTCAGATGGATTTCTAGACTCTTTAAAACCTATGTAAAAGTCATTATATGGCTTTATAAGACAACAAGATATTCAGTAAAGAACATATAGCCTACTTTCTCCTAAATGCATGGGTATTGTTATAACTCTTTGTCCTTTTCAAGGAGCAGACAATTGAATGTTGGTTGTAGTAGCTTGTTGAAATACAACGTGTTATACGGATAGTAAACATGAATATTAGGTGTCCTTTGATAGTTCTACCTCTGTACAAAATTTCATTCAATTCGGTTTCACCGTGTTTGAATTGATACGGTGAATCGATTTGCACACATACATGGCCGCTATCTGCAACCTATTAGGTTGATGATCATGTAGTTCAGTCAAACGATGTTTCCCACAAGAAGGTATGTTGTTGCAAAACTTGGTAGTGATCAGATGATTAGGTTGGTCGTAATTTGATTTAAACTTTTAACATTTGGGTGGCCGCCATTACGTTTCCGTCAAGATGGCGACGATATAAGACATGACACTGAGTTGCCTTTTGCGAGTGCTATCTCTGTACCAAATTTCGTTCAATTCGGTTTCACCGTGTCTGAATTGGTAGGGGGAATCAATTTGCACACATAAATAGCCACTATGTGCAAACTATTGAGCTGCTGATGTTGTAGTTTGGTCAAACGATGCCTACCACATAAAGGTATGTTGTTGCAAAAATTAGTAGAGATCAGATGATTAGGTTTGTCGAAATTTGATTTAAGCTTTTAACATTTGTGTGGCCGCCATTACGTTTCCGTCAAGATGGCGGTGATATAAAACTTGACACTGAGGAGCCCTTTGCGAGTGCTACCTCTGTACCAAATTTCGTTAAATTCGGTTTCACCGTGTTTGAGTAGATAGGGGAGACGATTTTCACACATACATGGCCGCCATCTGCAAACTAGTAGGCTGATGATCTTGTAGTTTGGTAAAAATATGCTTCTCACACAAGGTATGTTGTTGAAAAATTTGGTAGAGATCAGATTATTATATGTTGGTCGTAATTTGATTTAATCTTTTAACCTTTTGGGTGGCCGCCATTACGTTTTCGTCAATATGGCGGCGATATAAAACATGACACTGAGGTGCCCTTTGCAAGTGCTACCTCAGCACCAAATTTCGTTCAATTCGGTTCCACCGTGTTTGAATAGTTAGGGGGAATTGATTTGCGCGCATACATGGCCGCTATCCGTAAATTATTGGTCTGATGACCTTGTAGTTTGGTCAAATGATTCTTGATACATATAATGGTATAAAGGTGCAAAACTTAGCAGAGATCAGATGATTAGGTTGGTCGTAATTTGAATACAACTTTTAACGTTTGGGTGGCCGCCATTACGTTTTCGTTTTGATCTTCCATAGGGTATTGTCTTCTAATGGTTTGGACAAGTTCTAATTCGGATAAAGGGGGTTCCAAACATTGCAATTTCGAAAGCTGACTTGCGAAGTAGGTAGCGTACTTAGTTGTTTGAGTACTTGCGTACCTCTTATTGTACATTTCCGCCCTTATATTTTGCTGACGTTCCAGAGACCAATAAGTCTTAAGGAATGCTACTTTAAATTCCTGATAATTGTGGAATGAGTATCTGAATGCCTTGAACCAGGTTAACGGACTGTTTTCTAGGTATTTTTCGACAGTCCGTAACTACCTGTCTGGTGTTACCATAGTTTCTCTCATGTATGACTCCAAGTTTCTCAGAAAATCTACCGGTGTAACGGAATTAGAATTATTGAATTTTTCCGGTCGATCTTCATGGCATCTCAAATACACAATATTCGAGTACTGAGTTTGACCATAGTTCGACGTGACATTAAAGTTAGGTGTCAGCCCATAATTCGGCGCTATGTTAGCATTCGGTGTCACAAATTGTGATGTTGTCCTAAATGGATTATAACCTTGGTTTTCCATCGGAATATTCGGTTTCGCCATGTTAGTCGCAGTGTTTGTAGATGGTACACCCTCTCTATTAGGTTTTAATAGACGATTGATGCGTTCATCCATTTCGGCGTATTCTAACACTTTCTCAGGTTGCTTATTAATTATAGCATTCACCTGTGATTCTATCTGCTCAAATCTTCCTTCAATGCGATTATCGAATTCTTTCTGTTTCCCATCCTGTTCCTCAAGGTAAGCGTCTAATATTTTTGCTACGTATTGGTTGGATCTGTAATTGTTCTCACGAGTTTCCTCTCGAATCGCTTCAATGTCTGTAGTTAAGTCCTGTTTTATTTTGCTGACTTCAGCCTCCACCTTCTCTACTTGCTTGCTACACGTTTGGTATTCATGTGTACGGCAAATGCTATGCCTCTAGTTAATTTTAATCCAGAGTTAACTATAGCCACATCAGCTTTTAACACACCCACGTACGTGTTAACTTCTTCCATACGCTGTTCCACGGAGTTAATCCTAGTACTAACGATTTCTTTTGCATTAGCGACTTCACTCCTGACTGATTCAATGTTATCGTTCATCTCCGTCTGAACGTCTTTGAGTTTTTGATTTATCTCAGATCTATTTGTGCGTATCTCCTGTTTTATTCCCTCTAAGTGTGCGTGATATTCCGTGCGATAAGTTTCCATTTCTGCACGCAAATCATCACTAACCTTATTGATTGTGACAGTAATTTCGGCTTTAACATTGACAATGTCCTCTCGCACTTCGACTACATTCTGTGCCATATCTGCCCTAATGTTATTGTTTAACAGTGCCATATCAGCTCTAATATTTGTAGTAATGTTGTTACTAGTTGTAACAGAGTAGCTGTAGCATTGCTTCTGTTCTCATTCATGTCTGCCCTCAAAGTTTCGTTATTTAGAGCCATATCCGCCCTAGCAGTGCTTACATCAGCCCTTAAATTGTCACTGTTTTGTGTCACATCGGCCCTGACATTGTTTACATCTTCCCTGACAGTGTTTATGTTTTCAGTAACATTATTAATATCTGCCCTTAAGTTTTCATTGTTCTGAGCCATCTCAGTCCTTAAGTCATTATTATTTCGTGTCAAATTGTCCATTGACACCTGCAGATTATGCAGTAGGGCAGGCAAGTTTGCCAACAACTCGGCTGTCTCCTGCGCAGACATAATATCTTCAATTGGAGAAATACGGGGAACTAACAACTTCATATGCCTTAACAATGATTTGAGTTGGAAAACAGTAGAAAATCCATTCCTTCATAAATTTATTCGATGATAACAGCTGAACCTCTGGTAAAAATTTAAATGACATCAAGACAACAACAAACTTACATTTACTCAAGACTAGGATAACTGCAAATCAAATCCTCAACTTATTATCATTAATAAATGTTACCTAGCCTCATGGTCTTAATTCTGGAATAAGAATGCCATGTAGCCCTCCAAAACACTAGTCAGAAATCTCGATTCGTTACTAATCTGTTGGATTTGCTAACAAAATAAAATCCTCACAAACAAACGAATCATGGAGATCGAACACAAGTTTCGACGCAACCACGTTCGGCGCCCGCTGGCCGAAGGTTTCGGGGAGCCACCGGTTTCAAATGACCCTTCCGAGACCCTCTTCCAGTTAACACACAAGTATAGGGGACGATACATTCATAGGCTGGTGTAGCACAAAAGTCTCCACTCGGGGGTGTCGGGAATTAGTGAGGTTCGATCTTTAACCAGCTCAGAGGAATGCATCGGTAACAAAACTAAACAAAAAAAGAGAGGTCAGTCTTAGGTTAAAATCACAAATCAATTTTATTCAGAATAGATCCCTAGCCTAGCGTGAGAGTTGCAAACGGCTAGTCCGATACTATTCTGCCCTGAAAGAAATATTAAAAAAAAGTCCTAAACAAGAACTAAATTGCTCTCATGGTCCTAATACAAAATTCGACAAAATGAACAAGCTAAGAGAATGGCACGTAAGATCGGCCCTAAGCAATTACATCGAAATAACTTACGGGTGGATCAAACATCAAAAGAATCTACAGCAAAGCAAGACATTTACTTGTTTACAAATACTAGAACATTTACATTTAGTAGCAAGGGGAAAATTTGTCCTATGCTATGATGGTGCCATCTCTAACATTTATCTTTAGAGTTAAGTGTTAGCTAGTCCTAACTATTATTAATTAATAAACGAGATGCGTTTATTACTAAGAAAATCAAGCTATGTGCACAATGTTGCTGAATAAAATAAAAAAATGCTAATACAACACAAATGCATACAATAATTCAGCACTCCTATGGTTGTGCAATTGGCACTACCTACGTACTCGATTTGTTACTGTTTGTAACAAACGGTCATAGTGTCAACGTGTTAAGAAAATAGAAAATATAGGAAAGCCTGCAAATGCGATAGTAATTAAGCAATTACATCGACTCATATTGCTACTAACCTGATGTGTGTGCTTCAGTTATCACATCACCAATTAGTGATCGACTAATCATGTGAAAATGTATCAAAATGTATCTACAATAGCTTAACAGTATCTAAGTGTTAACGTTTGGTCCAGAAAAATAGTTTATTCTTAATGTTTATAAATTTTATTTAGGTTCAAGGGGAGATTTTAAGATTTGTTAGTTTTCAAAACCCTATTTTTGATTATTAAAGTTTCACACAATTATTTATTCCTGACAGTATTGTTGTTCAGTTTATGGACCTTTAAAAGCGTTCAGTGTATTCAGGGAACGTTTGTATCCAACTTAAGCAAATAACTCAATAGTTCAATAGCTTACGAGACACCCTGTGTCTTCACCAATATTTCATCACACTTATTAGACATCCTATGTCTTCACGAATTACTTTACTCTTATTTCGGATCCATTGATCCAGGCGCCTTCGGTTTTGGTACGACTTTAGTTAGTTCATTACCACCGATATAATCACAATAACAATGTCGGAGGGATTTATCCACCGTCACGACTCATATAATACTCTTAATTTACAGAAGTGTGGAATCCTAATTGATACACGTTTGAATTGCTGGTAATAAAGATTATGTGTACAAAACACATCCTGACAACGCTTTAAATAAACATAAAGGTTTCTGATACAAGCGAACTGTGTGTGTGCATTTATAAAATTGCCTCTTCCCTGAATAAATCGAACCTGCGTTCATTTGGTTACAAAATACAATTGCATTCATTGCCTGTGTGGCTTCTATTAAAGAAATAAACCTGGTTTCAAGTATTGTTCTGGCCAATAAATGTGAATAACGGAACTCTGCATTCCACTTGTAATAATGTCAAGAATCTCACAGCCTTCTAAAACAAAATATTAATCCACTGCCTAGAATCGAGTGTGCTGTGTAGTGAACTTGGCTCGTAACCTTGGCCTTGATTTAACATTGTCAAACTAGTTTATTTGTCATTAGCCTGACAAAATAAAAGTTGATAATACCTGTTTAAAAATGATACGAATGAGCATTGAAAATCCAGCCTTCCTGGCTTCTATAAATATTTAATAAACTATTAATTTCCACACGCGTCTTATAATTAGCTACCTGCATTGTGCACTTAATAAATGAAACCAAAATAAACTAAGTCTACTGTTTTCCACTCTTACAATACGCTATAAATATTTAATCTGACTTACAGATTCAGCGTCACTTGGCTCGAGTCCCGCCATGACATGTTGTATGCGGTCTCGTGTATGGCTTTAGGTTACCATTTCATTGTGTCTGGACAACCTCCGTCGCCAATTCCCCACGCATGATTTAGCAATCACATGCCATCGCGCGGTTGGAGTTGTATCTGAAGATCTGCTGGTTTATCATTATTGCGATGTTAGCGTTGGTAAAAATGTAGCACATAATTAAATAAAACTGTCGCGCACTGCAGCTAATATGCGGTAAAAAATATTCCATTTTCACTCCGCCACTGGCTCCAGCCTCTGTCGCTTGTGCGACACTCACTCGTGACTTGCACTGTTATTTACACAAGAAAATTTTAATAAAAAATAAATCAAAATCACTGCCCATCCGGCAAATAAAGATTGTACTTGTGGATTCAGTACAGTTACACAGTTAGTTAAATACACATTTATAGAACACTGAAACATGTGTGTATGCGTGAGAATGAGACCATGCGGTCGCAAAGTTTTCTTCGCACAAGTCCTTCATTTCACCTCGGATAATAATAAAAATATTTCACAGTTCTCGTAGTGGTGAATATCTTCAATCCTTCAATTATAACACAATGCCATGATGGCTATCCATAAGAAAGTTATTCGTAGATTTTTCCTGCCACATGGTTTCCTTTCACTTGTGCTCCAACATGCACATGTTGTCTCTTCCACAGACGAATAGGAACTGGTGTTACCAAATATGGCGTGCTCTCAGTGCATGAGCTGGCCGCGTAAATTGATAGTTTCTTTGATTTTCGAAGTATGCTGTACTTCAAATATGCAGAATTACTTGGTTATAATTATTGTAGATTTTTGGAATGTGAAAAATAAGTAAAAATATTATCATAAGCGATATTGCTTCAGCTTCTTCCCGCCGCTCGCAGGGTATGTTCAGTTACATTTCAGCATACGTTTTAGTCTCTGTTGTCTGAGCAAACATGCGTCAACGGGCGCAATACGTGTGCCAATTTTGAAATAGCTCCCATTCATACCTTCCAGGATATCCAACATGGAGCTCAAATTTCAATTGCGATTTTTCAGCAGTTGGTAGCACTGACATCATTTTCAAATATGGCCGTGAGATATTCAGGTATAGATCTTTACTCCTACCAAATTTTGTTTCGATTGCTGCAGCCGTTTAGGAGTTGATAGGGGGGGGGGGGCACACACACAGACAGACAGAAGGACAGACAGACAGACTGACAGAAGGATAGACAGGCAGACAGACATTTGCCCGATCTCATAAGTCTACTTTTTCCTCATTTTTGCAAAATGTGAAAAGTAGGCTAAAAACTGGCAAGACATGGATTGAAGCGAGGAAGGAACAGCATAGGAAACGAATGCGGGAATACTGGGCGAACGTTAAGGTCCAGGCGCAAAGACATGGAAATGGGCAGTTGAAATAGCGTGGTCCGCATATGGCCGAAACGACAGCAAGAATAATAATAATATTATTATTAATAAAAATATAATAATAGTACTTAGTACATACATGATAAAGAAAAAAACATCTGGAAACAAGGTATGGGGACATAAAGAGAGCTGCTGAATTTAAATATTTGGGTGAGTGGATTGAGCCGAATGGGCTTGATAAGGAGGCAAATAAAGGTCGAGCCAGGAAGATGGAGCTAGCCTATATATTAGTACAATATAGATACAATAAGAGGTATATATCTTACCGGAAGATACGACACTATACCACGGTTGTCTAGCCGGAACGCCTTTACAGTTCCGAATGCCTGTTATTGAATAGGAAAGGGGAAATTGAGGAATTATGGAAGAATGAGAGAAAAATCTTGCGAAAGGTACTAGGGCCTGAAAAAAGAAACGATGGTACATGGAGAAAGAGGAGAAATGAGCATCTATATAGAATAGACAGGCAGAGAAGATCACGGACACCATGCGTAAAAGGAGACCAAAGTATTATGGGCACCTCATAAGAATGGATGAGAATCGAAGAATGAAAAGAATCTTTAATTAGATCAACAAGCTAGAGTCGACAACAATGTGGGTAGAAGAAACGAGACATGGACGAAGTTGGCGTACTTCCAAAAGACATCTGGAATAGGGCTGTGTTTCGAGTTAAATTGATAACTTCAAGGGGTTCTTGGAAAGACCCATTAGAACGACCAAGAACACCTGGTAAGAGGAAAGGAGGAACCACAGCTAAAGGATGAAGACATTCTGGGTGAAGAAAAAAGGAACTAACCTGCAAATCAATTGTTTCCCGTGGTCCACAGTAGGCCAAATTCAAAGAAAGAAGAAGAAAAGAATAAACTTATGATCACTTTTACTGCCCTGAGATGTTAAGCTTTTTAGCCATTTTCAGTTTATGAAAAAATAGGCTTATGAGATCACCTTTTGTCCGTGTGTGCGTATGTGTGTGTGTGTGTGTGTGTGTGTGGTGTGTATGTGTATGTCCCTAACAACTTCCAAACGGCTCGAGCGAGTTCAATGAAACTCGGTAAGGTCATAGCACCATTTTGACCGACCCCGACCGTGCCCTTCAAATTTTATTACGTCTCAGCAATCCATCATGGCGGCTGTGCGAAATATTTCACCGGCATTCTATATCTCAAAAACTATTACCGATATCACCCTGAAATGTTGTACGGTGATAAAGGGCACTACTAGATCACCTATGCAACTTTCGAAAACCTGGTAACGATAAAACCAACATGGCGGCGAAGCAAAGTTGAGACTTTTAAATAGACCTTTCTCGCGATTTAACCATCCAATTGTAATGAAACTAGGTACAGAAAATGTTTGTACACATTGGTTGCGTTCACGGTAGCAAACAGTTGATCAACTGCTCCAAAGCTGATGCATCGGGAGCGGGAGCAGGTTTTACGTGTACCTGTGAACGGTTGGCTCCATCTGATCTGTAGCAGCGCGCGTTGTTCGAAAGTGGACAAGGGCGATGTACTATCCTCGAGCCTGCGATGTTGAAATGATCAGATAATCTTGTGAGAGTGAATGCTAATATTAGATCAGTATCTAATTTACCTTTAGTTTTGCAACTCGGAACGAGATTGGTCTGAAACTATGTACGGAAGGCTGTGAACATGTATCAAACCATACCTTGCTCCCGATAATATTAGGCCTACGTACGTAAATTTCTTGCCTTTCTGATACGGCATTTATTGTGTTATGCTAGTTCGGCTACGGTAAAAAACTTAACAGTTAACGTATGGTACGGTATATTAAGGTGGTATATCCCAAGACTTATGATAATTGAAGTAATTTTAATCCCTTCAAATTGAACAAGGTACAGTAGGTTAGGCCTATGTCTCAATAGACCGAATATTTATTCAAGAATATCAATATAGCTTTGATTTTATTAATGTAGGGTTATAACCTATGAGAAGGGTCAAGAATCTGTAAGTCTAGCAGTAAACCTCTTACCAGTCATCCACACATGATGACTTCATTGTTTGTTAGCATTGCTTCATCTATTTAATTTGTTCCTAGGTATCCTTCATGCTGATACTTCCCTGCTTCTTATATCTTTTCTTCTTCACTCTAGTTTTCTTCTCAAGGATTTGAAGCTTTTGGATTTATTCATCAGCTTAACTGTGCTATACAGATTTTAGTTACTGTATTATAAAAATTAATTGTATTTACAAAAAATCAGGTTAGATAGCAAAATTAATTTGAAACATTACAAGAATATAAATCACATTGTCCCTACCTGTCAACTAGAGGTATTTATCTGGACCATTACCCTTCCCCTATCTAATAAGGTAAGATGACCTCAAGGTTTCACATTTTTAAAATTATAACCAGCATCTAGAAATAACATTTCTGGGTCCCTCATTTAAAGCAAAGGAAATCATGGTATGAGCCTGTATTATCCTTGTTATGCCTTACTTATTTACACCCCAATATTAGTACTTAAAGAGAAAGGCACAACATGAACTGTTGATGGATTAACTTAGTCTCTTACTTGGCAGTCCATTCTCCTCCTATCAATACACAACTGGTTTCCATACCATATTCCCTATATGCTACTGTTCATCTAATGAAAATGAAAAATGTTAGGCTACAGATTTTTGGTTGAAAACAGTTGTCTAAAAGATGCTTTCACCATTTATTTTTTAATAGATCATGTCATCAAATGGTCCACTAACATAGAAATAATTAAAAATAGGACATTTTAAAATTATTGCTACCTAAGTCTGGATAGTACAGAATGAGGTAGAGGAAACTACACTGCAAAAATATAAACTGAAAAAAAAAAAGATATAACAAGTAGTTCCGTGAAGAACTATACAGCCTATTTTCATATATCCTACTTATGTTAATTGCCACTATCAACATACACAATTTCAGTTTGATTGCTGTAATAGATTCGTAGATATTGAGAACCGACTAAATA
The DNA here is from genome assembly GCA_946902985.2 of Meconema thalassinum. NCBI lineage: Eukaryota > Metazoa > Arthropoda > Insecta > Orthoptera > Tettigoniidae > Meconema > Meconema thalassinum. The sequence continues at coordinate 492,637,014 of OX336388.2, read as the reverse complement.
TTTCGGATGGTCGCCATGTTGGATTTTATATATGTAGGTCCTAGAGTTATGCACTGTTACATGCAGATTATTTTGAACGTGTAGTATTCAAACTTCAATCGCATAATTAGGACACAAGAAAAAACAAGGAGATTTTAAAATTTTTCACAGCTGCCATCTTGTGGTTATGGAAACAATTGAAATAAATTAGATGCCAGTGGATTAACATTCGTATAAGGATTTACTGTACCAAGATTCACTGCACGCGGATGGTTAAATTGCGAGAAACGTCCATGTGAATATTTATAATTCGCGTCACCGCCATGTTGGATTTGTGATCAGCAGGTTATTGAAAGTCCTATAGGTGAACTTAAGTTCATAGCCCCTATGAACATTAAAAAATGCAGTTTGATTGCTAAAATGGATTCGTAGTTAATCAGTATCGTCTAAATATTTCGGATGGTCGCCATGTTGGATTGTTAAATGTATAGGCCATAGAGTCATGTACCATTAAAGGAAAATTATTGCGTAGGTACATTATTCAAACTTTCACTTCGATCGCATGACTACATCACAATAAATAAAATCTTAATTTTAAAATTCGCACTGCCGCCATCTTGAGGTTATGTAAACAATTGAACTAAATTAGATACCAGTGGATTACAATGTATATAAATATTTCCTGTGCCAGGTTTCAGTGCGCTTGGAACATTAAATCGCGAGAAAGGTATATTTAAAATTTTCAAATTCGCTTGGCCGCCATGTTCGTTTTGTAGTTAACCGGTTTTTGAAAGTCTTATAGATGGACTTCCAGTAGTGCCCTTTATCTCCGTACAAAATTTCAGGGTTTTACCGCTAATAGTTTCAGAGATATAGAATGCCAGTGAAATATTTCGCACATCCGCCATCTTGTGATTATGTAAACAATTGCACGAAGTTAGATGTCGGTGCATTACAATGTATATAAACATATACTGTACCAAGTTTCATTGCGTTTGGTTGGTGAAATCGCGAGAAACGTCTATTTAAAAGTCGCAAATTCGCTTGGCCGCCATGTTGGTTTTGTAGTTACCAGATTTTCAAAAGTCACATAAGTGAACTTATAGTAGTTCCCTCTATAACCATAGAAAATGTCAGGGTAATATCGGTAATAGTTTCGGAGATATTGAATGCTGTGAAATATTTCGCACAGCCGCCATTTTGGATTGGTGAGTCGTAACAAAATTTGAAGGGCACGGTCGAGGTCGCCGGGAATAGTGCTATGAACTTTCCGAGTTTCATTGAAATCGCTCCAGCCGTTTAGATTTTATTAGGGGGGGGGGCACACACACGAATCACACACACACGCACACACACACGGACAAAAGGTGATCTCATAAGCCTATTTTTTCAAAATTGAAAATAGGCTAAAAATCAGGAAAGTACCAGGATGAATGACACCTAGGAACAAAGATAAATGAAGCAGTGCTAAGGAATACATCTTTTCTGTGATAATTTGAAGCCATTCTTTTTCATTTTTTCAGTGTTGCCTATACAGATTGTCTTTGCTGCTTCTCAGTCGGTCAACATGGGGTACAAAATTATTATGTAAACCCACTCCTGGAAACAGTTACATGTGTTAGTTGCCCATTGCCCATTTAAGTGTGATAACTAACTAATACATGTAATTTTTTCCAGGAGTGTGTTTATACAGTATATTTATAATTTTGTACCCGAAAAGCAGCAATGACTACATTTTATCTTGAATTTCAGTACATAATCATTACCAGCTGCTTGATGTACGATACTGGTACTTCATTGGGGCTTGGCTAGTGGGCTCGTACAATTACATACCATTACCGAAATCACTCTCTTAAAGGCATTGATACTTGGTTACTAACAATTCCCTTTGTTGCTCAATATGTGCCCGGTAGAGAGAAGGTTGGCACGAATCAGCAAACTAAATGTTAAAAGAAGTAATATCTTCCACCTAGGCTCATTACCAGATTAAATACAAATGAAACTACAGTACAGCAAAACTATAGGTGTAGTTTTGTAACAAACATAGTTCATTCAGTCACCGTACAAGAACATCAGGTCTTCTGTGGTCAGCAGCAAATACTGCTGTGTGATAGAATATGCAGATTATAAAGTGAAGCATCACTGTAATGAGGTGTTAAAATTCAGGCAAGCTGCGATAAGGTAAGAAAATATTGGACAAACTGGGTAAGTGCTGTGTTGAACAGTGCTCAATCTTCTCTGCTTGTGTAAGAAGAGAAATATATTATATTTCTTGAGTTGCAGTACATAGGCCTAGCCATTACCAGCTTCTTGGTAGCCTACTGCAGTGAACCTAGGCTAGTGAGCTTGCCAAATTGTAGCCTATACTGTACAGTACTAGTAGGCAATATTCATGAAACCTCACTCCCTTTAAGTTATCATTTTACTAACAATTTCCTTTACAGGTTACTAAGCTTGTAACTTAAAGCCTCCTTCCCAATCCTAGCCTCAGTTAAAAATACATGCACAACTACTGACACCACAGCATTTTGAAATGTATCCTGTAGCCTAGGCTACTGTTAAAATATAGATCAATATGTAGCATACACACAAGAGAGTGAGTAAAATAAATTAGCCTTATGTCACAGTTTCTAAATCCGTTCTCATAATGCATTTTACTTAATAGTCAGTTCCTATTTGAGTACAGAGTCCTAACCTGTCCCCTGAGAGAAAATTATCACTTGTTTGACAAAAGGAAGTCAAGGATGGAAATTTTGGTGTTGGATTAGTTGAAGCATGGACAAAATACAGTATGTGCATACAATAATTGTCACAAAATGTTAATACTCAGGCATGTTGAGATACCGTAAGTGAAGGAAATAAAGGACAAACTGGGTAAGTGCTACCGTATGTTGAAGAGTGCTTAATTTTCTCTCCTTGTGTAAGAAAATAAATTTATTTACAGTATATATATTATATCTTGAGTTTCAGTGCATAATCATTCCCAGCTTCTTGATGTATGGTACTGGTAGCCTACTGCAGTGAACATTGGCTATTGAGCATGCCCAATTATAGCCAATGGTACCAGTACGGTAGGTAATATTCATTACATTGAAAGGCATGTGGATGTTTAATCTAGACCTGAACAGCAACCGAGAAGCAAGATAACTGTTAAGATAAGACTGCTAATGCCATGAAAAGAAAAGTAGCCTAATGGTTACTGGTACTTGAAATGCTTACCAAGGGAAGCTGGTTTCTTTCAAACATAGAAACATATTTATAGGGTAGGGCCTATACATGACCAAATTATCTTCATTCAGTCCAAGCTGAAAGCCAGGGGGAGGCTAATCTAGACCTAAACAGCATCCAAGAAGCAAGAGAACTGTTAAGATAAGTCTGATAATACCATGAAAAGAAAAATACTGATAGGCTACTAGTATTTCCCAGTCATTACATTCTGATCAGCCAAACACTCAGTTTTCTATTGGAAGAATCGCCTAATAATGCAGGCACAGACAGACCTACGGTAATTCTTATATCCTATTGCATACTAATCCTTAACCCAACAAATACCTGTATCCTACGGTATTGAAATAATTCAGAATTTGGGGTAGGCCCAGTACAATGCAGGTATTTTTATACAGTACCGGTAGCCTATGCTTGCTCCAAATGAAAGGTATTTTTTGTACAGTAACGGTAGCCTAGAAGTTTGATTCTCTCTATACTGCCTACACAACAATATATTCGTCGAGGTACAGTATTTAGCCCAAAGCATAGGTTAAAATCGTATTTTCAGACCAAATTACCCCAGACAAGTGATGAAAAAACGCTGAAACATTGATTTAAAAACTTTAAAAATGCACATTGCCACTAAAAAGGAAACCACACACCTGAATTCATATAATTTTTAATACTTGGAACAAAAGAAAGGCTGTAACATCCGATATATCAGGTTATGTTGTTTCACAAAAAGGTTAAAATTTGTCGCAACTGCGGTCCGTAAATCGGAATGAAGATTTATCACGAATTTAACACAATGCAGGTCATTTTATAGGCTATAGAGGGACCGTGATGTTGTGCTCTTCATTATTATTTCAGTATTCATCAGTTCAGGAATTATTTTGAGCGATTTCCACAATGTTTACATTTGTTTTCAAATCTACTTCATGCTATACGCCATGTTGGTTTTGAACATGTTCCGTGGATGGAGCGAAGTTTTTCTACGCTCCATAAAATGGCGTCTGCTCCATGGAACATGTTTAGGGAGCGCTCCATCACACCGCGTTCACAGCGTACTTTCTTCAACAGTTCATCAACTGTTTGCTACCGTGAACGCAACCATTGCAATGCACTGTCATTAATTTAGTTCAATTGTTTACATAACCTCAAGATGGCGGCTGTGCGAAATATTTCACTGGCATTCTATATCTCCAAAACTATTACCGATATCAACCTGAACATTTGCACGGTGATAAAAGGGCACTACTAGACGTTCACGTTTGCAACTTTCGAAAACCAGGTAACTACAATAGCAACATGGCGGCGAAGCAAAGTTGAGACTTCTAAATAGACCTTTCTCGTGATTTAAGCATCCAATCGTTATGAAACATGGTACAGAAAATATTTATACACATTGCAATGCACTGGAATCTAATTTAGTTCAATTGTTTACATAATCTCAAGATGGCAGCTGTGCAAAATTTTTAACTGGCATTCTATATCTCCGAAAATATTACCGATATCAACCTGAAATTTTGTACGGTGATAAAGGGCTCTACTACAAGTTTATCTGTGTAACTTTCAAAAACCTGTAAAGTACAAAACTAACATGGCGGCCAAGTGAATTTGAAACTTTTTAATAGACATTTCTCGTGATTTAGCTATCTGAGCGCTACCAAATGTGGTGCAGTAAATAATTATACATATTGCAATGCACTGGCATCTAATTTAGTTCAATTGTGTACATAACCTCAAGATGGCGGCTGTGCGAAATTTTGAAATTATGATTTCATTTCTTGTGTCGTAATCTTGCGATCGAAGTGAAAGTTTGAATAATGAAGCTACGCAATAATTTTCCTTTAATGGTACATAACGCTGTGGCCTATACATGTAACAATCCAACATGGCGACCATCCGAAATATTTAGACGGTTCTCAGTATCTACGAATCTTTTAGAGCAATCAAACTGAAATGTTATATTTTCAAAGAGGCTATGGACATAAGTTCACCTATAGGACTTTCAATAAAATGGTGAGCACGAACACAATATGGCGGTGACGCGAAGTATAAATATTCAAATGAACGTTTCTCGCGATTTAACTATCCGAGTGCAGTGAAACTTTGTACGGTAAATGCTTATAGAAATGTTAATCCTCTGACATCTAATTTATTTCAATTGTAGAGCTACTGTAGCTGAGTCATATCCTACTCGCGCATCTGTTCCTGTGAACGAAGCAGGCTGACGTGTGACACAAGTAAACAGAGAATAGTTCCCATCTCGACCGCCGGCAATCAATTCGTGAAAACGTAATAGTCGTACTGCAGATTTGGCCACTTTTTCCCTAGTACATGAGAACAACACTAAAGAATTATGTACCAACATGTTTAGGTGAACGGACTGGTTCATTGGCTTGCGAAATCGTGGATATTCGTAATTAAATTACACAAACCCCTTGGCTTGCTTATCTTAACCTCACCCGTGAGTGGCTAGTCCCTCTAGCTACTAAACTTGCACCAATTGCCACCAGCAGTGACGAGAAAATTCTCTGAGGGATGTGAGTAGAATCCACTGTAAGCCGCGATGGTCGATGTCATCACCCTTCTGGTAAGAGCCGGTGCGTTGCGCTGGATAATTGGGAGTTCCCAGCCATTTGGCACTGCCCCAAGACTTGCAGCCAATCTGTTTACGGGAATTTAATTGGACGTGTTCTATCTGAAGATCCTCCTGCCGTGTGCCCAGCGGTCTGTGAAACATTATGAGCTCTACTTTGCCAGCACGAAGAATTAAAGTGTGCGCTTCCACAGAGACAAACGGTGTAAGTGGTATATGGTATTCCCTATAGGTTGACAACCACAGATTACCTACTACTACAGATGGCCAACAGCCATGCTAATTCTTGGTACCTAAGACTTCAGCGCTGTCTGGTGGTTGACTGATGTAGGGGAGAGGGGGGCATGTTGTTAACAGGGGCACGTTGTTACATGTTAGTTTTAAAATCACCCGTGTGGCTGAAGCGCGTAACGATCAGCTACTAAATCGTGGGGCGCCTGTCTGCAGATGCTGTGAAAACAATGAAACCGTTGTGTGTATTTGAAGAGTGTTATGAAGGTTTAAGTGTTTTTTGAAGTGAAAAGTAAAAATAAATATTCGACTTTGAAGTCATCTGTCTTCTTCTGTGTTGAAGGTAAGTCCTTGCATGTCTCTGAGAATGTAGTTTGGTATCTTACGAAAGAAATGCTTGTGAGAGTAGTTAGCTAGGCTACTCCCCGCCGAAGTGTTGACCTTGCATACAAAATGTCGGCCGGTGGGGCAAGTTGTTACAGTAAGGTGGGGGCTTGTTGTTACACTGTAACAACATGCCCCATGGTATCGTAATATTATTTAATTGCTAATTATTAAGGCCCGGATTGTTGTGTGTTTAAATATTTTTAATTAACTAAATATTTTCTATTTATTTACATATTTTTGCCGTTTTTTTTAATAAATACATATTCTGATGTATTTATTCTTAAGTACATATTTCCTATATTTGGTGGTATGTTGTACTCCTTAGATGATTGCTGCCCACATTTTCGACTCTTGGCAATTCCAGTAATTGGCTTATCTATTTCTAGAATGCACCCTTGTCTCTGTGGTGTCGCGAAAAAAGCGCACTGCGAGAAAAGCGCACTGCGAAGAAAGCGCACAGTCAACCCTTTTGGAGTTACAGAAGGAATCCCGCCCCTATCTTCTTAGAAATAAGGAGTGTTACACAGAAAATAAAAGTTGAATTAATTAGTTTCTGATTCCCATCACACTTTATCCAGGCTGTGGACTGGCTAAATGATTAATTACTAAATATTTTTAATCATTTAGGCGTGTTTAAAATCAGCTTGAGTATAGCTTCGTCAATGTTAACTTTTTAAATATATTTACAGTTTTAAAGTATACTTAGGCTTGCTTTAAATCAGCATGAATGTAGCTTCGTCAATATTAACTGTTTACTATTTACATTCTTTTCGGGTCTTGCTTTTCTTCTAGAAAGAAGGTCTAGCCAAGTTTTTGTAGATATGAAACTGTCTTTAAACACGCTGTGATGTCACCATTTTCTTCATACTTCTTCACAGTTCTTTCCAGTTTCTTATCCAACTCGATGTAAGTTTTCTTCCTCCTTTTCCCAGCTAAATTCAGTTCTATCCTCATGTACATACAAGAAGATTCCTCCGCTTCACTCTTGAAACAAAGTATGACATCTCTGATTTTGGGGTTGGGTCGTCCAAGAAGATTGTTGATTTTGTTGTGCCAACCTTCCACCGCGTTCGTAGTCCTGTGTCGCCTAGCATAGCAATTCCACAATTCAATAGGAATTTCGTCATTATGCAGCCACTGTTCGACGAAGTAGTCGAAGAAGCGAGTTAATTTCGGGTTTTCAAGAGCCTGTGAGTGAATTTCGACCCAGCCATCTTGGACATCTTCAGTTTTCAAGAAGGCTAATGCAGCACACATTTGAGTGGACAGTCGGATTTCTTCATTTTCTCTATATTCACATGTCAGTCCAATTTCTTGTATTTTTCTCCACAGACATTTTTTCAAATGAAAGTAGCACCCATGGATTTCAACTGATGGCAGAACTTCTCTAATTGCAGCTATTGCACTCGCCTCAAAATCAACGTGGATGTGTCTTGGATTCCATTCTGGGACTGCTTGCAGTACATGACGAAAAAAACGAACGTATGTAGTTTTCTTCTTGTTTGGAAGTAGGCCAAACACAACTGGATAAACGTTAGTTTCTGTGTCGGAGCTTCCATAATCAGCATGGATGGTGTAAATTTGACCGAACTGTTTACTACAACTTTTAAACGTTCCATCCATGAAAAAGCCTTGTAGGTTCCTCAAGCACTCTTTTCCTTTTTCTGAACAAAAAATGATCATCCGTTCCTCTGAGCCTTCGTCCACTAACATAAATTTTGATCCGTCGTTCATCTGAAGCAATTCTTCGTCTAAAATTACTTCTTCTCTAGTCTTAGGCTCCTTTTGGGTTCCACGCGCACTGTTTCTCTGTATGTACATACTTCTTTTTTGTGGTGAGTTGTTGCGGCATTTCTGTTACAAAATTGTAGCCCTTGTTGTGGAGTTCTCCCAGTTCTTCTCTGTAGATCTTTGAAATGGACGTGTCTTCTTCACGGGCTCTCTTCTTTGCAACGTTGATGCTCTTCATAACTTCCAATCTGGCTGTGTCCGGTGCTGCACATGAGTGATCAGTAACTTCTAAAACTTCGCCATTTTTACTTTTTAACATTCCACGGCACCTACTTGACCTTTCCTTCTGACATCGCCAAACTATTAACCCATCTATATTCTTCCTAAACTCCCTATATGCGTATCCGTTATAATGTGCTGCAGGCTTACCCTTGTTAGTAGTTAAGACTTCCATAATATAACTAAACCATGTATAAATACTAAAAAGAAAGAAAACGTTCAAAACACTAGGTATACTAGTAAAATAACTTTAACACAAGTAAGTTTAAAACACTAAAACAGATTATTGCTGCTTACGAAGTGACTTGAAGGACCATCAGAACAGGAATGACAAAGAAGGGGTCGGTGAGGTGGGGCGGCTGCTCGGGAGGAATGAACCTGAGCTATTGTATTGCGTGATGACTCACCTCCAACCAGCTCCAAGTATTCATTTCCTGGTAACGTAACCCCTACCCTAAACTGTCACATTGGCCCTTGTGCGCTTTCTTCGCAAATACCTGTATGTGCGCTTTATTCGCTGTGCGCTTCTCACACAGATTCGTCTCTGTATTGTATTTCAAACAGGAATTCCCAGGTCATTAAGTATAGCAGGGGGACTGGAGTCAACAGTCTCATTAAGCCTCGAATAGTCCTTACCTTGAAGGGAAATTTTACTTGAAATTACAGGGGTCTGCAAAACTTGTGAATATTGGCAGATTGCTATGAAAATTTCTGATGTAACCTTTTTTTCTGCTCTTTAGAATGAAATTCGAAAACAGCACATAATTTACATGATTTCGTATCGCGCATCTGCAGTACAGTAAGACGGACTCGGAAACTGAAGAGAGCCCCGGCCTGTTAAGCGGGAACATTTTTTGTACTGTAGACAGGATTATGGATTATTCAAGCAGCTGTACGTTTCAACTATATTTCGAGGGACTGGGGGACACAAATTTGATACAAATTTAAGAACATTTTTTGGAAATTTAATCACATATTTTTCACTTTTAAGCACGTAAATAAATACATATTTCTGAAAAGTTAAGCACATAACTATCCGGCCCTACTATAAACGTATTAACGTATTTGCTAGTTAATTATTATTACCGGTATCATTATTATTTCTCTATACCGACAGTGATAGCTATGCTTGCTAAGGTGCAGCGCTAGGCCAATCTCGCTGCTAATTTGGTAGACGTGGGTTCGAGCCCCACCCTCTGCCGACCTTGAAATGGTTTTCCGTGGTTTCCCATTTTCAACTCCAGGAAAATGCTGGGACGGCACTTTCTGACAGGTCACGGCCGATTCCTTCCATATCCTTTCCCAGTTTCATTTATCTTCATTCATTTCATATTTCATTTACTCGTCCCATGAGGTTGGCGTCAGGAAGGGCATTTGGCCGTAAAAACCAGAATTGTGAAATGTGGTAAATGTATTTCAAGGTTGACTGTTATATTATTTCGAGTTAAAAAAACAAGATTGTAGTTACAACTATGTCGCATTTTATTATTAAGTTGAGTGTAACAACTTACCCATGGCATATAACAACTAGCCCCGTTGTGGGGCATGTTGTTACAATTTACCACATTAACAAGAAAAAATATTTATACCGAAAATATTTTTACGCCAGTCTTCACATTTTTCATATATAAAGCCAAATACTGATACTTCATTATCACTGCCATAACAGGCTAATAGCTTCCAGGAGAACAGTTTAAAAAATAAAATTTGAAAATTGTAACAACATGCCCCCCTCTCCCCTACTAGCAACACGTCGACCGGTAGCGCCACCTATGAGCAGATCTCGTAAACACTAACCCTCCCGCCCCCTCCACCTTGCCCCTTCCGGTCGTTCCGCTAAATATTCTCGTCCTAAATGCTCTGCCCACTTGAATGTACCGAAAATCACAATCTCCCAATACTTATGGCACGTTTTTAAGTGTGGAGATAATAATATGATCTACAAGAAATAAATCACATTCAAAATACCAATAACAGAAAAAATTAATAAAAATAATAACAAAGTGGGAAATTGTGAATTCCAGAACTTTGAAATGAACAATCACAGCATTTAGGACATAACCTCATCACTAATATACATGTTTAAATTTCTTTCAGTTGCAATTGGACCATACTGCATTGGTGACAAAAATTAGGCTACTACAAGGCCTGCAGCATATTATTACTCAGCTTGAAAATGGCCCAAGTAGGCCTATAACCAATTAGTTATTAGAAAAAACTACAAAGGAAAAGTACTGGGAAGGGAGAAAATTCATATTTTAAAATGCTTGATGCTGTTAGCAATAACAGTAAAATTTTAAGAGAGAATGCTAAGAATCAGGTGGTGTAACCAGATCCTCATCACTCTAAAATTGTTAGTGTAATTAGAGCCAAATACATTAGGGGAAAGAAAAAGAATTGGATATCACAAAATATCTATACAGTAGTTCATTTCATATGCCCTTTAAAATATATCCAGTTAAAAATTTTGAAGGGTGAAATGCAGTAAGTAGGCTACACTAAAAATTATCATCACACACTAATACAGTACATTCCATGACGTGCTGTTAAGGGGAAGGGAGAAATAGGACTTTCAATAAAACAAAAGAAAAACACTCAATACTGCTAGAATTCATCATGTTTTATTTAAAAAGTTGTCAATGAAGAGAAGATAACAGCAAGAGCCAAGATCAAACTTAGCAAAAATACAGTAATCAAATCTGGTCCTCCTAAAAGTATGTGTTGAGGCATGTTCCTTTCTTCTTTCTTGCCAAAGTATAACAGTAGGGTCCAGCACATAATAATGGACCTAGTTCCTCCTTGATGTAATGGCTGACACCGATGAACCGCAAATTCCTACAACACATACCAGTGTGTATGTTGAAACAGTAAACTTAATAAATGTGTAACTTAATGCTTGAAACGGGGAACTTGAATTTGCTGACATGTGTATGTTTGCACCTACTATAAGTTAACTACATTTTAAAAGAATCATTGTGTTTTTGATATTAATTCATTTAGGGCTTTCGATAACATATTCATTTAGCCCCATGTATTTGGAAGTGTGTATGATTTGTTGATATTTGTTGTTTTAACGGGCCTAACATCTTGGTTATCGGCCCCTAATGGTTTGGGTGATCGTGAAGATGAAAATCAAATGTAAACTATAAATGAAACTAACTACAAACTTATATAGGCTACTAGAAGAAGAAATGGAAAACAAAAGGAGAATAAGGCAAACAAAGGACAGGAGGAAAAGAAATGCCCTCAAACCCTCGAAGAATGAGGATCGAGACACTTGGAAGGAAGGAGAGCCACGAGAGGCCCCAGAGGCAATGGAAAAAAGGGGAAAAACCCACCCAGCTCAGGAATCCCTCGGGGTCACCATCTCCCGAACTCACCAGCCGTGAGCCCCTGAGGGTGTAGCAATATCCAGGGTGCACCAAAGTTGGTGGGTCTACATACACCCTGCCCCTTGAGGGCCTTGAGCAGAAGGCAGGAGATAACAAGAAAAGAAAAAGAAGGCTGACCCCTCGCAGGAGGAGGGCATCAGAAAAGATGAGACAAGGGCCAATTAAGGCGGGAAAGGAATAGACTCCCTAGGCCTCGGATACCCTAATACCGTCGGGGTCGGAAGAGAACAAGAGTTGACCAAGTGAGGTCGACAGGCAAGAAGACAGAGAGGCCGGCACAAGTAAGTGGAAGCAATGCGGGACTCAGCTGGGGCCCCGTGGTCGCCAACCCACGTCCCACTAGATGTGAGCCCCTGGGGGGAGTGTATGATTTGTATGATAATCTGTGTTATTGTGGTATCTGTTGTAGTGTGTATACTTCCTGTAATTCAGGTGAGGACTGGAAAGGAGGCAGCCGTAGGCTTAAGTTGGGAACCATCCCAGCGTTAGCCTGGAGAGGAAGTGGGGAAACCTTGGAAAACCACTTCTTGGATGGCCGAGGTGAGAATCGAACCTACCTCTTCTCAGTTCTGCCTCACAAAGATGAGTGTGCACCGTTCCAACAGTCAGACCAGAATTAAATTGCTTAATCAAGCTTGGAAACTAGCCCAGGAACTCAGGAGTGGCAGCAACCACACCACAAGGTGGTCTTATTACAGAATCAATTGATGAAAAAATCCCTACATGTAAGCTTAGACATTGGCTTCCTACGTGTTGAAAAATATTGTTTTATTGGATTTTCACGTTGGACTTAGTTCCACAGGACATGACGTCCAAAACGGGGGAGGAGCTAACGGTCAGCTGTTTGCAATATGGCGGCGAGATAGTGACGAGACGTAAGCAAGACAGTGATAGGATGTGCGTTTGTTATGGATTCTAATTTATGATGGCAAAATACTACATATTTTCTTTTATTGATAGAAATATTTTTATAATCAATTTAAATGCAGTGCTTAATTACTACCAGTTAAAAATATTACCCACCTGTAGATAGTTAATTTACTGTCTGCCGTTACATTTATGAAGCCTGTACTTGGGAGCCTAGCGGTGTCGATGTTTTTATTAATTTCACAATATATATCTCCAGGGGCGGATCTAGGGGAGGGCGACCGCCCAGGGCTCCACGGTCTGGGGGCCCCGCGCCAAGGATTTTTAAAATTTAATTAATTAATAAATTATACGTTTCAATCTTTTCAAACTAAGTTATAATTCATAGTCTTCTTTTCAGTGCAGCTATGCCCTCCCGTGACCGTTTAGCAAGTTTAGATTTCAGTGAAATAATATAAGACTTCAGCCGGGAAAAGAAGTCGCAAAGTGATATTTTAATATTTCATAGTTTACATAATCTTCATCAAGGGGACATAAAGGTTTCTTTCATTTTCTTAAAATAATGTACTGTAGTGTATTCAAAGTATGGTAACTATTCTTTATTTTATTATTATTGCAAAACTATTTTCCATTTGATTTGATTTTTTTATTATTACCTATTGTTGTGGGCCCCACCTTATCATATCGCCCAGGGCCCCGCAAGGCCTGGATCCGGCACTGTATATATCTCACATAACACAAAGGACGACTCCCTGATAATAAATTGAATCCAGCAACCCTGAATTTGCATGAATGTTTTGGGTTCAAAGAAGCGTTACTTGGGATGCTCAAATCATACTTCAATATTGCTAATATTGACCTACATACTTGCTGTTCAAAGGCAAGAATATAAATTTATTAATCTCTTGCCACAGACAAGTTAAAATGGAGGCATCCTCTTTATCAATATATTTAATTAAATATTTAAAATACAGATATTTAACAAAGCTGGAGTCTCCATTTGAACTTGTCATAAGCAAGCGGAACAGATCTAAAACTACACTTTAAGCTAAATCAAATTCACTCCCCAGCTCGACATAAACCATAATACCAATTAAAACCTATACAAAACATACTCTCCTTACTGTTGTACAACTTTCAAACCAACTATTCGCACTCAAAACTGAAAAACCTTGAAATGGAAACTAATTAAAGTTAGAATAGCCTAGGCCGATCAGGTCTCCTGCTACATTACCGCTTATGTATACTTAAAATCACTACAACTTCTAAATTACGGCTAAGTGACCTATCTGCCTGAGTAGTATAGGTGTTACCGGCCTGCCTGGGATGATGGGTTTCCAAACCGGTACTTAAAACTAAGATTTTACACATTAATTAACTAAATTCAACAGTAAGGAGATCATAGACAAAAACACAATTTAAGCCAAATAATACTTCAATATTGCAAATATTGAGCTACATAGGCCTACTTGCTGTTTAAAGGCAAGAATATAAATTCTCTGGCAAATTAAGGCTAGGGACAGCATTTTTCTTAAGTTTTCTAACCATTCGACTATTGTCAATCGGAAGAACCCCTAAAATAAGTTTGCGAAGAACGGATTACATTCTATGTACGACACAGAAGTATTAGGCTACAAGTTTATCAGTATTTTTGATGTAGCTAAATCCTTGTGAGTACAATTAGAGACAATAACTATCAATAATCAACAGTATCGGTGCTTAAGCTGTGGAAAGAAGTCGTCTTCACAACAATTCAGACTGCACACTGTCATGTAACGTGTAACACGTTTTCCAATTGACAGCGCCGTATCCCATCTTTCTCTCTGAACTTTTTGTAGAGGAAAGTAGTGAAGAGATTTCGTACCCATTTTATACGATTTGCAACCGTATACAGAGCAGTACCTCCTCGAATTTGACAAATTCCTTTCTGTTTCCATCAGGACATCAATGTTTCACCATGAAAATAAACCTCACCAGTCACAATGTTACAGCTTCAACATTCTACCGCGTGGCTGCGCCATCCAACTTTTCTGACGTCAATAGTTACACATTGGTAAGACTATAATATGATCCTAGGCCATTAAAACTATTAGACCTTGGGGGTGTATGTTAAGTTTTAATAACCTGTAATTACAGTCCTACATCAGTATTGCCATTACTACCAATTCGACCAACTGAACACCGAGCCCAAACACTGCATTCCTACCATAACATAAACGTACAGCTTATTTTCCTGTGTATCTACAAAAATAAATACAAAGTGCCCATAGCATGAATATGCAAGGAAACACATCTACACATTTGTTTGTTCTTGGCTTATTAGAGGAGGACAGGTGCATTTGAATGGTATTTGGGTCGCAGAACATTAGACGAGTCGACTACTTTAGCACCATGACTTAGCATAAGTATATTCACGTTGGACTTCGTTTCACAGGACAAGAACACATTAATCTATATAGTTACACATTGGTAAGACTATATGATATAGGCCATTAGACCTATTAGACCATGGGGTGTGTGTGTTAAGTTCTAATAGCCTGTAATTACAGTCCTACAAGGCATTACCACCTATTCTAACTGAACTGATCTGTTTTGAATACTGTAATAATTTGAAATTCAAGGAAGGGGAAAAATTAAAGCTTAGACACGTTGTCATGAATCATGAGATTTATATTCTATTGCAATGTGAAATTAATTAATTGATTATTCACACTCCTCAAGATCTTCAGTACACACATGCAATAGGCTCATTTAAATATTTCTGCGAGTTGTAATCAAGTTGTTGCAATGGTTTATGGAACCCAACCTTATTCATATTGTACTCTACCGTAGGTCTACATTATAGGCCTATTAAAAAAATCCATTACGAGAACCCACAGTACCTAGTTCCACTACCCACTGCCAAAACATTACGGTAACACAGACTTCTTAGCTGGTCATAGACTGGATCATTTCTTAGGAGAGTAATTGCCATATATTCCTCTGCTATTTCGAGAACAGCGATTTACGATTTGTTTTTTCCCTTCTTCCGGTGATAGGCACAGTTCACAGAATTTGGTAGGTCTACCTATGGGATAAATAATAGTGAAAGTTAATTGATATGTCAAGTAGAATGTCACCTGCGTCTAATATCAATTCAAAACTAGGCCTATATTTTTCACAGCCACTACAGAAACACAAAACTTAAATTCTTAAAATAAGCGTACTTACTCGCCGTAGCAGAAGAAGAACTGTTCACTTCTCATTACCACGAAGACAATTTGATATAAGAAAGATGAGATAGAACACAACATTAGCTTATTTAGCTTATTTGTATACGGCCAATATTATTACATACAACTCATAAACAGAGCCGCCATGGCATGGTCAGTGCCGCCAACCCAGTAGAAATAATGTTTATTTAATGATAAGTGCCGTAATTATCGTCTGTGAGCAAGATAATTGCAAGGAAATGTCAATTAGGAATTATGCGTATATTTATTGACTAAATATAGTGATATGTTTGCAATTTAATTACAACGTTGTATCATGCATATGTTGGCAACACGATATACACGATATACAGCGCTCCATACGACTGGCACGTGCTACTACACCGATGGTGCCAAATGATCCCTATCTGGTTGACACCCCCTGTTGACAACCAGAACCTCAATGGCTGTCTAGAAGTGAGAGGGGTGAGGGGAGAAAGTAAGGAAAGCGGAATCGTTGTTGTTTCATTTGGAGGTTGAGATATCAAGGTTCTTCATCCTCGTGTACTTGAGTGTGTGCAGAAGTGTTTGATGACCAGTATCCTTGTGGTGCCTGTAGTAGCGTATTTGAAGTTGAGGCCCCAGTCTCAAACGGGGGACTCATAGATGGGACTGGTGCTCCTTCCGGTGCTCATGTTCCCCTTTCTTTCTTTCTTTTTCTTCTTCTCCTTCTTTCGTTTCATCCCTTGTGGGTTACGTTGAATCAATCATTTCACTGTGTGTTGTTTTTCCTTAGTGCCCAGTATCTCTTAATTCTTTCAGACCTTCTTTCCCTTTCTTCTTCCGAGATGTTGGGTTCGGATTTTAGTTAAGATTTGTCTTGGAACCTTATGTTTTTGTCTTTAATAATTATTTTAGCTTTTCGTTTAAGTAGTGAATTTTCTGAATGTTTAATTCTACTTGGTCTTTTTCAGTTTCTTTAAACCATGTGGGTTTCGTTTTGCGGTTACGGAAGATTTGTTTGGTTAATCTAATAGAGTCCATTCATAGAAGATAACCGTAAAAATCTATCCTTCGTTTTCACATAGTATCTGTGAGTTTTTCAATTTTGTTGTCGAGAGTTTTCTTGATGTAGCCTATATTATCTTATTAGGTTGAAATTTTGGTCCTATTATTTTTCTTAGAATTTTCCTTTCCTTTAATTCGAGTTTCTCCATCTGGCCTTTGAAATTCATGATTAGGGTTTCTGCTGCGCACAGTGCTTCTCGTTTAATCACTGTCTTAAAATATTTAATTTTGGACTCCCATGAAAGGGATTTCTTGTTGTATGTTCTTCCCTTTATTGAAGAGGATTTTTGAAGAAAAAAAAGTGAATTAAGTTTAAGGTATTTGATAACTCATGTGCACCTTGTAGGCTGATATGTTGGGATTTTTTTTTTTTTGAAAATAAATAGTTAGTATTTGTTGGAATTGATTATTAAAATGGATTGGGGACCAGTTTCGACTTTGTATGACAGCAGCGCTCAAGCTGCCCCTTAATTCGGCAAATATATCGACCCCGGGGCCATTGTATGCTGGTATTTGACCCAGTTGATGACCAACTACGCCCCTGAGGGGTGTAATACTCGTAGTTGGCAACATTTAGCAGCAGCATCGGTATCAATTGAAATTGTGTGATAGTGTTTAGTTAGTGTTAGAGTTAGATTGGCTATTGAGTTGGTTTGAGGATTGGGAAGAGGGTGGCCGTGGCCTGAAGTTAGGAAACAACCCGGCATTCGCTTGAAGTAGAAGGGGGAAAACATGGAAAACCACTTCTAGGTCGGCAGAGGTAGGAATTGAATACAACTCTTCTCACTTTTGCCTCACGAGGCTGCGTGTACAAATACAAATATCGAAATAGTTCTTAATTTAAGGACACGGCTGCCTCGTTCACAATCTAGTCTCGATTGCAAATGCACATACTGCCACAGACGCCGTAGTAACACAAGTATCAGACATGATGATGATAATTGTTATTTTAAGGGTCCTGTTGATGTTTGAGTCTTCAGTTTTTTTGACTGGTTTGATGCAGCTCTCCGTGCCTCCCTGTCCTGAGCTAATCGTTTCATCTCTACATAGCTACCACACTCTTCATCCGAGGCAATCTGTTTAATATATTCTAACCTTGGTCTACCCCTACAGTTCTTGCCCTCGACCCATCCTTCCATAACTAAGCTTGCTATTCCTGGGTGTCTTGGTATGTGTCCTACCAACCTACCTCTTCTCTTCATTAGCAGTCGCCAGAAACATCTCTCCTCTCCCACTCGTCTTAATACCTCTTCATTTGTTACCCTATCTACCCATCTGATGTTCATCATTCTCCTGTAATACCACATTTCAAACGCTTCAATTATCCTCTTTTCTGCTGCACCAATAGTCCAAGTTTCACTCCCATATAGTGCCACGCTCCAGATAAAGGCTTTCAAGAATGACGTCCTAATACCTAAATTTATATTCGATGTCAACAGATTTCTTTCCTGTAGAAATGCTTTCCTTTCTTTGGCCAACCGAATTTTTATATCCGCTCCAAAGGTAATGGCAAAATGGATCCAGCTCAGGAATCCCTCAAGGTCGGCAACTTCCAAGCTCACCATTCCATAGGGGGCGGGGTGATACAGTGGTCAAGCTGTTGACCTCTCACCAAGGTGGACCGGGGTTCGATTCCCGGTCAATGCATGTGTGATTTTCGAAGTGAAATGCCATGCCCTGTGGTTCGTATTCCACTTAAAAAGGAGGTCCCGTGGCTCATGGTCGCATGATTAACGGTCACGTAAAACTAAATGCTTTCTAGATATCATATTTCCGTGAGCCCCTGAGGATGCAGCGCTATCCAAAGTGCATCATTTACGGCAGTGCTACATAGAACCTGCCACCTTTAGGGCCTTGTACAGAGGGCCGAAGATACGATAACAACAAACGAAAAGGTTTGACCACTCGAAGAATGAGGTTACTTAGGTCTATTAAGGCGGGAATATTAATGACCTTTTTCTCCTCCCGTACCCCTTTATAGTCTACATGGTTAGCTGCCGCCCCGGAGGTCCTGGGTTCGATTCCCGGCTCTGCCACGAAATTTGAAAAGTGGTACGAGGACTGGAACGGGGTCTACTCAGCCTCGGGTGGCCCAAATGAGTAGAGGGGGTTCGAATCCCCCTCAGCCATCCTCGAAGTGGTTTTCCGTGGTTTCCCACTTCGTCTTCGGGCAAATGCCGGGATGGTACCTACTGTAAGGCCACGGCCGCCTCCTTCCCTCTTCCTAGCCTATCCATCCCTATCTTCAATCCCTTCCCCTCCCTCATGAGGCCCCTGTTCGCTTTGCAGGTGAGGCCGCCTGGGCGAAGTGCTGATCACACCTCCCCAGTTGTATCCATCCCGACCAAATGTTCCCAGCTCCAGGACACTGCCCATAGAGGCGGTAGTGGTGAGTTCCCTCGCTGAGTCCGTGGGAACCACCAACCTAGAGGATAAATTGACTAAATAAAAATAATAAAAACTTTTATTTACTTGTGCAAATGAAGATGTGTAAACATTTAGCGGAGGAAAACAACCTTTACAGTACCAGTATATAAGCGTTTTTAATTTTGATTTTATTAATAACCAGTTAATTCTAGCGATTAGTTTGGCAAAAATACACAAATCAAGACAATAACAGTGGAGCGGTGAAAGTGACTGGGGTAGAGAGCATTGAACTTTGACGTGCGTGAATAAGACGGCACTGCGGTTCGCGCCGGTACATTACGACTGGCACGTATGATGGGAATATGGCGCCCGCCATTACCGTTTATTTTTGGCGTACTCCTAACCGGTTCGTACGCGTACCCCAGGTTGGGTACCACTGCCCTATAAGATTGGATACCTTAATATCGTCGGGGTCAGAAGAGAATAAGAGTTGATCAAGGAAGGCGATAGGAAAGATGCCAGAGAAGAGCCCACCTCAAGTAAGTGGAAGCAATGCCGGAATCAGCTGGGATTCCAACTCACGTCCCACTAGTAGTGAGCTCCTGGAGGAGGTTATCAGATAAAGTCTACACTCACCCAAGTATACGAATACGAACAATTACCACGATGTCCGTCGCCACCGTAGCGTAGCGGTCAGCATGGTTAGCTGCCGCCCCGGAGGTCCTGGGTTCGATTCCCGGCTCTGCCACGAAATTTGAAAAGTGGTACGAGGACTGGAACGGGGTCTACTCAGCCTCGGGTGGCCCAAATGAGTAGAGGGGGGGTTTGATTCCCCCTCAGCCATCCTCGAAGTGGTTTTCCGTGGTTTCCCACTTCGTCTTCGGGCAAATGCCGGGATGGTACCTTCTTCAAGGCCACGGCCGCCTCCTTCCCTCTTCCTTGTCTATCCATCCTCACCATCCCTTACCTTCCCTCATGAGGCCCCTGTTCGCTTTGCAGGTGAGGCCGCCTGGGCGAGGTGCCAATCCCACCTCACCAGTTGTATCCCTTCCGATTCGATGTTCCCAGCTCTAGGACACTGCCCGTAGAGGCGGTAGTGGTGAGTTCCCTCGCTGAGTCCGTGGGTTCCACCAACCTGGAGGTAAAAAAACACTAAAAAAACCACGATGTCCAAGCCCCGGAAATGAAACAAAATCAACGACAACAAAAACAAGAATTCTATTAAAATGTCGAAAGAAAGCTTCTAGTTTTACGTAGCTCTTAACGCCACTATCAGAAGACACGGAATGTCCTTTTCGCGTGGATTCAGAATCACTGGACGTAAAATTTCACCTCGAATATCTGACGTACTCTACATCAACAAGGAATCGAATGTTCTTTCATGCATTTACTTTATTTACAAATGGGAGTAATTCCCCGATGGCAACTTGTACACTCACAGAAAATTACCATCAACAATACCAAACACTCTTAATGTACACAAGTAGTGATTTGGGAACTGTAGTAATTACATCGTAGTAGTATTCACACAAAAATTTGAGTCTTTTCTTAAACACATCATTATGTTTGGGGAAAGGCTCTAAGACTGTGGCTGGAAATGAATTCCAATTGTCATAATAATAATAATGTTATTATTTTGTTTTACGTCCCTTTTAACTACTGCGGCTTTTAGAGACACCGGGGTGCCAGAATTTTGCCCCGAAAGGGGATCTTTAACGTGCCAGTAAATCTACAGACACGGCTCCCTCGCATTTGCGCACCCTCAAACACCTGCTGACCACCAGGATTTGATCCTGCAACCTTGGGTACAGCAAGCGAGAACGTCACTGCTGATCCACGCTGCCAGCCAGTTCCAATTATTAATACCATGGTTAATGAATGAATATTTCCCATAATTTGTACGCTGCGGTCGGCCCATAACTTTATGCGGATGATCTGTTCTGCTCAGGTAGGTGGGATTTCCCTGACGTTTGCTTAGTTCTCTCCATGCTGGCCGATTATTCTAAGTGTTAAACATAGTGGTGTCTAGTCTGGATTCCGTTCTTCTATCTTCCAGAGATTCCCACCCTAGTATTTCAATCATTCGAGTTACACTACTTAGAATCTTAGACCACAAACCTAGAAGCCTTCTTTTGTACCATCTCCAGCTCATTGATGACCGACAGCAGTGGCTACGCTGGCTAAAGCGCAGCGTTAGGTCTTGGAGCCAAGCTCTCTGCTGACTCGTGGGTTCGAGCCCCACCGTCGGCCGTCCTTGAAATGATTTTGCGTGGTTTCCCATTTTAAACACCAGGTAAATGCTGGGTCGGTACTTTCTGACAGGCCACGGCCACTTCCTTCCACATCCTTGCCCAGTTTTATTCCTCTTCATCCATTCCATCTCTCATCCCCGTCGGGCGTCGACTAGAAAGACCTGCACTCGGCCTCTCAGGAGGCCCCACGACAAACAAGTAGTTCCGTGAAGAACTATACTGCCTATTTTCATATATCCTACTTATGTTAACTGCCACAATCAACATACAAAATTTCAGTTTAATTGCTGTAACAGATTCGTAGATATTGAGAACCGTCTAAATATTTCAGATGTTCGCCAGGTTGGATTTTTATTTTTGTACTATTACATTAAGATTATTGTGTACGTGTGGTATTCAAACTTCAATCCCATGATTAGACAACAAGAAGTAAAAACGAGATTTTAAAATTACGCACAGCAGCCATCTTGTGATAATGCAAACCATTGAAATAAATTAGATGCCAGTGGATCAACATTTGTATAAGCATTTAACGTGCAACGTTTCACGGCACTCGGATAGTTAATTCGCGAGAAACGTCCATTTAAATATTTATACTTCGCGTCGCCGCCATGTTGGATTTGTGCTCACCAGGTTCCTGAAAGTCCTATAGGTGAACATATGTTCATAGTCTCTATGAACATAAAAAAATCAGTTTGGTTGCTGTAATAGATTCATAGATATTGAGAACCGGCTAAATATTTCGGGAGCTCACCATTTAGGAGTGTTATGTGTATAGGCCATAGAGTTAGGTACCATTCAAGGACAATTATTGCCTAGGTTCATTATTCAAACTTTCACTTCGATCGCATGATTACGACACAAGAAATTAGAACTTAATTTTAAAATTTCGCACAGCCGCCATCTTGAGGTTATGTAAGCAATTGAATTAAATTAGATGGCAGTGCATTACAATCTGCAAAATCAATTACTGTACCACATTTCACTGCGCTCAGAGAGTTAAATCACGAGAAAAGTCTATTAAAATATTTTAAATTCGCTTGGTCGCCATGTTCGTTTCGTACTTTACAGGTTTATGAAATATACGTAGGTATACCTGTATCAGTACCCTTTATCACCGTACAAAATTGCAGGCTGATATCTGTAATAGTTTCGGAGATATAGAATGTCAGTGAAATATTTCGCACCGCCGCCATTTTGAGGTTATGTAAACAATTGAACTAAATTAGACTCCAGTGCATTACAATGTGTATAAACATTTGCTGTACCAAGTTTCTTTACATTTAGATAGTTAAATCGCGAGAAAAGTCTATTTAAATGTCTCAACTTCGCTTGGCCGCCATGTTGGTTTTGTAGTCACCAGGTTTTTGAAAGTCTCATAGGTGAACTTCTAGTAGTGCCCTTTATCACCGTACACAATTTCAGGGCAATATCGGTAATAGTTTAGGAGATATTGAATGCTAGTGAAATATTTCGCACAGCCGCCATGTTGGATTGGAGAGACGTAACAAAATTTGAAGGGCACGGTCGAGGTCGCCGGGAATAGTGCTATGAACATTCCGAGTTTCATTGAAATCGCTCCAGCCGTTTCGATTTTATTAGGGGGACACACACACACGAATCACACACACACACACGCACACACACACGGACAAAAGGTGATCTCATAAGCCTATTGTTTCAAAATTGAAAATAGGCTAAAAATGAAATAAAAAAAGCTTGATATGGGTCCCAATCTGCTCAACCGTATTTCAAGATTGGCCTCACTAGAGTCAAATTTCCTAATTCTCTTGCGGTGGAACCACTGCTTTTAATATCCGCGTTACAAAATGAAGTGATTTGTACGCCTTGCAGACGACACAACCCACATGAGTACTCCATTTCATATCATTCCTTACATGGATGCCCAAGCATTTGCACGAGTCTTCTTCTACAAGTATTTCCAAGTCGATATTATATTGAAGATCATGCTTCGCCCTCTCCCAATTCTCATGAGACTACATTTATTCGTATTTATCTTCATTTTGTTGTCAACCGCCCATTTATAGGCCAGGGTGAGGTCAGTTTGTAACCGAATGTTGTCTTGTGAGCTATGAATTTCTCGGCGTATTAGACAGTCATCCGAAAACAATCGGCATTCACTTCTAATCCCATTCGGTAAGTAGTTAATAAGTGCCAGATATAACAGGGGCCCAATCACACTACCATGAGGGACACTTTAATGGGGTCCGTTTGGGTGAGAGGCAAGCAGCTTGACCACTGCACCAACACGCCCCAGTAACATTAAGGGCAGTAGTGGGTAGCCATTCTCTTAATGCTTTGCAAAAATTGAATGTAGACTTATGAGATCAACACTGGGCTAGCTTGCCACGGTGAGTGAGTGGATATCTTGTCGGTCTACTAACCCCAAGATTGCAGGTTCGCCCCTGGCCGTGGTAAGTAATTTTTGAGAGGCGGCAAAAATACGATACGCATGTCATACGATGTTGGCATATCAAAGAACCCATTTGAATTCAGTAGGCCAGGTTTATAATGGCAAAATTAATCTCGGGAGTTTCCGCCAACACAAAGTTCCTCATTTCTCTACTAAAAAGCGCTATAGTGTTCAAGGAGCTTAGATATCTAACATCTAACCTCCTTGACTTTCATAGTCAAGGAACAACGAAATTCGACATGCAAGCTACCCTCTGGGTGTCAATAACAAAGCTTGCACCCAGCACCGAGGCCATTCGATATTATTATTATTTTATTATAACACAGGGCCAAAAATTGTGTGTCTCTCTATGTGTCAGTGTGTGTGTATGTGAGCGTACTCTGCATGTCTGTTCCCACCCCCTATCAATTCAAACACGGTGAAACCGAATTGAACGAAATTTGGTAGAGAGGTAGCACTAGCAGAGGGCACTTCAGTGGCATGTTTTATATCGCCGCCATCTTGACGGAAACGTAATGGCAGTCACACAAATGTTCAAAGCTTGAATCAAATTACGACTAACCTAATCA
Organism: Meconema thalassinum; assembly: GCA_946902985.2. Lineage (NCBI taxonomy): Eukaryota > Metazoa > Arthropoda > Insecta > Orthoptera > Tettigoniidae > Meconema > Meconema thalassinum. The sequence goes on along the minus strand of OX336388.2, from coordinate 492,612,458 downwards.
TCCAATCTCTACCAAATTTTGCAAAAATATACCTTAATGTGAGAAGGTGCTTTTGTCCAAACTAGAAGGCCATCAGCCAAATATTTTCAAGATGGCGGATGTATGAATTCTGCAAGTATTATAGCCAAACCGTAACTTACGATTCAACAAGGCCTGGCCTTACCAAATACGATCATCGTTCTTATATAAGCATTTACCGGATCATGTCTCACTGCGCTCGGATGGTTAAATCGCGAGAAACGTCCATTTAAATACTTAAATTTCCGATCGTGATCCCTAGTCAATAAGTTACTCTACACTCTTGCTCTTAGGGGCCGATAACCTAGATGTTACGCCCCTTAAACATAAAGTATTATTATCATTATCATCATCTCTTGCTCCTCGAGGCCCGCTACAATTCGACATGTAGAATGTATGGCTGTCTTCTGCATAAGCTTAAGGTAGCACTGGCTTAGGTTTCGGTGAAAAAATTCAATTTTCTCTTTTATGTTTTTGTTTTGGGTTCTCAGCATATTGAAAATAAGATGTTCAGTAAAGAACATATAGCCTACTTTCTACTACATGCATGGGTATAGTTAAACTCTTAGTCCTTTTCAAGGAGGATAATTGAATGTTGGTTGCAGTAGCTTGTAGAATACAACGTGTTATACGGATATTATACGTTGATCGATTGAATCCTCACCCGAATTATATATATATATATATATACACACTAATACAGCCATCACAATAACACAGGTTATCAGACAAAATTCAACACACACCCAAGTACACGGGGCTAAATGACCATGATGTCCATGCATCTCAAAAGAAACAACAACAAAAGTTTCCTATCCAAATCCTTCCTCGTATAAATGTACGCACACTAGTAAGCCTAGAGTCATCACAGTGACTCAGGTTATCAGACAACTTCTTCACATACCCAAGTGCACGGGGCTACCATATCATGATGCCGCGAAACTCTCAAAGAAACAACAACAACAACAACAACAACAACAACAATAGACTCTACCGCGGATCAAGGACAACGAATTTAAATAGCTGTAGTCGAGTGTTGAAGTATGTGGTGTTATAAGTATAGGCCTATATATATACAAGCTGTACCCGGCATGCGTTGCATTGCCAATCAATGAAAGTGATGGCGTTGTAATTTTGTTTCTTGAAGTGCTATTGGATACATAATATTTTTTTTCAAATTCCGTTAACTGCCTCTAAATTATCGTGAAATGGATTTACTAATCTAGAAACATTCGTGGGAGCGTGCACAACAACTCACCAAAGTTCCAATCCAATCGGATGAATGGCATATGGCGCATACGGGATTTTGTTTAAATGATTTGTGCGCCGTCACTCATTTGTTGAATCTACTCGTGCACTACCAACTGTGAAATGGATTTACTAAGTTAGAAAGCTTCACGTAAGTGTACACAACAACTCATCAACGTTTCATCGCAATTGGATGGATGGCATATAAACTTATACGGGATTTTGTTAAAACGCTTCGCGCGTCGTCGCTCATTTGTTGAATCTACTCGTGCGTTACCTATTGTAAAATGGACTTACTAAGCCCGAAGCCTTCCCTGGAGTGTACACAACATCTCACCCAAGTTACCTCGCTATCGGATGAATGGTATATGAACGCATACCGGACTTTGTTGAAACGCTTCGCGCGTCGTCGCTCATTTGTTGAATCCATTCGTGCGCTACCTGTTGTAAAATGGATTTACTAAGCCAAAAGCCTTCCCTGGAGTGTACACAACTTCTCTCGTAATTTCATCGCTATCGGACGAATGGTATATTAACGCATTCGGAACTTTCTTGAAACCTTTAGCGCGTCGTTGCCCATTTGTTGAATCTACTCGTGCTCTACCTACTGTAAAATGGATTTACTAATTCGGACGCCTTCCCTGGAGTGTACACAACATCTCACCCAAGTTTCATCGCTATTGGACGAATGGTATTTGAACACATACGGGACTTTGTTGAAACGCTTCGCACGTCGTCGCTCATTTGTTTAATGTACTCGTGCGCTACCTATTGTAAATTGGATTTACTCCCCTGGAGTGCTCTCAACATCTCACCCAAGTTTCATCGCAATCGGATGAACGGTGGGCCTATATGAACGCATACGGGACTTGGTTGAAATGCTCTAACGTGCAGAGACAAACAGAAGTATTCGACATCACTGCCATCTATGGTACAAAACATAACTTTTCACCACGGGCGAAATGTAAGGAATGGCGGTAGTTGCACAGATGGCAACCAGGTGGGTCTAACGAGCAGAGACAAACAGTCTAAAGACTTCAGCTTTCAGTTACGCTGGCGGTTTTCATGACGACTGTTTTTGACTGTATGTTGTAGTTCTAAAATTTTGTATAAATTGTGGTTCTAAAATTGTATTCATTCCACCTATTGAGTCAAATTGTGAATCTTAACCATACAGGGACCCACCCAAATAAAAAAAAAATCACTATCGGTCCAGCCATTTAACTGTCCCACACTTGTTATTATTATTAATCGTTGTGCCCAACTACGCAGCACGCTTGAACTTATTTTGCACAATGTTTCTTCTTCTTTTCTCCCAATACCTCTCCGTTCATTCACTGTGTTCCTTTCTACGTGCTCCTGTCCAGCCTGTATTCCTCCGTTTAGGTTTCTCTGCAAATTTATGTTTGTTTACCAGGCTTCTACATTTTACTCTATCTGGAATAGAGGTGGGACTATCGACTACTTTTAACCATCGACTGACTAGTCATTCATTGGTAGAAACTATCGACTACATAGTCGACTACTTTCAGTCGAATGGTTACCTGAATTCGCATTGCTCCTAAGCGTGTTGTTTCATGCACTGCTTTCATGTATTCGACTGAAAGTAGTCGCTTCTAGGCAGCGTACAAAGCACTGCAAGCCGTTACCGGCTGAGTTGAGTCGTACCAACAGATGAAAATCAAACTTCTCCTTAACCCACCTATTTTTGCAGACGTTAGTTTGGACTACTCGACGCTCGGCAACATGCAATTGGTCAAAATTATTTATTTATTTATTTATTTTTACTGTGCTTCGAAATGGTGGTTTACGTCGTGTAGAGTGCAGCCATTAGTTGCAATGTTACACATTTCATTTAATGCAAAATGTGTGAGTAAATGTTCCCCGATACCCGTATTGATACAGGGCACATTACCTGTATGCAGCTTGCCACGGTGGGTGAGTGGTTATAGTGTCGGACTACCAACCCCAAGATGGCAGGTTCGCTCCTGGCCATGGTAAGTGATTTTTATGAAGGCGACAAAAATCACGACACTCATGTCATACGTTGTTGGCATGTTAAAGAACCCATTTGAATTCAGTAGGCCGTGTTCAATGGAAAAATTAATCTCGGGATTATCAGCCAACACAAAGTTCCTCCATTCTCTACTTGAAAGCGCTATAGTGTCAAGGAGTTTAGATATCTAACCTCCTTGACTTTCATAGAGCTTCAAGGAACAACAAAAATTCGACATGCAAGCTATCCTCTGGGTGTCAATTAACAAAGCTTGCACCAGGCACCCGAGGCCATACGATATTATTATTATTTACCTGTATGTACTGTGGATAAGTGAAGTAATAGACCAATACTTAATTAACCTAAGAGTAAGTTAAATCACTATTACTCATTGAACTCTTGGTAATACCTACAGTTCAATGCTATTACTGAGAGGGAGTTCTTAAGAACCGGGAACAATTCCATAGCCAACATTGAAATAATCACACTTCATATTTTAATGCCAAAAAATAAATGTAAAATATGTCCATAGAGTCATAAACAAGTTAGGCTATGTGTTCACTAATTTAATCCTCTCTGAAGTACTAAGAACGTAGAGCTGAAATACGACTTGAACAAGAAAACTACGGCCTACAGTAAATACACACGAAAATAGAACACTTTAGAACAGCAACGAGGGCGAACTTTCAGTGGAGATGTTGGCAACAATGTAAATACAAAGTTTTTTAAATGCGCGCGCTATCCATGTGCTGAAACAATTGACGACCAGAACATAAAACTATCCGAGCGCGTTCTACATGTTAAAAGTTAAAACACAATTGGGATAAGTCGTTTTGCAAACGACTTGTTTATCTTACGGTGAGTAGTCGTTGAATTCATTCGACTGTTTTTTAAAAGCAGTCAAACAAGTCGATGGATTTAACATTTTTCAGTCGACTGCTGCGGTGCTGCCTATCTCTAAACAATTGACGACCAGAATCAATTTGTGCGTACGTTCAAGCTGTCCTCACAGTACCCGCTGCAATAGATGTGGAGATTCACATCACCACTCTATCTGTACGGTACCTGGAGATAAGCCTAAGTTCGCCAACTGTGAGGGAACACATGCCGCCTCTTATGATGGATGTCAGTACATAAAATCAGCCATAAGGCAACGGCAGTTTAACCACAGACAACGCTACAACTCTTCCATCCCTGCTCTCATGTCTTTGCCACTAACCCCCCACCCCTCCCACACAGCACGCCACTGCTCTGACACAGTTGTTAGGCCTGTTACAACAACTCTCAGCCATAACCCTGTAAACTACAGCTAAACCGAACCCAGAACCCCCTAATACACTTCATTTGCAGAGCAATAAAATCCATAAAACAACTCCGCAACAAGCTTCACAAAAACCTAAATTATAAACGAAAAGACTACTCCACAAACACCAAAATCAGTAAACCTCCCTCATTTCAGCCACACTACACCTTAAACTGACATAGAAGGCATAGTCATGACCCCTTCATGGAGTAGGATATTGTCTAAACACGATCATGTCTCCTTCAACTTCACTGAAGACTTCATTAAATTCTATTTAAAAAAATCATAAACTCATTCCACAAATCTTAAAATCAGTATACATCCCTCATTTCAGTTACTCTATTCATTGAACAAACATAGAAGACGTAGCCATGACCCCATCATGGAGTATTCTATTGTCTAAATCTGACCACGCATACTACAACCTTACTCTAATTCAAAATTACGGCTAAATGATCCATCTGACGGGGATGCAAAGGTATTTACCGGCTTGCCTGGGATGATGGGCCACAAAACCGGTATCTGGAGTTCAAACATAACCTAAATATTGAATAACAATATTGAATTGTACAATAACTTGGACAACTGGATTTAGGCTAGCGGTATTTCATTGAAAGAATCAACGAACTGTATAAAACTATAGGCACCTACAGGTATACTTAACTTATTAATTAAAGCACTACAATGAACATACAGCACAATGAATTGTAGCATGAAGTTATCCTGAAGAAGTCGTTTGATTAGAACGACTACTTAAATTCGAATGATTCCATTCGCGTGGAATTAGTCGTTTGCCAACGACTTGTTTCATTCGAATGATTTCCAACGACTGCTTTGAGATCAGTCGTTTACAACGACTACTTACATTCGAATGATTCCATTCGCTTGGAATTAGTCGTTTGCCAACGACTTGTTTCATTCGAATGATTTCCAACGATTGCTTTGGGACCAGTCGTTTGCAAACGACTTGTTTATGATACGGTGAGTAATCGTTGAATTCATTCGACTGTTTTTTAAAAGCAGTCGAATAAGTCGATTGTTTTAACTATCGACTAATTCGACTGTTTTCAGTCGACTGCTGCCCATCTCTAATCTGGAATGGTTTTCTCAGCAATACCCATTTCTTGTCGATCTTCATGTATTTCTGTTAACCAATTGTTGCGGATTTTCAGGGTTAGCGTTAGATTTAGAATTTTCTTTGTCAGCCTGTCGTTATCCATTCTGTGAAGGTGTCCGTAGAATTTTAATCGTCGTTTTCTGATAGTATCTCTGATTTTTTCTCGGGATTGGAAAATTTAAAGTGGTTTCTTTTTCATCCAAATTCCATTTTCAAACTTTGGTCCTAGGATATTTCTGAGAATTTTCCTCTCTTGTTTCTCGATGTTTTTCATTTGTGACCTGTCCCCAATTATCAGTGTTTCGGATGCATACAATGCCTCTGGGTATTCGTCGAGAAGGCTGTGACTAGACAATGTTCACGAGGTTCGTGCTGCCGTAGTTACATCTCATTTGGAGAGGTTTTTGGATATTACATTGGAGTGCGAATCGTATATCAAAGTATTCTAGATACCTACAACACTTTTGTAAGTATTATTCCTAATATTTGTGAACCTTACCGTACGTGAAGTGGAAAATACACAACCTAAAACTCTGTTCTGATCATCACAACATGGCCGCCACCTCTGTTGATAGAGGTCGGCGTCTCTTAACGAGCACAACGAATGATAAAACTTCTGACGTATCAACCCACCAAGTACCAAACCAACCAACGAATTATTATAATACTGTAAATAACCCTGATTGTAACAACAGTACATCTGGCACCCAAATGACAACTACAATAACTATCAAAGAAACAAATCCAAGGTCAAGCTATTCTGCTATAGCTCAATCCCTCCCCTCCAAAGAACAAGCTATCGTAATTGAATCTCAAGATGGAATCAGTATCAAAGATTATGTGCTAGCTGTAGGAAAACTCACTAGCCCTAGCAACATTCGTTTTGTTTCACGAATATCGAATGGACGAATATGCATTTTTCTTCCTAGCAAGAAAGTTGTTGAAGAGTTAATATTAGCAAACCCCAAGATCTTAATAAACAATGTATCTTTGGAAATACGACCACTCTTAACAAAAAACAAGCGTATTATATTATCAAACGTTTGTCCTGTAATACCCAACTATGTAATTGAAGAGGAATTGTTAAACATTGGTGTGAAAATCATGTCTAAAATTACCCCTATCAGAGCAGGCTTATCCATCCCAGGTTTCTCTCATATTTTGAGCTTTCGAAGACAAATGTACATCCAAAACGAAGACTTCGATAAACTCCCTGCATCTCTCCAAATTGAATACGATGGCACTAACTACTGGATTTACCTATCATCTGACTCACCCACCTGCTTTATTTGTAAAACTGAGGGACATTTGGCCAAAGACTGTCCTACTAACAACTCAGTTCCAAATGATCAACCAACCTCTCAGCACGACATTCATGAAATTGACAAACCTAACCTCTCCAATTATCCTAAACTACAAGAGAAACCACAAACAACAGAGATGAACCCCAAAAATGCAACCAGTACTTCCGACCTTCCTCCAACAAATTTGTACCGGTAGTATTCCCCCCCTTACCCTTTAAATAACCAAATGATAATAATAACAATAATAATAATGATATTACCATATCAAAAAATTAATAACTTATAACACAGAAAAAGGCCTAATTAAATTACTCGCTAGGTCAGTTGAATTCACAGCTAAAAACCTAGGGAGAGAATATTCCTAGTTTCATAGCATTGTGGAATACTCTGATCTAATTTAGAATAAGGGAAAAGGTGGGATGTAACCGAGGTCAAGACTAGCTTGTTGAATGGAAGGTTGGATGCGCACCTCAGTAGGCCGTATTAAAATGAGCCTGCCAAAAGATGAAGGAGGAAAAGGGGAATAATCTTCCTAGTGACTTCATGCAATAAATAACGTGACAAATCGAAATAAGCTAACATGTATTGAACATTAAGATCAAACAAATTACAAGATAGACCTTCCACCACTAAAATTAACCATCTGACAAATATGATCTAATTAAACACCAATGAATGACTTAACCTAAACAAACCAGACACTTGCCCGCTTGGCAAGATTACACACATCTACATTTGTGATAGAAATGAATTTGATTAGAACGACTGCCCTGAGGACAAAACTAAAGGAATAACAATATGAAGTTAGACTCTGTGCTACTTCCAAAACAATGTTACATAAGCAACTTAAAAGCCGTTTAATACGACTAAGCCGGTCCGAAAGCCTGCTTTTGACTTACCGTCTTCAGCAGCCTTTCTGACCAAAGTTAAAACCTTCTTCCCTCCCTGAATCTAATGCAAGCCAAACGCATCTGGGTATCCAAAAACTTAGCAAAATATACTTATTAACTAACAATCGTAATTCTAGAAATATCAGTCCAGAAACGCCATTCGACACATGGCATGTAAAATTGACAGTATTGAAAGGCAGTCCGGTATGAGTTAATCAAAACGTCAGTTACCCCCAAAACAAATGTACTTTGATACTTCCTGCTTCCTGAACCCGCCTCGAGGAACAAGTCCCGAGGGACAAGTTCCCCGGGGAGTCGTTTCTCAACACGTCAAGCTTGAACCAGTCTCAGTCGAGAAGTCTCTCTTACACACTTGGTAACGCGTTCAGTCGGAGAGAAAACAACCCCCTCTCCTGACCTCAGATACAGGTCGTGCCAACATAACATGGGGGTGCAGACCACCATGACAACGACAGAGTTCTTGAGAAATGTTGGTACCACAAGTGGTGCCATAACCTAAATCGTTAAGAGTTTACTCAGAAGTGCTACGACGTAATGTTCCAAACTAAATCCACTAAAGGGGCTTGAAGGGGTTTCTAGGAACCTATGCGCAGCAGTCCGCTTCACAACAGCACTTCACCACAGCAGCGTAGAAATGTCAATCTTCCAGGGTATTAACGTCAGCTCTTTCTCAGGTAACAAATGTAGGTTCAAGACTTTGGGGAACCAATTAGCTGGTAGCAGGAGCGCCTGTGAAATATATCAGCTCGAGAAAGTTGCGAAATATTTTTAGTAGTGTAACTAAATCTTGAATGTTTCATATTCTTCATGTAACGATTTTAAAAGTCGTTACAAAATTCACATGATGAAACTTCATCAGCTATCCTAAACTTAACTCAAAACCAAGATTGTAATGGCATTTCTCTCTCCGAAATTCCAATAGAAAGAACAGTGCCTGGACATAGTGAAACATGTCCTGCCTCAACAACTGGACATTTCTCTGGATTTAAAAGACCAATGTCATTCGCCAGCAGTGAAATAACTGACCATAATATTTCTAATAGCAACAAACCCAAAATCGACTCTTCTGAACAAATTGAGAATCACAAGGTAAATCACACTTCTAAGAAACCCAAGAAAGAACCACAAAAACCAACAATCAGCTATATGCTCCTTCCTGTGAAACAGGTTTTGGAAGCTGATCCGTCACTAGCTCCTCTCAGTTACACACAATTCCAATCTTTTCTCGTAAATTCTCAAGGTGTCAAGGACGTGGTGGCAATTGCATTCAATTACACCCAAGACATAGAAGGACTCGCTAAAGCCCTACAGAAACTATACCCCTACTACACCGATAAAAGCATTAAAAACAGAAGCTCTCGGATAGTGAAGAAATTACTGAAGTTCGTCAACCAAAGCGAAGACCAAATGGACAACAATGTAACTCTAGACTACTCTAGCGATGACTAATCTCTCCCTCTATAATAATGGAAATGGATCTTTTGCTATTCCTTATCATACTTATGGCAACAACACTACTCCAATGGAATATCAACAGCTATCGATCCCAGTTAGAATTCCTACAACTCCTAATAAATAAACACCAACCACCAATTATCTGTCTCCAAGAGACCAACTTTCGGAACGATTTTGCTGCTAATCTAAGACTTTACAATGTGTATCATAAAAACAGAACTAATGCAAGTCATGCAAGTGGAGGAGTAGCTACCTATGTCAAAAACAATATAGGCCTATACCTTAAAGAAATTTCTTTAAACTCCAATTTGGAAGCTGTAGCCGTCTCATTGCATCTACCTCCCTCTCTGTGTATCTGCAATATTTATATACCAAACAGTTATCTATTTCACGGAGATGATCTACGAAATCTTATCCGTCAGCTACCTAAACCATTCATTCTAGTAGGCGACTTCAACAGCCATAACACGTTATGGGGCAGTCATCACACCGATGCAAGAGGGAAGGAGATAGAAAAGATACTAGATGAATTTGACCTAATTCTAATGAATTCAACTGCTCCAACTCGTTTCGATATTGCTCATGGAACCTATAGTAGCATAGACCTAACTATCTGCACTCCGGAGATAGCAACTGGTTTTGACTGGTCTGTCTATTCGACGCTCCAAGGAAATAATGACCACTTCCCCATACTGATCAATAACGACAACGCTTCAATCAACGCCCTGATACCCGAAACCCTTAAATGGAACTAAAATAAAGCAAATTGGACGCAGTTCAATCATATAGTCAACAACCATTTAATTGGCCTAACCCATCCACTTGACTTCCCTTCCAAACACATCAATGATATTGTTCAAGATTTTACAGAAGCAATAGTTAAATCTGCAAACCTTAGTGTTCCGAAAATAACGATAAACCCGTGTAAGAAGACAGTACCTTGGTGGAACGACGCATGTAAGGAAGCTCTAAAGAATAAAAACCATGCTTTCTATGTCTTTAAGAGAAAACCATCTCCTGAAAATAAAGCCCAATTTCAGAAATGTAGAGCAATCGACCGAAAAGAAATTAACGATAGCAAAAAGAACTCGTGGCTGACATTTGTTTCCTCACTAAATTCTCAAACTCCACAGAAAGAAGTATGGAATAAACTCAAACGTGTAAATGGTAAATATAACCAGTTCCACATTACTGACCTCAGAAACCCGAATGATGGATCCTTCATAACCAACCCTCAAAACATTGCTGATAAATTAGCTGACACATTCTCCGAGATTTCTAGTGACCACAATTATGACCAAAATTTTCTCCATATAAAGAAAACCAGCGAACCTCTTGATCTAAAAAGAACCTCCTCCGACTCCAATTCTAATTTAAATGAACCTTTTCAATTACAGGGCATGATTATTGAACTTGACAAATGTGGCAAATCCAGCCCTGGCCCAGATACGGTCCCTTATGAGTTCCTAAGACAGCTCCCACTAAACGCATTAAATTATCTTATGGCTATTTTCAACTACATATGGACCTCTCATACGTTCCCTGATCAATGGCGCAGAGCCATTGTTGTTCCAATACTCAAGCCAGGGAAGGATAACTCAATTGCAGAAAATTACCGTCCAATCGCTTTAACGAATGCAATATGCAAATTAATGGAGAAAATTAACAGGAGATTACGATTGTATCTTGAACATATAAACTTTTTTAGTGATGTCCAAAGTGGGTTTCGTAAAGGACGTTCAACTGTCGATACTCTCTTAAGTTTGGAATCTGAAATTCGGGAGGCTTTCCTAAACAACCATCACCTCATAGCAGTTAGTCTAGATATTGGAAAGGCATATGACATGGTGTTCAAAGACCATGTACTTAAATCATTGATGGAATATAACATTTCAGGAAATATGCTCTATTTCATCTACAACTTCCTCAAAGATCGTAGAATTGAAGTTAAGACAAATGGCATTTTGTCACAGGAAGTTACAATCGACAATGGAGTCCCTCAAGGATCAGTCATCAGTGTTACTTTATTCCTGGTCGCAATAAACGGAATTGTATCCAACATCCACTTGTCAGTAAAGGCTTGTCTTTTTGCCGATGATTTGACCATATTCAGTGCTGGAATAACTAGTTCAACTACTCAACAATTACTTCAAGAATCACTTGTAAATATTCAACAATGGGCCAAGATTACTGGATTCAAGTTCTCCAAAACAAAGTCCAAATGCATAGTATTCTCTAAAAACAAACACTCTGTTCCAGATCCCGAGCTGAACATAAAATCATAAAATTGAGACAGTATCAACTCTTAAAATCCTAGGAATTCTGTTTGATAGTAAATTAAGTTGGATTCCATACCTGAAAAATCTCAAGGATGAGTGTCTACGACGGATTAACTTAATGAAAATTCTCGCAGCAAAAAACTGGGAAGCAGGCTATCAAGTGCTCATGAATATTTATAAATCAATTATTAGGGTCAAATTAGATTATGGCAGTATAGTATACAACTCTGCAACAGCGTCTTCCCTCAAGATCCTTGATTCTATCCAGTCAGCTGCTCTTCGAATTGCTCTGGGAACTCTCCGCACCAGTCCAGTAACCAGTATGCAAATAGAAGCCAATGAACCACCTCTTGCAATTAGACGTAAACAACTAAGTTTATCATATGCACTCAAAGTATCAACTATGACTAAATCACGCATTAAGTCGTATGTTTTTCCTACTAACAGCCACACAAGAACAAACACTGAATCAAGACGACAACCTTCGCCCTTCAATGTCAGAATATCCAAGTTCTTAGAAGAATTAAACCTAAATATTCCTCCCATACTACTCTCAGACCATTCTCTTGATATCCCACCGGGGACAATTACCTTACCATCAGTCAACTTCGAACTGAACAACTTAGTTAAAAACCAAACTGACAGATCACAGTACCATCGATTATTTCTTGAAATCTCCAATAGATACCCAATGCACAGTGCTATCTATACTGATGGTTCGAAATATGATGAAAGAAATGGTTGTGGGATAATTTATTCTGACCATACCATGCTTTTTCGACTTCCTGAACCTTTCACTGTCTATTCTAATGAACTCTTTGCTCTTAAACAGGCCATGAAATACATTTTGAATACAGCCAGCTGCAACAACTCATTTATTATTTACTCCGATTCACGAAGTGCATTAAACGCAATAGAGAATCTATCTTCGACAAACGTCCTTGCACAAGAAATTCAATTGATATTCCATAAAGTGGTGAAGCAAGGTAAACAAGTCATATTTGTGTGGGTATCCTCTCACAGAGGCATTCATGGCAATGAATCTGCCGATCAAGCAGCTAAAGAAGCCACACTTCTTCCGTTATGTGATCCTACAACAGCTACACCTCATACTGACATAATTTCCTACGTCAAAAGAAAAGTATTCCAACAGTGGAAGAATCATTGGCTTAGAACTTCTACCAGTAAACTCCATGAAATAACATCAGGAACCACAGAACAATATCTCCATCATAAACTTTCCAGGCAAGATCAAGTTCTAATATCACGAATAAGAATAGGTCATACCAACATCACCTACAGCTATCTCCTCGAGAAGAAACAACCCCCTATCTGCTCAACATGTAACAGCATACTGACTGTGCAGCACATAATCTCAGACTGTGCTCTCTACAACCACTGGTGCCAGCACAACAGCATTCCCAAGAAGATATGTGAGGCATTCTCATCTCTTTCACAGCTCAAAAACTCATCAAGTTCTTCAAAGACTCTGAACTTTATTTCAAAATCTGATTGATCTACTCACAGTAGTGGAACTTTTCTTTATATCTAGTGTTCATTTTATGATTTTATAGTGTATTCAATTCAATGTATTGTATGTATTGTATTGTATGATGTAAATCTACAGTAAAAGTCGCGATAAGGCTTTCTAAGTTAAAACGACTATAAATTAATCTAATAATAATAATTGTAACCCCACATTGGACGGCACTGGCAGCAGCACGTCGGTAACTCGATAACCAACGCTTTGCTTACCAGAATGAGACGAGTACGGGGAGCGTGGATGGTCCAACTTACCTGTATTCAGGGGTCCGGGTCACTTCCGCAGCAAAATCACCTCCAGAAGCCATGTCCCAACAGAAGAGCTCCAAAAGGGGTGGAAGGACAATGGAGAAGGGGACAACGCACAGGCTATTTAACAGACACTCCCCCACTAACCGACAGAACTGCCGTCGGCGAAATAATGCCACAACAGTAGTTAAAAGGAATAAAATAAAGTTTAATAGTTAAAACTTCCACCAGGAAAGAGAACATGCATCAGGCAACATAAATTACAAAATAAAACAAAACCTCAGCTAGAATTCTCACTGTAGAAAATAAAAATAAAATTAAGGCCGGTATCAATAAACAATAACCTGAGGTAAGAGTATGAAAAGCTACAACCCAAATAAACACTAAATAAGCACCAGACATATTCCCAAACTGGACCATGAGGGCCTTGGAGAATCAAAACAACTAGTGCAAAATATTACCATAAACAAGTTAACGAAAGAATAACGAAGGAGTACCAAGAAAACTCCAAAAAAGGAAAACCAAAGGAAAATTTAAAACAAATAAGTTAACCAACCAACACCACCATGACCCAAGAACGTGCACTTCAAAAAAAAAAAACGCCAGAAAAGGATGACCCACAATGCACTATTGACAACAAGTTACCATGGCGACCAAGAACAGTTGAAGTTACATCAGTACGTATTTATGAGAAACGCGCAATTTACATTTTTAAATAAAATCTTCTCCAGTGAGAAAACAGCTAGATATAACCAAACCAAGGCACGAGATAAAATAGTTTTTACAGGCAACGGATCAGACTAAAAACCGACCGACTAATAAACCAATTTAGGCCTAGTGTTAATAGATTCGTCTGGCAAGTACCATAATCTTATAAGAAGAAAAAAAAATGCTTTAGCCAGAAGCCACATAATAAATTAAGAAGAAAAACAGTAGTGTTCCCCGGGCAAATATAGTTTAACAAAAATTTACATTTTCATAGGTGACATATCTATTCCAAGGTCAACCTTTCAGAATCAAAACAAACACCCAATACACAATGCAAAACATGGAGCTCCAATAATAATAAAATAATAATAACATGCCAAAACATACCTTTAGGGGAAACACTATTTTTTTTAAAACACTACTTAGATATCCTTAAAGGATTTATATCACAAAAAAAATTAAGAGGAGAAGGCTTCCAGTCGCTGTCGAAGAGATGCACACCAAAAATCGCCTTTTTATTTTAAGGCCGTAGAAACTATTTACACGATTATTACAGATGATCGTTGCTCACTAATATTTCAAGTATCATTCAATACTGGGATATATTCCCAAGTTAGCTTGGACGAGGGCAGAGCCCTCGCCCTGGCGAGATTCACAATATGCGTAGTTCTTTTTCCAGCAATCAGTCACAACATATTACTCACAAGATGGCGGAGAATCGCTCGTCAATTGCCGAACAGTCTTCATGTAAATAATATTGTCCAATCACGGAGTGACACCTCAAAACAACAATGTCATAAATAAGTTCATAATTTGGCGGCATCATGAATACACCGGCATTTGTTTTAAGACGAAGAATATGATTGTCTTTCAATTATGTCATGCGTATAAAAAGTTTTATAAGGCGCAGCCCACACTACCTAGTGGGGAGACAGGAACTATTTGAATCTTTCCAAAGTCCGACTGCAGCTACCATCTTGTAGTCACAGGCGGTACTGAGCGACGAAGCGGACGATTCAAAACTTCAAGAACAGCATCCATGATTAAATACATGTTTGAAAAAGTAGAGACGTGCCCATGCACGTATCAGTCTCCCTCCCTTAAGCGTGAACACCGTTCACGAATATGCCAAGGCATAGACAGTACTCCTTAACTTGTCGATTCACCAGAGATGTTTCCCGAAGATAATGTTCACCTGTTAACTCCAATTGATGGATGAAACCGCATCGTTTTGGTTAGGAAGAATGCAGGGTCAGATTATCAGTGATGGGATAATTGATCACCTCGCAAACCACTTAGTCAACAGCATCACTGTGTCCAAAAATCTTCAGAAATGCAGTACACCAGCACCAGCAGTGCTTTCAGAGTCCGAGACACGTTAGGAAAATTTTCAACAAGTCCAATGTAGGTCGTTTTAGACGAAGTAGGTGGAAGCAATGTGCCATATATCATTCGACGCGTGGGCAGCCATTTACAAAAATAGAAGTTAATCTAATTTCAAAAAAGGTTTACAGAATTTACAATTTCTTACTACATTTTACAAGGAGAAACAAAGTTGAATTTAAATGAAGAAAATATTTCTGACCATGCCCTAGATCCGTGCTTACAAAATTTCATTAACAAGTTTACCTTTTTACAGATTCGAAGTACATTTCAAGATTACAAGAGTTAGACGACTATACATTTCGAAGGAACTACGGTAGAGGAATGACCACTACAATTCCCAAAGGGAACAGGAATACAAGGTTACCATGAGTTAGGTCTCCCACCGAGCCCAACTTACATGTTAGCATCTCCTATGAAACATCAAAATTAGGTACACTTTTACAATTTGCCATTACAATGGGAACTTCCCAACATTTACATTTTGTATCCCATCAGAGTTTGCAAATCCAGTTCAAAATTCCAGAAGGAACAGAAGCCTGAAGGCTTCAATGAAGGTTAGGGATACTCTACATTATACAAAATTTGTTTTACAAAATTTATGGTAGCATTTCCTCATTAGACACCTCTCCACCTCGCTTAATGTGTGATAGATGCACTCTAGAAATTTTGTTGGCCTTAGGGTTTCGAACAAGAAGAGTAACAGGAGTCAAGAATGCCTCTACATAACATGGGCCTTTAAAACGAGGGGTTAACTTGCTTGAGACTAGATTACTGACGCCCTTGGGCTCGAAATTGCGGACGTACACAACATCACCAATTTCCAAATCAGCTGGCTTGCGACAGGCATTGTATCGCCTGGCAAGTTGGTCATGGGATACCTTAATATTGTCTCCAGCCTTGTCGAATTTCGCCCTCATATCCTCGGGCGTGAAACTGTCAGGAAGGAGATCGTGCAGGTTCCACAGGTTGGACAACGGAGAATTAGCCATAAAGGAAAACATTAGCGAAAAGGGGTAGCTTTCGTGCTCTCATGCACGGCGGTGTTGAAAGCAAAATTGAGCCAATGCAAATTAGAATCCCACATGGAATGGTCGTCGTGGTGGAAAGCAATCAGAGCAGAACGGAGATTACGATTCACTCGCTCAGCAAGAGACGGGTTAGGAAAATAGGGAGTGGTGGTTACGTGCGAAATAGCATAGTCAAACAAGAATTGACGGAACTGATGAGATACAAAGCACTTGGCATTATCTGACACCAGATACTGACACGGCCCAAAAGACGAGAAGATGGAATTAAGACACTTTATGACGGAACTGGTCGTAGCCTGTCTGGTGGGGAAAATCCAACTAAACCGGGAGAAACCGTCAGTGCAAACAAGCGCAAATTGGTTTCCCCGACCAGAGCGAGGGAACGGTCCAACATGGTCGATAAAAAGCCTCTCCATGGGTCTAGATGCTGGTTCAGATGACAACAGGCCAACCTTAGTAGAAACCGGAGGTTTGCTAATACTGCATGCAGCACAATTCCTAATGAGCCTCCTGATGTCGCCATCCATACCTTGCCAAATGAAAAACTGTCTGATTTTAGCTCGGGTCTTGAATACTCCTAGGTGGCCACCAATAGGAGATTCATGATAGTAACGAAAGATTTCCGGAATTAGGACTGACGGGAGCACAATTTTAGGTAGGCGGTCATGACGAGACGAACAACACAATACACCGTCCTTCAGAGAGTAGGGCTTGATCACTTCACCAGAATTGATTCGGTCAATAAGGCTAGATAAGGAGCGGTCTTCTTTCTGGAATCGTCTCACATCCTCAAAAAGCACAGGGGAATTGCTAAGAATGGCATTGACACAATTTACAGCAGATACAAGGTTTACGGGTTCAAATTCCTGAACATCCTCTTCAGCTGTTTCCTCGAACATGCGGCTTAAAGAATCAGCTACCGCATTTTCGGACCCACGAATATGTTGGACAGTGAACTGGAACGACAGAATCCTAGTTGCCCACCTAGCAATTCTACCAGTTTTGCGGGGTTTCCCTAAGACCCAGCTCAAGGCTTGGTTATCGGTCTCAAGGAGAAACTTGGTGTGCTCAAGATACATACGGATTTTTTCTAGAGCGAACAACACAGCTAAACCCTCAAGTTCGTAAATGGAATACTTCCTCTCTGCGTCCGTTAAGGTACGAGAAGCGTATGCAATGGGTTGCCTACCCAGATCAGATTCCTGCAGTAGAACACAACCAACACCACGACCAGACGCATCAGTCTGCACAATGAACTGCTTCCCAAAATCCGGAATGGCTAACACAGGGGCGTTAGAGAGCGCAAGCTTAAGATCTTCGAAGGCTGCTTGCTGAGAGGGACCCCACTCGAACTTCACAGCCATTTTGCGTAATTGATTTAGAGGAGCAGCACTGTCGGCAAAGTTACTGATAAACTTACGGAAGAAGTTGACCATACCAATGTAACGAGCAACAACCTTGGCGTTCTTGGGTGGTTTAAAATCTCTGATGGCCTGCGTGCGAGACTGGTCCACTGAGATACCAGATTCAGAAACAATATGACCCAAGAAGGAAATTTTGGGCTTGGCAAATGAAACCTTGGACAATTTGACGGTAAGTCCAGCGTCACGCAACCGATCAAGTACAATTTTCAGATGATCAACGTGTTCCTCGAAGGACTCGGAATAGATCACCACATCGTCAAGGTAGTGGTACACAAACTTGAATTTAATTTCTGAAAATACCTTGTCCAGAAGTCTACTCAACACAGCGGCTCCGGTGGATAGGCCAAACGGGACACGGGCATACTCAAACAGGTTCCAGTCAGTGGAAAAAGCAGTAACATGCCTGGATTCAGGAGAGAGGGGAATTTGGAAGTAGGAAGAATTTAAATCGAGGATCGTGAACACCTTCGCGTTGCGAAACCAACTAAAACATGTGTGAAGGTCCGGCAAAGGAATGGACTGCAAAACAACTTTTTGATTAAGAGCCCTATAGTCGACCACCGGCCGAAAACCACCGTTAGGTTTTGGCACAAGAAATACAGGGGATGAGTAGGCAGAGATAGAGGGTTGGATTACACCTTCTTCTAACATCTTATCGATAATCTTACGAAGTTCAGCCATCTTGGGCGGGGCAAGGCGATACGGGCTGGAACGCACCGGCACAGAATCGGTTAGCTCAATCTTGTACTCCATCAAATGGGTTACACCCAGCTTGTCAGTAAACACATCGCCATACTCCTGACATAACCTCTTAATGGCATCCTTTTGAAGACTCGTTAAATTTTCCAGATCGAGATCCTCAATAGTCATAGGTTCAGTAACAGAATTGACAGCAGGAGAAGATAAAACCGGGTTAAAAGATAATTTACTCTGTGGATTAAACTTAAACCATAAGTTGCGAGCACCAAAATCAAGAAGCATACCAACGTGTGACATGAAATTAGCTCCAATGACCACAGCACAAGAAAGATTTCTGGCAACCAAAAATTTAAATTTCCAAGAAAAATTTAGAATATGAATTTTGACTGTCATACTACCCAAAATATTTAAGTTTGAACAATTTTCCGAAATAAAAGATTCATTGTTAGGCTCTAACTCAGGAAATTTGCAAACACTCTTCATAGATAAAAACCAGTCCTCGCTTATAAAGGATGCGACACTACCAGAGTCAAGCAATGCAGAAACGGGCTCGTCATTAACACAAATTTCAATAAACGGGGATATTCCTTTAGCCACAGGAGAAATTCCAAAATCATTACTCACTCAAACACGATTACAATTAGGGGACGAGGACACCCGCACCACAGGTTTCACACAACGTTTAGAATTAGGCTGACTTGCCACGCCATTGTTCACCGACAGGTTAGGTAGGTCAGTAACATAAGCAGAATTAGCACATGATGAATTAGCTTTCATAGAGTTATCAAGACTATCATTGGTAGGGCGACCAGAAACTTCACAGGGTTTTCCCAAATTCGTACACACAGAAATATCCTTGGAAGTAACACCCGAATTGGTCTCCTCAACGTTCCGTCATTGGCGATACACAGCCTGGTTACTCGGACACACCTTCTTGACATGTCCCACCCCACCGCACGAGTGGCACTTAATATTAGGTCGAGGATGAAACATAACCTTAGGTGGGGGACGAGACATCAAGGAAGGAGGGGGACAAGACATCAAGGAAGGAGGAGGAACATTAGCTACACGAAGGGAATCTGCATGCTTCACAGCCATAGCCTCTATAACGACCTGTTTCAGCTCGACGAATGACGAAGGCCTGGTACACATAGTCATGTATGACCTATATTGAGTCGAAAACCCATTCACAATTGATGACACCAACTGTCGCTCTGTTAAAGGGGATGCAAAAACCTGGGCATACACCTTAATGTCGCTGACATAGTCGCTAAGGGACTCGTCCAGCCTTTGGACACGATAAAGGAACTTATGCTCGAGAGCACTTAGGGCGCTCGCAGGGACAAAATACCACAACACTTCCCTAATAAACATGGCTAAGGACATGCGGAGGTGGATAGCTTCAACAAGCTTATCGCGCAGCATACCGGATGCAACTGGATACAAAAGTTGGAAAATCTGAACTTCCGACATCCCAAAAATCGAGGCATGGTTACCCAACTCGACCACTTGCTTTAAAAATTGTACCACTTGGGTAACGTCATCAAGGTTAAAATGCTTTAATTTAGTTAAGAAACCAGAAATAGGATGAGGAATCGACCCATAATTAACGGTAGGTGAGAACGTAGCATGAGGAATAGAGACATTGTTACCAGGGTAGCCCGCTCGCACACCCTCTACAGGCGACAAAACATTTATATTACTAGAGAAAGAACTGGGATGCAATGGGTCGGCAGGACCCAGGAAATCATTAGGTGACCTAACATGAGAAGAATGACCGTATGCAGGATTAAGTGGTATGGACGAGCCAGCGCCAGGCAACAGAGGGGCAGGCAAACTACTACAGGTAATCGATCCCAAAACCTCAGACCTAGTAAACAGAGGTGATTCACGTTCAACCCCAGAAGAACTCTCTAAATTCACAAGGTTATCGCTTAAGTCAATTAAATTGAAAACACTATTGTTGTCGGCCATTTTGGAAAACACAGAATGCAGACAACCAATATAGAAGGAAACAAATTTCAGGAATTACAAGGACAGTTTACTTTCACAACAGTACCACAACCAGCAATTACCATCACCAAAGATTAGGCTGACACTCAAACACAGCCACCCTACTACACCAAATCATGCACCATGCTGTCCACAACTGCACACGTCACCACATGCTTGGCTCGAGAACAGGGAGCTAAATTACAAAAATTGGCACAAAACATCAGGCTACCAGCTTCCGATGGGGCTCCAGGATGCCTTCACACGCAGCATATAGGCTATCAGAACACCAAGAAATCCCATTTCCCATGCCAAGAACACATGTCAGTCACTCACCGGGCTTCATCTTCAGTGGGGATGTTGCACACCAACAGGGTAAAATACAGGAGTAAACGCCTCGTTTAGAACAGGTTACATACATACAGCATACCACATGGATATCCAGAGGCAAACATGAAACACAACAAACGATAAGGATTAGCAAAACATAACATTAAGTGCACTAGCTCGACAAAATCCCACCAACAACTGACCCATCAGCATTAGAGGGGTCCATAAAACAGCCTGTGGGTACTGGGGAGGGGATAGTTACGGAAGTGAACATGAGCAGGATCTGCTACCATAATGTAACCCCACATTGGACGGCACTGGCCAGCAGCACGTCGGTAACTCGATAACCAACGCTTTGCTTACCAGAATGAGACGAGTACGGGGAGCGTGGATGGGCCAACTTACCTGTATTCAGGGGTCCGGGTCACTTCCGCAGCAAAATCACCTCCAGAAGCCATGTCCCAACAGAAGAGCTCCAAAAGGGGTGGAAGGACAATGGAGAAGGGGACAACGCACAGGCTATTTAACAGACACTCCCCCACTAACCGACAGAACTGCCGTCGGCGAAATAATGCCACAACAGTAGTTAAAAGGAATAAAATAAAGTTTAATAGTTAAAACTTCCACCAGGAAAGAGAACATGCATCAGGCAACATAAATTACAAAATAAAACAAAACCTCAGCTAGAATTCTCACTGTAGAAAATAAAAATAAAATTAAGGCCGGTATCAATAAACAATAACCTGAGGTAAGAGTATGAAAAGCTACAACCCAAATAAACACTAAATAAGCACCAGACATATTCCCAAACTGGACCATGAGGGCCTTGGAGAATCAAAACAACTAGTGCAAAATATTACCATAAACAAGTTAACGAAAGAATAACGAAGGAGTACCAAGAAAACTCCAAAAAAGGAAAACCAAAGGAAAATTTAAAACAAATAAGTTAACCAACCAACACCACCATGACCCAAGAACGTGCACTTCAAAAAAAAACGCCAGAAAAGGATGACCCACAATGCACTATTGACAACAAGTTACCATGGCGACCAAGAACAGTTGAAGTTACATCAGTACGTATTTATGAGAAACGCGCAATTTACATTTTTAAATAAAATCTTCTCCAGTGAGAAAACAGCTAGATATAACCAAACCAAGGCACGAGATAAAATAGTTTTTACAGGCAACGGATCAGACTAAAAACCGACCGACTAATAAACCAATTTAGGCCTAGTGTTAATAGATTCGTCTGGCAAGTACCATAATCTTATAAGAAGAAAAAAAATTTGCTTTAGCCAGAAGCCACATAATAAATTAAGAAGAAAAACAGTAGTGTTCCCCGGGCAAATATAGTTTAACAAAAATTTACATTTTCATAGGTGACATATCTATTCCAAGGTCAACCTTTCAGCATCAAAACAAACACCCAATACACAATGCAAAACATGGAGCTCCAATAATAATAAAATAATAATAACATGCCAAAACATACCTTTAGGGGAAACACTAATTTTTTTAAAACACTACTTAGATATCCTTAAAGGATTTATATCACAAAAAAAAATTAAGAGGAGATGGCTTCCAGTCGCTGTCGAAGAGATGCACACCAAAAATCGCCTTTTTATTTTAAGGCCGAAGAAACTATTTACACGATTATTACAGATGATCGTTGCTCACTAATATTTCAAGTATCATCCAATACTGGGATATATTCCCAAGTTAGCTTGGACGAGGGCAGAGCCCTCGCCCTGGCGAGATTCACAATATGCGTAGTTCTTTTTCCAGCAATCAGTCACAACATATTACTCACAAGATGGCGGAGAATCGCTCGTCAATTGCCGAACAGTCTTCATGTAAATAATATTGTCCAATCACGGAGTGACACCTCAAAACAACAATGTCATAAATAAGTTCATAAATTGGCGGTATCATGAATACACCGGCATTTGTTTTAAGACGAAGAATATGATTGTCTTTCAATTATGTCATGCGTATAAAAAGTTTTATAAGGCGCAGCCCACACTACCTAGTGGGGAGACAGGAACTATTTGAATCTTTCCAAAGTCCGACTGCAGCTACCATCTTGTGGTCACAGGCGGTACTGAGCGACGAAGCGGACGATTCAAAACTTCAAGAACAGCATCCATGATTAAATACATGTTTGAAAAGGTAGAGACGTGCCCTTGCACGTATCAATAATAATAATAATAATAATAAAAATGCCTCTGGTTTGATGACTGTGTTGTAGTGTCGTAATTTTGCATTCTGTGATATACCTCTTTTGTTGTATCTGTTTCATGTGATTTTGTAAGCCCTTTGCAATTTAGCAGTTCTTTCTTTGTTATCTCCCTGATTTAACCCTGCTGGCTGAATAATTTCGCCTAGATACTTGAATTTGTCTACTTGGGAAATTACTCCGTATTTGGTGATTAGTGGATGATTGTCAAATCTTCATTCAGTGCCTTCCATAAACTGCGTCTTTTCAAACGTTATTTGGAGTCCGGTTCTTGCGGCTATTGCATGCAATTTTTCTATGGAGTGGATTGTTTCTTATCTGTTGTCTGAAAGGATTGCAAGGTCATCTGCGAAAGCTAAGCAATCAAGGTGAATTCTGTCTTTAAGACGTCTGCCAATGGTTATATCTTTAGTTTCTTTTCTCCATTCAAGAATTACTTTTTCCAAAACTAAATTGAACAGTAATGGAGATGGTCCTTGTCCCTGTCGGACACCAGATCTGATATCGAACGGTTCAGAAATTTTTCCCAAGAACTTAAATTTTGATGTTGTGTTGGTCAGAGTTTGTTTAATCAGTTACCTCGTTTTGCGGTCGACTTGGAATTCCTCTAATATGTTGAACAGGGTCTGCCGATCTATGGTATCATATGCCTTTTTGAAGTCAACAAATTTGATTACCGTTTGTTTGATTTTGCGAATCTGAAGAATGGTTATTAGGTGTAGGATTTGTTCTGCGCAGGATCTCCCTTTTCGTAATCCAGCCTGATAATCTCCGATCAGGTGGTCTGTTTGTTTCTCTAATCTATTAAGTAAGACTTTAGAGAACGTTTTATAGATGAGTGAGAGGAGAGAGATTCCTCTGTAGTTATTAATATCTAATTTGTCCCCTTTCTTGTGAAGTGGGTGAATCAATGCACATTTCCAATCCTCTGGAATTTCTCCAGTATAACAGATGTGTCCTACGATTTCTTGAATACTCTGGACCAGTTTGTTACCACCTATTTTCAACATTTCAGCGATTATTCCATTTTCTCCTGGTGCTTTGTTGTCTTTTAAATTTCTGATTATGTCTTGGACTTCGTGTAATGTGGGTGGTTCTGAATCTGGATTCGGTGTTGGTCTTTCATAAGTGAATTGTTCTTGCGGAGATTCACAGTTTAAAAGGTCCTCCAAAGTCCCATCTGTGCGTTTGAAGCAGAGACTAGGTGCCTGGTAATTGGATATTTCTTCTCTGAATGTTCTGTGGAAGTTCCGTGTGTTGTTCTTCTTGAAATCTTCTTCGATTTCTGCCAGTCTGTTTTGATCATATTTTCGTTTTTCAGATCTGATGATTTTTGAAGTTTGTTTCTGAGTTTTGAAGAATTCGTGACGATTTTGTTCAGTTTTATGAGAATTCCAGTTTAGCCAGGACCCAATTCTGGCTTCGATGGCCTTGTCACAAATGTCATTCCACCACCTGTGTTTGCGTTTCCTTGGGGGTTGGCTGATGTTTTGGGAAGATTTCAAGAGTGTGTCCTTGAGTTCTAGCCAGTTTGAAGGAGATTCGTTAGAGATATTCCCGAGGAAATTGAGTTCTGTTTCAGAAATTCAGGGTCGATGCGTGGTTTCCTGACCATTTTGTTTTTTTCCTGTTGGGTTGAAACTTTACTTTAACAATAGATAGGTGGTGGTCGGAGTCAATAATTCCCTTTCTGACTTGAACGTTCATAATTTCTTTTTGATTTTTCTTGGATATAGCCACATGGTCTAGTTGAAATTCTCCCAAATGCGAGTTAGGGAATTTCCTTGTCATTTTCTTTCTCGGAAGTGCCAAGAAATGGATTGACCTCAATTTTAGATCAAAATTCTCGCAGAAGACAATTTTTTCCCCATTTTTATTTGTTCTTTTGTGAGCAGGGTGAAGTCCTACGGCGGTCCTCAATTTCTTCTCTTTGCCAATTTGTGCATTGAAGTCCCCCAGCAGAATTTTGAAATGGTGTTTTGGAATCTTAGCTGTAGCATCCTCTAGCAATTCCCAGAAGTCATCTACCCTCTGTGGGTCTTTTTGATTATAATTCTTAGTAGGTGCATGTGCATTGATTAATGTATAAGCTTTGTTTCCTGATTCAAAATGGTTTTCATCACTGTACCTAGTTTCTTGGAGTGCCAGAATTTGAATGTTCATTTGGCCTAATGTGTCTGTTAAGTGCTTCAACTTGCCAACTCTGTGAAGCGTGTTGATATTTAAAGTGCCAATAAAATGCTTTTCCTTTGGGCGAAGAGATTTGAGAAGCTCCGATACATTCCCACATGACGTCCTCGGTCTTCCAGAATCCGATGACTGAGAAAAACTAGTATGAATACTAGGGCTTGGGGTAGTAGTATCCTTGACTGACGTTACCATCATGCAAGTAAGTTGAAGATAATGGGGAGATCGATCATTGTCGATCTCATAGTTACAACTATAGGTATTGAGACTCAGAGGTTGCCTCAAGCTATTTTCTGACTGTGCCTGTTTTTGGTCCGCGAAAGAGATTTTATATCCCTCAAGCCCTCCGGACAAGTCTGGCGAGCCCCTCGATCCGCCACCTGGGACGCGCCCGATAGGGCCAACTATGGACCGTATAGAACTTAAGGTTTCTTGGCCTTCCTTCTCTTTTCTTCCCAGAACCTCTTCATTCTTTCGCTCCTTATCTTTCTCTCCTGCTCGGAAATGATCCGCACGGGTCTCTTTGTAATTGGTTTCTCTTCAAATGATTTTAAACTGTCTACCTTTCTTCTAAACTCACTTCTATTGTGGATCAACTCTGGAGTAATTCCAACTTCTGCTGCATCCCTCTTGAATTCGTCTACTCACTTAGAGGTGGCCATTAATCCCATGATATATTTGAAGATCATTTTAGGTTAGTCGGTTCTCGTCCAATCGTTCCCGGTGTCCATAGATTGTCAGCCTTCTTTTCCGCATTGTGTCCGTGATCTTTTCAGAACACTTATAGAGCTCCTCCTCTTCTTCCAAGTTCCATCAGAAGTCTTCTGAGGTCCCAGAATTTTCCTCAGGATCTTCTTTTCCTTTTTCTCGAGTTCTTGCAGCTCCCCTTTTTTAGCCTTTTTTCAATTTTGAAAAAAAAAATAGGCTTATGAGATCACCTTCTGTCCGTGTGTGTGTATGAGGAGTGTGTGTGTCCCTAATAACTTCTAAACGGCTGGAGCGATTTCAATGAAACTCGGTAAGTTCATAGCACTATACCGGGCGACCCCGACCGTGCCCTTCAAATTTTATTACGTCTGTCCAATCTAACATGGCGGCTGTGCGAAATATTTCACCAGCATTCAATATCTCCGAAACTATTACCGATATCACCCTGGAATATATTACGGTGATAAAGGAAACTACTAGAAGTTCACCTATGTGACTTTTGAAATACTGGTAACTATAAAACCAACATGGCGGCCACGCGAATTTGCGACTTTTAAATAGACGTTTCTCGCGATTTAACCAACCAAACGCAATAAAACTCGGTACAATATATGTTTATACATATTGTAATGCACCGACATCTAACTTCGTTCAATTGTTCACATAACCACAAGATGGTGGATGTGCGAAATATTTCACCGGCATTCTATATCTCTGAAACTATTAGCGGTATCATCCTGAAATTTTGTACGGAGATAAAGGGCACTACTGGAAGTTCATCTATTAGACTTTCAAAAACCGCTTAACTACAAAACGAACATGGCGGCCAAGCGAATTTGAAAATTTTAAATACACCTTTCTCGCGATTTAATGTTCCAAACGCAATGAAATCTGGTACAGGAAATGTTTATACACATTGTAGTGCACTGGTATCTAATTTAGTTCAATTGTTTAGATTACCTTAAGATGGCGGCTGTGCGAATTTTAAAATTAAGTTTTTATTTCTTGTGTCGTAATCATGCGATCGAAGTGAAAGTTTGAATAATGAACCTACGCAATAATTTTCCTTTAAGGGTACATGACTCTATGGCCTATACATTTAACAATCCAACATGGCGACCATCCGAAATATTTAGACGGCTCTGAATATCTACGAATCTATTATAGAAATCAAACTGAATTTTTTTATGTTCATAGGGGTTATGAACTTAAGTTCACCTATAGGGCTTTAAATAACCTGGTGATCACAAATCCAACATGGCGGCGACCCGAAGTATAAATATTCACATGGACGTTTCTCGCAATTTAACTATCCGAGTGCAGTAAAACTTTGTACAGTAAATCCTTTTACGAATGTTAATCCAATGGCATCTAATTTATTTCAATTGTTTCCATAACCACAAGATGGCAGCTGTGCGAAATTTTAAAATCCCCTTGTTACTTCTTGTGTCCTAATCATGCGATTGAAGTTTGAATGCTACACGTACACAATAATCTTCATGTAACAGTACATAACACTAGGACCTACAACATGGCGACCATCCGAAATATTTAGTCGGTTCTCAATATCTACGAATCTATTACAGGAATCATACTGAAATGTAGTATGTTGATAGTGGCAGTTAACATTAGTAGGATATTTGAAAATATGCTATATAGTTCTTAACGGAACTACTTGTTTATTTAAAATTAGACACTCTGAAGCGTACAATCCTTCTGGTTTGATGACTGCGTTATAGTGTCGGATTTTGGCTTTGTATGATATTGCCCGTTTGTTATACCTGTTCTGTGTCAGCTTGTAGGCCATGTCTAATTTTCTGGCTCTTCCCTTGTTTGCCTCTTTATCCAGTACGTTGGGTTGGATCCATTCACGCA
Organism: Meconema thalassinum; assembly: GCA_946902985.2. NCBI lineage: Eukaryota > Metazoa > Arthropoda > Insecta > Orthoptera > Tettigoniidae > Meconema > Meconema thalassinum. The sequence continues at coordinate 492,584,463 of OX336388.2, read as the reverse complement.
GGTATTTGAATTTCTCTGTTCTTTTAATTTTCCGCTTATTCCTTCCAATTTCGGAACTTCTTCCCATGCTTCCATAATTTTTTCTGGTACGATGTTGAAGAGGAACGGGGATAATCCGTTTCTTTGCCTGAACCCTGTCTGTATTTCAAACGGATCAGGGACTTCTCCGAAGAACTTCACTTTTGAAATGGTGTCGGTCAGTGTTAGCTTTATGATTTCCCTTGTTTTCTTGTCAATTCCAAACTCCTCCAAGACACTGATTAAGGTATATCAAAATATTCATTAAGGTGCAAACACTCAGAAAACCGGGATATTCCACCTGATAAACAAACCAACTGGTGAAATGTTAAGTGAAACAGAAAAATATATTTATAAATATCAAGAACAGAAAATATAGGAGGAGCGTATTGACTGGATGGAGCAGACATTTTAATTAGGACATTTTAACAGTGTCTGTGTGAAGATGTAGCTCCGGGCTGGACAGGTAGATACACTTGTCACAGTTTTGGGTATACACGCAAGGCCGAGGTGATGTAGAAATTGGGACACGGTATGTTGAAGTTCGATGGAACAAGAAAGACGTATAGTTAGCGTAAAGAGCGATAATGATTTTTATTACTGTGTCTTAAACTTCTTCTTTCTCTTCGGGAATTCCGCCTCGAAAGAAGTGTCTACCAATCTTGGCTCTCACAAAGGAGGTTTGCTTTCGATTCTCGGCTGGGCCAAGAATTTGAAATCTGGTCTGTGGGCTGGAACAAAGTCTGCTCAGTCTCGTGAGGAAGAGATGGAAAGAGATGGGTTTGATTCCATTCTCAGCCAGCTAGAAGTGGTTTTCCGTGATTTACCACTTCTACTCTTTGCAAATGCTGGGATGGTACCTACACTAAGACCAAGGCCACTTCTCACCCAAATCCTGGCCCCAATTACAAACTACATGTCGCAAAGCTCCTAAATGAATCAACAACAACTCTTTGTGTGAAGCAGAATCACTTAAGCATACAGATATGACAACTTTGCAGTCGTTCCAGACAAGTCGTGCTACAGCACGATATTCAATTAATATGAGAATCTTCTTTTAACATTAATGTATATTTTCCTTTAGAAAATACCAAATATGTAAAATAATAACAATATTAATAATAATAATAATAATAATAATAATAATAATAAAAATAGTACCAATAATAATAATAATAATAATAATGAAAATAAGACAAAGGTGGAATCACGGCACTGAATGAGGCCTGAGTGTGGTATTTTCTCCGGGTTTTTCCAAACGTCGTTGTTTTTCTTATTTCAGGGGCTGCGACATAGCGTTCGTAGAGTCCCGTGTATGTTTGGGTGTGTATGGAATTTATGTGATAACCTGTGTTATTGCGATGGCTGTTTTAATGTGAGTATTTGTAAATTGGGGATAGGATTGGGAAGCAGGTGGCCGTGGCCCTAAGTTAGGAACAATCTCAGCATTTGCCTGGAGTAGAAGTGGAGGAAACCACGGAAACCACTTCCAGGATGGCTGAGGTGAAAATCGAAACCTCCTCTTCTCAGTTTTGTCTCATGTGGCTGAGTGTACCCCGTTTCAGCCCTCACACCAGAATTAAAAGTTTCTTGGCATGGCAGGGAATTGAACCCAGACCTCCGGGGCGACAAGTAAGAACGCTGCTACATCACGAGGTGGTCCTTCCTAACTTCCCCCATGCAAATACTGAGACGATATGTGTTTCAAAGCATGGAGCATCTACTCCAATTCTCGACTGAAATAATTACAATTATACACACTACTACAGTCATCACCGTTACAAAGGTTATCAGAAAAATTCCACACACACCCAAGTACACGAGGTTGATGACCAAGAAATCCTAAGCCCAAAAATGAAATAACAGTATCAACAGAACTGTTTCTAAGAAGCTGGTAACAATAAATGTACTAGTTGAAGAATAAAACACCCATGGGTTCATTTGTGGTGTTGGGGTAGCGCGTCGGCCTCTCATCCGAAGGTACCGGGTTTGATTGCCGGCTCCGTCAGAGATTCTAAAAAATGACGTGATGGCTGGAATGGGGCGCACTTCGTCACGAGTAGACACATGAGCTGTCTGGCAGTGAGGCAGCGCCCCGGTCACGAACACCAAGATTGACCGCCGAGGGCACCCGATATGCTGACCACGCGTCACCCCAATATCTACAGGCCAAATGGCTGGGCAGCGGTCGCTTGGTAGGCCTAGGCCCTTCATGGGCTGTAGTGCCACGGTTTGTTTTTCCTTTTGTTAACTGTTAAAGTTGATATGATTGGTGTAATGATTTACCCAATCTTGAGGTAGTTATAAAATTCTTTGAGGTTGTATTAGTGTGTTTGAGAACCGTGGCATTTGGTCGACAATGAAGTTATTCGTCCTGGTACCCGCAGTCACGAAACAAGCTGGTGAGAGCTAGCTTCCGTGTCCCAACCTGACCGACAGGGCCAACAGCAGATGCGAAGGAATGTGGTTGGCGTTAGGCGATCATTTTCAATTTGTTCCGTGTCATGAGGGTGGGGCATATCACCTTCAAAGTAAACTTCTCTATTTACAAATTTCTCACAATTAATTTACTTAATTGCTTTCAAATTACAGCTGCTAGATTTATATTTATTAACCAACACTTGTCGTGTTCAAGGATGTTGACACGCCTTTATTTTAACACCTGTGTTTAGATTGCAGTTTGTCTTTGTTCATTCATAAAGACATTTTGTAAAGACATAGCGTTATTATTGTATTCAGTTTGCAGAGTGGAGTGTTGTTATTGACATTAAGACTTGGAAATCTGAGGAAGTTATTATCCAGGTAGACAGTACCCTCAAGCTACTTTAAGGACTTTATTTTCGATTCCAACATTCCAATTGCTGCTATAAATGTCATTCCACTATTGTACCAATGAACTTGTGGTCAGCCAACGCCATTAATCGGCCAACTTACAGCTTCCAGACACTCGTGGTATCATGGCTAGAATTCTTGGTTGTCAACCCTGACGTCCAGGCTTGATTCCGAGCGTTGGACTCTGCGTTGGAGCGATGTACATTTAGCTTCATGGTTTCTCACTTCTAATTCAAGCAATTGCCGGGATGGTTCCTAATTTAAGGCTGTAGCCTCCTTTCTTTTTTCTCCAAAATTATAGAGACCTTTGAAGCAAATTTTTCATTGTTGCCTTATTGACAATTACTGTAATTTCTTCAGGTGGTTTATTCTTATGTCCCAGCAATTGGGGTTATATTGAGTTGACCGACTGAAAAGTTGAAATATCAATTCCAAAACTCAACCTACATTACAAATACTCCTACAAACACCACAATAATACAGGCTATCAGATAAATTGCGCACACGATAAATACACGGATCTGATAACTAGGAGCCCCTAAATGAAACAACAATTCCCTGTCCCATTGATAAGTCCGTCCCCAGAACTGTACACGTAGCGACCGGAGCGCCCTGTAGTACTTTAAGTCACGATGTCTTCGTTACGTTAGCTGTAACGTGTAGTGCGTATCATGCTCATACATAGCCATAAAGCGATCCACTAAAGAAGCACGAAAATCGGGTCTTTCCGTGGTCGTTGTTTCGTGAAGCTACAGCCAAATATCCACTATGGCAGGCCGAAGTGTTGCAGTTATCACATAACACGCTCACTCCAGCACAGAAGATTAGTACAACTGCTCCCTCTTCTCTTCTCTGCATCTCTCCCAGATATGAGACAGGGCCACCCACTCAAAATTAGGCTGCATACATTTCCTAAATATCCAACTGAGGCCTTTTTATAAGTTATGGTTCTTATCGTCAGAAATATTCGAAATGTGGTTATTACGGTATCTAGTCTATATATTTAAATGACTAAAGTGATTTTTGTTACCGCGAGATTGAGAGAACAGCTGAACCGATTGACTTCGTAAAGCACTCCGACGAAAGCTCTTGGCCTGTCAATTTTCAGAGTGTCTTTAAAAGAAAAAGAAAAATGTTACTATATATTTTTATTTTAAATTAATAAGGAAAAATGCAAAATTCTTGACACTTGTGCATTCACACAATCGCCTTGACATACTGTATGACAGGCTTGGCGAATAGAAATCCTTTATTAATGTATTATTGGCGATCAGTCTCATCGCATTCTCCTCAGCAACCAACTTCAGTATGAAAGTCTCTGGACGGTGAATACACTGGTCAAGTTGGATTTCATTGTAAAAGCCAATTGATTATTTGTTTAGAGTGCATAACAATGAGTCTAACGACGCTGTTGATTTTTGCAATGCTAGTATTATTTGGCATTTATTATTTAGCGACTGCATTGATGCAGGACACTATAGTGTTATCGAGTATGACATTAATTTGGGGGAGAAATACTACTATAAATAAACCCGTTCGACGAAAAACAACATTGGCCTCAAAAGAAGTGAGAAATCGGAGAAAATACGAAGCCACTATTAAAATCCACTATAAATATGCCATTTCAGAAACAATTCCAGATATTATGCAGTAGTCTACAGTGTAGGTTGACTGACGATCAAATGTAAACATTGTTCTGCATTGTATTTCTCTTGCAAGAAATCTACGGCATGTTACTTAGGCCTTTGCTGTTGCAATAGCAGAATTGATCTACCAAAATATACAATTTTTCATAGGCTGAAACAGTTTTTCACTGGAGATGATATTTCAACGAATTTCGGAGAGAATATTCGGCATTATAACAATGCTATGCCATTCGTTTACTTTGGTGCCAATGTTACCGTGCCACATGAATACGGTCCACATTTTTTAAAATTTATGGAATTGGATTTCTTGCATTTCTTCCTTATATTCGAAACATATTAGCGACAGCTCTTACGACCAGTTGAATATATTAGAATCCTCAGAATCGAATCAAATCAGATCTGCCAATCAAGTGAATTCTTACATCATGGAGGGCACACTTCATATTTTAAACAATATTTTGCAAGAGCATAACCCCTACATTCAACATTCAAAATAACTCTAAATTATTATCATTTAGACTTTCACGGCCCGTGTTACTATTCATAATGTTGAATTTTGGGCTTATTATATTAAAATTCGACGCGTTTCGAAAGAAACCATGTCTTTCTTCGTCAGGAATAATCTGGAATATGACAATGATTGCTAAGAGAAAGCAACAAAGAACATAAGAAGGTGCCCAAAAATGGACGCCATTATAGCCCCATGTTAGGGACAACGGAAAGCATTACTTTCTCATGGTTCTGATAATAGAACCATGAGAAAGTAATTCATTGCTGCTTTCCGTTGTCCCTAACATGGGGCTATAATGGCGTCCATCTTTGGGCACCTTCTATGTACTTTGTTGCTTTCTCTTAGCAATCATTGTCGTATTCCAGATTATTCCTGACGAAGAAAGAAATGGTTTCTTTCGAAACGCGTCGAATTTTAATATAATAAAACACGGCATAAGCCCAAAATTCAACATTATGAATTATAACTCTAGATTATTTAGGAACCAGTTGACGATATTCGATTAGCATGGCTCATAATATGGGATGATGCCCCAATGGCAAATATTCATTCATTAATTGTGTGTGAATCGACTTATAACAGATATTATACGTAACGACATTATTCTTTGTCGTGGGATGGTTGTAGTTCATGGATGAGACTTCAGGTAGGTTTTGCCTGATGTGCCGCACGCTTTTCGACACACAGTTACTGTGTTCACAGTTGTATCAATTACTCTTTTCTCTGACCCTTCTCCAAAATACTCCGCTTACAAGTTACAAATTAACGGTGATTACCCCTTTATGGATGGTGACGAATCTAATTTTATTGAATTACCAGCCAGACATGATGATAACGTGAGAGATTTACGGTGAAACATTTATTTCTGCGAAGTTCGCATTCTTACAACAAAAGATTAACACTGTAATGAAATGAATATAAGAGTCAGTAGTTCAAAATCATACGCCAGTGTTAGCAGATTAAACACGGAAGATGAAAGCCAGCTACTTCAGTTTCCTACAGATTTCTTGAATTCCTTGTAATTAAGTCATTCTAATTCTTCTCCACATATTCTTACTACAAGCGTTTGAGCCATAGTGTGCCCGTTGACGCATGTTTGCTCAGATAACAAAGACTAAACCTTATGCTGGAATGTAACTGAACATACCCTGCGATCGGCGGGAAGAAGCTGAAATAATATCGCTTATGATCATATTTTTATATATTTTGGACATTCTAAAAATCAATTATAATTATAACCAAGTAATTCTGCATATTTGAAGTACACCATACTTCGTAAATCAATGAAACTATCAATTTACGCGGCCAGCTCATATCCTAAGAGCACGCCATATTTGGTAACACCAGTTCCTATTTGTCTTTGGATGAGGCAACATCGATGTGCATGTTGGATCACAAGTGAAAGAACGTCCGTGAAAGGAAACCACGTGGCACGAAAAATCAGTGGATATTTTTCTCATGGATAGCCATCATGGCATTATTTAACAATTTAAAGATTGGAGACATTCATCATTACATAAACTGTGAAATATTTTCATTCTACGAGGTGAAATGATGAACATGTGTAAAGCAAACATTATGACCGCATGGACACACACACACACACACTTCAGTGTTACATAAACGGTGTAATTAATTAACTGTACAAAATCTACGAGTACAATCTTTATTTGCCGGATGGGCAGTATTTTTGGTTTAATATTTTCTGTAAATATCAGTGCAAAAGTCACGAGTGAGTGTCGCACAAGCGACAAGACTAGAGCCAGTGGCGGAGTGAAAATGGGCAATTTTTTACCGCATATTAGCTTCAGTGCGCGCAAGTTTTCGTTAATTATGTGCTACATTATTACCAACGCTAACATTACAATCATGCTAAACCATCAGATCTTCAAATACAACCCCAACCACGCGATGGCATGTGATTTCTAAATCATGCGTGGATGTAATTGCTTAGGGACGATCTTACGTGCCATTCTCTTAGCTTGTTCATTTTAGTCGAATTTTGTATTAGGACCATGAGAGTAATTTAGATCTTGTTTAGTACTTTTTTATATATTTTCTTTCAGGGCAGAATAGTATCGGACTAGCTGTTTGCAACTCTCATGCTAGGCTAGGGATCTATTCTGAATAAAATTTATCTGTGATTTTAACATAAGACTGACCTCTCTTTTCTTGTTTAGTTTTGTTATCGATGCGTTCCCCTGAGCTGGTTAAAGATCGAACCTCACTAATTCCCGACACCCCCGAGTGCAGACTTTGTGCTACTCCAGCCTATGAATGTATCGTCCCCTATACTTGTGTGTTAACTGGAAGAAGGTCTCGGAAGGGTCATTTGAAACCAGTGGCTCCCCGAAACCTTCGGCCAGCGGGCACAATAGTTATGCTCCTTAGAAGTCTGAACGTTTCCCAAGGGCTCCTATATGGAACCAGATTAATTGTACGAAATATGTATGAAACTTGCTTGGATTTGGAAATAATAAGTGCATTTAAATTAGGATTTGCCTCTTCAAGTTTTCAGTCATGGCCAGCAGTATGTTGCAATGTCGAGAGTGCATTAAGTTGCAATAGTGCCAAAAATATACATGTATATGGCACAAAGAATGTATATAAGAAATTTCTTCAGTAAATATTTTCCCATTGACCGTCATGTTTTTAGGGGTTTCAACTAGTAGGCCTATACGTTTGAAAATCTACACAGTTCGAAATCCACTAACAGATTGCGTCTGAGTGCATTGGTGGCCATTTGAAAACACACGCTGACTCTATCTAAGAAGATTAGTATAACTTCTCCCTCTTCTCCTTTGCACGTCTTTAATTTAATAAATAAATAATATTTTATTTGATATATTTGATATATTAATTTTAAACGGAGAAGAGTGGTGAAATATAAAGAAAGGTATGATATTCTTTAAAGATTAAAAAGATGGAAATAAAAGAATAGGCGTGATGTATAAGTTCATAAGTGCAATATTTAGTATGGTAGTGATCATGCTCCAGGATGGATACAAGTCAATTTGAACAGAAGTCATACTACAGGTAATTCCTGATGTAATATCTGAGCCGTACAATATGCCATATTCCATGATAACGCAACAGCGAATATCGCAGCTGCTGTTTGCGCATAGAAGAACAATCTTATATATAAAAGTGAAAGTCTGTATGTGGGTATGTATGTATGTATGTGGGTCTGTTCCGTATACAAATCTACACCGTACCACCAATCTCAACCAAATTTTGCATACATATAGTTTAGGATCCAGAAGGAACCGCTGGCTACATGAATTTTCGATAGTCTTTCTCATTCTTCTGATTTCGGCCCTTTTGCACTCAAGCACAGGCTAATCAAATCATAAAATATACTCATGAAGGAATGGCAAGCCAGATAGTTTCCATGGCAACATAGCTCAAGTCGAGACACGGCCGACTGGATGCCAGTTCTGCTCTGCACTACCGGTATAGAAAAAGAGGATCTTTACTTGAAATCCCGTTAGTTACTCACCTACTCACACAGCACTGTCAACCGAGTTTAGCATAACAAAGACTTGACACTATCATCTACTATATATATTTGTGAAATACCACTCACTCATTCATTCATCACGAAATCTCAGAAACCACCGACGGATTGGAATGAAATTTGGTATGCAGCTTCCAAAGGGCCGCAAATGCCCCCTAAGATAGGATTTTTGGATATTCAGGTTCTAAAGGGGTGTTAAGGGGGTTGACCTGCATTTCATTGAATTTCAATATCTCCCGATTGGTTTCATTGGGGGATGTGATACTCGGCACGTAAACTCATCATTAAAAATAAGAAGACACGAGTCTGAGGGTTTTTCAATGTGGTGTATATTATGAGGTGAAAGGGGTGAAAAGTGGGGATGGAAAGATTCCTAACGGAGCGTGTATCTCTTAAACGACATAGGTGAGGAGTTTGAAACTCAGCGGAAAACAATCAGCATACAAAATACGTAAATATGTGTTTGACCGTTTATTCATAAATCCAATTTAAGGGGCCCATGGGGAGGGGTGAAATTCTGGGGGGGGGGGGGGACAGGAAGAAAGTGTCCTAACTGATTGACTGACTCACTCACTCATCAAACTCAGGGGGAAAAACTGCTTTAAAGTAAGTAAATAGCTGTTCGACAGTTTTTTTTATTAAATCAAATTTAAGGGGTTCATGGGGAGGGGTGAAATTCTGAAAAAAGAAAATTGAAAGATAATGTCCTGCCTGACTCACTCACTCACTCACTCACACACTCATCATCGCCCAACCAAAATTATTGAAGTTAGAAACATGACAGTTTGGGGATATGTTCATTGTATGTCAAAACCGTCTACTAAGGGAGGATTTTCGGATATTCAGGTTCTGAAGGGGTCTTAAGGGGGTTAAACCTGCATTCCATTGAATAACAATATCTCCCGATTGGTTTCATTGGGGGATATGATACACGACATATAAACTCATCATTAAAAAGGAAGAAGACACGTCTCTGAGGGGTTTTCGATGTGGTGTATATTATAAGGTGAAAGGGGTGAAAAGTAAGAATTGAAAGATTCCTAACGGAGCGTGTATCTCTTAAACGACATAGGCGAGGAGTTTGAAACTCAGCGGAAAAAATCAGCAAAAAAAAAAAAGTAAATATGTGTTTGACCGTTTTTTCATAAATCCAATTTAAGGGGCCCATGGGGAGGGGTGAAATTCTGGGGGGAGGGGGGGAAACAGGAAATAAAGTGTCCTAACTGATTGACTGACTGACTCACTCATCAAACTCAGGGGGGAGGGGGAACTGCTTTAAAGTAAGTTAATAGCTGTTCGACAGTTTTTTTGATCAATCATATTGAAGGGGTTCATCGGGAGGGATGAAATTCTGAAGGAAAAAATGAAAGAAAATGTCCTGACTCATTCACTCATGATCGCCCAGTCAAAAATATTGAAGTTGGAACCATGGCATTCTGGGGATATGTTCGTTGTATCTCAAAACCGTACACTAAGGGAGGATTTTTGGATATTCAGGCTCTAAAGGGGTCTTAAGGGGGTTAAACCTGCATTTCATTGAATAACAATATCTCACGAGTGGTTTCATCTGTGGATGTGATACTCGGCATATAAACTAATCATTAAAAATAAGCAGACATGTGTCTAAGGGTTTTTCGATGTGGTGTATTATTATGAGGTGAAAGGGGTGAAAATTGGGGGTTGAAGGATTCCTAACGGAGCGTGTAGGCCTATCTCTTAAACGACATAGGCGAGAAATTTGAAACTCAGCGAAAAAAAATCAGCTAAAAAATTAAGTAAATCGGTGTTCGACCGTTTTTTCATAAATTAATTTAAAGGTCCAATGGGGTGGGGTGAAATTCTGGGGGGGAAAAGGAGAGAAAGTGTCCTGACTGACTGACTAACTCACTCATCAAACTCAGGGGAAACAGACAGCTAAAAAATAACTTAATAGGTGTTCAAGCGTTTTTTCATCAATCCAATTTAAGGGGCCCATGGGGAGGGGTGTAATTCTGGTAAAAATAATTGAAAGAAAATGTCCTGTCTGACTCACTCACTCATCGCGCCCAGCGAAAACTATTAATGTTGGAAAAATGAAATTTTGGGAATATGTTCGCTGTATGTCAAAACGTCAACTAAAGAATGATTTTTATTTATTCGGGTTTTAAAGAGATGTTAAGGGGGTAAACGTGCATTTCATTGAATAACGATATCTCATGAGTTGTTTCTTTGGGGATGTGATATTCGGTATATAAACTAATCATTAAAAATAATCAGACATATATCTAAAGGTTTATCGATGTCGTGTATATTATGAGGTGAAAGGGGTGAAAATTGGGGATTGAGGGATTCTTAACGGAGCGTGTATCTCTTAAACGACATAGGCGAGAAGTTTGAAATTCGGCGGGATAAAACAGCTTAAAATACAAGTAAATATGTGTTCGACCGTTTTTTCATAAATCCAATTTAAGGGGCCCTTGGAGAGGGGTGAAATTCTGTGGTGATAAAACAGGAAAGAAAGTGTCCTAACTGATTGACTCACTTACTCACTCATCAAACTCAGGGGGAAATCAGCTTTAAATAAGTAAATAGGTGTTCGACCATTTGTTTCATAAATCCAATTTAAGGGGTTCATGTGGAGGGGTGAAATTATCATATATAAATGAAATAAAATGTCCTGACTGACTCACTCACTCATCATCGCCCAGCCAGAATTATTGAAGTTGGAAACATGAAATTTTGGGGATATGTTCGTTTTATGTCGAAAACATCCACTAAGGTAAGAGTTTTGAATATTCAGGTTCTAAATAGGTGTTAAGGGGGTAAACGTGCATTTCATTGAATAACAATATCTCACGAGTGGTTTCATTTGGGGATTGATACTTGGCATATATACTAATCATTAAAAATAAGCTGACACATGTCTAATGGTTTTTCGATATAGTGTATATTATGAGGTGAAAGGGATGAAAAGTGGGGGTTGAAAGATTCTTAATGGAGCGTGTATCTCTTAAACGACATAGGCGAGGAGTTTGAAACTCGGAGGAAATCAATCAGCTTAAAAATAAATAAATAAATAAATAAATAAATAAATAAATAAATAAATAAATAAATAAATAAATAAATAAATAAATAAATAAATAAATAAATAAATAAATAAATAAATAAATAAATAAATAAATAAATAAATAAATAAATAAATAAATAAATAAATAAATAGGTGTTCGACCGTCTTTTCAAAAATCCAATTTAAGGGGCCTATGGGGAGGGGTGAAATTCTGGAAGAAAATCGTCCACTAAGGAAGGATTTTTGGATGTTCGCTCTCATCGACCAACCAAAACTATTAATGTTAGAAGAGTGATATTTTGAGGATATGTTTGTCGTGTGTCGAAAAGATCTACTAAGGAGGGATTTTTGGATATTCAGGTTCTAAAGGGGTGTTAATGGGGTTAAACCTGCATTTCATTGAATAACAATATGACACGACTATGACGCGAGCGAAGCGAGACTAAAAATGAGATGGTGTGTGTGTGTCTATGTATTACTCAATCACGCAAGTACCACTGGTCCGATTTACATGAATTTTACATGGAAGTAGCAGATTTACCTGGTTAACATACAGGTTACTTTTGATTTCAATACTTTGCACTTTTAAATATGGCGACCATTTTAGTGACGTCACTCTACCCTTTGGTTTTAAACTTTCATATTTCCATTTCAAATAAAAAGAGAACGCTAAGAAATAGCAAACTTTTGATGGCATGTACGAGGTTAAAAATTGCATTTTCTATCCGAAATGTATCTCCAACCGTTAGCGAGTAAAACCTAAATGTGTGCTATAAAACACGGTCAAGGCAGAGCGGTGTAGTTGGACAAAATGTTCCATCCTTAATCTCCCTCTGCGCAGCACCTCGCCTATCCCCTGTTTTAACTGTCACCTTCACATTTTGATTTATTTACGACCCGTAGCGAAGCACGGGTACTTCAGCTAGTGATTTATATTTGCGCATCTTTCAATTTCCCTTACCCGTTGCTTCATGTACCTGGATCCTATTTGTGACGGTCAACGCATCTTCCATCGGGGGTCCTTAATCATCATCGTCATCATCATCTAAAGCTTGTTGCTGCAACCACATTTGTCTTTCACTTGCTGAACCTTTTAAGCCAGCATACTTTTTAAATTGAAGTCCTTGCATCACAGAATTCAGATGAGCTTTCCGCGGTATTCCTCTTCCTCTCTTCCCCAGAACTTTTCCTTCCAGTATGGTGGTAGGGAACTCATTATGACGTAAGGTGTGGCCAAAGAATGTTGCTTTCCTCTTTTCTATAGTAGTGATCAATGTTCTTCTTTAGTCTACTTCCTTGAGGACACATTCGTTAGTCTTTTTCTCCATCCAGCTTATTTTCTGCAGCCTTCTCCACATCCACATTTCCACTGCTTCCAGGCGTTGTATGTCCTGTTTCCTTAGAACCCAAGTTTCGCATCTGTTTCAGAATCCTTTCATCCCAAAAATCCTGTCACAGGAGTCTTCTCAAGTGATTACGAGTGTTTCGTGTCGGATTCCTTTCTTTGGATACCAGATATCTCAAACCGTTCTCTCGTAGTTTAATGGGATTGTGCACATTCTCAATAGCATAATTGTCACATTTTGAAGCATTTAACGTGCAAAGTTACACTGCCCTCGGATGGTTAAATCGCGAGAAACGTCCATTTAAATATTTATACTTCGCGTTGCTGCCATGTTGGATTTGTGCTCACCAGGTTACTGAAAGTCCTACGACTATTTAAAGAAAGTTAGCGTTTTCCTTCAAAAATATATAAAAGTGCGAGGAAGATAAAATTGAAACAGCACATGGGGCGATCTCACAGGTACCTTCGTTTAAATACTTTGGAGAAATAATTCTGACATCAGGATTGGTCAGTTTGGCCAACACAGAAAGAGCCTCAAGATTTCAAAGGACATTCAGACTAAAGTGGAATCATTAAAATAAAAGAGTGATGTCACGTTATCCAAAATTGGAACATTACAAAACCGTTCTCTTTTCAGGAGCTCTATATGCATCATAAACAATAACTTTAGGAGGCCATTAAAAGTTTCAGGCATTGAAAAGCAAAAACTCACACAAGAAAATGGGATTTGGATCAAGAGACGAAATGCTGACCTCTATAGTCTCACAGACAGTTTCACAAACACTGCACGCAGGAGACGTTCAATTTTTGGGGGCACATACAGGGTCTTTCACTCAAAGTGGGGTCGGCCGCAAGGCTGGCGCAGCACTGCTGGTAGAAGGTGGAGCCAAAGGTCAGACGGGCACATTGCAGCATGGAGCTGAGACAGTTGTGGCGCAGGATTTGACGAGTAAAGTTGACTTCGTTATTTCGTTTATAGCCTATTTTAAGTTACATGTGTTATACATTTATAACGTGTGTATGTGATTATTGTTTACTTGTTATTGTGTTTAAAAAAATATATCGCGTTATTGCTTCAATTTTTATTTATAGGGAAAATTGAAACATAAGGTTTATGCAACAAACCCTCACACTATGAATGATCTCAAACCAAATATCACGAGATAAATTGAGGCTATCTTGGTAGATGAGCTAATGCGTGTGAATGAAAATTTCCTTAGAAGATGACAGAAATGTGTAGATGCAGGTTGAGGAAATTTTCAACAACTTCTGTGACATGTGTCTTCGATTATGTGTTATTCTGTGTGCTTGTTATTTACATGCGATTCGTACGGGCGCTCTCTCGACCCCAAGCTCAGCGAATTGCCATGTGCTTGCCCGACCCTCCATGCGCCGCGCGGCCGGCCCCACTTTGAGTGAAAGACCCTGTATTTAGGATGGACAACGAGCATTTACTTAAGGTGAAAACTAGCAGCATGGCCGGTACAAGATGGACAGGAGAACGCAAGAAGCAACATATTGAGTTCATGAAGATATTTTGGGAGAAAAGGAAGGCAAAAGTCTTCAAGCTAACCAACAAGTTCCAACGCACTCTATGAATGGGCATAACGAATAATGAAAGAAAGAAAGAAAGAAAGAAAGAAAGAAAGTAAGTATAAAATATTTTTTTTTTGTTTCGTTTGGGCCGGCTGTGGACCACGTGGTTTTTATCTCTGGCAACTTTCCTCCTAGCCCAGTATTCCTTCATTCTGGCACTGTGAATGTCCTTCCGCTCCTGAGTCCATTTCACACCTACTCCTGGACGCACTGCTTTTGCGGTTAGTGACTGGAGAGAGTCTGATGTTCTGACTAAAGTCCTGTATTTTATCCTGTCATAGGTGTTACTGGGGTCAATATCCAGTTGTTCAAGGTCTTTCCTGACTACTTTCGACCATTTGGCGTTAGTTGCTTTCCCCCTAGAGACAGTGTTGAAAATTCTGGAGGTGAGCCTCTGATTATTCATTCTCACAATATGACCATAGAAGATCAGCCTCCTCTTCCTCATGGCTGTTGTAATGCCCTCCACTTGTTCATAGAGTTCATTGTTGTGCTTGACTCTATACTTGCCTACCTCTTTAATAGGGCCCATGCTTTTTCGCAGAATCTTCCGGTCCGTCAGCTCCAATTTCCGGAGTTGTCCTTTTCTGACCATATTTAGGCATTCTGAGGCATATAGTACTGATGGTCTCACTACAGTACTGTAGTGTCTGAGTTTGAAATTCATTGAGAGGGATTTGGATTTGTACATATTCTTGCATAGGTGGTAGGCTCTCTCTAGTTTAATGCATCTGTCGTTCATGGCCAGGTCTTCATTGATGTTTGGGGTTATCCATTCTCCTAGGTATTTGAAGGAGTTAGTCCTTTGTACTACTTTGTCCCCCAGTGGGATTGACTCGGGCGCATCTCTGATGTTGATGATAAACTGTGTTTTGTTGATGGCGATCTTTAAGCCTACTTTAGCTGCTATATAGTTCAGAGAGGATAGTTGATGGTTAGCTTCCTCCATACTGGACGCTAGGAGTGCAAGGTCGTTTGCAAAGGCTAAACAGGGGACTGTTAACTTGTCTTTCTTGTAGCCTATTCTTAATCCAGACTCATCCTTCAGAGTTTTCAACCACTCACGAGTTACTTTTTCTAGTAGGCAATTGAAGAGGATCGGAGACAAGCCATCCCCTTGTCTAACACCAGTTCTGACCTCGAAGCTCTTGGACAGTTCCCCTCTGAATTTGACTTTGACTGTGGTGTTGGTGAGAGTCGCTTTCACTAGATTCAGGGTCTTTTTATCTATCCCCAATTCAGCCAGCGTCTCAAAGAGTGACTCTGTATCTACTGAGTCGTAGGCCTTTTGGAAGTCAACGAAAATTGCAACATCTTAGATTTTTGTAAGTGAGAATGGTTTTGAGATTCAGAATCATTTCGGTGCATGACCTTGACTTTCGAAACCCAGCTTGGTACTCTCCAATGCAGGAATCCAGTTGAACCTCTACTCTTGTGAGCAATACTTTGGAGAGTATCTTGTATGTCACTGATACCAGGGAAATCCCTCTGTAGTTGTTGAGATCTGATTTGCCACCTTTTTTATGTAGTGGGTGAATGACAGCTGAGGTCCAGTCACTAGGTAATTGTTCTGTCAACCAGACGTTAGATATGATGTCATGGATACTCTGTATTGACTCCTAGTCAGCATACTTCCAGAGCTCTGCAATGATCCCATCTTCGCCTGCTGCTTTATTGGACTTAAATTCGGAAATGACTTTCTGGATCTCTTCCTTTCTTGGAGGGAAAGAGTGTGGCTTAGCAACGTTCTTGGATTCAAAAGGTAGCTTTTCCATGGGTTCCTCGGAGTTAAGAAGGTCGCTGAAATACTCTGCTAGGGCTGTGGTGCACTCCTCATTGTTGAGTTTCAGATCTCCGTCAGCTTCCCGAAGGTGAAGTGTAGGAGCAGAATAGGGTGTTATTTGTGATTTAAAAGCCTGGTAGAAGTCTCTAGTGTAGTTCCGCTGGAAATCCCTCTCTGCCTGGTCAATGATATCCTTATTATGCTGCCTCTTGCTTGTTCTGATAATTTTGGCAGTAGTTTTCCGAATTTCTAAGAAATTAGCATGATTGTCCACACTTTAATTACGGTTCCATTTCAGCCATGCTTGTTTTCTCTCTTCTATTGCCTTGTCACATGTAGCTGTCCACCACGGATGTTTATTCTTCTGTCTGCCGGGAAAGGTAAAATACTTATTTATTTATTTATTTATTTATTTATTTATTTATTTACCGTATGGCTTTTAGTGCCGGGAGTGTGCGAGGACATATTCGGCTCGCCTGAGTCTGTAGCTGCTTCCAGCGGACACCCTTAGGGTGAGCTACAAGTTCCGTTCAATTGTAAGTAGTTCCAACTTTCACCACCAGATATCAATGATACCTAGTGGTGAACGTTGGAACTTTGATAGAGCGTTGCGACGAAATCTAACCTAAAGATTTAGCTTCACACAAGTTTAGTCTGTGGAAGGATCTTTTACATGCCATAAATATATGACATGGGACCACCGCCGGCTTTACTTCCCCTCCGAAGGAAGGCATACTGAAGGATTTTTAACGCTCTTAAAAAATCCGACGACTTTGGCCGGGTTTGAACCCGTTATCTAGGCCACAGCAGTTCAGCATGCTATCAACTACGCCACCAAAGTCGCTAGAAAGAAAATATAAAAGACTGATCAAGTATCACAACACAACCAATATTTTGCTTCGTGCATTACGCTACAGCAAATTAATTCGACAAAGACTGAAGTCTACTTTAATAATTTGAGGTGTATTAGCAATATAGCTGTAAGGATTTTTGTTGGAGTCAGGAAACTTTGGACACTCCACTTTAACTCTATAACGGTCATAAAATTGCCCCTCACCCACCCCGATCGGGCAAAAAAAATCAAAATCATTCCGCTTCCTTTTCGAGTCAGTGGGACTCCGTTGGCCGACGAAACTATACTACCATTGCGGAACACATTCAAGTAGGCTAAATTTCTGTCCCCGCTGCTCTATTGGCTAATATACAGCAATACAGTAGCAATAACTCGTGAATTGACTATCGTATGTTCGACAAGAGACAAGTTGAAAGAACGTTAGGGTGCGAAGAACACATTGGTACGAAAAATGTCATCTGAACCACTGAAAATCGTGCCGAAGAAATGTTATTTTCAAACAGTTCTATCACATTTGAAATAACCGGGGTAGCTATACACGTGTTATGGTGCAAAGGGGCAGGCTATCCCCGGACTCCAGACGTGATTGGATTCAAACCGCGCCATCAGCTGTCCTCAAAATACTTTTCCGTGGATCAACTCCAGACAAATGCCGGGTCGGTACATTCTAATTCGCCAGGACCACTTCGTCCTAACTAATTGTTCAGGAGATAGACTGTTAATAATATTTTCTCTCATTTACTTCTTTGGTAAGATTGGTAACAAGAAGGGAATTTGGCCGTAAAAATAATTCCTTATGATGAAAACTTAACTCACCTCATCCCCGAGCCGGTAGAATACTGCAATGATAACGAATGGGTGGAAATACTCACATTCATTAGTATCATGCTGGGATTGTTAATGGTGGTTTATCACCAAAACCTCGTGCGCGTGCCCTTCACTGACGTGGGTCTTATGGGTTCCCCATACTTATATTAACCGTGAGGAGAAATTTAACAATCCTTTTTATTCTCTTAAATGCCTTCTTACTTCTGGAACAAAGATCATATTCTCCTTAATGATCACATTTGTCGCACAGCACTGACAAAGGGTGTTGATATTAACATGGTAGGGATTTCATATCAAACGTTGGTCCTTTCAGTTGGATACGCCACATTTTCTTCGCTTTTTGATGGCGTCTGCTATTCCGTATGATCCAATTACTTGAAGTAAGTAAGTAAGTAAGTACACTACGCTTGTTGAGCGTATTCAGCGAAGTGCAAATACAATGAAAGAGCCACTCCAGTCAATAGCCAATAAAGCGTACCGGTGTCTGAAACCGGGAAAAAGAAAAGAAATGCCATATTTAACCTGCAGTGGCCAATCGTATAATAAGACGCTATTCAGGAAAGTTCTGTGAATTGTTGGTGCGCTTTCTAACACAGTCATCGTCGTCCATTTATTTTATTTGTTGAATTTATCCCCTATTCTCATTTACTTTTGTTAGATTGCTTTCAGTGATAAGTATCTTATTCCAAAAAGACATGAAAATGACCATGTCTACCCAAAAGACCTTAATGACAAAGTTTAATAAATCAGGAAGTTCTCCCGTAAGAAGGGGTAGGGGTAGACCAAGGTTAGCATATGTTAAACAGATTGCCTTGGATGTAGGGTGTGGTAGCTATGTAGAGATGGAACGATTAGCTCAGGACAAGGAGGCATGGAGAGCTGCATCAAACCAGTCAAAAGACTGAAGACTCAAACTACATTTCGACGGTCTTCAGCAAAATTAGTAGTTAATCCAAAATAAATTGCAAGTCTTTTATTAAAATTTGATTTAAAAAAAGGCTGATTTCATAACTATTTCTATAACGGGCGGTGGTGGCTGAGAGCGCTAACGCGCTACCCCGTGCCTCGTTGGCATCGGGAGAGCGTGGGTTCGAATCCCACCTCGGCCGTCTTGAAAATGGTTTCCAATTTTCACCACCAGGCAAATGCCGGGACGGTTCCTTTCAATAGGTCCACGGCCGATTTCCTTCCAATATCCCTTCCCTGACCCGTCCTGAAAAGTAAAGTACATGGCCATTGGCTGCATTAATAAAAAATAAAATAATACTATTTCTTAAATTACTATCTAAAATGTTAACAAGTAGTTCCGCGACGAGCTAAATAGTGATACCCAGTGGTGAACATTTGGAACTTAGATAGAGCGTTACAACGAAATGTAAGCTAGAAATTGAGCTCCACACAAGTTTAGTCTGTGGAAGGATCTTTTACATGCCATAAATCTATCACATCGGACCGCCGGCTTTACTTCCCCTCCGAAGGAAGGCATACTGAAGGATTTTAACCCTCTTAAAAAATCCAACGACTTCGGCCGGGTTTGAACCCGCTATCTTGGGCACAGCAGTTCAGCATGCTACCAACTACGCCACCGAAGCCGGATATATATACATTTGTCTATAATAACGACGAAATTAAATTGGTTTGTGATTAGTTCGAAATATACCTGAAATATTGCATCCTAATACAGCACTACAGTTTGCTTGAAATAATTTCTTTCCATGGATGCTGACACACTGAGTGTCTACGGCTCAAATGCTTAGAGGGAGTTATTGGGTAGTTGGTAGGTCTGCTGAGTCTGAAAATGCGCAATATTTTATCCCTTACGGCATACACACAATACTCTATGTAGGCTACATTTTTTTAGTTACAGTATCTATTAATGTTTAGTAGCTTGCCGCGGTGGGTGAGTGGTTATCGTGTCGGTCTACCAACCCAAAGCTTGCAGGTTTGCTCCTGACCCTGGTAAGTGATTTTTGAAAGGCGAAAAAAATCACGACACGCATGTCATACGTTTTTGGCATGTTAAAGAACCCATTTGAATACAGTAGGCCGTGTTCATAATAGCAAAATTTATCTGGGGATTTTCCGCCAATACAAAAGTTCCTCCTTTCTCTACTAGAAAGCGCTAGTGTGTCAAGGAGCTTAGATACGCCTATCTAACCCCCTTGAATTTCATAGAGCTCCAAGGAACAACAAAATTCGACATGCAAGCTGTCCTCTGGGTGTCAAATAACAAAGCTTGCACCCGGCTTCCGAGGCCATACGATATTATTATTATTATTATTAGTATTATGTTAAGTTACATGTACTTAAATATTGAACCCTATCACCAGGGGTAGAATTATGTTGGCAACACTGACACAAATGGGTTGTCCGAAATGAATCTGCAAACATATCGTTTATATACTGTACATGTGCCAAATTTTGAACTGTTTGCCTGCATACATTGAAACTAGGGTTCAAAGTAATGGAGACCATTACAGCCCAGAAGTTCACCACGCTGTTGAAGTGGTTTCGCTGGGACATCACTGACTACCCTTCCTACAGTCGAGGCCTCGCTCCAAGCGTCTTTTCCTCACTTGGAGGACCTCTTAGAAGGTCAGCGTTAATGCTTCGCGACATTTTGGTTGAACACGCAAGGATAGGATTTTTACCATTAGGGAATATTCAAACTCACCCTACGAAGAGACAAGTGCCTAAACCGATATGCAGACTGTGTCGTTAAATAACCTAATGTATGTACTATCAGTTGACTGTATTGCTTGTGTGAAATATAATGTACACGTTTCACTGTAGGCTTTTTAATCTTAGTTTCTTATCAACCCTCGTATATATTGTTACGGACTATTGAAGAAGAAGAAGATGAAGAAGAAGAAGAAGCAGGAGAAGAAGAAGAAGAAGAAGAAGAAGAAGAAGAAGAAGAAGAAGTGGGGAAAGCCCGTAACATTATGTACAGAGTGTATCTTAATTATACCGACAAAAAATCAGGGACGCTCTGCGTGTTATGTAAAAGACGATGCCGCAGTCGGATTGACGGAGAAAATTTTTCCCTTCGAGAAAATGAGGTTACTTTGTTACTTCCTGGTGCGCGATTCAAATCGACGAGCTCGCCGTATTTGCTGAGCGAGAGCACAAGTCGCTGGCCACTGCTATGTCTCAGGCCAGGGAAGGGATGATAGACGGAGACAGAGGAAAGCTACTCGCTACTCGGCCCCAGTGGGTAGTGTACAGTTTGTTCGACTGCTCGGTTCCAAGCTCTGTGAACTTGCGAGATGAAGGGCAGAGGTAGAGTAGCAGCAGGCGAGAATTGAGAAGCCTGTCGACAGCCCGCCGTGTTACCTGACATGCTCGTCTATTCCAATACTGATAACATGGGTCTTTTCTGAAACCAGTGTGGTGTTACGAATAAATCAGTGAGTCACCGACCAATGTATTTGGTTTGGTACTATGCACGGACCGAGAAACCTCATCACTCGTCAACACCATTTCTCATAGTCCACGATTCACATTCCTATCAGGTTCACGCAGCTTAGACTCGAGCAATACACACATTGGCTACTACATTTGCGGCATAAATTGGTGACAATGGCTCCGTTTCGGTACACGAACGAAGAAATGGCTGATATTTCCATGTTGTGAGTAAACGAATGCACGATCGTACAACGTCATCTTTACGTATGTCAATTATTGAGACGAACAGACGAGAAAAGAAACTATCGGGTACATTTCATGACTGGCAAGTGTGTCTTTACAGGCTGGACGTTTGTTTTAGACGATTGCCCTTGACCTTGAAGCCTGCGGGAGAGCCTACACACACTCACTCTCTCACCCTATCGCTTCACATTTGTCACCACCGAACTGATGTAATGGAATTCCAGACTTGAGCAGACAGTACAGTCCACATCGAAGTATAGTGTGACGCGGAAGTACAAGTTACGTAGTTACGAACAGAACGTCATTATATTTGCCAATGACTGTACTCCTAGCAGTAGTGTGAAACAGATTTGTCAATCATCGGACCGCATGGGGCAGCTGATAACAACACAGGTACTGTAGTAACTCGCCTCCAGGCTTCCATTAAGATTTTTCACTCGTCTAAAACAAACGTCCGACCTGCAATACTGTGTGTGCGATTACGGCTGCTTAGTAAACAAATAATTGGATATTGCCTGAAAGGGACAAGGACAAATTCTGCGCGAGGCAAACGAGGAAACTTGCGCATTCCCGCCAGCATATCTCTGCCTCTTATCACACTCCATCTCCTGGCCTCCGGAGGCTGTTCCAGTCCGTGTGAGCCGGTATCCAGGATCAGGGCTTCTATTCACGGATGGTTCGAGGGTAAACGAGAAAGTAGGCTGTGCATTTGTGTTTGAGGATCGTCGGTTTCTCTTTCCACTTCCCACGGCGTGTAGCGTGTACCCAGCGGAGCTCTATGCCATCTTAGAGGCTCTGCGGTACACATTATCAGACGATCACCAGCACTTTCTTGTGTGTACTAACTCTCTTAGTGCGCTGCAAGCGATCGATGTGTGTTTCCTGAGGCACCCGCTGGTCCTGCGTGTGCACGACCTGCTCGTCAGTGCGTATAACGCCGGAACCGGGGTGCCCTTTGTGTGGCTTCCTAGCCACATGGGTATTGCGGGAAACGAGCTTGCTGATCAGGCGGCGAGGGAGGCAGTCACACTGCCCTCGCGACCGTATAAGGGGCCTGCTAGTGGTGTGCGCTCTCTGTTGCGACATTCGATCCTGTCGCATTGGGAGGAAGCTTGGCGTGCCACACCTCCACCCAACAAACTGAGATGCATCAAGGAGACAACGAAGGTGTGGAAATCTTCCTTCCGATCTCTCCGGAAGGAAGCTGTGGTACTCTGTCGACTCCGGATCGGCCATGGGATTGCTACGCACTCCCACTTGCTAAAGAGAGCAGACCCCTCTGTGTGTACTTGGGGCGCCCACCTAACCGTGGCACACATTGTCGTAGAGTGTGTGGATCTGGCCGATCTGCGAAGGTCTCTTAAACTGCCTAATACCCTCTCCTTTATTCTCCGTGATGATGGGCCGTCAACAGACCTCGTCATTCAGTTCGTGAGGGAGAGTGGTTACTTTTTTTCAGTTTTAATGTAAGTTACGACTTTTCATTCAGGTTAAGTCTGTTTTGTGTTTGTTATTGCGTTCATCTATTTTATTGTTCACTATGCCTTATTTGTTTTATTGTTTTCTTTTTACCACCCGCCTTTTTTATTCTTTTTATTCAAATAAGGTATAATTGTTGGGGCTCGCTGTCTCCTTTATATAAACCATTTTCGTATCATCCATGGCAGTGAGCTGTTTTTATCTTCATCCTTTCATTTCAGGCCATTTCGTTTCATTAGGGGCCAATAACCTCGATGTTAGGCCCCTTAAAACAACGATTATCATCATCATCATCTCCTGGCCTGAAGCATAGCAGTGGGCAGCCGCTTGTGCTCTCGCTCAGCAAATACGGCGAGTTCGTCGATTTGAATCGCGCGCCAAGAAGTAACAAAGTAACCTCATTTTCTCAAAGGGAAAAATTTTCTCCGACTATCCGATTGTAGTATCGTCTTTTATGTAACAGGCAGAGCGTCCCTGAATTTGTGTCGGTATAATTAAGATACACCCTGTATAAATCTTAATCACATGTAATTTATTTCAAGTTACTTTTCATATATTGCAGTTATTGGAATGATTTTCTTGTGTTGACCAACTTAAAGCTAACATATTAATTGTTATAAGGCCACACTGAAAAATTAGCAGTCTCTCCATGAGACTGATGGCCAAAGATATAACTCGCCCTTAATAACAAAATACCCACAATATCCTGGTTGCTTTTAGGCAAGCTAGCCACTACTGATTAATGTCGGAGACCAGAATTAACCCAAATACATGGTCTTTCATATAAAGTAAGAACGGCAAGCGACAGTTTTGTTATTCGCTGCTGCGGTGGCCTTGGCCGAGATTGTGGCGCGCCACGGCTGGTAGGTTTTAGCTGAGGATTAACTCTACCTAAGGGACGATGACAATGAAAAAAAAAAGGAGGTGGGTTTCGGTGTGGAGAACAAGTATTGGTAGATAGGATGAGAATCCACCACACAAGTTTAAGTAAATTAATATATGGAATGAAACATTGCTGTACAAAATTTAAGAGGAACCTAACTCTAGTCGGGGCTTGTTTCAGGCAAGCGGAGAGCGTAGCGTGAATTGAGGTGGCCTGCAAGTGCTTGGTGATTGCACTTTCCCTCCCGAGCATGCATTTCTGTACTGTGGGGACGGGTGACACTCTGGAAAGGCAAAGTGAGCCGAGAAAAAAGAAAGTACTAACTTTCCCTTTAGAAAGATTAGGATTTATAATGCATTCAAGAATGCTGGAAGGATTTGAATTTGGGATAATAATTTTATTTCTGGGCACTGTTGGATCTCTGGCAAACGACCGAATGCTCCCAGAGAGGGAAGCGATAAAGCAGTTCTAATGCCTTTTGTAATAATTTTACTAGTTTTCTTGACAATTTTTAAAAGAATACCAATTGTTGCACTTAAGGAAGGCTGAGCTCTTACCCAGCAAGATGCCGATTAAAAGTTTAGAAAAGAGGAGGACCTCAAACCTAACTCAAACGAAACTCAAATATTTGGAAACAAACCATAAGTAAGAGAAAAAATCTCAACAAGTAGGATGCTTGCAGAGCTAGCTGTACTTGCCTTAATGGCTTGCTAGGATTGGCTAAGAAAACCAAGAGAAACTTTGAAAATGTTGTTACTTGAAGTTTTAGTTTAAATGTAACAAGTAGTAAAGACTTTATTATTTGAGTGATTATTCGTTTTCGTAAAGAGGGCTCAAGCCTATAGGAAGAATCAGGGAAGTGAATGTCCTGCCTAATCGTTATTCTAACAATAAAGATAAGGAACAAAAGAAAACTAACGATTTATTTAAACAATTTCAAACGGTAAACTAAATAACAATACTTAAAGTTAGATTTTGGTTTTAAGTGGAGAATAACAATTTAGAGCTATAAAATGTCAAGGTCTTAGACCAAATTGTAAGATGTTTACAATTTTCAATTGCAAGTTTCAAACTTGTGAAAGCACTAAACCTATATAAAGGTTTCAAAATATGTGCTCAAGATTAAGAACTTTAACGTTTATAACAACAATTATGAAGCAATTATAACTTTGATAATTAGATCAGGTACAATGTAGGCACTTTTAGAATCCCTTTATGGAAATCGAAAAGGCTGTAAAAATATATTGAATTCCTGATAGTTACAGGAAAGAAGAAAAATTACAAGCGGAAATTACCGCTATTTTACACAAAAATTACTCTATTAAACATACAACGTGTATGACGTGATAACGAATCCTGGAGAGAAAAGATTGAGTACAAAAGATTAATGATTAGAAAGTTAACAATTCCTGTACTAGCAGGATTTAAAAAAAAGGAAGAATAAAAAGAAGTTTCCTCAACTTCTTGTATTTTCGCAGAGTGAATAAATTTTACATGGAGAAAAATGGGAGGGCGCCAAACTTAGGGCGAGGCCTCATAGAAAAATAACTAAGTACATAAGTTAATTTGAATATTGTTAGTAGAGGGTGTTTGGAAAAGGAGAATGGGAATATAATGTCCTGGCCAATTTTATTGCTCTCATTCGAACGCGACGCAGTTGGTAGTTGAACGGGCACTGTTTTGCACTATAGTCAATTGATGGATTTGAAAAATTCACTATTGCAGCACAGAAAGTTTGTAAAGAGAAAAGTTATTGTAGTTATGGAGATCACTAGTTGAATTTTAGCTTGAACCAGTTTATTGCGTTGGAAAGTTTATAGATTGCTGTTGAATGATGAGGTACAGTTCCCACGGTGGAAGGCAAAATTGGTTTTGAACAGCAGTAAATGTGACGTTAATTCCTCAGGGAGGAAAAGCATTCCCGTATTTGAGTGGAAAATACTAGATTGCTTTACTTGTAGAAATATTGGTTCATGTGGAATGTTCCAGAACTATGATGACAGTTAAATGGGCAAGAGAGGTCCCACGGAGGAAAAAGCTAAGCTTTTACAGACAGTGGGTAGTATGAATTAAATCGCTCGTAGTGGGAAGGTAATCCCAATCATTTAGTACAAGAAGTACTGGGTTTCACTTTATAAAGCCAGCTTAGATAGTTAAAGCATGACAAGAAAAATATATCTTGAAGACGGTTATAGCACAATATTTTGCAATTCTTCACACTGTCTATAAAATTGTATTAAAAGCACTTTGCCCTTTTAAAAACAATTAAAATGCATTGAAAAACATTGAAGTTTTGTACTTAGCTCATTTTTGTAGAGTAGGCGATGGTTCCTTGTAACCGTTGATCTAAAATGCAGACATGGCGTCTGATTTAAAATGTATCTCGAGCACAGGAGACAAGCTCGTGAGAGAGCCCCAACTGTATGTTTGACGTCTGACGCAAAAGTGAGAGTGTCTGAACGAAGCACGAAGGGACCAAGGAGGCGGAAAAGGGTGGGGGTAATGGACAATAGAATGTACCTCATGGTATACAACATAAGAAATATAAAATTCTTATAAAGAACATAGAATTCTTCTTGGAGTGGTGTCTTCAAGTAGATGTTAGCTGGCGACAACGACGAAGCCTGGTGGTTTGATTGGTAAGGAAGTCCTCTTGAGCATGGAGATATTGAGGAACTTCAGAGGTTAGCTGCCAGATGCCGCTAGGTTGTCCATGGAAGATATATATCTAGAACAGACTTATAAAAAACATAAGCAAGGGCACGGAAAACATATAACGTAAGGAATCACTGTTGGTATCTGCGAACAGGGAAAATGAAATTAAATGAAACAAATAGATCAAAGAGCAGAAAAAGCTAACTCTGACTAACCGTGTATTCCAAAGAATACACCATACTGGGGGGGGGGGGGGGGGGTAAACACCAACAGAGAGCAGAAACACAATGTTAAAGATTAAGAGGAAGGGGGGCAATTAAAGATAGGGGTCTTGCAATATGCCCATTTGTAGTCATGATCCTAACCACCCTGACTCTTCCATCCCTTCCCGGGTAACACTCGATCACTCTTCCAGAGATCCATACTAAGGGGGGGGGGGAGCATCCCTAACAAGAACCAGGTCCCCCACTTTGATGTCAGGGTTAGAAAGAAGCCACTTCTGTCTCCGCTGCAAAGAAGTTAAGTATTCCAATTTCCACCTCTTCCAGAAAGAATTACGAAGTGCTTCAAATTTATGCCAAACGATCGGTAAATTAGAATCTCTATAAGAGTTAGGAAGGGGGGGGGGGGGAAGAAAGAGAAGTGCCTATAAGGAAATGACCAGGTGTTAATGGAAGCAGATCATCAAGGTCATTAGAAAGCGGTGTCAAGGGACGAGAATTAACAACACCTTCAATCAGAATCGACAGTGAGTTAAATTCTTCATAAGTCAGAATACGGCTACCTAAAACCTTTCTTAGATGACGTTTAGTTATCTTGACACAAGATTCCCACCTACCGCCGTGATGAGGGGCGTAAGGGGTATACACCGCCATTTGAAACCTTATGAGTAGGAAAAATTAGAAATTTGTTCTATGGCGGGAGAAGAAGTGAGTGCTTTCTTCCACAATGAAGCTGCGCCTTGAAAAGTGGAGGCGTTATCGGAGAACATTTCAGAGGGAACGCCACGCCTGGCAGTGAAGCAAGAAACGGCTGACAGAATGTAAGAAGTAGAGGCATTTGTTACTAGTTCTAGATGGATCGCACCAGTGACCATGCAAAAGAAAAGAGATACATAGAGTTTTCCAAATAATTTGCGTTTAGCTTCAGGGGAATTGCGTTGATATTGAAATGGACCCATATAATCCACACCAGTTAAAGCAAAAGGACAAATCGGGGAAAAGCGGAAAGAAGGTAGATCGCCCATCAATTGGGTACTGACTTGAGGTTTCACCTTAAAGCAAGGGATGCATTTGTGAATTACGGAAGAAACTTCATGAACTCCATTTATTATCCAGTACTTTTCCTTTAATAAACAAAGCAGAGTGCGAGTGCCAACATGCAGATTTCGATAATGAAAGTCACGGATGATTAAGATGGTTACATGAGGCTTAGAAGGCAAACTGACAGGAAGCTTTTTGTCTTCAGAGAGTGATGAATGCGAAAGTCTACCGCCTAACCCATTTTCATCTAGGAAAGGGGCTAAGGCGCGAAGATTTCGGAAGATCTTTGTTAGCTGATAGCAAAGACAATTCAGTAGAAAAGGCTTCTTGCTGTGTTAGTTGCAAAACTTTAATAGTAGCGAGATTTAATTCATGATTTGTTAGATGCGGTTTAGGAAGAACGGGTTGGTCAAAAACAAGATATTTCCGTCTGAGAAGATAGGCAAAAATTCGAATTAGTTTGTGAAAGGAAGAGTAGCGAGACAACAAGGGACATGAAAAGTTAGAAATAAGACACGAAGCAGTAGATTTAGAAACTTTAGCGTCAGGCAAGTTGGAGTTTGTGACCGGAGGTTTGATAGACCAGCAAGATGAGTCTTCGATTAACCACGAGGGCCCATACCAGTACAGCTGAGATGCTACCAATTGAGAGGGTAAGCGACCACGGGAGATGATGTCAGCGGGGTTATCAGCGCTAGGCACATGTCTCCATTGACATCCCGAAGGAAGGGTTTGAATTTTGGAAACTCCATTTGCAACAAAGGTTTGCCAGTGGGTAGGATTTTTGGCGATCCAAGAGAGGGTAATCATGGAATCGCTCTATAGATAGGTTTGCGAAAATTCGACTTTTAAGACTTTCTGCAGTTTTTAGCAAGTTCTGCGGCCATGAGTGCGGCACACAATTCGAGCCTAGGCAAAGTAATAGTTTTAAGAGGAGCAACTTTAGACTTAGCTCAAATATGGTTTGAAAGTGAAGATTCATTTAGCGAATTGCGATAAACCAAATACGCACGGCAACGGTAAGCTTTTTCGGAGCTGTCGGTAAACACATGAAGAAAGAAAGATGTATTACGAGGAGCGTTAATTAAATTTCTAGGAATTTCAATAAGAGAAAGATCAAGTAGACAGCATCGAAAAGAGAGCCATCTATTAAGAAAAGAAGGGGGAACAGCATCGTCACATTCACTTTTGAGAGACCATAGCTCTTGCATGAAAAGCTTGGCTATAACAATAACCGGCGCAAGAAATTGGAGAGGATCGAAAATTTTTGCAATTTCAGATAAAATTTGCCTTTTTGTGTTAGGGAGCTCTTCGGAGAGCGAGACTTTAT
Source organism: Meconema thalassinum (assembly GCA_946902985.2). NCBI lineage: Eukaryota > Metazoa > Arthropoda > Insecta > Orthoptera > Tettigoniidae > Meconema > Meconema thalassinum. The sequence goes on along the minus strand of OX336388.2, from coordinate 492,555,228 downwards.
AGATGAGAGTATCAGTGCACCAGTGTACTCCAAGCGTTTTTATGGATTCAGAATCTCCGCAAATTTTGACTGCTGCTCGCTTTGTATCGTCACGTGACGTGCACGCGTGCCCTCTAGTGACGGACTGTGACCTTCCACGCTCTGGTCGGAACCACACCTCGTTACACACGCCACGATTAGCCGACGTCGTCACCGGTTGACGCATTACAGCCTCCGGCTCGTTACTTTTTGAACGCACCTTATACGATGTTGTAATGTTAACTGTCTCATGTTAACATCTGAGGTTCAGACTGGCTCTGAACATTTGCACGTTTATTGCGCCCGCTTTCAATACTAGAGAAGGGGGCCGTGGAACGCCACAAGCTCGGCTAAGGCCACTGCAGCGGCGGATAACAAAGCCGCCGCTCACCGTTCTTACTTTATATGAAAGACCCTGTATACTGTAGTCTGCGTGACGCCTACTATCTTAAAGTCTGCTGATAAACGCACCATCATGAGCAAGACGATGATTAGCTGTGAACTAATGACTAAATTACCACGTCTGAGGTGACTAATTACTCACAAGTAATAATATATTGAACTAAGCACCATACCTAGTAATTCATGCACTGAATAAAGAATTGAAAACTTAAGATGTAAAGTAGAATTGATTAAAAATGAACGCTAAAAGTCATATTTCGTCAAAAAGAACACTTCGATGAATGATGAGATTCTTAAAATGATGGAAAGGAGGAGGATTGCAAAAAGTAGCCCTGATGAATATTAAAACATTAATAAAGAGATTGGGAATAAAATAAGAGAAGCCACAGAAAAGGAAATGCAGAATAAATGTGCTGAAATAGAAGCATTACAGCTAAAACACTCATCGTAAATTTCAGGAGCCGACAAGAAAATACACATCGGGGACAGCGAGCAAGTTGGTAGACAGCGTATGAAGAGTCATTGTACACTCTGAAGAAATCAAACATAGGCCTACCTAGAAGATGATGATGATGATGATAATTGTTGTTTTAAAGGGCCTAACATTGAGGTTATCGGTCCCGCTTACCTAGAAGGGATACATGGAACAACTGTTTCTTGACAACCGGCCAGAAATACCAGAAATAAACTGTGATACTAGAGAGAGTATTATATATATGGTGGAGGAAGTACAAAAAGAAATTAAGCAATTAAAGATGGCAAATCCCCTGGCTTAGATACCATCAATGCGGAATTTTTTCACTTTTCAATGAGGACAATATCAAGTGGCTTATTTATGTTCAATGACATGAACAATTCTGGCAATTTTCCTTGTAAATGGTTAAAATCAGAATTTATTACATTACCTAAATCAGCTGCATCTAAATGATGTGGATATTACAGATTCTCAGCATTATGAGTCATGTGTTGAAACTTTTTCTGAAGGTCATTCACAGAAGAATATACACATGCAGCGAAGAGAATATTTCACCTACACAGTTTAGATTCTGAAATGCAGTTGGCACACGAGAAGCTCTGTTCAGCATACAGATACTATTTCAGTGTTGCAGAGACATAGCCTACATTGTGGCATTTATGCCTGTTTTATTGACTACCAGACGGCCGTTGATAGGGTGCAACATCACAAGATGATTGAAATATTAAGAAGTATCGGCCTAGATGAAAAAGACCTGAGAATTATTGTCAACTTATACTGGAATCAGACTGCTTCTGTAAGATTGAGAGGGGAGAATGCAGAAAATGTACACATCCAACGAGGTGTAAGGCAGGGTTGTATAATGTCCCCATTGCTATTTAACATCTATTCAGAATATATCTTCAGAGAGGTACTAGAAGATATAGAAATGGGAGTGCTTTTAAATGGCCAATGGTTAAATAACATTCGGTGTGCGGATTACCAGAAAGTTTACAATACCTCATCAACAGAGTTGTATTAACTAGCCACGAATATGGTCTTGACATCAATATAATTATTTTATTATATATTCATTTAGTCAATTTACCCTCTAGGTTGGTGGTTCCCAAGGACTCAGCGAGGGAACTCACCACTACCGCCTCTATGGACAGTGTCCTGGAGCTTGGAACATCTGGTCGGGATGGATACAACTGGGGAGGTGTGATCAGCACTTCGCCCAGGCAGCTTCACCTGCAAAGCGAACAGGGGCCTCATGAGGGAAGGGAAGGGATGGAAGATTGGGATGGATAGGCTAGGAAGAGGGAAGGAGGCAGCCGTGGCCTGACAGTAGGTACTGTGCCCGAAAATACCTACCCTTTACCTGTTGATATCCCTCGATGGTAACTGGATCGTAGGACCTGAAAACCCCCCAGCTCAGAAAAATCCCCAGATCCTACCAACAGGGGATGGGAGTATTAGGGTGCAGTAAATCCTAGCAGAGGTGGCATTAAGCAAGACCAAAGCATAGCAGCGAACTGCTCTAAGAACACGAGAATCATGCGAAATCACCCTCTCAGGAGTGTGGGAAACTCTAGAAATATCTAGCTGTGGCTCCCCTTAATGCGACCTCTTTATACTTCTGTAAATCATCACATCACGCGATTAAAAGAAATGACAAAATATTTATTTCCAAAAGAAAATCTGACGGAGGGTCAGACCAAATAGTCCTTGACTGGACACAAAAACAAAGGAAGTAGGCACTAGTATCATGCCAATAAATGCATTAGCAGTCCCCATGGACCAAGAGTGCATTTGACCCTCAATTGAAATTATTAATTATATGAACAACAGGTGATCCAATAAGAAGCAAACATAAATAAATGAATCGCCTTAATGGTTCTTCCACCGATTTCAATATTTTCAAACACGCGAATTAATTCAGATATATAAAGATATTTACTTATTTACAGCGAAATCATTATTAATATCATTACACCCTCAGATGTAAATGCCTTCCCAAACAGGTAATTCTGCACTCCTCATTGGTGCTTTGTCAAAACTGATATTGTATTAATTATATTGCCTTAGCAATGTAGTCAAAATTTATTTTATCAATCAAGGACTCAGGCTAAAAAGACGTGAAATTCGTAATTCAAAATCTCTAAAGATTCAATAACTTCTCAGTATAAATGTACTTATTTAAATTCATCCAGAATTTATAGTATATCGATCATGAATCATATCTAACATTGCTTAAATCTTATAAATTGAGCACAACCGAAGAATTAATTAAATGGGGATGCCACACAAAAACAAACTCTGAGGCTTAACAAAAACTAGATATATAATTGGAATTGCCAATTTATCAATAAATGGTAACAAGAAATGCAAAAGAGAACAAAAACTATGTTCTTTCAAAAACATTCGGAAATTAGTATAACCTTGCACTGAAATACTGTCATTATAATGGTCACTCATGACCTCGATTTCTGAATACAGGTGGTCATTACCACCAACATCACAAAGTTTATATTTTTATAATCGCATTACACATTATGTTTTCACTAGCATCTTAACATTAACGTACTTCAACGAGTACCACCGTAAATATATATTACACGCCCATTGACGTTTCTTCACACATTATCACCCACATGGTGATTATTTTATTTGATAACCAGTAATCAGATATATTCAGCTGTGTTTCTTAACTATTACGTTTTCTCATTCCAATGCATCATAAATTTAACATGAGTGGCTACTTAATCAAGTCCACTGGATCACAAAAAGCTTGCCTTACAGAATTGTATTTACAGTCACATAAGAATTCACTTCCCCTTAAAGTTAATCCCTGGGATTTGTCTCAAAAGAGATTCTTGTTCTTCAAATAGTACTCTTAAGCAACGTTCTAAACACGAAAAACTCGAAAGACTGAATCAAAATTCAGTTATAGCAATATTAATTAATATAAAGATCAACGAGGTGTATCCAAGTACACGTGACTACAAAATCAAACGTTAAAGTTGATCAGACGAAAATAGAAATGTCCCCTCAAAAGAATTCACGAAAATCAGACTGGGTCTACAGCATGTATCCAGGTAACGACTCTAGTTAACTCCTGTTGACACATTAGAATTCAGTATGACAGCGTTCACTCTCAAGAGAAAAAAAAACATTCTAAAAGAATGATCAAACTTCACATTCTATACTATATTTTAATAGTTATAATGCAAGAGCGCATAGGCAAAATCGAATCTCTCAATTGTCGAACACGAAGATAATGGAACGACAACCCCTCAAGCCAAAGCTTGATAAAAAAAACAAGAACTACTCCAAAATTAGGAAAATATCGAATCCATACAAAAAAAATCCCTTTGAGAATAACGTATATTTCTTCCCCTATGTAGATCTGTTCTCCACAATCAAGAAGTTTGGAAAAAAAATAATGAATTTAATTAATAAAATTTATTAAGCTGAAAAATAAACAATTAATTCATAATAAAATATTACGAAATGAGTGCACCTGAATAACCGGGCCTAAACTCGACTGCAAATGAAGTCATACAGACCATGGGACGGCCATGCATAAACTTCACTCCACAATCATGCTACTCAAAATGAATAACAGATGGCAAAGTTTTTTCACTGGACTATCTACTTTGCAACGCTACGTGAAAAATTGTTCCTCTACCTGGCTGAAGACTCTCGAAGGCGATATGAAGCGTGAAGATGCCCACCATCTGATTCCAACATGGTATAGCAGGACTACACGGTTCCATTCCAATTTCCAACGAACGCACTGGGAATTTCTTACTCCAATGTCCCAAGTCCACTGATAGTAAACGAACTGTTCCTCATCCCGGAAATTGTCCTAGCCCGAATTTCGAATAGTTCCAGCCCGGCCAGAAAATACATCACGCGCGCGAATGCAACTTCGCGATAAGCAGGTGGACACATGACGGTAGCCTGAGTTATTTTCGGCTGCATGTTACCAAAAGTTCATGTTGCACAAGCCAATAGCCCGCATCGCGAGTGTGCTATGTTCCACTTCGCAAACAGCATTGTAGTCACTCGTAACGTCCACTGCATTTGCTTGGAGAGCGATGTCCACACTAAAATCCCAAGCCGTACATGGCTAATATGTTTCTATACTGTACATCCAAGACATCTCTCCCAACACCTCGGGTTTCCAAGAACTATACATGGTTAAATATCTTCACTCGGAATGTACATGACGTTGAATTGCAATAGTCTTGGCGTGAGAAAAGACAGCACACCTTCTCAGTGAGCATAGACTTAAGAAACAAGCCCCATAATGTATCACTGCACTTCGCTCCTCATCTACACATGCATTTAAATAACATGAAAAGAGACGGATTCCTCTAACTGAATATTGCCCGCATACAATGCCAGGCGCTCTGACGATTGAAGTTCTCATTCGACACTGAACTTTAAGTATATTGGCCTTAATACGTCACAACACGAAGTATAACCATGAACTGGCACCACCGTGAACTTATGATAACTTGGCACTTATTCTGCCCGAAACACCATAGCGATACGAATCCTTGCTTAGATGTGCATTCGTCTGAGCTTAAAAATGATCTGTCTGTCGCACGCATGCGTTTGCCTGCAGGTCACAGCTGGCACGCTGTCACTCCTGCGCATGACGTGACGATCTCTCTGTGATAGGTCGATATATTAAATCTATATTCTTGACGTTACAAATGCTATTTCCATAAAAGCAAGACAGCACTGTCTCTCTCTGCTGTAATATCGAACTTCAATATACATTTGACATCATAACTGTGCCTTATTTCCAAATAATGTTCGAATGTAAATGTCAATCTCCCCACTACTGCAAGGCTCAAGGACTCCCGCGCATCCTCGCGGCCTAAAAGAGAAACACTCTTCCGAAGGTTGGCAATGAGATACCAGCTGAGCCGAATGATCACATGGCTATTCGCGCTCTCCAAACTAGGTCAAAACCTGTCATTTGCGGCAGCGGTTCGCAAAGGAAAATGTACCGTAAATCAGACCAAATAAAAGAAAACGGTACATCTCTCTCCTAATACCTCAAATAAAAGCTGGCTAGACTTTTATTTCATCATTCCAGATAATCCCGGTACAATACATGGCTACATACAGAGTTAAACTAACTTCTTGTAGTATCTGCGCATGTTCTTGGCATTGAAGCGACCTATAATATCCCTTTCATTTATACTGGTAATTTCATAACAATTGTTCCCGAAGCATCGAGCTATTCGGAACGTTTCCTCGGCTACAGTTTCACTAGCCTCTTCCTTATCTCTATTTCTTGGTATATCCCAATGGTGGTGCAGAATTACCTGTTGTCTCTAATTTCTTGTTCTTCCTTTTCTTTTATCTTTATCTTTTTCTGGGGTTATTTCTCTAATCCATTGACGACTGGTATTTGACTGTATCAACTTGGACTGAGTCAAATTGGGTTGTACCGGACCGAACTGTCCCATCGCTCTAGACTGAAGACGAACTCCTTTTGTAGGATATTCCAACAGTATAATCCCATTGCTTTCTTGGATCCTGGTTTCCATCTGCCCTATCGCAATTTGAAGATCGGCCTTCCAAAATGACCCCATTTGCTTCCTTAAGCCTTCTGTTTTACCATCACCCCCTAAGTTAATGCTATCAAGTTGCGTTGGAACTACATTTATCTCAAAAGACCCTTTGTTCCTGACTTCGTTCTTTTCTAATTTATTCCAATCAGCTTGAACTTCTGTGGAGTTTAATCTAATTTCAATATCTGTTAAATTATCAGTTTGAGAATTTTGAATAACATGAATCTTCTTATTGACGTCCTCCCTCACATTGATTAAATCCTTATTGGTTTTTAATTTGCTAGTGGCAAGTTTTTGTTTTAGATGATTCTTAACACCTAATTGAATCTGCATATGATTCTGGTTAGCTTCTACGGTGTTAACATCAGAATAGATATCTGTTATACCTGTCTGCATACAATCTAATCTAGTTTCTGTTACATTTTTACAAGTTTGCTTTACACCTGAGTCAGATTGGACAATTTCACCTAAGTCTGATTGAACATTTTCAACGTCAGACTTGATTTCAGTTAGACTAGTTAGCGTTTGATTCATACTAGTTTGCATTCGACTTTGACTGGATTCAATCTTAACAATATTCGACAGAATGTTCTCCTGTCTAGCTCTAATATCTTTATTGCCGGACTGAAGGTCATTTAAAGAGCTCAATATGCTATTTGCGAAAGCTTCTTGGATATTCATCCGTGCCTGAAGCAGTTGACAAAGTTTCTCAATCTCACTAGGAGATCCTTTCCCCTCGTTCTCAGACATATCAAATATATATCACTCAAAAGCTGAGAAACATGGACACCACTCCACCAAACAAAGCATAGACATCACAGAGTAAACCACATTTGCCATCATACGAACTTCTTGATTGTGTTGCGTTAACTTAAAATATAATTAAAATTACCAATCAGTGCTTAATGTTAGAATCTAGGAATTCCCAGAACCTACTCATATTATGCGTGATGATTTATATCAGTATATATCCTAAGTATTCCTATTATGACCATCTTTAAATTAATGAAAATGGTTTTACATTTAAAATGGGCTCAGAAATACCCATCCGCTGGTTGCAAGAAATTGGGACACCTTGAGTGCAGCTCACCCACGAGCTACATCACAAAGCCCTACTCGACTGATCAAGTCAATTCAGTTTTTCAGAGAATGTCTTTCATTGATCTCGGCTCTAGTCGTATATTATTTCCAAATCAGTGTAGCACCACTTAAAAATCCACAAAATCTATTAATGGTTGCAATTCTACACGTATGCCGTGTAGATCGAGAATACTCTTAATTGCTTTATTCACGAATGAATTCCAACATCTTGTGCTAAAAACATTGGTGAACCATTATTTCCCGACGTTCATTCAACGAGTTCACAATTGATCGCTGTAATGTTGTCGGAATTTACGAGCACATAACGTCACCACGTGTTCGAAAGCAAGATTCGAAACGATCACGAAATGGCGTCATATCACCAGTCAGATGCCCTTCCACGAGGTTCGACATCTATAATGGCCTCAAACTATGTTCTCGTCTCTGGTATTCCAGTTTTCTCGAGTCCATCATCTGTATGCCATTTTACTCAATTGGCACCTCCCATAAAGACACGATATCTCTATTCGATGCCCCTTAAGTCTGGGCCGCCAATTTACTGAATTGGCGCATCCCATAAATACACGATATCTCTATTCGTGCCGCACGATTATGGGGGCCAATTTACTGTGCCCGAAAATACCTACCCTTTACCTGTTGATATCCCTCGATGGTAACTGGATCGTAGGACCTGAAAACCCCCCGGCTCAGAAAAATCCCCAGATCCTACCAACAGGGGAAGGGAGTATTAGGGTGCAGTAAATCCTAGCAGAGGTGGCATTAAGCAAGACCAAAGCATAGCAGCGAACTGCTCTAAGAACACGAGAATCGTGGGAAATCACCCTCTCAGGAGTGTGGGAAACTCTAGAAATATCTAGCTGTGGCCCCCATTAATGCGACCTCTTTATACTTCTGTAAATCATCACATCACGCGATTAAAAGAAATGACAAATATTTATTTCCAAAAGAAAATCTGACAGAGGGTCAGACCAAATTGTCCTTGACTGGACACAAAAACAAAGAAAGTAGGCACTAGTATCATGCCAATAAATGCATTAGCAGTCCCCATGGACCAAGAATGCATTTGATCCTCAATTGAAATTATTAATTATATGAACAACAGGTGATCCAATAAGAAGCAAAAATAAATAAATGAATCGCCTTAATGGTTCTTCCACCGATTCCAACATTTTCAAACACGCGAATTAATTCAGATATATAAAGATATTTACTTATTTACAGCGAAATCATTATTAATATCATTACACCTTCAGATGTAAATGCCTTCCCAAACAGGTAATTCTGCACTCCTCATTGGTGCTTTGTCAAAACTGATATTGTATAAATTATATTGCCTTAGCAATGTAGTCAAAATTTATTTTATCAATCAAGCACTCAGGCTAAAAAGACGTGAAATTCGTAATTCAAAATCTCTAAAGATCCAATAACTTCTCAGTATAAATGTACTTATTTAAATTCATCCAGAATTTATAGTATATCGATCATGAATCATATCTAACATTGCTTAAATCTTATAAATTGAGCACAACCGAAGAATTAATTAAATGGGGATGCCACACAAAAACAAACTCTGAGGCTTGACAAAAACTAGATCCATAATTGGAATTGCCAATTTATCAATAAATGGTAACAAGAAATGCAAAAGAGAACAAAAACTATGTTCTTTCAAAAACATTCGGAAATTAGTATAACCTTGCACTGAAATACTGTCATTATAATGGTCACTCATGACCTTGATTTCTGAATACAGGTGGGCATTACCACCAACATCACAAAGTTTATATTTTATAATCGCATTACACATTATGCTTTCGCTAGCATCTTAACATTAACGTACTTCAACGAGTACCACCGTAAATATATATTACACGCCCATTGACGTTTCTTCACACATTATCACCCACATGGTGATTATTTTATTCGATAACCAGTAATCAGATATATTCAGATGTGTTTCTTAACTATTATGTTTTCTCATTCCAATGCATCGTAAATTTAACATGAGTGGCTACTTAATCAAGTCCACTGGATCACAAAAAGCTTGCCTTACAGAGTTGTATTTACAGTCACATAAGAATTCACTTCCCCTTTAAAGTTAATCCCTGGGATTTGTCTCAAAAGAGATTCTTGTTCTTCGAATAGTACTCTTAAGCAACGTTCTAAACACGAAAAACTCGAAAGACTGAATCAAAATTCAGTTATAGCAATATTAATTAATATAAAGATCAACGAGGTGTATCCAAGTACACGTGACTACAAAATCAAACGTTAAAGTTGATCAGACGAAAATAGAAATGACCCCTCAAAAGAATTCACGAAAATCAGACTGGGTCTACAGCATGTATCCAGGTAACGACTCTAGTTAACTCCTGTTGACACATTCAAATTCAGTATGACAGCGTTCACTCTCAAGAGAAAAAAAAACCATTCTAAAAGAATGATCAAACTTCACATTCTATACTATATTTTAATAGTTATAATGCAAGAGCGCATAGGCAAAATCGAATCTCGCAATTGTCGAACACGAAGATAATGGAACGACAACCCCTCAAGCCAAAGAATGATAAAAAAAAGCAAGAACTACTCCAAAATTTGGAAAATATCGAATCCACACAAAAAAATCCCTTTGAGAATAACGTATATTTCTTCCCCTATGTAGATCTGTTCTCCACAATCAAGAAGTTCGGTTTTTTTTATGAATTTCATTAATAAAATTTATTATGCTGAAAAATAAACAATTAATTCATAATAAAAGATTACGAAATTAGTGCACCTGAATAACCAGGCCTAAACTCGACTGCAAATGAAGTCATACAGACCATGGGACGGCCATGCATAAACTTCACTCCACAATCATACTACTCAAAATGAATAACAGATGGCAAAGTGTTTTCACTCTACAATCTACTTTGCAACGCTACGTGAAAAATTGTTCCTCTACCTGGCTGAAGTCTCTCGAAGGCGATATGAAGCGTGAAGATGCCCACCATCTGATTCCAACATGGTATAGCAGGACTACACGGTTCCATTCCAATTTCCAATGAACGCACTGGGAATTTCTTACTCCAATATCCCAAGTCCACTGATAATAAACGAACTGCTTCCTCATCCCGGAAATTGTCCGAGCCCGAATTTCGAATAGTTCCAGCCCGGCCCGAAAATACAACACGCGCGCGAATGCAACATCGCGATAAGCAGGTGGACACATGACGGTAGCCTGAGTTATTTTCGGCTGCATGTTACCAAAAGTTCATGTTGCACAAGCCAATAGCCCGCATCGCGAGTGTGCTATATTCCACTTCGCAAACAGCATTGTAGTCACTCGTAACGTCCACTGCATTTGCTTGGAGAGCGATGTCCACACTAAAATCCCTAGCCGCACATGGCTAATATGTTTATATACATCCAAGACATATCTCCCAACACCTCGGGTTTCCAAGAACTATACATGGTTAAATATATTCACTCGGAATGTACATGACGTTGAATTGCGATAGTCTTGGCGTGAGAAAAGTCAGCACACCTTCTCAGAGAGCATAGACTTCAGAAACAAGCCCCATAATGTATCACTGCACTTCGCTCCTCATCTACACATGCATTTAAATAACATGAAAAGAGACGGATTCCTCTAACTGAATATTGCCCGCATACAATGCCAGGCGCTCTGACGATTGAAGTTCTCATTCGACACTGAACTTTAAGTATATTGGCCTTAATACGTCACAACACGAAGTATAACCATGAACTGGCACCGCCGTGATCTTATGATAACTTGGCACTTATTCTGCCCGAAACACCATAGCGATACGAATCCTTGCTTAGATGTACATTCGTCTGAGTTTAAAAATGATCTGTCTGTCGCACGCATGCTTTTGCCTGCAGGTCACAGCTGGCACGCTGTCACTCCTGCCCATGACGTGACGATCTCTCTGTGATAGGTCGATATATTAAATCTATATTCTTGACGTTACAAATGCTATTTCCATAAAAGCAAGACAGCACTGTGTCTCTCTGCTGTAATATCGAACTTCAATATACATTTGACATTATAACTGTGCCTTATTTCCAAATATTGTTCGAATGTAAATGTCAATCTCCCCACTACTGCAAGGCTCAAGGACTCCCGCGCATCCTCGCGGCCTAAAAGAGAAACACTCTTCCGAAGGTTGTCAATGAGACACCAGCAGAGCCGAATGATCACATGGCTATTCGCGCTCTCCAAACTAGGTCAAAACCTGTTATTTGCGGCAGCGGTTCGCAAAGGAAAATGTACCGTAAATCAGACCAAATAAATCTTCCAGGACACTGGATAGGACATTTGCCCGAAGACGAAGTGGGAAACCACGGAAAACCACTTCGAGGACGGCTGAGGTGGGAATCGAACCACCTCTACTCATTTGGACCACCCGAGGCTGAGTAGACCCCGTTCCAGTCCTCATACCACTTTCCAAATTTCGTGACAGAGCCGGGAATCGAACCCAGGACCTCCGGGGCGGCAGCTAACCATGCTGACCGCTACGCTACGGAGGCGACATGACATCAATATAAAGGAAACCAAATGTATGGTCATAAGCAAAAATGTAAACACTGCATATCATCTTGTAATCAAAGACCTGCTGAAAGAGTCCGGAAATACATATTTCTCAGAACCACCGTTAACGATCAATGGGATAATTAGAAGTCCCGCATCGGCAAAGCTAGGACTGTGTTCACCAAATGGGAAAACGTTTTAAAAGTCATGAGTTAAAACTAAGCACAAAAATGAGACATCTTCGCTGCTACGTGTTTTCTGTTCTTTATTACTGTGTCGAGAGGGCCTCCGTGGCTTAGGCGGCAGCACGCCGGCCTCTCGCCGCTGGGTCCGTGGTTCAAATCCCGGTCACTCCATGTGAGATTTGTGCTGGCAGGCAGTTTTTTTTCTCCGGGTACTCCGGTTTTCCCTGTCACAAATTTCATTCCAGCAACACTCTTCACTATCACTTCATCTCATCTGCCATTCATTTAATCATTGCCCCAGGGAAGCGCGACAGGCTTCGGCAGCCGGCACAGTATATATCCTAGCCGCTAGATGGGGACTTCATTCATTCCATTCCCTGACCCGGTCGGTCGACTGGAAGCAGGCTGTGGATTTTCACTTCTTCATTACGGTGTAGAAACATGGACTTTAACAAAGTCACCCAATAAAAAATTAGAGGCCTTTGAGACGTGGCTCTATCGACGAATGCTTAGAGTGTCATAGACAGAGCATATCACAAATGCCGAGATCTTTCAAATAATGGGAAAGGATAAGAAAGTACTGGTCACTGTAAATACGATAAAGATGCAATACCTTGGTCACATTATACGCAACAGAAGCAGGTACTATCTACTGCAAGACATTCTGCAAGGAAAAATCCCAGGGAAGAGAAGTGTTGGCAGGAGACGAATCTCCTGGCTATAAAACCTCAGAGACTGGACTCTCAAGACATCGGAAGAGTTATTCCAAACAGCTCAGAACAGAGAAAGCACAGCCAAGATGATTGCCGACATTCGGAACGGATAGGGTCTAAAAGAAGAAGGAAAATATCCATTCCGTGTTTTAATCTGATTCAATCCACTGTGTACACACTGAACCGACATATACGAGCCTTTGACACATGAGACAACTGTTGACAAGACGACATCATGATATAGTGGCTAGCATTGTTGGCTAGGTGGATTCCCACCTCTAGTGCAGGCTAATTCCGTCATGGTTCCTTACTTTAAGCCACGGCCGCATCCTTCCCATTACTAGCCAAAATTACAAACACACTACTACAGACACCTCGGTAATCCTGGTTATTAGATGAATTGTTCACACATCCTTCTAATATGTTCAACATTGAGGATGTGATGAACGTTTAGAGGATACTTTCAGTTCTCTTTCTGGATGTCTATACAGAGGGTGCCAATAAAATGAACACACGCTTCAGGCAAACAAAAAACTGTGTAAAATAACAAAGCTGAATTTTACAAACAGAGAATGATGAGCACTAATCATCTCAGACTTTTCCAGTTACAACAATTAGAACAGGTGCTCAAAATGCCCACCATCGGCGTCGATATACTTCTGAGTACCTTGAACGACTGATCCAGCAACGATTGCGAATGTGTTCTCGGCGATTGGAGCGCATGCCGTTTCAATAAATTTCTTCACAAAGTGTAGCTGGTTTTCTACGGTATTCAAGATCCTTAAGAGATCCCGACAGGTAGAGGTCCAACAGAGTTAGATCCAGAGAACGCAGTGGAAACTCAATCGGAACTCTTCGTCCTATCCAGTGTCCTGGAAGATTGTCGTCAAGGTACGCACGTACATCTCGATGGAATGTGGTCGTGCACCATCTTGTTGGAGTAAAATTCCTCAGTTCCATAGAGTGTATGAATGGAGGGTAAGACGGATACGTGTATAATTTTTAGGTACACTTGGCCAGTTACTGTTCCTTCAAAAATGAATGGTCAATTAGACCCCTAGATGAGCACCTACACCAAGCATTAATTCCAGGTAAATTAAGAACAAAAAATGTAGATTGTTTGAACACCAGTAGACACAGTTATGTCGGTTAACAGTTCCGTTCAACTTAAATTGTGCCTCATCGGACAAAGCAACTTTCCCTACGAAGGCCTCATCCTCTTACAACATGTTCCAAAACCACTCACAGTACAGCATTCTCCGATCATGGTCATCATCATTTCCTGCATGCGTAAGTCTTGGGACAAAAACTTTCAACTTTGCTGTTTTAATAATAGGGCATATGCTGGTTCTGTTAATCCCCGACTCACGCCCACATTGCTTTGTTCATTACTGCGGTGACTGCTCAAAACGTTCCAAAACCATAGCCGAGGACGCGGGGTTTGTTGCTATGCAAGGTCTCCCAGATCTGCTTTTGTGAACATCGCATACGGCACCGTGAGTCTCAAATTTATCTCGAATGCGTGCAATTGTTACTCGCGTTGGCGGTTCTGTTCTGTACACACGTCTGCATTGCCGTTGAACTTCAAAAACACCTCGGTTTTCCAATACCACTTCAAAATTGCTTTCCGCTGTTCAAACGATAATCTTGGCTCAATTTTGTTGCCGCTGGCCTGCTCGTTTCGCTCGCAGCCAGCGACTTCAAAACAGATTAGCAGCAGTAGCAACGCTAGCATAACGTAATGTGAGTCACATCTGTTTACTGATCATCATACGATGTTCTTGGCTTCATTTGCTCATTGTGGATTTACCTGTCGCGCAACAACAAATACCACTTCTTGCAATTAATTCTCCAAGGGAAGATTGATGGCATTAGGGGCCCAGGACGCAGACGAATAGAATGGCTAAAGAACTTAAGCTAGTTGTTTGGACTTAATACAGTGTCATTGTTTAGAACAGCTATGGACAAACAGCAGATTATGCTATTGATCGCCAATGTTCTTGGAGGACGATGCACTTGAAGAAGAAGAAGAAGAAGCTACACTAGCATAATGTACCCGTGCTTTCATCTCAATCTTTGTTTACCACTGACGCACTAGTACAGTACAGTCGGCTTAACAGTCCTCTTTAGTGTAAACTAATGTTAAGTCAGTAGGTCTCAAAGTTCTTTCTCCTTGATGCGTGGTATCTGATTTCTATGAAGGAAGAACTTGGTTGGTTTGGTGAAGTATTTATTGGGAAGTAAAGCCGGCGGTCCCATTTCGTAGATTTATGGCATGTTAGAGAACCTTCCACTAATTACACCTGTGTGAAGCTAAATTAATATAGGTTAAACATTTGACTAACGTTCTTAGGTTCCTACGTTCGTCGTCAGGAGCCGACTGCGGTGGCATGTGGTAACTAATTTCTGACTATTTGGTCGTTGACGGTGGTGTTTGGCGGCAAAAGTAGAAACTACTTGAAAAATTGATCGTCTGCAGTCCTTACTTGAATTAAAACAGATACACACACTAATGCAGTCATCACAATTATAATAATAATGATGTTATTGGTTTTACGTCCCTTTTAACTACATTGGCTTTTAGAGACGCCGGGGTGCCAGAATTTTGCCCCGAAGGGGAACTTTAACGTGCCAGTAAATCTACGGACACGGCTCCCTCGCATTTGCGCACCCTCAAATGCCAGCTGACTGCGCCAGGATACGAACCTGCAACCTTGGGGCCAGCAAGCGAGAACGTTACCCCTGAGCCACGCAGCCAGCCTCATCACAATTAACACCGGTTATCAGACAGATTCTACACACACCCAAAGTACACGGGGCTACATGACCGCGTTGTCGCAGCCCCTAAACTGAGGAACCAACCAACCCAAGTATTTATTGCTTGTCGAAGATTAATATATACAAGACGTGACGCCAGCAAGTCAAGTTGCTGCGTTTAGAAGAGGGCCTTTTCCTCTGAGTACAGAGTGTTAAATGATTTTTGGCAGTCACATGTCAATCCCTGGAAGAAGGGGTACAAAGCTATTATTGGCTAGTATTTGAGAAGTAAGATACATTGCATTCTTACTGACTATTTTACCAGGAGGGAGGGAGACATACGTCATGGCAAAATTGGTAGAGTCGGGAATGGACGTTGATGGGATGGTCTTGTGTGCAATATCATAAGAGTATGGGTATGTTGGACTCTGGTTGTATTACTAACATGTTGTTGAGAATTATATATCTCTTGACTCATCCATCATTGACTACCGATACACATATTGAAACAAACATTTGTTCATACTGTGAGCTGCTCCATCCATTAGTATTAATAATAGTAATAATAATTCCTGGTTAAAATGGGGTCTGGTGCTCGATCCCTCGTGGAATACATAACTCACACAGCACAGTCTTCTGTTTGAGTGCAATAGCGTGAGCCAGCACAGTCGACGTCCTGTTACGAGCGCTGGGTTGCTTCACTGCCTCGCACGTAACTCCAGCTCGCCGCGGGCTTCCCCTGTACTCTTGTGTCACCCAGCAGTTTACGCAACGAACAGTGAGGACAAAAGACCCCTGTCTCGAAGGTTCGTGGCCCGTCCCGTATCGGAAAGCTCGAGAAGGTGTGAACCCTGGTCTAGTCTAGAAACATCTGTTGAGTCTCAGCCCCGCTATATAAGAGCGAAGTGGCCAGCGAGGGACGGACAGAGTTTTTGAGCTAGTGCGTGTTTTTACCTGGGCGACAGTAGTGCGGCGACGTGACGTGCGAAGTTACGAAACCCTAGTGAGGCTGATTCTCCAGACAGCGAGGCAGTGTGAATCATACGGAGGGACTGAGTTTTGAGGAGTGTGTACCTACCTAGTGCGACAGAGATATTGTGGTGAATTGCGAAACGCAGAGGCTGTTCCCTAGCAGCGGACAGCGAAGCAGTGTGTAGTGGTGAGTGACTGGCTACCGTAAATAACTTTAGTTTGTGTACAAGGCAGAGTTGCAGGTATTAATAGCGAGGACAGTAGTGTGAACGTAGGCTAAATGTGGGAGCTTTAGTGACTAGTAGTGTCTTATGAAGTGAGATTCAGTGCTTATTGTGTGGTGTATTTTTCCTGGCCTGCAATAAAGCTAATATTTTGTTAAAGAAACAATTGTGTTGTGCTTTCACCCACCGTAATCCAGTTAACGAAAGTGCCACAAGGGGTGGCACGTCACAACTGTGCTCGATCCCTCGTGGAATACATAACTCACACAGCACAGTATTCTGTTTGCGTGCAATAGCGTGAGCCAGCACGGTCGCCGTCCGATTAAGTAACTCCCTCCACCACGCGGCACCAAGCAGAGGATATACCCACATGCTTTGATTATTTCAACATCATACTACACATTACGGTACTGTTGATTTTCTGTCCAGTTTTGCAGTATATTTCATAGATATCTCCTGTCAAAATGTGTAGGCCTATACAGTTAATTGGCACCCGCTGTATTTATGACTGTATTCATAGCTCTTCGAACATTTAGCTCGTTATGTTTCAAGTCGTCTGAAGGCTCACATGAAAAAAGTGAGAAATACTAGGGATCATTATAAGATGATGTGGTATACTTTGAGGTCTCCCTGTAATTGCTAATGAGAGATTTGGCGCTGCGGTTGTTCGTTTTCCTAATTAAAAAGGTAAGGTGAAGCAAGGTGGCGGAGTCAAAGCCTCCTGCTGGCCGCTTTTGTAGCGCTGTTTGATCCCGTACACAATGACGGCCCCTCGCCCCTGTACAGCTTCTATGGGATTTAAACTCGTTTATATTACGAATCAGTAATGAGCTACCGAAAAACTTTGCTTCGTCTCAACCAGTAAGAGAAGAACAAAATACGTCCTCAACATCTTATCATTGCAATATTTATTTATTTATTTATTTATTTAACGACAGCGGTAACTACGCTCGCTAACGCGCAGCTCTAGGCCATGGGGCCAAGCTATCTGTGGACTCGGTAGACGTGGGTTTGAGCCACGCGTCAGCCGTCCATGAAATGGGTTTCCGTGGTTTCACCATTTTCAATTCCATGCAAATGCTGGGAACGTACCTTCTGACAGGCCGCTTCCTTCCACATCCTTGCCCAGCTTAATTCATCTTCATTCATTTCATCTCACATTAACTCCTCACGAGGTTGGTGCCAGGAAGAGCATCCGACTGTAACAACCACCCAGCATATTTATAGACTTTCATCGCATATCATCCCCGACCCCGTTGAAAGAACGGGAATAATAATATTAATAATAATGGCATTGACGTTGCGGGGACAAGTACAAATCCAGAACAAGAAAAGAACAGGGCTCGATACTAAGTAAAGGACGATCATGAGAGGAGTATGAAATATACTCATGAATCATCAAATTATTAACAAATTGGTTGAACACGGTGGCGACATAGTACTTTGTGGTATTTCCTGTCGTCATTCCCGTAGCGTAGCCGTGCTCATTAAATCGTGAACCAAGGTCACGAGGGGAGCTGGATCAAGTCCGGATATCGTAGGTTAGAATCCCGTCGCTGACAACGACTATCCTGAGTATGGTTTTCCCCGGTTTTTCCACACTCACTCCAGACAAATAGCGGGATAGTACCTTATTTCAAGTCCCAGGGCAGATGTCCCATCACTGTCCCTCATATACAGCTACTCACACTACTACAAGCATCAGATAAATTCAGATTATCAGGCAAACTCAACAAACACCCAACTACATGGTGATGATGACCAAAATGTCCCAAGCACCAAAATTGAATTAACAGCAACATATTGTCTTCGAAATGGCTGGATTATTATTCACTTCAAAGATTAAACGTAAGTTGTAGCGCATGCTCATAATGGCATCAGTGAGATGCGTGGTAGACCATCATATAAGGTGCGTTCAAAAAGTAACGAGCCGGAAGCTGGAATGCGCAAACCGGTGACGACATCGGCTAATCATGGCGTGTGTAACGAGGTGTGGTTCCGACCAGAGCGTGGAAGTGCACAGCCCGTCGCTAGAGGGCACGCGTGCACGTCACCTGACGATACAAAGCGAGCAGCAGCACGTATCAATCGTCCAACGCTGCCAATCGCATTGCAAACAGTGACATGGAGTCGTCAACCGAAGAGCAAAGAGGTATTTTTCGGTTTCTGACAGCGGAAGGAGTAGGGGGAACGGACATTCATCGCCGAATGTCACAAGTGTACGGCGAAAACTGCATGTCCCTTGCAAGGGTCAAGGCGTGGCACAAGCGCTTCAGGGAAGGACGGGTGTCGTTAGCCGATGATGCCCGGTCTGGGGCACCCCCCTGCATTACCGATGACAATGTCCAGCTGGTTGATGCACTCATTAACCAGGACCGCCGAGTGACAGTGAACGCCATAGCCGCCGTGGTCGCTCCACGATCTCATACGGCCAACACAGTCGCGGCAATCCTGCAGAAATTCAAATGGGAGGTTCTCGGCCACCCTCCATACAGTTCAGACCTCTCTCCCTGTGATTACACCATCTTTGGTCCTCTGAAAAGGGCTCTGCGGAGCCAACGATTCACCTCGGACGCCGACGTCAAGCAAACATGCGGAACTGGTTCACATCGCAGCCCAGGGCATTTTATGAGACAGTCATTCACCGCCTCGTGTCACAGTGGGACAAGTGCCTCAACAGCCAGGGCGAATAGACTACTTCTAACATACAGGTACTGGTTTCTGTAATTATGCCTCCGGCTCGTTACTTTTTGAACGCACCTTATACTTACTTGTGTATAACGCTAATAGTATCACGCAAAGTTTGGCTTAAGGGGAGTAAGTGCATCCTATACTAGGTTAAAATTGCAATATTGAAGACCCATTATCTCAGATACCTTGACAGCACTTTGAAATGTTTACAAAGTATTGTCTTAATTCGTATCTGATCACTGAACGACAACCAGAAAATACAGACAGTTAGTTATGTTTTTTTTAATAATGTTTATTTTTCTCTCTAAAAATTCACGTTTTAGCCTATTATCATTTATGAAGAAATAGGCTTCTGAGATCACCTTTTGTCCGTGTGTGTGTGTGTGTCTCCCTAATAACTCCTAAATGGCTGGAACGATTTCATAGCACCATTTCGGCCGACCCCGACCGTGCTCTTCAAATTATATTACGTCTCACAAATCCAACATGGCGGCTGTGCGAAATATTTCACCAACATTCTACATCTCCGAAACTGTTACCGATATTACTCTGACATTTTTTACGGTGATAAAAGGCACTACTAGAAGTTCACCTATGAGTTTTTTAAAAATCTGTTAACTACAAAACCAAGATAGCGGCCAAGCGAAAAGGAAACATTTAAATAGGCTAGACTTTTCTAAAAACTTAACCTTCCAAATGCAATGAAACTTGGTACAGCAAATGTTTATACACATTGTAATGCACAGGAATATAATTTAATTCAATTGTTTACATAACCTCAAGATGACGGCTGTGCGAAATATTTCACCGACATTCTATATCTCCGAAACTATTACTGATATCACTACTAGACGTTTATCTATGAGACTTGCAAAAACCTGTTAACTACAAATCGGACATGACGGCCAACCGAAATTGAATCTTTTAAATAGCTTCTTCTCGTGATTTAATCATCCAAACGAATTGAAACTTCGTACAGCAAATGTTTATACACATTGTAATGAACTGGAACCTAATTTAGTTCAATTGTTTACATAACCTCAAGATGGCGGCTGTGCGAAATTTTAAACTTAAATTTTTATTTCATGTGTCGTAATCATGTGAAAAAGTGAAAGTTTTAATAATGAACCTACGTAAAGAAATTTATTTAATGGTACATATCTCTATGGCCTATACATATTGTTGCTCGTTTACCGTAACTATGGATTTTCAAATCCGTTTCCTTAGGAACTGCCAGAGTTTTGAAGATAATGAAGTGAATGTTTGTATACTGTACAGGCGTATCTTGTATGGAAGAACAATATGACGTAGAACTGTTGCTGTACTTATCATACATAAGTCTTTTTAAATTATTCAGAGAATAAACTTGCAAAACATTTCGACTTAAATGTTGTTGTTTGAATCTTCAGTCTTTTGTCTGGTTTGATGCAGCTTTCCATGCCTCCGTGTCCTCAGCTAATCGTTTTATCTCTTCATAGCTACCACACCCTACAGTACATCCGAGGCAATCTGTTTAACATATTCTATCCTTGGTCTACCCCTAAAGTTCTTGCCCTCAAACCTTCCTTCCATAACTAAGCTTGCTATTCCTGGGTGTCTTAGTAGTGTCCTACCAACCTATCTCTTCTCTTCATTAGCATTCGCCAGAAACATCTCTCCTCTCCCACTCGGCTTAATACCTCTTCATTTGTAACCCTATATACCCATCTGATCTTCATCATCCTCCCGTAACAACACATTTCAAACTCTTCAATTCTCCATTTTTCTGTTGCACCAATAGTCCAAGTTTCACTTCCATAGAGCACCACGCCCCAGACAAAGGCTTTCAAAATTACTTTAATATAAGCTTTAAATTATATTTTTTCTTCATGGATTCCAATGATTCTGGGTCAATCACTAGCTACTGCATTAGTGAATACATTGAAATAATAATTTTTGAAAAACAATGTTATTTGTGTAAAATATCAGGGAGACGGTGGAACAATGCACAATATGTAACCAGCATTTTGAATGCCTAATTTCCTAAAATGCATTAGCCATAGGCCATGTAAATACACGGACATATTGGCAGACCAAATTGCAATTCATACTACTTTCTGTTGCTGACGCAAGAAAAAGTGAAATATACATGATTTTTGGTTGTTATAGGTGTAGGTCCCGCATTATGAATGTCACTGCATAGCCTAACTACTGAATGTATTTACATTTACACTAATAACTTTCAAATAATAAAAAAGAACATTTCCAATTGGAATTTGTCGAAAAATATGAGGGGTGTTCAAATGACAAGGTACGAAACGATACTGTGGGTACAAATTATTCGTTATTCAAATGTATTCACCACAGGCCTGTGCACAGGTGTCCCGTTGGTTCACTAACCGCAGGATTCCCTGTTCCCAGAAGTCTTGTGGTTGTGACAGGAGCCAGTCCTGTACGGTACCCTTTAGTTCGTCGTCCGATTAGAAACGTTTTCCC
Source organism: Meconema thalassinum (assembly GCA_946902985.2). Classification (NCBI taxonomy): domain Eukaryota; kingdom Metazoa; phylum Arthropoda; class Insecta; order Orthoptera; family Tettigoniidae; genus Meconema; species Meconema thalassinum. Next base: position 492,533,108 of record OX336388.2, on the reverse strand, counting down.
TTGAGATGTTTTTTTTAACGGACCAAACAGATGGAAGTTGCAGGGTGACAAGTCCGGGCCACAGGGCAGATGCTCAAGTTGCTCCCACTTGAACGTGTCCAATACACCTTGTGTGACGTTAGAGACGTGTGGGCGAGCGTTATCAAGGTCGGAATCACTCCCTTCGTGAGCAGTCCAGGTCGTTTGTTCTTGATGGACTTGCGTAGGCTACGGAGTGTTAATGGTTCGTCTCGAGGAAAAACGTTTCCAATCGGACAGCGAACTAAAGGACACCGTGCAGGACTGGCTCCTGTCACAACCCCAAGACTTCTGGGAACAGGGAATCCTGCGGCTAGTGAAGCAATGGGACACCTGTGGTGATTACTTTTGAATAACGAATAAATTGTACCCACAGTATCGTTTCGTACCTTTTCATTTGGACACCCCTCATAATACATGAAATTGTTCTGGAGAGTTCTTATACGAGTACAGTGGAACGTGGCTAATTCGAACTTCTATAATTCGAAATCTTCTTTAATTCGAATTTTTCTCTTGGTCCCTAGCATTTTATATACTACCAATGCTAAAAAAATCGCGGTTAATTCGAATTATATTTTGGATAATTCGAAGTTTTTACGTGTAAAAAGCCAATCGGACGAAAATGTCGCAGTTTGTGGTAAGCTGACCGACGCAAAATCATCTCCGATGTACTGAACTCTGAAAAACAAGATGGTGACGTCGCATCTGGCGATGAACTCATGGAGGAAGTTCCCGAAAAAACTGTTCCGATTGCAGCTCAAGCAACAAACCACATCATAGAACTTAGGCGTTTTCTTTTTGGAAGTAGAAATGACGTAAGTGATTCTCTTTTCCGCTCCTTAAATTTGTTAGATTCTTCTGTGATGGCCGAGAGACTTAATTGTAGGAAACAAGTAAAAATCTCAAACTTTTTTGTAAAACAGTAGATTTTTCTAAGACTTAACTACATTGCTGGATTACTACTGTCGTAAAATAGGTGAATAGTACATTTTGGTTTTATTTTATCATTTGAAACTTTTGAGGTTATTCACGATACAGTCATTATACAGTATCGCTGTCTGTTAATCTGCTTTGTTGAACGTAAATCAATATGTAAACGTAATACAATATATTTTCTCTACCCATTTCAAAGAACTTTCCTAATTCGAATTTTTTTACTGGTCCCTTGAGGTTCGAATTATCCAAGTTCCACTGTATTATAAAGAGATAATAATAGGAAAAGGTCACCTTTTGACCAATTGCACCTTACTTACTCCCCATAACTCCCAGCCCAAAAACATATCCATGTCAAATGGGGAATCCCTCAGAGTCACCAACTCTTGAACTCATCAGCCGCGAGCTCTTGTGGGTGTAGATCTATTCAAGGTGCTCCATTTGTTGTGAGGTTACACATACCCTGTCCCATTTAGGGCATCATACAGTAGGCAGCAGATACCATAAAAACAGGTGTGACTTCTCGATCAATGAGGGCATCAGGAAAGATGGGAAAATTAAAGACTCCCTAGGCCTCGGATACCCTAATAACGTCGGGGTAGGAAGAGAACAAGGGTTGACGAAAGGTGGACGACAGGAACGATGGAGAGGCTCAAATTAGTGTAAACAATGCCGGACTCAGATGGGGGTGAGAGAGAAAGGAGGGGGGGGGGGATGGTGTATAGGATATGAGGGATATGGCCATAAAAGGCAGGCAAGATTGGGAAATAGTGGGTTTGCCTACTAGTCACATGAAGAGGAGAAAATGACCTCAATTCAAGAATTTTTCGGGATTGGCTATTGCCTCGCTCACCAATAGTGAATCCGTAAGATTGTAGTCATACAACTTTGTTTAGTTAAAATAAATATTTGGAAATTGTTTGTTTCGCATATTCGTTTTAGATTGACCAGTTTCGGCTGATAGGCCATCGACAGTAGAAAAAAAACAATTAAAAGGAGACAAAACTGGCCCATGAATTATACATTTGTGAAACATAAAATTTCCAATATGCGATGGCGTTTCTTTTTCTGATCGTGCCGGTAAACAGGATGTGGAATGGTAGAAGGTGCGTATGCTCGGAGGGTAACTCCGCCGAGGAGTTGCCATTTCCACCGTCATTACGTAATTTTGAGCTGAGTTACATGCATATGAACATGGCTGCTACGACTGGTTCAACCACCAAGTGCGAGTTGCGTAGTGTAATTCGGTTCCTTCAAGCACAAGGGAATAGTGCATCGTAAATTCATCGAAGAATGAGTTCTTTTGATTCATGACAACGCCCGTCTTAACATTGCTGTTGTAACCTGTTGTTGTTTGAGTCTTCAGTCCTTTAACTGATTTGATGCAGCTCTCCATGCCTCCCTGTCCTGAGCTAATACACACATCAAAAAAAGTTTTGCATCACCTCGGTTCCCAGATCTCCGGCATATAGACGTTGACTGTGTATATTGTATCCAAGATACAGACCCTTTGACTGTTCAAAGATGTCACTAAAACTGCTCAAAGATGTAAACAACCATGCATGAGCAGGGCCTATTAGACGGAGGGGGTACGACAGCCGATCAGTTCCAGTCATTCCACCAGGACGAAGGTACGCTGCTCATGTTGTCTGTAGTTCTACCATGCCTAGAAGGTCAATACCGCAGTTCGATCGCGTCCGCATTGTTACTTTGTGTCAAGAAGGGCTCTCAACAAGGGAAGTTTCCAGGCGTCTCAGAGTGAACCAAAGCGATGTTGTTCGGACATGGAGGAGGTACAGAGATACAGGAACTGTCGATGACAGGCCTCGCTCAGGCCGCCCAAGGGCTACTACTGTAGTGGATGACCGCTACTTACGGATTGCCGCTCGGAGGAACCCTGACAGCAATGCCACCATGTTGAATAATGCGTTTCGTTCAGCCACAGGACGTCGTGTTTCAACTCAAACTGTGCGCAATAGGCTGCATGATGCGCAACTTCACTCCCGACGTCCATGGCGAGGTCCAGCTTTGCAACCCCGACACCATGCAGCGCGGTACAGATGGGCCCAACAACATGCTGAATGGACCCCACGGAATTGGCATCACGTTCTCTTCACCGATGAGTGTCGCATATGCCTTCAACCAGACAATCGTCGGAGACGTGTTTGGAGGCACCCTGGTCAGGCTGAACGTCTTAGACACACTGTCCAGCGAGTGCAGCAAGGTGGTGGTTCCCTGATGTTTTGGGGTGGCATTATGTGGGGCCGACGTACGCCACTGGTGGTCATGGAAGGCTCCGAAACGGCTTTACGATACCTGAATGACATCCTCCGACCCATAGTGCAACCATATCGGCACAATATTGGAGAGGCATTTGTCTTCATGGACGACAATTCTCGACCTCATCGTGCACATCTTGTGAATGCGTTCCTTCAAGATAACGACATCGCTCGACTACAGTGGCCAGCATGTTCGCCAGACATGAACCCTATCGAACATGCCTGGGATATGTTGAAAAGGGCTGTTTATGGACGTCTTGACCCACCAACCACTCTGAGAGATTGACGCCGAATTGTCGTTGAGGAGTGGGACAATTTGGACCAACAGTGTCTTGATGAACTTGTGGATAGTATGCCACGACGAATACAGGCATGCATCAATGCAAGAGGACGTGCTACTGGGTATTAGAGGTAGTGGTGTGTACTGCAATCTGGACCACAAATGCTGAAAGTCTAGCTGTATGATGGTACAACATGCAATGTGTGGGTCTCATGAGCAATAAAACGAGCTGAAATGTTGTTTGTGTTGATCTCTATTCCCTTTGTATTTAAAGGTTCCGGAACTCTTGGAACCGAGGTGATGCAAAAGTTTTTTTGATGTGTGTAGTTTCATCTCTACATAGCTACCACACCCTACATCCGAGGCAATCTGTTTATCATATTCTAACCTTGGTCTACCCCTACAGTTCTTGTCCTCGACCCTTCCTTCCATAACTAAGCTTGCTATTCCTGGGTGTCTTAGTATGTGTCCTACTAACCTATCTCTTCTCTTCAGTAGCAGACGCCAGAAACATCTCTCCTCTCCCACTCGTCTTAATAGCTCTTTGTTTGTAACCCTATCTGCCCATCTGATCTTCATCATTCTCCTGTAACACCACATTTCAAATGCTCCAATTCTCCTCTTTTCTGCTGCTCCAATAGTCCAAGTTTCACTTCCATAGAGCGCCACGCTCCAGACAAAGGCTTTCAAAAATGACTTCCTAATACCTATATCTATATTCGATGTCAACAGATTCCTTTTTTGTAGAAATGCTTTCTTTGCCTGAGGCAGCCTACTTTTTATATCCTCTTTGCTTCGTCCATCACTGGTTATTCTGGTTCCTAAGTAACAGAAGTCTCCTACTTCCTTCAGCTTTTCACCTGCCAATTTGATCTCCATAGAGGTTTCTGATTTATTTCGGCTGCATTCCAGTACTTTTGTTTTACATTTATTCATTTTCATCATGAATTCTTTCCGTAAGATGGAGTCCATACCATTCAAAAACTCATTCAAATCCTCAGGCTTGTCGGCCAAGATGACGATGTATCAGCAAATCTCAGAGTTGAAATTATTTCTCCTTGAATCTTCACTCCCACTTTAAAATTTGCTCTAATTTCTTTCATTGCTTGTTCCATGTAAAGATTGATAGGTATGGGTGATAAGTTGCAGCCTTGCCTAACACCTTTCTGAATATCAGCTTCTCTCTCATATCCTTCAGCTCGAATGACTGCTGTCTGTTTTCTGTATAGATTGTAGATTTCCCTCCTATCCCTGTACTTTATTCCAATAGATTTCAAAATTTCAAACAATTTAGTCCAATCAAAGTTATCAAAAGCCTTTTCTAAGTCTACAAATGCCATGAACGTTCTCTTATCTTTCCTTATTCTACCTTCCAAAATCAGCCTAAGACTTAGTACAGCTCCCCTTGTTCCTACATTTCTCCTGAAACCAAACTGGTCTTCACCCAACTCCGTTTCTATCTGGCTTTCAATCCTCTTGTAAATTATTCTTGACAGGATCTTTGAAGCATGAGTAATCAAGCTGATTGTACGGTAATCTTCACATCTGTCAGCTCCCACTTTCTTTGGTATAGGGATGATAACATTCTTCTTGAAATCAGGGGGTACCTCACCTGTCTCATAAATCCTACACACCAAGTGAAATAACCTGATCAGACCTTCATCTCCTATGCAGCGTAGCAACTCAATCGGTATATCATCTATGCCTGGTGCTTTGTTCCTGCCTAAGTCCTCTAATGCTCTGTCAAATTCTGATCTCAATATTAAATCTCCTTTCGCATCCTCATCAGTTTCCTCCTCCCTTTCCATTACATGATTCTCAATCTCCTTTCCTTTATACATACTCTCTATGTAAACTTTCCATCTCTCAACCTTTTCTTCCCTATCTGTTAGAGGCTTTCCATTTGTGTCCTTAATATTACAGCACTTAGTCTTCTTTTCCCCAAAAGTATTCTTAATCCTTCGATAAGCTGTGTCTACTTTTCCTAATTTCAGACAATTTTCTATACATGCACATTTCTCTTTCAACCATTCTTCTTTCGCTTCCTTGCACTTCTTGTTAACCTTATTTCTCAGACGTCTGTATTCTGCTTTCCCCTTTTCATCTCTTACATTCTTGTGTTTCTGCCTTTCATCCATCAAATCTAGTATATCCTGAGTGATCCACGGTTTTCTACCTATTCTTTCTTTCCTACCAATGTTTTCTTCTGCGGATTTTGTTATTTCATTCTTCAAAAGTGCCCATTCGTCTGCAATTGAACTTTGTTTAGGGTTTTTCATTAGTCCTTCCTTTATACTCTTCTTGAATCTTTCGTTTAAATCCCTTACTTTCAGTCTGTCTATTGCCCACCTTTTTGGCTTTCGACTTTTCTTCAGTTTCTTCAACTTTAATCTGCATTTCATTACAACCAGATTGTGGTCAGAGTTTATGTCAGCACCAGGATATGTTTTACAATCCAAAATCTGGTTTCGAAACCTCTGCTTGACCATAATGAAGTCGATTTGGTAACGCCTTGTATCTCCTGGTCTCATCCATGTGTATATTCTTCTATTGTGGTTATTGAATAAGGTGTTAGCTATGACCAACTCGTGCTCGGTGCAGAATTCCATCAGCATGCTTCCTCGATCATTCCTTTCACCTAATCCGAAATCTCCTACTATCTTCCCTTCTCTCCCTTTTTCTACCACAGCATTCCTATCTCCCTTTACTATAACATTTTCATCACCCTTGATATACCTCAGAATTTCGTCTATTTCTTCGTAGACCTCTTCAACATCCGCATCATCAGCTTGACTGGTAGGCATTTAGACTTGTACCACTGTGGTGCAGGTAGGTTTAGTATTGAGTTTTGCTACAATAATCCGTTCACTATATTGCTCATAATATTCCACCCGCTGTCCAAGTTTCCTACTCAATATGAGACCAACCCCTGCTTGGCCATTGTTTGATTTAGTGCTAATGACTCTATAGTCTCCTGACCAAAAGTCCTGTTCTTCCTGCCAGCACATTTCACTAATCCCAACTAAATCCAACCTCAAACTATCCATTTCCCTTTCTAAGTTTTCTAACTTTCCACTTCTTAGCAGACTTCTAGCATTCCACGCTCCGATCCGTAGAATGTCAGATTTCCTCTTTGTCACTTCTGTGATGTTAACCCCCTCTCGAGTAGTCCCCACCCAGAGATCCGAACGGGGGACTAGTTTACCTCCGGATTGAAATTTTACAAGGGAGGAGGCCATCATCACATGTAATTATGCAAAGAGAGGTGCATATCCTCGGGAATAGCATACGGCTGTATTTTCCCGTTGCTTCAGGCCGTGCAGCAGGACGCAGTGTAGCCATTATTTGGCTTATATTATCAATATCTTAACCGTCTATACGACTAGTAAAGAATTGATTTATTCTGAAAGGCTGTTACTCCCTTTCAGAATAAGTAAAGAACAATTCTACTAACAAAAATACTAACCTTCTACCTTACTAACAATTAAATACCAAAATTCTGCTAACGAAAAAATACTTAAGTTCCACCAACAACAAATACTACCACTAAAACAGTCTGTCACCAGGCACACTCACATGCACCCTCACACATCACAGTCTACTGAAACAATGAACTATTACTAATAAACAATGCTACTGCTACCAGATACACTCACACATCACAGTCTAATAGAACAATGACATATATCTAATAGAGAAACTAACTCCATACTTACAACTAAAACTAACTACATACTTACTGTACTGTTATTTGAATTGACGATATTTACAAAATGCAATTTAGATAGAAAATACTTACAAAATGTAATTTAGATTCAAAATAGTCACAAAATGCAATTGAGAATAAAAATACTTACAAAATACCTATAAGTATATATTCCAAAAAGACGTTACCGTTTAGTAAAATTCGGTGAAATTAGAAATATTACTGTATCACAAATCTATTTCGCAGCAACAATTTTTTGGGTGCTCTTGGCTGTATTCTTCGTAACTTGGCCGTTGGAGGTAAGGCGTCATGTTCATCAGCAAATCAAATTCAAGCTGAGCAATCATGTGTAATTTTCAACTTTCATGTTTCTTTATTTTCTGAGACAAATGGCCAAGGTCTGTGACACCCACTTTTGTCCAGTTTCCTTCTCCATCCCCATTTGAGAAACACCAACACGGGAAACAGAAAAATCTATTGACAATTTTCTGCTTTAATATTACACCCACGAATCCATTCTGCTCTCTTGCATATGTCCGGTTTAAATTTCCGAACAATCCTCTTATCATTATTTTTAGACTGATTTGTTAAATCAAGATCCGACATTGGCCGCCCTACTGCTTTTATTTTTATTATTTGCTCTAACGTACGAGAGGGAAAGTTAGTTCTCATAAGCCATTGGACACTATTTTAAACCATATTGTTTCTCCCTACCTGTCGGGCTATCACCCACACACACTCAGAAAAAATAATCATAACATCATTTCATAACTCATTGAAATTTAACTACACTAGCGCCTTATGTGAGAACACCCACTCACAAAAGCTGGAGTAACCATTCTTATATTTTTATCTCCTTTGTTCCGTCCCATGTACAATAATACTATTCAGTCGCGGTTTTAATAAAACCAAAAATCGCTTTCAAAGTTTGTTCATTTATGTCTGTTCATTTATTTGAAATAAGCCAACAGGTTATGGGTTTAGTCACGCATTGAGATAAAGTGCGTAATTAGACGAAATAAAACAAAGTATTTTGTGCGCGATATGTTGATGAAAACTCCGAGAAGCCAATCGTGAGGTTAGGACCAAGTGCACCTACAAACCTTTTAACGTTTATTTTCAATTTAAAGATAGGTGACATATTTTTACCTAGAAAGCTTAGAATAGTCTCTTCTGTTGTAATAGCCGGTGTAATAACTGTGAAATAGTTCTGTAATAGTCTGTACACTAGGGTGGAACGAAAAAATATTGTTTTCAATTTCAATACGTAATAGTGATAAAAAGTTGCCTTTTGCTATTATTAAATCAATTGTAAAGTTTGAACACGATTGGAGTAGGGTAAGAGGCAAGCAAAGGGTTAGAAATTGTGATTTTATCATTTCCAATGATCTTATCGACTTCGTCGTTATGGTTGGGGTCCATCGTTATGCATTACGGACACGGACACGGACACGGTGACGGACGTGACGTCATGCAGCCGCGCGGGAAGTGACGTCATGCAGCTGCGCGGGAACGTGACGTCATGCTCACGCGCGGAGCGAGAACCAGACGCTAATGATTATTGGAGTCTGCTGAAAGAGGCCTGGCGTCGAGCGACCTTTTAAAAATCAGAAACTCACTCCACAAATCTGTAAATCAGTATGCTTCCCTTATTTCAGATACACTATTCATTAAACAAACGTATATGGCATAGTCATGACCCCTTCATGGAGTAGGCTATTGTCTAAATCTGGACACTCATACTACATCCTTACACTAATTCCAATTTACGGCCAAATGCTCCTTCTGACAGGGAGGCAAAGGTTTCTGCCGGCTTGCCTGGGATGATGGGCCACAAAACCGCTATCAGAAAGTACACAATTTACGCTTTATTCAACCAAACACATCTCTAATACAAGTACAAGAAACACATTTCTTCCCGTGACCCGCGCGGGAAGCCTAACTTAATGGGTAATGCAGTCTGTTGAAAGAGCCCTCCTGAGCCTTTCTAACATGTGTAGCATATGTAGCATGCGTCATTTGAAATGATACAACGTCTAGTCTTTCAGACTGATTGTGATTTCTTTTTTAGTGAAATTTACAAAATTTCAATACATTTGGATCGGCAAAACATATTGTTGTATTTATCAATTTCTGCTTAAAAATGGCAGTTTTAGGTGACTAAGATGCACTAGCTAACAGCCAATCAATGTGATCAATGATCATAGTTGGTGACATGGTATGTATGGTTAGAGTGGAGGGGGGAGCGTAGGTTTGTGGGGGAGTGTACCGTTTCATGTCGCGACTTGTCTCTCTATGCCTCAGAGGTCAGTCCAGTCCAAGTGTTGGTGTGAGACACAAGTAGTTGTTGTGAAATGCAAGTTGCGAATGATTAATTTTGATCGTGTTGGTAGTGTCAGTAAATAATTTGTTAATAGACCTTTAGTGTATTTACATAATAATTACAAGTTTTTTGTTAATGAGATGACAGATATGTTGTCAAAGCGAGTTCAGACTATACTTCAGTGGGAATGTCCCATTTTCGGTCATCCTAAAGTATAGAGTGATACTTATTTACCAACCTATGAAGATGTCATGACGAATTACCTTTATATTCGACATGAGTTGAAACGATATATATCAATAAAAGAGCCAACGGTGAGCGAGATATTAGATATTCTAATAGAGAAAGTTATTTGGGTCAAAGCATCAATTCCTACAGTGTCTCGTACCCGTATGTTGCAAATGGGAAAAGCATATCATGACAAGTATCGAAATCGAAATATATAGAGATCAAAGGGAAGAAAATGCACAGAAAATTATGATTTAGCTGTAGACAAATCTTTAAATGAAAGTAAGTGTTTTTTTTAATATAGCATCTTGCAAGTGCAAGTTGCTCTCAGAGTGTAAGTGTACAAAAGACAAAAAAGTACGGTACCTGTACTTGAACAAAAGGTTTTAGTAGATCAAAGAACTGATAGGAACATGTGTATCAACATACATGATAAGTCGGTTACTAAGATTTAGAGCCAGAGAGAGAGGATCGAAAGTTAAAGGTGATTCGACAAGAGCTTAAATACAAGTAACATTTGGAAGCTGAGGCAGCTAATACAACACAAAATGACATGGTGCTACAATCTGATGATTCGGATGACGAGTTGCCGGTAGAATCGGCCAATATGACTGGATTTGATGTGCTTCAACCTGAAGATTATGATACAGTAGATGAGTTCCTGGCTGAATCAATTGATAATGCAAAGCCTTCCACCTCTTCTCAGGACCTCACAAAAAATATGCTACAAGTGGCGACAGTAGCTTCTATCTGTGACAGAACTGGGGTTAGGCCTCCGACGACTTTTGAAGGCAAGGTCAGAACAGAAGAAAGAGGTACGCAAGTTTGTGAGACCTAAAATAAACTTCAAAGCTGAAGATTACATCGACATGATCAATTGGGCTGGTGTAACAATCACAGAACCTCTGATGACAAAGCACGTAACTGATGAGGACTTAAGTGAAGCAAGAGAAGATGACCTGATGCATTCTATTGATTTTTCACGTTTTCCCTGTCATACACAAGCAGAGGAAAGAGTAATCAAGCTTGTAACAGAATCATCACTCTTGTGTTTGTGGTCTAGAAGAAAGAAATGGATTTGCCAAAGCCAAAATTGCTTCACACAAGATGATACCAACCTAACAGCTTCATAAACCATTTCGATTGAGAAGTGTTTGAACATCCAGCGTATAGTCCCAAATTATTACTTTTTTCTTTTCATGCACAGTTGTCCTATAGGCTATCACCCTGTAACATGAGAGGTGTGTTGCCAACATTGCTGTAACTATTTGTCTTGGAAAGACCAAACATTAAAAGAGTCAACTGTCGTAACTCATTATCCTCATAAAACCGCTCACTTACCGGGTGAGAAACACTTGTAATGTTCTGGGGATCAATCGCATGCCGACTCCTATGACGCCGGCTGAGGAAGCGTTGACCGTCCTACTACAATAAATTATTTTTAGCCTACTTTTCACATTTTGTAAAAATGAGGAAAAAGTAGACATATGAGATCAATCCGGGCAAATGTGTGTCTGTCTGTCTGTATGTGTGTGTCCTCCCCCTCCTCTATCAACTCCTAAACGGCTGCAGCAATCGAAACTAAATTTGGTATGAGTATAGACCTTTACTTGAATATTTGAAAATTATGTCAGTGCTACCAACTGCTGAAAAACCGCACTTGAAATTTGAGCTCCATGTTGCATATCTTGCAAGATATGGCAAAATTGGCACACACATAGATATTAATATTTTAGTTTTATATCAGGAGGCCATACATGGCAGTGTTGCCAAAATGTTTCTAAGCCTGCTGATAGGTCCAATTTTAAATGCATATAATTTCTACACTATCGATTGGATTTCAACCAAATTTCGTATGTACTATGTGTACATAAGCAGATAAGACTGAGCGTATTCTTAAGAGCCACCAGGGCTGCCAACTGTTAATAAATGCTGCCTCCATTTTTTTACCCTAATATCAATATATCAGAAAGTATGCAAGCCATCAGCTCTAAACTTTGCACACGCATAGTACCTGACATTCTAGATTAATTTGGAGTAATTGATATACGTCCGTGCTGGCAATATGATTCTAAGCCTGCTGATAGGTCCAATTTTAAAATATATGTAACTTATATACTAACAAATGTATTTCATCCAAAATTGGCACAACAATAGATCACAATATTTCAGATTATTTCTGACCAACACATGCATGACATTGTTGCCAACATGATTTTACACGCGCTGATAGATCCAATGTCTAACTTCATGTAACGTCCATGCTATCCATTGAACTTCAACCAAATTTTGTATTCTGTACTTTAAGAGATGGAACTAAGTATATACTGTATATTCAGTCACCAGGGCCGTCAACTGTAGTGCTCTGTTTGGCTACATTATACAAGGTATATTTCGAACTAATTTGAAATGTCGATATTACTAACTTAATTTCGTCATTATTATAGATAGGTCCATATAGATCAATCATTGGCCTAAATTTTTGTTTTAAGAACAGTAGGCTCTTCAGTTCGTCACGGAACTTCTTGTTGTTATTGGCATTTGTCTTTTTTACGGGCCATCAGAGGGTGAAAACCCACCTTTGTATTGCTTTGCCGTGATTATTGAAATGGTTTTCCACAACATCAATTCGAGCTGAGCATATCAAATCAAATGTATTTAGTTAAATGACATCTCACTGAAGTAGACTCGAACTCACTCTTGGATGCTTGGCCAACTGCACCATTCAGCCCGATTGTAAACTTAAATGAAACCCCCCAGCATGCGTACTGACATTCGTAATATTTTATGGCGGTTATTTTGCTTCCTCGATTAAATTTTAGGTCGATGACGTCGATTAAAGAAATTAACCGCTGAGTTATAATATAATATATGTGCTGTTTAGTCATGGGCACACAGTGCCTGAGCTATAAACCAGGTATCAGGTCTCAGTGGACGGGGTCGAGTAACAAGGCGCGACTGTAGACCACCGAGTTATGCTTTAACTGGGGCAATTATTTAGAGACATATTTAAAGAAACATATTGCTTAATCCGCAGCATGTATAAGAGTGCCTTAGCAGCTAATGGACGGTAAAAGAAACTCATTTCCAACCGTAGTCGACTTGTGGACTTAATGACGCGTAGGGTGTGAAGGATTGATGCGTGGAGAACCAGAAGGCTGCCGAGTGAGACAAAGCTTGGCATTATGAACGCAAGCCAAAGAATGAATGTCCATGTCTATTCGGTCAAATGACAAATGCCTCAAGCGTTTCGTCGTTGTTAATAATTCATTTTAGAGCTTTGGAATAGCTTAGTCATCATCCCCGTGTACTTGGGTGTGTTTAATATTAGTCTAATAGCCAGTGTTGTATATTTTAGGGGCTTTGGGACATCGTGGTTATGCAGCCCATTACTTTGGTGTGCATCAAATTTGTGTGATAACCAGTTTTAATGGAATGGCTGTAGCCTACTGTCTGTCTACCCCTTATTATTCCCGTTTTCAAACGGGGTAGGGGATGAGATTTGATGGAAGTCTATGTTGCGGATGCGTTTTACGACCGGATACCCTTCTTGACGACAACCTCATGAGAGGAGTTAATGAGAGATGGAATGAATGAAACAAGGATGTGGAATGAAGCGCCCGTGGTCAGAAGGTACCATCCAACAATTCGCCTGGTGTTGAAGGTGGGAAACAAGGGAAAACATTTCAAGGACGATGGTGGGGTTCGAACCCACGTCTACTGAGTCCGCAGAGAGCTTGGCCCCATGGCCTAGAGCTGCGCGTTAGCGAGCGTAGCTACCGCTGTCGGTATTGGATGTCTGTAAGTTACTAGTGGGTGTATTTGTAAATGGGGGATGGGATTAGAAAGGAGGCGGCCGTGGCCTTAAGTTAATAACCATCCCGGCATTCACCTGGAGTTGAAGTGGGGAAACCACGGTAAACCAATTCCAAGATAGCTGCGGTGGGAATCGAACTCACCTCTTCTCATGTTTGCCTCACGAGGCTGAATGTACCCCGTTCCAGCCCTCAGACCAGAATTTAATTCCTTGGCAAAGCCAGGAATCGAACCCAGGCCTCCGCGGTGACATCCAAGAATGCTAGCCGCTACGCAACGAGGCGGACTCAATTAGTCTAATAGCCTGTGTCAGATAGTTTATTTATTTAGCTTATGGCTAGATACAGTAGGAATTTATACACGTATATCCAAATTCTGAATATAGTCAATAGTCTCTGGAGTCACGAGAGCAAAGTCACTAGCACTGCCACTGTACTCTCTTTTGATGCACTCGGTGATGATGTGCTGGATCGTCTGTTCTGTAGCACCACAGTCACACTCAGGCGTTGAAATTCTATTCCACTTGTAGTAGAAGGCTGGACAGTTCCCATGGTTGGTTCGTATTCTGTTCAATGTGGACCATAGTTCATACTGTCTGGAGTCGTTAACCCTTTTTCTTACTGGAGCACGGATTTTTCCCCGTAGTTCTACAGACACCTATTTCGGAGCAAAGTTCAGCTTATTCTTTCCTCAACCTATAATCAATGTCTCCTAACGCTAACGACAGGCAAGTAAACTTTAATATATGGCTAATTAATTCTTGCGGCTGGATCTAATGTTATTAGACATAGGTGTGTCTCAAGCTTACCAGTCTTAAAATTCACTAATCTAACTGCAGACATTCTGTACTCTTCGATTAAACGCAACTATTAACCCTTAAGAACCACTTCTACTGCAGAAAGGCCAGATAATCCATGAAAATATTGAAACATCCCAGCAAACTCAACCGTGATTAAGGTGTCCATCTAGACAGCATTATGTGCAACGATACGAAACGAACCGAAACGAACCAAAACGAAAAGAAACTAACTAGACTATATGAAACCAAATGAATTGCAACGCAACGCAAAGAAACGAACCGAAAACGAACGATACGAAACAAAACGAATAGAACCGAAACGACATGAAATGAACTAAAACGAAAAGAAACGAACGGTACGAAACGAAACGAATCGAACCAAAACGGAAAGAAACGAACGATACGAAACGAATCGAATCAAACCGAAACGAACAGAAAAGAACGAAATAAAATGAATCGAAACGCACTGAAACCAAAAGAAACGATCGATTCGAAACGAAACGAAACAAACGAAACCTGGCCGAGCCAAACCGAACCGAGCCGAACCAAACTCACGCGAAAAAAAATGAACGCAACGCAATCCAACGCAACGCAACGAAACGCAGAGAAACGAAACGAAACGAAATGAAACGATGCGATACAGACCTTGTACCAAAGAATTCTGATATCATTACAAATAAATAATCAGGCAATCATTTAAAATCTAACCTTATCAAGCAATGTTGATATGAGCATTAAGTTCCGGTGAGTTATATGTAAAAATTGTGGAAATTTTTAATTAAGTCGAGCTTCATATCCCTTTAAAAATGCATATTAAAATATACATTATTTTAAGAATGACCACGTCTGTTTGAATAACGCACCTTAAGAAAGTCTTAAAGGGCCGCAAGGAATTATTGTGGCCCGGAGCACCTACGTAGTCTGAGTCTATGGCCACATATCACATCAATCTATGTGCGGTCTGCACGAAAGCATTTCCTGCCCACTAACATACATTCAGCTATTTTGTTGCGTTGGTTTGTGCATGTCATGTACGTCAAGATTTACCGACAGATTCCAACTATAATGCATTGTCGGGACATTAGTAAATTGAGCACTCTCTTTATTGGTATTGCTATAGGGGTCAGTATGGCACTAGAACTAAGTCAGAACATTCACCTCCTATAGTTTAATATCCCTATATATAAACAAGTAGTTCCGTGAAGAACTATACAGCCTATTTTCATATATCCTACTCAAGTTAATTGCCTCTATTGTGCCCATTCAGCATGAAATATGTAAATCACAGTTTGCCAGCAATGCTCAATCGGTAGTATCGGGGTTCATGGTATGTTCTCCCACTCTGTGACTCACACACTTTGGATTAAATAGAGGATACACTTCCAAAAAAAAAATAAAAAAAATAAACTCCTACGATAAAAACATTTAATTATTCAAATCTATGGCGCTACAACAATTAAACAAATAAAATACTGACCCTTTAATTCCTACTTGTTCAAAGTGAACAAGGAAGTCATATTTAAACAAATATTAAATCATAATAAATGGCTTTCTATAAACCAACAAACTTCTATTAATTTTCACTTCCATATAGTGTCCTTTTAAAATTCAATAAAATCAAGAGCTCCAATAGGCTCGATACTTTTTACACATACTGTGTTATCCATTTACAACTCATCACGTCCTATTACATGAGTATATCTTCTAATCCAAAAAATATCTAATTTAACAAAGTACTGTTACTCATTTACTTAAAATTTTGGGCTTCCACAATGCTCTCAGGTTACCATTTCTCTCTCAAGTCAACAATTCACTACCGTGATTGGGAAACATTTGCGCACTCCCGAGCTACAGAAGACAACTTGAATAAGTCAAATATTAAGATCACTCCCGGAATCTATTTGTCTTCACTAAAACTCGTGAATCACTACATCATATAATCATAACATTAGGGATTTATTATTAGTTGTCTTAAAAGACCATCATAAGAAAGCAACGATCTGAACTTTGCAAGCGGTAATATTCATCTAAAAGAACCTCGGTTCGGAGACCGGGTCGTTAAAACCAACTCTAAAAACTTCTGTGTACTATAACTCAACAGACAGCTCCCAGACCTACCACACTCCGTCAATGGTAAGGGTCTGGCCTTGGCTACTTAGCGTGATTTATTGCAGGGAGGCAAAGACTTCACTGTCTCGCTCCACAAAAGACGAGCTACCCTCAGCTCTTACACAGCTGTTCTTAAATGCAGTTCTTTGAACAGGCAAGGCTTTCATACTACTTTTTATAACAACATATTTAAGGTCAACAAACCTATTCTCTTAACCTCGGCATTTATTAATTATGAAGTGTCCTCATTGGCGGATAAGAATAATTCAATACAACAACAAATATTTAAGGGCTTAAACATGGACGAATCTGGGTTCGATCCTTTCAAATGCCTCGGGAACCATATCCCACACTGGAGGACTTATAACATTAGCGACTTATAGCAGGCCTCATTGCCTTACACCCGCGCTCATAATACAATAATTTGCACCCTTTTATAATACAATACACATGCGGCCTCGTGATCACATCACTATTTAGAGGACTTACCATAGTTCAATTACCACGACCAACTGCCCCCTCATAATTAGTGTTACCGAGTTTTTCAACGCATTCCTAGCGTGACAAATTAATTCTATGCACTACATGGTGCTTACACATTGCTAAGCCAAGTTGCCTTCAACGAACTGATAAATTCAAAATCAACATTTTAGTGTACATCTCAATTCTATATTACTCCTCTCCCTTGACAATAATCGCTTTACTTTAAGAACATGATTTCATTACATGTATTAATTCATTTAAAGGAGCTCGGAAGCTACTACTTTTCATATAATTCATCATAATCTTCATTTATTTATATCATTATTATCATTATTATTAAGCTTGCTTTCACATATTTAAATCATTTATCAACTACACTGATATTTTATTTCATACATTTTCCCCAAGGGATTTATTTATTTCACATAATTATTTTATACTTTCTCAAATTTAATCGTTCAGATTGCACTATATTTTTATTTGTTATTCAAACATCCCTATTCTTTCTTCCTCATGTGGATTGTACGCAAGCCTTTCCCAACACATAACATAATGAAATGGTTACTCACATGATTTTACGGTCATCGACCGAATTCTCCAGCGATGTTTCATTTTGCCCACTCACTGCATTTAAGGCATCTTCATTGATACCATTTCACACAATGACACTTCTTTAAACACATACACATTATTTACCTTAAACACTGGTAACATATTGGATACTATTTTTGTATTCATTTATCATACACAAATAAATTCACTAAAATTATTACACTAAATCAAATTTCACTCTATTACTTTACACTGCTTTTAATCACTTAGGCTTTGATTTTTGCCTTACACACATGATTTCTTTCTTCCCCGTTTCCAAGGGTGACACTCTTAGACGTCGGCTCCCTAACCTGGTAAGATGATGAAAGTCTCGATCAATCTACCCCTCCCTGGAACGGTTATTCTTCAGATCCGGTTTCTGACTATCGGCTTCTATTTTTACTAGCTCGATGTCGTTTCTTCCTAGACACTATTTAGTTTGTCTAGATAAAGTCTGTCCTGTTTACGGCCTCTCGAATACTTTATCGGTGACCTAATAATTCCCTAGCATTTACTGCTATTCCTTCAATTCGTAACTTATTGCTTTTTACTGTTCGTTTGTCTCCTTTAGACAACGCCTTGGATTAAATTCTCAATTCTTATTTGTTCTGCGCTCTCGTCCCTATCTTTTTGGCACCCTCGGCGTTACTTATTTCGTCCGACCGTGATCGGGTTCCTTAACTTTGATAGAAATGTTTGTTTCACTTCCGTTGGTACTTCGAAATGTTACGATACTTTATGTCTTTTAACTAAACTGTTATTCGAAGACCTATCGCCTATTCTTTCTTCTTAGTTCGCAGCCTAATTTTGACTGTAATACTGAACTTTCACTTTAAAGACTGATGCTTACTGAAATAAATCCTGTACTAGGATTTCACTATGTCTTCACACGGCGATATTAATGACGATACTTCTCGGCCACTCCCGTACGGGGTGCTCGTTGGTGATACAGCGTATCACGACCTCGAGGTCTGGTAAGTACTGCATGATTAGCCTGGTTCTGCCAGGGCTTTTATACAAATCGGCTACAAAAAGATAAAGTCCTCGTCTTTTTCATAACTAACTTTTGAAGCAATAGTCGCATTCTTTTTAAAATTATATCTCTGGAAAGCTAGTTTTCTAAACGTAAACTGACTTCTTTGCACATGAAAATCGATCGTACAATTCCGAGATATTAAATAAAATTTGCTCTTCAGATACGTGGGTGTTGAGGTTTATTTTCAATCTCTACCACCTCTGGTCTCGGGGAACTTTTAACTACGTCATGCTGCGTTTGCACTTCCTTCCTGTGCAATTATTATAACCCTTTTCCCCACACAAAAATCTCTATTCCAAAATGATTCACAATGATGTATTTCTTTTGTTAATTATATTCTTGCAAATGGCTTAAATCTAATTATTCCTCTTCTTGAACAACTGCGAGGATGCCATTTTATTGCTGCGTAAGATCAATTTCCGAAACCTCTTCTCGCTTACACACAGTGCAAAGTTTTTATCGTTCTATTAATAGTCATGATCGGCTACCTATCGGTGCGTCACGCATGATATCATTTCCTGGGGCCACCTGGTCTCTTACGTTGTACCAGTCCTCTTGCATAAAATCTTCCTAATTCTAAGGACTGTATTTTTCCTCCCTTCTTTTATCAATAAATGATGGATTCGGCGCTTGAACCAACAGCACATGGGTTCACTATCAACATACAAAATTTCAGTTTGAAGGTTGTGATAGATTCGTAGATATTGAGAACCGTCTAAATATTTCAGATGGTCGCCAGGTTGGATTTTTATTTTTGTACTATTACATTAAGATTATTGTGTACGTGTGGTATTCAAACTTCAATCGCATGATTAGAACACAAGAAGTAAAAACGAGATTTTAAAATTTCGTACAGCTGCCATCTTGTGATTATGCAAACAATTGAAATAAATTAGATGCCAGTGGATTAACATTTGTATAAGCATTTAACTTGCAAAGTTTCACTGCACTCGGATAGTTAATTCACGAGAAACGTCCATTTAAATATTTATACTTCGCGTCACCGCCATGTTGGATTTGTGCTCATCAGGTTACTGAAAGACCTATAGGTGAACATATGTTCATAGCCTCTATTACCATAAAAAATCAGTTTGACTGCTGTAAAAGATTCGTAGATATTGAGAACCGTCTAAATAATTCGGATGCTCGCGATTTTGCATTCTTATATGTATAGGCAATAGAGTTATGCACCATTCAAGGACAGTTATTCCCTAGGTTCATTATTCAAACTTTCACTTCGATCGCATGATTACGACACAAGAAATAAAAACTTAATTTTAAAATTTCGCACAGCCGCCATCTTCAGGTTATGTAAACAATTGAACTACATTAGATGCCAGTGCATTACAATATGTATAATCATTTCCTGTACCACATTTCACTGCGCTCAGAGAGTTAAATCACGAGAAAAGACTATTAAAACGTTTCAACTTCGCTTGGCCGCCATGTACGTTTTGTACTCTACAGGTTTATGAAAGTTACATAGATAAACTAGTATTAGTACCTTTTATCACCGTACAAAATTTCGGGATGATATCTGTAATAGTTTCGGAGGTATAGAATGTCAGAGAAATATTTCGCATAGCCGCCATTTTGAGGTTATGTAAACAATTGAACTAAGTTAGACTCCATTGCAATACAATGTGTATAGACATTTGCTGTACCAAGTTTTATTACGTTTGGATGGTTAAATCGCGAGAAAATGCTACTTAAAAGTCTAAACTTCGCTTGGCCGCCATTTTGGTCTTGTAGTTACCAGGTTTTTGAAAGTCTCATGGGTGTAATCTAGTAGTACCCTTTATCACCGTACACTATTTCAGGGCGATATCGGTAATAGTTTCGGAGATACTGAATGCTGGTGAAATATTTCGCACAGCCGCCATGTTGGATTGGTGAGACACAATAAAATTTGAAGGTCACCGTCGGGGTCGGCCAGAATGGTGCTATGATCTAACTGAGTTTCATTACAGTCGCTCAGGCCGTTTAGAAGTTATTAGGGGGACACCCACACACCATCCCACACACACGCACACACACGGACAAAAGGCCTATTTTTAGCCTACTTTTCACATTTTGCAAAAATGAGGAAAAAGTAGATTCATGAGATCGGGCAAATGTGTGTCTGTCTGTCCTTCTGTCTGTCTGTCTGCCCTTCTGTCTGCCTGTCTGTCTGGGGCGTGGTGGCGCAGCGGTCAAGCTGTTGGTCTCTCACCAAGGTGGACTGGGTTCGATTCCCGGTCAATGTATGTGAGATATTCGATGTGAAATCCCATGTCCTGTGGTTCGGATTCCACGTTAAAAGTAGGTCCCGTGGCTCATGATCTCAAGATTAACGGTCACGTTAAACTACAAGCTTCCTTCCTTCCTTTGTCTGTCTGTCTGGCTGTGTGTGTGTGTCCCCTATCAACTCATAAACGGCTGCAGCAATCGAAACAAAATTTGGTGGGAGTAAAGATCTATACCTGAATAACTCACGGCCATATTTGAAAATGATGTCAGTGCTACCAACTGCTGAAAAATCGCAATTGAAATTTGAGCTCCATATTGGATATCTTGGAAGGTATAAATGGGAGCTATTTCAAAATTGGCACACGTATAGATAACAATATTGCAGTTTAATTTCCAGGAGACCATACATGGCAGTGTTGCCAAAATGATTATAAGCCTGCTGATAGGTCCAAATTTTAAATGCATATAACTTCTACACTATCAATTGGATTTCAACCAAATTTCGTATGTGCTATGTGTACATAAACAGATATGACTGAGCGTACTCTTAAGAGCCACCAAGGCTGCCAACTGTTAAAAAGTGCTCTCAATTTTTTTAAATCCAAATACCCATATATCAGAAAGTATGCAAGCCGACAGCTTTAAGCTATGCACACGTATAGTACCTGACATTCTATATTAATTTGGAGTAACTTACATACGTCAGTGCTACCAATATGATTCTAAGCCTGCTGAGAGTTCCAACTTTAAATACATGTAACTTCTATACTATCATTTGGATGTCAACTAAATTTCGTGTGTGCTATGTGTACCATAACAGATATGACTATGCCGATTCTTAATAGTAATCTGGGCTGCCAACTGTTAATAAATACTGTTTCTATTTTTGTTACCCTAATATCAATATATCAGAAAGTATGCCAGCCAATAGCTCTAAACTTTGCACGCGTATAGTACCTGGCATTCTAGATTAATTTGGAGTAATTAATATGCGTCAGTGCTGCCAACATGATTCTAAGCCTGCTGATAAGTCCAATATTTAAATGCATGTAACTTCTATGCTAACTAATGGATTTCATTCAAAATTGACACAACAATAGATCATATTATTTCAGATTATGTCTGACCAATACATGTATGTCATTGTTGCCAACATGATTTTACGCGCGCTGTTAGATCCAATGTTTAACTGCATGTAACGTCCATGCTATCCATTGGACATAACCAAATTTTGTATTCTGTACCTTAGGAGATGGAACTAAGAATATATTCAGTCACCAGGGCTGCCAACTGTAGTTCTCTATTAGTCTACATTATGCCAGGTATACATTTCGAACTAATTAGAAATTTCGATATTACCAACTTAATTTCGTCATTATTCTAGATAGATCCATATAGATTAATTATTGGCATGAATCTTAAATTTTAAGAAAAGTAGGCTCTTTAGTTCGTCACGGAACTTTTGTTTTTAATAAAATAAAAATAGGCAAAAAATGAAGTTTGTCTGTTTTTTCTGAATTTCCACGGAAATTTGAGTTATTAACGCGTTTAAGACTAGTTTATGACGGTAATGCGCAAAAACAAAATGTTTGTCTGTCTGTCTATATGTCTGTCTATGTACAACTTTGTACGCGCATCACTCGAGAACGGCTGGGTGGATCAACGTAAAATTTGGTACAGATGTCCATCAGGGGCACGAAAGTAATCATTGATGTAACTCTTCTCCGTACCTCTCATAAAAGAGGGCCAACCCCCTTAAAATTCATGCTGAAATGGGCGTAGAAAGACGAGACAAAGCTCATTTTCAGCGTCTCATGTGAGAAACAAAACTCGGAGGCCTAACGGGCCCCAAAAACCACATTTTAAGGTACGAAAACCAACAGTTTAGAGATATTCCCAGAAAACTAATTTCATTTAATAAACTGATGAAAGAATGCAAGCCGGTAACCATGGCAACACAATCTCAGGAGTCCATCTACACACATCAAAAAAAGTTTTGCATCACCTCGGTTCCAAGAGTTCCGGAACCTTTAAATACAAAGGGAATCGAGATCAACACAAACAACATTTCAGCTCGTTTTATTGCTCATGAGACCCACACATTGCATGTTGTACCATCATACAGCTAGACTTTCAGCATTTGTGGTCCAGATTGCAGTACACACCACTACCTCTAATACCCAGTAGCACGTCCTCTTGCATTGATGCATGCCTGTATTCGTCGTGGCATACTATCCACAAGTTCATCAAGACACTGTTGGTCCAAATTGTCCCACTCCTCAACGACAATTCGGCGTCAATCTCTCAGAGTGGTTGGTGGGTCAAGACGTCCATAAACAGCCCTTTTCAACATATCCCAGGCATGTTCGATAGGGTTCATGTCTGGCGAACATGCTGGCCACTGTAGTCGAGCGATGTCGTTATCTTGAAGGAACGCATTCACAAGATGTGCACGATGAGGTCGAGAATTGTCGTCCATGAAGACAAATGCCTCTCCAATATTGTGCCGATATGGTTGCACTATGGGTCGGAGGATGTCATTCAGGTATCGTAAAGCCGTTTCGGAGCCTTCCATGACCACCAGTGGCGTACGTTGGCCCCACATAATGCCACCCCAAAACATCAGGGAACCACCACCTTGCTGCACTCGCTGGACAGTGTGTCTAAGACGTTCAGCCTGACCAGGGTGCCTCCAAACACGTCTCCGACGATTGTCTGGTTGAAGGCATATGCGACACTCATCGGTGAAGAGAACGTGATGCCAATTCCGTGGGGTCCATTCAGCATGTTGTTGGGCCCATCTGTACCGCGCTGCATGGTGTCGGGGTTGCAAAGCTGGACCTCGCCATGGACGTCGGGAGTGAAGTTGCGCATCATGCAGCCTATTGCGCACAGTTTGAGTTGAAACACGACGTCCTGTGGCTGAACGAAACGCATTATTCAACATGGTGGCATTGCTGTCAGGGTTCCTCCGAGCGGCAATCCGTAAGTAGCGGTCATCCACTACAGTAGTAGCCCTTGGGCGGCCTGAGCGAGGCCTGTCATCGACAGTTCCTGTATCTTTGTACCTCCTCCATGTCCGAACAACATCGCTTTGGTTCACTCTGAGACGCCTGGAAACTTCCCTTGTTGAGAGCCCTTCTTGACACAAAGTAACAATGCGGACGCGATCGAACTGCGGTATTGACCTTCTAGGCATGGTAGAACTACAGACAACATGAGCAGCGTACCTTCGTCCTGGTGGAATGACTGGAACTAATCGGCTGTCGTACCCCCTCCGTCTAATAGGCCCTGCTCATGCATGGTTGTTTACATCTTTGAGCAGTTTTAGTGACATCTATGAACAGTCAAAGGGACTGTATCTTGGATACAATATACACAGTCAACGTCTATATGCCGGAGATCTGGGAACCGAGGTGATGCAAAACTTTTTTTGATGTGTGTATTTCTGTAAGACGCAATGGCATTCCGTTCATTACATTAATGTGAACGTTCCCGAACGGCTATAAGGTTATCACGGAGCCAACTTAAGCTGTAACATTCATCAATACGTATATAATGCGCTTAAGGGGGTCAAGGGGTAATTTTGAATTTCTTCACGCGACTTACACGTGCGGGTGTGGTACTGAAGGTCTATTATATCCCTATCCATATATTATTAAATTAATATTATGATTATTATTATATTATGGCGTACACGGACGAGGCAAAACTCATTTTCAGCCCCTTGATGGCTCAGAGGCTACTACGTTTTAAGGCTCTAAAACCACGTTTCTGAGATATTCCCAGAAAACTAATTGCAATGAATAAACTAATAAATAGATTTCGAGTACAGAAGAAGATCATATCAGGAGCTATATAGATATACTGAGAAAATCACAGTTGTGGCCTGGAAGAGAAATCTGGCTTTCTACGGCCATGTCTCAAGGATGAACCCAACAAGACTACCCAAACGACTTCTCAACTACTGGGAGAATAGACAGAGCGTGCCACCTGGCTAACAAAAGTTTACAAGGACATCCAAGAACTGAAGATAATAGAAAGTGATATTAGAAGCCGATGACATCTCAGAATGATACTTAAACAGAAGAGTTTTCTGGACAGACCACCCTGTAAGAAAACCGGCATCATCTGGACAAAAGAGAGAAAGGAGACACATAGCCAGAGAATGCACGAATATTGGGCATACATCAAGTACCTCGCAATGCTGAAAAGTTCAGCGCCCGGCCCATCCGAAAGGAGAAGAACAAGAAGAAACTATGAAGTAATGCAAGCCGGTAACCATGACAATAGATTCTCAAGAGGTGCCATCCTACTTTCCATCTATTTCTGTAAGATGCAATGCCACTCAGTTTATTAAATTTCTGCGAAAGTTTGCAAATGGCTATAAGGTTATCATGGAAACAAACATAGACTGTAAAATTCATCAATGCAATTAAGGGGGTCAAGGGGTACCTTAGAATGTTTAAACGCGACTTACACGTGCGATATGTTGCACAGAAGGTCTATTATATCTCTAAACTCTTCGGTGGCGTAGTTGGTAGCATGCTGAATTGCTGTGCCCAAGATAACGGGTTCAAACCCAGCCGAAGTCGTCGAATTTTTAAGAGCATTAAAAATCCTCCAGTGTGCCTTCCCTCGGAGGGGAAGTAAAGCCGGCGGTCCCATGTCATAGATTTATGGCATGTAAAAGATCCTTCCTCAGACTAAACTTGTGAGAAGCTAAATTGTTAGGTTAGATTTTGTCGGAACGCTCTATCAAAGTTCCAACGTTCACCACTAGGTATCATTGATATTGGTAGTGAAAGTTGGAACTACTTGAAATTGTAGCTCACTCTAAGGGTGTCCGCTGGAAGCAGCTACAGACTCAGGCGAGCCGAACTTGTCATCGGACACTCCCGACACTAAAAGCCATACGATAAATAAATAAAAGCTCCAAACTGCAACATTATTTTCAAAAATTCCTGAATTGATATAGTTTTTTGCAGCTTTTGGGAATTTGGGCCATAGATGGGCTAGAAATCCTGAATTTTCATTCACCACAAGCCTTTATAATTTATTAATGGGGTCTCCCTTGGGGTGGGGACTTTCCACAACGGTGAGGGTCAGTTTTACTTTGACATATATTGCGTTTCGTCAACAGGGTTTTCAATATTAATTCACGACAGGAAGTGCACGTTAGGTGAATTTAGTTTGAGAGCACATTTTAACTAATCATATTTTTGTCGACAAACGGGTTCATCGTAAAGATGATTTTGTTTGACACCGTGTGGTTGACATATCTTTATGTTTATACGCCTATAACTCGTGTTCGGGTGCTCGGAGCATCGTCGAATTAGGTATTGTCACCAATCATTTATAAAACTCTTCACCGTACTTCTCATAGAAGGATGGGTATAGGGAAAACCTTTTCAAAATACATGCTAAAATAGGTGAAAAATAAAATTTATCCTAGAAAGACGACCAAAGCATGTGTTACGCTTCTCAATGTGTGACACAAAACTAGGGAGTATATAAAGGGTCCCCGAAAACCACATATTAAGGCCCTTAAATTATCAGTGTCTGTGATATACCCAGAAAACCAACTTCGTTCTGATGAACTTATGAAGGAATGACAAGCCCTAACAATTGCAACAGTAGCTCAATTTGAAAACGTCTGCTTATTAATACCGAAGACCGTTCGAAGAGCGGGTACTTCTGCTAGTTCTCGTACAAGAAACATACAGATTTTACAGTTATACTATTTTTGCCCAAAATGGCCATTTCCAATGCTTTTTCTTCTCCTCGATATAGTCAACATCTAATATATAAAAGTGAAAGTCTGTCTGTATGTATGTATGTGGGTTGGTTCCGTATACAAATCTACACCGTTCCACCAATCTCAACCATATTTTGCATACACATAGATTAGGACCCAGAAGGAACCGCTGGCTACATGAATTTTTGATAGTCTTTCTCATTCTTCTGATTTCGGTCCTTTTGTACTCGAGCAAAGGCTAATATAAAGTCATAAAATTTACTCATGAAGGACTGGCAAGGCAGATAGTTTCCATGGCAACATAGCTCAAGTCGAGACACGGCCGACTGGATGCCAGTTGCGCTCTGCACTACCGGTATAGAAAATGAGGATCTTTACTTGAAATCCCGTTAGTTACTCAACTGCTCACACAGCACTGTCAACCGAGTATAGCATAACAAAGACTTGACACTATCTACTATATATTTGTCAAATACCACTCACTCACACGCTCACTCATTCATTCATCACGAAATATCAGAAACCACCGAACGGATTGGAATGCAATTTAGTATGCAGCTTCCTCAAGGGCCGCAAACGCCCACTAAGAAAGGATTTTTGGATATTCAGGTTCTAAAGGGGTGTTAAGGGGGTAGACCTGCATTTCATTGAATAGCAATATCTCCCGATTGGTTTCATTGGGCATGTGATACTCGGCATATAAACTCATCATTAAAAATAAGAAGACATGTGTCTGAGGGTTTTTCGATGTGGTGTATATTATGACGTGATAGGGGTGAAAAGTGGGGGTTGAAAGATTCCTAATGGAGCGTGTATCTCTTAAACGACATACGCGAGGAGTTTGAAACTCAGCGAAAAAACAGCATAAAAATAAGTAAATAGGTGTTTGACCGCTTTTTCATAAATCCAATTTAAGGGGCCCATGGGGAGGGGTGAAATTCTGGGGGAAAAAACAGGAAAGAAAGTGTCCTAACTGATTGACTGACTCACTCACTCATCAAATGCAGGGGGGAAAAACTACTTTGAAGTCAATAAATAGCTGTTCGATAGTTTTTTTCATAAATCAAATTCAAGGGGTTCATGGAGGGGGGAAATTCAGAAAAAAGAAAATTGAAAGAAAATGTCTTAACTCACTCACTCACTCACTCATCATCGCCCAGCCAAAATTATTGAAGTTAGAAATATGACAGTTTGGGGAAATGTTCATTGTATGTCAAAACCGTCTACTAAGGGAGGATCTTTGGATATTCAGATTCTAAAGGGGTCTTAAGGGGCTTAAACCTGCATTTCATTGAATAACAATATCTCCCGATTGGTTTCATTGGGGGATGTGATACACGGCATATAAACTCATCATTAAAAATTAAGAAGACACGTGTCTGAGGGTTTTTCGATGTGGTATATATTATGAGGTGAAAGGGGTGAAAGATGGGGGTTTAAGGATTCCTAACGGAGCGTGTATCTCTTTAACGACATAGGCGAGGAGTTTGAAACTCAGCGGAAAAAAATCAGCTTAAAAATAAGTAAATAGGTGTTCGACCATTTTTTTTTCATAAATCCAATTCAAGGGGCCCATGGGGAGGGGTGTAATTCTGGAAAAAAAAACAGGAAAGAAAGTGTCCTAACCGATTGACTCACTCACTCTTCAAACTCAGGGGCAAAAACTGCTTAAAATATGTAAATATGTGTTCGACAGTTTTTTTTTGATAAATCAAATTTAAGGGGTTCATCGGGAGGGGTGAAAACTTGACGAAAAAAAATTAAAGAATATGTCCTGACTCACTCACTCATCATCGCCCAGCCAAAAATATTGAAGTTGGAAACATGGCTTTTTGGGTATATGTTCGTTGTATGTCAAAACCGTACACTAAGGGAGGATTTTTGGTTATTCAGGTTCTAAAGGAGTCTTAAGGGGGTTAAACCTGCATTTCATTGAATAACAATATCTCACGAGTGGTTTTATTTGTGTATGTGATACTCGGCATATAAACTAATCATTAGAAATAAGCAGACATGTGTCTAAGGGTTTTTCGATGTGGTGTATTATTATGAGGTGAAAGAGGTGAAAAGTGGGGGGGGGGGGTGTTGAAGGATTCCAAACGGAGCGTGTAGGCCTATCTCTTAAACGAGATAGGCGAGAGATTTGAAACTCAGCGAAAAAAAAATCAGCTTAAAAAATAAGTAAATCGGTGTTCAACCGTTTTTTCATCAATTAATTTAAGGGGCCAATGGGGTGTGGTGAGTGTCCTAACTGACGGACTAACTCACTCACTCATCAAACTCAGGGGAAAAGACAGCTTAAAAAATAAGTTAAGAGGTGTTCAAGCGTTTTTTCATCAATCCAATTTAAGGGGCCCATGGGGAGGGGTGAAATTCTGGAAGAAAAACGTCCACTAAGGAAGGATTTTTGGATGTTCACTCTCATCGACCAACCAAAACTATTAAAGTTAGAAGAATGATATTTTGGGGATATGTTTGTTGTATGTCGAAAACGTCTACTAAGGAGGGATTTTTGGATATTCAGGTTCTAAAGGGGTGTTAATGGGGTTACACCTGCATTTCATTGAATAACAATATGACACGACAATGACGCGAGCGGAGCGAGACTAAAATTAGACGGTGTGTGTCTGTGTATTACTCAATCACGCAAGTACCACTGGTCCGATTTACATGAATTTTACATGGAAGTAGCTGATTTACCTGGTTAACATATAGGCTACTTTTGATTTCAATATTTTGCAGTATTTAAAGATGGCGACCATTTTAGTGACGTCACTACACCCTTTGGTTTCAAACTTTCATATTTCCATTTCAAATAAAAAGAGAACGCTAAGAAATAGCAAATTTTGATGGCATATACGAGGTTTGAAATTACATTTTCTATCCGAAAGGTATCTTCAACGGTTAGCGAGTAAAACCTAAATTTGTGCTATAAAACACGGTCAAAGCCGAGCAGTGTAGTTGGACAAAATGTTCCATCCTTAATCCCCCTTTGCGCAGCAGCTCGCCTATCCCCTGTTTTAACCGTCAACTTCCCGACGCGCAGGTCGCCCACGGGCGTCGACTAGAAAGACCTGCACTCGGCCTCTCAGGAGGCTACACGACAAAAAAAAAAAAAAAGAAAAAAAACCATCAACTTCACATTTTCATTTATATATGACGCGTAGGATGCACGGGTACTTCAGCTAGTTTAAGGATAAATGTTGAACAGCCTGGTTTTCTCCACAGTCACATTGAATATTATCTTGATGAGTGTAGCCCTGTAAGTGAAAGTGGTGTAGTTGATGGACATCGTTTTCATTATAATTATACATGAATTGCAGCCGTAGCGTGATATTTTTGATTGAACGCCTGAGGGCTCAAAACAGTTCAATTTCAAGTAGTTCTAACTTTAGCTACTAGATGCTACTGTCTCTGATAACTAGCGGCGAACGTTGGAACTTGATAGAGCGTTTCTAAATAGCCAAATATAATCTACAAATTTTGCTACACACTACCAAATGCAGTGGTAGGCTCTTTCACGTGCCGGCTTTCATTCCACTCTGAAGGAAGGCATACTGAAGTACTTTAATTCTCTTCAAATTCCGACGACTTGGGCCGAAATTGAACCCGTGATATTGAGCATAGCAATTCACCATGCTACCGACTACACCACCGAAGCCGTTTTCATTAACTCCCTGTATTTGGATGTGTGTATAATGTAGGTAGATAGATAGATACAGTGGCGTAACTAGGATTTGATTCTGGAGGAGGATGAGGAAAGTAACAAGAAGTTCCGTGACGAACTAGAGCCTACTTTTCTTAAAATGTACGATTCATGCCAATCTATATGGACCTATTGTATACGTAGAATAATGACGAAATTAAGTTGGGAATATCGAAATTTCTAATTAGTTCGAAATATACCTGGCATAATGTAGCCTAATGGAAAACTACAGTTAGCAGCCCTGGTGACTGAATATATTCTTAGTTCCATCTCTTAAGGTACAGAATACACAATTTGGTAGAAGTCCAATGGATACCATGGACGTTACATGCAGTTAGACAGTGGATCTATCAGCGCGCGTAAAACCATGTTGGCAACAATGTCATGCATGTGTTGGTCAGAAATAATCTGAATATGATCTCTTGTTGTGCCAATTTTGGATGAAATCCATTTGTTAGTATAGAGGTTCCATGAATTTTAAAATTGGGCCTATCAGCAGGCTTAGAGTCATTTTGGCAGCACTGACGTATATTAGTCTCTCCAAATTAATCTAGAATGTCAGGTACTATACGTGTGCAAATTTTAAAGCTGTTGGCTTACATACTTTCTGATATATTAATATTAGGGTAAAAAATAGAGACACCATTTATTAACAGTTGGCAGCCCTGGTTGATCTTAAGAATAAGCATAGTCATATCTGTTATGGTACATATAGCACATACGAAATTTGGTTGAAATCCAATTGATAGTATAGAAGTTACATGTATTTAAAAATTGGTCTTAGCAGGCTTAGAATCATGTTGGTAGCACTGACGTACATAAGTTAGTCCAAATTAATCTAGAATGTTAGGTACTATGCGTGTGCTTAGTTTAAAGCTGTCGGCTTGCATACTTTCTGATATATTGTATTTGGATAAAAGCATACACAGAGCATTTATTAACAGTTGGCAGCCCTGGTGGCTTTTAATAACAAGCTCCATCATATTTGTTGATGTACACATAGTACATACGATATTTGGTTGAAATCCAATTGATAGTGAAGAAATTATATGCATTTAAAAATTGGACCACCAGCAGGCATATAATCATTTTGGCAACACTGCCATACATAGCCTGCTGGAAATTAAACTGAAATATTATTATCTATATGTGTGCCAATTTTGGAATAGCTCCCATGCATACCTTCCAAGATATCCAACATGGAGCTCAAATTTCAATTGCGGGTTTTCAGCAGTTGGTAGAACTAACATAATTTTCAGATATGGGCTTGAGATATTCAGGTATAGATCTTTATTCATACCAAATTTTGATTCGATTGCTGCAGCCATTTAGGAGTTGATAGAGGGGGACACACACACACACACACACACGCGCAGACAGACAGACAGACATTTGCCCGGATCGATCTCATAAGTCTACTTTTTCCTCATTTTTGCAAAATGTGAAAAGTAGGCTAAAATACACTGGGAAGTAAGACATAATCAATGAAAGCAAAGACCGAAGTATTAACACGTTCTATGTATATTTTATTCGTGTTAGACCCATTGGTATTTGATACGTTCTATTTGCACTTATGAATGTGCAAAAACTTGAAAATCAACAATTTTATTCACATTAATATGTAAAGTCCAGTTTTCTTCGCAAATTCATCTGGCTCTGTCTATTCCCCGACATTGCATAAATATGAATAAACTACAGTTTCCAATGTGAGTGCAATGGACTACCAAAGCGCATCATTAGCCCGCCGCGTTAAAACGACATAGCATGGCCCAACCAAGCCTGTGCGATGACGTCACGGGCTGCTAGTTTCGAGACTGTCCAAGCTGTGCAGGACCCTGGCTCAATCTGCCCTATTGTATTTCTCCCAATACAAACACAGCTCGGACACTTGAATGTTTGTGGAATCTGACGATTTTGTTCACAATTTTTCGAATCACACATCATTCTTGCTCCACTGTACAACTTCGTTGCCCCATAAATTCGCATTAGGAGCTTTGACACTTTGATGATCAGTTTCGTTTACTTGGGAGTGTGTTAAATTTGTCTGATAACCTGTGTTTCTGTGGTGTCCAGTAGTGTCCTTCGACACCTACACGACAACATGTATGGCACCATCCTTACGAATAATGGACCTGGAATGACGATTCGAGATCGCTACTGGTGTAAATCAAGGATGTGTAATTGCACCTACACTATTCTCAATTTTTGTTGGAACCATTCTTCACCTTGCTAAGGGTGAACTACCACAGGGCATAGAAATAGAGCACAGATTTGAAGGTGGTTTATTCAACCTTAGCAGACTGCGTGCCAAGACCAAGATCTCGATTGCCTGGATTATGGAACAATGTTGTTCTGGCCAGCTCACCAGAAGATCTACAGGCCATCCTAAATAATTTTACAAAAACATACAAGAGCATCGGTCTAAGTCTCAACATCCAAAAGACTCAGATATTGCATCAGTCCGCACCAAAAACCAATGCTACTGCTCCTACCATCACAGTACACGATGAGATCTTGCAGAACATCCAAAATTTTCCTCACCTTGGTAGTCACCTATCAGCAAATGCCAATATAGATGCTGAAATTAAATATCGCCTGAACTGTGCTAGTGCAGCATTCAGTCGTCTACGACAAAGGGTCTCTGATAACCACAACATCAATGCCCAGACAAAACTTCATGTGTACCAGGCTGTTGTGATACCAACATTCCTTTACGGGTGTGAAACTTGGACCACTTACAGGAGACACATAAAGTGCCATAAATATCATCAGCGTTGTCTGAGAAGGATGCTTAGGGTTAAATGGCATGATCACCGAACTAACATCAGTATCATGAAAGAAGCATGTACCATCAGCATTGAGGCCATGGCCATGAAACATCGACTTCGTTGGACAGGTCATGTCGTTCGTATGCCTGATTTTCGCCTTCCAAAGCAAATCATGTACGCTCAACTGAAGGATGTCCGTCGGCACCAGGGTGGACTACAAAAAAGGTTCAGGGACGTCCTAAAGTCAGACATGAAGAATTGCCACATCAACACAAATAACTGGGAAACAAAAGCAGCTAACCGCCTGGTATGGCGTCATCTTACCCACGAAGTTCCTAAGACCTTTTGTATCAGTCTTTACTGGTTGGTTTGAGGAAATTCCACGGCAACCCACCCTCTAGACTGACAAATTACATTTGAATTGATAAATCGAAATAATAATTGATTGTAAAGTATTGAAGATGGATAAATTAATTACTCGGTGGGCGCCATGGTCATGATCTCCATAAAATGACCAAACATACAGTCACTTACACAATTTGTAGAGCAGCTGAGTTCTCTTCTTCTCAAGGACGTGGTAAGACTCCGTCTTTAACCGAGATAGTATTTGTTTTGGGAATAAGGGATGACTTAAAGCTATTTCTAACTACTAAGGAAGAAAAGACCTGCATCAAATAATATAGAAGATTTAATAAAGTTAAAAACAAGAAAATGACGATAAAAGATAAATGATAAAAATTAAATGACTCTACTGATTTTACTAAGGCTCGGCGAAAATAGCAACTGGAGGTGGTCTATAAGTTAAAGATAAAAAAACAAAAGCTGGAATTTACGTGCCGATGAATTTACTGCAAATAGAGACTTTGCGTAATTCGCGTCATTTGGCTTACCAATGTAGATCATCTCTCGTCCTCGTGGTTCACGGCAGTGATGTGATGTTGGGCTGGTTCGTTGTCGTCCCTCCTCTGCTCGTCATGATGCGCTGAATTATGTTTATTGCATTTAACAGTGATTTGATATCTGCTCTGATGTATGGTTAGTGATGGGATATAATCCCTAAAATCACTCTTATGGTGATAGCCCAGACACGACTATCCCCATTGGTGCATATAGGCATGAATTCGCCTACCACACTCGACCGATATACTGTCTTACTTCCGAGCTCATAGAGAACCCTCTCTGTTTTGTCCTCTAGTCGAAGAAGTCACTCTTGTAATGTCCAGCAGCCTGCCTTCCCCCTTGTCCTCGGTATTTCAAACTGCGCCACACCTTCCACCAGCGAGTTCACCCTCTTCCAATCGTCTCTTCGTCACACCCAATCACCAGACAAAGCACTCACGTCAGTGCTTTGTATCCATGTCCCAACGAGCAGCGATAGACCTGGGACAAAAGGCCTGTCTCTCCGGCGAGTTTCCAGGAACGAACACTCCCCTGATCGAAGCTATGGTTGGGACAACTCATGCTGTGAATTGTCGTCCAAGTAATCCTCTTGGTGTCAGCCTTTCAACCCTAAAATCTTGAAAACTACCACTCTTCCCATCGCTATGTTCCTCCAGCCAAATGAAATGAATTCCTATGTATTGAAATGACGGCTAAGTGTCTTTAAAAAGCTAATAAACAAAATGAAAATAATATAGGTAATAATAATAATAAGTGAATCAAGGTATGTCACCTGACATGTAAGCCAATATATGAAAGCACTACTACTACTACTAATAATTCAACGAGACTCATTGATAATAATAATAATAATAATAAGCAAGTTCAACATATCACATTCACCCTGGAAGATCGCGTGACATATAGAATCCCTATATTCCCGCGATATCCCAAGAACACGCATAAGAGAAACAAAAAAAAACCTAAAATATATACATACATATAAAACAATACAAACATTCCAGTATACCCTTAGATCTGTACAATTTCATTATCTTCGACGCCTCGCGTCGTTGTCTTTTTCTGTCAACCAGCGTGGGTTGCGCGTAAATTGTTCATAATTACATCATTTCATTACGATATATTCGCTTTTCATTGTCTTTATTTCCTATGTGTTAGGAGAGAGATACATTTATGTGTCACACTATGTATGCATTCATTATTCACTTCACCTAGCTTCATTTAGTGACCTTATTGTTCCGTCGCGTAACTTCCATGCCACTGCATGACATTTATCACACTCGGTCGCTACCGGTGTCGACCTGGTTGGCCGAACTCAAAACACACGCCATGTTGGTGTATGATAATCCACCCGTTCATGACACACTTCATACGCTCTCAGAAGGTGCCTCCTGACTGAGTTACTCAAAATCTCTGTAAGTTTTACATTTTTGATCTTACAAAATAATACACAAATATAGAAATATCCTTAAAGTCAAGATATTTCTGTGCAATTGTCGTCAGAATTAAGTTCCCTTCGAGCCTGATCACATAACAGACCTAAGCGAGCTCCACTTCCCGCTATGCTTATTGTATCTGACCATCTGTAGAGAGCACCACTCACCCTTCTCTCTCTGTCCTGTCCCTTTAAATACCTTAAATTGCAATCTTCCAGACCAGTCGAGCTTCGTGACAATGACCTGCCTTGTATTCCTTTAAATACATAACACGCAACGTCACCCTACGTCACTCACCTGTTGGTCTGGTGACTTCCTCACCACGTAAATGGGTACGCAACTGACCACGTGCTAAGATGCGTATACTATCCATGTATGATAATTGTTAAGAACGGTCTTAACTCCAGAAGACCTGGTTTTGATCTCTAGCCCATTGCCTGCCATACCTTACGAAATATATTTACGCAAGCTTTGTATATTGTAAGTTCCATAAAGTTTCTCTCCTATCTCATTCTCCAGAACATAAGCGGTGTTACCAATCCTCCTGGACACTATATATGGTCCAGAAAACAATAAAAAGAACTTCCTCGTGACTTTATCGGAGGCATTCGACTGTTTTGGGACTCTCAATAATACGCGATCTCCCTGATTGAAAAGGTCGAATTTGGTCTGTTTTTGTTGGCGAATTCTCTTAGCTGCTGATTTCCTTAAATTTTGTTTCGCCAACTGGACAAAATAGTCCATCCCCGGTTGTTTTCCTACAGAGAAACCCAGTACTCTCGCTAGCTCACTTTGGGGTCTCCTTCCAAAATGAATTTCATGGGGTGTTAACTTCGTGCTATCATGCTGGACAGAGTTTAGCCAGGTCTCAACTTTGGGAAGTTGTGCGACCCACGCCGTATGCTTATCGTGCACGAGAGCTCGGAATAGACGGCCCACCTCTCGCATCGGTAGTTCCGAAGGATTACCTTGTGGGAATCTTACCGATGAGTGAACGTGTGAAATGCCGGCTTTCTGCATATTGGTTTTCCATTTCTTTGCAGTGAACTGCGGCCCACTATCAGATAAAATCCTGAGTGGAGTGCCAAACTCAGGAATGTACTTTTCAATAATCAGTCGGCTACATGCGAGTCCCTTGGCTTTCCTTAGCGCATAAAATTTGATGTATTTACTGAATGCATCAATCACAACAAAGATGTATTCGTAGCCGTACTGACCTTTAACTACAGGTCCAAATAGGTCCACACACAGTAGTTCCCCGGGACTACTGGTGAGGATCGCCTGCATTTCCCCTTTTAAATACTTAACAGGATATTTACTCTTCTGATAGAGGTCACACCTAGCGAGTGTTTTTCTAACATCCCTTCCCACTTTTTCCCATATAAAATCACGTGAAAGTTCATAGAACACTTTGGTCACTCCAAAATGACCTAGCTCCTTGTGTATGAACCATATAAGTTCTTCCCTTAGGGTCGCCGGCACGCATATTGCCCAGCGGTCATTCTTACACTTTCGTGCAAGAAGCCCGTCCTGCATTCTATATGCAAACCGCCCGACCTTCAGAACCTGTGACTCATCCACCTCCAACCTGGCCAGTGCCTTACCCAAGGTTGCGTCATCTCGCTGCTCAACCAACATTTTACTCAAGATTTCAAGCGATCTCCTGTTGCTCGGATCCACACACGCGCAGAGCAAAATTCCCCCTTCTGCTTTTACTGGTGAATTGTCCTTATTTAAATTCGAATCCCTGGATAGCATATCCGCTAAGACATTTTCTTTACCCTTGATGTGCTTTACCTCAAAATCGTATTCTTGGAGAGCAAGAATCCATCTGCTTACACGGTTTGAGCTTAGCTTACAAGTTTGCATAAAAAGTGGAGCGTGGTGGTCTGTGTAGATTTGAAATTTACTCCCTAGCACATACATTCGAAATTTACTTAGGCTGAAAACTATTCCGAGCAGTTCCAATTCTGTTATCGTATACTTCTTCTCGGCGGCTGAAAGTCCACGCGAGGCTAGAGATACAATATCTAAATTTCCCTCCGTGTCCCTCTGACACAATACACCCGCAACCCCAATATGTGACGCATCCGTCAACAATACATACTCTTGGTCTCTGAGCGGATACTTCAATACTACTGCTTGCTCGAAACCACGTTTCAGAGCACGGAACGCTTTGTCATGACTTTCATCCTACCTCCATCTGCTTCCTGATTTAAGGAGCTCCCTAAATGGTTCAACCAGTCCTGAATACCTCAACACGAAACGACGAAAAAAATTACAGACCCCCAGATAACTTTTTAGCTCCTTAACGTTTTTTGGTACACTTGCATCGAGAATTTTGTCCACTCTGCTTGCTTCCGGCGTAACTCCTAATCGGAACACCCTATGACCCAGGAACGTGACTTCTGTTCTGCAGAAAGATGACTTCGATAATTTTAAAGTAAATCCTGCTCTGTCTAACTTCTGGAAATCTATGTTTAAGTGGTCTACGTGTTCTGCAAATGTTTTAGATCTGATCACTAGATCGTCTACGTAGATCGTGACGTAATCTCCTGTGTCATCCCTAGCGCTATGTTTAGTGCACGGATAAGTGCGGCTGACCTACTTTTGAGACCATATGGAACTCTCTGAAATTGAAAAAGGTTGTACTGGTGGCTAAATGCAGTAAATGGACGGTCTTCTTCCCTTAGAGGAACCTGCCAGAAGCTAGAAATTAAGTCCACGCACGTAAAATATTTTTTCCTTCAAAACTCTGCATGAGCTCTTCAATGGACATGGATTTTAATTGGTCAAAGGAGATGTGTGCATTTACCAGGCGTGCGTCCAGACAAATTCTGACTTTTCCATCCGCTTTCGGGACAGTAATTAAAGAATTTACGTAGGGACTACTGGAATACTCTATTATGCCATCCTCGAGCATTTGTTTAATATGTGCTTCAACTGCCTGTTGGTATTTAAATGGTATGGGATACCTGTGGCCAGTAAAGACTGAGTAATCATGGTCGTTTAAAGAGTGCACATAGCAATTGGCCTTGCCAAACCTGTTTTCAAAAACACTCTGATTCTTCATTAAAACTTCGTAAAGGAGATTACACTCATCTTCTTCTCTACTCCCCTGATCCGCAGCCTGACGTAACGAGTCCTCAAGATCTCTCTTGGTCAGCACGCTGCCCACAAAATTTAAAGACATAGGCTCTATGTTCTCAGACACCTGTCCTATATCCCCTACATCTCTTGTTCTCGACACTTCGTTTATCGTACATAAACAACTAGAAATATAACTCCCCTTATTCTGATTTACGAATTCCATGATTACTTCCTCTTCACCCCACTTGAGTCTAATGCACCCTTCGTCATAACATACTTTACCCTGAACTTTGGTTAACCAGTCACACCCAAGTATCATTGCATATACAGTGGAATTTGGATAGTTTGAAACTCAAGGGACCAGTACAAAAATTCGAATTATCCAAACATTCGAATTAAGAAAGTCCTTTGAAAAGGGTAGAGGAAAGATATTGTATTACGTTTACATAATGATTTACGTTCAACAAAGCAGATGAACAGACAACGGTACTTTATAGAGACTGTATCGTGAATAACCTTAAAAGTTTCAAACGGAAAATAAAACCAAAATGTACTATTCACCTATTTAACGACAGTAGTAATCCAGCAATCTAGTTAAGTCATAGAGAAATCAACTGTTTTTAAAAATAGTTTGAGATTTTTATCTGTTTCCTACAATTAAGTCTCTCAGCCATCACAAAAGAATCTAACAAATTTAAGGAACGGTAAGCAAAACCACTTACGTCATTTCTATTTTCAAAAAAAAAACGCCTAAGTTTGTTGCTTGGGCTGCACTCGGAACAGTTTTTTTTTTGGGAACCTACCCAACTGTTTGGCTTCCGATCGGCTTTCTACACTAAAAACTTCGAATTATCCAAAATATAATTCGAATTAACCACGATCTTTTAGCATTGATTGTATATAAAATGCTAGGGACCAAGAGAAAAATTCGAATTAAAGAAGATTTCGAATAATAGAAGTTCGAATTAGCCACGTTCCACTGTATTAAATTTGGAATAACTAGGCACACCTGAATCTCTATATGACCGTTAATATTGATTTCTACTATAACCTGCTTGCTAATTAACTGCGACTTCTTTCCAACTGCAGTTATAACGTACGTAGTCTTAATTGGCATTTCTTCAAGCTCCACCCCTGCTTCTCTTATTTGATTATAAAATTTCTGGCTAACGCAAGACGCTCCACAACCAGTATCGATTAAAACTGCGTGTCGCACCCGCAACACGCATAATTCTACGACAGGGCTCACATCTAATGTTTTAGCTACAGTTGCCTCCTCAATAAATTCTCTTAACAAATCATCTCTGACATTCAGGTCATAGGGTTCCTGTACTAGGGTT
The DNA here is from genome assembly GCA_946902985.2 of Meconema thalassinum. Taxonomy (NCBI): domain Eukaryota; kingdom Metazoa; phylum Arthropoda; class Insecta; order Orthoptera; family Tettigoniidae; genus Meconema; species Meconema thalassinum. The sequence goes on along the minus strand of OX336388.2, from coordinate 492,493,280 downwards.
ATAACAGGGATCAGCGCAGACTGTGATTCTGACCTCACATCGCAGCCTGGCGCTCGTTTAAATTACGGCTTCTGTCGTTCTCCCCCCCCCCCCCATTTTTCACGCCACTTGTCTGGTTATTGTCATTTGGTTCCCTCTCCTCTCTCTGGTTACCGCTATTGCCTCCAGGGTTTCCCCTTCCAAAACCTCGGTTGTTCTGGTTGTAGTTGGAGTTCTGATAGCCACCGGTCCTTTGACCCCCCTGTGGACCATTACCTTGACCCTGATTACTCCTTTGATTGTAATTGGGACCCTGAGCGTTATTGTTTCTACAGTACTGTGGATTCATCATGTTCCCACGGTTTTGGAAACTAAGATTTCCACCACCCCTATTCTGGAAATTCTGGCCACCGAAATTTTGGCCGCCACCACTGCCTCTGCCTTGTGAGCCTTGGCTCCTGACATCCTGGTTTCTGGCATAATTTGCATTTTGCTCTTCGCCGTTCCCCCTACCCAAAGTATCAAACGTCCCTAATAATTTCTCGAGTTCCTGTATACTTCCGACTTTTTGAATACAGGCCGCCTCCTTCACCCTATAAGGAAAGTGTCGCAACAAAAACCTGACCACATCTCCTTCCCTCGATAACCCGTCCAAATGCTTACATACCAACACCTGGCCCAGGAAGTACTCGGTCATATTTTGGCTCCCCCTCGCATTGTATCTCCCGCACGCCACTGCCTCTCTGTGTTGTGACTGGATGGCTTCATTCCAAAACTTTTCGTGAAATCTAGCCCTGAAGTCGTCTAAGCTTTCTAGAGTGTTTTTGTAAACCGCATACCAGCTTTTTGTTTCTCCTACAAAAGCTTGCTCTAAAATTTCTAATACCTGTCCCCATTCGATACTGCCCTCTTCCAATCTTTCTTTAAATTTGTTCTCCACAGCTCCCAGAAATTCCATCGGGCAACCTCGCCGATTACTGAACTTGGCCAGCTCTATTTCCTTGTAATTACAGCTGCCGGAAAAAAAAACTGTTCTCTCCCTCCCCGTCTCTTGTCTCATTTTGACCCTTATTCTGGCTTCCGCCTCAGCTACCTTCTCAGCTATATTCCTGTCTGTTTTTCTTTCTATATCCTCAAATCTCTCTTTCATATTTCCATCTCTCTATTTTCCCATCTCCGTCAGCACACCCTGCTTCTTCCTAATCTCTTGAATGCTCTCATGATTCTTCAGATTGCAATCCTCTACCTTCTTACTTAAATCTTTCTGAACTTTTCTAATTTCTCCCCCCAGCTGTTCCTTCACCTGTCTTGTCTCCATGTGCACTAATTCCTTGAAAATTTCCGTCTGATTACCACTCCTCTCCTGACTTTCCTCTTTCTCTTTGCCAATTTCTGATCTACAATTTCTATAATTTTCCTAGCTTCTTCTTCCACCACCCCTTTAATTTCTCCCCTAATTTGTTGTTCTACCCCCTTAATGCTTTCCTGCAGTGTTCCATACTTCCTGTTCAACTCCTCATTCGCTTTGACCACGCTGTCAAACCTATCCTTCATCTCCCTGCTATTTCTATCCAATTTTTCCGTCATCTCCTGATTGTTTGCATCTATCTTGTTATTTGTGGCTTCTATTTTGCTATTTGTGGCCTCCATTTTGCCGCTTAAGTCCTGCATGAGTTTCAACATTAGGTTTTGAAAACCTTCCTGACTTTCTCCCTTCTTGTCAGTTTCAAGGTCTACCTCCGCTAACCCTGTACTATTCTCACTCCCCCCTGCCAACTGATCATGCTCATCTAAGCTCTCCTCCACCATACCACCGAATAACTGTTGCCCGCTTCTCAACAGCATATCGCTGCCATCAGCCATGCTGATATAGTATCACTCACTGTAACCCCCCCCCAAAAAAAAAACACTTGCACAGAAATATCACTTCTTCCCTCCACAAATACCATCCGGTTTTCGGCCTTACGTTGTGGTGCCAAATGTATCAGTCTTTACTGGTTGGTCGGAGGAAATTCCACGGCAACCCACCCTCTAGACTGACGAATTACATTTGAATTGATTAATCGAAATAATAATTGATTGTAAAGTATTGAAGATGGATAAATTAATTACTCGGTGGGCGCCATGGTCAAGATCTCCATAAAATGACCAAACATACAGTCACTTACACAATTTGTAGAGCAGCTGAGTTCTCTTCTTCTCAAGGACGTGGTAAGACTCCGTCTTTAACCGAGATAGTATTTGTTTTGGGAATAAGGGATGACTTAAAGCTATTTCTAACTACTAAGGAAGAAAAGACCTGCATCAAATAATATAGAAAATTTAATAAAGTTAAAAACAAGAAAATGACGATAAAAGATAAATGATAAAAATTAATTGACTCTACTGAATTTACTAAGGCTCGGCGAAAATAGCAACTGGAGGTGGTCTATAAGTTAAAGATAAAAAAAAAAACGAAAGCTGGAATTTACGTGCCGATGAATTTACTGCAAATAGAGACTTTGCGTAATTCTCGTCATTTGGCTTACCAATGTAGATCATCTCTCGTCCTCGTGGTTCACGGCAGTGATGTGATGTTGGGCTGGTTCGTTGTCGTCCCTCCTCTGCTCGTCATGACGCGCTGAATTATGTTTATTGCATTTAACAGTGATTTGATATCTGCTCTGATGTATGGTTAGTGATGGGATATAATCCCTAAAATCACTCTTATGGTGATAGCCCAGATACGACTATCCCCATTGGTGCATATAGGCATGAATTCGCTTACCACACTCGACCGATATACTGTCTTACTTCCGAGCTCATAGAGAGCCCTCTCTGTTGTGTCCTCTAGTCGAAGAAGTCACTCTTGTAATGTCCAGCAGCCTGCCTTCCCCCTTGTCCTCGGTATTTCAAATTGCGCCACACCTTCCACCAGCGAGTTCACCCTCTTCCAATCGTCTCTTCGTCACACCCAATTACCAGACAAAGCACTCACGTCAGTGCTTTGTACCCATGTCCCAACGAGCAGCGATAGACCTGGGACAAAAGGCCTGTCTCCCCGGCGAGTTTCCAGGAACGAACACTCCCCTGATCGAAGCTATGGTTGGGACAACTCATGCTGTGAATTTTCGTCCAAGTAATCCTCTTGGTGTCAGCCTTTCAACCCTAAAATCTTGAAAACTACCACTCTTCCCATCGCTATGTTCCTCCAGCCAAATGAAATGAATTCCTATGTATTGAAATGACGGCTAAATGCCTTTAAAAAGCTAATAAACAAAATGATAATAATATAGGTAATAATAATAATAAGTGAATCAAGGTATGTCACCTGACATGTAAGCCAATATATGAAAGCACTACTACTAATAATAATAATTCAACGAGACTCATTGATAATAATAATAATAATAAGCAAGTTCAACATATTACACTTTGAGCAACAACGTCGGAGATTTGAAACTGAGAAGCGGATTGCTCGGAAAGAGTGGGCGTTCCTCAGGATGAATAACCCACAACAACTGGATCTCAACGCTGGCAATGTTTGTCAGCACTGTGGAAGAATTTGTGGCTCGAGGATTGGCTTGCATAGTCATATAAGAACTCATAGACTCACAAATAACATTTGAGGAAGACAATCATACTCGTCAGCGTGTAATAGCCTATCAGTAGTGTGTATAGCTATAATTAGAATCGTGGATGGGGTGGAAGCCCCAGGACATGCAAGAAGGTACTATCCTGGCATTTTCCTGGGGGGAGTACGGAATAATGCGGGGAAAAACCACACTCAGGATGGCCGCTGTCAGTGCTGGAATTCGGACCTCCGATCTAAAGACTAGCACATCGCAGTCGTGGTGAGTGATTTAACGTGCGCAGCTACGCGGCGGGGTGAAGAATTAATAATTTGCTTTTAAGGGGTTTAAGTGTGTCCACCTCGTAGCGCAGTGCCTAGCATTCTTGGCTGTCATCCCTCAGATAGGGGTCAATTCCCAGCTCTGACAAGAAATTTAATTCTGGGTTGGAATGGGGTAATCTCGGTCTAAAGGAAGGACATTTCTGATTGTTGGGTTGGCATTGATATCTGTGTAGGCTTACCGTAAGTAAGTTGAAATGTGTATGTGTTTCGTTGCTGATTATTAAAATGATGTCCACCACACTCGGTCTTGTGAGGCAAAACTGAGGAGAGTCTCAGGAATTTTAAAAGTGGGTTTCCATGGTCCCCCAACTTCTACACCAGGCAAATGCCGGGAAAGTAGTTCCTAAATTAAGGCCGCGGCTGCCTCCTTCCCCTACCCTAGTCTCAATTATAAATGCACACACTAATACAGCTATCACAACAACACAGGTCATGAAAACAATTTCACACCCACCCAATTAGCCTACATGGGGCTACATGACCACGATGTACCATAGCCCTTAAATGAATCAACAACAACAACAAAAGGGTGATGTAAGAATACCCCGACTACACACTGTGAGACTAGCTTAGGAAGGATATCAGAAGTGCGAAAGGATATGAGGGGAAGTGGGTCATACCTCCACTCCTACTACCTCAATTGGTTTAATGTGCACAATTCTAGTAATTTTCAGTGACATTTTCTGCTTATCCTTTAGACTGTTTGTCAATGAATTGCTACTGTGTAAACTCCTTTTTGGAGGGCCATCAACTCATCACACACATTGTTGAACACTTGTTGTCAAACAGTTGGCCTACACTACAGCAATTTGTCCAGGTCGAGTCGACAAACTAGCACAGGTCTCCAAGTCCTATACTATTTTTTCTTTGTCATGGTGATGCATGAAGCGTTGCTAAATCGTTGCAGCTTGATACGCTATTGTGCTAAACGTGAAGCAGCATCTACCAGGTTGTACTAACCTCTGACCTCCGACTTCAGGGCGTTTGGAATGCTCAATTTCTTCAAACATTTTAAAATTTTCATTTTCTGCCTAATACAGTAATCTAACGGATTTTTAGCTTTCTGACGCTATATTGTTTTCTCATATCTCATTTCTGAGACTACCTTCCTTACACTTTAGCATGCTGAGCTTCTATGCCCAAGATCGCGGGTTCAAACCCGACCGAAGTCGTCGGATTTTTAAGAGCGTTAAAAATCCCTCCGTATGCCTTCCTTCGGAGGGGAAGTAGAGCCGGTGGTCTCATGTCATAGATTAATGGCATGTTAAAGGACCTTCCACTAATTACACCTGTGTGAAACTAAATCATAGGTTAGGTTAAACATTTGACAAACGCTCTTAGGTTCCGACGTTCGTCGTCAGGAGCCGACTGCGATGGCATCTGGTTACCAGTTCTGAACTAGTAGTCGTTGACGGTGGCGATTAGCGGAAAAGTAGGAACTACTTGAAAAAATTCAACGTCTGCAGTCCTTACTTGAATTGAAAACAGATAACACACACTAATACAGTCATCAAAATTAACACCGGTTATCAGACAGATTCCTCACACACCCAAAGTACACGGGGCTACATGACCGCGTTGTCGCAGCCCTTAAGCTGAGGAACCAACCAACCAACCTTACACTTTCCTGTTTGTAAACCCACCAATGTACATTTTTATTTTTATTAGGCTATAGGTTCAAGAAAGACAAGTAGTTCCGTGAAGAACTATACCGCCTATTTTTATATATCCTACTTATGTTAATTGCCTCTATCTACATACAAAATTTCAGTTTGATTGCTGTAATAGATTCGTAGATATTGAGAACCGACTAAATATTTCAGATAGTCACCATGTTGGATTTTATATATGTAGGTCCTAGAGTTATGTACTGTTACATGAAGATTATTGTGTACGTTGTGACCGTTTCTCCAATGGGACAGGCGATCACCCGGCCAACATCCCGGCCCCATCAGAAGAAACGGCCAAGGGATTGGGTGAAAAAGATTAGGGCGTGAATCTTGGTTCATACAGACAAGAATAAAAGAATTGCTCCAGCGAGCCAGAGACAAAGGGTCTCGGGTCGTTTACGGGTTGGGATGGCAAATAAAGTGAACCAGGATTCAAAAGCAAACTCCCTAACTTGAATTAACAAACAGAGAAGAAAAAAAAACCCTCGTAAAATCACATCTGCTCCTTTATTGGCCAAAGGATAAATAAATATGCAACCTGCCTACCACGCACGAGTATAGAGTTAGGGTGGGACAAAGTCCGAAAATAAAAATAATAAAGTTCATAGTCCCTAAACAAACAAAACAAAATTATACTTATTCAAACTCGTGGGTGTCCTCTCTTAATGTTCCGACAAGGAGATCGCCTTCAAAAAAACTAAATTAACCCTTAATGTATCGGTGCACGCGCATGTAAACATCACTGGCCACTTATCACAAAGTTCACCTGAGGCAAAAACTCTAAGACAATATCGAATATCTGTGTATATCACAACTGTCTACCCTTATACAGCAATGGACGGATCTCCTATATCGAACTGCAAATTAATAACTAAAGAGCATTATATCACATCAAATAACACTCAAACATCAACTCAGCTTCACATAATATGGCATTTCAACAATTAATTATAATTTATCATAAATTATTAACACACCCAGATTGTGCTCACATATTTACACTACTAATTCTTATTATTATTACTGATTTATATTCGCCGTTCCAACAACCTTGATCCACACTGTCATATTTGTTATTGTAATTAAATTATACCATTGTCTAGCGTTTAGGAAAGGTTAAGAACCTCGTAATAAGGCACCCTAGTGTATTTCATTCTCACAACGAACATTTAATCGCAACCCTTCCGTCGAACACTCTGTGTGAGGATCCGAACAATCTGACTGTAGAGCGCACTATCAATTACACCCCTGCGCTATTCAATATACAACTCATCGATAAACGTAACACGTTCGTCAAGAGTAAAGGACCCTGTCCTCACAAATTCAATTCAACGGTCATACGTCGCCCCGTGAATAACCTCGTCACATATGACGGAATAATACCATATTTAATTATCACATTAACTTTACACAACATCATTACAAAAATCATGCATTATTAGCATGTCTCAAGAACCCACACTTAACAGAGCGTATCAACTTGATCGGGACCACGAGGTCGTATGATAATATGGCATCCTATCCAAGGAACCTTACTCGACAATCTCCAACCATATTCATTTTGCTATCCTTTCGCTATTAAAATCTATGCAATCCGTGACAAACCTTTCAGAATTAAATTCATATAAAGACCTCGGAAATCGAAATGCTAGAATCTCCCAGCAAAATGGACATCTTATATTATCGTTGCCCAATTTCAACTTATTATTATTATAGGGTCTCAGAGAATAAATGTATGTCTTACTCCTACCATTGATACTGTTAATTTATGTAAGTCAAAACGACCCGAAAAGAAAGGGCAAAAAAATATCTGTACAACCCTTATGAGAAAATGATGCTCTTGTTCAATCTGGAATAAATGATAATGAATGGCGTTAAGTTACACGATCTCAGGTCATCTCATGGCACGGCTATCCGAGGTAGAAGTTCCCTTCTTCCTGATGAACAAGGTTGGAAATGAAACGTCTTACTTTAGATCCGGCGTCCTCGGAAAACCTTGGCGTCGGCGTCGGTGTCGTCTGCGGCATTTGGTCGGCGTTGTTCCTCCAGCGTCTCCGCGATGTGGTCTCCCAGCGTACTGGTAGAGGTATTCGCCCCCGGCTCCTCTCGATCTCCTGGCGACGCCCAAGTCCGCCCACTGGTTGCCCCCGGTCACCGTCAGCGACGGCATCTCCTGACGTCCCAACCAAGGTCCACTCGTCCATCTCGTCGCGACCGTTCACCCCTTTATGGCCCCTTTAGAGGTTCAGTGCAGCATAATTTGCGTATTAATATGCATGTTGATTCCCAGAATATTTGAGTCCATGGTTATAAGGTTCATGCTGCCGTGTAGCAATATTACATTTCACTATATCAGAGCACTTTCACGCCCACGCACTATAGCGTCTAGTGCCTGGTTCACTTGAATTATATGTACTCACTTTCCTCAACCAGTGACACACTTCCTTCCACGAGAAGCTATTTCGACCTGGCCTTGACCGACATATCAAGTTGCCTGCGGCCTGCAGTCCTTCAACACAAGCTTAAAGTAGATGTAGCCTTCCGTCACATTCTCACTGCGTCTCTTAAATGCCAGCACTGCTATGCTATTTTCGAATGAATGTCTGTTACAATATAGGGCCTCGCGATAATGCTTCGCCTCGACTATCGTTATTATTATTCTTTCCCCGATACTCGTAATGTTAAACACCTCCTGGTATTCACCTTTGATTAACATAAATTGTCGGCATGATAATTCAGTTTTTCATTACGGCCTCCACTCGGACGTTCAAAGGCGCACAATTTTGTGTTGCTATTACCACAGTACATGCCTTCAACACCTTACTATCCGCTAACTTAACCGGACCACGTGCATTAATCTTCGTAATCAAAATGGTAAAGTACTATATAATATTCCACGCATCTTCACATATCAATAGCAGCATATGCATGAATTTAACGGACCTTCGTTTATCAGTTCTGATTATTTCTTCACATACTAGCGAGTTCGATATCGTCTTGAAATTCACGATTATCGTTCTAGTGACACCTTACTGAACACTGTTCGACAAACAAACTGACACACTTCACTGTAAACAACTCACTGGCACTACACGCACGCTAGCCTCATGGCCTGATGATCACTCCTCGTATCAAATGGCCACGAGCACTGACCACTCACGCAAACCGTTCAAGTTCCCGATGCAAATTTCAGTCCACGTGACATAGGCTACTCGTCCGTGCCACGCTGGATAACATACTCGTCCATGCCCCGCTGAATAACTGAACATTCCGGAACTGTGTCCTCCTCTCGAGAAAAAAAATGGACGGGGTTGGAACCTTCTGGAGCATTCCCCTACTCCAGCGGTTGCCCCGCCGCGTCATGCCATGACGTCATACTGACCCTCCGGTCTCCTCTCGATCTCCTATCATCCGGGGCCGGTAATTGACCCTGACTGGATCGGTCACAACGTGTAGCATTCAAACTTCAATCGCATGATTAGGACACAAGAAGTAACAAGCAGATTTTAAAATCTCGCACAACTACCATCTTGTGGTTATGGAAACAGTTGAAATAAATTAGATGCCAGTGGATTCACATTCGTACAATGATTTACTGTACCAAGTTTCACTGCACTCGGATGGTTAAATTGCGGGAAAACTCCATGTGAATATTTATATTTCGCGTCGCTGCCATGTTGGATTTGTGATCACCAGGTTATTTAAAGTCCTATAGGTGAACTTATGTTCATAGCCCTTATGAACATAAAACAAATTCAGTTTGATTGCTATAATAGATTCGTAGATATTCAGAGCCGTCTAAATATTTCGGATGGTCGCCATGTTGGATTGTTAAATGTATAGGCCATAAAGTCGTGTACCATTAAAGGAAAATTATTGCGTAGGTTCATTATTCAAACTTTCACATAGATCGCATGATTACGCCACAAGAAATAAAAACTTAATTTTAAAATTCGCAAAGCCGCCATCTTGATGTTATGTAAACAATTGAACTAAATTAGTTACCAGTGTATTACAATGTGTATAAACATTTCCTGTACCAGATTTCATTGCGGTTGGAACATTAAATCGCGAGAATGGTTTATTTAAAATTTTGAAATTCGCTTGGCCGCCATGTTCGTTTTGTAGTTAACCGGTTTTTGAAAGTCTTATAGATGAACTTCCAGTAGTGCCCTTTATCTCCGTACAAAATTTCAGGGTGATATCGCTAATAGTTTCCGAGATATAGAATGCCGGTGAAATATTTCACACATCCACCATCTTGTGGTTATGTAAACAATTAAACCAAGTGAGATGTCGGCAATACAATGTGTATAAACGTATACTGTACCACGTTTTATTGCGTTTGGTTGGTTACATCGCGAGAAACGTCTATTTAAAAGTCTAAAATTCGCGTGGCCGCCATGTTGGTTTTGTAGTTACCAGTTTTTCAAAAGTCACATAGGTGAACTTCTAGTAGTTCCCTTTATCACCGTAAAAAAATCCAGGGTGATATCGGGAATAGTTTCGGAGATATTGAATGCTGGTGAAATACTTCGCACAACCGCCATGTTGGATTGGTGAGACGTAAAAAAATTTGGAGGGCACGGTCGGGGTCCTCCTGAATAGTGCTATGAACTTTCCGAGTTTCATTGAATTGGCTCCAGCCGTTTAGAAGTTATTAGGGACACACACACACACACACACTCCTCACACACACACGCACACGGACAAAAGGTGATCTCATAAGCCTATTTTCTCAAAATTGAAAATAGGCTAAAAAAATAGAAAGAGGATGCGTTAGAGGCAAGAGGAAAGAGACATGGAACAACAGAAAAATAGATACTGGTGCTTCAAATGGAAGAAGGGGAATCCTATGGTAATGGCATGTTCTAAAAACCATCGTACCCACCTCTTCTCAGTTTTACCTCACGAGGCTGAGCGTACCCCGTTACAGCCCTCAGACCAGAATTAAATTTCTTGGCAGAGTCAGTAATGGAACTCGGGCCTCCGTGTTGACAGCCATGAATGTTAGCCACTGCGCAACGAGGTGGACTTCAACATGAGTGCATGCGTGGTTCATAGCTGGAATTTCTCTGCAACCTCTTCTAATTCTTCGAGAAATCTTTTCTTAGTGTCTCTCCCGATTCTTGTCTTTCTCAGGGCCTCACAACCATGGGACTCGAACTGAAGCTGGCATTACTTCCACTTACAGTATTTGTGTCGGGCACCTCTCTGCCGTCATTCCTGTCAACCTGTCTTGGTCAACTCGTGTGTTCTGTTTCTACCCGAAAAGTTTTAGGGTAACTGAGTCTTCATGTGACATTCATGTTCCCACCTTAACATATTTCTCATATTTCCTGACACCCCATAGTAGAATTGATAGGACCGGTGGAAACCAAGGGAACTCACCACAATATTCGCAACATACTGTATATAATTTTGGATTGATATATCTATCAGTTCATTGTGAACTCTCGACCCCAACAGTTGTTTTGGTTTCACGAATATATGGCTACCAGAACAAGATAGGGAACTAACCAAAAATCTGGCCACTACTGAGGCCAAAAAATCCTCAAACGAGAATGCAATAGCAATAACACTCACGGCAACACACAATTAAAAGAGATAACGTCATTAAAACAAAAACAAAATAACGAAGAGAACGGGACGTAATTATAACAGAAGTGGACAAAGGCAATACCACAGTTCTCCTAAATAAAATGGAATACATACAGTAGGCATAAAATATATAGAATTTCTGAACAAGAATGGAATTAAGGAGTTAGATAAAGACCCGACCCACACATTTCAAAGTCAAATAAGAAAGCAAAGCAAAGCGAAGCCAACTCCATACAGGCCATGGAGGCCCTGGGAGTAGTGGAAGGTAGAGGCCTCCACTTTTTGTGACATCGGCGTTATAGAGCATCCAGCATTGAAAAAAGACTATGGGTCTTACGGGCTTTTACTTTTAACAGAACTCCCCTACACTGGTTTTGTTACCTCAGATTTTATCATGAAGGAACTCTGAACATATATATTTTTCGTCATAATACGTCTTAGTAATTTAACAAGTAGTTCCATGAAGAACTATACAGCCTATTTTCATATATCCTACTTATGTTAACTGCCACTATCAACATACAAAATTTCAGTTTGATTGCTGTAATAGATTCGTAGATATTGAGAACCGACTAAATATTTCGGATGGTCGCCATGTTGGATTTTATATATGTAGGTCCTAGAGTTATGTACTGTTACATGAAGATTATTGTGTACGTGTAGCATTCAAACTTCAATCGTATGATTAGGACACAAGAAGTAACAAAGAGATTTTAAAATTTCGCACACCTGCCATCTTGTGGTATGGAAACAATTGAAATAAATTAGATGCCATTGGATTAACATTCGTATAAGGAATTACTGTACCAAGTTTCACTGGACTCGGATGGTTAAATTGCGAGAAACGTCCATGTGAATATTTATATTTCGCGTCGCCGGCATGATGGATTTGTGATAACCAGGTTATTTAAAGTCCTATAGGTGAACTTATGTTCATAGCCCCTAGGAACATAAAAAAAATCATTGATTGCTATAATAGATTCGCAGATATTCAGAGCCGTCTAAATATTTCGGATGGTTGCCATGTTGGATTTGTTAAATTTATAGGCCATAGAGTCATGTACCAGTGAAGGAAAATTATTGCGTAGGTTCATTATTCAAATTTTCACTTCGATCGCATGATTACGACACAAGAAATAAAAACTTAATTTTAAAATTCGCACAGCCGCCATCTTGAGGTTATGTAAACAATTGAACTAAATTAGATATCAGTGCATTACAGTGTGCATAAACATTTCCTGTACCAGATTTCATTGCGTTTTGAACATTAAATCGCGAGAATGGTCTATTTAAAATTTGCAAATTCGCTTAGCGCCATGTTCGTTTTGTAGTTAACCGGTTTTTGAAAGTCCTATAGATGAACTTCCAGTAGTGCCCTGTATCTCCGTACAAAATTTCAGGGTGATACCGCTAATAGTTTCAGAGATATAGAATGCCGGTGAAATATTTCGCACATCCGCCATCTTGTGGGTATGTAAACAATTGAACGAAGTTAGATGTTGGTGCATAAACTGTGAATAAACATATACTGTACCAAGTTTTATTGCGTTTGGTTGGTTAAATCGCGAGAAACGTCTATTTAAATGTCGCAAATTTGCGTGGCCGCCATGATGGTTTTGTAGTTACCAGATTTTCAAAAGTTACATAGGTGAACTTCTAGTAGTTCTCTTTATCACCGTTAAAAATTCCAGGGTGATATCGGGAATAGCTTCGGAGATATTGAATGCTGGTGAAATATTTCGCTCAGCCAACATGTTGGATTTGTGAGACACGGGCACGGTCGGGGTCGTCCGGAATAGTGCTATGAACTTATCGAGTTTCATTGAAATCGCTCCAGCCGTTTAGAAGTTTTTAGGGACACAAACACACACACATACACACACGGACAAAAGGTGATCTCATAAGCCTATTTTTTCAAAATTAAAAATAGGCTAAAAATGTTCGAGGTTAGCATGCTGGAAAGAACAGCCTCGCCCTGTGCTGCATGCTCGCCCGGAGTGGAGCACGTGCTCATTTCCGCCGCCAGCACATAAGATCTGGAGCACTTTCTATCATTGGCGTTATTGTTGTATATCTGTTTTATTTTCTGTTTGATCAAATCAGGGCTGCCGACAGTGGGGTTCGAACCCACTATATCCCGAATGCAAGCTCACAGCTGCGCGCCCCTAACCGCACGGCTAACTCGCTACAATATTACGTGCTTATTTCCGCGTTACTGTTCAATCTAAACAAAACAACAACAAGAATAAAATTGAAAGAAACTTAATTATAGCCTAACTAATAACAAAGAAAAATGATGATCAACAGTAGACTATTGCTGACGTAAAAATTGTTAACATCGTCAGCGTACATCCGAAAAGGAAGGAAGGGTTGTGCTCTCGACATCTGTCAATCAGTATTGCGTCATATCACAACGAAATGAATGTCGTTATTGGTTCTCTTCGCGTATCCTTAATAATACTGGTCCAATCCGTTAACACCTCCAGAACTGCTCCTTCCTGGGCGTGTTCTATTTCAGGTAGCTGCTGGGGTTGTGTTTTGTCGCTATCTTAGGAAAAGGCAGTACTCGTAGGTGGTGAAGCTAACGTGTGACGTAAGCGCTACCTCTGCCTAGCGTTAGCAACACTGTCGCCACAAGGCTTCACAGTCTTTTTTTTCAACGCTGGATACTCTATAGATGGGATGGAGTAGTCAGCTCCACGCCCGGCCGTCTTTGCTCCCTGGAATTACCCTGATACTCATTTATGGTGTAGGCTGAGTGAACCCCAGGGCTATTTGAGTTTCCGAAAGTGGTAGTTTTGTTTCTAAAATCCACTACCTGGATGGGGATCGAACCCACTCCCTTTCAGTTAGAGGCTTAGCGCCTCTACCGATTGCGCCATGCACCCCCCCCTCCAAAAAAATAATAATAATAATAATAATAATAATAATAATAAGAAAGCACTAACCGTAAAGGGATACATTCCCACTGAAGCCGAGAAAACTAAATAAATAAATATGACACAAAATTACCGTCTTAAAGAGCACTAACAAAAGTACCGGTACATAAAGAGGATTGCCCCAACAATACCAATCGTCAACTGCGGGAACGCGTGAATCTATAAAATCAGTTAGGAACTACTAAAACTATAAAAAGTCCTCTCGGCACGCCGGAAGGCGGAGGTAGATTTCACCGGACAAACTTGGAGATAGGCGAAAATAGGCAGAATATGCAGGTTTTCGTAGAAGGATCAGACCTCATTTATCGCGTGAAAGTATTTTATAATTGGAGATTAATTAACTTTGTTTTTCTTCATTTTAAACTTATTTTAAACATTTTATTGTCTTACGGGGACGGTAACCTTCTTGTCATTTGGAGTCCATTTTTAGCCTATTTTCAATTTTGAAAAAATAGGCTTATGAGATCACCTTTTGTCCGTGTGTGCGTGTGTGTGTGTGTGAGGTGTGTGTGTGTCCCCCCTAATAACATCTAAACGGCTGGAGCGATTTCAGTGAAACTCGGTAAGTTCATAGCACTATTCCGGGCGACGTCGACCGTGCCCATCGAATTTTGTTACGTCTCACCAATCCAACATGGCGGCTGTGCGAAATATTTCACTAGCATTCAGTATCTCCGAAACTATAACGGATATCGCCCTGAAATTGTGTACGGTGATAAAGGGTACTACTAGAAGTTCACCTATGAAACTTTCAAAAACCTGGTTACTACATAACCAACATGGCGGCCAAGCGAAGTGGAGACTTTTAAATAGACTTTTCTCGCGATTTAACTATCCAAACGTAATGAAACTTGGTACAGCAAATATTTATACACATTGCAATGCACTGGAGTCTAATTTAGTTCAATTGTTTACATAACCTCAAAATGGCGGCTGCGCGAAATATTTCACTGACATTCTATGTCCCCGAAACTATTACAGATATCACCCTGCAATTTTGTACGGTGATAAAGGGTACTGATACAAGTTTACCTATGTATAATTCATAAACCTGTAAAGTACAAAACGAACATGGCGACCAAGCGAATTTGAAATATTTTAATAGACTTTTCTCGTGAGTTAACTCTCTGAGCGCAGTGAAATGTGGTACAGTAAATGATTTTGCAGATTGTAATGTACTGCCATCTAATTTAATTCAATTGTTTACATAACCTCAAAATGGCGGCTGTGCGAAATTTTAAAATTAAGTTTTTATTTCTTGTGTCGTAATCATGCGATCGAAGTGAAAGTTTGAATAATGAACCTAGGCAATAAGTGACCTTGAATGGTACATAACTCTATGGCCTATACATATAACAATCCTAAATGGCAAGCTTCCGTAATATTTAGACGGTTCTCAATATATATGAATCTTTTACAGCAACCAAACTGAAATTTTTATGTTCATAGAGACTATGAACATATGTTCACCTATAGGACTTTCAGTAACCTGGTGAGCACGAATCCAACATGGCGGCGACGCGAAGTATAAATATTTAAATGGACGTTTCTCGCGAATTAACTATCCGAGTGCCGTGAAACGTTGCACGTTTTAAAAGCTTACACAAATGTTGATCCACTGGCATCTAATTTATTTCAATTGTTTGCATAATCACAAGATGGCTGCTGTGCGTAATTTTAAAATCTCGTTTTTACTTCTTGTGTTCTAATCATGCGATTGAAGTTAGAATACCACACTTACACAATAATCTTAATATAATAGTACAAAAATAAAAATCCAACCTGGCGACCATCTGAAATATTTAGACGGTTCTCAATATCTACGAATCTGATACAGCAATTAAAGTGAAATTTTGTATGTTGATAGAGGCAATTAATATGAGCAGGATATATGAAAATAGGCTGTAAGGTTCTTCACGGAACTACTTGTTATACTTGTGGTCACACTGTCCTTATGCAAGGTTTCGACACTGATGTGTAACTATGTAACGGTCTGTTACTTCTTCACGCAAAATTATATCTCCCGCAGAGATGTTGGTTGGTTCCTCAGTTTAGGGGTTGCGACAACGCGGTCATATAACCCCGTGTACTTTGGGTGAGTGTAGAATCTGTCTGATAAACGGTGTGAATTGTGATGGCGGTATTAGTCTGTAATTCAGGTAAGGAATGCAGACGCTAAATTTCAAGCAGTAGTTCCTAATGTTGCTACCAGATACTAACGTCAACGCCACCCAGCTGTGAACTTGGCTACTAGATGCCACCTCAATCAGCAACTCGCAACGAACGTTGGAACTTCCCCTCCAAAGGAAAGCTTACTGAGGGATTTTTAGCGCTCTTAGAAAATCCGACGACTTTGGCCGGCTTTGAACCCGCGACCTTGGGCATAGAAGTTCAGCATGCTACCAGTTACGTCACCGAAGCCGCTTCACACTTAGTCAGATGGAAATCTGAATCTGATCTCGCGCAAGTGCGTTGTCATGGCAACGTCTGATGGCTCATCCCTCATCAATTTAGTAGTGTTGCCATGTCAACCACTGATAGCTCTTGGCATTTTCTAATAATTCCGAAATCATTTTTCTCATCCCTTGGCGCAATGGTGGCTCATATCAAAAATTCTTTCAGACAAACGTTTTAGGTAATTATTAGGGGAATATTGTCCATTTTGTACGGTTTTGATATTGTGCCTATTAACAGAGGTATGATTAATGTTTCCCGAAAAAACAACTTTTTCCCACCCCTTTGGTCAATGGTTGGTGCTATCAAAAAAACGTTTCAAACATAAATTTCTGAGCTTTATCCGACACATAGTATGAACTTTGAACGGATTCGATATTTCACATATTAAGAGAGTTATAGCAATATTTCATTAAAAAAAAAAGTCTCCCATTTTCATCCCCTTCGACCGATTTAGCCCAGTAACGAACTCGTCCGAGATTTTAAGGAAGGAAGGAAGCTTGTAGTTTAACGTGACCGTTAATCTAGAGATCATGAGCCACGGGACCTCCTTTTTACGTGGAATCCGAACCACAGGACGTGGCATTTCACTTCGAAAATCTCACATGCATTGACCGGGTATCGAACCCGGACCGCCTTGGTATGGGTATACATATTTGGTAAAAAATTCAAAGTGATTGGTGCAAAATTACGGCAGTTATCATGTCCACAAGAAACTGATATACATATATATACATATATTACATAAATTATATATAAACTTTTGAACTGACGGTGGTTTTGGGGTCTGGGGGATGTGAAACGCGAAGATAAGTCGAAATTTTCCGCAAATCGAAACATGGTACCCATTGCAATAGTTAGCTTTCTAATGAAATCTACCTAAAATACTGCCGTCAACGACACCTAGCTGTGAACTTGGCTACTAGATGCCACCTCAATCAGCAACTCGCAACGAACGTTGGAACTTCCCCTCCGAAGGAAAGCAAACTCAGGTTTTTTAGCGCTCTTAGTAAATCCGACGACTTCAGCCGGGTTTGAACCCGCGACCTTGGGCATAGAAGTTCAGCATGCTACCAGTTCCGATACCGAAGTCGCTTCCCACTGATATATGACAAGAAATTCCGTGACGAACTAAAGAGCCTACTTTTCTTAAAATTTAAAATTCCTGCCATTGATTAATCTATATGGATCTATCTAGAATAATGACTAAATTAAATTGGTAATATAGAAATTTCTAATTAGTTCGAAATACTGTATACCTGGCATAATGTAGCCTAATAGAGAACTACAGTTGGCAGCCCTGGTGACTGAATATATTCTTGTTTCCATCTCTTAAGGTACAGAATACAAAATTTGGTTGAAGTCCAATGGATAGCAAGGACGTTACACGCAGTTAAACATTGGATCTAACAGCGCGCTTAAAATCATGTTGGCAACAATGACATACATGTATTGGTCAGAAATAATCTGCAATAATATGACCTCTTGTTGTGTTAATTTTGAATGAAATCCATTTGTTAGTATAGAAGTTACAGGCATTTTAAAATTGGACCTATCAGCAGGCTTAGAATCATGTTGGCAGCACTGACGTATATTAATTACTGCAAATTAATCTAGAATGTCAGGTACTATACGTGTGCAAATTTTAGAGCTATTGGCTTGCATATTTTATGATATATTGATATTAGGGAAACATAAATAGAGACACGATTTTTTAACAGTTGGCAACACTGGTTGCTCTTAAGAATACGCATAGTCGTATCTGTTATGGTGCACATAGCACATACAAATTTTGGTTGAAATCCAAATGATAGTATAGAAGCTACATGTATTTAAAGTTGGACCTCTCAGCAGGCTTAGAATCATGTTGGTAGCACTGACGTATATAAGTTACTCCAAATTAATACAGAATGTCAGGTACTATACGTGTGCATAGTTTGAAGTTGTCGGCTTGCATACTTTCTGATATATTGGTATTTTGAAAAAATAAATTGAGAGCATTTATTAACAGTTGGCAGCCCTGGTGGATCTTAGGAATACGCTCAGTTATATCTGTTTATGAACACATAGCGCATACGAAATTTGGTAGAATTCCAATTGATAGTGTAGGAGTTATATGCATTTAAATATTGGACCTATCAGCAGGCTTATAATCATTTTGGCAACACTGCCATGTATGGCCTCCTGGAAATTAAACTGCAATATTATTATCTATACGTGTGCCAATTTTCAAATAGCTCCCATTCATACCTTCCGAGATATCCAACATTGAGCTGAAATTTCAATTGCGATTTTTCAGCAGTTGGTAGCACTGACATCATTTTCACATATGGCCGTGAGATATTCAGGTATAGATCTTTACTCCTACCAAATTTTGTTTCGATTGCTGCAGCCGTTTAGGATTGATAGGGGGGGACACACACACAGCCAGACAGACAGACAGACAGACAGACAGACAGACAGAAGGACAGACAGACAGACAGACACACATTTGCCCGATCTCATAAGTCTACTTTTTCCTCATTTTTGCAAAATGTGAAAAGTAGGCTAAAAACTGAATGTGATCTCGTGCAGTGGCGTTGTCATAGCAACTGCTGATGGTCATCCCTTATCAATTAAAAGTAAAGTTGTCATGGCAACCTCTCTTGGCACTTGGCATTTTCTTATAATTTAAATCATTTTGTTCACCCCGTGGCGTAATGGTGGGTCATATCAAAAATTCTTTCAGACAAAAGTTTTAGGTAATTATTAGAGGAATATTGTCCATTTTGTGCGGTTTTGATATTGTGCCTATTAACAGAGATATGATTAATGTTTCCCGAAAAACCCACTTTTTCCCACCCCTTTGGTCAATGGTTGGTGCTATAAAAAAACTTATTTGACATAAATTTTTGGCACTTATCCGACACATATTATGAACTTTGAAGGGATTCGATATTTCATGTATTAAGAGAGTTATAGCGATATTTCACTTTTTCGAAAAAAGCCCCCCATATTTACCCCCTTTGACCGATTTTGCCTATTACCGATCTAGACCGAGATTTTATAGGGATACATATTATGTAAAAAATTCAAAGTGATTGGTGCAAAATTACGGCAGTTATCGTGTCCACAAGAAACTGATATATATATATATATATATATATATATATATTGATAGATACATATATACATAAATTATATATAAACTTTTGAACTGACGGTGGTTTTGGGGTCTGGGGGATGTGAAACGCGAAGATATGTCGAAATTTTCCGGAAGTCGAAACATGGGACCCATTGCAATAGTTAGCTTTCTAAAGAAATCTACCTAACAACTACACAACAAAGTGTTTTACCTCATTAAACACGGTAAAAACGAAACCTTGCATAAGCGCGTGTCAATTTTGTTTATGCTTGCAGATTCTCGTTTATTTTCCCTACACATAAGAATAGAATTTCAATAACTTCTCAAAATGTTTCGATCTTCATCCATGTTTGAAGAATCCCCGTATATATTCGAGATTGTACTAGAGCACATATGCAGTGTTTTACTACTGTTAAGGCAAGAAAGCTATTTAATATTATATAATATTCTTAACTTTATACATATTTTACAGCGTAAATGCTGGTGAAGGTTTCTAAAATCAATTTGCATTTTACAATGTAACACTGCATGTCCATGTATATTTCTTACTGGCAAATAATAAAATATTTACAATGGCATTGAGTTGCAATTATCGCATAACAATATCTCAAGAACCTTATTTGATGGGGTGACGTCACTGGCCCGCGGGGTTATTTCTATCCCTCGCTCTCTGTTATTCATTGGGTTATTGAATTATTTGTTGAGAACTGTCATGGCATTAAATTTCAGCAAATATTTTACGTTTTAACCGTGATGCATCAAGCCAGGCTCATCAGCGGGCTCTCAGTGGACCCTGCCTGGAACACCGCGGGGTAGCGTAACTTGCACTACTTGTAACAACAGATGATTGTGCTACTTTGCTGCGGGAACCAAGGGCTACCGAACCTTTTTTTTTTTTCTCTAGAAAAGATACATTGCTGAAGTTTGAACACCTGGCCGTGAAAGCCAATTTGTCATGGCATTGCTTTTTTTTTCTTTTTTTTTATGTTAACTGGAGTAGGATTATCTCTGGCTCTCTAGCCCATGTACTTCCATGATACTGATAAGCAGGGATGATTTTCATGTGCCAAGCGCCTGTTGCCCAAACTGCAAGGTTTTTAGCCAAATAGTTTCAGAATTGGCAGTGTGAATCATGCAAGCTCAAGAACGAGCCAGTTGGATATTATAAATTTATATAAGAATACTAGCTGACCCGGCAGACGTTGTCCTGCCAATCAAAGAAAGTGTTGTAACATTGTTTCTTGAAGTGCATTTGGATAAACTTTTTTTTTCAATTTTTGTTAACTGCCTCTAAACTATCGTGAAATGAATTAACTAATCTAGAAATATTCGTGTGAGCGTGCACAACAACTCTCCAAAGTTTCATCGCAATCGGATAAATGACATATAACGCATACGGGATTTTGTTTAAATGATTCGTACGCTGTCACTCATTTGTTGAATCTACTCGTGCTTTACCAACTGTGAAATGGATTTACTAAGTTAGAAAGCTTCACGTAAGTGTACACAACAACTCATCAAAGTTTCATCTCAATCGATGAATAGTATATGAACGCATATGGGATTTTGTTGGAACGCTTAGCGCGTCTTCACTCATTTGTTACATCTACTCGAGCGCTACCAATATTGTAAAATGGATTTACCAAGTTTAACACCTTCCCTGGGGTGAACACAACAACTCATCAAAGTTTCATCGCAATCGGATGAATGCCATATGAACGCATACGGGATTTTCTTTAAACGATTCGCGTGCCATCACTTTTTTTATCTACTAATGCGCTACCTACTGTAAAATAGATTTACTAAGCCTGAAACCTTCTCTGGAGTGTACTCAATGATTCACCAAGGTTTCATCGCAATCGGATGAATGATATATGGAAACGATTCGTGTGCCGTCGCTCATTTGTTGAATCTACTCGTGCGCTACGTATTAAAAACTGGATTTACCAAGCCAAAAACCTTTCCTGGAGTGTACACAACAATTCATCAGAGTTTCATCGCAATCGGATAAATGGTATATGAACGCATACAGGACTTTTTTGAAAGGATTCGCGCACCATCGCAAATTTGTTGAATCTACTCGTGCGCTATCTATTGTAAAATTAATTTACTCAGCCAGAAACCTTTACAGAAGTGTACACAACATTTCACCAAAGTTTGATCGCAATCGTATAAATGGTATATGGACGCATCCGGTACTTTGTTGAAATGATTCGCGTGCCGTCACTCATTTGTTGAATCTACTCGTGCGCTTCCTATTGTAAAATGTATTTATTAAGCCAGAAACCTTCCGTAGGGTGTACACAACATCTCACCCAAGTTTCATCGTAATCGGACTAATGGTATTTGAACGCATACGGGACCTTATTGAAACGCTTCGCGCGTCGTCGCTCATTTGTTCAATCTACTCGTGCGCAAACTCCTGTGAAATGGATTTACTAAATTAGAAACACTCACGTAAGTGTAAACAACATCTCACCCAAGTTTAATTGCAATCGGATGAATGGTATATGAACGCATACGGGACTGTGTTTAAACGTTCGCGCGTCGTCGCTCATTTGTTGAATCTACTCGTGCGCTACCTATTGTAAAATGGATTTACTAATCCAGAAGCCTCCCCTGGAGTGTACAAAACATCTCACTCAAATTTTATCGCTATCGGACGAATTGTATTTGAACGCATACGGGACCTTTTTGAAACGCTTCGCACGTCGTCGCTCATTTGTTGAATCTACTCGTGCGCAACCTCCTGTGAAATGGATTTACTAAGTTAGAAACCTTCACGTAAGTGTACACATCAACTCATCAAAGTTTCATCTCAATCGATGAATGGTATATAATACTTATACAGGATTTTGTTGAAACGCTTCGCGCGTCGTCACTCATTTGTTGAATCTAGTCGTGCGCTACCTGTTGTAAAATTGATTTACTAAGCCAGAAGCCTTCCCTGGAGTGCACACAACATCTCACTCAAGTTTCATCCCTATCGGACGAATGGTATTTGAACACATACTGGACCTTGTTGAAACGCTTCGCGCGTCGTCGCTCATTTGTTGAATCTACTCGTGCTTAACCTTCTGTGAAATGGATTTACTAAGTTAGAAACCTTCATGTAAGTGTACACAACAACTCATCAATGTTTCATCGCAATCGATGAATGTTATATAAACTTATACAGGATTTTGTTGAAACGCTTCGCGCGTCGTCGCTCATTTGTTGAATCTACTCGTGCGATACCTATTGTAAAATGAATTTACTAAGCCAGAAGCCTTGTCTGGAGTGTACACAACATCTCACCCAAGTTTCATCGCTATCGGACGAATGGTATTTGAATGCATACGGAACATTTTTGAAACGCTTCGCGCGTCGTCGCTCTTTGTTGAATCTAGTCGTGCGCTATCTATTGTAAAATGGATTTACTAAGCCAATCACCTTCCCTGGAGTGCACTCAACATCTCACCCAAGTTTCATCGCAATCGGATGAATGGTATATGAATGCATACGGGACTTTGAAATGCTCTAACGTACAGAGACAAACAGTAAAATTCGACATCACTGCTACCTTTGGTATAAAACACAACTTTCCGCCACGGGCGGAGCTTATGTTACGGCGGTAGTTGCACAGGTTGCGACCAGGTGGCTCTACGGGCTGAGACAAACAGTCCAAAAGCATCACTTTACACTAAGGCTAGCGGTTTCCATGACGACAGTTTATGACTGTATATTGTGGTTCTAAATTTGTGTGTAAATTGTGGTTCTAAAATTCTAAAATTCCACCTACCTGGTAAAATTGTGAATCTAAACCATTCATGGACCCACCCTAACATACATACAAAATTTCATCGAAATCGGGCCAGCCATTTAGGAGGAGTTCAGTCACATACACACGTGTCGAAGAATTATATATATAAAGATTATATTATAGGTCCTTAAGAGCACTCAGACCAAGCGGTAGTGCCGTGCCGTGCTATGCCATGGCATGCTGTGCACCGAGCACTTAAAGCTCACACGTCAAAATGGCGCCTACCGTTTGTTGCATGGTCTATATTTCAATAGCTTGGAACTGTTTTGTATAAATTGGTTTATAATGAAGACATAATACGCCGAAGAAATAGTTTATTGCAAGACATTATTTCCTAGACAGTTGTATGTAAGGCTGTTCATAACATTTTTATAGCAATGGCCAGATTTAGCCAACATGATTCTATGGCTTCTGACAGATCCAATTTAAAATGGAGTGACTTCAGTACTATCAACTGGATGTCAATTAAATTTCGTATGTGCTTCGTGTACCGTAAAAGATGTGACTGCGTATTCCTTAGAGTCACCAAGGCTGCCAATTGCTGATAAATGATCTCTGTAATTGTTATACTGATCTCAATATATCAGAAAGCATGTAGGCCAACAGTAATAAACATTGCGGTAACATTCTTGCTTGCTGGGTCCAAGGTTGTAGGTTCGTATCCCGGTGCAATCAGCTGGCATTTGAGGGTGCGCAAAGACTCTCACCAGTAGGGCTGGGGTACGGATCCAAGCAGCGTTGGTTATTTTATTTGATTTTTAATATTTATTGGTTTACAATTACTCAGACATTCTAATATTAAGCATTATAGTGCATATTTAGTGTGCATTGTTGTTCATCCCTTATATTGTACCCCGGTCCTTGTATTTCAATCTGAAATGCTTCAACATCCTAAAGAACTACTTCCAAGTAACTTTATCAAACGCCATTTTTTTTAGATCGATCAAGGCAAATGTAGGTACGTACGCCTCTCATTTTTCATGATTGGGCTGAAAGTTAAATTGCTACCTTTCAGTCAGTCAACATAACTACAAACCCAATTAAATTGAATTGCATGTGATTGAAATTTATTTCTACAGATTACAAGAGGAGAGGAAGTTAAAAGGACGCGACCCTACTACACCTCCGTTCGTGATTCACATTTTGTACTTTGGTGGTGTTTTATAGAGCTATTTTGTCTTGTAAATGTACCGGATCTGATGATGCTCGCCTGACGATCGAAACATGTTATACCTTTAATTTCCTTCCTCTTATATTCTGTGAAAATATGTTTTAATCACATGTAATCTTTCACAGGTTGTAAAATATTTCCCAATTTAATTGAGCATTCACTCTCGTTGAGTGGCTGAAAAATTACAATTGCAATTGTTAGTTAGTTAATACTGATTTAAGGGGCGGAACAGCGAAATCACCGGCTCCTAGTTACATTGTAAATATAGCAAATCTGAAAAGCGACTTGTAAGATTTTTATACGACTTAGGCCTACAGTAAGTTGCCAGTTACCCTATTGTCATGATTTGAATAGTGTGCGTAACTGCAATTATTTGGTCTTAGGTTGTGGTCCTGGGATTTGCAATAAATAAAATTATCATCATGGCATTTCTCTGAATTGAGTAGGGACAAACTCTCATTCAGGATGGTTGATGACAGCGCCAGGACTCAACTTCGAATCTCCAAACGAGAAACTTCATATTTCAGTCGGGAGCGTGACTTATCGTGCTCGGCTACAGTGGGATTTTACTCAACAGTTATGACCACTCCAAGGAGAGCTATTGCCTAAAGCCATTTCTAAATTTCAACAAGTAGTTCCGTGACGAACTAAACAGCCTACTTTTCTTAAAATGTAAGATTCATGCCAATCTATATAGACCTATCTGCAATAATAACGATATCAAGTTCCTAATACCAACATTTCTAAGTACTGCAGTTTGAAATACATCTAAAATAATGTAGCCTAATACAGTAACTTACTACAGTTGGCAGCCCTGGTGACTCTGAATATATTCTGAGCTCCCTCTCTTAAGGTATAGAATGCACATACAAAATTTGGTTGAAGACTAAAGGATAGTACGGACGTTACATGCTGCTTGATATTGGATTTATCAGTGAGCGTAAAATCGTGTTGGGAACAATGTCATGTATGTGATGCTCAGAATTAATCTGAAATAATACGATCTATTATAGCCTAGTGCCAATTGGTAATAATTGTTAGTATAGAAGTTACATTTAATTAAAATTGAAACTATCAGAAAGCTTAGAATCATGTTGGCAGCACTGAGGTATATTAGATACTCCAAATTAATCTAGAAAGTCAGGTATTATACGTGTGCAAAGTTTAGAGCTGAAGGCTTGCATATATTTCTGATATATTGATATTAGGATTAAAAAACAAATAGAGAGAACATTTATTAACAGTTGGCAGCCCAGCTGGTTCCTACGAATACGCATTATCAAAACTGTTATGGTACACATAGCACATACGAAATTTGGTTGAAATGCATTTGTTATTATAGAAGTTATATGCATTTAAAAACTTGACCTATCAGCAGGCCTAGAATCGTGTTGGCAGCACTGAAGTATATAAGTTACACCGAACTTGGGTAGAATATTAGGTAATATAAGTGTGCAAAGTTTAGAGCTGTTGGCTTGCATACATTCTGATATATTGACATTAGGGTTAATCAAATAGAGAGAACATTTATTAACAATTGGCAGCCCTGCTGCTTCCTACGAATAAGCATAATCATAACTGTTATGGTACACAAAGAGCATACGAAATTTGGTTGAAATCCATTTGTTAGTATAGACCTATCAGCAGGCTTAGAATCGTGTTGGCAACACTGATGTATATAAGTTACACCGAACTTGGGTAGAATGTCAGGTACTATACGTGTGCAAAGTTTAGAGCTGTTGGCTTGCATACTTCCTGATATATTGACATTAGGGTTGAAACATAGTGAGAGCATTTATTAATAGTTGGCAGCCCTGGTGGCTGTTTAGAATATGCACAGTCATATGTGTTGTAGTACACATAGTACATACGAAATTTGGTTGAAATCCAATCGATAATATAGAAGTTACATGCATTTAGAAATTGGACCTACCGGCAGGCTTAGAATCATATTGGCAACACTGGCATGTATGAACTTCAGAAAATTAATCTGGAATGTTACTATCTATACGTGTTCTAATTTTGGAATAGTTCGCCTGCATAACTTCTGAGATATCCGACATAGAGCTGAAATTTCAATTGCGATTTTTCAGCAGTTGGTAGCACTGACGTCAATTTCAAATATGGTCTTATGATATTCAAATATAGATCTTTACTCTTACCAAATTTGGTGTTGATAGCTGCAGCCGTTTAGGAGTTGATAGGGGGAACACACACAGAGCCAGACAGACTGACATACAGAAGGACAGACAGACAGACAGACAGACAGACAGACGGACAGACAGACACACATTTTCCCGGATCGATCTCATAAGTCTACTTTTTCCTCATTTTTGTAAAATGTGAAAAGTAGGCTAAAAATGGAAGTCAGGTGCAATGAATGCATATGGGAAGGAATACATTGGGTAATATGTTATTGGAGGAAGATGCACCTTTGTGCTAACACTCAACAAACCGAGGCCTTAAAGCAGACAGTACTATAGGATTCAATCCCATTGTAAATCAACGACTTGTTCGTTTTTGAATGATAATTTTCTGTTTTTCCGTATTTTTTTTATAATTTTTATTTTTATTTCACTTTTCGTTTTTTTAAATTAATTTTAGGTCTTTTAAAATTTAGGTTTCCACCTCAAAATTTTATATTCAGTTCCAAATTTGTATTCTTTAAACTGCGTTAAGAGGGGCAGATGACCTCGTAGTTCCGCCCCTTAAAACAACAATAACTAACTAACTAACCCATTGTAAATACAGGTTGCAAGCATACATGGACCTTTTTCTTAGCTGCGACTGATAGATTAAATGACCCACAATAGTAATGCGAATAGTTACAGAATCCATAACATACACCCCAAAACAAACCCCCTGGCACTACAGCCCTTGAAAGGTCTAGTCCTACCAAGTAACCGCTGCCCTGCAATTTGACCAGCAGATTATGGGGTGACACGTGGTCAGCGCATCGGGTCCCCTCGGCCTCCCCTTGGTCTCCATGACTGGGGCGCTGCCTCACTGTCAGATAGCTACTCAATTGACCTCACGTTCCAGCCCCCACGTCAGTTTCTAAAATCCCTGGTGGAGCCAGGAATCGAACCCGGGGCCTCCGGATGCGAGACAAGCGCGCTGCCCCAACACCACAGAACCGGCATAACAGTCAGAATTGACCATTCTCAACAACCACATTGTTACTCCAAACGGGCAAATTCCGGAGTTCTATCACCACTCACAGTATCTCACCAAAACATCACATAGACTATAACCAACAAATTCTGACGAGTTGCATTACCAATACTGCAACTAAATAAGTCTACATATTGTACATATTTTCACCCGTATTTCCAGTCATAGATTTTATAGCCTAAGTGTAATGGATCTGATGATGATCGCTTGACGATCGAAACTTGTCATCCTAGAGTATTTATTAATCTCATGAGTAGTGTGGTAGTGGGGAAGCTGCTACACTTCTTTTTGAACCCCCCTCGTATCGGCCCCGAACCTGATATCTCGCTAACCAAACATGGGATTAGAACATGCAGGGTGTCCTAGCACTGCTAGTAATGCCCCCTACTTTCCTATAGCCTCTTTATTTAATTAAAATACAAAAACTAAAAGGTCATTCGCGAGTAGTGGGGTAGTGTTGGTTTCCTCAAGTCGCGCTCGTGCTTGAATATGTATGCCTATGTTTGGAAAGGGTTAGGTGGTGGGGGAGGAGTAAGGTCGAGTGAGGGGTCGTTTAGATGGTATTTTTTCCGCTCTAGGTGATGGTGAGGTTATTTTTTAAAATGGATGGAATTTGGAAACGCCATTTGGGGTAAATATGTTGTTTTGATATTTTGGCGATGAATGCTTTTTTTTATACGCATGCGCACTTGAGAAGTTTTGTAAGGGGGCGGGCTTTTTAAATGATTATTTATAAATGAGTGTTTTAAATATGTATTGAAATAAACCCCAAAAAACTAATAGGTCATTGGCATTTTACTATCTCGCTAACCAACAATCGGATTTAAACCTATGAGGAGTCGTAGGACTCGTGGTGAACTCTCCTTTTCTATGGACGGGGTATATCCACCCCAAAATAAAAACTACCCTTACCCGGGGGATGAAATAGTATTTTATTTTTGTATGCTTACGAACTTGGCGGTTTTTGTAAGAGAGCGGGCTATTTTTAAATGATTATTTATAAATGAGTGTTTTTTTAATGTGTATTTAAATAAACCAAAAAAAAACTAATAGGTCATTGGCTTTTTACTATCTCGCTAACCAATAATCGGATTTAAACCTATGAGGTGTCCTAGGACTCGTGGTGAACTCCCCTTTTCTATGGACGGGGTATATCCACTCCAAAATAAAAACTACCATTACCCGGGGGATGAAATAGTAATTTATTTTTGTATGCTTACGAACTTGGCGGTTTTTGTAAGAGAGCGGGCCTTTTTTAAATGATTATTTATAAATGAGTGTTTTTTAATATGTATTTAAATAAACAAAAAACTAATAGGACATCGGCTTTTTACTATTCGCTAACCAATAATCGGATTTAAACCTATGAGGTGTCCTAGGACTCGTGGTGAACTCCCCTTTTCTATGGTCGGGGTATATCCACTCCAAAATAAAAACTACCCTTACCCGGGGGGAAAATAATATTTTTTGTATGTGCGCGCAAGGACAGCTTTTGTCAAAAGGACCTAACTACACGTTTGTTAATATTTTCTGAACCCCTCATGGGATTTTGCCATAGGCAGTATCCTAGCCCTGGGGGTGACGCCCCGTTTTTGAATGTATGATTCATTTTTGTCAAAAGGGCCGAACTACACTTTTGTTCATATCTCGCGAACCAATCATGCTAGCGACTTGTATGAAGGGTCCTAGCACTTGGGGTGACGTCCCTCGTTTGGGGGTGAAACTACCCCCAAAATTGAAAAATCCCTATCTTGGAAACGAAGAATCCTAAAATTAGGTGTGATAGCTTAAAAAATAGGGGATGATATAGGCTTTTACCTCGATTGATCATTTCACCCCTAAAACAGTAAATAGTCATGTTAAGGGGAAATACGTGTTAAACACCTAAAAATGATAAATGAACCTAAGATCTTTTGTTTTTGATGAAAAATAGCTGGGGGGTGAAAACAACCCCCCAAATTGAAAAATCCATATCTAGGAAACGAAGAAGCCTAAAATTAGGTGTGATAGCTTAAAAAATAGGGGATGATATGGGCTTTTACCTCGATTGGTCATTTCACCCCTAAAACAGTAAATAGTCATGTTATGAAAAAAAACTTGTTAAACACCTAAAAATGATATATGAACCTAAGATCTTTTGTTTTTGATGAAAAATAGCAGGGGGTGAAAACAACCACCCAAATTGAAAAATTCATATCTCGGAAACGAAGAACCCTAAAATTAGGTGTGTTAGCTTAAAAAATAGGTCATGACATATGCTTTTACATGGATAGGTCGTTTCAACCCTAAAACAGTAAATAGTGATTTTACAAGGGGGTAAAAAGGTGTTAAACGGGAAAATATGATAATTGAACCTCAGATCTTTTGTTTTTGATGAAATATCGTAGGGGAGTGTAAACAACCCCCAAATTGATAAATCGATAGCTTGGAAACGAAGAACCCTAAAATTAGGTGTGAAAGCTTAAAAAATAGGTCATGACATATGCTTTTACTTGGATAGGTCATTTCACTCTTAAAACAGGGAATAGTCATGTTACAGGGGAAAAAGGTATCAAACACCTAAAAGCATAAGCGTTTTGTGAAACCATGCTTTAATGGACACGTGTATGGAGGATGATTGTTATTATTATTATTAGGTAACTATGGATTAATGTGTGGATAGATAACTAACCAGTGGGGAACGTGATGGCGCAGGTGCTTAGCTGCTCGTCTTTACCCGGACAGCTGGGGTTCAAATCCCGGTGACAGCGGGGGTTGGAAATTTCACTTCAAAAATCACTTGGCGTTAGGATGGGCATTCGGCCTTAATTCCCCGGCCAAAACCAAAATGAGCCTGGTTGGCTCCGGCGACTCAAACTAATAGGGAAAAGCCGAAGAAAGAAAAAAAGAAGAAGAAAAAATGGTAACTCACCAGTAATAGTAAACATTTGTTTGAGCTGTTGAAGAAGTCAGGATTGCCAACCCTTTGCCATGGTTCACGAATGGACCCCAAAAAATTTACCTGTCAAGACTCAGTCTACCCTGTTGCAGCCTTTAGAAAAAAAAATCGAACCGGGGCCTCTGTGGTGACAGTGGACTTATATTCATGATGCTTTTTAAACAAACATACGCTTGCATACTACCGCTGGGTTGAATCTGCAAGGAGACACTGGCTTTGGTTTGTGTAGTGTGCCTTGGTGATAACAGCACAGCGATCTTGTCAGCAAGTTTCATATTACTCGTCTGCTTGATAGTGGACGTGCTCTGCACCGTGTTATCATACAGGACATGACTAGATCGTTGTTAGGTTTGACAAAGGCTTAGTGAAGCTTATTGCAACCTTGAAATGAATGTCATGGTATAGTCGGGGTTGGAAGCCAAGACCTTAGGGTTGACAACCAAGTAGGTTAACCACTACACGGTGAGATGGTCAAATAATAATGTAACAAAACATATAGAAACGTTTTCTATAGTTTAACGAAATTGGCTAAGAGCCATACCATGAGAGGTGTAGGTAATGGAAATTGAATCCTTAGCTGATGATTATACTACTTGTAATCTATAGCCATGCGCACGTATAAGCTATCATGTTAGAAAAAGAATAGTATGGCTTGTTTTAAACGGAGAATAATTGTGTTTACTATGAAACACAAATCTGAATTTAAAATTAGTTTATGTCCTACATGATGTTTGAACTCTTTTTTTATTTATACTTTAGACAAACGCTAACATAGTTGTCATTCAGAAGCCATGGCCGCCTCTTTTCCAATCCTACACCATACGCTGAAGTTAAAATGAATAATGATCACGTTACAGACAGCCAGTTTCAAAGCCATGAGAACTAAGTGAACAAAGAATAAAATTCATGAGCCAGTGAGGAATTCAACATGCTGTCCTTTGGACAAAAGAGAAGCGTTCTACAAACTTAACCACCAAGCTGTCCTATCGACCCTCAATGGTTTGGGTCATCGTAAAGATGAAAATTAAATCTAAGCTATAACTAAAACTAACTACACTCTTATATAGTAGAAGAAGAAATGGAAAACAAAAGGGCAATAGGCCAAATAAAGGACAGAAGGAATAAAAAATGGCCCTCAACCCTCAAGCATAAGGATTGAGGGAGTTGGAAGGCAGGAGAGCCATGAAAGGCAGAAAAAAATATAATAGGAGTGGCTCTGCCCCAGAGGTATTGGATAAAGAGGAGAAAAACTGGACTCAGCTCAGAAATCCCTTGGGGTCGCCAACTTCCAAACTGATCAGCCATAAGCCCCTTGAGGGTGTAGCCATATGCAGAGTGCATCGCAAGTGGTGGGCTATATACACCCTACCTTCTTGAGGGGGCTTGAGCATATTACAGGAAATAACATGAAAATAAAAACAAGGCTGCCTTCTCACACTAGTAGGATATCACAAAAAATAAATAACCAAGGGCCAATGAAGTTGCAAAAGGAAGAGACTCCCTAGGCCTCGGATACCCTAATCATGTTGGGGTCGGTAGAGAACAAGAGTTGAGCAAGTGTGGTCGACAGGAAATAAGACAGAGAGGAGCCTAGCACAAGTTAGTGGAAGCAATGACGGTCTCAGCTGGGACTCCGTGATCGTCAACCTACATGACACTAGATATGACGCCCAGGGGTGGAATTAAAGACCTCTTTTGTTTTATATCACTGGCTTTTAAGAACGCTAACACATGGCATGCCTTATAATGCAATACTGGTCCTAGGGTATGCAAAATTGTATTAGAAACTCAGCTAATAATAGTGTGCATGCCTATGATTATTTTTCCAAGTATAGTACATGGGACTGATAACCATGATTTCCAAGCCTCTAAGTAAGACAAAAACAAATGATTTTCATTTTCCAATGAGTTGGGGTGAGGTGAGGTGAGTTTTCTATACACCAAACTGATATGGTTTCCCACTTCTACTCCAGGCAAATACACATTTGATGTTAAGAATAGTGAAATGGTTTGCAACTGCCCATGCTAGGACCTGATTAGTGGCGTTTAAAAAATTGAATGGAATGGAGTACACTTACCCCAAAAGAAACAAGAGGAGTGTTCGATCCCCCACAATAACCATTCTTAAAGTCAATATAAATGACTATGCACTTCAGCTCATGACGGTCTCCTCTCTCCAATCCTACCCCTTGGTGGTGAAAGGCACACTCTAATACAACCATCATAGTGACAGGTTATCTGTTAAATACCTAACTATCCCCAAATTTACCTTAAATTTTCCAAAAATCGACTACATTTTCCGCAAATTAACCAAATGACACAACATTCCAGCAAAATTCAACAAATGACTACCAGATTTATTGAAATTCCATTGATTTACCTAAGCATGGTTTAAACTACCTCAAATTCATATAAAATTAGACGAATATAGATGAAAATTCACTAAAATTTACCAAACTTACCCAAAGTGGGCTACAAACCATGAAATGTATCATTTTTTTTTTTGTAAATTCACTGTATGTACTCGAAAATTCCATAATATTGCCTTTACAAGTATGCTTTTATTGTTATTGTTTCATTTACCACACTCCCTGCAGACAAATACCTCAACATGACTTTCTCCTAGACTAGGAGCTCCACATTCGACATGATAGCTGAGTTTCATTTCCCATAAACTTGTCTCTGAGGTGGGTGTCAGGAAAAGGCATTCAGCTGTAAAAACCACACCCTCACATAGACTTTCATAACCTCTTACGTTGAGGTTGTTAACACTAACGACATTGAATGATTGAACGGTTTCCTTTTCACAATTCCTGTCTATACTTTCCTCTTGAAGGTTGCTAAAATGCAATTAAATTTAATATATACCTTAAAATGGTTTCATTTGTTTAATGATATGGTGTTGATGATGGATATATACGTTAAGACTAATTTTTGTTAGGTCTTGACTGGCCTTGCAATTAGAAATTGACAAACCAAACATGGGTTATCTACCAGGGGAGCACTTTGACCACTAAGTTGGTTATTGACCAGTAAGTACAGTTCTAGTAATGAGACAGAAATCCAACAAAAAACAATGAGCGCGCAATGCGGTGGAGATTGGTACCACGATGTACTGTCGGTTATGTAGCTATGTGGAATGTACATCACATATGGTTTACTTGAAGGTTTGGAGGTTCCATTAAAGTTATTTCTACAATAAACCATTTTCAAATGGTCATTCGTTGGTGTGAAAATATTTATTATATGGTATTTTATGCAAACAATTATGATTTATAAAAGTTTTATACGTTTACTGTATTCTTATTTAATGTAAGCACTGGAGGCACTATCGACCAAAATACAGCATTATCTGGAATGTATATTGCATACCTGAAGGTTTGGTGATCCCATTAAAGGTATTCCTACAATAAATGATTTTTAAGTTCTAGTTTTATGGCATGATTATTTAATATATGCTATTTGCTAATAGAATTTGACACTGGAATTATTTTACAAGTAGTCCTTTTAATGACCAACAGAGTTTAATGTTAACAAGGCACAGCTCTATTTGAAATTTTGAATAACATGTTGCATGTTATACATCATATGCAACTACTGTAAGGCTTGTGATTTATTTAATGCCTTTAACCCTATATTAAACACTCAGTTTGCAATACTAATAACTGCAATGTTACTGAAAAAAATTGAAACAAAACAAAAATCAGCATTGCAAAACCAAAAAGTGGTTGAGCATATATATAGTGGGGAAAAGAAAAGTTTTGTAAACACTAATGTCCAACAAGACTAATTAAATCAGTAACTGTCAGGGTGGCCGAGTGGTTAAGGCGTTTGACTTAAGATCAAATTTCCAAATATATAAGGAAGCAAGGGTTCGAATCCCTTTCCTGACATAACTATTGCTTGAACATGCAAGAAAACAAGAAATATACACAAACTATGTTTATCAATTTAATCATTTTTTAGCCTACTTTCGATTTTTGCAAAAAATGAAAGTAGACTTATGAGATCAACACAGGGCGAAAAAAGTGTGTCTGTCTGTGTGTGTGTATGTGTGTGTGTGTGAGTCTGTGTGTGTGTCTGTGTGTGTGTGTCTGTGTGTGTGTGAGTGTGTGTACTCTGAATGTCTGTCCCCCCCTATCAATTCGAACACGGTGAATGTGAATTGAACGAAAATTGGTACAAAGGTAGCACTAGCAAAGGACACCTCAGTGTCATGTTTTATATCGCCGCCATCTTGACGGAAACGTAATGGCGGCCTCACAAATGTTCAAAGCTTAAATCAAATTACGACTAACCTAATCATCCGATCTCTACCAAATTTTGCAACAACATACCTTTATGGGAGGAGCATCCTTTGACCAAACCAATAGGTCATCAGCGTAATAGTTTACGGATGGCGGCCATCTTTGAGTGAAAATTGATTCCCCCTATTAATTCGAACACGGTGCAACCGAATGGAACGAAATTTGGTACGGAAGTAGTACTAACGAAAGGCACCTCAGTGTCATGTTTTATATCGCCGCCATCTTGACGGAAACGTAATGGCGGCCACACAAATGTTCAAAGCTTAAATCAAATTACGACTAACCTAATCATCCGATCTCTACCAAATTTTGCAACAACATACCTTTATGGGGGGAGCATCCTTTGGCCAAACTAATAGGTCATCAGAGTAATAGTTTGCGGATGGAGGCCATCTTTGTGTGAAAATCGATTCCCCCTAATAATTCGAACACGGTGGAACCGAATGGAACGAAATTTGGTACAGAGGTAGTACTAACAAAAGGCACCTCAGGGTCATGTTTTATATCGCCGCCATCTTGACGGAAACGTAATGGCGGCCACACAAATGTTCAAAGCTTAAATCAAATTACGATTAACCTAATCATCCGATCTCTACCAAATTTTGCAACAACATACCCTTATAGAGGAAGCATCCTTTGACCAAATGAATAGGTCATTAGCCTAATAGTTTGCGAATGGCGGCCATCTTTGTGTGAAAATCAATTCCCCCTATTAATTCAAACACGGTGAAAACGAATGGAACGAAATTTGGTACAGAGGTAGCACTAGCAAAGGGCATCTCAGTGTCATGTTTTATATCGCCGCCATATTGACAGAAACGTAATGGCGGCCACACAAATGTTCAAAGCTTAAGTTAAATTACGACTAACATAACCATCCGATCTCTACCAAACTTTGCAACAACATACCTTTTTAGAGGGAGCATCCTTTGACCAATCTAATAGGTTATTAGCCTAATAGTTTGCGGATGGCGGCCATCTTTATGTCAAAATTGATTCCCCCTATTAATTCGAACACGGAGGAACCTAATGGAATGAAATTTGGTACAGAGGTAGCACAAGCAAAGGGCACCTCAGTGTCATGTTTTATATCGCCGCCATCTTGACGGAAACGTAATGGCGGCCACACGAATGTTCAAAGCTTAAATCAAATTACGATTAACCTAATCATCCGATCTCTACCAAATTTTGCATCAACATACCATCATGGAGGGAGCATCCTTTGACCAAACTAATAGGTCATTAGCCTTAAATTTTGCGGATGGCGGCCATCTTTGTGTGAAAATCGATTCCCCCTATTAATTCGAACACGGTGAAACCGAATGGAACGAAATTTGGTACAGAGGTAG
The DNA here is from genome assembly GCA_946902985.2 of Meconema thalassinum. Taxonomy (NCBI): domain Eukaryota; kingdom Metazoa; phylum Arthropoda; class Insecta; order Orthoptera; family Tettigoniidae; genus Meconema; species Meconema thalassinum. Next base: position 492,456,877 of record OX336388.2, on the reverse strand, counting down.
CACTAGAAAAGGCCACCTCAGTGTCATGTTTTATATCACCGCCATCTTGAAGGAAACGTAATCGCGGCCACCCAAATGTTAAAAGCTAAAATGTAATTACGACCTACCTAATAATCTAGTCTCTACCAAATTTTGCAACACCATATCTTTATGTGGGAAACATATTCTGACCAAACTGCAAGAACATCAGGCCAATAGTTTGCAGATGGTGGCCAAGTATGTGTGCAAATAGATTCCCCCTATCAATTCAAACACGGCGAAACCGAATTGAACGAAATTTGGTACAGAGGTAGCACTAGCAAAGGGCACCTCATATTCATGTTTAATATCCCTATAGCACGTTGTATTTCAACAAGCTACTACAACCAACATTCAATCATACTCCTTGAAAAGGACAAAGAGTTATAACAATACCCATGCATTTAGGAGAAAGTAGGCTATATGTTCTTTACTGAACATCTTGTTTTACAAGAGATAGACACACAGAATACAGCTCTTTTTGTTTATCATTTCTTTTAAACATAACACTTGTTGAAAATTATTTTTTAGGGGATGGGGGTTTTGCTACATTGACCCATTACACAATAATAGCAGCTTTACGAAGTTCATTTTCTATACTTAATAGCTCTTTCTCATAACCAATATGACCAACCTGTTTACAGGCATGCAAGAGCTGTAGACGTTCGACTAATATATTAGGATCGTTCCATTTGCTATTTTTTATGAATGGTTTCAGAAACTCGGGAAGCAGTTCATCATTATCACCATCATTATGATTATCATCATCCTCATCATTATAATCATTTTCATAATGATGATCATTATCATCATTATCATTACCATCATAATTTCCACCTGTGTCCACAGTCTGTTCAATGGTTTGAGTTGCCTTTGATAGTGTTGAAAGCTTCTTTTTAGATGTGCTAGAGTGCTTTAACATTGTTATGTTATTATTACCACTATTACCTTTCCCCACTAACTTCTTGATGGGGTATATTGTCTCTGATAGGGTTGAGGGCTTTTGAGATGTGGGTGCGTGTCTGAACATGGGTTTCACAGGAGGTGTTAAAGGTTTCTCATTAAACAACTCGCTAACAGCATGAGTGCGTTGTAGTGTATTAAACTTGAGGTTAATATTATCTTGAGCAGCACTATCTTTCTCTTGGACTTGGTTTCTTGCTTTGCTTTGGGTTTTCCTTACATTTAGACTAGCATGATTATTAAGTTTACATTTATGATTGTTTGAAGAAAGTACGTCCAATTCTTTTGTTTTAAGCATTCCTCGACACTGTTTCGATTGCTGCTTTGAATAGCGCCAAATAACAGATTTGTATTGCTTCGTTTCACAATATATGAATATCCTTTATAGTATGCATAAGGCTTACCATACCTAGTCACTGATACTTCCATATCAACTGTCACGCACAAACTAATCTCTAGTAAATACAACTTGGTAGTAACAACAATAGTTTAATGTGGGAGCATATATACATGCAAAAAGTGGGAGCAAAGGTAGGGGGGAGGGGTTAAAAAGTGGGAGCAAAAGTGGCAGCAAATGTGGGAGAAAAAAATAACTGTGAGCAAAAAGTGGGATCAAATATGGGATCAAATGTGGGAGCAAAGCAAATATTAAAAGTGGGAGCAAATATGCTAACAAATATGTCAACAAATATACCAGCAAAAGTAAATACACAAGTCAAGATAGATTACAGTGCAAAGAAAATATGGAAGCAAATAAGAGAGCAAAAATTGTGTTTTTCTAAAACAACTAGACATAACAAACTTAGTCATAACCTAACCTAACCTAACCTAACCTAACCTAACCAAACCTAACCTCACCTAACCTCACCTAACCTCACCTAACCTAACCTAAACTAACCTCACCTAACCTCACCTCACCTCACCTCACCTAACTTCACCTAACCTAACCTAACCTAACCTAACTTGACTGAACTTTACCTAACCTAACCCATCATAACTTCACCTAACCTAACTTTACCTAATATAACTTCACGTAACCTAACTTTCAACTCTCAGATCAAAATTAAATTCTAGGCATAGTTGAGTTGGAACCCAAGACTTCAGGGATAACACACAAGTATACTAGCCACTACACCGCAAAATGGGCAAATTATCATGCAACACAACATAAAGTAAATGTTTCCTGTAGTGTAACTCATTGGCTGACAACCATAGTTTGGGAATTCAAACCCAAGACCTCAGGACTTTTGTTTTGAACATTATCAGAAATATTATTCAATTTACATTTTGCTGCTGCTTATAGTTATAAGAGTTGGCATTAACATGGGAAGCAAAAAAAAGTGGGAACAAATGTGGGAGCCAATATGGGAGCCAATATGGGAGCAAATATGTGAGCCAATATGGGGGGCAAAAGTGGGAGCAAACATGGGAGCAACTGTGGGAGCCAATATGGGAGTCAATATGGAGGCAAATATGGGAGCAAATGTGTGAGCAAATGTGTGAGCTAATCATCTCACCTCGAATATCGCCAGTGAGTACTCATATCCACCGCTAGGTAGCGGAAACATACTTTGTGTGTTGTATGTAACTATCTTACAAAGTTTGACTGCATGCAAAACGTCCTTGTATAAGCTGTGCATATAATTTTCATATACAATTAAGACTAGGTGTTCAGAACTAACATGTATAGCCTTGTCTAGGGTATATAGAGGATCCTCAGCAAGAAAGACTGACTAACCCAGGAGTGTAAAGCCTTGCCATATGCAGTAAGCATCTGTTGGCAGAAATGGTTGCTAATAATAACGGACTTATTGAATATGAAACGTGTTTTGATTGTCGTCTTAAATCCTATTTTATACGTTGTGATACGTGTAAGGATTTAAGACGACACACAAAAGAAAACACCCACTTTTTACCCCCCCCCCCCTACCTTTGCTCCCACTTTTTGCATGTATATATGCTCCCACATTAAACTATTGTTGTTACTACCAAGTTGTATTTACTAGAGATTAGTTTTTGCGTGACAGTTGATATGGAAGTATCAGTGACTAGGTATGGTAAGCCTTATGCATACTATAAAGGATATTCATATATTGTGAAACGAAGCAATAAAAATGGAACTGTTATTTGGCGCTGTTCAAAGCAACGATCGAAACAGTGTCGAGGAATGCTTAAAACAGAAGAATTGGACGTACTTTCTTCAAACAATCATAAATGTAAACTTAATAATCACGCTAGTCTAAATGTAAGGAAAACCCAAACCAAAGCAAGAAACCAAGTCCAAGAGAAAGATAGTGCTGCTCAAGATAATATTAACCTCAAGTTTAATACACTACAACGCACTCATGCTGTTAGCGAGTTGTTTAATGAGAAACCTTTAACACCTCCTGTGAAACCCATGTTCAGACACGCACCCACATCTCAAAAGCCCTCAACCCTATCAGAGACAATATACCCCATCAAGAAGTTAGTGGGGAAAGGTAATATTGGCAATAATAACATAACAATGTTAAAGCATTCTAGCACATCTAAAAAGAAGCTTTCAACACTATCAAAGGCAACTCAAACCATTGAACAGACTGTGGACACAGGTGGAAATTATGATGGTAATGATAATGATGATAATGATCATCATTATGAAAATGATTATAATGATGAGGATGATGATAATCATAATGATGGTGATGATGATGAACTGCTTCCCGAGTTTCTGAAACCATTCATAAACAAGATGTTCAGTAAAGAACATATAGCCTACTTTCTCCTAAATGCATGGGTATTGTTATAACTCTTTGTCCTTTTCAAGGAGTATGATTGAATGTTGGTTGTAGTAGCTTGTTGAAATACAACGTGCTATAGGGATATTAAACATGAATATGAGGTGCCCTTTGCTAGTGCTACCTCTGTACCAAATTTCGTTCAATTCGGTTTCACCGTGTTTGAATTGATAGGGGGAATCGATTTGCACACATACTTGGCCACCATCTGCAAACTATTGGGCTGATGTTCTTGCAGTTTGGTCAGAATATGTTTCCCACATAAAGATATGGTGTTGCAAAATTTGGTAGAGACTAGATTAATAGGTTGGTCGTAATTACATTTTAGCTTTTAACATTTGGGTGGCCGCGATTACGTTTCCGTCAAGATAGCGGTGATATAAAACATCACACTGAGGTGCCTTTTGATAGTGCTACCTCTGTACCAAATTTCGTTCCATTCGGTTCCACCGTGTTCGAATTAATAGGGGGAATCAATTTTGACATAAAGATGGCCGCCATCCGCAAACTATTAGGCTAATGACCTATTAGATTGGTCAAAGGATGCTCCCTCCATAAAGGTATGTTGTTGCAAAGTTTGGTAGAGATCGGATGGTTATGTTAGTCGTAATTTGATTTAAGCTTTAAACATTTGTGTGGCCGCCATTACGTTTCTGTCAATATGGCGGCGATATTAATCATGACACTGAGATGCCCTTTGCTAGTGCTATCTCTGTACCAAATTTCGTTCCATTCGGTTTCACCGTGTTTGAATTAATAGGGGGAATCGATTCTGGCACAAAGATGGCCGCCATCCGCAAACTATGAGGCGAATGACCTTTTAGATTGGTCAAAGGATGCTCCCTCCATAAAGGTATGTAGTTGCAAAATTGGGTAGAGATCGGATGATTAGGTTAATCGTAAATTGATTTAAGCTTTGAACATTCGTGTGGCCGCCATTACGTTTCAGTCAAGATGGCGGCGATATAAAACATGACACTGAGGTGCCCTTTGCTTGTGCTACCTCTGTACCAAATTTCGTTCCATTCGGTTCCACCGTGTTCGAATTAATAGGCGGAATCAATTTTGACATAAAGATGGCCGCCATCCGCAAAATATTAGGCTAATAACCTATTAGATTGGTCAAAGGATGCTCCCTCCATAAAGGTATGTTGTTGCAAAGCTTGGTAGAGATCGGATGGTTATGTTAGTCGTAATTTAACTTAAGCTTTGAACATTTGTGTGGCCGCCATTACGTTTCTGTCTATATGGCGGCAATACAAAACATGACACTGAGATGCCCTTTGCTAGTGCTACCTCTGTACCAAATTTCGTTCCATTCGGTTTTACCGTGTTTGAATGAATAGGGGGAATTGATTTTCACACAAAGATGGCCGCCATCCGCAAACTATTACGCTGATGACCTATTAGATTGGTCAAAGGATGCTCCCTACATAAAGGTACGTTGTAGCAATGATTGGTAGAGTTCGGATGGTTATGTTAGTCGTAATTTAACTTAAGCTTTGAACATTTGTGTGGCCGCCATTACGTTTCTGTCAATATGGCGGCGATATAAAACATGACACTGAGATGCCCTTTGCTAGTGCTACCTCTGTACCAAATTTCGTTCCATTCGGTTTCACCGTGTTTGAATTAATAGGGGTAATTGATTTTCACACAAAGATGGCCGCCATCCGCAAACTATTAGGCTAATGACCTATTCATTTGGTCAAAGGATGCTTCCTCTATAAGGGTATGTTGCTGCAAAATTTGGTAGAGATCGGATGATTAGGTTAATCGTAATTTGATTTAAGCTTTGAAAATTTGTGTGGCCGCCATTACGTTTCCGTCAAGATGGCGGCGATATAAAACATGACACTGAGGTGCCTTTTGTTAGTACCACCTCTGTACCAAATTTCGTTCCATTCGGTTGCACCTATTGTTGTTACTACCAAGTTGTATTTACTAGAGATTAGTTTTTGCGTGACAGTTGATATGGAAGTATCAGTGACTAGGTATGGTAAGCCTTATGCATACTATAAAGGATATTCATATATTGTGAAACGAGGCAATAAAGGTATGTTGTTGCAAAATTTGGTAGAGATCGGATGATTACGTTAGTCGTAATTTGATTTAAGCTTTGAACATTTGTGTGGCCGCCATTACGTTTCCGTCAAGATGGCGGCGATATAAAACATGACACTGAGGTGTCCTTTGCTAGTGCTACCTTTGTACCAAATTTCGTTCAATTCGCATTCACCGTGTTCGAATTGATAGGGGGGACAGACAGTCAGAGTACACACACTCACACACACACAGACACACACACACACACACACACACACACACACAGACTCACACACACACATACACACACACAGACTCACACACACACATACACACACACAGACAGACACACATTTTTCGCCCTGTGTTGATCTCATAAGTCTACTTTCATTTTTTGCAAAAATCGAAAGTAGGCTAAAAATAGCAAATGGAACGATCCTAATATATTAGTCGAACGTCTACAGCTCTTGCATGCCTGTAAACAGGTTGGTTATATTGGTTATGAGAAAGAGCTATTAAATATAGGAAATGAACTTCGTAAAGCTGCTATTATTGTGTGATGGGTCAACGTAGCAACACCCCCATCCCCTAAAAAATAATTTTCAACAAGTGTTATGTTTAAAAGAAATGATAAACACAAAGAGCTGTATTCTGTGTGTCTATCTCTTGTAAAAAAATGATTAAATTGATAAACGTAGTTTGTGTATATTTCTTGTTTTCTTGCATGTTCAAGCAATAGTTATGTCAGGGAAGGGATTCAAACCCTTGCTTCCTCATATATTTGGAAATTTGATCTTAAGTCAAACGACTAAACCACTCGGCCACCCTGACAGTTACTGATTTAATTAGTCTTGTTGGACATTAGTGTGTACAAAACTTTTCTTTTCCCCACTATATATATGCTCAACCACTTTTTGGTTTTTCAATGCTGATTTTTGTTTTGTTTCAATTTTTTTCAGTAACATTGCAGTTATCAGTATTGCAAACTGAGTGTTTAATATAGGGTTAAAGGCATTAAATAAATCACAAGCCTTACAGTAGTTGCATATGATGTATAACATGCAACATGTTATTCAAAATTTCAAATAGAGCTGTGCCTTGTTAACATTAAACTCTGTTGTTTATTAAAATAACTACTTGTAAAATAATTCCAGTGTCAAATCCTATTAGCAAATAGCATATATTAAATAATCATGCCTTAGAACTAGAACTTAAAAATCATTTATTGTAGGAATACCTTTAATGGGATCACCAAACCTTCAAGTATGCAATATACATTCCAGTTAGTGCTGTATTTTGGTCGATAGTGCCTCCAGTGCTTACATTAAATAAGAATACAGTAAACGTATAAATTTTTTATAAATCATAATTGTTTGCATAAAATACCATATAATTAATATTTTCACACCAACGAATGACCATTTGAAAATGGTTTATTTTAGAAATATCTTTAATGGAACCTCCAAACCTTCAGGTAAACCACATGTGATGTACATTCCACATAGCTACATAACCGACTGTACATCGTGGTACCAATCTCCACCGCATTGCGCGCTCATTGTTTTTTGTTGGATTTCTGTCTCATTACTAGAACTGTACTTACTGGTCAATAACCAACATAGTGGTCAAAGTGTCCCCTGGTAGATTACCCATGTTTGGTTTGTCAATTTCTAATTGCAAGGCCAGTCAAGACCTAACAAAAATTTGTCTTAACGTATATATCCATCATCAACACCATATCATTAAACAAATGAAACCATCTTAAGGTATTTATTAAATTTAATTGCATTTTAGCAACCTTCAAGAGGAAAGTATAGACAGGAATTGTGAAAAGGAAACCGTTCAATCATTCAATGTCGTTAGTGTTAACAACCTCAACGTAAGAGGTTATGAAAGTCTATGTGAGGGTGTGGTTTTTACAGCTGAATGCCTTTTCCTGACACCCACCTCAGAGACAAGTTTATGGGAAATGAAACTCAGCTATCATGTCGAATGTGGAGCTCCTAGTCTAGGAGAAAGTCATGTTGAGGTATTTGTCTCCAGGGAGTGTGGTAAATGAAACAACCACAATAAAAGCATACTTGTAAAGGCAATATTATGGAATTTTCGAGTACATCTAGTGAATTTACAAAAAATTGATACATTTCATGGTTTGTAGCCCACTTTGGGTAAGTTTGGTAAATTTTAGTGAATTTTCATCTATATTCGTCTAATTTTATATGAATTTGAGGTAGTTTAAACCATGCTTAGGTAAATCAATGGAATTTCAATAAATCTGGTAGTCATTTGTTGAATTTTGAAGAAATATTGTGTCATTTGGTCAATTTGCGGAAAATGTAGTGGATTTTAGGAAAATTTAAGGAAATCTGGGGATAGTTAGGTATTTAACAGATAACCTGTCACTATGATGGTTGTATTAGAGTGTGCCTTTCACCACCAAGGGGTAGGATTGGAGAGAGGAGACCGTCATGAGCTGAAGTGCATAGTCATTTATATTGACTTTAAGAATGGTTGTTGTGGGGGATCGAACACTCCTCTTGTTTGTTTTGGGGTAAGTGTACTCCATTCCATTCAATTTTTTAAAAGCCACTAATCAGGTCCTAGCATAGGGCAGTTGCAAACCATTTCACTATTCTTAACATCAAATGTGCATTTGCCTGGAGTAGAAGTGGGAAACCACATCAGTTTGGTGTATAGAAAACTCACCTCACCTCACCCCAATTCATTGGAAAATGAAAATCATTTGTTTTTGTCTTACTTAGGGGCTTGGAAATCATGGTTATCAGTCCCATGTACTATACTTGGAAAAATAATCATAGGCATGCACACTATAATTAGCTGAGTTTCTAATACAATTTTGCATACCCTAGGACCAGTATTGCATTATAAGGCATGCCATGTGTTAGCGTTCTTAAAAGCCAGTGATATAAAACAAAAGAGGTCTTTAATTCCACCCCTGGGCGTCATATCTAGTGTCATGTAGGTTGACGATCACGGAGTCCCAGCTGAGACCGTCATTGCTTCCACTAACTTGTGCTAGGCTCCTCTCTGTCTTATTTCCTGTCGACCACACTTGCTCAACTCTTGTTCTCTACCGACCCCAACATGATTAGGGTATCCGAGGCCTAGGGAGTCTCTTCCTTTTGCAACTTCATTGGCCCTTGTTTATTTATTATCCTATTTTCAATTTTGAAAAAATAGGCTTATGAGATCACCTTTTGTCCGTGTGTGTGTGCGTGTGTGTGTGTTTGATTCGTGTGTGTGACCCCCCCTAATAAAATCTAAACGGCAGGAGCGATTGCAATGAAACTCGGAAAGTTCATAGCACTATTCCCGGCGACCTCGACCGTGCCCTTCAAATTTTGTTACGACTCACCAATCCAACATGGCGGCTGTGCGAAATATTTCACCAGCATTCAATATCTCCGAAACTATTACCGATATTACCCTGACATTTTCTATGGTGATAGAGGGAACTGCTATAAATTCACTTATGTGACTTTTGAAAACCTGGTAACTACAATACCAACATTTGAGGCCAAGCGAATTTGCGACTTATAAATAGACGTTTCTCGTGATTTGACCAACCAAACGCAATGAAACTTGGGACAGTATATGTTTATATACATTGTAATGCACCGACATCTAACTTCGTTCAATTGTTTACATAATCACAAGATGGCGGATGTGCGAAATATTTCACCGGCATTCTATATCTCTGAAACTATTAGCGGTATCTCCCTAAAATTTTGTACGGAGATAAAGGGCACTACTGGAAGTCCATCTATAAGACTTTCAAAAACCGGTTAACTACAAAACGAACATGGCGGCCAAGCGAATTTGAAAATTTTAAATAGACCTTTCTCGCGATTTAATGTTCCAAGCGCACTGAAACCTGGTACAGGAAATATTTATACACATTGTAATCCACTGGTATCTAATTTAGTTCAATTGTTTACATAACCTCAATATGGCGGCAGTGCGAATTTTAAAATTAAGTTTTTATTTCTTGTGATGTAGTCATGCGATCGAAGTGAAAGTTTGAATAATGAACCTACGCAATAATTTTCCTTTAATGGTACATGATTCTATGGCCTATACATTTAACAATCCAACATGGCGACCAACCGAAATATTTAGACGATACTGAATATCTACGAATCTATTTTAGCAATCAAACTGCATCTTTTAATGTTCATAGGGGCTATGAACTTAAGTTCACCTATAGGACTTTAAATAACCTGGTGATCACAAATCCAACATGGCGGTGACGCGAATTATAAATAATCACATGGACGTTTCTCGCAATTTTACCATCCGAGTACAGTGAAACTTGGTACAGTAAATCCTTATACGAATGTTAATCCACTGGCATCTAATTTATTTCAATTGTTTCCATAACCTCAAGATGGCAGCTGTGAAAAATTTTAAAATCTCCTTGTTTTTTCTTGTGTCCTAATTTTGCGATTGAAGTTTGAATACTACACGTTCACAATAATCTGAATGTAACAGTACATAACTCTAGGACCTACATATATAAAATCCAACATGGCGACCATCCGAAATATTTAGTCGGTTCTTAATATCTACGAATCTATTACAGCAATCAAACAGAAATTGTGTATGTTGATAGTGGCAATTAACATAAGTAGGATATATGAAAATAGGCTGTATAGTTCTTCACGGAACTACTTGTTTTTTATGATATCCTACTAGTGTGAGGAGGCAGCCTTGTTTTTATTTTCATGTTATTTCCTGTCTTTTGCTCAAGCCCCCTCAAGAAGTTAGGGTGTATATAGCTTAGATTTAATTTTCATCTTTACGATGACCCAAACCATTGAGGGTCGATAGGACAGCTTGGTGGTTAAGTATGTAGAACGCTTCTCTTTTGCCCAAAAGACGGCATGTTGAATTCCTCACTGGTTCATGAATTTTATTCTTTGTTCACTTAGTTCTCATGGCTTTGAAACTGGCTGTCTGTAACGTGATCATTATTCATTTTAACTTCAGCGTACGGTGTAGGATTAGAAAAGAGGCGGCCATGGCTTCTGAATGACAACTATGTTAGCGTTTGTCTAAAGTATAAATAAGAAAAGAGTTCAAACATCATGTAGGACATAAACTAATTTTAAATTCAGATTTGTTTTTCACAGTAAACACAATTATTCTCCGTTTAAAACAAGCCACACAATTCTTTTTCTAACATGATAGCTTATACGTGCGCATGGCTATAGATTACAAGTAGTATAATCATCAGCTAAGGATTCAATTTCCATTACCTACACCTCTCATGGTATGGCTCTTAGCCAATTCGTTAAACTATAGAAAACGTTTCTATATGTTCTGTTACATTATTATTTGACCATCTCACCGTGTAGTGGTTAACCTACTTGGTTGTCAACCCTAAGGTCTTGGCTTCCAACCCCGACTATACCATGACATTCATTTCAAGGTTGCAATAAGCTTCACTAAGCCTTTGTCAAACCTAACAACGATCTAGTCATGTACTGTATGATAACACGGTGCAGAGCACGTCCACTATCAAGCAGACGAGTAATATGAAACTTGCTGACAAGATCGCTGTGCTATTATCACCAAGGCACACTACACAAACCAAAGCCAGTGTCTCCTTGCAGATTCAACCCAGCGGTAGTATGCAAGCGTATGTTTGTTTAAAAAGCATCATGAATATAAGTCCACTGTCACCACAGAGGCCCCGGTTCGATTTTTTTTCTAAAGACTGCAACAGGGTAGACTGAGTCTTGACAGGTAAAACTTTTTGGAGTCCATTCATGAACCATGGCAAAGGGTTGGCCATCCTGATTTCTTCAAAACCTCAAACCAATGTTTACTATTACTGGTGAGTTACCATTTCTTTCTTCTTCTTTTTTCTTTCTTCGGCTTTTCCCTATTAGTTTGAGTCGCCGGAGCCAACCAGGCTCATTTTGGTTTTGGCCGGGGATTTAAGGCCGAATGCCCTTCCTAACGCCACGTGATTTTTCAAGTGAAATTTCCAACCCCCGCTCTCACCGGGATTTGAACCCCCAGTTGTCCGGGTAAAGACGAGCAGCTAAGCACCTGCTCCATCACGCTCCCCACTGGTTAGTTATCTATCCACACATTAATCCATAGTTACCTAATAATAATAATAATTATCATCCTCCATACACATGTCCATTAAAGCATGGTTTCACAAAACGCTTATGCTTTTAGGTGTTTGATACGTTTTTCCCCTGTAACATGACTATTTCCTGTTTTAAGGGTGAAATGACCTATCCAGGTAAAAGCATATGTCATGACCTATTTTTTAAGCTTTCACACCTAATTTTAGGGTTCTTCCTTTCCAAGCTATCGATGTATCAATTTGGGGGTTGTTTACACTCCCCTACGATATTTCATAAAAAACAAAAGATCTTAGGTTCAATTATCATATTTTCCCGTTTAACACATTTTACCCCCTTGTAAAAACACTATTTACTGTTTTAGGGTTGAAACGACCTATCCATGTAAAACCATATGTCATGACCTATTTTTTTAAGCTATCACACCTAATTTTATGGTTCTTCGTTTCCGAGATATGGATTTTTCAATTTGGGGGGTTGTTTTCACCCCCCTGCTATTTTTCATCAAAAACAAAAGATCTTAGGTTCATATATCATTTTTAGGTGTTTAACAAGTTTTTTTTTCATAACATGACTATTTACAGTTTTAGGGGTGAAATGACCAATCGAGGTAAAAGCCCATATCATCCCCTATTTTTTAAGCTATCACACCTAATTTTAGGCTTCTTCGTTTCCTAGATATGGATTTTTCAATTTGGGGGGTTGTTTTCACCCCCCCAGCTATTTTTCATCAAAAACAAAAGATCTTAGGTTCATTTATCATTTTTAGGTGTTTAACACGTTTTGACCCATAACATGACTATTTACTGATTTAGGGGTGAAATGATCAATCGAGGTAAAAGCCTATATCATCCCCTATTTATTTAGCTATCACACTTAATTTTAGGGTTCTTCGTTTCCGAGATATGGATTTTTCAATTTGAGGGGGGGGGGTAGTTTCCACCCCCTGCTATTTTTTTAAATCAAAAACAAAAGATCTTAGGGTCATTTATCATTTCAAAGTGTTTAACAGGTTTTTTTTTCTCGTAAAATGACTATTTACTGTTTTAGGTGTGAAATGATCAATTGAGGTAAAAGCCTATATCATCGCCTATTTTTTAAGCTATCACATCTAATTTTAGGATTCTTCGTTTCCAAGATATGGAGTTTTCAATTTTGGTGGGTAGTTTCACCCCGCAAAGGGGGACGTCACCCCAAGTGCTAGGACCTTTCATACATGTCCCTAGCATGATTTGTTCGCGAGATATGAACAAAAGTGTAGTTAGGCCCTTTCGACAAAAACGAATCATATATTCAACAAGTAGTTCCGTGAAGAACTATACAGCCTATTTTCATATATCCTGCTCACGTTAATTGCCTCTATCAACATACAAAATTTCAGTTTAATTGCTGTAAGAGATTCGTAGATATTGAGAACCGTCTAAATATTTCAGATGGTCGCCAGGTTGGATTTTTATTTTTGTACTATTATATTAAGATTATTGTGTACGTGTGGTATTCAAACTTCAATCGCATGATTAGAACACAAGAAGTAAAAACGATATATTAAAATTACGCACAGCAGCCATCTTGTGATTATGCAAACAATTGAAATAAATTAGATGCCAGTGGATCAACATTTGTGTAAGCATTTAACGTGCAACGTTTCACGGCACTCGGATAGTTAATTCGCGAGAAACGTCCATTTAAATATGTATACTTCGCGTCGGCGCCATGTTGGATTCGTGCTCACCAGGTTACTGAAAGTCCCATAGGTGAACATACAAAATTTCAGTTTAATTGCTGTAAGAGATTCATAGATATTGAGAACCGTCTAAATATTTCGGAAGCTCGCCATTTAGGATTGTTATATGTATAGGCCATAGAGTTATGTACCATTCAAGGACACTTATTGCCTTGGTTCATTATTCGAACTTTCACTTCGATCGCATGATTACGACACAAGAAATAAAAACTTAATTTTAAAATTTCGCACAGCCGCCATCTTGAGGTTATGTAAACAATTGAATTAAATTAGATGGCAGTACATTACAATCTGCAAAATCATTTACTGTACCACATTTCACTGCGCTCAGAGAGTTAACTCACGAGAAAAGTCTATTAAAATATTTCAAATTCGCTTGGTCGCCATGCTCGTTTTGTACTTTACAGGTTTATGAGTTATACATAGGTAAATTTGTATCAGTACCCTTTATCACCGTACAAAATTGCAGGGTGATACCTGTAATAATTTCGGAGATATAGAATGTCAGTGAAATATTTCGCGCAGCCGCCATTTTGAGGTTATGTGAACAATTGAACTAAATTAGACTTCAGTGCATTGCAATGTTTATAATCATTTGCTGTACCAAGTTTCATTACGTTTGGATAGTTAAATCGCGAGAAAAGTCTATTTAAAAGTCTCAACTTCGCTTGGCCGCCATGTTGGTTTTGTAGTCACCAGGTTTTTGAAAGTCTCACAGGTGAACATCTAGTAGTGCCCTTTATCACCGTACACAATATCAGGGCGATATCGGTAATAGTTTCGGAGATATTGAATGCTAGTGAAATATTTCGCACAGCCGCCATGTTGGATTGGTGAGACGTAACAAAATTTGAAGGGCACGGTCGAGGTCACCGGGAATAGTGCTATGAACTTACCGAGTTTCACTGAAATCGCTCCAGCCGTTTAGATTTTATTAGGGGGACATACACACACACACCTCTCTCTCTCTCTCTCACACACACACACACACACACACACGCACACACACACGGACAAAAGGTGATCTCATAAGCCTATTTTTTCAAAATTGAAAATAGGCTAAAAACGAGGCGTCACCCCCAGGGTTAGGATACTGCCTATGGCAAAATCCCATCAGGGGTTCAGAAAATATTAACAAACGTATAGTTAGGTCCTTTTGACAAAAGCCGTCCGTGTGCGCACATAAAAAAATACTATTTCACCCCCGCATAAGGGTAGTTTTTATTTTGGGGTGGATATGCCCCGTCCATAGAAAAGGGGATTTCACCACGAGTCCTACGACACCTCAGATTTTTAAATCCGATTATTGGTTAGCGAGATACTTAAAAGCCGATGACCTATTAGTTTTTTTGGTTTATTTCAATAAATATAAAAAAACTCATCTATAAATAATCATTTAAAAAGACCGTTCTCTTACAAAAATCGCCAAGTTCGTAAGCATACAAAAATAAATTATTATTTCATCCCCCGGGTAAGGGTAGTTTTTATTTTAGGGTGAATATACCCCGTCCATAGAAGAGGGGAGTTCACCACGAGTCCTACGACACCTCATAGGTTTAAATTCGATTATTGGTTAGCGAGATAGTAAAAGGCCGATGACCTATTAGTTTTTTGGGTTTCTTTAAATACATATTAAAAAAACTCATTTATAAATCATCATTTAAAAAGCCCGCACTTTTACAAAATCCCCAAGTGCGCAGGCATACAAAAAAACATTCATCGCCAAAATGTCAAAAAAAAAACGTTTACCCCAAATGGCCTTTCCAAATTCCATCCATTTAAAAAAATAACCTCACCATCACCTAGAGCGGTAAAAATACCATCTAAACGACCCCTCACTCGACCCTACTCCTGCCCCACCTTCTAACCCTTTCCCAACATAGGCATTCATATTCAAGCACGAGCGCGACTTGAGAAAACCATCACCACCCCACTACTCGCGAATGACCTTTTAGTTTTGGTCTTTTAATTAAATAAAGAGGCTATAGGAAAGTAGGGGGCGTCACTACGAGTGTTAGGACACCTGTATATTCTAATCCCATGTTTGGTTAGCGAGATATCAGGTTCGGGGCCGATACGAGGAGGGTTCAAAAAGAAGTGTAGCAGCTTCCCCACTACCACACTAATCTCATGTCATTTTTTAGCCTACTTTTCACATTTTGCAAAAATGAGGAAAAAGTAGACTTATGAGATCGATCCGGGAAAATGTGTGTCTGTCTGTCTGTCTGGCTGGCTGTTTGTGTGTGCCCCCCTATCAACTCCTAAACGGCTGGAGCAATCAAAACCAAATTTAGTATGAGTAAAGATGTGCACCGCAATAGCTCACGTCCATATTTGAAAATGATGTCAGTGCTACCAACTGCTGAAAAAACGCACTAGAAATTTGAGCTCCATGTTGGATATCTTGCAAGGTATGCTTGGGAGCTATTCCAAAATTGGCACACATGTAGATAATGCTATTACTGTTTAATTTCCAGGAGGCCAACCATGACAGTGTTTCCAAAATAAATTTTAAGCCTTCTGATAGGTCCAATGTTTAAATGCATATAACTTCTACACTATCAACTGGATTTCAACCAAATTTTGTATGTAATATCTCTACATAAACAGATATGACTGAGCGTATTCTTAAGAGCCACCAGGGCTGCCAACTGTTAATAATTGCTCTCTCTATTTTTTTATCCAAATACCAATATATCAGAAAGTATGCAAGCCAACAGCTTTAAACTATGCACACGTATATTCTGACATTTTAGATTAATTTGGAGTAACTTATATACGTCAGTTCTACCAACATGATTCCAAGCCTGGTGATAGTACCAATTTTTAAATACATGTAACTTCTATACTATCAGTTGGATTTCAACCAAATTTCGTATGTGCTATGTGTACCATAACAGATATGACTATAAGTATTGTTAAGAGCAATCAGGGCTGCCAACTGTTAATAAATGCTCTCTATATTCTTTTTACCCTAATATCAATATATCAGAAAGTATGCAAGCCAACAGCTCTATACTTTGCACACGTATAGCACCTGACATTCTAGATTAATTTGGAGTAATTAATACAAGGCAGTGCTGCCAACATGATTCTATGCCTGCTGATATGTCCAATTTTGAAATACATGTAACTTATATACTAACAAATGGATTTCATCCAAAATTGGCACAACAAGATATCATAATATTTCAGATTATTTCTGACCAGCACACGCATGGTATTGTTGGCAACATGCTTTTACGCGTGCTGATAGATCCAGTGTCTAACTGCATGTAACGTCCATTGGACTTCAACCAAATTTTGTATTCTGTACCTTAAGAGGTGGAACTAAGAATATATTCAGTCACCAGGGCTGCCAACTGTAGTGCTCTATTAGGCTAAATTATACCAGGTATATTTTGAACTAATTAGTGATTTCGATATTACCAACTTAATTTCGTCATTATTCTAGATAGGTTCATATACTGTAGAATAATCATTGGCATGAAAAGTAGGCTGTACAGTTCTTCACGGAACTTCTTGTTTTTTCAGGATTAGGGTATAATCCAACTCATTTGGGTATATTCGTGTTGACCAACGGAAAAGCGACAAACGTTAGTTTTGAGTTATGTTATTTTGATATGTGTATGGTACAATAGGCTACAGTATGTTTCACTCAGAAATTGAAGAAGTCATATGCAAAACAGCACACGTCCACCAAACACAGTGTTGAGAAAATAGGTTTAATTTTAGTTATTTCATTATTAAATGCACTATATATAGACTTGTGTTTTTTTTTTTTTTGACTGTGCTATAAATGACTCTCAGAAAGGTTGAGTAAGGATATTGGTTTTGTATGTCTAATGAATTCTTCTAAGACATTATATAAAGTACTTGGACATATGCCATTTTTGTGACTGTCTATATTTATTTATGGCTGGCCCTGTGGTGTAGGGGTAGCGCGCCTGCCTCTCACCCGGAGGCCCCGGGTTCGATTCCCGGCTCCGTCAGGGATTTTAGAAACATACATGAGGGCTGGAATGGGGTGCACTCAACCTCATGAGGACAATTGAGTAGCTGTCTGACAGTGCGGCAGCGCCCTGGTCACGGAGACCAAGATTAACGACCGAGAGGACCCTATGCGCTGACCACGCGTCACCCCAATATCTGCAGGCTAATATTAAATAGCTGGGAAGCGGTCGCTTGGTAGGCCAAGGCCCTTCATGGGCTGTAGTGCCAGGGGTTATTAGCCTACCTTCGATTTTTGCAAAAAATGAAAGCAGACTTATGAGATCTACACGGGGCCTAAAATTGTGTGTCTGTCTCTCTGTGTGTCTCTGTGTGTGTGCGTGTGTGTGTACTCCGAATGACTATCCCCCCACCCCCTCCCCTATCAATTAGAATACGGTGAAACCAAATTGAACGAAATTCGGTACGGAGGTAAAACTAGCAAAGGGCACCTCAGTGCCATGTTTTATATCACCGCCATCTTGACGGATACGTAATGGCGGCCACCCAAATGTTCAAAGCTTAAATCAAATTACGACTAACCTAATCATTCGATCTCTACCAAATTTTGCAACAACATATAATTATATAGCGAGCGTCTTTTGAATAAACTACAAGGTCATCAGCCCAATAGTTTGCAGATGGCGGCCATGTATGTGTGAAAATCGATTCCCCTTATCCATTCAAACACGGTGAAACCGAATTGAATGAAATTTGGTACAGAGGTAGCACTAGCAAAGAACACCTCAGTGTCATGTTTTATATCACCGCCATCTTGACGAAAACGTAATGGCGGCCACCCAAAAGTTCAAAGCTTAAATCAAATTACGACCAACCTAATACTCTGATCTCTACTAAATTTTGCAACATTATACCTTTATGTATGAAGTATCTTTTGACCCACGTACAAGGGCATCAGCCCAATACTTTGCGGATAGCGGCCATGTATGTGTGCAAATCGATTCCCCCTATCTTTTCAAACATGGTGAAACCAAATTGAACAAAATTTGGTACAGAGGTAGCAGTAGCAAAGGGCACCTTAGTGTCATGATTTATATTGCCGCCATCTTGACGGAAACGTAATGGCGGCCATCCAAATGTTAAAAGCTTAAATCAAATTACGACCAACCAAATAATCTCATCTCTACCAAATTTTGCAACAACATACCCTTATGGGGGAAGCATATTTTGACCAAACTAAAAGATCATCAGCCCAATAGTTTGCAGATGACGGCTATGTATGTGTGCAAATCGATTCCCCCTATCAATTCAAACACGGTGAAACTGAATTGAACGAAATTTGGTAAAGAAGTAGCACTAGCAAAGAGCACCTCAGTGTCATGTTTAATGTCGCTGCCATCTTGACGGAAACGTAATGGCGGCCACCCAAATGTTCAAAGCTTAAATCATATTACGACTAACCTAATCATCCGATCTCTACCAAAGTTTGCAACAACATATTATATTCATATGACGAGCTACTTTTGACTAAACTACAAGGTTATCAGCCCAATAGTTAGCAGATGGCGGCCATGTATGTGTGCAAATCGATTCCCCCTATCAATTCAAACACGGTGAAACCGAATTGTACGACATTTGGTAAAAAGGTAGCACCAGCAAAGGGCAACTCAGTGTTATGTTTTATATCGTCGCCATCTTGACGGAAACGGAATGGTGGCCACCCAAATGTTAAAAGCTTAAATCAAATTACGACCAACCTAATCATTTGATCTCTACCAAATTTTGCAACAACATACCTCCTTGTGGGAAGCACCTTTTGACTGAACAGCAAGGTCATCAGCCCAATAGTTTGCAGATAGTGGCCATGTATGTGTGCAAATCCATTCCCCATATCAATTCAAACACGGTGAAACCAAATTGATTGATTTTTTTTACAGAGGTAGCACTAGCAAAGGGCACCTCATATTCATGTTTAATACCCGTATAGCACGTTGTATTTCAAGAAGCTACTACAACCAACATTCAATTATACTCCTAGAAAAGGACAAGGAGTTATAACAATACTCATGCATTTAGGAGAAAGTAGACTGTATGTTCTTTGCTGAACATCTTGTTATATTATATATTTATTTATTTATTTTATGTTTTGCACCGTACCAACATAATGCATGTCTGTATTTAGAGAAAAATACATTAAAAATATTGTTAGTTATGGACTTCTAATCACTGTCAGTGGTCCAAAGTTTACTGCCAATCACACTAGTAAGGTTTCTGTACTTCTTTACCGGCTCTTGATACGGTATCTTAAACTACTAGGGATACTATCTATCCCTATAATGTATACTTCATTATGTCTCTTGCTTTTGGCACTTTCAGAGGTGCAGTTTTGAAACTGCCTTAATTTACTTCCTACAATTGTAAGAACTTCCCTCATGGAAACTTACGTTGTTTTGCACTGTACATAAAGCGTAGCTGTCCTAAGACCTCTATTCCGGTCTTCTCAACTCATTTATGGTCCAACGTGGAATTGTGCGGTTTTGCATCTACCTTCTTCAATTATTAGACATGTTTTTATTGTTTTGATATATACCATCGGCTCCTTTGTTATTGAAAACTGGCTGCATGGCTCAGCGGTAACGTTATCGCTTGCTGCTCCCAAAGTTGCAGGATCGAATCCTGGCGCAGTCAGCTAACGTTTGAGGGCGCACAAATGCGAGGGAGCCGAGTCAGTAGATTTACTTGCCATCAAAATTCCGGCACCCCGGCGTCTCTAAAACCGCATTAGTGAAAAGGGGCATATTAATTAGTAATTTAAATATTGAATACATTTTTTTAAATTATTTTATTAATGCAGCCAATTGCCATGTATTTTCTTTTCAGAATGGGTCAGGGAAGGGATTATGAGAGGAAATCGGCCATGGACCTATTGAAAGAAACCATCTCGGCATTTGCCTGGTAGTGAAAATGGGAAACCACGAAAACCAATTTCGAGGTGGGATTCGAACCCATGCTCTCCCGTTAACCTCCGAGAAACGAGGTAGCGCGTTAGCGCTCTCGGCCACCGCGGCCGGTATTGAATAGACTACATTTTAACACTCTGTATAAGAAGTTATATTCACTTATATTTAAATTCAGTATAAACAGAACCTAAACATTCCTTTAGACCTTATAAAAGCGTACCGTAAATCTGCATTTGGTGTTTATGTATGTGTTGTTTGTTTGTTTGGAGCTTTTGTGTTTATTTCTTATCACTTTATGACTTGAGTAGGGCTCTTCAAAATGTCCCAAGGCTGTCGTCTCTTTCTCGTGTCCTTTCGCGACTGGGTCATTAAGTGGTGTCTGAATGACTGTGCTGACGGTCATTCAAAATAATTGGCAGGCCTACACGTGTTTCTGTTACTATTAATCAGTGGACCTTACAGGATGACGGAGAACAGGTGTGTAACATGGACATTTAACACGTAGTTGTGCAGAGTGTGGAATAGCTAAAACAGCAGAGAATTCCGGGTGAGGCAAAAGAGAGATGGGTTAGCAGCAAATTTCGTTAGGTCCTCAATTGCAACCATATCTCATTAGCTTTCATTCTATCCATAGCCTATCTACAGTATTTAGTTTCAAAGCTGCATAATACGGATCGTACCTTCCAAAAACTGTACCAATGTTACATACGGTAAATACCGGGCCTATCATATCAGATGAGTAAAGGGCAGTCTGTGTATAGCTCACCACGCATGGTCCACCGTAGGTAGCATTAAGCAGTTTACACCCTTAGCTGTTCACGATTGGTGTGCTCCGCAATTAGCAACAACAAGAACATGAGATAATCAAGAATGAAGGCATATCCGAGCAGGTCAGCGACGCTATAGTGCGGGACAAACCATTGGAAGCCTGAAGGTCAACCGGCTCTCCGCTCCGATCTCCACCCCGCGCCCGGCGGTGTTGCCTTGCTATTGCTCCGTACCTTCAATCGCGTGCTGGATGCGAGAACGTACAGGACAACAGCGCACCGACTACGCGTGACCTTCAGGCTTCCATTGGTTTGTCCCGCACTATAGGATACCAGGTACACGGTGCGACTATGCGCTCCTTTGCCTGGGATATTAAATAGTATGGGGAATAGTTAATATAGTATCTGTTATAGGTATTTGGGTCCTCTTAGAGCCGCCATATCTGCAAAACATGAATTGAAAATGTGAGGGCAGTCGGAATTTTAACCCAAATCTTAGCTCTCCCAGCAGGTTCGTTTAACCATTCACATCAATGCGGTCACGCTCAGACTACGGAACACTTTTCAAGTCCTAGATGGAGAGGCGCTGTTGCGTCGGTTTCCGGGTTGACGAGGAAATAATATCTTTCATCTCCCAGATGACACACATAGAGCCATCTGTGTGCCAAAGTCTGAACCTGACTTAGGTTTCTGAAACTTAGAAATAATCCAAACTTACAAGTACATAACTTAAATCTACACTAATAATAGCTTTATGTTCACAAATTATAGAACTCAGAAATTTCTGACACAATGATGTCTCAATTAATATTCTTAATTGAACTTTAAAATGAAGAAGGGTTCATTGTAAAGCTAAAACATATGCAACAATTGAATAGTAGTTTCTTAATTTGTATTGATTGACGTAGTATTTTTAATAATAATTATGTATTAATCAATACAATAAGTATGATACATTTCCTAGCATGGTGAATGTTATTACTTTTTACTCTTATAAGATAATGTCTTTATTCTCTCATATATATGGGAGATTTCTTACAATTCTGGATGGTAAGTATCAAATACTTACATTAGAACATAGTGTAACATGTCTAAAAATAGCATGGAATATTATTACACAATGCATAATCATAATACAATACAATACGATGCAACACAGTATAATAATAATAATATAATGCAGTATAATACAATACAATACAATACACGAAGATAAACCACATTCTTTCTTCAGTCCCTAAAGTGAAGCAATGACAACAAGAATGTTATATAGGTAAGTTTCATTTCGCTATCTCAAATAATGTCGGCATGTTTGCCAGAACCAAATGTACAGTAGGTAGATCTTCTTGTACGCGCGTCTTCACAATTCGAAAGTCCATTTTCAACTTCTCACATCTTGAAATCTTGATATCTTCAATTGTCCTGAAACTGATAAATAAGGTACTCTATATCATTAATTGCAAAGAAACACATTACAGATAGCACATACCATACAGTTTTGCGTATGAAATTACAGAGTATTTTCATATGTTTATTCTCCTTCCTCATTAATAATTCCACTGAATTCACTAGGCGTTCCTCTCCATTTGTTCATAACTGTGGCATCCAATGATCTGTGCCGCGGGCTTCTGTAATTTTCTTTTGTGGCCTCCTATTTCTTTTCCTTCCTAAGATATTGCACTCAAAATTATTTACTAGAATAGTACAATGACGTAGAGTGTCTCAAAAGAGTCATGCGTGTCTTTTCGTTATTCCTGTTTTAATTAATTTCCTTTGGAACTGCATCATTTGTATATTTCACTTCAATTTTTGTCATCCTTGTCTCTTATCTTATTCCCGTTGCCTCAAATTTATGTTCAACCTACTGTATGTTGGCACGGGTCAATTACCAGTCCTAAACCTAACACAAGTTTGCTTACAAGGGAAAGGTCATTTGCCTTGGTGACATCATCCCGAAGAAGATTAGCCACGTATGTACCGCCGTTAATTGATTTGAGTGGAAGCCTTGTGGTTTTAATGATGTCATACTCACATTTGTTTGGCACATTTATTAAGAGGGTATGACATACACATTTTATAATAAGAACTAGTGAGGAATTCTGACTAGGAGACCAACAATAATGAAACAACAAAACAAAGTCAGAGATAAAATATATACAAGTAAAGGTTCTCTTTTCGTAAAAGATAAAACATATACAAGTAAAAGTTATTCCCGCTAGATGTCTCCGCCACATACTCCCTCCCCAGTGACAACGGAGAGATATCGTGATGGGAATCGAACAGTTCTTTCAGAACG
This sequence comes from Meconema thalassinum, assembly GCA_946902985.2. NCBI lineage: Eukaryota > Metazoa > Arthropoda > Insecta > Orthoptera > Tettigoniidae > Meconema > Meconema thalassinum. The sequence goes on along the minus strand of OX336388.2, from coordinate 492,433,233 downwards.
GGTGTAGAACTCTTTCAGTTGAGTCTGTGGGATGCAGATGTCCCTATGAATCTGCTGTTGGCTACTGGCACAAGTTGTGGTAGCTGTGCCAATGTATTCACTATTTAGTAGAAATGCTGGTTTAAGTCTATCAATACAAATAGACTCTTCGCCATGGTTGGTAATAACCACAAAGTGTTTGTCGGAGCGAGATATTACACGGAATGGTCCATCGTAGATAGGCTGCAAGGGTTTACGGTGAGAGTCATGCTGGATGAACACATGAGAAGAAAGCAACAGTTCAGGATGTACAAATGTTCTTTTAACAGCATGATGTCTAAATCTCTCAAAATGACGTCGATATACCTTTGAAATGATTGTTCCGCATTGCAAAGCCCAAATGGAAGTTTAAGAAATTCAAATTGGCCGAAAGGAGTGATGACAGCAGTTTTAGGTATATCCTCTTCAGCGACTGGAATGTGGTGAAAAGCTCGAATCAAATCTATTTTGGAGAAAACTGTTTTGCCATATAAGCGGCTGTTGAAGTCCTGTAGATATGGAATAGGGTAGCGGTCTGGAATAGTTATTGCATTTAGGGCCCTGTAGTCCCCACAAGGTCGCCAGGAACCATGGAATATTGCCAACCATCCTGAATCTCTGTTACACCATATTATTGGAACCTTCGAACATGGTGGCTTCTGAGTGAGTCTAATCTTTTTTCATGTACGGGTTGATCTGTGGTAGTAGATAGTAGATTGTAGTCATAATTAACCGAAATTGTGACACCAGTCAGGCAGGGATTTTGTAGATAGTTTAATCGTGTTTCGTTTCCAGGTGAGTTAGTCACCAGTATATTGGTGCAACTGAGAGTGTTCGCAGGATATCTATATATTTAAAACACTAAGCTGATTTTTGTTACCGCGAGATTGAGGGAACGGTAGAACCGATTCACTTCGTAGAGCAATCTGTCGAAAGCTGTAGGCCTGTAGATTTGCAGAGTGTCTTTAAAATAAACAAATATGTTATCACATATTTTTAAATTTATAAACAAAACTGCAAAATTATTGGCTCAAGCGCATGCGCAGAATCAATCACCTTGGTTAATGACAGACATGGCGGATGTCCACCGCGTTTTAATGTAATAGTTATTTATAAGAATTATAATAAAGGAGGGGAATATTGATTATGAAGTTTCCACGATATAAACAGGAATAGAATATTATAAAAAACGGGAAATGTAGAAGAACTTATACGGACTGTTGAGAGTGAATGTTGTTTAAGTAACTTATATTGCACTCTATCACCAGTGATTCGGTAGCTCAGATGGCAGCGTACAAAACTCTTAATTTATGCATCGCGCAATGGAAGCAGTTCGAATCCCACCTCCGACTCATATTTTTATTTCCTAATTATTCTTTCTGGATATTGGTAATTCATTGTCTTAACATATTTAACTTTTATTATTCCCGTACAGTAAGGAATTCTCCACGATTTACATTGCCATATACTTTTAAATTATTAAATAAAAGATGGCCACAATCGCTTTCGCCATGAGAGACAATTGACGAATATAATTCATTTGATGGACTCCGACATCGTGGTCACTCAGCCCCGTCTACTTTGGTGTGTGTGTGTGTGTGACAAATTTTTCTCTGATAACCTGTGTTATTGTGATGGCTGTACTGACGTGTGCATTCGTAATTAAAGTGGGGAATGAGAAATTGGCGACCGAAGCTTTAAGTTAGGAACTATCCCGGTATTTACCTGCAGTGGAAGTGGAAAACCACGGAAAACCACATCCCAGATTTTTGAGATGGGAATCGAACCTTGCCCTACTTAGTTTTGCCTCAAGAGTGCGCCCCGTTCCAGCCCTTGAGATGGGAATCGAACCTTGCCCTACTTAGTTTTGCCTCAATAGTGCGCCCCGTTCCAGCCCTCAGACCAGAATTACATTTCTAGAGAAATGGCGGATAAAGGATTCACCGTATCGTAGTGTGATCTTTGTTTTTGAGAATTAAAAACAGGGAATTGAAGAACTTCAACAGGCGTTTGAGTTCGTTTGTTGTTTAAGTAACTTAATATTGGTTTAGAAGTCAGTTGACTGGGTGGCTCAGGGGTAACATTGCGTACCCAGGAATGAATTTTGCATAGTCGAAGGAGTCTCACCTCAGACATGTATTTTTATTTCCTAATTATTCTTTCTGGCTATTGGTAATTCATTGTCTTAACATATTTAACTTTTATTATTCCCGTACAGTAAGGAATTCTCCACGATTTACATTCCCATATACTTTTAAATTATTAAATAAAAGATGGCCACAATCACTTTCGCCATGAGAGACAATTGACGAATATAATTCATTTGATGGACTCCGACATCGTGGTCACTCAGCCCCGTCTACTTTGGTGTGTGTGTAAAATTTTCTCTGATAACCTGTGTTATTGTGATGGCTGTTGACTACTGATGTGTGCATTTGTAATTCAAGTGGGGAATGGGGAATTGACGACCGAGGCTTTAAGTTACGAACTATCCCGGTATTTACCTGCAGTGGACGTGGCAAACCACGGAAAACCACATCCCAGATTGTTGAGATAGGAATCTAACCTTGCTCTCCAAAGTTTTGCCTCAAGAGTGCGCCCCGTTCCAGCCCTCAGACCAGAAGTAAATTTCTTGGCAAACCAGGGATCGAACCTGGAATCCGGGGCGATAGCTCAGAATGTAGCCTTCAGATTGGGCTTCCCTGTGTTAATACGATTTTTGACAAGCACTGAACATATAGTCTAACTCTTCAACTCCCTCCATTACGGTGGCTGTCGAAGTTAGTCTATGCTCATTCCAGTAGTTGGCGAAGTATGCTCCCTTGCTTAATTTACTGTCATGGAAATGCAAAGGATTGTACCTATATCAGGTGATGGAAATTGCTTATTTAGAGCAGTTTCATACTGTTTATTCCAAAATGCAGGACGTTATCCTGAGCTACGTTTGCAAGCAAATTGCAAAAATTGTTGCTGGCATGAATAATTATATGGATTTTATTATTGGCGATCAGTATCATAGCATTCTCATCAGCAACAAACTTGAGAATGAAATTATCTGAACTTCATTGTATACGTGAATATTATTGTTTATTGATTATTTGTTTAGAGTACATTACAATGAGTCTAACCACGCTGTTGATTTTGGCAATGGAAGTATTATTTGCCATTTAATATTTGGCGGCTGCGTTGATGCAGGCCACTATAGTGTTATTGAATATGACGTTCATTTGGAGAGAAATGCTGCAATAAATATACCCATTTGACGAAAAAGAACATTAGCCACAAAAAAAGTGGGAAATCGTAGAAAAATACGAAGCCACTTTTAAAATCTAATATAAAAATGCCATTTCAGAAACAATTCCAGATATTATGCCGTACAGTGTATGGTCCTTGACGAACAAATGTAAACATTGTTCTGCACTGTATTTCTGTAGCGAGAAATCTACGCTTTGTTACTTTGACCTTTGGTGTTGTAATGGCAAACCTAATCTTACTAAATATAAAATATTTGACAGACTGCAACAATTTTTCACTGTAAATGATATCTCAAGGAATTTAAGAGAGAATAATCGGCAGTAGAACAAATGCTATGTCCTTGGTTTCATTTGGTGCCAATGTCACTGTGCCACATGCATACGGTCCATATTGTTTTAAAATGTATGGAATTGCACATCATCGCATTTATTTGTTAATGTATATTCCAAAATTATAAGCGACGGTTCCTGCGGCCAGCTGTATATATTAGACTCCTCGGAATTCTTGAATTCCTTGGAATTAGGGATTTGCTTCCACATACTCCAAACGATTGACCCATAGATATGCTCCTTAGAAATCTGAAGTTTCGTAAGGGCATCTAAATGCTACCATATTAATTATAAGAAATATGTACGAAAATTGCTTGAATTTGGTTTTTTTTTGTCGTGTGGCCTCCTCAGAGGCCGAGTGCAGGTCTTTCTATTCGACGCCCGTGGGCGACCTGCGCGTCGGGATGGAATGGATGAAGATGAAAGAAACTGGGCAGGGATGTGGAAGGAATCGGCCGTGGCCTATCAGAAGGTACCGTCCCAGCATTAGCCTGGTGTTGAAAATGGGAAACCACGGAAAACCATTTCAAGGACGGCCGACGGTGGGGCTCGAACCCACGCGTCTACCGAGTCAGCAGAGAGCTTGGTCCCATGACCTAACGCTGCGCTTTAGCCAGCTGAGCCACTGCTGTCGGTAATTTGGAAATAATACGTGCAGTTAAAATTAGGCGGAGAGATCTAACCCTTCGACTTGATTCCATATTAATTATATGAAATATGAATGAAAATGCTTGGATTTGGAAATAAGTGCAGTTAAAATTAGGCAGAGAGGTCTAATCCTTCGACTTGATTTAACACCACCGGTTAAAACAATCATTTTCTTTTAAGAGGCAACATTTTCCTATTCGCTTGGCCCTTAAAGTTTCAATAGTGCCAAAAAATAATTGTACAAAGAACGCATATAATAAAATTCTTCAGTAAATATTTTCTTATTGGCCGTCATGTATTGACGGGTTTCAACTAGTTTGTTCTAATTTTGGTTAGGCAAGACCTTAAATCATTTAGATTTGGTTTGGTCAGCCCTTCAGATGGGCTAGTTTAGGATTTTTGAGTGATGGACAACCATTATTCAGTCATACTTTCATGACACCCGTTTGCGAATCTCCTTTTACGCCACTACTTAGTTTATTACGAGTTTATCAGGCTCGTATCGTTTCATGATCAGCAGTAATCATGATCCTTTTGAATGTATTTGTTAAAGCCGTAATGTGAGCTCTGAAGCTACGTGAGTTCTAGGGAGAACTACATTTGGGAGCATAATTAAAGATGCCAACCCAGCATCGAACCCCAGATGCTACTGTATCATTTAAGACGACCTAGCAGTCAGTAGGATTGACGACTGTTATTATTTTTGGTTCAGTGTCAAGCTGTTAGACACTAGAAAGTTTTGCTGAAGCCCACATTGTACAGAATTTTAGGAGTGGAATATCTTTACCCATCTCCAGAGCTATATATTTTGAGTGGAATATCTCCACAATATTATCTTTGTAATATTTTGACATTACCTATGAGTGTCATTTGAATTTCTACGTGGAATTGAAACCACGGATTATTTATTACTACTTGTATTAGATGTTAAGCCAGCGTTATTTCAGAAAAGACTTCTATTTGAGAGATTATACGCCTGTGTAGTGTATTACATCGCCAGACGCTATGAGGAATCTAAGTGCTTTGACAAGCATAGTTGAATGTTATGAACTGTGTTGGATCCGCAGCGCTCAAGTGAGACGACTGCTTTTTTTCTCTCGACGCGCATGCGCACATCCATATTTCTACGTAACGGAATGTATTGATTATTTCTGAGTCAAGGTTATGTGAGTGTTTATTGCAGTCACATGTTGCTTACGTCTTTAGACGTCATTTGCCATTGTTAACGCTTTAGGAAGCGAGATGTTTGAACACCATGAGGGTGTATTATGATGAGTAGAAGCTTTTGTTTGTTATATTAGATATTTTGACACCGTTTTTATAGGCTGGTGTTATTGTTGTGACGCCTTGTGTTGCGTCGTCGTACAGATTTTTATATCTGCGACCATTTTTGTAGAGGTCATTACCTGAAGACTGCAACGGTGAGCTTTGTGCCCCGTCAGTGTTGTTGTGAACCGAGTGTTAACTCGTGTTATTGTGATTTCCGGCCATGTGTGAGCCGATGTAATTTTAGTGTTGTTCTTAAATAGACTTCACTAGTTTAAGCCTAGGTGTCCATTGAGGAATCAGCCAGTACTCTACGTAAACCGACGACAAAATAATAATCACGCTTCTAATAATAATACGAACTAATTGTTATAAATAAAATAACCATAATGACTGTAATATATACTTTGACTTGCGATTGGATGCGAACTGGCCAACTCATTGGATCAGTCACATTTCCGTGCGGGAAATGACTTGTTAACTTTGTAACACTATTTTTGACGAAAGAGTTGTCGCGAACCATTAGTTTTCAACTTGTGGCGCACGACACCTCAGTAATATAAAACGTGTTTTTGGATCATGCTTTTACCAGCATAACTAAACACTAGAAGACCCAAGGATGCAAATAGTATTCTTGCGTGTACGCAGGGTAATAATATGAAGATTTCTGAAAGCTGTGTCTTATTTATTTATTTATTTATTTATTTATTTATTTGTGTAAATTTGTATGTTTACCCTTGTACCTGATAGTCAGTAAGTTGAATTTAGATGTTTCTTTATACTGGATTGTCACATAGCTTTGTTATTAAATGTTTGTTTGTTACGGTAGTAAGTCACCGTATACTTTGTTGTAATTGTCAGGATTTAGCTAGATTTAACTTATTTAAAAACAAGATGTTCAGTAAATAACATATAGCCTATTTTCTCCTAAATATATGTGTATAGTTGTAACTCGTTATTATCAAAGAGTATAATAGAATCATTTCTTGGTTGAAGACCTTAGAAACTATTTACCTCTACCAAACGCCACAACCTAGATAAAAACTGCTACCATCATTGAAGAAAGAAAGATAAGAAATATCTCAAGAATGTTATGGATCTGGAGACATAATCGACCGGACTGGCTGCGTGGCTCAGCGGTAACGTTCTCGCTTGCTGGGTCCTAGGTTGCAGGTTCGTATCCTGGCGCAGTCAGCTGGCATTTGCGGGTGCACAAATGCGAGGGGGCCGTGTCAGTACATTTACTGGCACGTTGAAGATCCCCTTCGGGCCAAAATTCCGGCATCCCGGCGTCTCTAAAAGCAGCAGTAGTTAAAAGGGACGTAAAACCAATAACATTATTATTATTATTATTATTATTATTATTATTATTATTATTATTATTACATAATCGACCTGCCGTGGGCAACATCCAACTTTGAGTTGAGGCATGTCTTTACACGTCTGGTTGTGCATAGCTTTCACAACCCTAATTGAATTAACAAATCTTTCCATGACCCTACAGAGACGTGTGTATACAAACTATGTGGATATTTTCGATTGCTATTTGCCTGAAATAAAAGTATTAATTAATAACCTGAACTAGCACCAACGGCTAGAATTCAGTTACTATGTGAAATCGTTTTGTTCTTTACTTCAAATAACATTTTCAAATAACGCACAATAGGCTGTTACAAACCCTTTAAAATAAAAAGTAAAAATGTATCGTAGTATTATCTTGTCATTCTTCAAATTCGATGCGCATAGAATGCCAATGGTATAGTAATCAATGGAGTCCCACGTAGACCAGTCGTGACATCTAGTGGAGAAGTATCGAACAATATAATCATAACAGGGCGAGTGCATTCTAGCGGCCATAAGAAGAAACTTTTCAATAAAATCTGGTCGGCGTGCAGTTACCTTTTTGGCTGCTAGTTGTCTCGAGCAAATCTGCTGGCGAATTATGTTTTAATTAAATATATATTTTCCACCATAATATGCACAATATAACGCTTAATTTTAAAACGTCTGAGTCATTACAAAACAATAAATACATAAAATTTCAAGCAAAAATAAAACGAACTCTGATGGGCTTTGAACCATAGGCATATGAGCGATAGGCCAACGCTTTACCACTGAGCCAATTGTGACAACGGACATTGTTCTATATAAAATGACTTACATAGAACTTGTTAGCAAATAATTATTTATACTAAACGATTTCATCAGTGGAGTATATTATTTATATATAAAGCATTTCATACAAAGTTTATTTATTTTGTATCAGTACGCTATATTGCATGCAATACTCAAATTAGTGAAATATAAGTCAGGCACAAGATATCCGCTGCCATCTTGTCAAATAACCGAGACGGCTCAGGTTTTTAAAACCACGTCTGCACTATAGTATTACAAAATAAACTTTTAATTTCGAACGTGCCTCTTCCTTTAGAACAGTTAAAACGATTCTCGGCTCGATAATCGGAACTGGTGGGTCCCATGATATGGATTATCAAGTTTGCATAATTCGCACGGCGCCATCCTGATATGGTATGGCGGATGACCTTGTAGTTTGGTCACAAGACGCGTATTTGTTACCAAATTTGGTAGATATCGGATTATTTGCTTAGTCGTTATTTGATTTTCCGTTTTGACCGTTTGAGTGGCCGCCATTCAGTTTTGGTAAAGATGGCGGCAATATAAAACATGACACTGAGGTGCCATTTGCTTGTTCCACCTCTGTACCAAATTTCGTTCCATTCGGTGTCATCGTGTTCGAATTGATAGGGGGGACAGACATTCTGAGTACACACACTCACACACACACACACACACACACACACACACACACACACACAGACAGACTCCCATGTTTTGGCCCTGTAGTGATCTCATAAGTCTACTTTCATTTTTTGCAAAAAATCGAAAGTAGGCTAATAAATAAGGGAGTGGTACCATCGTAAATTCTTTTGATCGTTCTTGTTGTTAATTTAACGTCTTATAAGTAACCCATATCACTTGTGTAGGGTATACTTTACGTGCCACTGCCCTAGCTTGCCGCTTTTGCATTTCTTGTAACTAGATCTTTCGCGAGAGTTATTTCACTTTACAATCAGTTTCGGATCTACAACTTTAACACTTTTTTTTAATTTAGCTTGTAGGATTAGCCCAAGACTAACCCTCCGAACTAGGCCAGGTATTTGCATATTTTTTAAAATAAATTTTATTCGAGTTTACATAAGTCTGGATGTTATCATTTTAATCTAAGTGTTTCTGGGGTGTACTTCTTGGGTCCTTTCACCTTTTTCTCCGTGTCTGCCCGATCGCCCCGGGATGCTGCGTCTTCGTATGCACTGACCTATAGGAAGTACATCCAGGCCTTTTCGGCGTATGCGTCCAGACGGTGAGTTGTCTGGCAAGTCATTGCGGTTAGTGGCAACCCAAACAACTCGTCTGACGGGCTCAATATATAGGGTCTTTATTTTTGCTTGGCAAGGCGATTCCGCTCGACCTTGACCACTGGTCCTCGGCCAATAGCCGGCTGTTACAGATTGGCGCTCATGGTCTCCAGCCTTATTCCCACGTTCTTCCTGGGGGTAGCCGTGTGTGCTCCGAGCAAATTGGGTGTTTTATAAAGCTACTACTGTATGTACTGTATATCGTAGGCCTACAGTGTTTTATTGCGATTGTGTACAGTGCTGTAATGCCTTGAATGAAATATTCGTTACGTGAACGTGTATATCTGCACAATACTAACATAAAGTGCAGGAAATCGTGCGCTAGAAGAAGACAAAAGTTTCGAGTGAAATTTCCAAGGAGATCCATTCCTATAAATTTGACAATAAGACAGCTGGCAAGAGATTCAAACGTACAGGTTCAGTAAACAATAAAAATAGACGTAAAGGTCATTGTTTCCTTACTTACTTACTTACTTACTTCGTTGGCCAAACGAACCGAAGTCGGTTCATTGCCTCCCTCTTAGCCTCTTCCATTGGTCTCTGTTGCTAGCCATGTTCTCGTTGGCTCCCAGTGTCCCCAGGTCTTTCTTCACTCCATCCATCCACCTCAGTTTTGGTCTACCCAGGGGTCTCGTACTTTGTGGCTTCCCTTCTAGCACTGTCTTCACCATTTTCTCTTCTCTTCTCTTCTCTTCTCTTCTCTTCTCTTCTCTTCTCAGGACATGTCCCAGCCATTCAATTCTTCTGATCTTTATTACAGCTGTCACATCGGGTTCATTAAACAGCGTGTGGATTTCAATATTTTTTTCTTCTTCTAAAGATTCCATTTTCAGACACTGGCCCAAAAACTTTTCTTAACACCTTGTTTTCAAAAGTTATAATTTTTCTCTCCATTTTCTTGCTCAGTGCCCATCTTTCCGCTCCATACATTAATACTGATTGCACGATTGTCTTGTAAATGCAGAGTTTTGTTGTTTTCGTTAATAGCCTGCTGGTAAATAGTGTATTCATTGAGAAGAGACACCTTGTTGTTGTTGGCATTCACTGTACTCCCTAGGTATTTGATAGACCTAGTCTTCCTAAATTCCATATCTTCTATTGCCAGTACTCCCTCTGTTTCCTCTTCATTGTTTCTGGTTACAATCATACACTCTGTCTTATCTGGATTGATCCTCAGACCCACTCTTTGTGCTTCTTCTATTAGAACATTAGCTGTTCTTTTTAGTTCTTCTTCCTCCACCGCTAAAACCACAATGCCATCGGCAAACGCATAGAGTTTCACTTCATCACCTACAATCGTACCTCTTCCAATCGATGATGCACTTTTAGTGCTTTTTCCATAACCAAGTTAAACAGTCTGGGCGATAGGCAATCTCCCTATTTGATACCTGTTTCCACAGTAAAACATTCAGATTCCCTGCCTTCAACTCTCACTTTGCATTCCGTTTTCTCAATGCACACACATTCTTGTCAGCCCGAACAGTTTCGAAGGTATTCACGATTATTCCATTATCCTCCAGATGCTTCCTCTGTTGACATTATCATAGGCCTTTTTGATGTCCTTACTGAAGCTAAATTGACCGGAGTAACCGGAAACTTCGTAAGGAGATACCGATGAAGTTTGGTGGATGGGGAACATTTTCAGCATCTACTGTAAACATGGTGAGTAACAAGTAGTTCCGTGAAGAACTAAATAGCCTATTTTCATATATCCTACTAATAATAATTGCCTCTATCAACATACAAATTGCCAGTTTGATTGCTGTGATAGATTCGTAGATATTGAGAACCAACTAAATATTTCGGATGGTCGCCATGTTGGATTTTATATATGTAGGTCCCAGAGTTATGTACTGTTACATGAAGATTATTGTGTACGTGTAGCATTCAAACTTCAATCGCATGATTAGGATACAAGAAGTAACAAGGAGATTTAAAAATTTCGCACAGCTGCCATCTTGTGGTTATGGAAACAATTGAAATAAATTAGATGCCAGTGGATTAATATTAGTATAAGGATTTACTGTACCAAGTTTCACTGCACTCGGATGGTTAAATTGCGAGAAACGTCCATGTGAATATTTATGTTTCGCGTCACCGTGACCATCCGAAATATTTTGATGGTTCTCATTATCTAATAATCTTATACGAATTTGAATCCACTGACATTTAATTTATTTCAATTGTTTTCATAACCTCAAGATGGTGGATGTGCGAAATTTTAAAATGTAGTTTTTATTTCTTGTGTCCTAATCATGTGATTGAATAAACCTACGCAGTAATCTTCATCTAAGAGTGCATAACTCTATGACTTACATATAAGGTGCGTTCAAAAAGTAACGAGCTGGAGGCATAATTACAGGAACCAGTACTTGTATATTAAAAGTATTGGCCCTGGCTGTTGAAGCACTTGTCCCACTGTGACACGAGGCGGTGAATGGCTGTCTCATAAAATTCCCTGGGCTGCGATGTGAACCAGTTCCGCACGTACAGCTGGACGTCGGCGTCCGAGGTGAATCGTTGGCCCCGCAGAGTTCTTTTCAGGGGACCAAACATGGCGTAATCACAGGGAGAGAGGTCTGGACTGTATGGAGGATGGCCAAGAACCTCCCAACTCGATCTGGTAGTGGTTTGATTCCTGTAGACGTAACAGAGTACCCTAAGAAGGAAATTTCAGAGGCCCCAAAATACATTTGGACAGGTTTACATTGATAGAATATTTATCTAGGTGTTCCAGAAGCAATTTCAGGTGAATTTCATGCTCCTACTCATCGACAGACGCTATGAGAATGTCATCAAGGTATCAGAAAACAAAGTCTAAATCTCTCAAAATGACGTCGATATACCTTTGAAATGATTGTGCTGCATTGCAAAGCCCAAATGGAAGTTTAAGAAATTCAAATAGGCCGAAAGGAGTGATGACAGCGGGGCGTGGTGGCTCAGCGGTCTAGCTGTATGCCTCTCACCAAGGCGGTCCGGGTTCGATTCCCGGTCAATGCACGTGAGATTTTCGAAGTGAAATGCCATGTCCTGTGGTTCGGATTCCACGTAAAAAGGAGGTCCCGTGGCTCATGATCTCGAGATTAACGGTCACGTTAAACTACAAGCTTCCTTTCCTTTATCTCCGCGATTGCGTTTCGCTGACCTGGAAGTGTTTGAACTTCCCGAGGGAAGTCTATAAATAGCCACTACACATTTGGTAACATGACGTTTACATCATTTCATAATACAGAATAATTTTAAAATGTATTCAGTAACTAGCAACCCCCCCCCCCCCCTTCTTCGCCCGGGAACATTTATGAATGCATTACGTGATAAGCGCTTTTTAGCCTACTTTCGATTTTTGCAAAAAATGAAAGTAGACTTATGAGATCAACACAGGGCGAAAAATTGTGTGTCTGTCTGTGTGTATGTGTGTGTGTGAGTCTCTGTGTGTGTGTGTGTGTGTGTGTGTGAGTGAGTGAGTGTACTCTGAATGTCTGTCCCCCCCCCCCCCTATCAATTCGAACACGGTGAAACCGAATTGAACGAAATTTGGTACAGAGGTAGCTCTAGCATAGGGCACCTCAGTGTCATACTTTATATCGCCGCCATCTTTACCAAAACTGAATGGCGGCCACTCAAACGTTCAAAACGTAAACTCAAATTACGGCTAAACTAATCATCCGATCTCTACCAAATTTGGTGACAACATACCTTTATATAGGACGCGTCTTTCACCCAAACTTCAAGGTCATCGGCCTTGCCACAGGATGGTGGCCGTGTGAATTATGCAACCATTATAATCAATAGCTTAAGACCCACCAATTCAGATTATCAAGCCTAGGGTGGTTTAAGCTATCCTGAATGTCGTGATCCGTTATTTATTATAATTTAATATTATAATATTATTCTGTATGACTGGCTTAAAAGAGCTGAGCTGTATCTGCCACACGACAAGATGGCAGCTGTCCTCATGAGCCTGTCTTATATTTCAGTAGTTTTAGTATGTTGTATGCGATATACCCTACTGATACAATAATATAAACTTTGTATGAAATGATCTATAATGAAGATGTACTGCAGTGAAGAAATAGTTTATTTCAAGTCATTATTTGCCAACAGGTTGAATCTAATATATCAGTTAAGATCGCCATCATGTTACGGATATGTTTAGCTCTGGGCTAGCGTGTTAGCCTGTCACGCAGTTGACTGGGGATCGAATACTGCTACAGTTGACTTTTTTTTTCTTGAATTCTTTTACAAATGATGTGCACAAGCTCTTTTCACAGATACTGAATAAAATGTCATTTAGCTCAAAGGGGAGGCTAATGTATACACTCGTTTATTAATAAAATCACAGTCCCAGCATTGCACATAAACAGAAGACATTACGAAAAGGAGAATAGAAGAATTAGATACACGTTGGTATCAACCACAGCCTTCTTAATGTCTCTGTACGGTGCTGTCCTCTTGTGGGTTATGTGGGTAGTATTGTTCCAAATATACCGCTGTGTCAATACCTGGCCTCCTAAAGTATGGCAATTTTGTAATACTGGTAGTTCGACTATTAGCCACGATCGCGCTCCGATTACCTTTAATGATAGAACGTACAAGGCACTGCCGGCAGGAAGTTAGGTCCTCATTTGAGTACGTAATTCAATTGCTTATATGAGGACGAAGCGTCCTGCTGGCAGGACCGTTCTTTTTTCCATTATATAGAGGGAAATGTAGCGAATCAGCGCATGCAAGTCTGAAGTTGGTAGCTCTGACCGTTCAGTAATGGTGGCGATTATACGTAATGGTGACTGTGTTTATGTTTTTGCTACCTATTTCGATGCTCCAAACAGCGGAGATGCATGGATTCGCTCGTTATTTGCTAGTAATTATGATATCAGTAAATGTCATGGTACTGTAGTTTAAATTACGTGTAGTTGTGCAACTGTGCAGTGGGATATTGACAAAAACACAACTAGGCTTTTTTTTATTTATTTATTCTCGAGTGATGGACGCGCCGTCGCTCATACATTTATTTAGTCTCTGTACTATAAGAAAACACGTTTATACTTTATACGTTTATATATTTTAGAGTCAATATGTTGTTAAGAGACAGTTATTGTATTAGTCAATATGAGTCATATTGAATATTTTAGAATATTTACAGACTTTTATTGTTTGCCCAGTACCAGAACTGCAATATTATTACGCTCTGATAACCCAAAGTACTGCCGGAAGGACGCGTCCTGCTGGAAGGCCAGTTCAAACATTTGCCATAAGGGTCCAAAGTCCTGCTGGAAGGACGCACCGCTGTGTACAAAAGTACTTCCGGAAGGTCCTTCTAGCAGGACGAGTGACTGTACGCTCTATCATTAAACACTGCCAGTTGGATCGCCTCCCTCCTGGCTACTTTAAACTGCCTACTCGTTGAACACCCAGAGGCGTACTAGATAAATATGAATTCACTGCTAGGTCGCAGCACCAACCTACTGTGATTGGCGCGGATTTTTTAAGGGGAAGGTACCCAAAACGATAGATCCTTAAGTTTGCAGGCTGGCTTAATATAGAGATTAACGGACGTGAATGCATTACAATAAGTTAGTAGTTTTGTTATTCAATCATCATAAAGTATATAATATTGATTTTGACACTTATTGGCTAATTATCAATATAAAAGAAAACAAACACTACATGGTGGTAGAGGTGGTTTTAGGGATGAGGACAAAGAGTTATAAATATACCCATACATTTAGGAGAAAGTAGGCTATATGTTCTTTGCTGAACATCTTGTTTTCCAATGTCAATGAGCAACGACCAATATCCGTTTTACGTCTCGGCAAGATGGGTTAAAATCACTGACTGGAACCGACAGTAGTGGCTACGCGGGCTAAAGCGCAGCGTTAGGTCAAGGGGCCAAGCTCTCTGCTGACTCAGTAGACGCATGGGTTCGAGCCCCACCGTCAGCTGTCCTTGAAATGGTTTTCCGTGGTTTCCCATTTTCAACACCAGGCAAATGCTGGGACAGTACCTTCTGACAGGCCACGGCCGCTTCCTTTCACATCCTTGCCCAGTTTCATTCCTCTTCATCCATTCCATCTCTCATCCCGACGCGCAGGTCGCCCACGGGCGTCGACTAGAAAGACCTGCACTCGGCCTCTCAGGAGGCCACACGACAAAAAAAACTGACTGGACTATTAATTATATTGTCATGGAGATGCATGTGCAACAAATTCTTGTCAGACGAAATTTAAGAATGGTGAGGTGCATGAAACACAAATTCCCCTTCCGTCCAATCTTAATTTTGCGGAACGAAAAGTTCACAGGCGAAATGATGAAAAGCCGAGTTGCACTTCCAGGGAAACTCCAAACACAACCACTCTTCTCTAAAGTTTTTGACTCAACAGTTTGCTGCTGGCAGTATCTGGGGCAATAAGCTCGTCCGCTAGATAGGCTGTAACACGGATAATAGACTCGCCCGTAGCTAGCTCGTAAACTGTCGCCTCAGTGGTTGAATGGACATAGTTGGAAGAAATTAAAACGTAAAAACACTTATAGTGGGCGATGTATTGAAGCTAGACATATGCTCTCGCGGCTTTTTTTGTAGAACTTTTAATGCTGAACAATTCTTACACTCATAGTATTTAGATATTTTTAACGGTTTGCCCAGCGTAAGCTTACAATGCATTTTTTTTCGACATTTCCACTGAAATCGTTACTGCTCCGCTTTCTTTGATCATAAATAAACTTTTTTCTACAGAAATCATCCTCGAGATATCCTTTACAGAATGGTGAAAACCGCATCAAAATCCATCCAGTGGTTCTCGAGTTTACCCGTAACATCCAAGAATAAGGGACTTAGTTTTATACTAAGTAGAGACAAATATTGCCGATTGATGTGCTTATTATGGATTTTCTAATAAATATGTATTTACTTTTAAAAATTCTGAAAATATGTGTTTTTATGTGAAATAAGAATACGTTTTTACGCTTGGGTGGAACACACTAGGAATAACACGTTTCGAAAATTGTGCTAAAACGAGAGCAAAAAAATGTAATTACATAAAATTCCGCTCCCTAATGATGATGATGATTATAATTATTAGTTTTATTTTAATTGTTTTGTTTTCTTAATATTATGATTTTTCACATTTTGTCATACACATCTAAATTAGCCCATAACTAATCGAAATTTTTATTTTTAAACTGTGTTATGACAGGCAGATGACGTTGTTCCGCCAAAAGACAACAATTATCATCATCAACGTAATCGCTAATAATTTTCAAACTGATGATTGTTTGCAATAAATGAACTTACGCGATCCCATCGATCACACGTCTTAGGTTAATAGCTGAAAGCCTCCTTAACGATGAATACGTGTTTTTCGTGATGAAGAACAGTCCATTTTTTTTAAATTCTCTCCGAACGCTGGACAAGAGGTTAAAGTGTAGAGCATGCCTGGGGTTTTCCGTATATTTGCCAACTTTAGTCACATTAGCCAACATTACAGCATTTCAAAGGCCAGAAAAACACAAGTTGCGTATATTTTTGCCGCTATAAGGGACTGGGCACCTCAAAATCATAAGAAGGTTTAAGTGAACAGCGTGAATACAGTTACGATTGTTAATAAGAGTATCGAATGTTATATAAAATACAATGTCCTTAGTACAACTATGAATTATTCATTTTATAACCCTGTCTTTGTTCAGATTGGAAGTACAGAGATCTGAAAATTAAATCACAGCACCGCACTGTGGTATATTTAGCTAAATTTACTGGGACTTTTGTCTAAAAACTAAAGTCGTTGAAATTTTTAAAATCCAGTATAGAATTGAAGTTACTATTCGTGTGTTTACAATAGCAGATAACAGATGAAAGAGCTGTGCCATAAATACTCAGATAAGCGACTCTAAAGAAATAGGCTCACATATCAGTCCTGTTTTGTCAGCGCTATTAGTTGGTTGTGTTGAGTTATTCTTAGAAGTGATTCCTCCGTTTTATCGTTGAAATTTATTTGAAATAATGGATGTAAGTTATTCAGGTTAGTTATGAACTGCATCGTTAAAACTATAAATTTAATGTTTTTTTGAATGTGTGGTTTCCATATGCCGTTTCAAATTTGAATTGCCTGTAAATAAAAAAATAAAAACAGTGCCCTCTGTTCAAAACTCAAGTGACGTAAACTATTAATTACCATCACATATGTAGACCCTATTTGCTTACAGTTGAGTTCAGTTCAGTTTAATTTATCTTCTTCTTCTTCTTCTTCTTCTTCTTCTTCTTCTTCTTCTTCTTCTTCTTCCAGAGCGATACTAATTCTCTTGTGTATAGGTCTGTGGAAGTTACGTTGTGATTGAAGTTTGTCTGCAGTATGATTTCATGAGTGACGCGAATAAACTTCTTCGAGTTACTTTTGGATATCATTCTTGAACGGGTTCGGATTAAATAGTTTTATCAAATTTGCATTAAAAGGATCAACATAATTATGTATTTTACTAAAAGTCAGCACTAAGAACTAATGCTCCTCCTGGTAAGAATGAGAACTACAGACGCGGCCATATTATTTGAATTATGGCCTATATTGGTTTCCCATATAGAGAAATAAATTCTAAAGCAGTATGTTAACGATTCGTTTTCATACCAGGATATTTTGTTGTAAATATGTTTGTATATTTCGGGTGAATTTGAACCAGAAACGTCGGAAATAAATCTACACAAATAAATTAGGAAGTGATTTGGTCCTGCCACATTATTGCTCAAAATATAAATGTTATTGGATTATACATATTTATATGTAGTTAATGTTGCGTATAATTACCTAGTTATTGAAATATCTTATGTATTTACCTATTTTATGATAAGTGGGACATGTTTGTTTATTTTATGAATTACAATAATATTCGATAAAGAAAGAAAAAGTGTGATAATTTTTCACAAAACAAAGGGCTCAATGTAATTCCATAAAATATAGTTGTTGTTGATTTAAGGGCCTTTGTGCCATCGTGGTCATGTAGCCTCGTGTAATTATGTGTGTGGAGAATTTGTATGTTAAACCTGCGTTACTGTTGTATCACAAAATATAATATAGCACAAAATATAGAAATTCCACTCTCATCAATGACTAATATATAATTGGTTACTTCACAAACAACTTTTAAACTCGAGTACACACAATACTTTGGTCGACAGTATATTGCCTGCGATGGATTTCATTAGGCAGACCAGTACCCATAGCTTAGCGACTATCAAATAACTGGGCAAATTACGAAGTAAATTACATAGTCCAAATTCAAAAAGAAGATCGGGGATACAAGGAAAGGTTTATCACAGGAAATTACACCAATGTCACGTAACGTTTGAAAATGGATTGTTGACCCTTGGCTCCAAGCTTTCTTTCCTTCATTAATTTCGACATTAGCGTCAAGCTCCTATCGTTTGCAACTATCCTCGGTTAACTAGGCCTACTCTTGTTCTCATCCGATCCTACGGTGTTAAGTAGGCTACCCATGGACCAACCTATTTTTCAGAATCTTGCCTTACCTTGCGTTACCCTAATTTTTTGAGGTATTAGACCTTCAATTTTCTTCTTATTTTTCCTCCGGCAAATGAGGATTCAAATACTGAGTTAGCAATGTATATTTCGATCGAGCCCCACTCATATCTGGTGGATAATGTACTCCTTATTTGGCTAATTTCTCCTATTCCTGACTTAATTAATACAGTAATGTACATGCAAGTTACACAAATAAAATTTAAAATATTTGAGACCTGAATGAAAAATATTAACTTAGGCCTAACAAATAGTTCCGTGAAGAACTATACAGTCTATTTTCATATATCCTACTTATGTTAATTGCCACTATCAACATACACAATTTCATTCTGATCACTGTAGTCGATTCGTAGATATTGAGAACCAACTAAATATTTCGGATGGTCGCCATGTTGGATTTTATAGATGTAGGTCCTAGAGTTATGTACTGTTACATGAAGATTATTGTGTACGTGTAGCAATCAAACTTCAAACGCATAATTAGGACACAAGGAGTAACAAGGAGATTTTATAATTTCGCTCAGCTGCGAGCTTGTGGTTATGGAAACAATTGAAATAAATTTGATGCCAGTGGATTAATATTCGTATAAGGATTAACTGTACCAAGTTTCACTGCACTCGGATGGTTAAATTGCGAGAAACGTCCATGTGAATATTTATATTTCGCGTCACCGCCATGTTGGATTTGTGATCACCAGGTTATTTAAAGTCCTATAGGTGAATTTAAGTTCATAGCTCCTATCAACATAAAAAAAATCAGTTTGATTGCTATAATAGATTCGTAGATATTCAGAGCCGTCTAAATATTTCGGATGGTCGCCATGTTGGATTGTTAAATGTATAGGCCATAGAGTCATGCACCATGAAAGGAAAATTATTGCGTAGGTTCATTATTCAAACTTTCACTTCGATCGCATGACTACAACACATGAAATAAAAACTTAATTTTAAAATTCGCTCAGCCGCCATCTTGAGGAGGTTATGTAAACAATTGAACTAAATTAGATACCAGTGCATTACAACGTGTATAAACATTTCCTGTATCAGATTTCATTGCGTTTGGAACATTAAATCGCGAGAAAGGTCTATTTAAAATTTGCAAATTCGCTTGGCCGCCATGTTCGTTGTGTAATTAACCGTTTTTTGAAAGTCTTATAGATTAACTTCCAGTAGTGCCCTTTATCTCCGTACAAAATTTCAGGGTGATACAGCTAATAGTTTCAGAGATAGCCTATAGAATGCCGGTGGAATATTTTGCACATCCGCCATCTTGTGGTTATGTAAACAATTGAACGAAGTTAGATGTCGGTGTATTACAATGTGTATAAAGATATACTGTACCAAGTTTTATTGCGTTTGGTTCGTTGAATCGCGAGAAACGTCTATTTAAAAGTCGCAAATTCGCGTGGCCACCATGTTGGTTTTATAGTTACTAGTTTTTCCAAAGTTACATATGTGAACTTCTAGTAGTTTCCTTTATCACCGTAAAAAATTCCAGGGTGATATCAGGAATAGTTTCGTAGATATTGAATATTGGTGAAATATTTCGCATAGCCGCCATGTTGGATTGGTGAGACATAACAAAATTTGAAGGGCACGGTCGGGGTCGCCCGGGATAGTGCTATGATCTTACCGAGTTTCATTGAAATTGCTCCAGCCGTTTAAAGTTATTAGGGGGGGGGGACACACCTCTCTCTCACACACACACAAACACGCCCACACACATGCACACACACACGGACAAAAGGTGATCTCATAAGCCTATTTTTTCAAAATTGAAAATAGGCTAAAAATATGGTACGAAACTCATTTAAAATTTACTAATTTACTGTATCTCCAAAGCCTCCGTGGCTCAGGCGGCAGCACGCCGGCCTCTCACCGCTGAGTCCGTGGTTCAAATCCCGGTCACTCCATGTGAGATCTGTGCTGGACAGAACGGAGGCAGACAGGTTTTTCTCCGGGTACTCCGGTTTTCCCTGTCAAAATTTCATTCCAGCAACACTCTCCACTATCATTTCATGTCATCTGTCATTCATTTAATCATCGCCCCAGAGGAGTGAGTCAGGCCTCGGCAGCTGGCACAGTTCATATCCTCGCCGCTAGATAGGGGCTTCATTCATTCCATTCCTGACCCGGTCGGAGACTGGAAGCAGGCTGTGGATTTTCATTTTCACTGTATCTCCACCTTAAATACGTATTGTAACTAGTAGTGGTGGGAAAATACTAGAAATGAAAAATAATTAGGGTGAATTACGATTACTTCAAGTAAATTGTAACACATAGTATAACTAAAAAAAAATCCGTTTTCAAAAAAATATCAGCGAAATTAAATTTTCAAGTAAAATACTTTGGCATCATTCTGCAATAACACTTCATGTATTCAATCTGATAATTTCGATTCAGGTTTTGAAATCATTCTAATTTCGTCACGCTTTTACTAAATAATATTGTAGGCCAACAAATTATAAAGCTGGAAAAGGAGACAGACGTCTGACTAATAACGAATATACATTAAGAAAAATAAATTTGATACTAGGTCCTGATTTAACATCCTTAAATTTTCCCTTAACAGTTTTTGAAGAGGTAGAAAAGTTTATAAAAAATGAAATGATAACATGGTAGTTCTCGTTGGTGCTCCTCATGGACAAACAATATAACGTCGACGAACAAAGTCTTGTCTTCGGTTTGCTTTTAAACAGGGGTGAGGAGTAACACGTTACTGGTAACCGTTACATTTGAAAGTAACGAAGTAATGAGAATGCTCGTTAATTTTCAGCATGGAGCAATCGAGGCCATTGATGCTTTTCATTTATTATAAAAAATATTTACACAAAAATGTAATTAGCATTTTTCTTCTTTCCGAAGGAAGTACTTTTAAAATTTCCGTTTATTCTTGTCTGACTTTTACATCTGGATCCATAAAGAACAACAGCTCAGCTAACCCCTTTAACTGTGATTCTAGATCACAGATATGTCCAGGTGCCTAGACCTTGGTGCCATTTGACCAGTTCTAATTACAATCATATTAGAGAAGGATTTTAGAAGGATGTGATCGTGGGTTAGTCTACCGGAAAAACCATGGTATAACAATTTTGAATTTTGCCCCTAAAGAATTAATTTACGAGACGAAAATCTACAGGGATGAGGCATTTATAATTATCATTTATTAATCAATTGACAAAGCCTCCGTGGCTTAGGCGGCAGCATGCCGGCCTCTCACCGCTGGGTCCGTGGCTCAAATCCCGGTCACTCCATGTGAGATTTGTGCTGGACAAAACGGAGGCAGACAGGTTTTTCTCCGGGTACTCCGGTTTTCCCTGTCACAATTTCATTCCAGCAACACTCGCCACTATCATTTAATTTCATCGGTCATTCATTTAATCATTGCCCCAGGGGAGTGCGACAGGCCTCGGCAGCCGGCAAAGTTCGCCGCTAGATGAGAGCTCCATTTATTCCATTTCCTGACCTGGTCGGTCGACTGGAAGCAGGCTGTGGATTTCCATTTTTCAATCAATTGACAACGCTTTAATCGGTCAACACGCTTTTGCCCAATACGTACATGTAGTCTACATTAGATAAACAATTTCTGACGAGAATTGCATGTAGCATATTAGTTGCTATTTACTGATAAATTCCTACGTAGTTCGCAAACCTATCAATTAAACCTTGTTTAAATTACGAGATCCACAGCGAATCATAAGAATAAGAATTAACAAGAAAAGTTGTATAAAAATGTAATAAGACCACAATTCTTAAATATTTGTACATAATTTTTAACCTAAACCCTAGTGATCATGATATAATGATGGCCGTTTGACGGTCGAAATGTGTGAACCTAAATTGCCCCTTATTTATCAGTGAATAAAGGTCTGTTCAATTCCGATATGCGTGGTGGATGTCTATATTTGATATTGGGCTTCGTTCTCCTATTAGCATATGGGAGGTGCACCATTAGGAAATAAATCCGCATCAATCCACACCCCTCCCTTCCACATCAATTTCAATTTGCTCACCCCTTCCAAAGGTAAGCTATAGACTGGTCCTACCAAGGATCGCTAAAATAAAGCCATGATGCGGTAGTTAATCTTGGAATGCAGTATAAAGACACGTTTGTGGCCAATTTGCTTATCAGATGTGTAAGAGCGGGGACCACAAAAAGTTAAGTTCACATGCGGAGAGCAAGTGAATAGCGCTCCCTGCTCGCATGGCTGTTACGTAGCCTATATATCTCTCTACGACCGAGGCCAATTAATGAAAATGAAAGAAAAAAATAGCTTGCATACAAATAAAAAATTGTAATAGTACGAGTCGAGCTACAGAGCGGCCAATCACAAGCAATGGGCGGTGCTTTTTATTACCTTGAGGTCTTGCAGTGAGGTGAGGGCAACGTCTCCAGCATCGCGCGTCAAATATTCTGGGCTGCACCCGACTCGGCCGCAGTTGTAGAACATTTATTCAATCGAATAAAGGCTTCCCACAAATCTGTGAGTTACCAATCCGACAAAACTATAATATCACTAAGATGTCAGTACGTTGATTAGGTTATGCACTCATTAACTAAATGAATATACTGTAATACAATTAGCATGATTAGTAGCAGTAGTTGCTAAAGTGATTCCCTTTATGTCTTCCAGAACAATGATGTTTACCGCACTTCTTCTGAGGGTGAAGAACTTCCAAACCGCCGTGAAAATGCCATGTATCCTATCTCGCACACCAATGAATAAGTCTATAACGGTACCTCAGTATAGACTATATAGTCTACTTTATCCCATACTTTCACTTCACACGGTTCTGATGCATAATTTTAAATATGACTCTTATAATACTGAAAAGACAATAAATTATGCTTGGAAAGGTGGAAGGGTCTCGGCAACGAGGGTGACCAGCATTGAGACGGATCGACTCCATCAAATCCAACACGAATATGTCAGTGAAGGATCCGAAGTATATGGCTGAAGACCGTATCATATGGAGACAGTCCATCCATGCAGTCGCTAGGAGTCGACGCCGACTTGATGGCACCTGATCATCTTCATCATCAATACTGAGCCATCTACCTACTTAAATACTTGTAAATCTATTTATTTCAGTTCCTTAACCCCTATAGTGCCAGTGGACCGATATATCTTCCTCGGGAGCTTCTGCTAAAAGAATATACCACGAGCCCTACTATCGCCTCGTTTTATATACAACTTCATTACTATTCTCAGCCACGTAATGCTATCAGTGTTGTAATCAAAACATTCGCTCTCTAAATATACTGATATATGTATTGAAGTTCCGTGAATAACTGGATTCATAATTAGGCCTAGTAGTCTTTGAACATATTGCAATGAGGTGATTTCATTCTTGCTCGGAACTAATCAAGGCGATGATCAATATGGCTTAGTCTTTGAATGAAGAGGAAATAATAAGGTTTAATAAAATATACTATGAAGATTGTGTGGACTGTCAAAAAAATATTAATATTTCCAATTTAAATACAAAAGCAAACATTTTAAAGCGTTTTTAACGAAACAAATTATTAAATACTTAGAAAGTATTACTTTTAAAATATGATTACCAGCTGCGGAAAAACATCATCACTCTATCTTAAAAATATAGAGAGGAGATAATTTATATAAAAAACTTGTCATTTCACTGAACTTGGCTTAAGGTAATTAACATAACCACTCTTAATGGGGTTAATGATGATGGAATGGGTACTGTGGAGACATGCGTTTCTCAGCAATTTTCCTTGAGAGCAAAATCTCAACACACTGACAGAGAACATTGTTTACAGAGACGGTATTTAATTTGTGGTGTATCTTGAGATCCTACGGGATACGCCATCTTTAATTAATACTAGTTTAGAATAATCACATTTACTATGAGAGGCAGGAGACATCGGGTGCAAGGATTTGAAATTTTGGAGCGACTCCCTTTCTCTTTCTGCGACTCCTGATACTGACACTTTAATTCCATACCTTCTATCGTTCCTATATGGATATTTTATGTGGTAGTTTGTATTGGCATCAATCAATATTTAACACAACGATTCCTTGAATTCATGTCCAAATCTATTATTCAGAATATCGAAAAATTTCCCATGATAAACAATCTCAATCTACTCAACAATATAAATTAGAATCACAAGAAGTGTTAACAAAGGAGATAACAAACAGTAGCCTATATTTGTTGTGCTGTTATAAATAATTCCTTAATTTATTCTAATTCGTATAAAGACAATCATATAATTCTTACTGATAAATATTTGGGAATGACTGTTTATTTAAGTTTATTAATATAATATCAAATGTATCAGCTCTAATTAATTTATTTAATGGAGTCACCCTTTTAAAAATCAAATTTAGAAGTGTAAAAAAATACCATTACTTGGCAGACGACAGCAGCAACAAGCGTGCTGATTGTGATTAATTACTTATAGGTCAACAATGAAATCTATGGTATTAAAGACGATGATTTGCTTTGAAGAGAATGTTCAGCAGGCATCTGAAGTGATGATGAGAAGCGAGTGCTGCATATTTCATGTATTCCTCGCTCGGGCCTAATTGAGAGATATAACGCACTCTATTGTGCATGGAGCTCGTGGGATATCCTGCAACTGGACGAAGTGACAACTGTTTCAGGAAATAGGTATAGCCTACTATTTGAAAAGTAATTTTGTAAGATTCTGTTTAATGACTATACTATTACTTATACAATAATTTGTGAGATGTTTTGCTGAATAATTATCATAGTCACCTTTTCTTTAATGCAGGACCTGTTTTTTTTCTTTTAATAAACGATATACAGTAAGTAATATGTGTAGCGTAAAATGCACCCCAGCTACCTTTTAGGTACAAAGTAAACAAAGCGGTTTTAATACTATTGTTTTAGAATGTTCATTTAACAGACTTTTTAACCTCACTTTAGGAGTACTTCTTTTAGTTGAGCATAATTAATTGATAATTTGTCAATCGGTCAACCCTGTATTTTAATAGCTGCAGTATAAAGAATACCTTGTAAGACTTAATGCGAAATACGTGGGGCATATGCAATTATTATGTCATATTTATCAACGACAGCTCCTAGCTACACTCCTTACTATTAGACTATGTATTGCATGCGCCCCACGTTTTTCGTTTTAAATCTTACAAGTATTTTTATAGCTATTAAATATCCCAGTCGAGAGATATGCACTTCGGTAGTTTTAATCGATCTTGTTTGAGCATGACGAATTGCGTTACTAGCAAGAGAGATACGTTCATCAGCTGTCTTGATTGCTCTTGATTCTGCTTGTAGTGTTCTTTGGCTTTAGAGCCGAAATATACGTTCATTGATTGTTTCATTTGCCCTTGTTTGAGCTTGTCGATTCGCGTCATTGACAAGTGGAGAGAAATGTGCGTCTATCGTTCCTTCGGATTTACGCGTTCGACATTGTGCTGTCTTTTTTTAATACTTCAGCTTGCTTTAGCTAATCTTGCAGACTTACTGTACCTGCTTCCGATTCTTGTTGAGGTTTCTATTATAGTTTTTGCTTCTCATTCTCTAAGCAGATCTAAGCATATTGCCTGCGTTCGGTGGCTGTCTACTTGACCATCCTAGATATTGTCACTAATGCACTAACCACTATTATTATCATTTTCTTTAATTTTTTAATTGATTGAAGTATTTTTATTGTCGTGATAATAATGCACTATTCTGTATTAATAACTTGATTGCCGCGTGTGATTGTTGTGCCGTAAGTGTGGAGAAGATTCCGAAGAGAAAAGATGGGTGGGTTAGTTCAGGTAAGGTTAGGTTAGGTTAGCGTCAAGAAAGCGAGTAAATGTTGCATTTTCATCCAGTTCTGAACTATGTTTAAAGTTTCAAGTCTCTAGTTCAGCGGGGAGTTAGTTTAAAATGGATTGCAGAATTTGTACCAAACAAACAGACAGACTAGTAAGCGAGTTAATAAAAATGTGTTTAATTTACAATCGACATTAGAAACAAATAGTTCCGTGAAGACTAAAGAGCCTATTTTCATACTGTATATGCCACTGGTCTTATCTATGAAAACTCTCCTGCCCATTAAAAGGATTTTTCATGTGATATACTTAATAGCTTTTGGTTCACGACCTGTGTCTTCACCAATATCGTTAAAATGATGAGTTATGTGCTAGAATAGCCTCTATACCTTTCAATATCGGTGATTAAGTCTCGTCCCGCGAGATGACATCTTTCTGTAACGAACCATAGGAATTAATTTTTAGAAAAGTCAAATGCACTTCTTCCATGATTTAAGAAAAGTTAGATACAGAATTTAGTGCCATTAGATAATGGCTTGTTTACGATAGCCGCCATTTTTAATTTCTCGTCTTTTCAATCGCCTGAATAAGATACGATAAATAAAAAAATAAGGTTTTAAAATGTCGAACTGATGCATCTTGAATTTTTGAAAACAATTGAACATCATTAGGTTTCTCTGTACTAATCTCTGAATAAAGATTCGCTGTGCCACGTTTCACTGCACTGGGGTGGTTAGGTCACCAGAAAATTTATTTTTAATATTTGTAAATTACTTGGCCACCCTGATGTTCTTGTGTTTTTCAGGATTTGGAAAGTCCTTTGTATGAACTTACTTAACAGTCCTCTAACACCATACTAAATTTCACTTTGATTGCTTGAATAGTTTCGGATATAATGAGAGCTGGTGAAATGTAACGTTTAGACGCCAGGTTGAATTGTTTTATACGTGTTATATTGACTAAGCGTATTTATCTACAAACATACAACAACAATAACAACAAAAACAACAATAATAGTCTATTTTTCATATTTAATTCCAGGGTAAACGTTCAGGGTCAATTGTAAGAAGTTATATTTTCTTTTTAAATCTCGTAACAATATTTACTGAAAGAGTGGTAACAGTAATGTGTATGTTTCCTCCAAACATAGTTCTTTGATATTCTTAAGACATAAATTCTATAATTTTGAGATTTGGTGTGATATGATTCGTCGAACTTTTAATTTATTCTCGTGAAAAATTTGCTTATGTGACCCTGTTTGTTTTCCTGCATCCTTGGCATATTTTGAGGCTTCGACGACACAGATGAGCAAAATCTTATATTTTATGCTATGTGATACGGTAGTGTGATGCATCATTTTTAAAGTGCTGACGAACTTCATAAAGTTGCATTTTATTTTTGTATGAGGTATAATGTTAGATAATTACGCAGTAAGATTAGGAGGTAGTTGTAAGTTCAGAACCACAGTTAGTTTATCTGTTGTTATCCTATAGGTTATATTTACCTAAATGTATAAAACTTTCAACGTATCTCGATATCCCTTTTGTAACACAAACCAACTTCTAATTCCATAACCGGAAAATTCTCAAGAGTAAAAATAATTAATTTTAAAAAAGCAGGAGTCTTGAGCTTTCGCTTGAGATCTATATTTGTTATTGTAATGTATATATTAAGTTAATTGCTAAACAGGTAGGCACGTAAATAAATCACAAATAAGGGACAATGCTTAGCCAGTTTGTATCAAAGATCGTTCAAAGCAGAAGAAGGGATTATGTCCTTCAGGTATAAAAGATAGTTACAACTTCAAATAGTATTTCTAGAGGCAAAGTTTGCTTATGCTAGGATTGTCGGTTTCTTTTCACTCCTCCTCCCCTTCCTAAGGCAGCAGCATGTGTTTTCTTGCACTGGTAATATTTCCAGGAATCTGACCACACCCAGTGTTGCTTAATTTCGAGATCTTACGATATTTGGTGTTTAAACACGACAAACGTATTGGTCTAGTTACTGGATGAATTCCTTATGTCACTGACGTTTTTTACTGATAATTTTGAAAGTCCTATGTCATGTTCTTTTATTCTCCAGAGATATCGGTACAGGACAAAGTGAAGAACACTTAAGAGTGTGTGTCTTCCGCAGGTCTACAACATTCGATTTACTTCGGACGTCTTTGGACGCCTTTCTGTTTCTACCAGCCATGTGCTAACATACTGCACATTCACGCATCCGTATTTCAGATACTATTTACTTTTTGTATCAATTAAACGTTCGACCAACCCATACCAAAATAAATATAATCTAGGTAGCTCAACTGCAGTAACTGGTAGCAATTTGACAACAAACAGACGAGAGAAAGACAGGTTCAAATTCGAACAGCTATGATCTCACAAACTAAACAAAATATAATTCATTTACCTTGAATCAATAAGGCTATTTCGTCTACCAACAACAATAACAACAACAAAAAACAACAACAAAACCAAGTCGACCCCCTTTTCTTTTGAACATAATACCAGTTAAGTTAAACACTTTGAAGTGACATAATGGGTTGACTACAAACTTTTACTATAGAATGAGTGAAGCATAAGGGAAATGCTCAGTACCTAGGGCTGACTTACAAACAATGCTGGCAGTTCTCCCTTTCGGTGTCAATATTGTCAAGTTCCCCGATCATATGATCTTCAAGCATGTGACAGGAAGCTGTCCTCAAAAAACACAGTCTTTTGTGTTTTCCATGCCACCAATCGTCAGATACCATCCCTACGTTGATAGTTATGCCAGAACAACTTTCTGCGCGAATTAAAGCCGCTTATAACCTGGTATAGTCTGAGGAAGCTATTGGAGCATTTTGAATGATCTAAACATCCTGTAAAAAAAGGTGCTCTCAATGTCAGGAATTCAAAATACACAATATTACCATTGCGCCAACTACCTTCAACGTACGTCAGAAAGCTGGCATACAAGAAACATTCTTTCATTATACAATAGACATTAAATTGTGTCCCAAGGGGATGCTAAGTTATCGTCAATGTTTCACGTACATCTTCATGTTACAGTATGTAAGAATAGCGGGTACGTAAACAGGCACTCCGAACTTGCTGTAACACCACAATAATCCCACAAAACGATAAATAAACGATATTTAATCCGTTTAGAGCTAAATCACGACATAAAATAAATTACACGTTCACAAAACATGAAAATTAATATGGATATCACTTGCTCATTATGTACAGACATTATCTATATATTCTTTTACAAGTGCTTTACTAGGTATACTAAATATCATTATTGTAGCTATTGAATGAGTGTAAAATAATCTGATTGAGAAAGGAGTGTGAAATAACTTTCTTAGATTTATTCATGTGTGCTCGTATGGACTATCACAATGAAAAAAAATCTTCAGACAATTTTATAAATGCATAATTGTATGGACTATGGAAACCTACGTACAAAACACAAGGTTTTTAGTATACAACAGATTCTAACAACAGCTTAGTTGTTTTTTTTGGGGGGGAGGGGGGGGGGGGTCGAAACGGAGTACCCAAACAATGTTTTTCCACAAAATGATCAATTTTCTAAAGTGACATTTTAAGTTGTTTTTATTATGAATGCATGCTTTGTATTGTAAATATTGCCATTTGTATAAATTAAGACCTTTAGGTTTTAAATGACTCCTTCTTTGTTTACCAATAAGTGATTCTTCTTATATCTGACATAGCATTTTACCATTGGACACGTATATCTAGCTTAAGAAGGGTCAGTTGAGGCTTGAAACATGTGCTAGTTGTTAAAATTGTTCAATAAATTGTATTGACACGGCATAAAAATATTATATCATACTTCGATTGAAATTTAATTAGTGAGTCAATATGTATCCAAAGAAAGGAAAAATGGTTTTCTCAAAAACCATACAAAAGTGCCACAAACTTATTAAAGAAAGTCATAATATAGAAACCAGTTTAGAAGCGTATCTCAAGAACATGGTCTAAATGCTAAATAATTATATCGTTCATTAACTATCGTCTATGTGAATCGACCTCTATGTAGAAGCTTCAACGCAAAGAAAATAATTCTAGAAGTACCGAATGACTAGAATATAGTTTCGGTCAAAGACGGCTAATATGAAGAAAATTATTAATAATTATTGTTTAATCTCTTCTATTCGGGTAAATTCATAAATTTAAACTTCGTCTAGCTCAAAATTGTGCAGGATAATTTTTAATTTAACGCTGTCACAGTGTATTGCCTTCAACTTCTCTGTAATAATAATACTATTATTTCCTTTACACCTATGCCGAGATATATTTACAAAAGATAGTGAGTATACATCATCTAAAGAGTACAAATTCCCAATATTTCTTCATTTTAGGAGATTGGTCGTGTATATACGAGTTGTGGCAACTCATATTAGAAAAGGTTTTACATTTGTTACTATTTCTTACTTCAGTGCGGAAGGAGTATTATTGTCACTATATCCTCTCCGATGACAAATTTATCTTGAGCTTTCCTAACTGGCCCTCGATTGGGACTGGGTGTATTTGACGTCCAAGCTCATTCCACACATGAACTTTATGGAAAAATCGTGGGACCAGTTTGTTCGTAGAGTCCTCGTACTTTTTTCCGGTCGTCAGGCGTAGATGCTTCTGAGTAGCATGATGTTTAACGCACAAATTCGACGATTCTCAGTTAGTCTCGGGTAATCGTGACCAACATGTGTAGGTGCTAACATGTAGCCATTAGTTGCAACATCGGACCACTGTGTCATCTGTCGACCTATTGTATGACAACCTAACTTTATGCATACCCACAATGTGACCCCTATCAAACTTCGCCAGGGGCTGGAAACACGTTCAAGAGGCATCCTCTGTGTCTTGTGACTTTCCCTCACTGTGTTGACTCGCTGTCGGACGCTCCAGGCAACTACCTCGTAACACCACTCGCGTCCTGTAGTGACCATTCTAAGCGTGTCAGCTCCTTGGAAATTGAGTCATTTGCATTACCGGTGCACATTGCAGGCGTGTAAGTGTACTGCATTACGTTCAATACTGACAGTTGTGGGATATTAAGAGCTTAGATTTTTTTTGTCAATGACTAGGCCTAAGTGTAAGGGAGGATCAGGAGCCTTAACTTCGCCACAATAAAGGCACCAATAAATAAATAATATATAAATAAACTGAAACACGATTCCTTCTCCTCCTCCTAATCATCATCTTCATCATCATCATTAATTATTATTTGTTACTATTTATGTTCTACAAAAAAGGCACAAAGCCCAGGTGGCAAGCTCTACAACAATGCACTGAAATTATTATGCCTTCGCCTTATAGAGACAGTATTATGAAACTCAGTCTTACCGCAATCATACACGTACCTCGGCAGTCGAAATGTTGAAGTCTCGGATTTTACATTTGCCTCTTACGTTCTGGGTACACAAGGTCCAAACCACCCTTCTGATAAATACATTTTGCTACATTCCTATGACATTTCAATACACAGTTTTTTTATGGGTGCCTACTCCAATTTGTATCCCAAAGGCTTTTCATTTTCTTCTTCGTCTTCTCCTTCCTCGCTTTATCCAGTTACGAGGACAGTGACATGATAAACATTCCTCCATCACGTCCTGTTCACGACATTGGTATCAGATAGTCTTAGCGTGGCCATATCGTTCCGAATTTCAGCTTCCACGGTTAGTCTGGATCGTCCTCTACGCTTCCTGCCTTCTCGTGCACCTGCCATAGTCTTGAACCAAGTGACCATCTTCCCGTCTGTCAACATGGCCCTAAAATGCATAGACATTAACCATTATGAAGATGGTGTTAAATATTATCTGTGTTGACTGTTAGTAATCTCAAATTATAAAAGCTGCCTTGTCAAACACTAGGAAGTAGTTTAGTAATTTTAGTGGTTTCGGTGGCGTAGTTGGTAGCATGCTGAGTTTCTATGCCCAAGATTGTGGGTTCAAACCCGGCCGAAGTCGTCGGATTTTTTAAGAACGTTAAAATCTTTCAGTATGCCTTCCTTCGGAGGGGAAGAAAAGCTGATGGTCCCATGTCATAGATTTATGGCGTGTTAAAGAATCTTCCACTAATTACACCTGTGTGAAGCTAAATGACATATACAGTAGGTTAAACATTTGACTAACGTTCTTAGAATCCTACTTTTGTCGTCAAGAGCCGACTGCGGTGGCATCAGGTAAACTACGTTCTGAACTAGTTGGTCATTGACGGTGGCGTTTGGCGGCAAACGTAGGAACTACTTGAAAAAATTCAATGTCTGCAGTCCTTACTTGAAATAAAACAGATACACATACTAATACACCCATCACAATTAACACCGGTTATCAGACAGATTCTACACACACCCAAAGTACACGGGGCTACATGACCGCGTTGTCGCAGCCCCTAAACTGCGGAACCAACCGACCAGTTTAGTAATTAAATTAACACGTGCATGTTTCGTTACATCAATGATAACTTCATCAGCTTGAAAAATTATTAGAAACTATCTTAACAAAAAAACAAAAAGAAAATGGATAGCCTTAGAAAAAGTCATTCGTTTGAATAAATGAAAGGTCGCAAAAAAGAATTAATAAATAATTATGGGATGTGTGAAATACTTGGGCATTGATATTCCAACCGTAAATGAAACGATAACATTGAACCACATCCACTTGAGATATCAGTCACTTCAATAAATTTTGCACATGGGAAAGTTAGCTTCAGGACATAGACCTGCTGGTAAACATCTGTCGCTTATACATATGTATTAATCAGAAGGTTGAACAACGTACCACATCCAACTGAGATACGAGTCACTTCAATAAATTTTGCACATGGGAAAGTTAGCTTCAGGACATAGACCTGCTGATAAACATCTGTCGCTTATACATATGTATTGGTCAGAAGGTTGAACAACGTAGCACATCGAACTGAGATACCAGTCGGTTCAATAAATTTTGCACATTCATTGCTTCGTTCACTTTTGATGCACTGTTTCATGATGTTACTTAATTGAATTTCTCGACTGATCATTTCATTACGGTTGGAATATCAATGTCCAAATAATTCACACATCCTATAATTACCGTATATAATTACCTATCAAATATACATTAACCATTTTGAACAGCGGACGGAGACGACCAACAAACAGATTCGAGCAGGTCTATGTCCTGAAGCAAACATTCCCATGTGCAAAATTTATTGAAGTGACTGGTTGAGTGTTTCCAGTATTAGTTTGCATGTGTAACCAATACTTGGTTATGAATTTAACGCACAAATTCTTCACTAATGTTTCATTAAACTATTTCAGATGCCTAAGAAGTGTTGTGTGCCTGGCTGTAAGTCAAATTATGGCAGCACTATTAAAATAACTGGCTATATCACTAGGTTTTGATAACTACAGCTAGGTGGATTTTCAGTGCCTAGTTATTTAATGTTGGTATATATCTTCATGTGGCCTCTATACTCCAGTACATTATGAACTGGACTCAGTTGGCAAGTGCATTTAGGTAGATGTCATTGGAAAGCTACCTATTTTTAAATTTAGTGACCAGTGGAGCATTATTGTTAGATTGTCAACATTAAAGTTGGGGGCCTATTGTGACCATGATGAGTGCAACTGTGGACAAAAAGTGAAGAATGTATTATCAAAAGCAGTCTCTAAGTTCGTAAGAATAGTCTTAAATATTTATTCTGATAGTAGCCTCCGTGGCTTACGCGGCAGCACGCCGGCCTCTCACCGCTGGGTCCGTGGTTCAAATCCCGGTCACTCCATGTGAGATCTGTGCTGGACAAAACGGAGGCAGACAGGTTTTCCTCCGGGTACTCCGGTTTTCCCTGTCACAATTTCATTCCAGCAACACTCTCCACTATCATTTCATTTCATCTGTCATTCATTTAATCATTGCCCCAGAGGAGTGCGACAGGCTTCGGCAGCCGGTACACTTCATATCCTCGCCGCTAGATGGGGGCTTCATTCATTCCATTCCTGACCCGGTCGGAGACTGGAAGCAGGCTGTGGATTTTCATTTCATTTATTCTGATCGCGGCAGTGAGCATAGCGGCAAGAAAAGGAAACTTCAGACATTGGGACATTGAGGTACAGTACAGCCTTCTAGTATTACCTTATCGGGAATCGACAGTACATCTCATGATAATATGTATCCTCTATTTGTGATATTTGTGTGTAGATTTAGCGGAAACATTTTGGGAAAAAAAAGAAGGGGACGATCAAGACAATCGTATCTCAAGAACATTGTCAAGGAAATGGAATGTGAATCGTATGCCAATCAGAAGAGAACTGCTGAATACCGTAAGAAATGGTTGCAAAGACAAGGCTTTTAGCCTTTAGAAGCTGATCATGATGATGTTCTGTTGTATTTTCGGAAGCCTTTGGCGTCAAAATCTATGTGTTTACGCTGTGTTAGCAATTACCATGTGCTTGCACTAGGCCTCCCAGATGACAGATGGGCGGCGTTGCCAAACCTTATGACATTGCTTAAGAATTGTAGACGGTGATGGTCTGGGTCGTGCCATCCGTGTGCCTTTTAAGCTTACTCTGGGTAAACCGTTAAAGATAAGGTGGGACACACACACACACACAGAGGACAGGCAGACACCCACACATTTGATCTCATATGTCTACTTCATCATTGACACAAAAGCAACGGTACCGTAACTGTCTGTTCAGGTCACTAGCATGAAGACAAGCGAACAGCAAATGTCATATGGATAGAAGTGCTGTAGGATTGTTGAAACGAATGCTGCAGAGCAGCACGAGTCGTCTAGTTAGTTAAAACATCATAGATGTTTTCCATGTGACTGGATCAACCTGTGTTCAAAGTTACATCTAGACCAGGAACTTGGCGTTCACGGTGATCCCTTGTTAGAACAGACTAACTTCAAGCAGAAGATAAGAGACAGTCAGTCTGAAAGACTGGACTTTATATCATTTTAAATGTTACAAATGCTGAAAAATGCTAGAAAGGTTGGAGACTCTTGACATGTTAGATGATCAAGAAACCATCAGAACGCTAGAAAGTTACAAGTCATGAGGGAGCTGGAGCGCGCGGTGAAAGGAGTGAGCTGGCTGGATGACGTCACGCTCGCTGTGTCGTTGCCGTCTCGTAACTCCAGAGCTCACCAGTGAACTCAGTACACATGCACCAAGCGGTACTATGTCGTCACACACCTCAGTGTATTCTCGGTACATTTCGTGACGTCGCCGTAACGTAAGGACGACGTCGACTAGATCATTTAAAATGATAAAAACTCGTTAGATAAGTCAGTCCCTCAATTATAAGTTCGGTCGCATATTGTCCAAAACCAACTCGTAGTCAATGCACTTTAAATAAATTCTATTGCTGATTTATCTGTCACCACTAGAATACTGTTTATTTTATATATGGACCATTTTGCTGAATTACAAACTTTCTGGGTAGGATTCGAAAGCTTACAGGCGAACATGTTAAAACTTGAATATAAATGTAGGGAATATGTATGATATGAAAATCAACATTTCAAAAATGTTATGTTATGTGGGAGAGAGAGAAACGCATGAAAATAGAATGCCAGATAGGAGGAGCCGGCCCCGTGGTGTTGGGGGAGCGAGCCTGCCTCTCACCTGGAGGCCCCGGGTTCGAGCTCCTGGCTCCGTCAGGGATTTTAGAAACTGACGTGAGGGCTGGAACGGGTAGCACTCAGCTTTGTGAGGACAATTGAG
Source organism: Meconema thalassinum (assembly GCA_946902985.2). NCBI lineage: Eukaryota > Metazoa > Arthropoda > Insecta > Orthoptera > Tettigoniidae > Meconema > Meconema thalassinum. The sequence continues at coordinate 492,397,258 of OX336388.2, read as the reverse complement.
TAGCTGTCTGACAGTGAGGCAGCACCCCGATCACGAAAACCAAGATCAACGGCCGAGGGGACCCGATGAGCTGATCACGCGTCACCTCAATATCTGCAGGCCAAATGGCTGGGCAGCGGTCGCTTGGTAGGCCCAGGCCCTTCTCGGGCAGTAGTGCCAGTTTATTTTTTGTTTGTTAGATAGGAGGAACTAAATCGGAGCAATTTTAAGTACATAGGCTGTGTATTCTCTCCGGATTTTAACTTAGTATGGGGAAGGTCAAGGTGTAGAAAAGTCAATGCAGTGAGTTATCAGTTGTGATCTACAGTATTCTGCAAGAAAGAAGTTAGTGCTACGACGGAAATTTCCATACATAGCTCAGTATTTAGACCGATCTTGCTGTATGGAAGTGAGAGCTGGATAGATTCAGGATATTTGATACATAAGTTAGAGGTAACTGATATGAGGTTAGCACGAATAATTGCTGGGACAAATAGATGGAAGCAATGGCAGGAGGGTACTCGTAATGAAGAGTCAAAGGCCAAGTTAGAAATGAACACGCTAGATGAAGCTGTTCGTATGAGCCGACTGAGATGGCGGGGCCATGTGAAGAGAAAGAGGGAGAGATAAACTAAGATGTTGGCCGAGATCGTTAACGCGCTACCTCGTGCCTCGCAGGCATCGGGTGATCGTGGGTTCGATTTCCACCTCGGCCGTCCTGAAATTGGTTTTCGTCGTTTCCCATTTTCACTACCAGGCAAAAGCCGGTCCTTAAAATAAAATAAATGGCCATTGGCTGCATTAATATAATTATTATTCAAAACAAAAGTTTGGTGCTTTTCAGTCGGTCAACACGAATGTACCCAAACGAGTTGGGTTATGCCCTAATCCTGAAAAAACTTACATGATATTAATAAATACAATAGGATGACCACTTTCGATCGTCAAGCGATCATCATCAGATCCATTACACTTAGGCTATAAAATCTACGGGTGAAAATATTTACAATATGTACACTTATTTAGTCGCAGTATTGGTATTGCAACTTGTCGGTATATGTTAGTTGTGATCTAAATGATGTTTGGTGAAATGCTAAAATGATGATAGAACTCCGGAAATGTGTCTGTTTGGGGTGACTATGGTAAATGGTTAATTTTGATGGTACAGGTTACTCATCTGGCTGGATGTCTTCCGCACTGCAGCCGCGATTAAGTTCAAACTTAATTCGTGCACTCGTAACAGTCGGTCTGTCGGACAAGTTGCAGTACCAATACTGCATCTAAATAAGTGTAGATATTGTAAATATTTTCACCCGTATTTTCAAATATAGATTTTATAGCCTAAGTGTAATGGATCTGATGATGATCGCTTGACGATCGAAACTGGTCATGCTATTGTATTGTTTCGAACGCTGGGTTGCTTCACTGCCTCGCACATAACTCCAGCTCACCGCGGGCTACCGCTGGGCTCTTGTGACAACCAGCAGTTTACGCAACGAACAGCGAGGACAAAATACCCCTGTCTCGAAGGTTCGTGGCCCGTCCCGTATCGGAAAGCTCGAGAAGGTGTGAACCCTGGTCTAGTCTAGAAACATCTATTGAGTCTCAGCCCCACTATATAAGAGCGACCTGGCCAGCGAGGAAGTGGACTGTATTTTTGAAGAGTGTGTGTTTTCCTGTGCGACAGGGCCGAGTGAAAGGGTGAGTCGAGCCCCATATAGGAGGTAGCTTCTGTAAGACAGCTAATTGTTTCTATTGGCTTATTGTACGGTGTATATTTCTGACCTGCAATAAACCTAACATTTCGTTAAAGGAACAATTGTGTTGTGCTTCTACCCACCGTAATCCAGTTAACGAACTTGCCACTAGGGCTAACACGTAACAGTATTTATTAATCTCATGTAATTTTTTTTCAGGATTAGGGCATAACCCAACTCGTTTGGGTACATTCGTGTTGACCGACTGTAAAGCACAAAACTTTTGTTTACTAAGGCAACACTGAAAAATGGCTTCAAACACCATAACAATTATTATTATAACCTGCGAGTTTAATGAGTTCGGCTGTAGAGGGTAAGAGAAGCAGACGTAGATCTAGATCCAGTGATTGAACGATTTCAAAGTAGGGGACAGGTGTAGAAACAGAGGAGACCGCAGTGCTAACTGCTAATAGGGGATCGTGGAGGCGACTTGTTTACAAACAGACGCTTGCAGACTGGTTGGTTGGTTGGTTGGTTGGTTCCTTCCTTAGTTTAGGGGCTGCGACAACGCGGTAATGTAGCCCCGTGTACTTCGGGTGTGTGTAGAATTTGTCTGATAACCGGTGTTAATTGTGATGACTGTATTAGTGCGTGTTATCTGTAATTCAGGTAAGGACTGCATACGATCAATTTTTCAAGTAGTTCCTACTTTTGCTAACAAATTCTACCGTCCACGACACCTAGCTGCGGACTTAGCTACTAGATGCCATTGCAACCAGCATCTAGCGGCGAACGTTGGAACTAATATAGCGTTATAGAATAATCTAATCTATAAATTTTGGCTTCACGCAAGTGTAGTTAGTGGAAGGTTCTTTTCCTTGCCGTAAATCTATGACATGGGATCACCGGATTTACTTCTCCTCCGAAGGAAGACATAGTGAGGGATTTTTAATACTCTTAAAAAATCTGATGACATCGGCCGGGTTTGAAACCACGACCTTGGGCATAGAAGCTCAGCATGCTACCAACTACGCCACCGAACCCGCCACTTGCAGACTAGCTTGACTGGATGCTAAAAGGCAAAACAGCGTCAAATAAAAGTGTGTGTTATGTTATTATTATATTGCGGCATTATTGGAACTTCAGTAGCTTACTCTTCTCGTGCGTTACTGTGTTAGGTTTCTTGTCGAATTCGGTGCCTTTTAAAGGAGCAAAATTGCGGCGGGTAATTTACATACAGTAAATTAACTGGTAGAGGGATAAGTTGTTGTAACTCATTTTAGGGGCTGGGCATTGTGGTAATACAGGGCGCCCGAGAATATTCTCCGCAGTAGCTACGTGCAGCTGCGAGCGGTTGCGTCATGAGTTTAGTTGCCAGCACTGTGTCCTTCAAACGGGGACTCCCGGGTGTGGGCTGTGGACTGTCGAATCGTCAGTGTGAATTGCGATAACCGAGCGAGCGTGTATGTCTTCAGTGTGTATTGTAATAAGCGAGCGTTCAGATTGATTTTATTGGTAGAGTGCAACATTATACTGGCGGTAATGTTTACTACTGAAGAGAGAGTTTTTTTTTTTTTGGTGGAATACGTTTTTCGCGAAGGCGATCGTATTACAGAAAATGTAAAATTAAGATTTCAGGCGCGGTTTCCCAATTCAAAGTGTTGAAAATCGTGATACCGTTCGGGATTTGATAAGTAAATTTCGTGTGACTGGCCCAGTTCACGATGTACCGGGAACAGGCAGGCCTACGCTTTTAACAGACGAAAAACTTGATGAAATCTCCGATATAATGCTGCGTAGTCCAAGAAAATCAACACGAAAATTAGCTAAACAAACAGGATTCTCTAAGTCGATGTGTTGATGTCATTTCTTCGATCACAAGGACAGCACTTCCAGCATCTGTTATGAATGGCTGTGGTGAGTACAAAGTTTACTGTTTATTTGTTATGATGCAAACGGCAGCCGTGCTGCCAACGTAATTTCTGTAGCTAGCTCTTGCAGACGCATGTAGGCGCTGCGGAGAACATTCCCGGACTCACTGTGTAACCCCGTGTATCTGGGTGTGTGTGGAATTTGTGTAATAATTTGTGTTATTGTGATGACTGTACTAGTGTGTGTGTTTGTAAATTGGAGATAGGATTGGGAAAGGGCGGCCGTGGCCTTGTGTTAGGAAAATCCTGGCATTCACGTGTAGTAGAAGTGGGGAAACCACAGAGAGCCACTTCCAGGATGGCTGTGGTGGGACTTGAACCCACCTTTTCTCAGTTCCACCTCACGAGGCTGAGTGTACCCCGTTCAATGCCTCAAAATATTTTTGACATAGCCAGAAATTATCAATTTATATTTTTTCAGTCGGTCAACACGCTTTTGATCTACTATATTAGGCGGGGAGGTAACTAGACTATAATACACGGCGTGAAGATACCACGTGATGGGTGAAACACGTTATCCTAAATTCCCCTTTTTCAGTGAATAATTTTGGACACTGGGCTGTGACAATGGCTTATTTTACACAAACAAATGAGCACATTTTAAAAACAAAGCCATTTCCGTTTGGTCATTGGTTGTTAATTTTACACTAAACAAAGATCTAACCTTCCTAAGCCACCTGCTAACAATAAATAGGAAATATTATTGTCTGATTTTGTACAGGGTGGTCTAAAACAAGGTCATTGAAAACAATCCGTCAAGTTAAGATTTTAGAGATTCTGGTACACTTTTCTCACGAGCTACTTACGTTACAGGCCTGATCTTTTGTAATGTGTTGGTGACCATGCAGATTTATAGAATGAATGGAAATATTTTAAAAATAATCTTTATCTTTTCAATTTATAAATTAAACAAGAAGTTCCGTGACGAACTAAAGAGCCTACTTTTCTTAAAATTTCAGATTCATGCCAATGATTAATCTATATGGATCTATCTAGAATAATGACGAAATTTAGTTGGTAATATCGAAATTTCTAATTAGTTCAAAATACTGTATACCTGGCAATTTGTAGCCTAATAGAGAACTACAGTTGGCAGCCCTGGTGACTGAATATATTCTTAGTTCCATCTCTTAAGGTACAGAATACAAAATTTGGTTGAAGTCAAATGGATAGCATGGACGTTACATGCAGTTAAACATTGGATCTAACAGCGCGCGTAAAATCATGTTGGCAACAATGGCATACATGCATTGGTCAGAAATAATCTGACATAATCTGATCTATTGTTGTGTAAATTCTGAATGAAATCCATTAGTTAGTATAGAAATTACATGCATTTTAAAATTGGACCTATCAGCAGGCTTAGAATCATGTTGGCAGCACTGGCGTAGGCCTATATTAGTTACACCAAATTAATCTAGAATGTCAGGTACTATTTGTGTGCAAAGTTTAGAGCTATTGGCTTTCATACTTTCTGATATATTGATATGAGGGAAACATAAATAGAGTCAGCATTTATGAACAGTTGTCAGCCCTGGTTACTCTTAAGAATCAGCATAGTCATATCTGTTATGGTACACATAGCACACACCAAATTTGGTTGAAATCCAAATGATAGTATAGAAGTTACATGTAATTAAAGTTGGACCTCTCAGCAGGCTTAGAATCATGTTGGTAACACTGACTTATATAAGTTACTCCAATTAATATAGAATGTCAGGTACTATACGTGTGCATAGTTTAAAGCTGTCGGCTAGCATACTTTCTGATATATGGGTATTTGGATTTTAAAAAATGAAAGCATTTATTAACAGTTGGCAGCCCTGGAGGGTCTTAAGAATACGTTCAGTCATAAGTTACTCCAAATTAATATAGAATGTCAGGTACTATACGTGTGCATAGTTTAAAGCTGTCGGCTTGCATACTTTCTGATATATGGGTATTTGGATTTTAAAAAATGAAAGCATTTATTAGTAGTTGGCAGCCCCGTAGGGTCTTAAGAACACGTTCAGTCATATCTGCTTATGTACACATAGCACATATGAAATTTGGTTGAATTCCAATTGATAGTGTAGAAGTTATATGCATTTAAAAATTGGACCTATCAGCAGGCTTATAATCATTTTGGCAACACTGTCATATATGGCCTCCTGGAAATTAAACTGCAATATTATTATCTATACGTGTGCCAATTTTGAAATAGCTCCTATTCATACCTTCCAAGATATCTAACGTGGAGCTCAAATTTCAATTGCGATTTTTCAGCAGTTGGTAGCACTGACATCATTTTCAAATATGGCCGTGAGATATTCAGGTATAGTTCTTTACTCCTACCAAATTTTGTTTCGATTGCTCCAGCCGTTTAGGAGTTGATAGGGGGGGGGGGGGACACACACAGCCAGACAGACAGACAGACAGACAGAAGGACAGACAGACAGACACACATTTGCCCGATCTCATAAGTCTACTTTTCCCTCATTTTTGCAAAATGTGAAAAGTAGGCTAAAAATCATACATTTTAAGAGGCTAAAATATTTTTTGAGTTTGTTAATTATAATCTTCTCAAAATAATTATTCTAGAAAATCCAATCCGTTCATTTTGTCAAGCCACTTGTTCTTTATATTCCAGGAAAAAATGAAGTATCCTTGACAAGAAAGTTTCAAGAAAAGTATGTAGAGTAGCCTACTAGGGTTATTTCCTGTGACCTTGTTTTTGAACACCTGTACAAAATCAGACGATAATATTTCATATTTATTGTTAGCAGGTGGCTTAGAAGGGTTAGATCTTTGTGTCCTTAGGACTACATGTAAATGTTCTCAAGAATAGTGTATTATCTTACCATATTATACGCTAAGGTGTAAGTTTCACAAAACTCAAGATCCTAAACTAGAAGGAGCTCGATGATGTGGTTTCTACCAAAAGCTTCCAAACCCTCACAATAGTACAGGAAAAATCTTGCATTTCTTGAAAAGTCAACAGAAATATATTTATTTCTTTATAAAATGCTTTTAAACAAATAAACAAGACGATAGCCCCTGGCAGAACTGTTTCGCATCCAGCCCGTATGGCACTATCGCCGGCGGGTAATGTGTACACATGGGGCGCACACAACCCATTATGCGAGAGTTCTCGCACGGGTCCGCTAGTATACATAGTTACCCCACCTGTTTTAATCAGGAAGAGGCGTGTTAGCCGACTGATAAAGAATACATCATTGATACTTAGTACAGGTAACAATGATCACATTTCTCAGAGCCAGGAACCACACCCGGGCTTCAGAGGTGACAGCCAAGAATCCTAGTCACTGCGCCACGAGGTGGTCATGACGTTGGTTCCTGTTTTCAAAATGTATTGATCTAAATCCAGCGACCTAGTAGCCTTGAGACGAGTGATTCACATGGAGATATGTGATATTAATCTGCGTACAGGATGCAATGTTCGTGTGACATGGCACTTCCTTGTCGTCACGATCATAATGATAAGGTTTGACTGCCACAGTAAACAAATACTGGGAGCCCTCATGTACATATAAATATTGCAGATTACGTAAAATATTTCGGGGGATGAGAGGCTTGACAGCCGCTATTTTTCTAATTACAAGTTGTGATATTTTGTAATTATAACCTGCAGTCTTCAACTGTCCGGCAGCAAAATCTAACTCACTGCAGTGGCGTCTTCGGGAAGAGCATTTGTTGTTACTCCGGCCTCAAAGCATTGTATGAGTGCTATTGAATATATGGTATATGTACGTACATTTTTAAAACATATATCCTCCCAGCTCGGCTTCATCCACGGACCCTGCGAGGGATCATTCCTCTACTATTGCCTTCTAAATTATCCTCACAGTAGCAAGCCTTTGATTGATGTGCCTGTGCTAAGTTATACACGAAATAAAAAGGTTACAGTAAAATACCTATCCTAGCGAATGTACAGTAAATTAAGTTTGATGTTTTTCAGTCGGTCAACACGATTGTATCCAATTGTGATGGGTTATTCTCTAATCTTGAAAAACATGTACATGAGATTAATAAATGCACATGTTATTGGATCAGGATGTACGATGTATCCTTTTCTTCAATAAACTGAGGCCGGCATTAACGACAGTATTAAAGGTTCCGGGATATTCTCATTATACCGTGTAGTGCTTATAGGGATTTTTAGCTTACGCATGGCGAGAATGCTAAAATGGTCGTTATTAGTTGAAGGTTGTCAAATATTCAGTAACATACACCACATTAGGGACACTAGTCTTGGCAACTCACAGTTACATTTGTACGATGAACACAGACACTTAAGGATGCGAGAGGGGGAAAAGCCCAGGGAAATAAGGGACCCTCATACACAGGAAACTCCCCTCAGTTGAGAGCAGATAGTCACGAAGTTAACTGCTCCCACCAGGACCGCGCAAGACTCAACCAGATAAGTAACCTGTACAATACTGTACAATCTGAATTGACCATTTAAAAACAATCACATATTCACTCTAAACAAGCAAATTTTGGAGGTCAATCACCACTTCCAGTATCTTAACAAAACATCACATAGACTATAACTAACAAATATTGACGAGCTGCATTATCTTAACTAATGCTTCAACTGAATAAGAGTACATATTGTAAATACTCTCACCCATACTTTCAGATAGATTTTATAGCCTAAGTGTAATGGATCTGATGATGATCGCTTGACGATCGAAACTGGTCATCCAAGTGTATTAATCTCGTGTATTTTTTTTTTCAGATTATACATTTCGTGCAGCCGCCACCTTGAAATTATTATAGAACATAAAAATAAATAACTCTCAATAGTATAGAGCTCAAAAGAATGAAAATTGGCATTAATGTAGGACCATACAAGTGACTTTGCATGCCTAAGGCAAGAGAACAGAGATTCCATTTATTCGGGATGGTGGCTGAGCATACTGTAAACATATTGTTACGTGCCACCCCCTAGTGGCACTTTTGTTAACTGGATTACGGTGGGGGTACAAAGCACAATACCAATTACTGCTTAAAGAAATATAATTTATTACAGGCCAGAAAATTACACTAATCAGCAAATACAAGCAATTAGGAGCCTTACTCAGTTTCCTTAAGTCTCTTCCTTATGCGCTCTTTGCCTTCCACTTGTAAACAGACCACAGAAGTTAATCCGTCCTAATGAGTACGGTGGCCTTGACAGAAACTACCTGTCCCTCTCCCTTATGTTCACCGACCACAATTACTTACGATCACTTGCTGCAGGCTATTTCGCTGTCCACAAGCTGAAGAAACAATGCCACTGGATTTCGTAACTCGCACAGCACTTCGTCACCACACTTCTGTCGCACAAGATAATCGCTCGCACTAGCTCGTAAAACACAACAACCACTGCTGCGTGACAGGTCGCTCTTATATAGCAGGCCGGTGACTCAATAAATGCTTCTAGATCCATCCAGAGTTCACGGCTTCGCGAGGATTCCATCGCTGGTCCAGTCACGAACATTCTGGACTATCCCTTTGTCCTAGTAGCCCTGTTGCATAAGGCGCGCGCAATACAGGAGGCAGGGCACAGCCCAGCCCTGGGGCAGTTGTGACTCATGCGGCGAGTGATGACACAAGCTCACAGCCGTAACACCACCCCCTTCCTAAAAAGGCTGATCGTCCCGATCAATCATTGGTCCGTCTGTGTCCCTCCGTAGGCTGCCAGGCGATCTCGATGCACGATCTTCATCTTCGCCCTCGGGCTCCGCTGGATCCTGTAGACGACATCGTTGATCCGTTTCACGACTCGGTACGGGCCCTCCCAGGACTTCTGCAGTTTGGGTGACAGGCCTTTCTTCCGTAATGGGTTGAAGAGCCAGACCAGGTCGTCCTCGTGGAATCCGCCGGCATCCGTCTGCTGGTCGTATCGGGTCTTCATTCGGTCGGTCTCGATCCGCAGTTTCCTCCTCGCGAACGCGTGTACGTCCTCCAGTTGGTCGACCAGTTCTTGACAATACTGGCTTATCGGGATCGGATCATTCCCAGGTCGGCCGAAGGCAAGATCGACAGGTAGACGGAGCTCCCTCCCAAACATGGCCCGGGCTGGTGTGCACCCGGTGGCTTCATGCACGGCGGCGCGGTAGGCCAGGAGAAATAGTGGAAGATGCTTGTCCCAATCCCTCTGGTGCTCGCTGACGACTATTCGGAGATGGTTCTCGATGGTGCGATTGAATCGCTCTACCATCCCGTCGGACTGAGGGTGTAGCGGCGTTGTCCTTGTCTTCCGGATTCCCAGCAGCTGGCATAGGTTCTGGAACACCTGCGACTCGAAGTTCCTCCCTTGGTCGGAGTGCAGCTCCAGGGGTACTCCATACCGGCTGACGAATTCCTTCACCAGGGTCTCTGCGATCGTCGCGGCTTCTTGGTTAGGGAGCGCATACGCCTCCGGCCATTTGGTAAAGTAGTCGCTGACGACTAATATGTAGCGGTTCCCTGCCTCGCTTAACGGGAATGGCCCAGCAACATCGATGGCCACTCTCTCCATGGGGCCGCCCACGTTGTAGGTCTTCAGTGGACCCCGTCGTCTTCGTCCTGGGCCCTTGCTGGCTGCGCAATCGTGGCACCTCGCGCAGTGGTTCTCCACGTCTGTTCGGCATCCGATCCAGTAGAACCGCTCTCTCAGCTTCTCCAGGGTCTTCTTTATCCCTAAGTGTCCACCAGATGATCCTCCATGAACTTCCTTCAGGACTTCCTCCGTCATAGCCTTTGGAACGACGACTTGTTCCCGAGATGTCTTCCCGTCGGTGCTCTCCCAGGTACGGCAGATGAGGCCATCCCTTACAATCAGCGAGTCCCACTGTGCCCAGTAGGACTTAAACTTTGGGCTGCAGTCACTCACAATGTTCCACCCGGGTCTGGGGACACAGGCCTTCTTCCATTCGGCTATCGGTCCCAGGTCATCATCTTCTGCTTGTGCCCGCGTGAAAGATTCGCGGCTCCAGTTCCCTTGAAGTTCCACAGTAGTCCGTCGGCACAGTATCCCGGTGTTCTCCTCCCTCCTAGTACAGAAGGTGCAGTCTTCGGGGCACGGTCTTCGTGACAGGGCGTCGGCGTTAGAATGCAGTTGGCCTTTCCTGTGCTGAATCTCAAAGTTGTATTGTTGAAGCCTCTCTAACCACCGCGCGAGTTGACCCTCGGGCTGCTTGAAGTTCAGGAGCCACCGCAGGGATGCATGGTCGGTCCTGATGAGAAATTCTTGCCCGTACAGGTACTTGTGGAAGTGTTCAATGGTCTTCACGATGGCGAGCAGCTCCTTCCTGGTGACGCAGTAGTTCCTTTCTGGCTTTGACAAGGCCTTGCTGAAGTAGGCCACTACTCTTTCCTCGCCGTCCACTACTTGCGACAGGATTCCCCCTATGCCAAAGTCGCTGGCATCGGTATCGACGATGAACCTTGTTCCAGGTCTGGGGTAGGCCAAAATAGGCGCGGTGCACAGAGCCTGCTTGAGTTGTTCGAAGGCACTGTGGCATTCTGCTGTCCACGTGAAGAGTTGGTCCTTCTCAGTCAGTCGATGTAAAGGTTTGGCGATGTCGGCGAATCCCCTCACGAAGCGACGGTAATAAGTGCAGAGTCCCAGGAAGCTTCGTAGTTGGGACTTGTCCTTCGGAACTGGCCACTCCCTCACAGCTGCGGTCTTCTCTGGGTCGGTGCGCACCCCTTCCTCGGAGACAATATGCCCAAGGTACTGGACCCGCTTCTGGAAGAGCTGACACTTCTTGGGGCTCAACTTCAGCTGGGCAGCCCGTAGCTTCAACAAGATCTCCTTCAGGTTGCTGTAGTGCTCCTCGAAGCTTCTCCCCAGAACGATGACGTCGTCTAGGTAGACCAGGCAGGTCTTCCAGTGTAGTCCCCTCAGAATGGACTCCATTAGCCTTTCGAAGGTCGCAGGGGCGTTGCACAGACCGAATGGCATGACGGTGAACTGCCAGAGCCCGCTGCCCACAGAGAACGCAGTTTTCTCGCGGTCCTTAGGGTGGACCTCCACCTGCCAGTAGCCACTCTTCAAATCCAAGGTGGAGAACCATCTCGACCCTGATATGGTGTCCAGGGTATCGTCGATCCGGGGTAGAGGGTAGCTGTCCTTCTTCGTTACGTCATTCACCCGCCTGTAATCCACGCAGAACCTGGTGGAACCGTCCTTCTTCTTCACTAGCACGACCGGAGAAGTCCAAGGACTATGTGATGGCTCGATCACCCCTTGCTCCTTCATCTCTTCTACCATCCGGTCGACTTCGGCTTGCTTGGCGAGCGGGACTCGTCGGAATGGGGCCCTAATCGGTGCGCTGTCCCCAACGTCGATTCTGTGCTGGACCAAGCTTGTCCTGCCGAAGTCTTTGCTCCCCACGGAGAAGACGTCCTGGAATTCGCGTAACAGGTCCTGAAGTTGGCGTGATTGTTCCTCGTCTAAATGGTCCTGGGATCCTTGGTACAGCTTCTGTAGTTCTTCTGGCAGTGTGCGTCTTCTTCGGTTGTCCGTCTGCAGGTGTCCGTCCGTCGTGTCGGTGATGCGGGCAATCCAGGTAACGGGCTCGCAGACTCCTAGGTTGGTGTCCCGGTGAACCGTAATGTCGTAGTCGTTCAGGTTGGACAGGCGGACGTACGGTCGAGACGTCGTGTTGATGAGGGTCTTGGCTACTAGCAATCCTTTTGTCTGGATGTCCTCATATTTTGGCTCGATGACAGCCGCCACTCCCTCAGCAGTTCCGTCGACAATTACGGCGGCGCTGACCTCCGTCCTGGCAGGAACGATGACGTCCTCTCTCAGCCTTACTCGTCGTGCGGTGACGGCCTCGTGTGTTGGTTGCAAAGCAAGTTCCTCACCTACGAAGTGCAGAGTGTTGGTACTCAGGTCCAAGATGATGTTGTTCTGGTCCAAGAAGTCCAGTCCGATGATCACTTCGTATGATACGTCAGCCACAAGCACTGGATGCTTTATTACCCGTCGACCAATGACGAACTCCAGTGGTGCTTCGCCATGTACCGGTGCGGTCTCTCCGGTCGCGGTTATTAGCTGGAGGTTCCTTTGTGTGGGTTGCACTCTCCACTTCGGGATCACAGTGGGATTGACGATGGTCCTCGATGCTCCCGTGTCGATCAGCATGGGCCAGCTCACTCCGTTGATGACTCTGTCGACCATCAGGCTCCTATTGTCCCTCCGTAACTTCGTCACACGCACTTGGACTGCCGGGGCTTGACGACTGTCACAAGCCAACCTTTGCCCCCCAAGGCTGGCTAATACTCGTTTCCCTGGGCCGCGCGGTTTTCAGACGACTGATTTCCCGTCGGATACCCTCGGCGGCGGCGATCACCGCAGTCCTTGCTCAGGTGGCCTTTCTTACCGCAGGTCCAGCAGGTCGGTAGTCCTCTTCCGGGCCGCCTCTCCGGTTGCCTTCCGGCTGTGTCGTTGCTGGTGGTGCCGCGACTATCGAAGAAACGGCTTAGCGCCTCCATTAATTCGTCGGCCAGGGGCTTGGTCTCGTTGGTTTTTACTGGTTCGTCGACGTCCACTTGACGCACCCGCGCGTGCATTCTGGATGCCTGTTTTGCCGTCTCGAACTCAAGTGCGTGGCTCAGCGCATCTGTCAGGGACTTATGGCGCGCGAGTCGCAGCGCCTGTTGAGTGTCCGAGTCCCGTAGCCCGTCGGTGAAAGTCTGCGTCGCTATCTGCTCCAGAAAGTCCGCCGGCCGGCGCTGTTGGGTAGGCGAGCCTTACGAGACGTGCGATGTCCATCTCGAACTCCTGCAGGGTTTCCGCGTTCTTCTGTACCCGGGTCCGGAGCTGCATCTGATAGGCCTGCTGAAGATGGCTATCTCCATATCGGGACTCCATATGGGCGATCAGGGAAGCGTAGTCCTGGGATCCAGTCGGGATGGCCTGAAGGACGTTAAGGGCGTCACCTCTCAGCGCTACAATTAGAGCTGTAGCCTTTTCTGTGTTGTTCCAGTTATTTATGGAACAGGCCGCCTCGAACTGACGTAAGTAGGTGCTCCACGGGACCTTTCCGTCGAAGGTTGGGGGCGTCACTCTGCTATGTCCCGTTCCTGATATTCCCGGTGTAACGGTGGGCGGGCGTTGGCGCAGCTCGGCAACTTCCTCTCGTAGAGCGTTGAATTCCTCTTTCACCCCCGTCAGTGGGCGTTGGCGCAGCTCGGCAACTTCCTTTTGTAAGGCGTTGAATTTCTCCTCCACCCCCATCAGCGGGCGTTGGCACAGCTCGGCAACTTCCACTTGTAAGGCGTTGAATTTCTCCTCCACCCCCATCAGCGGGCGTTGGCGCAGCTCGGCAACTTCCACTTGTAAGGCGTCGAACTTCTTTTCCACTGCCGTGACTTCCTCACGCAGACCCAGTTCTAATTTCTTCAGGTCCTCCGCTAGCTTATTTTGACCGTCTGCCATCTTCTTCTGGCCGTCTTCTAGTTTGGCAGTTAGGTCCTCGGCTAACTTCTTCTGGCCGTCTTCTAGTTTGGCAGTTAGGTCCTCGGCTAACTTCTTCTGGCCGTCCTCCATCTTCTTCTGGCCGTCCTCTAGCTTCTTCTGGCCGTCTTCTAATTTGGCAGTTAGCTCCTTGGTTAAATTCTTCTGGCCGTCCTCCATCTTGGTTTCCATGCCATTTAACTTTTCTAGCAATGCTGCCAATTTCTCCTCCATTTTAGTTGTTTGTCTTGTAAAGGGCATGCACTCACAGGAAAATTAGAGAAAATGACCTGCTCGGGGTTTGAAACCAGGACCGTCAGGTGTTGTGCTTGAGTTCGTAATCCGGCTTCTGACACCAGTTGTTACGTGCCACCCCCTAGTGGCACTTTTGTTAACTGGATTACGGTGGGGGTACAAAGCACAACACCAATTACTGCTTAAAGAAATATAATTTATTACAGGCCAGAAAATTACACTAATCAGCAAATACAAGCAATTAGGAGCCTTACTCAGTTTCCTTAAGTCTCTTCCTTATGCGCTCTTTGCCTTCCACTTGTAAACAGACCACAGAAGTTAATCCGTCCTAATGAGTACGGTGGCCTTGACAGAAACTACCTGTCCCTCTCCCTTATGTTCACCGACCACAATTACTTACGATCACTTGCTGCAGGCTATTTCGCTGTCCACAAGCTGAAGAAACAATGCCACTGGATTTCGTAACTCGCACAGCACTTCGTCACCACACTTCTGTCGCACAAGATAATCGCTCGCACTAGCTCGTAAAACACAACAACCACTGCTGCGTGACAGGTCGCTCTTATATAGCAGGCCGGTGACTCAATAAATGCTTCTAGATCCATCCAGAGTTCACGGCTTCGCGAGGTTTCCATCGCTGGTCCAGTCACGAACATTCTGGACTATCCCTTTGTCCTAGTAGCCCTGTTGCATAAGGCGCGCGCAATACAGGAGGCAGGGCACAGCCCAGCCCTGGGGCAGTTGTGACTCATGCGGCGAGTGATGACACAAGCTCACAGCCGTAACAATATTAAAACCAATAACTCAGGATGTATATGCGCAATTGACCGGTAACTTGCCATAATTGACGTATAATATATCAGACATTTCTAACATTCGTCTAAAGGCTACCACACTTCTTAGGGCCATTTTCACCAACGTCAATATTATCTCTTAATCCTTCATTAAACGTTATTTAATTTTGCACGAGCATTTCGTCAAACAGAAATGCTCGTTAAGTTACCACTAACGAGGAATTACGTTAAATGGCCAAATCTGACCACTCAACTCTCTAAAGCATGGTTCAAGTGGACGGAAACATCTGAACTCTACCTCGTGTACCCCTCAATGATGGTTTGTTTTCGAGTTTCACACGAGCTTTCATCCATATGAATATAAAATATGTTTATGACAATTAAGTTATAAAAGATCATACGTGTTTAATACCAAGAAAGAAGAATACGGAAATAAAGAAAGCATATCCGAGGCGGGATTTAAACTCCTTCTAGCTCTGCATAATGAACACTGAGTCTACAACGCAACTGCTTACAATACGAAAACCACGGAGAGAGCGTGTCCTATTTAGTTAATTAAACAAAACTGCCAGTTCTCCTAAATTCTTTGTTCGTATCATTTTAAGTTTCTGTATTTTCCTTTCTTTATAATTATGTTCTATAAAATTTCACGGAAGCATCGCAAACCACTGTGAGTGCTACAAACTTCTTGTTCTCTCCGCCATGCTTCTCCAGGATGAAACCGAGTCAACGCATCCGCGAGAGCCGTAAAGCGCAGTTAAGCAATTAGCAACACGAATGGCATCAACGGTAATCCCGCATTAACTCTCGTATTTAAGTTAAATATAAATTAACTAACTAATCGTTAGTAAAGAGTTGGTGAAAACGGTATTTAGACTGTGCAGTCACTATCTTGAAAATAAATGTCAATTAAATCGTTAACCCACATTCCATTAAAGCTACAGTACGGTGACGAAACTTCACAAGAAAGTAGGCTCTTACAAAAGGTTTCATTACACAAGGCACAAAGCCAGCGATTAAATGAATTCATAATGGTGGGTGGGCGTGCTAATAAAACATTAACATATATTTCAGGCTGCGGTTACGCAATTACCAAGAAATTTAGTAGACCAGGAGCATTATAAAAATCCTTCGCTAACACTAGTCATAAGACTATCGCAATTAATATTGCGCGCAGACACCATCTTGAAAATATATTACTAAAATCGATAAACCACCATTTATTACAGCTACGAGAATTCTAGTCGCTTATAAATGGAAGAACATTCAAGATTGTGACTGCAAAAACTATTAAGATATTAGGATGTTAATAACTCAGAATATATAGAGGCATCAAGACGAAAATTTGTAAGAGAATTGTGTAAGAGATCTCAAAATCACTAGTCATGAGACTGTCACAATATAATACGCAGCCACCACCTTTAAATAAACATTTTGCTGTTATATTCATTTTGAAATTGATAATCTACCGACTATCATAGCCACAAAGACCAAATATAGCAAGTATGTAGACTCACATAGGAGTTATTCTCTGCAAAGCCACAATACCAACAACTTTATACATTCGATGTGACGGAGGAGCATATTATCCAAATGTTAAAATCAATTTAGGATGCAAAGGCGGAATTATAGCGGCTTTTTTTGTAACGGAGAGGTCTTGTATAATAAGCGACTATAGCACTTCTTAAAACAACATAAAATAGAATTTTTGTGCAAACGCCATCTTAAAAATATAATATATCACAAACGGTAATGTTCATGACGTCGAAAAAAAGAAGGTGTCAGCTCAGTTAAAGATCGTCTCCCACATGGAAATGAATTGAAGTCACGGTGTCAATCAATCAACAAGCAAATGGTTGCAAAGTTATGGCTGTAGTTATTTATAAACAATTAATTAATCCTTTGGTTTAGGATAATTATGCTTTTGATTTATCAGAAGGTTTAAATACTGTTTAGTTAGTTCAGTTTATGACACCAGTCGTAGGCAGCAGTAGGTGATCTCACTTGAGATTCACTCGAAGAATATGACTTCTACAAGTCAACAATAACACAGGTTAGCGCGTTTTACCCCCATTGCACGCAAGTAGCATCGGTCGTCTTGGCCGTAGCTCAAAGAACGCCCGAATAAACCAACAATAGGCGAACATTACATCCGTCCTGCCTAAATACCAATAATGTGTTCACGGTCACAACAATTACACTTGCTAGCCTTACTTTATACATAAACTGGGTCAATTAACATTATTGTTTAAACCATTCTTTTGATTTATCAGAAGGTTAAAATACCGTTTAGTTAGTTCAGTTTATGACACCAGTCGTAGGCAGCAGTAGGTGATCTCACTTGAGATTCTCTCGAAGAATATGACTTCTACAAGTCAACAATAACACAGGTTAGCGGGTCTTACACGCTAGACGAATCAATGTCATCAGCTCAAAACATCAACGGAATTCGCGTTAGCGAGCCTCCCCTCACTCATTAAAGTGGAAAAAGAAATAACAGGTGTTAGCAGCTCACATAGCTGTTCCCCAAAGCAACGTTACATTAATAACAGTGACCTTCAAAATTCCTAAGACTTGTGACGTAAATTAGCACTCATAAAAGTCAATATGTCGTCTCGCGTTGCATCTCGTGTAGCAACTGGTTATCAGCTGGTGCGCTCAAACAATTTTCACACTGCATTGCGCACGGCTTTGGCATAATACAGATTGTGTTTCAAAACAGATCATTTTAATCTTAGAGGAGCACGAAATAAAGTCCTCAGGTGCTCTGCAGATTGCAGTAAAATGTATAATCACTTCCCTAATAGTGTTTCTTAGGATATTTTACCCTTCAATAATATGTAACGTAGTAATAATCTCAAAGAATACTAAAGTAAAGACTGCACACTTGTGCAACTAACTGCATTAACATTCCAAAGATATGTCACTCAGCCTATTCTTTGTACACATGGGTTTGATGTGCGTGGCTTGGCACATTCCTCAACAAAATAACAACATCTAACTTCTGCTGCGATGTTTGAAATGATACGATGTAGTGAACCCTTTTCCCTCTGATGGATAAATGATTCGATGTTTTATTTCTTCAATTAATAAATATTTCTACCAGCATCATGAAAATAGCCAGACGGAGATGAGGAAATTTCAAGCATTTGCTGGAGACAGTGGGGACATTCCTGAAGCTGTTTGACAAAGGCTAAATACTTAGGATTGTGAAAAGAATGACCATAGCAATGATTCAGAAGGACAGGTGGTGGCCACCTCAAAATAGAAGCGACACGCAGTGAGACATGCTTCTGGTATGTTCATTGTAATATTCGCGCCTAGAAAAAATATGATGCAGTAACGTGAGTGGCTGATGAAAATACTAGACACTCCTACTAGGCCAAGGTCTGATAAAAACCGCCAAGTTACAGAAAGATGGAACCAATGGGAGAAGAATGCTTACCAGCGCGGCAAGTCTAGCTTGGGTACGCTACGGCTAGCATTCACGCGGGAGATCGCCTAGACAACATCTCTACGATCGATTCTAGGATTAATGGGCATATTCTTGACCTGCGCTATTTTTCGAGTTCAGTGATATTTATTTCATTCCTGTATCATTATTATTTTGTGAAAATTTTATAAAATTTCCCCCTCTATCTGTACCTAGGGCCGGTTCATTTATAAGTGGCGTGAAGAGCCAAGACATTGCTTATTACTTTGGTTTGTCTGAGGACACAGCTTGTTACATTTTTGCGCGTCTAAGGACGTAGACATTTATACTTTTGCGTGTCATGAAGGACACAGAAATTATTATTAAAAGTGTTAAATTCAGTGTTAGATAGTCACAGTACTATATTTGTAGGGGCAGTAGCATCGATAATTCGCCAACAGACAGTTTTGGGGAAAGTAGTACCCGAACGGCGAATTTAGTAGTCAGATATCAAGTGTATAATAATTTAATTTTTGAATCAGCACGAGAGATGACATCGTTGACCATGGAGGAAGCCTGGAACTATCAAGACTCCGTCAAGATGGTTGAGATGAGATAAGAAGCATCCAGTTGGGAGATGGCTGCGGATGTTCTTTGACGGGTGGCTGACCGAGGATGAGTTCAGAATAATTTTCTTATTATTTGATAAATTAACTTATGGTATATGGGACATATTTTGTTTTGTAAATAATTTGCTTGTGTGATTAACGTAGTATATTTAGTTTTGGTCTGACACACCTTTTGCATGGAAACAGCTCGCATATGTAATTAGTAGAAGGTTCTTTTCTTGTTTGTTGTTTTAACTAACGTAGCTATGTGGACGACCGTGTTTGCATATGCTACGCAATGCGGTTAAAAACGTCTCTCGGAGATATGTTGTGTTTCAGAAGTAGGACTGAAGTAATATAATTATACAGTAGATTGGAGGGTAATTAATTTCTTTTGGTTTATTATTGATCAGATTCAGTGAGATTATTGCCTTTGGAGCAATGTGATTTGTGACGAAGAGCAGTCAGCTGTATCGTAGGTTTTAATATTTGTTTTAAATTGTTTGTGAGCATCCATTCAGCCAATCTGTGTGAAAAACGTAATGTCATTCCCAGAAGTGTGTGTGTGAGTGGGTGTATTTGTGGTCATTACAAGCGGGAATTTCAGCGTTGACTGATTTCTGGCAGCTTGGTGCCAAATCCAGATTGTGACCTTGCGAGGGCAATTGTGGAATTTTGATTAATGTCTGACCATATGTTGAGGTGGTTGAGATTTGTTGCTGTTGATTCCTTGAGATAACGGCACAGCTGGTCAGTTATTTTTACACACTGGACTTGGGACAATGACAGGTAATTGAGGAAGAGGGGAGATGTTTCACAAGACGGAGTGAAGGTTGCTAGACAGGTCATTAGTGGTGAGTGTCTGTGTGGCTCCGTAATAACTTGAAATACAGAATTAAGAACTGATCAATGATAAAATTGTTTAAATAAATGGGAGTTGCCTACGAATCACGATAATCTCCGAAGCGTTAGCTTAACATGCAGTTTTGTTCATATAAAGTAATATCAGCCAGTCAGGCTTTTGTTGTTGTTGGTTTATTCCATGTTTATATTCCATTCAGTGACCCGTGAGTCACGTGCTATGCTGTATTTCCTTGCTTGTGTATTGAGCAATTGGCCAGTGTTGGCAGCTCATAGTCAAGTGCGTCATCGCGCTAAATGAGGGTCTCGAGAGAGATTCCTGTAAATAGTAGATTTTAGGGTGTGTGTCAGCATTACAATTTTAAGGATTTATTAATGTCATGTTCCATGTCCGTAAACGTTGATTTACGAGATGATTGTTCGTAAGCATCGTGGCTGTTAACCCGCTGTAAACGAACAGTCATCCAAAGTACTCATTCCTCGTAGTTAGTCATTACGCGCACATAAAACCCAAATTGCAAGTTAGTGGAACCAGGATCCACATTTTAATAAAGGGGAGATCCGTCTGACTCCTCAGCATTGATAGATATTCCTGTCATGGAAAAATTCAGGGAGGATTTATTTTTTATTATCTAGTCATTAAATCATGTTATTATTTTACATCTTGTCACCTTTCTTTCTTAATTATAGTTTAAATCCTATGACCCTCACCTCAGTAGAGCATGTTGTTTGGCGAACGTAAACATCACATAGGAACTGAGCGCGACCCCTTGATTAAGATTTCTTACATTAAACACTGCTTTTCTGAAGGGTTCATAGGGCGTAAACTGGCGCGGCCAAGCGTGGGGAGGTTCACTGTGGTGTAACGGCAGAGAAATTGCACATGTCAATGTAAGCGTAGTTGGGTTTTCAAACTGACGCAACAATGAAGGTGTAATTTTGTTGCTGGTTCGCTGCTGGAACACATTTAGTTGGCGTATTTGAGTAAAACTGACATGCCGCAAATGCAGGCAGATATGACAGTATTTTAATCACCGGAAAGTGATATTTTATTAAAAGTAATTGAGGCGAAGAGGATACCGCCAAATGTGTGAAATATAAATTAAAATGAGTTTGCAATGTAAAATACGGTTCACGTTTTTGTCTATTGAATTAAAGTAAAAGGTAATATACGTGATACCGGGCGCCCAAAGATTCAAGTTAAAACTAGATTTGTTAGAAAGTCAAACTCATGAAAATGTTAGGAGGCTGTAGCCTTAAATGACAATTAACACTTTGTTAATTAGTCAGCGTTAATATTAGATCAGGATAACAATTTAATGACTGAATATGTGTTTGGGTTTAAATTAAATTGAGTAAAATTAGAACCACTCAGAGATGCAATCGACTAGTGGGATTAAATGTAAAAATAAATGAACTGAGTTGGGTAAAGAAATTAAATGTGCATTGGATTTTATGTGTGTGTCAAGGGGCATTGCTTTATGCCATTTCCCTAATGTCTCATATAAAGTGTATAACATGGCAACAGTGGAACAGATTCAAGAAATCATTGAGAGTGCGTCTAGGAGAACACAGGAATTGTTGGACACTAAACTGGCAGAACAAAGTGAATCACTAAACACAAAATTATCTGAACAAATAAACATTAAACTATCAGAACAAAGTGAATCACTAAACACAAAATTATCTGAACAAATAAACACTAAACTATCAGAACAAAGTGAATCATTAAACACTAGTAAGGTAGAACAAAGTGAAGCATTAAACGCGAAACTATCAGAACAAAGTGAATCGCTGCGGACACAATTAAATAACAGTAGGATTGAACAAAATGAATATCAGGCGGAACAAGCTAGATTATTAAAAAGTGAAATTAATGACACTATAAATTCGCAGTTAGAAGCGCAGAATGTTAAAAACACGAACCAATTAGCTTCGTTAACCGCAGAGATGAAAGATCACACTAATCAACAGATGGTATTACTGGCCCTAGATGTTAGTAAAAATAATGAAAAACAATTAGACCAGATTAAGAAAATGGAAAGTATTTTTGATCAAAAACTTAGCATTCTGGATGAAACGGTGTTAGCTAAATTAGAGCAAATTGAAATAGCGTGCACTATGAATACAAGCGAGGTCAAGATAGCTCAGGAGAAGTTAGAAGGACGATTTATGGAGATGGAAAAGAGCGGCAAAGTCATTCAACAACAATTATCAGCGGTAGATGAAAATATATCCGGCATAATTAAAGATATGGATCGTCTCGAAATAAAATCAGCAGAGCAATGGAAGAGCCTAGAAGCGGATCAGAGTCAATTAAAGAGTACCATTGACGAAAATAGCGCGAGATTGGAATATAGTTTGAGCCAGATAGAAAGCAATCAGGATGACACTAAAAGCCAGATTGAAGAGAAAGTAAGCACGATTAAGGAGCAGATAAGGAAAGATTGGCGAAAAATGAATATCGATTCTAAAGAGGAAAGATCCACCATCTTAAAAACAGTAGGCGTAAATCATACTCGTATTCAGGCATTAGAGCAGGAAATTAAGAATAAACTTAAAGAGCAAACAGACAGGATCATTAAAGCTGAACTGAGGTCATTAGAAAAATCCTCGATATTTAAAACAGGAACAATGAGAGATAAGCAGGACGACTCAAATAGCACAGGGGAGGAAAGCGCCGCAGGGAGTCAAGCTCAGACAGAGAGCCCATTAACAGCAAACACGGAGGGGTTTCGCAAGAATATTGAAAGGAGCTCCACGCCACAAGACGGTCATCAGCCCACACAACTTATCCAAGTAATTCGCTCGAACGATTATAAACCGCAGAAATACACGGAGAATTCAGGGGTGACACCTAAAGCTTTTATTAAAGAAATTGAAGATCATTACAATGACACTGGGGTACCTGAAGCACGTAGATTGAGGATGATGGAGAGATTTCTAACAGGAAATGTCCTTACATGGTTTTTAAGCTTCAAATATACATTTGAAACCATGTCAGATTTCAAATTTGCGTTTCTGCGCAAATATTGGTCGCCAGCAATACAACAGAGTCTAAGGATGGAGCTTTACTCTAGAAAATACCAAACCACCCAGCAAACGAAATACTCAGATTTCATTAACATGCAAATGTTAAAATTTCGTGACCTTGATTACCCTTTAAATGAAGCGGATCTGGTGATGACAATAGCGCGGCAATTACCAGTCAACGTGCAGCAAGTACTAGTTGCAGCGAACGTTAGTACAGCCATACATGCAGAGCAGATATTACGCCATATAGATGAGACTACATCTCATAATCATTATAGAGGAGGAAGACAGCTGGAGTTAGTCAATACGACAGAGGTCATAAAACCTAAACAGGCAAACACTAAAACGCAGGGTACTAATACAAGCACTTCCACACCTAGGCGAAACCAGGAAGAAGGAGAAAACAGACCATACCAGCGTAACGAAAATAACTATAACAATAGGTCATATCAAGGCAACAATAGATATCAACAGAGAGGATATCAACAATGGCGTGAAAATCGAAGAAATGACAGGCCTTATGGAAGATACGGTGATTACAATGCTAATCAAAGATGGAAAGGAAGGAGAGATCAAAATCAAGGAGAGGCGCGTAATTATCGAAATGACTGGGATGATAGGCACGCTCAATCACAAAATTACCTAGAGGAATTACACGCTAGTCAAGGTGGAGAGCTAGGAAGATGGGAAAAAGCCATTGGGAACATGAAGAATCCAGATACGCATACTGAGGAAGCTGGAAGTCTACTGAGACAAGAGGAATATCAAGGGCATCGGCGACAAACGGATGATGGGGGTCGCACCGGAGCTTTAAAAAAATGCTAAATTTGGATAAAGAAGACAGTCTACAAACGCAACAGTCGGAAGTTGAAGAGGGATGGATAGTAGCGAACATACAAGAATGGATTGCTTTGCCAGAAGACTGCCTGGAGGAGACGGTGAAACCACGGAACGATGAAATTAGGCAGTTACCCATTATTTACGCGAGGATTGGTGGAATTAATATAAGATGTTTATTGGATACGGGGTCGCAGATCAGTCTGGTATCGGAGGCCTTGGTTCGAGAGTTGGGACGGAGTCAAAATATTCCTGTAATTCCCGTACCACAGCTCAAAGTGAGGGGTGTTATTCCTGAACGCACCGTCACTTGTAAACGTCAGGCATACTTAGAGCTGAACATATTGGAACACACTTTTGGGCAAACATTCATTATCATGGCAAAGATGAATTTCAATATAATTCTTGGTGCAAATTTTATTTGTGACTATCAAGCAGTGATAGATTTGCACAAGAATACAGTCAGTTTTAGGGAGTATGATCAGCTGAAGAACGTGGGATTGCATATGGATGAAATCACCACCGGAAGAGATGTAAATTCTTAGGCATTGGAAGCAATATCGGAAGAGACGGAAGAGGAGATACGAAAGGCAGAAGATAACATCATAGAAGGAGCTGTTGTGGAACTAGATGAGGAGAGTGAATCCCAGGAGATATGGTCTTTATTAACAGAAGGAGATAACAGTGAGGCACAATTTGAAGAATTACTACAGGAGCGGCTCAATGACATTCAACTTGGGGGTGAACACAGAAAGCAATTGGAAGAGATTTTAAGAAAGCACAAAACAGTATTTGATACAGTACCTGGGAAAATATTAAATTTCAAATATTCAATGCAAGTCGAGGATTGGTCACCGTTCAAAAGTAGATTGTATCCAATTCCTGAAAAATATCGTTGTCAAGTCAAGGTCATTATAGATGAGATGTTACAAGCTGGAGTGATAAGGAAGACACCTACACCTTATCTAAATGCGATTTTGCCAGTCACAAAACCAAATGGATCTATTAGACTTTGTTTAGATGCCAGAAATCTCAACACGAGACTCATTTTTCCCGAGTATGACAGAGCGCCAATTATCAGAGACGTATTAAAAGGCTTTAAAAACAAAAGCATTTATTCATCAGTTGACCTGACGAGCTCGTTCCACCATATTGAATTGGATGAGAAGTCACAGCTTCTAACTGGCTTCTTATTCGATAACCAAACATTTTGCTTCGTCCGAATGCCCTTTGGAGTCAAAACAGCGGGCTGTGCTTTAATCCGAGCCCTGGACCGGAATCTAACCGAGGAAGTTAAGGAGATGACGGTACGCTACATTGATGACATTTTGCTGGCATCCGACAACATTGAAACTCACATGGAGAATTTAGATAAAGTATTAGGCAACCTGAATGCATCAAATTTCAAAGTAAACCTGAAGAAATCGCATTTCTTCAAGAGCGAGATCTTATATTTGGGTCACATCATTGACAAGGAAGGAGTGAAGCCAAATCCAGCTAAGATCGAAGCGATAAAGAATTTCCCTACACCAACGAGAGTCAAGCACATTCGGGCTTTCTTAGGCGTAACGGGATTCTTTAAGGAAAACTGTCCAGGTTACACGGAGACTGTCGCTCCTATGCAAGAAATGCTAAAGAAGAATAATAAATGGTTATGGAATGCGGAGTGTGAGACGGCGTTCCAAGCAACAAAACAGCTATTGGAAAACTGCATTAAATTAGGATATCCAGATTTCAAGACAAATTTATAATCCAAGCGGATGCTTCACTAGTTGGTATAGGTGCTATGCTCTACCAAGAAGATCCAGCTAACCTGCAACATAAAACATATTTGGCATTTGTCAGCCGAAAATTACATAAGCACGAGCGCAATTATACTGTAACGGAACTAGAGCTGTTGGCCATACTTCATGCGCTACAACAATGGAAAAGAATAATTTATGGCTACCCTATTGTTGTCAGGACTGATCACAAGGCACTAACATTCTTGGTTAAGACGTCGATGGCAAGCGAACGTGTGACACGTTGGTCTATATATATTCAGCAGTTTAGCATTGAGATTGAACATTGCCCAGGGAAGATGAACGTGATTCCGGATGCACTCAGCAGGAACCCAGAGCCTGATAATGAAGAAACAGCGATGGTACAACACTTGGAGTTAACACCGAAGGACCGGGAATTCTTGGAGGAGTTACGTGAGATACAGCGAGAACAGGAAGCGGAACCATGGATGATGCTATTAATTCAATACTTCAGAAAGCAACTACCTACAGGAACACCTGCATTTCGAGAAGCGAAAGCCAAAGAAGGAAGATATGTTTATGTCAACAATTTGCTGCACAAATGGATAGATAATGACCACACCAAGTTACGCATATTAGTACCTGCATCATTACAGCGAGGACTGACATGGCATACTCACGAAAGTTACGGACACGTCGGAGTAGATAAATGCGAAGCGACAATACGAGAGACATTTACATGGCCACGTATGAGAACAACTATATGTGACGTCATTACGACTTGTGATCCGTGCCAGAGGACAAAGCCCAATAATTATTTAATGAGGCAGTATCCTAGACCATTGCTACCTCAGAAACCATGCGAGCTACTGGCACTCGACTGTTTCGGTCCAATTCCGAAGGGAAGGCGAGGTTGCCGACACTTGCTAGTGTGCATTGATGTGTTTTCTAAGTTTTTCGTATTATGTCCCATTCAGAAAACTACTTCGAAACAGGTACTCAGTCGTATTCGAAATAGAGTTATTCCAATCCTTGGAAAACCAGAATTTATATTATCAGATCATGGCAGTTATTTCACAAGCGCCGAATTCAAGAAAGGTATGGAGGACATGGGTATAAAACACATTTTAAGCAGTATCCGACATGCCCAAGCTAATCCAAGTGAGAGAGCAATTAAATGTGTAACATCATACTTGAGAATCTTCATCCCAATAAACATCATAAATGGGTGGATAAAATTAAGGATGTAGAGACATGCATGAATTCTACCAGGCACGAGTCAACAGGACAGATCCCTATGGTCATACACAAAAACGAGTATCCAGTGAGAACGTGGAAAAGCATCATTAACGGCCCACAAGATCCCATGATAGCACCTGACCTGCGAATTGAGAGAACGAGAGCCTACATGAGAAAACAAGCAGATCGCAGATTACGGCGAGTAAGAAATAAGAGGTTTCACAGTGATCTTGAAATCAACCAGCTCGTTTTGGTGAAACGACCCGCTACATCGGATCCAGAGAAGAACATCTTCAGTAAATTCTGCGAAAAGTTCATAGGACCCTATTCTACCGTCAGAAACCTTGGAAACAATGCGTACAGAGTGAAAGAGTTAAGCACAGGAACAATGTCGGTTTACAATGCAGCCAACTTAAAAAAGTATCGAAGAAGCGATCCATGAGAGCGCCGAATTAATGATGCAGTTTGAATACATGGACGTCCTATATCAACCAAGTGAACGGGGAGCAGTTGAGTACGGCACGTGAAGAAGGAAGTGGAATTGGTGTTGACAAACATTAACGAGACGAGCAGAGTGTTGCCCGAGGCACCAGCGCGTCATGCAAGCAGTTGAGAGGGTCATTACGAGCAGGAAGTGAAACGAGTAAATGCCATTCAAGACAGGAGCGGCTAGACCAAGTATTAGAAAAGGGGTGATTCCGAAATAAAACAATTTGACCTACTGAAGTTTTTTTTTTAAATTATCGACTTTCTCCGAAGTTCGAAATTTTGTGAGTGGAGGAGTTGTGAACCCTTTTCCCTATGATGGATAAATGATTCGATATTTTATTTCTTCAATTAATAAATATTTCTACCAGCATCATGAAAATAGCCAGACGGAGATGAGGAAATTTCAAGCATTTGCTGGAGACAGTGGGGACATTCTGAAGCTGTTTGACAAAGGCTAAATACTTAGGATTGTGAAAAGAATGACCATAGCAATGATTCAGAAGGACAGGTGGTGGCCACCTCAAAATAGAAGCGACGCGCAGTGAGACATGCTTCTGGTATGTTCATTGTAATATTCGCGCCTAGAAAAAATATGATGCAGTAACGTGAGTGGCTGATGAAAATACTAGACACTCCTACTAGGCCAAGGTCTGATAAAAACCGCCAAGTTACAGAAAGATGAAACCAATGGGAGAAGAATGCTTACCAGCGCGGAGAGTCTAGCTTGGGTACGCTACGGCTAGCATTCACGCGGGAGATCGCCTAGACAACATCTCTACGATCGATTCTAGGATTAATGGGCATATTCTTGACCTGCGCTATTTTTCTAGTTCAGTGATATTTATTTCATTCCTGTATCACTATTATTTTGTGAAAATTTTATAAAATTTCCCCCTCTATCTGTACCTAGGGCCGGTTCATTTATAAGTGGCGTGAAGAGCCAAGACATTGCTTATTACTTTGGTTTGTCTGAGGACACAGCTTGTTACATTTTTGCGCGTCTAAGGACGTAGTCATTTATACTTTTGCGTGTCATGAAGGACACAGAAATTATTATTAAAAGTGTTATATTCAGTGTTAGATAGTCACAGTACTATATTTGTAGGGGCAGTAGCATCGATAATTCGCCAACAGACAGTTTTGGGGAAAGTAGTACCCGAACGGCGAATGTAGTAGTCAGATATCAAGTGTATAATAATTTAATTTTTGAATCAGCACGAGAGATGACATCGTTGACCATGGAGGAAGCCTGGAACTATCAAGACTCCGTCAAGATGGTTGAGATGAGATAAGAAGCATCCAGTTGGGAGATGGCTGCGGATGTTCTTTGACGGGTGGCTGACCGAGGATGAGTACAGAATAATTTTCTTATTATTTGATAAATTAACTTATGGTATATGGGACATAATTTGTTTTGTAAATAATTTGCTTGTGTGATTAACGTAGTATATTTAGTTTTGGTCTGACACACCTTTTGCATGGAAACAGCTCGCATATGTAATTAGTAGAAGGTTCTATTCTTGTTTGTTGTTTTAACTAACGTAGCTATGTGGACGACCGTGTTTGCATATGCTACGCAATGCGGCTAAAAACGTCTCTCGGAGATATGTTGTGTTTCAGAAGTAGGACTGAAGTAATATAATTATACAGTAGATTGGAGGGTAATTAATTTCTTTTGGTTTATTATTGATCAGATTCAGTGAGATTATTGCCTTTGGAGCAATGTGATTTGTGACGAAGAGCAGTCAGCTGTATCGTAGGTTTTAATATTTGTTTTAAATTGTTTGTGAGCATCCATTCAGCCGATCTGTGTGAAAAACGTAATGTCATTCCCAGAAGTGTGTGTGTGAGTGTGTGTATATGTGGTCATTACAAGCGGGAATTTCAGCGTAGACTGATTTCTGGCAGCTTGGTGCCAAATCCAGATTGTGACCTTGCGAGGGCAATTGTGGATATTTTGATTAATGTCTGACCATATGTTGAGGTGGTTGAGATTTGTTGCTGTTGATTCCTTGAGATAACGGCACAGCTGGTCAGTTATTTTTACACACTGGACTTGGGACAATGACAGGTAATTGAGGAAGAGGGGAGATGTTTCACAAGACGGAGTGAAGGTTGCTAGCCAGGTCATTAGTGGTGAGTGCCTGTGTGGCTCCGTAATAACTTGAAATACAGAATTAAGAACTGATCAATGATAAAATTGTTTAAATAAATGGGAGTTGCCTACGAATCACGATAATCTCCGAAGCGTTAGCTTAACATGCAGTTTTGTTAATATAAAGTAATATCAGCCAGTCAGGCTTTTGTTGTTGTTGGTTTATTCCATGTTTATATTCCATTCAGTGACCCGTGAGTCACGTGCTATGCTGTATTTCCTTGCTTGTGTATTGAGCAATTGGCCAGTGTTGGCAGCTCATAGTCAAGTGCGTCATCGCGCTAAATGAGGGTCTCGAGAGAGATTCCTGTAAATAGTAGATTTTAGGGTGTGTGTCAGCATTACAATTTTAAGGGTTTATTAATGTCATGTTCCATGTCCGTAAACGTTGCTTTACGAGATGATTGTTCGTAAGCATCGTGGCTGTTAACCCGCTGTAAACGAACAGTCATCCAAAGTACTCATTCCTCGTAGTTAGTCATTACGCGCACATAAAACCCAAATTGCAAGTTAGTGGAACCAGGATCCACATTTTAAAAAAGGGGAGATCCGTCTGACTCCTCAGCATTGATAGATATTCCTGTCATGGAAAAATTCAGGGAGGATTTATTTTTTATTATTGTTGTTTATTTTCCTTTTTATGCACTTTTAGTCATTAAATCATGTTATTATTTTACATCTTGTCACCTTTCTTTCTTAATTATAGTTTAAATCCTATGACCCTTACCTCAGTAGAGCATGTTGTTTGGCGAACGTAAACATCACATAGGAACTGAGCGCGACCCCTTGATTAAGATTTCTTACATTAAACACTGCTTTTCTGAAGGGTTCAGTAGATTTACCCACCAATCTTACTGTGTATGGGTTCGTTCCCCTGGAACTTCACGTAGTAAATGGGACTCACGAAAAATGTCAAATAAAGAGTACAAAAATGTTTCAGCTACTTTCGGCTGATAAATGATACGGTAATAATGTTCTTTCAACTCAAAATGAGGGACCTAACTATAGGGTGTTCCCTATACTACCAGAAGTCTACACCTTCTGTTCTTAATATGTATTTTACATGACATAAAAATCACAGCTTCCTTGCTGGCTTATAAATACACTGAAAAATACATGGAAATGTGCACCTGCCGTATAGGACACGGACTGTGGTGACTAAAAGAAAGATTGTCCCTGTGCCAAGAAGAAAAATATATACATTCCTACCTAAGTGGTCAAATTTTCGGGTCGTTTCGGCTAAAAATACTTTCAAGTTCTACATCCACATGGACAAACCTTGTACAGAGACAATATAGGACTCACGATTACTTCAAACTGTAGTTCACCTTCCACAATTCCCATTGGAAGGGGTAATATGCTTTCAGGGTTCCTAGCATATTCCTGGCTAAGGCTATGGGCTTCGGCCTTCCCTCTCAGTCCTGGGTCCTCACCTCGTACATGGCTTGTACCTCGTGGTGCTGGTTGGACAATTCCACGGTGGCGGTTTATTTCATCGACGTTCCCTAACATCAGGAATTACTCCATCACGACCCTCTCAAGATAATGTCGAAAAATCACCCTCACGTGCCACTGGCTCTAATAATACCGTACACGTGGTATCGCTCACAGATTATATATGTTTTCGAACCACTATAAAAAAATCTTATTTATCACAATGGCACACGGGTGTTGTGTAGCTTGGCCATGATTAGATTTTAATGTGGCACACGTTAGGCAATTAATTGTAGTTATAGATTTGATATGACACCTGTCTTCAGACATGACCTCGTGGTCAGTGAAAAAATGTCGTTTTCACTAAAATCACAAATTACTTGCCACGATATTGTAGCACTGACCTCATGGCCTAAATAATACCTTTTGCAGACTATATTCACTATGATCAGCACGATGGCTGTCGATTCGTAGTCCTCCCAAATTATGGGGTTTCACTTGCCTCATGCGGCCTTCGTCTTAATTGACGGACTGATGATACAACACGTCCTGCCTAAGCGGACTTTCAAAACGGTGTGGTTGTGCCTAGCACGGCTACCTGGTTTGAAGGAAGTGGTTGAGTCGTTTAGCGACTATTTACATTGTCCTCCGCGTGTCTGCGGTGAAGATACCTTTACTATAAAAGTGATTTACCATTTCCATAAGGCATAGAAGATGGTATATTATACAGAATTAATTATTATATGATCCTGATATATGTGGCATTAAAATAGTGAATAATATATCTCTAGGAAGAAGATACGCTGTCCTCTCCAAAGTCAAAATAGCGGATTGTTCACGAGGAAGCTTCAAGGTGCGTTCTGTCGAACTGAGCATGTGGAGTAAGTATGCTTTCAAAGAAATATTTGATACATGAGCCTAGGCGGGCTCAATATTTAGTGAAATGTAGCCTATATTATATTCCTAACAATGGAGCGTTTTTGAATGAGCCGATACAAATGTATACCTATATTCTTATCAGTTTAGACTTACTGAGTTTACTGTTAGAAATGCAAAATACTTCAGTAAAATTATCTCTCGCATATACATTGAAATCAAACGAAAGCATTGGAACGGTAATATCAATGCGAGAGCTTTCCCTTAAGTTTGTTTAGGTAACGCTGATATAGACCACAGATGGCCATGCTATTTACGTGGACGAAGTGAGTAGCTCGCGTGCTATGCAGGATTGACTAGTTATACGTGTCCGAACCAGCTCGGACGATCTGCTCATGTCTCACTGGTTTGTTTCCCTGCGGAGGGGATTCAGAGAGAGAGAGAGGTGGTGGTGGGGGAGGAGGTGTATCACCCAGCTGGAAGATACCTGCACGCGGGCAAAGTTTCCGGCTGTCCCTGATCTAGTGATAACAGTTCTTGTAGATTCGCAATGCCATGTCAATTTGTGTGATATGTTAGAACTGTATATTAACAGCACAGTTTTAATTCAGACAGAGGTACGTGTGAAGGTATGAATTTAGCTTATTCAGAAAGTATAAAGTTAGGGCATAACTAGACTATAAATGATACACGAGTTAAATGCTTTCAAACACAATCCAATCATTTGTTTTCAATCCGAAGATTGGTTTTATTCAAAATTAAACACTTCTTCATTAACTCTGGGGGGAAATGATCCCCCCTGATCACCCCCGTAGTTACGCCACTGCTTAGTAAACTCACATGGTTTTACGTTTTACAGGTCTTCGATGTAACGTCCTCCACGGGCTCACATCTAGTGGGACGTGGGTAGGCGACCACGGGACCCCAGCTGAGTCCGGCATTGTTTCCACTTACTTGTGCCGGGCTCCTCTCCGTCTTCTTTCCTGTCGACCTCAGTTGGTCAACTCTTGTTCTCTTATGACCCCGACGTTATTAGGGTATCCGAGGCCTAGGGAGTCTCTTCCTTTCCCGCCTTAATTGGCCCTTGTCTTATCTTTTCTGATACCCTCCTTCTGCGAGGGGTCAGCCTTCTTTTTCTTTTCATGTTATCTCCTGCCTTCTGTTCAAGGCCCTCAAGGAGGCAAGGTGTATGTAACCCCACCACTTCTGATGCACCCTGGATAGTGCTACACCCTCAAGGGCTCACGGCTGGTGGGTTTGGGAGTTGGTGACCCCGAGGGTTCCTGAGCTGGGTCCGGTTCCCCCCCCCCCCTTTTCCATTGCCTCTGGGGCGGACCTTCTCCTCTTTCCCTTACCTACCTGCCTTTAATGGCTCTCCTTTCTTCCAAGTCCCTCAATCCACATTCTTGGAGGGTCGAGGGCATTTCTTTTCCTCCTGTTCTTTATTTGCCTTATTCTCCCTTGGTCTTCCTTTTCTTCTTCTAGTAGCCTATATAAGTTAGTAGTTAGTTTTGAATATAGTTTACATTTGATTATCATCTTCACGATCATCCAAACCATTAGGGGCCGATAACCTAGACGTTAGGCCCCTTAAAACACAATTATCATCATCATCATCATCATCATCGATGTATCCACCAGCGTTGCGCACTACAGTTTACCAGCTATGTGGAAGCCGCGCGATCTTTTGGTATTGCCTAATCTGTTGATGGTCTGAATAGAGCGGTCGATTGTCTGATGAAGGTCTGAAGTGTTTAGAAGCGAATCCCACGAAGGGATTTCTTCATCCAAGGGATTAGATTGAAGTCGCTAGGATTTAGAACAGGAGATTGTAGAGCACTTCCCAGCCCCAACAATTGAACAATTCAGACACAGTTCTTGCTGTATGCATCCTAGCATTGTCATGCTGAACGATGGGTGGGTTAAGAATAAAATATAGCATAACATATAGATATAGATAGCTTTTTCAGTGTTTCCTTATTGACAACTGAAATTGCAACTTTCCACACGGTAAACACAATATAATTCCAATTACTAGGACTTAATTATTGTTAAGAATACGAAGAGTTCGTTAAAACGTAGTTGCTGAGAAGTTGCGGATGATGAAATATGACGCAGGTAAGTGATGCAATAATAGTAGGCTACATTGTGCAACGAGCATATAACGGCAATAGTTAAGACACGAGTATGTTTACAAAACGAGCGAAGCGAGTATTATAATTTCCATACGAATGTCTTAATAACCATTATAGCCGGGTTGCATACGATTGTTTATGTTCGACGAAAATTATAACTATTTAATGTTAGAACATAAGTATTCATAAATATCTGTCGAGATTTCGTCAGTTTTATGCACTGAACAGAGCGAGCGCATGGGACGCAGAGAATACCTTTCATTTGACCATGGCCTCCTCAAATACCCCACTATGACACTAGCCACGCAGTGAAATTTAAAATAAGAGGCCGTGGAAGTCAGCACAAGCGATGCTATCCGTACCTAATTGGTCACACAACTGTTTCTTGAGCTCTGATTGGTGGGAGAAACTGTTTCATAATGAAAAATAGTGATATAATGACCCTAATTATGATACAGTTTTCTGACATACTGTACATTTCGACATCGTCGAACATAAATATTCTTAACTCACTTAACGATAAGAATTCAGGAGTGTATTTCGTTAACACCCTTAGTTGCAAACAGCAGTGTGACATCCACTTACTATTCAGGTTTATACGAGGCAGTGAATGAGCAATGATTATCTGACGGGTGGTGTTTACGGCCGGAAGCTTTTCCAGGTGACCCCTCGTGGTGTAGGGGATAGCCTCCTTGCCCGGGTTTGATTCCCGGCACCTCAAACAAATATAATTCTGGTCTGAGGTCAGGAACATGGGTACACTCAGCCTCACGTGGCAAAACTGAGAAGAGTTGGGTTTGTTTCCCACCTCAGCCATCCTGGAATTGGTGTTCCCCACTCTACTCCAGGCGAATGCTGGTATTGTTCCTAACTAAAGCCCATGGCCACCCCTTCCCCAATTCTCACCGAATTACGAATACACGCACTAAAACAGCCATCACAAAAATACAGGTTATCAGAGAAAGTTCCACACATACCTAAGTACAGGGGCCTAATGACCACCGTATCCAGGGCCCTCAAATGATACAACAACAACAATAACAACAGGCTCTTCCTGACGTCAACCTCATCAGGGAATGAATGAGAGATGAAATAACTGAATATTAAAGAAACTCAGCAAGGAATTGGAAGGAAGTCGCCGTGGCCTATTAGAAGGCACCGTTATGTCATTTGTCTTGTCCGCTTCGTTGCGTTGTGGCTAGCATTCTTGGTTGCCACCGCGGAGGCCCGGGTTTGATTCCAGGCTCTGCCAAGAAATTTAATTCTGGTCTGTGGGCTGGAATGGGGTACACTTAGCCACAGCCATCCTGGAAGTGACTTTCCGTGGTATCCCCCCACATCTACTCCAGGAAAATGCTGGGTTGATATCTAACTTAAGGCCACAGCCACTTATTACCCAAAATATTACGTCAATTACAAATACACACACTAGCAAAGGCATCACAATAACACAGGTCATCAGACAAATGCCCCCCCACACACACACACACACACACACAAACACACTCACTCACGCCCAAAAACATAGGGCTAAATGACTACAATGTCCAAGCCCCTCAAATGAAAAAACAACAACAAACTTTGTATTGGAGGATATAGTTGGATGGTTAATTGGCGTTAATTCATGTTATAGGGGCTTGATACATCTTTGTCATCAAACCCGTGTACGTGGGTGTGTGTTGAATTTGTCTGATAACCTGTATGTGTGTGTTGTCTTTAGTAGTGTATGTAGCTGTATTAGGGACAGGGTTGGGGTAGGTACTATTCCGGCATTTACCTGGAGAGAATACGGAAATATCGAAGTAAACAACACTCAGTATGGCCGCCGTCAGAGCCGGGATTCGTACCTTTCTGCAGCTCCTCATCACAGTCATGAGGAGCAAATTAACTCGTGCTGCTACCCCGTGGGATGAATTAATATTGTTATAGTGTTTGGCACCTGGTTTGTCAGTGCGATTGAAACGTTTGTTATTATCCGTGGAGAGGTTTATCACTAGCTCATTTCCTCGTTTTTGTATGACTTCTTCTCGGTTACTAAACAACCTTCTTGGGAGAATCGTGCCACCTGTACGGATTGTCCATGGTTCTTTATTTCCTTACGATTATTACGCCCACGTGTTAGAAAGTCCCAGTCAACTATGACATTGCAGTTCGCAATGTCACTTCTTGTTGGTGTTCATATTCGCTGATTGTTGCCAGAGACAACCTACGGAATGTGGTAGAATGTAGTCTGTAAATGAGACCAGATGTGTTCAGATGTAATACTTAAACACTTGGTTCATTTGGGTGATAAACGCTAAGGTTCGAATTAACGAGGGTAACAGACCAAATAAAATATTTCTTTCCTTCCAGGGATAAGTAATTTTTGTTGATTCTTCGTTTTAGAATCAGGGACGCACTGATAGCCTACTTTAGGTAGGTATGGAATCAAATAACCTGCGTGTAATAATCATAATTAATTATTATTTTTATTTATTTATTTATTTATTTATTTATTTATTTATTTATTTATTTATTTATTTATTTATTTATTTATTTATTTATTTATTTATTTATTTATTTATTTATTTATTTATTTACCTTTTGGAAAAACATTGCACAAAGGTAATTACAGTCTATATACATATTTACATAATCTATACACTTAGTCACAAACAGATATCCAGATTTGGGATGTATTCAATTGCCTTGTTTGTTGCGAAGAGGAACTCCTGCGGGTCACCATGGAATGCTCGTAAGGGGCACGCTTGGACAATGTGCTGAACCGTTTGACGTTCAGCACCACAATCACAGCGCGAGGAAGATATCATCTCCCATTTATGTAGAGAATCGGCGCATCTACCACAATTAGTTCGTATCCTATTCACAGTGGTCCAAATCTTCCTGTGTTTATTAAATCCTGGTGGCCTGGTTTTGATACAGGGCATCTTCAGTTGCTCCTTTGTAGCACTGGTTTGCCATAATTTAGTCCATCGATCACTTATATTGTATTTATTGTTATTGACTTGGCAAGATTCCAATGGAGGATGACGGGAACGGAGTCTCTTTATGTTGATGGCAGGAATGTCTTCATGAATAGGGAGCTCAGGACTAGCAGTTATTTTCGTGAATTCACGCACAGGTGAACCATTTCGACGCAGGGAAGGAGGCTCAATGTGACTCAGGATTGGAAGCCAGAATGTAGGCGTATTCTTTAATAAATAATAATAATAATAATAATAATAATAATAATATTTTGACTCACTGCTTAACTGTGATAAACCAACACACAGATTACAGTTCGAAAAGCCAGAACCTAACATTGATTCCAAACCTCCAACACTTGAAGAAATCGTGGAAATAATAAAATCACTAAAGATTAATAGAGCGCCTGGAGAAGACGGATTGATTTCGGAAATCTGGAAATTAGACCACGAAAGTGTTACACCAAAAATACACAAAATTATCGAAAACATCTGGGAAACAGGGAAGGTACCAGAAGAATGGAAGTCAGCTCTAATACACCCCCTCCACAAGAAGGGAGACAAAACGAACCCTAATAATTATAGAGGGATTTCACTATTACCCGTCGCATACAAAATTTTCTCCAAAGCCCTGTTAAAACGGATAGAGACTCAGATAGATCCACAGATAGGGGAATACCAAGGAGGGTTCAGGAAGGGAAGATCGTGCAGTGAGCAGATTTGGTGCCTGAGAACAATACTAGCAACGAGAAAAACCAGGAACACAACAATCACATTCGTCGACTACAAAAAAGCGTACGACTCCATAGATAGAGAAACACTTTTTTAACACATTAGAAGAAATGAAGGTCGACAATAAGTCCAGAAAACTAATCCAAGAAACATTAACAAATACAATATCCAAAGTTAAATTCATGGGAGAGATCTCGGAACCCTTC
Source organism: Meconema thalassinum (assembly GCA_946902985.2). Taxonomy (NCBI): domain Eukaryota; kingdom Metazoa; phylum Arthropoda; class Insecta; order Orthoptera; family Tettigoniidae; genus Meconema; species Meconema thalassinum. Next base: position 492,359,442 of record OX336388.2, on the reverse strand, counting down.
AAAATTAATACAGGAGTGCGACAAGGTGATGGTTTATCACCCATTCTATTCAACTCAGTTTTGGATAAAATAATCAAGACATGGGAAAAAGGAGTCAAAGGCATAAAAATGGCAAAACACCAGAAAAGGACAGTCAACATTAAGTGTCTGGCCTTGGCCGATGATGTAGCGATTATAACAAATAACAGAAAAGAAGCCAAAGAAGCTCTAGAGACGCTACATGAAATCTCTGCCAAAACAGGGTTACAAATCTCATACGAAAAAACACAGTTCATGGATACAAAATCTACAGACAAGCACCCACTGGAAACCAAGTATGGAAAAATAACACAAGTGGAAAGTTTCAAATATCTAGGAGAGATTATACAGAAAACAGGACTGAACTTGGCATCCAATGAAGACAGGATCGCTAAATTGCAGAAAGCATACCGACTTACATGGAACCACTACAATAAAAAAAGTATTTCCATCAATGCCAAATTTCGACACTACCATACAGTAGTCTTACCAGAGGCCTTATACGCTTCAGAAACGACAGCAATCAAGGGGCGAACAAAAATCAAGGAATTAGAAAAACAAGAGAGAAAAATTCTGAGAAAGATCTACGGGCCAGTTCAGAAAGAGGGAATATGGATGAAGAGACCGACAATAGAACTGTACAAACAGACAGAGACGATTACAAACAACATAAGGAAAAGAAGGGCAAAATTTTATGGACATATACATAGGATGACCGAAGACAGACTGACCAAGAATTTTTTTAATATAGTTACGAATAGCACACTAAAAACCAATTGGGTAAAGGAAACCGTGGAAGACCTTAAGAAACTAAACATCTCTACAGAAGACATCGCAGACAGGAGCAAATACAGAGAAAAACTTAGACTACAGAAGTTTGAGCAAACTCCCAAAGAGAGACAACCAGCAAAGAGGTGGACAGAAGAGAGAAAGAGGAAACATAGTGTGTATATGAGAGGTTTTTGGGAAAAAAGAAGAAAGGTCCAGAATGAAACATGAAGATTGATTGTGTTGTAACGCTCTCCTCATGGGGAATTAACGAATAAATAAATAATAAAAGTTATACAAAGCAAGAAATAAAAATCTTGAGGAAAATGTTTGGCCTTGATTGTACTGAGAGAATTTGGATGAAAACGAAATACCTGGGAATTTATTATTATTCGGAGAAAATCTCGTACATATTCAAGAAAAGACGCTTGACATTTTATGATCATAGTGTATTCTCAGAATGAGCGATCACAGCCTGACTAAAAGAATTTCATATCTTACTCTCTCAATAAGAGCTAAGAACTACTGGCTGCTTGAAGTTGAAAAATGCCTTTAGGAAATAGGCATCTCAAGTGATATGGTAGTCGACAAAGTTCATGGACCTAGTTGACAATCATCAATTTTCAGACCACTCAAACATTACATTCAACAGAACCTGGTTGGATGAGCTTAGAAAGAGCCATAGAGAGAAGATTGATTGAGAGATTTTGGAAAGACAGAAAGCCAGATCAGCTAGATAGATTTAATCCTTCAACGGACATAACCATGTAAAAGAATGATAATAATAATCATAATAGTAATAATAATAATAATAATTATGGGGAGCGTGATGGCGCAAAGCTTAGCTGTTCGTCTTTCACCCGGACGGCCGGGGTTCGAATCCCGGTGGCAGCGGGGTGGAATTTTCACCTGAAAAATCACGTGGCACCAGGAAGGGCATCCGGTGGCTCCGGCGACCCCAATTAATTGGGAAAAGCCGAAGAAATAATAATAATGGTGCGTGGTCTCCGGAGAGTCATGGCGGAGGCATATCGAGTGTATACCTGTAGGCAACCTGCGCGTAGTGAAGTGGATGAAATAGATCTTCACCGGAGTTTTGGACAGGTCCATCCTTTGACCCCGTGCGGAAGAGATGAGATGACATACTCTTCAGGTTCAGACACAGGTCATTGCGGAATAGTAGGTGCTTTATCTCCATGAAGGCGGCTCATTAATGGTGGATTCTAGATAGCTAAATGCATTGACTTTCCCAATCAAGTGATTGTTTGCTTTGAGAATACGTGAAGGTACAGGTGTCTTGATGATGATCGTGCATATAGTCTTCCTGATTTTGAGATCTGACACTTACTCCTGTCTCCTTGACAAGACATTGAGGACCTTCCAAACAATCAGGTATTGACACGTAAGGATGCTCACACAATTGTCCTACTTGTGAACTAACGCGGAGTAATATTCTTACCATTCAGGCCTATTTGTTTGATTATCAGCCTTATTTGGCATTATGTCTTATTATTATTCTTCTAAATACAGTATATACATCAGTGAATCATACAAAGAAATATATTTTAATGTATTTTGTTTGTGTACTGTATTTGTAATCACATTGTCCACATCCTAATGTAGCAGCTAACATTCTTTGTTGTCGTCCGGGGGCGAAACTGAGAAAAAATGAGTTTCATTTCCATCTCAGCCATCCTGGAAGTGATTTTCTGCGGCTTCCCACATCTACTCCTGGTATATGCCGAGATGTTTCCTTACATAAGGCCACGGTCACCTCCTTCCCAATTTCCACCTGAATTACAAATACTACTACAAGCACCTCAATGATACACGTTATCAGACAAATTCTACCCACATCAAGCACAATAGGCTAAATGACTACGATGTCTAAAGCCCCTCAAAAGAAACAACAACAAGTTTGTTATTTTTGTAATACTCTGGAGTTTTACAAAATGTACTGCATGCAGATTTTAAACGATTACTCTATATTTAAAATAATAATATTTTAAAACACTTTACAAATACCGGTATTTCACTGTTTACATATTTTGTTACTTTCTGAAACAAATTTATTTCTTTTTAGATATCTTGAACTTTGATAGTACTGTACATATTTTGAACAATTTAAATTAACAGCAGAAAAATGTGGCTAACTCTAGAATAACTTTTAATAGATCGTGTGGCGCAAGTAAGGGAACAGCTTTCTTTGCCTGGTACATTTGTGTATTCAATAAACCTCTGTAAAGAGAAGAATTTCGTCCAAGTTTTCACCTTAAATAAACTATACTTTCATATGATGCTCCCTAATAAGTGGTACGGTTAAGAATTAGATAAATGATTGATGTCATGTACTGTATATGATGGACAGGGATACCATTCACTCAGCCGTTTTTGATTTGTAGCCTACGCGTTCAAACGGACCGACTTTTAAAAAATATTTGTGTGTGCATTCGTCAAGACTCTGAATATCTCAGAATCCATGTAAAGAAACAATTACGAACCTGCAATGCTGCGTTGTTAGGCAAATCATATAATGCCCGTGCTGCCAGTATTCTAAACAGGTCTAATTAGAGGAATAAGGATTGAATCTTATATTTTAAGAAAAGTAGGCTCTTTAGTTGGTCATGGAACTACTTGTTTAGCCTGTGTGGCAAAGCTCAAGTTGTCTGCTATTGACTTGCTGCTATAGAGCATCCAGCGTTTAGAAAGACTGTGGGTCTTATGGGCTTTTACTTTTAACGGAAATCCCCCCTACACTGGTTTTGTTGTCTCACCTTTTATCATGAACGAACTCTGAACATATATATTTTTCGTCATAATAGCTTCCTACAATTATCTGCCAACTGATTACCTTTGTTATTGCGTACAAGTATCGCTTATATTACGTCTTAGTAATTTAAAAATTCTCGAGGTTAGCACGCTGGAAGGAAGAGCCTCGTCCTGTGCTGCATGCTCGCCCGGAGAGGAGCACGTGCTCAGTTCCGCCGGCAACATAAGTTCTGAAGCACTTCCGTCATTGGTGTTATTGTTGTGTGTCGGTTTTATTTTCTGTTCGATCGAATCAGGGCTGCCGACAGTTGGGTTCGAACCCACTATCTCCCGAATGCAAGCTCACAGCTGCGCGCCCCTAACCACACGGCTAACTCACTACAATATTACAAATATTAATCTAAACAAAACAACAAGAATAAAATTGAAAGAAACTAAATTACAGCCTAACTAATAACTAAATAGGTGATGATCAACAGTATTGCTGACATAAAAATTGTTAACATCGTCTGCATACATCCGAGAGGGAAGGGTTGTGCTCTCGACATCTGTCAATCAGTAATGCGTCATATCACAACGAAATGAATGTCGTTATTGGTTCTCTTGGCATACAGTATCCTTAATACTGGTCCAATCCGTTAACACCTGCAAAACTGCTCCTTCCTGGGCGTGTTCTATTTCAGGTAGCTGCCGGGGTTGTGGTTGTCTCGCTAACTTATGAAAGCGCAGTACTCGAAGCGGGCGAACATAACGTATGACGTCAGCGCTACCTCGGCCTAGAGTTAGCAACACTGTCGCCATAAGGCTCCACAGTCTTTTTCTAAACGCTGGATGCTCTATAGCAACTACTCACTATAGGTACTACGCACTACGGAGCTGTGGGACATGTGTGCTTGATCACAGCCTCCTTCATAGACTTGTGTTCTGAAACGCACTGGGCTTACATGCTGGTACCAAACCAACACTCAAGATGGCGGTGACCGCTACTCCTTGTAAGCTCTTTGCGCTTTCATGACGAGTGCGGAGTGTTCAAATCTCAATCGAAGGTTCAAATTTAAGATATCAGCTGTTTTAAAATAACGATACAATTCTTTGGATAGCTTTTGATACCATCATGGATACGCCTGGCATATCTCTTTTTAGCCGAGCCTTAATTATCGTTTGTGTTTGGCTGATTAAGCGAATTCAGTTTAGGAGGAAGCGAGGAAGGGCATTAATGTTAATAAGGCAGCGGCAAGTTACTAATTGCACCTGTGTGAAGCTAAATTGGACAGATTAAGAATGTAAACAATGCTCTTAGGTTTCTACGTTCGTTGCCAAGAACCGACTGCGCTGGCGTCTAGTAGCTAAGTTCTGAACTTGGCCTAGTAGTCATTGACGGTGGCGCTTGGCGGCAAAAGTAGGAACTATTTGAAAAATTCTAAGTTGCAGTACTTAAATTGAAAAACAGATAACACACACTAATACAGTCATCACAATTAACACCGGTTATCAGACAGATTCTACACACACCCAAAGTACACGGGGCTACATGACCGCGTTGTCGCAGCCCCTAAACTTAAGAACCAACCACCAACCAGAGTTTTTAGAAGAACTATCCATTTATAATAAATTAAATAAAGAAAACAACAGAGCACGTGGGATGAAAATCGGTTGAGAAATTGGCAAAGAGTATAGGCCAAGTCCCAAGCAAAGAGGATTCATAATTAAGACCAAAGACAACCTACAATTTCTATAACTTCCTTGTACAGTCGACAAGTCGTCAAATCTAGCATGCACTTTCGTTCACTAGCTACTACAGACTTGATTGCTATCTGCTAAGCAGCTTTGGATCATGACTTGTGACGTCACATCCGGAATATTAGTCGACTATCTAGTTCACTACGGCTGAAAATGTAGCTTTGGGACACAGCCTTAATTTCGGTGCGCATTCGTCATGACTCAATCTGAAACACGTAAGAACGCTAAGCTACGGGGAAATTTGCAACAAAGAACAGTCAAAATTTGATTCTAGATACTGAGAAGTTTTCGTGTAACAGTTGTCACCAAATCCAGCTCATTATTGATCTACACAGATACAGTTCGATTGTGAATAATGTTCCCTGGCTGGAATGGCAGTGGGTTATGAGGAAATGCTCACAGCTGTAATGCTGTGTGCTAATAGGCAGATTGCATGCAGTCAGCCCTCGCCCCAACACCGCTCTTTAATCGGACTGCGTTAATTAACCATAGTTCATGAATTATCCACACGGGGTGACAGTTCTTCACTTACCTAATTAGTGAACTGAAATTCGAAATAAGAGAATTAAAGAGGACACTGCAGAACAAACAACTGGTGTTTAAGATGGTGTTTACATTATGGCTCACAAGTAGCTACAGATAATTACAGAACACATATCTGATTAATACAAAGATTGAATGATGGTGTATCAATTGAGAAATCCGTTATGTCCTTACTACACGAGAAGCTCGGAAGATATTCCGATGCCATATGGTTGATTGGTCTCTCATTCTCAGGCACTTTCAAGATATCGTTGCGAGTACATGAGAAGGGGCGGGCATCAATTCCACCCGGGCATTCCAGTCAGGTAGCCATGGTTACCTCAATTCCACCCGGTCCTCCAAGGGACCCAGAAATGAGTTCCTCAACTCCACCCAGGCTTTTCCCCACTGACGTAAACAAATGTCATAACCCTCCTGCTCGCATACCAAGGGCCGTGTCAAACACCTTATGCAGCGCATGAGTAGAAAAAAATAGAAAACTTGGCAGACTTATGTAAAAGAATATTATGATTAATTTTAAATCACCACCAATCGTTAAGTCAGATATAAACATAATACAAAGAGCTAGATATTAATCACTGTTGTTAAATAAAAATAAGGACAGGAAATTTAATAAAATAAGAAAAATCAGCATCTTGAAATCACATAAATCTTTACTTCATTTCAAACTATTCAAGAAACATTAGATGAAACTCTTTTCATTCCCTAACTATTGTGTGAGAAACACACTTCACAAGATCTAATCTACTCATTGTTTGGTTGGCGTACTGCATGAGCTTGTTTTCGATGAATTCTTTTCTCACACGACTATTCTTGTCTTTGCTCGACACCCGCCCGCTGCTGTTAAGTAGAATGTACGTGTCTGTCTGTATCTGATGTAGGCACTTTTAAAACAACACATATATTTGGATGAGGTGCTGTACTTGTGTTGTCGTGTGGAATGCAAGAATTCGCTCATGCGCTGCCACAGATTACCTGCTACTAGTGCGCTGCAGAAGGTGTTTGACGTTGACCCGGCCCTTGGTATGCGATAAAGAGGGTTATGACATTTGTTTACGTCATTGGGGATAACCCCTTTGCCGACCCCTTGTCAAAGCCTGAGCGGAGTTGAGGAACTTATTTTTGGGTCCCTTGGAGGACCGGGTGGAATTGAGGAAAATCGGACGGAATTGATGTTCGACCATGAGAAGAGCTCATTTGTCAGGTTTTACATTGACACCATTTCAGAGTAGTTAATAGTCGTTTTCGTCATTTAAAACTGATATCTAACAAGGTGACTTAACAAACCTACAGACGTTGCCAAATTAGTATTTATTTATTCGACTCAGAAGCAATTAAATCGTCCGGAGCTGAAAAGTATTAATTTATTTTTCACTACTTTTCTGGAGACAGATAAAACGTCAATGGCAGAACAGAACTTAACAAACACTCTATATCAGTCATCTATGTTGTGAAGCATCTATTCAGGTTATAATAGCGAAATATCAATTTTAATTTAATAAACAAATTTTTCAAATCAATTTTGGAAACATGACAGTCTAATATCTTTCAGCTTCGTGGTCAGTTTAGTACGGCTTAAGCCATCCAGAATGAATATTACATACGGTATTTTATTTTAAAACGGATTTGTAACATAAATACCACCTAAAACTTGTACAAATGTAATTTACAATAGCACTGTAACACGCGGGAATCATGCAGTGCGGCCAACATTAAGTACGGAATACGGCTCAGAAGGCAACAAGTCATTGACTTAATGCTTTTCCCCTATGATCGCACTACATTAGCAGTGGTTTCTGGCTTAAACACAAGACTGAATTAATTCTTTCTTATACCGTTTTAAGGACCTTAGGTCAATACTTCAGAATGCTAATTCTAAAAAAAGACCCGTTTTGACTTAATGTTTTTCAGCTCCGACAGATTCAATTACAAACCTATACATTACACTAATAAGAAAAAATGTCTCAGGTTAGATGATCTTCTTCCGGAAATTGACCGCTCCCATAGCACTATCACAACCTTCCATTTACTCTTGTATTGTGCGAGAGTATGGGCACAGCTCACAGGAACACAGGTGCAACATTGTCTGCCTCTCTCCACAATCGCCGAGTTCCGATCCCTGTAGATATCCACATTTATGTAGATTAACTCTGCATCTCGCAACATCACCCCGAAGTCTATTGAGTGATCGGCAAGTTTCCCAGTTGGTGACGTGGCCTGCAGGAAGGCTCTCTTTAGCCTTTATCCACTCTGGTGGTGTAGTGGATTGCCATAGCTGGGTCCTAACTACTTCAGGTTTAGCAGTGAGCATTGTTGTCGTTTGCCTCTTGCATGAAGCTTTTCCTTGATTTGAGCGGTCTTCTTGGAGGTTGGAGACCATAGAAAGGGTGAGCACGGTCATCTACTGACTTCCTTCGTACAGTTTGCACTATGACCTCACGGCGTACTTTAGGAGGGGCTATGCCCGCCGGAGAATGTAGTATAGATTATTAGTAAAACGTCTCTTTTTAAAAGAATGTTGATTAAATCAAACATAAAGTATAAAAGGTAGAATTTAAATGAGCTGAATGCTGTAAACCATGCAGTGTAGAGACCAATCACCCGAGCATTCCGTCAACTAAGAGCTTTACTTATTGCATACAGTATGATGACTTGGTCATAATGTCGGGTATTAGCCTACTTTCGATTTTTGCAAAAAATGAAAGTAGACTTATGAGATCAACACAGGGCGAAAAAAGTGTGTCTGTCTGTGTGTGTGTATGTGTGTGTGTGAGTCTGTGTGTGTGTATGTGTGTGTGTGAGTCTGTGTGTGTGTGTGAGTGTGTGTACTCTGAATGTCTGTCCCCCCCTATCAATTCGAACACGGTGAATGCGAATTGAACGAAATTTGGTACAAAGGTAGCACTAGCAAAGGACACCTCAGTGTCATGTTTTATATCGCCGCCATCTTTACTAAAACTGAATGGCGGCCACTCAAACGTTCAAAACGTAAAATCAAATAACGACTAACCAAATCATCCAATCTCTACCAAATTTGGTAACAACATACCTTCGTATAGGATGCGTCTTGTGACCAAACTACAAGGTCGTCCGCCATACCATTTCAGGATGGCGGCCGTGCGAATTATGCAAACTTTATAATCCATATCATGGGACCCACCAGTTCCGATTATCGAGCCGAGAATCGTTTTAACTGTTCTAAAGGAAGAGGCACGTACGAAATTAAAAGTTTATTTTGTAATACTATAGTGCAGACGTGATTTTAAAAAGCTCAGCTGATTCATTAATAAGACAAGATGGCAGCGGATATCTTGTGCCTGACTTATATTTCACTAATTTGAGTATTGCATGCAATATAGCGTACTCAAACAAAATAAATAAACTTTGTATGAAATGCTTTATATATAAATAATATACTTCAGTGATGAAATCGTTTAGTATAAATCATTATTTGCTAACAAGTTCTATGTAAGTCATTTTATATGGATCAATTTCCGTTGGCACAAATAGCTCCGTGGTAAAGCGTTAGTCTGTCATTCATATGCCTATGGTTCAAACCCCATCAGAGATATGTTTTTTGCTTGACATTTTACATATTTGTTGCTTTGTAATGACTCAGACGTTTTAAAATTAAGCGTTATATTGTGCATATTACGGTGCAAAACATATACTTAATTAAAACATAATTCGCCAGCAGATTTAATCGAGACATCTAGCTGACAAAAAGGTAACAGATTTTATTGAAAAGTTTCTTCATCTGGCCGCTAGAATGCACTCGCTCTGTTAGGATTATATTGTTCGATATTTCACAACTAGATATCACGACTAGTTTTTATATTTATTGTTTCTTGAGTACTGAGACGTTATAAAATAAAGCTTTATATGGTGCTTTTTGCAATGGAAATTATATATAAAAAAAAAACGACATTCTCCACTGGTGTGACATCTTCCAGCCTTCAGTTGTACTATGCAGAAACTATAGATTCGAGCAGCGCTCTATACCGGCCAGTTAGTGAACCCAGTCTTAACGACTGCTAGGAGTAATAAGACAGTAACATTCGTTTATTCCTTGTGCACAGAGGCGTTGTTGATAATCTCAAAACTTGCAATATGGATGATTTGGAGATGGATTATTTTGTTATACCGTGTATTTAAGATTAGCCTATAAATTAACGGGTTGCGAAGTTACTTCACTTAGTTCTATATCATTCGTACACGACACAGAACAACAACGTGACGTCAGTTTCTGATCTGCTCTGATTGGCTATTACATTGCTGCAGTCGGGTAGTTGGCAGTCAAGGATAAAATTCTCGACTGCCAACTGCCAGCTACCAACTGCAACTTCATGTTGTGTATGGTGCCTATAGTATACACGGAGTCGATCGCGACTGCCGACCGAGGACTACCAACTACGGACTGCCGACTGCGCATTGTAGATGGGCCTTATTAGAGCAACGAAGTTTCAATTATTGTAAGTAGTCGGTGTTTGGAGTGTTTGCTGATGAAATTGCAAAATGCTGGGGTAAATTATAAACTATGGTTTGAACGCCACTGTTCAAATCCTGTGTGCCAATTTGCACTTCAAATAGGAAGAAATTAGGAGATGATAAGGACAGAGAGTTATAACTATACCCATACATTTAGGAGAAAGTAGGCTATATGTTCTTTCCCGAACATCTTGTTTTTAATTTTAAATATTAAATCGTTCAATTTGGTTGTCCTTCTCATGGTCAACTGATTGCAAATCCTATACCATACAATTACTCTCTTGGCGGCCATGATAATAGAGGCTTCTTGTTTAAAGCATAATGAAATTAGATGTACGTGATCCAGGAATTCGTTTTGGCAGCCAACGTTTGCAAAATGCAACTATTAGTGTATTTTACAGATTCTAATATGACTATCATAGTTTTTAATCAGAAAACGAATGATAGTTTTCATAATGTTCATTTCCTAAAAACAAGTAAAAAAGTGGTTGTATCACCGTGTATCGACAAAAATAAAAATCAAGCAGTTCATTAAAATGGAAATGTTAATCCAGTTCGCTGATTTCCTAAATAACTGGAGATATTTTCAAATAATTCCAAATTACTAAGTTAAATAAAACTATGGAACTATCCCTACATCCAAGTCAGTTAACTATCAGTAACTTCAATTTATGAAATAAACTGGTGTGACAATGAACAATAGAAATACTCTTGGGATTCCAGGGGAGGGGGACACGGTCCCTCGTTGCCGCCCCTCTGCGGGCGTCCAAGAATTTGGGGCGTATTGCTTAAGTGCACTACAGCAATAGTAGCTACACATTCATAGATTCGTTGGTCTATAGAGACGGTTGCTGCATTTCATTGCTCAGTCTTGCAATCTTGTAATATTAAAATAAATAAATGTTTTATGCTTTGAATAAATATGGTGGTAAATTTGAATTATAATTTGAAACAGGGAAGAATATAGGGACATATGCCATCACTAAAAGAGTCTGTCAGGACACTGGAACATGGCTCAGAAAACATTCAAAATCCGTGTCTCGGTAAAATTGGGTATCTGGGACCTCTAAACAGTAGACTTTCGATTAACCGTGGGTTGATTATCCATTTTACGTATTATTCACGGCACACAGAGGACATTTTAATTTTTTTACGCAAAGAAAAATTTCGATGGGATGCCATTATTTGTGTTCGACTGTAACTCATAAGGGGTAGCACACTGCCTCCTCCCTTCCCTGCTTCTCACGCAATGGGGAAATCTGTGAAATGACCTTTATCATTTCTACTGTTCCGTTTGTAAGTCCAGTTTAGATAGTGAGTGCGTATAGTAAATATATATACAGTGTGGTCCACCCGCCCCTTATTATTTAGTTTTATGAAACCCAACTAACTTCGCATTTCTCCAGATGGTCGATATTGCTCTGCGCTCTGACTGTGTGACAGCAATGTAATTGGGTCATGGGTCTAGCAAAGAAAAACCGACCTTAAACTTTTCCCCGCCAAATACTACGGCCCATTCTACTAACATATGACTTACTGCTCCTTGAAATAACACACATACACGTAATACGATCGAATTAATAGCTTACGCCACGTGATCTGTAATAGTAGAAAGTTAAATCAACACCACAAACCGTGATTGAAGACTTTGAGATGGACTTAAACGTTTGAGGTGGGACGGGTACAGCAACTACAGCACGTTTAGCGTGCGGTATCTACCATGTGTTGGTGGCTCAGAGGGTTAAAGCCTGACCGTACGTGATGGGCGCGCTCGGGTAGATTGCTGCTTCGAATCCAGTAGTAGACATACTTTTTTGAACGAAAGCCCACATTCCATTTTAGTTGGGATGTAACTATATTGCTACATTTATTGCCTTACGACGAATTTTTGTGTAGATTTCGTTGAATTTTGATGATTTATCAAGAGAAAACGATCAAATTGGTACGTTATGCCACGTGACCTGTCTCTTCTCTTCTCTTAGTCGTTTACCCTCCAGGTTGGTGGAACCCACGGACTCAGCGAGAGAACTCGCCACTACCGCCTCTACGGGCAGTGTCCTAGAGCTGGGAACATCTAATCGGAGGGGATACAACTGGTGAGGTGTGATTGGCAACTCGCCCAGGCGGCCTCACCTGCAAAGCGAACAGGGACCTCTTGAGGGATGTGAAAGGTGAGGGAGATAGGGAGGGATAGGCAAGGAAGAGGTAAGGAGGTGGCCGTGGCAGTACGGTAGGTAACATCCAGGCATTTGCCTGAAGGCGAAGTGGGAAACCACGGAAAACCACTTTGAGGATGGCTGAGGTGGGAATCGAACCCCCTCTACTTATTTGGATCACTCGAGGCTGAGCAGACCCTGTCCCAGTCCTCATATCACTTTTCAAATTTCATGGCAGAGCCGGGAATCGAACCCAGGACGTCCGGGGTGGCAGCTAATCACGCTGACTACTACGCAACGGAGGCGACTCTATTCGTGATAATTAGAATTTTATTAGTTCAATATTTATAATAATATGACACGTTCTGTAATTACTGGCTTGCTGCGAGGCTCAGCGGTAACGTTCTCGCTCGCTGTGCCTAAGGTTGCAGATTCGTATCCTGGCGCAGTCAGCTGGCATTTGAGGGTACACAAATGCGAGGGAGCCGTGTCAGTAGATTTACTGGCACGTTGAAGATCCCCTTCGGAGCAAAATTCCAGCACCCTGACGTATCTAAAAGCCAGAGCAGTTAAAAGGGACGTAAAACCAATAATATTATAATTATCTGTATTTACTGTATGTTTGGGGCAGATGACCTCGTAGTTTCGCCCCTTAAAACCTCACAATCTAACTATTACTGTTAGTGTATAGCAAGCGCTTTTCGCACAGACGCCGTTGAAAGAAATTATAGTTTCGGTCTGATGTATTTATTCGTGAGCCTACCCACATAACAAATTTATTTGTTATGTGGGTCGTCTGAGTGAGTCGGAGTTTTCTTTTAAACAAAGGTGGTCAAATTTTCGAACACTTGCTACCTTGAATATACAGGATACCTTGCTTTCGTTCTACAGATCATTATGTCGTCGTCCAATCTGGCTGCGTACCATCGGATAAGTACGGTCCTTTTGAGGACCAAATAAAAAATCACTCGTTGGAACAGATAGATATGCGTCCATAATACATCCACAATAAACGACATTAAGCAAAAAAAAAAAAAAAAAAAAAGGTGCAAGTGCAAGATTCGAACCTACTACAATGCGACTTCGTTGCCGGTACCCTAGCAATTCTTTATTTAGCCACCGTAGCTACCGAGAACCATGCTGAATAGATGGCACGTATTGAATCTATTCGTGAACACTTCCTGTCAAAACGTAAGAATGTGTTATTCGGAGCTCTAATCATTTCAATCATGCATTATATTTGAGGTCATTGAAAGAACACTGCCACTATTAATTTCTACTATATTCGCGAGGATGTACTCAACGGTAAAGTTGTACAATGGACGTGAAGGAGCAGGTACGAATGTTTTTAGGATGACTGTGATATACGCGTTAGTTGCGTTGCCTTCCTCCAAAAAAAATAAGGGGCTAGTGGACCACACTGTATATATATTTTTGGTGCGGAATTATGTCTGAAAAATGCAAACGAATAGTGCTAGCGATAAACCAGAAACTAGAAATGTTGCGTAATCATTCACGGTGGCACAGAGCGATAACGCGCTCACTCGTGCCTCGCTGGTATCGGGAGAGAGTGATTTCGAATCCCACCTCAGACGTCACTAAAATAATTTTCACCACCAGGAAAATACCGGGACGGTTCCTTTCAATTGGACCACGGCCGATTTCTTTCCAGAATCCCTTCACTGAGCCACCCTGAAAATAAAATAAATGCCTATTAGCTGCATTAATAATAAAATAAAATAAAGAAATTTTCCCCAAACATTTGTTCACTAAATGGTTCGAACGTCAAATTAACCAGCCTCCGCTTTTTATCCAGAAGATTAGGGCAATATTATTAATAGTCCAACAAGGCTTCTTGCAATTAGTCATGAAGGAATAGACATTAAGATAAGTTTTTCCAACATTGTTATTTCTGGTTACTTGCTGCTTTTACCATAAGTCCACAGATTATTAATAAACAGATCTCTACGCCCGATGATCTTGTGCTATAGAAGGTAGCCTACCATGCAAAACATATTCTATGGTAGATTTTTGAAAAAATACTCAGCTTGAAATATCTGCGTAGCAGCGATGATTATCTTAACACAGAGCTAAACATTTTTAGTCAGCAAGAAACTATTTCATTTTAACATGGATATAATTTTGGACTGGGGAAATATCTGGAATTGGCGTGGACAAAATCCGACACCTAGTTACCATGGCAACAAGTACGAGCGCACTTATATCACTCGTTGTTGCGCGTTGCGAAGACAAATTTCCGACACCTAATTACCATGTCAACAAGTATGAATGGGTTTATAATAAAGGCATAATACGCTGAAGAAATCGTTCATTCCAAGACATTATAATGCTAGAGAGGACTACACTAAGGCTATTGATAACATTCGTTTAGCAAACGTCAGACGTAACCAAGGCGTAGCTTTGTAGACTGTCACTCGCAGAACTGGGGTTCAAATCCAAGTAGGGTTAATTTTCTTTACTTGACTTTTTAATTTTTATTGTTTTATAATTACTTTTTAAGCATTGTGCAATGGAAAATATTCTATACTAGCATTACCTGTCGCAGCTTCGCCCGCGAATATTCTAGTTGTAAAGAGTACACTTAGCAAAATCTCAATCATGAATGCTATGACTGATTTATCCTTGGTATGAATAATCAGACTTGATCAATTCAGCTACTGGTGCAGTGGTTAGGGGTTTGTCATTCCTTCATAGGTATATCAGAGCGAAGTTAGTTTTCTGGGAATATCACAGACCCTGTTAATTTAAGGGCCTTTAAATGTGGTTTTCGGAGATCCTTTATAGTCGGGTGAAAAAGACCTTTCGTACCACACTCACACGTGAAAATTGCCCCTTGACCCCCTTAAGCACATTATACTGTATGCATTGATGAATTTTACAGCTTTATTTTGTTCAGTGATAACCTTATAACCGTCTGGAAATTTTCACAGTAATGTAATAATTGGAATTGCATTGCGTCTTACAGAAATAGATGGACCTGTGAGATTCTGTTACCATGGTTACCGTGTTGCATTCTTTCATTATTTCATTGTAAATATCGTTGCCTACGCTATATACAAGGCCGGGAAATGCAAGCTGTTTTGCGCTAAAAAAGAATCACCATGAAGTTCCGCCAGTGACCGCTAGGATCGCTTTGTACCACCCTAGTTCCAGCATTCGCCCCAGATTAACTCAATAGTGACATTGCAAATAGTGGTTGTTTACATGAGTATTTTTTAAATGGTTTGCTGCTGTGTTCCGTTTTGTACATCCCGGCAGGGAATGTGCTAATCAGTTTCATTTCACTCATTTCCTATCAATCAGGAATTAAGAAATAAGTGGATTATAGCTGTTTCTGGACGAGGTGATAAGCCAGGTAGTGTGTGGACTCCTTCTAAAAGGTCGGCAGTTTGTAGTTTTTCAGAGAAGACAATTACAGTGTGAGCACAACTAGAAGATTTCTTCTGCCTGAATCCGTACCTTCAGTATTTACAGACTTCCCTCAGCACAAACAAGTGACAACTACAGCTACGAAACCACCACATTTTTCGTAGCACTCCGCAGTTTCTTTCGAAGAGACTTCCTAACAACTGGCCTTGAAATGGGTGAAAACTGTGTCCCTATACTACTACAATTTATCTCGTCTTCACAAATAGTAACAAAATCACTCACAGTTCCTGGAGAGTCACATTTTCTTGTCTAGGGAGTTCTTTGTAAATGGCAACAATGTGACAAGTGATCATTTGAAGATCCTTTATAATCTTCAGAAAACTCTGGTGATAAAACCTGTCAGGAAACTCTCCAGGAAGGTAGTTTATCCTAGTAATTTGGAAAAGATGAATGTTTCCAGGGTCAAAGTTGTGCTTTCACCTGAAGTTGTCGCAGGTTTAACAAGAAGTTCCGTGAAGAACTATACAGCCTACTTTTCATGCCAATGATTATTCTACAGAATATGAACCTATCTAGAATAATGACGAAATTAAGTTGGTAATATCGAAATATCTAATTAGTTCAAAATATACCTGGTATAATGTAGCCTAATAGAGCACTACAGTTGGCAGCCCTGTGACTGAATATATTCTTAGTTCCATCTCTTAAGGTACAGAATACAAAATTTGGTTGAAGTCCAATGGACGTTACATGCAGTTAGACATTGGATCTATCAGCACGCGTAAAAGCATGTTGGCAACAATGTCATGCGTGTGCTGGTCAGAAATAATCTGAAATATTATGATATCTTTTTGTGCCAATTTTGGATGAAATACATTTGTTAGTATAGAAGTTACATGTATTTTAAAATTGGACATATCAGCAGGCATATAATCATGTTGGCAGCACTGTCTTGTATTAATTACTCCAAATTAATCTAGAATGTCAGGTGCTATACGTGTGCAAAGTATAGAGCTGTTGGCTTGCATACTTTCTGATATATTGATATTAGGGTAAAAATATATAGACAGCATTTATTAACAGTTGGCAGCCCTGATTGCTCTTAACAATACTAATAGTAATATCTGTTATGGTACACATAGCACATATGAAATTTGGTTGAAATCGAACTGATAGTATAGAAGTTACACGTATTTACAAATTGGTACTATCAGCAGGTTTATAATCATGTTGGTAGAACTGACGTATATAAGTTACTCCAAATTAATCTAAAATGTCAGAATATACGTGTGCATAGTTTAAAACTGTTGGCTTCCATACTTTCTGATATATAGGTATTTGGATGAAAAAATAGAGAGTGCAATTATTAACAGTTGGCAGCCCTGGTGGCCTTACGAATACTTCAATCATATCTGTTTAAGTACAGATATTACATACAAAATTTGGTTGAAATCCAATTGATAGTGTAGAAGTTATATGCATTTAAACATTGGACCTATCAGAAGGCTTAACATTGTTTTGGCAACACTGACATGGTTGGCCTCCTGGAAATTAAACTGAAATAGTCTTATCTACATGTGTGCCAATTTTGGAATAGCTCCCATGTATACCTTGCAAGATATCCAACATGGAGCTCAAATTTCTAGTGCGTTTTTTCAGCAGTTGGTAGCACTGACATCATTTTCAAATATGGACGTGAGATATTCCGGTGCGCATCTTTACTCATACTAAATTTGGTTTTGATTGCTGCAGCCGTTTAGGAGTTGATAGGGGGGACACACACACAGCCAGACAGACAGACAGAAGGACAGACAGACAGACAGACGGACAGACAGACGGACAGACAGACAGACAGACAGACACACATTTTCCCGGATCGATCTCATAAGTCTACTTTTTCCTCATTTTTGCAAAATGTGAAAAGTAGGCTAAAAAAGTATGGAAGTTGTATGCTCTGAGAAAATTAATGACAAAGGCAGTTTACTTGAGACTATTAATTTTGTGGAACATTTTCAGAAATGGTTTGACATCCATGATGTCTGTAACACATCCCATGGCTCGCACTGCAGAAATGACAATAAGTTGATTTTTTGTGAGATGGACGATGAAAGACTGCACTGATTAACGGACGTATTTCTGCCATACATTGAGGACATTCAGCAACTTCCCGAAAAGTTCAGGAAATTTACTGAAGAGACTTACCATGCTCTGGAGATGACAACTCTCTCTTCAGTGGTATGCATACGGTATTTAATAAGCATCAATTTCTACTATGTCGTAACGAGGAATTTTTCGAGTGACGATGTCGAGCTCTTTTTCAGTCACCTCAGACGAAAGGGGGGATTCAATGATATGATGGATGTGAGATCTTGTATCCATGCTATTGAACCTACCCTTCACACTGGAATTATCGCAGCTTCGAGCCATGGAAACGTCGAACTAAGGAATGAGGATTTAGTATCCAGCGTAAGGTCCAGGTTCTTTTCTAGCAACCAATTTCAAGAACCTGGTGAAGGACATGTCACGGATTCTGCCTTCGTACCGGAGCTTCCCGAACAAGTCCTTGCTAAAGTTGGAAACCCCGTTGAAGGTACATTTTTAACCTGCCCATTTATTTTCATTGCATTGTGTTTTTATCTAAACACGATTACGGTATTTAACAATTTGGTTTTATTTTTAGGAACTCCAGCTACTGCATCCAACATAGCAGTAGCAATGGCGGCAGGCTACCTAGTGCGCGTAGCAGAAGAAAATACCAGCTGTGAAGGTTGTTTGCAACATATTTCCCTTCCTGCGAGTGAAAGCCCGGTCCTCAGCCTCAAACGATTTCAAGATCGTGGAGGACTGATGTACCCTAAAACATCATTGGTGGTGTTACTAGAGCAAATTATGCAATGCCATATCACGTGCAGTCGATTATCTGCCACGAAAGAACTTACTGACAAACTGCACACTTTTATTAAAAGACAAGTTTTGTCAAACAATTAAGTGTTACCAATGCAACGATTCTGAACTTCCAATTCTCCTTTTGAAGAAGTTCTTGAAGCCGCTCCTGGACAACCTAGCCTTCAATCGCACGATCAGGAATGAACGATTTTTACAGCTTCACAATAAGCCTCTGAACAGGAAAGTACTGAAGCTCTAAGAAAAGACTGCTTGTTTATGATATTCCGGTGATATTCCATTGCTATGAATAATAAACCACACTTTTGTAAATGTGTATGAAATAGCCCGGGTATTCTGTCATCTCAATACTAAATTCATATAGTGCGCTCATATTGAGGGTGTTACAATGCGATCCTAGCGGCAGAATGCTGAACTCGGTTGCCCCACAGTCGCGGTACGGCATCTCCCAGCCTTGTATTATAACGTAGGCAACGGTAAATATACATGTTTTAAGGTATTTATTTAATTGTGAGGCATTTAAAGAGTAAGTGAGTGCGTTTCGCTTACGCATTGGGTTATGCTGCACCTGTAGGTACCCCATATGTGTAGGTTGCTGTTAATGGGACCTTATTTTCGATACAAAACTGGAATGGGACCTTAGCAGAATAATATAGGGAGGGATACTTATAGGACCACATATTTCAGCACGCTACTACAGCGATTTCCATTCGCTGGCCTTGATCCACTGTAGAGTCTCTTCTTTGTTGTTGTTGGTGTTGTTGTTGTTGAAGCGGTGACAAATTTCCGACAACTAGCAACAAGTGTAGGCACATTCATTGAAGGCTGCGTGATACTTATAATACGAATCAGAGTGCGCAACCGAGTGAAACCACGGGAAACCACCTCTAAGATGGCTGGGATGGGAAAAGAACACATATCATATCAGTAGGGCCCGGATGTTGATGACATGTCATCTTTTTACTAGCTGTCAAAAACATGGATATAATTCCGAAGTATAATGCTGAAGTACATAGAAAGTCCGGACGGGCCACCCGGTCTTCAAATATGTCATTTTTATTTTGCATCTTTTGCTATTTTTCCATTTTAAGAGCATTTTTTTTAATTAGGTAGATTTTTTGGTCATATTTTAGAGAAATCGGCTTTTTAAGGTCATTTGTTTTTCCAATTTAGTCATGTCACAGCTTTATATGAGGGAGTTACGTCTCTCCGAGTTAAGAAGACGCTAGTAGCTGATTGAAGATAATTTAAAATATTGAAATAAAATTATTTCAGTATTGCTATTAGTAGAAATATATACAGGGTGTAACAAAAAGGTACGGCGCAAAATGCAGGACGCATTCCACACACGTAGACGAAGAAATTATGTTACATGGACATGGGTCCGGAAACGCTTCATTTCCATGTTATACGCCATTGCCTGGCCTCCTCGCTCTCCGGACCTAAACCTACAGGACTTTTATTTGTGGGAACATTTGAAAGCTCTTGTGTATCGAACTCCTGTACCATATGTTCAGAGTTTGCGTGCCCGTATTATGAAAGGCTGCGAAACCATACGCACTGCTCCAGAGATACATCAACGCATCCGAGATTCACTACGACGGTGGGTTGATACAAGTATCAATGCGCACGGAGGGCACATTGAACATCTCCTGTGAGAAAGAGCTGCATGTGGAATGCAGGCAAGATCTGTTCTTGTGTGTTTTTTTTTAATGATTTATGCGTTGGAGACAATGAGGTATAACATGGAAACGAAGCGTTTCCGCACCCATGTACATATAACAAAATTTCTTCGTCTACGTGTGAGGAATGCGTCCTGCATTTTGTGCCGGACCATTTCGTTACACCCTGTATATCTTGGATGCAGAAGAACGGTACCATAGGTAGGCCTGTACAGGCTCTTGTTTTCGTCGCAAACCAGTTATTAGCGGAATGGAATGTTACCAGCTCTGTTATCCTCTCGAGATTGAGTGTCCCACGTTTCAGCCCTTAGATCAGAGTGAAACATTTTGGCAGAACCGAGAATAGAACCCATCACCTTTCGAGACAGTAGTTTAAATTCGTACCCCAAGCCAAGCCTAGGTCATCAGCCCCACATCCTTGAATTTGTGTTCTATTTACTAAATTATAATTTGTAGTCCCATTATGACTGTAATAGTGTGTGCAACTGTGATTATTAGGGATAGAATTGAAGTTGGTCTCTCGAGACCTGAACTAGGTCACCATCCTGGCATTTGTCTGGATGGGGTGCAAAACCACACTAAGGACGGCCGCTGTCAGTGCAGATACAGTCAAACGTCGATGTCTGGAACCTCTATTACTCGAATTATTTTGATATCCCCTAAAGATTCGAGATATTCAAGTTCTATTGTATTTGAACCTTCGATCTTTGGTCTACCAGCTCCTCCTAGCAGTCCTGGTGTGCAACTTACCACACACAGCTACGCCGCTGAGTAGAACGCCACTTGTAAGGTAGCTGGGGTGGGAATTTAACCCAACACCCACGGCACAACTCTTAGACTACAATGAAATATCTTGGTAAGGCAAGAATCGAATCTGAGCCCCCAGGGTGGCTGTGAACATTGCTAACTTCCGCTTCTCGAGGCGTGTTAGCTGGGCTGATGAAAGAATACAGTAGCATGAAGAACATACCCAGTCACCTTGTCACTTTGGTAGCAAGGCCGTGGAGAGCGAGCACGGACCAAAAGAACAGGACTTACGGGGCCCTCCATACAGTATTTGTTCGTCCCGTGACATCGTGGAAATATCAAATTTGCATTGTTATTTTTAAAGCTCCCTAAAATAAATATGTGCATTTTTAATTTAATTTTTTGGAACGCATTAATTTTGTGTCGCCTCCGTGGTGTAGTGGTCAGCGTGCTTAGCTGTCATCCCGGAGGTTCGAGTCCCAGCTCTGCCACAAAATTTGAAAAGTGGTATGAGGACTAGAACGGTGTCTACTAGGCCTCGGGTAGTCCAAATGAGTAGAGGGTGTACGATTCCCACCTCAGTCATCCTCGAAGTGGTTTTACGTGGTTTCCCACTTGGTGCCCGGGGGCAAATGCCGGTATGGTAACTACCGTAAGGCCACGGCCGCCTCCTTCTCTCTTCCTTGTCTATTCCTCCCAATCTTCCCATCCCTTTCCGTCCCTCATGAGGCCCCTGTTCGCTTTGCTGGCGAGGTCGCCTGGGCGAAGTGCTGGTCCCACCCGACCAGGTGTTTCAACCTCCAGGACACTGCCCTGGCGGCGGTAATGGTGGGATCCCACAATGAGTCCGAGGGAAAAGCCAACCTGGAGGATAATCCGACTAAAAAAAACTGTGTTCAATGTAAAATTGCTATATGCCTATCATTTCCGTTTTATCTGACCGAAAATAGTACTACCTCTCATCACAAGAACAAGTACAACGTCTTTCTCCACCTTACGGTATGTACTAAAATTCGAACTTTGCAAAGTCTCATAATGTAGCTTAGGGGCCATTAGGTCGAGTTGAAAACTTTCCCCTATTAACAGTGGAAACTTTTTATTTCTCTGGCAACGAAGATATGAAAATAATGGTTGTTCACATGTTCTCTTTATAATATTCTGTAGCATATTCACCAGAGTCTGAATATGATGCATTTTTTATTATTATAATTTTTTTTGTCGCGTGGCCTCCTGAGAAACCGAGTGCAGGTCTTTCTAGTCGACGCCCGTGGGCGACCTGCGCGTCGGGATGAGAGATGGATGAAGATGGATGAAACTGGGCAAGGATGTGGAAGGAAGTGGCCGTGGCCTATCAGAAGGTATCGTCCCAGCATTTGCCTTGAGTTGAAAATGGGAAACCACGGAAAACCATGTCAAGGCCGGTCAACGGTGGGGCTTGAACCCACGCGTCTACCGAGTCAGCAGAGAGCTTGGCCCCATGACCTAACGCTGCGATTTAGCCAGATGACCTCATAGTTCCGCCCCTTAAAACAACAATAACTAACTAGCCAGCGTAGCCACTGCTGTCGGTATGCTGAAAATGAAACTCCACAGCCTGCTTCCAGTCGACAGACCGGGTCAGGGAATGGAATGAATGAAGCCCCAATCTAGTGGCTAGAATATGAACTGTGTCGGCTGCCGAATCCTGTCGCTCTCCCCTGGGGCAATGATTAAATGAATGACAGATGCAATGAAATGATAGTGGAGAGTGTTGCTGGAATGATATTATTACAGGGAAAACCGGAGAACCCGAAAATATTCCTGTCTGCCTCCGTTTTGTCCAGCACAAATCTCACATGGAGTGATCGGTATTTTTAACCACGGACCCAGCTGTGAGTGGCCGACGTGCTGCCGCCTAAGCCACGGACGCTTCAGTCTGAATATGATAAAATGTCAATTTGTTGACAAATAAAATTGAGTAAATTTGTCTACTCAGGACTTTTCTACTTACGCGGGCCCCTCATTAAGTCCGACCCCCAGGTCTACAGCCCCACTTGCCCTTACCTCTGGTCGTTCCTGACTGGTAGACAGCAAGGTTTGATATTTGGAAGGTCGCTCTGTGTCGCTCTACTTTTGTCGCGAAACGACAGTGCGGGCTCGCTCAGGTGGTCCGGAGTCCGGGCTGCGTGCTGTCCACCAGCCGTGCTCAATTAACATCTCAAGGGTCTAGGCGAGCTGCAGAACGAATGGTTCATTAGACAAGGGTGCTTGCTTGTAAAACATATCCCACCCATATCGCCAAGCCATAGGTTACCGTACCCCTATTAAGATGCAGTAACATATTCTTCTCATAACGCTGTTCTTCAAAAGATAATCACCGAAAAGGAACCAGATGTGGTATGTCACAATACGTCAGTGTTGCCAATGCAAATTCACTCTCCAATTTTACCCGTACACACTTCTCCGTTTGAGCAGCAGCCACTGTCGTGCATCACCATCATCAACATCTTTGCTTGTGCCCATCAACATTCACAATGGTAGATTTGATTCTAGCTTTCCCTGATGCTGTTGACGTCGCGTCGCCCGCTACTGGACAAAGAACATATTGTAATTATTAGACTTTGGCTCAGGTGGCATCGGTGGCATTGTTGGTAAAATGATGAGGTTCTATGCCCAAGATTGCGGATTCAAACCCGGCCGAAGTAGACGGATTTTTAACAGCGTTAAAAATCCCTCAGTATGCTTTCCTTTGGAGGGGAAGTAAAGTCAGCGGGCCCATGTCATAGATTTACGGCATGTGAAAGATCCTTCCACTAACTACAATTGTGTGAAGCTAAATTTGTAGATTATATTTGATTAAAGCTATATTAAGTTCCAACTTTCACCGCCAGGTGCCGATTGCGGTTGCATCTAGTAGTCAAGTTCACAGCTAGGTGTCGTTGACGGTAGCATTTGGTTGCAAAAGTAGGAACTACTTGAAATTGATCGTATGCAGTCCTTACCTGAATTACAGATAACACACACTAATACAGCCATAACATTTAACACCGGTAATCAGACAGACTCTACACACACCCAACGTATTAAAATGTAGGTAGGCCTATTTGTGACACGATTGAAGAAAGAACCATCATCTACGTCATGAGTATTTTTGCCTTGTAGATTAATTTTCCCCATCATTGAGTATTCTGTATTCAGTTCGGTCAAATGAAACAACAACAACAACAACCTCATCCAAACAGTAAGAAATTACAGTATACCATGTTTCCAGTGATGTTTCCAGTGGTAAGGTTACATTGTTAGTAACTTATTTAAGTTAGCCAACATTTGAGAGAAAATAACAAAGAATCTGTTCAAGTTAAAGATAATAAGTGCAGATTCTACTTAATATCATCCGAAAGCAGTATCATGTATAAGAAATCTCTTGGTACATTGAGAACGAAGCGCACGTAAGTATTTTGCATTCTTTCCAATTTTGTATTGAGGACTTCTCCCAGATCAAGGAAAATAATAGATCCATAGTCAAAAACTGATAGCATCAAACTCTGTATCAGTCTCCTCCGGACAAATATTTCAGCTAATTTGATATAATGACAATGCAACCGTTTTCAGAATCATATGTGTGTGAGAGAGGGACATAGATAGAAGGAGAGGAGGAGATAGGTATAAATAAAATAATAAAAAATCTACTTGTTGTCAATGAATTTTCGGATAGTCTATGAACGATATAATTTGCAGGTATTCTTGACACTACAGCAAATTTCGGGGTTGCCCAATAATGATAAAATTCGTAAGAAAGACAAGAAATACAGAAAGGCCTAAATTATATGTTGCTTATGTATTCGATCCTGTTTAAATTATTCCGAATTTTGACTGTCTGTAGTCTCTAGCAATACTTGTATCTGACAGAGGGTAGCAAGATGGTGAACGTGCTGTGGTATCGATTAAGGGCGCTCAGTGGCAGTAACCAACACCTTACTAATTAGTCACGTGACTTTTTGTGCCGGTAATTAATGCTCGCCAACATCTCTTTACGCTTAATGTTTTCTTAATAGACTGCTCCTAGTGTATATCGTCACGTCTTCTCCTAATTACTGGCAAGCACTCAACTACGCACATAGGCTCGCACTATGTCCCAGTGGCAAATTCCTTCCATCCGTAAAATATCAAGTCGTCCCTGGGGGGAGCAGCACACTCAGGGAAATTTTACTTCTGAGAAACTTCTATTCGCCATAATTAAAACACACTGTATTTTCCCCACTCATGGCTTTCCTTTTGAATATTCGTTGCCCACAGGGACTGCGAACGCCCTCCTCCCAACATTACGAAGCACGTGCCTATCAGTGCATGAAGTTGGGTTGGTTTGAGGTGTAACAGCTTAGTGGTTTGAGTTCCAAATACATACATTTGTGTGCATATGGAAGAAAAAGTACTATTTCCCGGAATATATAAGGTGCGTTCATAAAGTAACGAGCCGGAGGCTGTAATGCGCAAACCGGTGACGACACCAGCTAATCGTGGGGTGTGTAATGAGGTGTGGTTCCGACCAGAGCGTGGAAGGTCACAGCCCGTCGCTAGAGGGCACGCGTGCACATCACGTGACGATACAAAGCGAGCAGCAGCATGCATCAATCGTCCAACCAAGACTAAGACAGAAGGCCATTCGAAATGCTTCCTGGTGTGGTTGAAGACTGTGCGGCACCCATTGGGCACACCCTTTACGCAAGTGCAGTAGATCCTTCATGATGATGTGCACACTTCCGACGCTCAATCCGACCACGGCGGCTATGGCGTTCACTGTCACTCGGCGGTCCTGGGTAATGAGTGCATCAACCACCTGGACGTTGTCATCGGTAATGCAGGGGGGTACCCCAGACCGGGCATCATCGGCTAATGACACCCGTCCTTCCCTGAAGCGCTTGTGCCACGCCTTGACCCTTGCAAGGAACATGCAGTGTTCGTCGTACACTTGTGACATTCGGCGATGAATGTCCGTCCCCCTACTCCTTTCACTGTCAGAAACTGAACAACGCCTCTTTACTCTTCGTTTGACGCCTCCATGTCACCGTTTGCAATGCGACTGGCAGCGTTGGACGATTGATGCATGTTGCTGCTCGCTTTGTATCGTCACGTGAGGTACACACGTGCCCTCTAGCGACGGGCTGTGACCTTCCACGCTCTGATCGGAACCACACCTCGTTACACACGCTGCGATTAGCCGATGTCGTCACCGGTTTGCGCATTACAGCCTCCGGCTCGTTACAGTTTGAACGCACCTTATATTTTACTAAATATTCCAGTGTAAACTGAAAACTGACTAATGAACAAATCTGTTTACTACACCTATTAGTATTATTTTGTCTCAAACCTAAATATAGAGATTTAAGGCTAGCATACGAAATTAGGTATTCAAATTAATTCTTATAGCATTCAACTGGCCTAATTCCTGGCTTTCTATATCTCATAGACAAGGGTGTAGTGTAGTATCATTACTCTGAGGAAGGTTGTGCACCATATTTAGTTCTAAATGTATTAAATGATTGATCTATTGTCTTAGCCATCATCCCGGAGAGATTATATCCTAAGTACGTGAAAGGTAACCGAACTGATTCCAAATTTTCAGGAGTTAATAAGAGTGATTTGAAAATATCGTGCAGGAACGTCTTATCTCCAACATAGCTAAAATAAAGCCGTTCAAATCTTAAGAATTAAGGGATAAGAGTTCATATGGAGCATTGCTGAAGATTGAATACAATAATTTTCGAAGTTTGGAGCTCTATAAAACTCGGAGAGGATGATGATGATGATAACTTACAGTAACAATTTCTGGTTGTTTAAGGTGGAATGTTTGGGATGTTGATGATTTGTATAAAAGAATCCAAAATGTACGAGTATATGCAGTAGCTTTTACATTGCATTAGTGTTCAAGCAAGAGAGCTTCTGAATGTAGGCCTACATGACTTTTAACCTTGTGATCTTAGGACATGGAATTACCTAGAATCAAAATCGTAGGAAGTGATTTGACCTTTATGATACCACGTGCATTAACCATAAATGTTGAGATGATCAGCGTGTCATCATTCTTCACAATTTTCATTGACACAGTTTTAGATGCACCAATTTCCAAATATTTCTTCGTGAAATATTTTATCGCTAAACCAGCACTCAAAGATTTTATGAATAAGGAATGTTTATGTAAATGAAAATTGTATGGATATCCATTTCATATTATGCATAATTGTTTCCCTAGATATAAGAATTAGATATAACTTTAAGTAAGCAATTTGGCTGATGAAGATCTCAATGAACGGTTGAAACATGTACCACCGATTGTATAGATACTCAAAAATTTGAATACATGTTCTTAATTGTGTATTGATAGACGTTGTATTTCAAAAGTTATGTATTATTAGTGCGGGCCTCCGTGGCTTAGGCGGCAGCACGCCGGCCTCTCACCACTGGGTCCGTTTCTCAAATCCCGGTCACTCCATGTGAGATTTGTGCTGGACAAAACGGGGGCAGACAGGTTTTTCTCCGGGTACTAAGGTTTTCCCTGACACACATTTAATTCCAGCAACACTCTCCGCTATCATTTCATTTCATCTGTCATTCATTTAACCATTGCCTCAGGGGAGTGCGACAGGCTTCGGCAGCCGGCACAGTTAATATCCTCGCCGCTAGATGGGGGCTTCATTCATTCTATTCCCTGACCCGGTCGGTTGACTGGAAGCAGGCTGTGGATTTTCATATTTTATTAGTCTAATCAATGCGACAAATATCAAAGATTTCCTAGAATGGTAAACGTTAAAACTCAGTATTTTTTCTAGGTTTATGCCGTGTCTTGTGCGGGGTTTCGCCTAGGAACAGCAAGATAGGCTCATCAGTGGGCTCTTGGTGTCCGTGCTCGATTCCCCACATGAGTAGCGAACTGTGCACTACCTCCCTTCTTATGAAGCGCATCTGCGCTATTGTTATTGTTTTTTGAAAATAAAGTCTACATGGGAAAATACCGTGTTGCAATGCTAACTCATAAACTATATCTCGACAGCGATCAAACTGACCTACACTGCTCTAACGAGTGTTATTCCCTGTACGCTCCTCACACGCACGATGACTCGGTGATGAGCTCTCTGAACAGGCAGGCAGTGGGGCGAAGCGCGGTCTGCGCACAATGATAGCACTCGTTGGAAGAGCCGCTTTGGATGACAGGCGTTTAAAACATTTCTCCAGTGAACATACTCGAAATTATCCTTATCATAAGTTGTTCTAATACTGCTATCATATCGATCTCCTCGTGGTGCAGTGGCTAGCATTCATGGCTGTCACCCCGAAGGTTCAGTTTCTTTTCCTGGCTCTCCCAAGAAATATAATTCTGGTCTGAGGGCTGGAATGGAGTATACTCAGCCCCGTAAGGCAAAACTGAAAAGAGATGGTTTCTAACTTAAGGCCACGGCCGTCTCCGTCCCAATTTGCTTCTGAATTACAAATACACACACTAATACAGCCATCTCAATAACACAGGTTATCAGACGAATTCCCCAAGCAAGTACACGGGACTACATGACCACAATGTCACAAAGTCACCAGATAAATCAACGATAACAACTGTCATCATAAAACAATTAACGGTAGACCTATATGCCATATGTGACATTATAAATGTATCCCATAACTCAGGCTGTTCCAGCCGAGCAACTCGCCAGTGAGCAGAGGAATACTCGCCGCCTTCCGTGAGTAAACCTGCAACATGGAATACAGCTCTGCTGTGGGGGGGCTGCCACCACTGCGCGGTGAATACATCAAGACTGGCAGGAAGCGCATGGACTTGTGTTATGACCTTCGCCCAGTGACGTATTGGCTATCACCCCCAGTCCCTCTTCAACCGTACTCCGAGCTTCACTGCTGAGTACTCGCGTGTACACATACTCAAACTCGTGGATTTGGAACAAGCTGCCATAACTCATCAATTCATATAGCTTCATTTTCTGTGACCTTCAAGAGTGGGTTTAGTGCTATATATTTAGCGATAAAATACGAAATTGGCTTAAAGTCTGAAACAATTGAAGGTTTTATTCAAGAACCAGACAAGTCCAAAAATTAAATTGTTCACAAACTTAAAAAAAAACAGTAGAATATAGCTTCATTTGTGCTGAATGAAATAAAAATTGCATTTAGACCTACTACTGTCTCACTAACAGCCTTGCATTGCACATAAAGGAAATACATATTCTTTTAATGAGGATAGTTGAGAAAACCTATAATAACCTTTGGACTAGTCTGGTTTTTGCCGAAATCTTAGTTGAATACAAAAATTAATAATACTTTAATCCTCAAATTCGATTATTTATTTTGTAAATCCTGACGAAGTACAAATCATTATTGAATGGCAAACATTTGAGGTAATTAATTATCTTGAAAAAGCATTGGAAAAGCATTGCACTTGTCTTATTTTTGTAGAATCCCCAATAATTCACACTCGTATATAACCCGACCTGTCTGCTTTTTGGAGACAGCAATAATATCTATGCAGTAGAGCTGGCCTTCAAGAGGAAGAAGATGTATTTATTTCAAAAAGTCAATTTTTGGACTTGTCTGGTTTTTGGAATTAACCCTTTAATTAATTTTTGACGAAACAAATGCGTTATTCATGATTTTCCACAATATTAAAAAAATGTGTGGAGTATATCTTTGCGAGAACAATAAAAATTCTTGAAATATTTATTCCTTAGATAAAATTAGCCCTCCTCGAAAGAAGAGTGTTATTTTTGGGCATTTAAATAGAATGAATAACGACAGGCTAACAAAACAGATTTCTAATAAAATGTTAAAGCTTAAGTACAACCATCGTGGTTTACACAGACATTGAATGACCTAATGGAAGCCAACATTGGTATTAAGGATACACGTATTTGGGGTTTATTTAGAGGCAAACTTCAAAAAGTGGTATTCAGGGATGAACAAGAATTACATAAAAATTACCTACCTTACGTTCCTTTCGTTACCCGTTTGTAAAATTAGCTAATTTCGTTACCGGTACACACCCTGATTAATTCTAATTTTCGCTAAGTCGAATTTATTTTGACATCCCCTAGCGATTGAAGAGATCGTGTTCAACTGTAGTTACACAGTTCTCAGGCAGCTGGCTGCCAAGTACACAGTCCACTCTTCATAGTCTCCGCTCAGTGACGTCCTGTCGTGCAGCTCCCTTGTTTGCCTTTCGCACCGCGTCGAACTCAAGGCCTCCATCACTGCCCTCACCACCCAAACACACGACGCCCGTGGCCAATCACTACTCACACATGCGTAATAACTTTCTCCAAACCACACCACTGTTTACAGCTGTCGTTCACTGTTGAACTCCACTGCACTCGGCTGTCAACTCAGCTCCAGGTGAACTCAACTCCTCGTGCCTTCACCTTACGGGTGTTTTGTACATACTGGCGGACTCTCCAGTCAACATTAGTGGTTTTCTACTCCTCGACCAACCATCGGTAAACAAACACCAATACCTCCTCCTATTCATAATACAGTAATGCAGTTATAAACAAAATATGATTAAATACTACGAATGGTCGCAAAAAGTCTGGACATTGCTGAATTGAAAGAAGTGCTAATAATACTCACGTGACCGGCCGCGGTGGCCGAGAGCACTAACGCGCTACCTCGTGCCTCGCTGGCATCGGGAGAGCGTGGGTTTGAATCCCACCTCGGCTGTCCTGAAAATAGTTTTCATGGTTTCCCATTTTCACCACCAGCCAAATGCCGGGACGGTTCCTTTCAATAGGTCCACGGCCAATTTCCTTCCAATATCCCTTACCTGATCCGTCCTGAAAAGAAAAGTACATGGCCATTGGCTGCATTAATAAAATTAAACTAATACTCACGAAATACTCGTGAAATCGAATGCTGTCATTTCTTTGCATAAGATTCTCTTGTAAACATGCTCTGATGTACTACTTGGCGACGCTCCTTCTACATTACACATTCGAATGTAGTGTAACTAGGTGTCTCACACATGGTAGTTTCTAGAGTTTGGGATATCGATTAATATGCACCGTCGATTAGGCCTTCCCAGCCGTTGGTTGAATAAACCACCGACGAATAAGTCGAATGAACTCATGAAGTCTCTGCAGCTAAACGTGTTGCTTGAAATAGATGTAAGCCTACCGTTTCAAATAAATGCTCATGCTTTCTTAGTCAAAACCCTTGATTTGAAGTAAGTTTCATCCCTAGAAATAATAAATATGTAATTGACATTGAAAATAATATTGTAAGGGCAAAACATTATCTCAATCGTATGCAAAACAATGTTAAACCATTAAAGATTTAATGCATTAAATTCAGTCTTCGAAACTTGGTAAGTCAAACTGTGTTCTGAAGTTAGAGCTTATCAAAGCATTTTTATAGTTTTATTTAGAAGCCAGGGTGGTTTGTCGCTTGTGGACATTGTCTGATAACCTGTATGGCATCAATATCACGAGATATAAGATGAGATATTGTTCTAACATTCTCCTGGTGTAAGTGGAACTGTTGAAAGTCACCATTCTCGAAGTTGAAAATTTTCCGGTACCGGTGCTCTCATGGCACAAACAGGTCTTGTCGCTCGTAGTTATGAAGTCAAATACAAGTCAGAATTAATGAAACACCAGGTATAAAATTAGTAGCCTAAGCATGTGTTCTAAACACGTATGGTATATAGGTAGGCTTGCCATACGTCCCGGTTTGACCGGGACAGTCCCGGTATTTTCCTCTTGTCCCGGTGTCCCGCCCGGTTTTATCACTGTCCCGGAAAACGGCTGTAAGAAGTAAAAAGTAATGAATTTATGTGTTTAAGAATATTTTATGAATCGGTTACTTTTCAACAATACACATCGTTTTTTTGTAATTGTTTTTGTAGTTAGACAAAAAGTTGTAGATTTTTCAAAAAATAATAAGACTTAGTAATTATTCAATTAAACAATTTTATGAAGTATTTTAAATTGTATTTTATTAACACTTCTTCCTAGATGGTAGACCAGAAAAAAATATCATTTAAGAAGGAAAAAAATATATTTTTATGTAGCAAAAATTCCTTTTTTATTTTTTAAAAGGTGTGTAAAACTAACAATTTAGGGTGCCAATTCCACTCCCTCGTCACTTGCGAGGCTTAAAAATGGGCTTGAAACTCACCATCTTGCTTCTATTTTTTTTTTAATTTCCCCTACTCCCCGATGAACAATACCCCCCAGCCCCCCCCCCCCCCCCCCGGTAAGGCCATACCATATTAATGTGTCCCGGTTTCACTCACCAAAAATATGGCAAGTCTATATATAGGTTATATTTAATTTACTTTCCTCTTTAAAACTCGGCCTACAATTCTAAACATTATCAAGTTCGAACATAACCTAAATGTTAAACACGTTACAATTTCAGTGACATTTGGCAACAAACGCAAAGAAATTATAAAAAAGTCTTATTTCTATACAATGTGCAGGTAAAATGTTAATTTTATGAGTAGGGAGGATCATAATTAGATGGGTAGGAGTAACGAATTAATGGGTATTAATTAGTGTGTGGTGAGATGTTTGTGGTGAATTGCAGAGATAACGAGCGACAAGAAATGTTCTTTAAAGGGCTTTGCGATATCGTGGTCATGTAACCACATGTACTTGGGTGTGAGTAGAAGTTGTCTGTGTCACTGTGATGTCTGTACTAGTGTGTGTGCCTATAATTGTGGTAGAATTTGGGTAGGAAGTGGCCGTGGCCTTATGTTAAGAACCATCCCATCATTTGCCTGGCGTAGAAGTGGGAAACCACGGAAAGTCACTTCCAGGGGGACTGAGTTAGGAATCGAACCAATTTCTTCTCAGTTTTGTATCACGAGGATGAGTGTACCCCGTTCAAGCCCTCAGGATAATGATAAGGTTGGCGAGCTTCAGATCGGATAGCGCTTGGCAGTCATTTCAAGGACCAACAGCTTCCCATTTGAAAACACTGTAGTTATCGGTGGAGAACAACTGCTATCGTAGAAGACCAGGTTCTTGGAATGTGTTGAACAGATTGCCTCAGACAGAGGGACCAGTAGCTAGGGTACGTGGAGATGAAATGATTAGCTTAGGATAAGGAGGCATGGTGTTGCATTAAACCAGTCTATGGATTGATAGTGATGACCAACATGACATAGTTACTTTGTAATCACGTAAAGAAAGCATCATGTAAAGACAAAGAGGGAAGAACATCTGATAGTGGGTTTCGAATGAGTGATTACAGAATTCCTGAGAACACGGGGTGGGCTACTGTCAGAATAAACGCTTTTTTCATTCATAAAGTTTAAAAACCTCGAGCACCGGGTACAAACCAGAGCTGTGATAATTTGTTACTTGTTCTGTTATGGAGGGTGGTCGTCTGATTTATGGCGCTGCGGTCGAAGGGTGGGGGGTTCATACATCTACGTCACGACAGCCACCTGGTCGCTTACAACTCCCACGCGAGCTCAGGCTAGGCGCTCCCGGAAGTCACGCCGCACTGCCGACTACCAAATAGCTACACACTTTGTTTTATATCATGCACTGATATTACGCTATCGTATTGTGAACTTAGGGACAAGAGACATCTGAGTCTTATGTGTGAGAACCGTGGCCCACATTTTAACCGACTGTGTAGATCTTGCTGACTTACGAAGAAACCTTGGTTTGCAGATGACACTCAACCTTATATTAGCCGATGACGCGGTGGCTGCTGATCTCGTCATCCGTTTTATAAGTGAGAGTGGATTAGGGCCAGCAATCTAAATTTTCCAGTGAACATTGACTCAACGACTTGTTCGTTTTTGAATGATGATTTTTGTTTTTCCGTATTTTTTATTTTTTTAATAATTATTAGTTTTATTTTACTTTAACCGACAGTAGTGGCTACGCTGGCTAACGCGCAGCATTAGGTCATGGGGCCAAGCTCTCTGCTGACTCGGTAGACGCGTGGGTTCGAGCCCCACCGTCGGCCGTCCTTGAAATGGTTTTCCGTGGTTTCCCATTTTCAACACCAGGCAAATGCTAGGACGGTACCTTCTGACAGGCCACGGCCGCTTCCTTCCACATCCTTGCCCAGTTTCATTCACCATCATTCATTTCATCCCTCATTAACTCCTCTCATGAGGTTGGCGTCAGGAAGGGCATCCGGCCGTAAAAATCATCGCCACAAAGACTTCCATCGCATCTCATCCCCGACCCCGTAGGAAAAACGGGAATAATAAGGGGTAGACATACATTAGTTTTATTTTACTTTGATTAATTTTCAGTCTTTTCAAATTTAGGTGTCCACCTCTAAATTTTAAATTCCATTCCAAATTTGTATATTTTAATCTGTGTTAAGAGAGGCAGATGACCTCGTAGTTCCGCCCCTTAAAACAACAATAACTAACTAACTATGTTTGTGAAGCCAGCAGCGTAGCCAAGCGAGTCAGGTCAAGACTGCGATGGGAGCTGCAATTTTGATATCCGAGGTTCGAACCCTGACGTTGTGCCCAAATCTAGGAATGGGTATTCCAAGTTTCAGACACCTAGATATCAAGGGAAAGGCTGTAGCAGCTTTTGAAAGTTCAGATATTTGAATATCGCGCTACATTGCTTCTCGAAGCCTCTCGAAGAAAATTACCGATAGTTGGATGGTAAATGACGTAGCGAGTCATAGCAGAGGTGGAGACTATTTATTGATTAAATAGTTAACTATGGAGCAGAGACTTGAGACTGGGATCAGATTACTGGCACGGCCAAATGAAAGAGAATGCAATTAGTATCAAGTAAATCGGACCAGGGATTCAAGAGATATGAGGATTTCTAGATATCAGGCGATGACGCGTGACCCTGACCGTTTTTGTATAAAAGCAAGCTGGAGCAGGGATAGTTAGCTCACTTCATCACAAGCACTTGGCGAACAAGTTGCGTCTACGCTGAGCCAAGGCACATGGTTGCCGCTTCTACGAAGAAGTACTTTTCAAATCGTGATAGTCACGAGAAGTGCTGCGCAAACGAGTTGGAACTTAGTAAGTTTCTGGTGAGGAGAATCACTGAGGTGATTGTTTTTCTACAGACATTGGTGGAAATATTTATATTTCCTAAAGGACATATGCTAGACTTGGTCTAGAAAATAGTATTGTCACAGTCCAATAGTAAATTAATACTTGGATGTTTAAATCCATTTGAAGTCAGTTTTCATATTTTGTAACTATTTAACCACTTCGATCCGTCAGTACATTGAAGAATAGTCTATAGCGGTGGCGTTCATTAGTCTACGCAAGGGAAACTGCAGGTTGTCTAGCGCATGGCAGATGGTGATTTTAATAAACCATGCCCAGGGAACGATCTTCAGAACAGCCGTTAACTGCTTAGACTGTCAACGTTTTTCTTGTACTGACGAGATTACAGTGAGTTATGTTACAACTGACACATTTAAGAAGAGATCACTTAGATCTGACCCTTTTTAAACAAACTGTTATGGCTTTGTTAGAAGCCCATATTAAAATGGAACCACAGTCATTTAAAACGTCGAAGGATACCACCACTATGTCTGACTAGACGATTTGTGGGTCTACAATGGCGGCCGATACAAGGATTATACGTGCTTGTCCGCTAGGGCATGTTTACGGATAAATCTGGTATAGACCAGGTTTGCTACACTTCAAGAACATCAAGAAATGTAAGCCACATTTGAATTATATTATGCTTAGCTAATTGGAACAAACTATTTTTCTGCAGATGACCAACACATTTTTTTCGTCGTATTTAAAGCTTGTAATGATTTACGCAAGACTTATTAGAGTTATTCTGAGCATTTTCAGCACTCAGAACAGTTTAGGATCGATGACCGAGCATTTTGAGCATTTATTTGAATTTTTCATATTTTTGGGAAATCACGGTAATCAGCCGATGTAACTGTAAAAGTTAAATTTATTTTTGTTGAGGAATGGATATTTTTTCCATATTCGAAGGTTCGAACATGTGGATTCTCACATAATGAGATGATAATTAAACATATTTGAAATAATAATAATAATAATAATAATCCACTAATAATAATAATAATAATTTTCATAATTTTTCTAAATAATTCTTGGATATTATATTTTATAATAATCATATGTATTGAGAGAAAGAGCCTATGAAGTAGTTGAAACATTTCTAGTATGGAACAGGAGATTTTCCGAAGGAGAGTGGTTAGCGCAAGCCCGCATTCAACCTACATTTCAGTTCTGGTTGAACAGTTGATATTTGCAATGAGCAAAGTATATGTTTCATATAACACGGAGAGGCATGAAACGGGAAGCAATTGATATTTGTATCAAATAGGATATTTTGTATTTATATAAAATCATGACGTAAATACACTTCGAAAGTGAAATAATGCTTTTCATAAGTATGGTAAATTCACGGGTTGAACTGAATGGTAAAATAAAATAAACTTGTAAGTTTATTAATCTTCCAGTGTTGATAACAAGCAGAGGCTTGATTTATTGTATAAATTTTGGGGAAGAAAATTTATGTGTGTGGAGTAGTTGTAATGCCATTCCCAGGTGCGCATGTTAAGTCGCAGGAATGAAGGTTTTTTCGAGCATCAATCAA
This sequence comes from Meconema thalassinum, assembly GCA_946902985.2. Lineage (NCBI taxonomy): Eukaryota > Metazoa > Arthropoda > Insecta > Orthoptera > Tettigoniidae > Meconema > Meconema thalassinum. The sequence continues at coordinate 492,322,665 of OX336388.2, read as the reverse complement.
ATAGCAGGTTCGATGGCTCAGGTTTATAGTAGGAGTATTGGAGCCACACATTTCGTCGTATGAATAACCCGAAGGTTATTTCTTTGAAACCATCAGTTCTTATTTCAACCTTGTTTACGAATTCCATTTAGACTTTGATTTTGCTAGAACCCGGATTTGTAATGATAGTAGTTTATTCTTCTTCATAGGAAGACCTTTGCCGTTGTTGTTGTTGTTATAATATTGTGTTCTTACACAAATAGTAGAATGGGCCACTGCCAATTTAAAATAATTCTTTAACCACGAATAATTTGAAGGATATTTTCAATCCTAGTGCCATGAACTAAATGAATTCATTATAAAACTACAATTCTAATTTCCGCATTCTGTCGAAGAATTGCAAGTTGTAAAAGTTGCTAAAAATGGCCATAAATATAGATATTTTTATAAATTATTTCCAAGTGGAAAATCTAATAGTTGAATGGTTCAACCATTTGTTGATCAAGTTAATGATTCAGAAATCATATATTTTGTTTGGAACTTGAAGTTCATAATCGAGTCACTTCTCGAATGTTTAATGTCAGAAGAACAATTAATTGTTGTTGTGCTTCGCACAGTTCTTCGATGCTATGCTCAATGGTCAAATACTTTTCAGATGTTGTTAATATGTGTTAATAATTTGTGTTGCTACGATGATAATAATATTTTCAACGGTATATTTTTGAAAACTGGAAAACAAGTGAAAGTCTAAGAAATTCTATAAACATTTATTCTACGAGTGTTAATATCATGTAAATAGTCAAACAGTGATCTACGTTATTTCCAGTATGGACAATTCATTTTGCACTGGAGTTAATGTTAATAATTTTGGAACACAGTCCACAGGACTATTAATCGGACTTGTGTTTCCAAAAAGATTGTCAAATGTGGTATATTGGCTTTCACGGCCGGTGAATTAAAACTCAACAATTCTTCTAGGTTTGTGCCGTGTCTTGTGTGGGGTTTCGCCCAGGACACCAAGCTAGGCTCATCGGCGGGCGGGGACACCAAGAGCCCGCCGATGAGCCTAGCTTGGTGTCCTGGGCGAAACCCCACACAAGACACGGCACAAACCTAGAAGAATTGTTGAGTTTTAATTGTCAAATGTGTTTGGAAGATTTCTGTATATTGTGTGTATGTAAGAGTGTGGATCGCCACACGTGGATGCTGCTGCTTTGAGCATTATTCTTGCAGTCAGATTTTAACTTTAAATAAACTGAGATAATTTTACCAGATGTGTTTCACCCAATTAAATCTCCTATCCTTATTGTTGCATTGAGCCAAAAATCAGTAAAGCATTTTATAAATTTGATGTCGTTTTTGCGATTTGCTTTAACCCATCTGGCGCTCCGGGATATTTTGATTCTCGTGCTGACTGATTATTGGTAAAATGCATATGTGGTCGTGCGGACTCCGGTCTAAACGGGCACATAAAATAAGATAGAGAGAGAAATGGCTTCGAACGTGGGTCTCGATTTAGACATGGTCAATCGCATGCCGATTTGAAATTGTGATAATTTTTATAGAAATATTTTGGGAGTTGAGAGATGTCTGGTTTGGATGAATAAATTAGTAGGAAACCCAATTAGTGGGGAAAATTAAAAATTTAACTGGTTAATAATTAGAATGGGTTTGATTATTTTTGATAATGGCTTAACCATTAGGGCGTCAAGTAAATTCACTAGTAAACGTTCGATGACTGGAGATACACATTATTAGAATCCAGGTGGAGGATATTTGAGAACTTGCATATTTTTCTTGTGATATTATGGTAAATGTAATTCGTAAAAGTAGAGAATTTTGTTTTTCCATCACGTCGATATTAGGACAAATCTCATTTTATTATAGTGTTCCAATTAGCTATTCATATTTCTTGTTCTAGTTATAAGCTTGTGTTTGCCACTGTTGTATACCCCTAAGTTTTGAATAATAATTGAAATTATGGAAGAAATGATGAGAATGATGAGGAGTTTGGAGGAGAGTTCAAAACAGGCTGGACTGCGTGTAGCAGCCATTATGAAAGAAAATACTGAGGCTTTAGAAAAGAAACTTAAAGAAAATTCTGATAATTTGAAAGAAAGTTTAGATGATAAACTTAAAGAAAATTCTGATTCTTTAGAGAATAAACTTAAAGAAAATTTGAATGATAAACTTAAAGAAAATTCTGAGTCTTTAGAAAATAAACTTAAAGAAAGTTTGGAGGATAAACTTAAAGAAAATTCTGATTCTTTGGAAAGTAAACTTAAAGAAAATTCTGATTCTTTAGAAAGCAGGTTAAAAGGTAACTTGAAAGGAAGTTTAGAGGGTAAACTCAAAGAAAATTCCGACTTGTTAGAAAGCAGGTTAAAAGATAACTTAAAGGAAAATTTAAACAGTAAATTTAATTCAATGGAAAGTAAATTTAAAGAGAATTCTGAAATTTTGAAAATGACACTTGAAAGTAAAATGAATAAATTATGCGATAAAACACATGAGCTCGAAACTTCATTAGCTACTAACGCTAGTTTAATGGACGAAAAATTTCGCGATGCCGATCTTCGATCCCAAAGCTTAGCTGATAGGATAGAACATGGTCTTAGGAAAGTTGGTGAAGACATGGTCAACCTGGAAGTCAGAGTGAAGAAGGAGAGTAACGAGATGGGAATTCTGGTTGTTCAGCGTTTAACGGAACAATTCAAGGAACTTGTCATGGGAGAAATAAGAGAAGGAGTGATTCATGAATTGCAAACTGAGATTAAAACCACAGTTGTCAATGAAATTAAAGACACACTCAAGCTGGAGAATCAAGAGGGAATCAAGGAGATTAGGGAATCTTTGTCATCCCACATTGAAGTAATTGCCAAGGATATTCAAGCAACTCAGAAGGACATATCAGATATGACAGGGTCATTGAAAAGTCATGAGGCTGTTATGAACCAGATATCCATTGATGTTAAATACAATTGTAAAGAGACTGAAGCAATCAAGAAGATGGCAGAAGAAAACCAGAAAGAACTTGAGGCTATGAAAACTCAAATAAAGGATGAGAAACAGTCTGATCATCTGTTGAAAATGCCGAATGTAAAAGGAAAGGAACAGATACAGATAAATCTAGGAGGAGCTAGAGAGACTGATAGACAGGATGAGGTCAGGACAGTATTTCAATCCAACCCCATAACTGTGTTTAAGAATATAGAAGACAAGCCTTCTAAATTTTCAGGGCGAGATTCTGTAACACCCGTGGAATTTTTGAGAGAAGCAGGTGATTATCTGAAAGATTCTAAGATCCCTAAAGAAAGACAGATCAGGGTAATAGGGAAGTTCTTGGAAGGTCCCGCACTTTTGTGGTTTAGAGCATTTAGATCCACTCTAAATACTTTTGAGGAGTTTTCTCGTGGGTTATTGAAGAAGTTTTGGTCCCCGGAAACCCAACAGCAAGTTAGAGCAGAGTTGTATTCGAAGAGATTCTCGACGTCACAACCTACTCGATACTCTACATACTTTTCTGGACAGCTGTCTAAACTCCAACATTTAGATCCGCCAATGCCAGATAACGAGTTGATTACTGCTTTGATACGACAATTTCCAGCAGACGTCCAGAGGATTTTGATCGCTGCTGATATCTACAATATGGAACAGTTTGATGAAGTATTGCAAAAGCTGGATCATACAAACGCTCAATTCTTTCATCAGAAGGGAGTAAAGAGTAATAACGCTGTGTATGCTGTTATGGCTGACAGTTATTCTCAGACACCTCGAGAGATTCGAGAGGAGCGAGAAGAGAAATCGCCGAGGGAAGATTCCAATACGAGAGGATGGAACCAATACCGTAACAGATACAGTTACAAACCATATGCAAGACCGGATGGTGGTAATCGATACAACACTCGATGGAGAAGACCACGAGATACTCAAGGAAGGTACCAGGAAAGAAGATCCTATGGTAGAAACTATAATAACAGAGGGAATGTAGATACTCGTCAGTCCAATGAAGAGTTTAACAAGGACACGAGGAAAAATTTGGAAGCAAGACACCAAGATAACTTGCAATTTGTGGAGCAGAGGCCCAATGATCCAGGTCCATCGGGAACACAACAATCCCGGGGGAATGGTAATGAAAAAAAAAAACTTCGAATTCACAGTAGAAGATAGAATTTTGAATACTTTCACTTCCAGAATAATTAAATGGCAAGCAGAGGATGATGACTTAATTCAACAGAATGACGAACGAAAAGAAATGGGTACCAGAATTAGAATGCCAATCATTTCATGCGAAGTATTTGGTATGCCTGTCGATATTTTGATCGATACTGGGGCTATGCTTTGTCTGGTGAGTGAGAAGCTTTATATACTGTGGAAGCTCAAAGAGAATTTAGAGGAAATTCCAGTATCAGGAATTAAGATCCAAGGAATAATACCCAATAAAATATCTCTGTGCAAAACACAATTATACTTATGTATTAAGATTGGAGGACATGATTTCCGACATGTATTTGTTGTAATGAAGGACATGGCTTTTGACATGATATTGGGAGCAGATTTCATTCAGAAATATCAAGCAGTGATAGATATGAAGACAGAGACGATCAGATTCAAGAATACCGAAGAGATAAACTTCGAGGGAAAAGAAGAGGAAGACATCGAGGGAGATGCTCAATGGTCTCTGATTTTTCATGAAGCTGAAGGAAGAGAAGTCTACACTGAGAAGGAGTCCCCAGAGCTAGGGAAGATTTTGGAAGAGTATCAAGATATTTTTGACATTGAACCTGGTGAAATTAAGGATTTTGAATATCATATTCGTGTAAATGATGATGCACCTTTTCATGCTAAATTATATCCAGTAGCAGAAAAGCATCGGGAAAGAGTAAAAGTGCTTATCAAGGACATGGAAAACAACAATGTGATTGAAAAGTACACTACATCTTATGTCAATCCATTAGCAGTAGTGTCTAAGCAAGATGGAAGTCTGAGACTATGTTTAGACGCGCGAAATTTGAATTCAAGATTACTGCCAGAGTATGACAGACCACCAATCATTAGGGAACTGTTGAGAAAATTCCAAGGCAAGGTCTGGTTCTCTAATATTGATCTCACTTCGTCCTACCATCATATTAGGCTTAGTGAAGATTCTAAGAAGTTTACAGGATTTATGTTTGACCAGCAGACATATGTATTCCGCCGTTTACCATTTGGAGTTAAAACATCTGGATCCGTTTTGATCAGAGCCCTAGAACAAAATTTGAGTCCTGAAGTAAAAGAGATAGCAATTCGTTATATTGATGATATCTTAATTGCATCTGAGACTAAGGAGGAACATTTGCTACATCTTCAAATGTTATTCGCAGATTTGAGAAAAGCGAACTTCAAAGTAAACCTTCGAAAATGTCAGTTCTTTCGAAAGGAAATAAAATTTTTGGGTCACATTTTGGATGGAGAAGGATACCGTCCCAATGAGACGAAGATACAAGCTATTGCAAATTTCCCTAGACCTACTAGAGTGAAGAATGTCCGCAGTTTTCTCGGGACATGCCAATTCTTTGCAGGGCATTGTCCGAACTTCACCAAGACAGTTGCGCCATTGCAGGAATTGTTAAAGAAAGGAAATAAATGGAAATGGGATAAAGATTGTGAACAATCATTTCAAGATGCCAAGAGGTTATTGGTAAACAGTGTGAAATTGGAGTATCCTGACTTTACCAAGAATTTCATCATAGAATCTGATGCATCCACCGTAGGGATTGGAGCTATTCTACTTCAAGAGGATGAAGACCACAAGAGACATTACCTGGCGTTCATTAGCAGGAAACTTCGTCCATCAGAGAGGAATTATTACACCACAGAGTTAGAAGCACTTGCTGTAATATTCGCTTTGGAGTCGTGGAAGAAAATGTTAATTGGACATTCAGTCATTGTGAGGACTGATCACCACGCACTGGAGTTCATTTTGAGAACAAACTTTGCCAGCGATAGAATAACTAGATGGTCACTTTTTATTCAGCAATTCAACCTAGTTATTGAACACACTCCTGGAAAGTTGAATGTGGGAGCTGATTTGTTGAGTAGAGCAGTGGAGTCTACATCTAAGGTTTTTCAAGTTAACCTGACGCAAGAGGATGAAGATACCTTGAGAAGGTTAAGGTTATTGCATTTATCCCAGAGGAGAGACCGACGTCTTAGGAACATTTTTCGTTTTCTACAGGGAAACATGGATCCCAATGATGATGATTTTATAGAAACTGAAAGAATTTCCAGAGATTTTATGATGTTAGATGGTTTAATCTACAAGTTTGCAGATCCCGACCATACGAAGCTGAGAGTAGTGATACCTCCACGATTGCAAAAACCCATTATTTGGATGGCACATCGAATCGCAGGTCATGCTGGAGTAGATAAGACAGTCAACATGATTCAAGAGAAATTTTCGTGGGAGCGAATGCGACAAACTGTCAGAAACACTATTCGAGAATGCGACTTATGCCAAAGGAGTAAGCATAATTCTAGATTATTGAGAGAATTACCAAGGCCTATTATTCCTTCTAAGCCTTGCGAAATCTTCGCGACTGATTTATATGGTCCTCTCCCAAAGTCTAAAAGAGGTAACCGATATATTTTGGTGACTATGGATGTTTTCAGCAAATACACCATGTTACATCCAATTCAGAAGGCAAACGCAAAGTATTGTGCGAAGAGAATTAGAGACAGCGTGATTCCGGAAGCAGGCAAACCGGAATTCCTTTTATCAGATCGTGGACCTCAATTCACATCATTAGAATTTCGAACCAGCATGAATAATCTTGGGATTAGACAATTGTTTTGTTCTATTAGACATCCAGAGAGCAATCCAGCGGAACGCGTGATGGCTGAGATAGCAAAATTTTGCCGCCTCTATTGTCCAAATGAGCATTGGAAATGGATGGATGTTCTTTCTTTAGCATCCGAATCCATCAACTCTACTATTCATGAGAGTACTGGACAGATTCCTATGTTGCTACATCATGGGGTTAAACCAACACGATTATGGGATCGAATCATCTCTATTCCACCTGAGATTGAACCAAGTCGTCAGATGAGGGAAACTCTAGCTTTAGACAAGTTAAGGATTCAAGCTGAGAAGAGAGAGCGCAGAGTGAGAGGAAAGCGTTTTCGCAGACCCTTGCGCGTAGGAACTCTTGTTTTAGTGAGAAGACCTACACCCTCTGACGTGCAAAATCGAGTGTACTCGAAATTTGCAAGCCTTTACGCTGGACCCTACCGTATTGTGGAAGTAAACAATAATGGAAGCTATGAAGTAGCTAATACACGAACTGGTAACATCGTGGGAACTTATAATGCGTCGAATTTGAAGATCTATTATTCAAGAACCAGATAATTTAATGTTTAGATAGGAAAAATAAAAATTTTTTCAATTTTTATTTTTTGCTAGGTGTGGGGTGGATGTGCCCAAATCTAGGAATGGGTATTCCAAGTTTCAGACACCTAGATATCAAGGGAAAGGCTGTAGCAGCTTTTGAAAGTTCAGATATTTGAATATCGCGCTACATTGCTTCTCGAAGCCTCTCGAAGAAAATTACCGATAGTTGGATGGTAAATGACGTAGCGAGTCATAGCAGAGGTGGAGACTATTTATTGATTAAATAGTTAACTATGGAGCAGAGACTTGAGACTGGGATCAGATTACTGGCACGGCCAAATGAAAGAGAATGCAATTAGTATCAAGTAAATCGGACCAGGGATTCAAGAGATATGAGGATTTCTAGATATCAGGCGATGACGCGTGACCCTGACCGTTTTTGTATAAAAGCAAGCTGGAGCAGGGATAGTTAGCTCACTTCATCACAAGCACTTGGCGAACAAGTTGCGTCTACGCTGAGCCAAGGCACATGGTTGCCGCTTCTACGAAGAAGTACTTTTCAAATCGTGATAGTCACGAGAAGTGCTGCGCAAACGAGTTGGAACTTAGTAAGTTTCTGGTGAGGAGAATCACTGAGGTGATTGTTTTTCTACAGACATTGGTGGAAATATTTATATTTCCTAAAGGACATATGCTAGACTTGGTCTAGAAAATAGTATTGTCACAGTCCAATAGTAAATTAATACTTGGATGTTTAAATCCATTTGAAGTCAGTTTTCATATTTTGTAACTATTTAACCACTTCGATCCGTCAGTACATTGAAGAATAGTCTATAACGGTGGCGTTCATTAGTCTACGCAAGGGAAACTGCAGGTTGTCTAGCGCATGGCAGATGGTGATTTTAATAAACCATGCCCAGGGAACGATCTTCAGAACAGCCGTTAACTGCTTAGACTGTCAACGTTTTTCTTGTACTGACGAGATTACAGTGAGTTATGTTACAACTGACACATTTAAGAAGAGATCACTTAGATCTGACCCTTTTTAAACAAACTGTTATGGCTTTGTTAGAAGCCCATATTAAAATGGAACCACAGTCATTTAAAACGTCGAAGGATACCACCACTATGTCTGACTAGACGATTTGTGGGTCTACAATGGCGGCCGATACAAGGATTATACGTGCTTGTCCGCTAGGGCATGTTTACGGATAAATCTGGTATAGACCAGGTTTGCTACACTTCAAGAACATCAAGAAATGTAAGCCACATTTGAATTATATTATGCTTAGCTAATTGGAACAAACTATTTTTCTGCAGATGACCAACACATTTTTTTCGTCGTATTTAAAGCTTGTAATGATTTACGCAAGACTTATTAGAGTTATTCTGAGCATTTTCAGCACTCAGAACAGTTTAGGATCGATGACCGAGCATTTTGAGCATTTATTTGAATTTTTCATATTTTTGGGAAATCACGGTAATCAGCCGATGTAACTGTAAAAGTTAAATTTATTTTTGTTGAGGAATGGATATTTTTTCCATATTCGAAGGTTCGAACATGTGGATTCTCACATAATGAGATGATAATTAAACATATTTGAAATAATAATAATAATAATAATAATCCACTAATAATAATAATAATAATTTTCATAATTTTTCTAAATAATTCTTGGATATTATATTTTATAATAATCATATGTATTGAGAGAAAGAGCCTATGAAGTAGTTGAAACATTTCTAGTATGGAACAGGAGATTTTCCGAAGGAGAGTGGTTAGCGCAAGCCCGCATTCAACCTACATTTCAGTTCTGGTTGAACAGTTGATATTTGCAATGAGCAAAGTATATGTTTCATATAACACGGAGAGGCATGAAACGGGAAGCAATTGATATTTGTATCAAATAGGATATTTTGTATTTATATAAAATCATGACGTAAATACACTTCGAAAGTGAAATAATGCTTTTCATAAGTATGGTAAATTCACGGGTTGAACTGAATGGTAAAATAAAATAAACTTGTAAGTTTATTAATCTTCCAGTGTTGATAACAAGCAGAGGCTTGATTTATTGTATAAATTTTGGGGAAGAAAATTTATGTGTGTGGAGTAGTTGTAATGCCATTCCCAGGTGCGCATGTTAAGTCGCAGGAATGAAGGTTTTTTCGAGCATCAATCAAATAGCAGGTTCGATGGCTCAGGTTTATAGTAGGAGTATTGGAGCCACACATTTCGTCGTATGAATAACCCGAAGGTTATTTCTTTGAAACCATCAGTTCTTATTTCAACCTTGTTTACGAATTCCATTTAGACTTTGATTTTGCTAGAACCCGGATTTGTCATGATAGTAGTTTATTCTTCTTCAGAGGAAGACCTTTGCCGTTGTTGTTGTTGTTATAATATTGTGTTCTTACACAAATAGTAGAATGGGCCACTGCCAATTTAAAATAATTCTTTAACCACGAATAATTTGAAGGATATTTTCAATCCTAGTGCCATGAACTAAATGAATTCATTATAAAACTACAATTCTAATTTCCGCATTCTGTCGAAGAATTGCAAGTTGTAAAAGTTGCTAAAAATGGCCATAAATATAGATATTTTTATAATATTATTTCCAAGTGGAAAATCTAATAGTTGAATGGTTCAACCATTTGTTGATCAAGTTAATGATTCAGAAATCATATATTTTGTTTGGAACTTGAAGTTCATAATCGAGTCACTTCTCGAATGTTTAATGTCAGAAGAACAATTAATTGTTGTTGTGCTTCGCACAGTTCTTCGATGCTATGCTCAATGGTCAAATACTTTTCAGATGTTGTTAATATGTGTTAATAATTTGTGTTGCTACGATGATAATAATATTTTCAACGGTATATTTTTGAAAACTGGAAAACAAGTGAAAGTCTAAGAAATTCTATAAACATTTATTCTACGAGTGTTAATATCATGTAAATAGTCAAACAGTGATCTACGTTATTTCCAGTATGGACAATTCATTTTGCACTGGAGTTAATGTTAATAATTTTGGAACACAGTCCACAGGACTATTAATCGGACTTGTGTTTCCAAAAAGATTGTCAAATGTGTTTGGAAGATTTCTGTATATTGTGTGTATGTAAGAGTGTGGATCGCCACACGTGGATGATGCTGCTTTGAGCATTATTCTTGCAGTCAGATTTTAACTTTAAATAAACTGAGATAATTTTACCAGATGTGTTTCACCCAATTAAATCTCCTTCTATCCTTATTGTTGCATTGAGCCAAAAATCAGTAAAGCATTTTATAAATTTGATGTCGTTTTTGCGATTTGCTTTAACCCATCTGGCGCTCCGGGATATTTTGATTCTCGTGCTGACTGATTATTGGTAAAATGCATATGTGGTCGTGCGGACTCCGGTCTAAACGGGCACAACGTGGTTACAGCTAACTTAAGTGGTTTTTTTTCATTTTTTTATACTCTCTCAAACTAAATGTTGGGATGATACTTTTTTTCATATCCCAGGGCTCCTACCCCAATCCTATACACCATTCTACAACAACAATAACAACAACAACATCACAGCCTACATTACGTATCTTTTTCTTAATGAAAGTAAGCAAACTTAAGGCCGTAAAAATCGATTCAGCAAATAGATTTTTCTAATAAGGTCTTGTTTTGAAGAAACCTTGCTCATCTATTTATAATTATGGTTGTTGTCCATTCTTGCGAGGGACTTGGAACATGTTGGGTCATCAGCAACGTGTTCTTGAGTGTATGTTGAGTTTGTTCGATAACCTGTGATTTTGGCTGCCATCCCGAAGGACTGGCAAATTTCATACCCCCAGGCATTGGTGTCGAACATTTAAATAACTAAGTTAAGAAACCAACTATGTTCTCCATGAAAATGGGAGGGGACAGCATCCACCTGCGTTCCCCTAGGGGAATTACTGTATGGTGTTGGAGGAAATACGGGAAAATTGTTATTTCTCATCAACTACAGCATACCAAAGTCTATTTCTCTAACATCATGGGAAGAAAACAGAAATTCGTCTGGACTTTTACTGTATGGACGAGATAGCCACCGACAAGTGGAAAGAAGCCAATTATGAATTAAGACATATAACAACCAGACTACTGTAGCTGTGCTTACCACGGTGGGTGAGTGATTATTGTATCGGATTACTAACCCCAAGCTTGCAGGTTCGCACCTGGCCGTGTAAGTGATTTTTTTTAAAGGCGGCAAAAATCACGATACGCATATCATACGATGTTGGCATGTTAAAAAACCCATTTGAATTCAGTAGGCCGTGTTCATAATGGCAAAATTAATCTCGGGATTTTCCGCCAACACAAAGTTCCTCATTTCTCTACTAGAAAGCGCTATAGTGTTAAGGAGCTTAGATATCTAACCTCCTTGACTTTCATAGTGCTTCAAGGAACAACAAAATTTGACATGCAAGCTGCCCTCTGGGTGTCAAATAACAAAGCTTGCACCCGGCAACCGAGGCCATACGATATTATTATTATTATACTGTAGCTGTGCACGGATTTCATTTCAAGCTATGCTCCACTATGACGTAGGCTACCACTGCATGTGTCTCTTGTGTGGGAAACAATGTGATCATTATCACGTACTGAGTAGTGCACGAAGGACAATTACTTTACCTTTCTGCACAGAATGATTGTGAAATAATTTTTCACGTGGTTCGTTTTAAAAAATATTAAAAAATATTATAAATGTTCTAGGAATTTCGGTCGCATTCCAGAGAGGGCAGTGTCACCCCACCCCCACCACCTCATTAACCCCTCATTCCCCACTGGATACAACCCCTGGAGACATCGATCTGGTTCTGACTCTTAATGAGCTCATGACACACACTCCATTAGTTCTTCATGGCTGGCTCGTCTCAGCTTTGGCGTAATCCACATTCTCGGCAGCTAGAATCACTCCATTGTATTGATCTCTTAATTGAGAGTTTCATTACTACTAATTAAGAATTGATAAGCTTTTAGTGGTGCAGATTGTATTTCAAATGACACTGACGTCTACTAAAAGGTTTAATTACTTCCTTCTTACATTGTGTTGACAATGTTTGCCACGGTTTTGTCTCAACCCCAAGATATCCAGACTGCAAGCCGAATATGCTTCGTCTGCGCCAAATAGGCATTGTAATTGTTTCATTCAGGAGCTTGCGACAGCATGATCATCATTCCCGTGTGTTACATATTTAAGAAACGAGTGCCGCTGAACATGACTGAGCAAGTGGCAGGCGCGGATTCAGGGGGGGGGGGGGGGGGGGGTCACGGGGGTGATGACCCCCACAAACGGAGACCAAATTTTTTTTGCAAACTCAAAATACCGAAAACACAATAATCAGACAAATAATACTTAACGAATTTTAACTGAAAAACATTTTTTTTTCATTTTATTCATTACTGAAAATATCTTTATTGCAATTATTATGTTCTGTTACAACTGTACACATTTACAACTTCATAGGGACGTGGTGGCTCAGCGGTCTAGCTGTATGCCTCTCACCAAGGCGGTCCGGATTCGATTCCCGGTCAATGCATGTGAGATTTTCGAAGTGAAATGCCATGTCCTGTGGTTCGGATTCCACGTAAAAAGGTGGTCCCGTGGCTCATGATCTCAAGATTAACGGTCACGTTAAATTACAAGCTTCCTTCCTTCCTTCCTTACAACTTCATACCTGTTATATAAAAACGATTATTTATATAACAAAATCAACTCGTCTATTTCTTTCAGCAAACCTTGTGATTACCGAATCGATGTCTATAGTGATGTCACGATGAATGTGCAGCAATGCACGGATTGGAATTTGGGGCTTTTTTCGCATCAAAAAATTTTGCCGACATCCAAACTGCAAGCTTGGTTGGCAATTTAAGCTGTGACATTCTCCCTTTGTCGGTACCAACTCGACTTGGCGAAACTGTAACGTTACCTTGATACTTTTCTCGAAGCTCGATGTAAAAGTCGCAAAACACGCCTTTGCAATTTGTACGAATATTTTTGGTGCACTAAACGCATCAAATTTCTATCCATGTAGCTTGCAAAAACAATTTGTCTGGTTTTGTACGTTTGGTTATTTTGTGATTGCGTTTTTAGTGATACAATTTTTCTTAACAATTTCGATTCTCTGACGACGACCCCCCCCCCAAATCCAAACTCTAGATCCGCGCCTGGCAAGTGGATGTTGATCGTAGCAGCTGGAGCCTTGAACGAAGAGCAGAGGGACACAGCGTTGACACAGTACAGTGTCCACGTAAGTTCAGCACTGCTAACAAGGGGAAGATACGATGGATGGGTCACCGATTCGCACCTACTTTAGTACACGTGTAGGGTATGACCAGGCGCTTACCAGATGCAAGTAGTAAGGTGCGCTTCTCAGCCGTTTCTGAGAAATTAATTAATTGCAATTAGAGTGCGGCGTCTATGTGCGTTGTACGCTAGCAAGAATCCATTAAGTGCGTGGTGCAGCGGTAAGTGCCCTGTTTCGTTAGCGCGGGATCGCTGGATTGAATCCCACCGGTGAGCCTTTGCAGTGTCTTGTGTTTCTTTCTTTTTCTTTTTGTAACCATTGGAAATTTTCAACCAATACCCGTAGCATGAGTCACTGCTTGCGGGGTACGGGGTGGTCTGATGGTTCACAGACGTGCAATGAATGGAACAGACTGGGCCTTCAATGTATAAATATATACAGATACATATAATAGAATACACTTGACCAGGTATAATACCAATGTATTTGCAATGCCGATACTGTATGTAATGTCACAAACGTTGACGCCATACGATGATTTCAGAATCTGTTTACCCGCTCACACAACACGTTCTTACAATTGACTGCAAAATAAACATTATTCAAGACACCTACAGCTAAGCCTCCGTGGCTTAGGCGGCAGCACGCTGGCCTCTCACAGCTGGGTCCGTGGTTCAAATCCCGGCCACTCCATGTGAGATCTGTGCTGGACAAAACGGAGGCAGACAGGTTTTTCTCCGGGTACTCCGGTTTTCCCTGTCAAAATTTCATTCCTGCAACACTCTCCACTATCATTTCATTTCATCTGTCATTCATTTAATCATTGCCCCAGAGGAGTGCGTCAGGCCTCGGCAGCCGGCACAGTCAATACCCTCGCCGCTCGATGGGGGCTTCATTCATTCCAATCCTGACCCGGTCGGAGACTGGAAGCAGGTTGTGGATTTTCTTTTTCATTTTCAAGACACCTACAGCTGTATAAATTGCCAATGTTTACAAAAGAAAAAAAAAACACAACACACTAAAACGGCTCACCGGTGGGATTCAATCCAACGATCCCGCGCTTACCAAGCAGGGCTCTTACCGCTGCACCACGCACTTAATGCATTCTTGCTAGCGTACAACGCACATAGACGCCGCACTGTAATTGCAATTAATTAATTTCTCTGAAACGGCTGAGAAGCGCACCTTACTACTTGCATCTGGTAAACGCCTGGTCATGCCCTACACGTGTACTCAAGATGGTTCGAATCGGTGACCCATGCATCGTATCCTCCGCTTGTAAGGGTATAACGGAGCGGACAGCGATGAATGAGACTACTGGAGCTGGGCCATATCCTATGCGCGGAACTGTAGAACTACCTGTCACAGTGCAAATTGACATGTAAACAAATAGTCTAATAGTTTCCAGCTTGACCGCCGGCACGAGTAATAACTGTGAGTTCGTGTGTGCGACTTGTAATTCGGACTCGAGTTGGAAAGAGAGTGGCTGTGGCCTTACATTGGGATGAATTCTGTTTGCCTGAAGTTGAACTGGGAAACCTTGCAAAACCCTCAACTGTACGTGAGATTAAACCCAAGCTGTCTGGATGTATGTCTGTTAGGAAGTCAACCCGCAGGTTGGTTGGATCCTCAATGAGCACCATCATAGGTAATGTGGAAGAAACCCACAAAACCCAAGCACTATAATGAGGCGTACTAGTCAAGGTGAGGAGTGAGGTAGTTTGCCATTACTTTTCTCACTGAGTCAGAACAACAGCACAGGCCCTATGAGTAGAACCTTTCACAGCATCCATAGACACTGGCTACGCCCAGAATGCCATTACTCAGCACCACTCCTACCTCAGTAGCTTCCACATAATCACAGCCATGAATGAGGTTGAGACATCGGTAGAAAGCCACATTTTACTCTAGCCTGTGCCAACAGACAAATACAAAACTACTGCAACCATCCCGCTAAACCACAACGGTGGTCATCTACCGACAATACTTCCTTGTTCCTTTTTAGCTTTGTTCTACACAAGGTACTTGGGACAATACTTGGTCACTTGTCCTCCTCCTGGTGAAGCGGCTAGCATTCTTGGCCGGAGGTCCGGGTTCGATTCTCGGCTCTGCCTTCCTGGAAGTGGTTGTCTATGGTTTCCCACTTCTACCCCAGGAAAATGCCGGGGTGGTTCCTAAATTAAGGCCTCGGTTGTCTACTTCCCAATCCTCCCTGAATAACTAACACACACACTACTGACACCACAATAACACACAAACACCCTAATACACGGGGCTGAACGACCACGATGTTCGAGTCCCTCAAATGAAAACAACGACATCTTTGTCATCAGCTCCGTGCAATTGGGTGTGTGTTGAATTTTTGTGATAACCTGCGTTTCTGTGCTGACTGTACCTACCCCAATCTACAGAGACCCTAAAATTTGCAACTACGAGGCGATGGGCTACTTCTGATGATGTTACTGGTGTTTCGTCAGTTCTGACACTTTGTGGAAGCGCGCGTGGTAGGAAGTTCTTTAAATCCCTCGAGGCAAGACAATACAATTTACGAGCACAAATTGCAGTTGGATGACCTACCAGAGCAGCTGAAGTGAAGTTCAAGCCTGATGTGAAATTATATTAATGGTCCCTCATAATATGTACATCTCTGTTATAAGATGAGGAGCTGTGATTGCTTCAATTAAAGGCTTGGAACATCTTAGTTCATTAGCCCATGTACTAGTGTCACAATGGTATTCACTTTTGACCAGTGCTATTGTAGTGACTGCTGTAAATTGTGTAACTAATTGTTAGGGACAGAATTGGGGTTGGTTCTAAAACTTGACAATGGCACCAACATTGTATTTGGGAGAAGTTATCATAAAAAAAAGTCCTCTCGGCACGCCGGAAGGCGGAGGTAGATTTCACCGGACAAACTTGGGGATAGGCGAAAATAGGCAGAATATGCAGGTTTTCGTAGAAGGATCAGACCTCATGTATTGCGAGAAGGTATTTTATAATTGGAGCTTAATTAACTTTGTTTTTCGTCATTTTATGCTTATTTTAAACATTTTATTGTCTTATGGGAACGGTAACCTTCTTGTCATTTGGGGTCCATTTTTATACTTGTGGTCACACTGTCATTATGCAAGGTTTCGACACTGATGTGTAACTATGTAACGGTCTGTTACTTCTTCACGCAAAATTATATCTCCCGCAGAGATTTTGGTTGGTTCCTCAGTTTAGGGGCTGCGACAACGCGGTCATGTAACCCCGTGTACTTTGGGATGGCTGTATTAGTCTGTAATTCAGGCAAGGACTTCAGACGGTCAATTTCAAGCAGTAGTTCCTAATGTTGCTACCAGGTACTACCGTCAACGACACCTACCTGTGAACTTGGCTACTAGATGCCACCGCAGCCAGCAACTCGCAACGAACGTTGGAATTTCCCCTCCAAAGGAAAGCATACTGAGGGATTTTTAGCGCTCTTAGAAAATCCGACGACTTCGGCCGGCTTTGAACTCGCGACCTTGGGCATAGACATTCAGCAAGCTTGCTACCAGTTACGTCACCGAAGCCGCTTCACACTTAGTCAGATGGAATTCTGAATATGATCTCGTGCAAGTGCGTTATCTTGGCAACGTCTGATGGCTCATCCCTCATCAATTTAGTAGAGTTGCCATGGCAAGCACTGATAGCTCTTGGCATTTTCTTATAATTCCGAAATCATTTTTCTCATCCCTTGGCATAATGGTGGGTCATAACAAAAATTCTTTAAGACAAAATTTTAGGTAATTATTAGGGGAATATTGTCCATTTGGTACGGTTTTGAGATTGTGCCTATTAAGAGAGATATGATTAATGTTTCCCGAAAAACCCACTTTTTTCCAACCCTTTGGTCAATGGTTGGTGATATAAAAAAAGTCTTCAAACATAAATTTTTGGGCTTTATCCGACACATAGTATGAACGTTGAACGGATTCGATATTTCACATATTAAGAGAGTTATAGCAATATTTCACTTTTTCGAAAAAAAGCCCCCCATTTTCACCCCCTTCGACCGATTTAGCCCATTAACGAACTCGACCGAGATTTTATAGGTATACATACTCGGTAAAATATTCAAAGTGATTGGTGCAGAATTACGGCAGTTATCGTGTCCACAAGGAACTGATATGCATATATATATATTTATATATATATATATATATATATATATATATATATATATATATATACATATACATACATAAATTATATATAAACTTTTGAACTGACGGTGGTTTTGGGATCTGGGGGATGTGAAACGCGAAGATATGTCGAAATTTTCCGGAAGTCGAAACATGGTACCCATTGCAATAGTTAGCTTTCTAATGAAATCTACCTCTGGTTGGTTCCTCAGTTGAGGGGCTGCGACAACGCGGTCATCTAACACCGTGTACTTTGGGTGAGTGTAGAATCTGTCTGATAAACGGTGTGAATTGTAATGGCTGTAGTAGTCTTAATTCAGGTAAGGACTGCAGACGGTCAATTTCAAGCAGTAGTTCCTAATGTTGCTACCAGGTACTACCGTCAACGACACCTAGCTGTGAACTTGACTACTAGATGCCACCCTAACCAGCAACTCGCAACGAACGTTGGAACTTCCCTCCAAAGGAAAGCATACTGAGGGATTTTAGCTCTCTTAGAAAATCCGACGACTTCGGCCGGCTTTGAAACCGCGACCTTGGGCATAGACATTCTGCATGCTACTAGTTACGTCACCGAAGCCGCTTCCCACTTAGATGAAAATACTGAATCTGATCTCGTGCAAGTGCGTTGTCATGGCAACGTCTGATGGCTCATCCCTCATCAATTTAGTAGTGTTGCCATGGCAACCTCTGATAGCTCTTGGCATTTTCTTATAATTCCGAAATCATTTTTCTCATCCCTTGGCATAATGGTGGGTCATATCAAAAATTCTTTCAGACAAAAGTTTGAGGTAATTATTTGGGGAATATTGTCCATTTCGTACGGTTTTGATATTGTGTCTATTAAGAGAGATATGATTAATGTTTCCCGAAAAACCCACTTTTTCCCACCCCTTTGGTCAATGGTTGGTGATATAAAAAAACTCTTCAAACATAAATTTTTGGGCTTTATCCGACACATAGTATGAACGTTGAACGGATTCGATATTTCATATATTAAGAGAGTTATAGCAATATTTCATTTTTTCGAAAAAAAAGCCCCCCATTTTCTCCCCCTTCTACCGGTTTAGCCCAGTAACGAACTCGACCGAGATTTTATAGGTATACATATTCGGTAAAAAGTGATTGGTGAAAAATTACGGCAGTTATCGTGTCCACAAGAAACTGATATATATATACTTTTGAACTGACGGTGGTTTTGGGGTCTGGGGGATGTGAAACGCGAAGATATGTTGAAATTTTCCGGAAGTCGAAACATGGTAGCCTACCCATTGCAAGAGTTAGCTTTCTAATGAAATCTACCTCTGGTTGGTTTCTCAGTTTAGGGGCTGCGACAACGTGGTCATCTAACCCCGTGTACTTTGGGCGAGTGTAGAATCTGTCTGATAAACGGTGTGAATTGTAATGGATGTATTAGTCTGTAATTCAGGTAAGGACTGCAGACGGTCAATTTCAAGCAGTAGTTCCTAATGTTGCTACCAGGTACTACCGTCAATGACACCTAGCTGTGAACTTGGCTACTAGATGCCACCACAACCAGCAACTCGTAACGAACGTTGGAACTTCCCCTCCAAAGGAAAGCATACTGAGGGATTTTAGCGCTCTTAGAAAATCCGACGACTTCGGCCGGCTTTGAAACCGCGACCTTGGGCATAGACATTCTGCATGCTACCAGTTACGTCACCGAAGCCGCTTCCCACTTAGTCAGATGTCAAAGTCAACCCCTGGCACCATCCAGCCCATGACGGGCTAAGGCCGACCAAGCGACCGCTGCCCAGCCATTTGGCCTGCAGATATTTGGGTGACGCGTGATCAGCGCGTCGGGTCCCCTCGGCCGTTAATATTGGTATTCGTGATCGGGGTGCTGTCTCACTGTCAGACAGCTACTCAATTGTCCTCACGAGGCTGAGTGCACCCCGTTCCAACCCTCACGTCAGTTTTAAAATCCCTGACGGAGCCGGGGATAGAACCCGGGGACTCCGGGTGAGAGGCAGGCGCGCTACCCCAACACCACGGGGCCGGCTTAGTCAGATGGAAATACTGAATCTGATCTCGTGCAAGTGCGTTGTCATGGCAACGGCTCATCCCTCATCAATTTAGTAGTGTTGCCATGGCAACCTCTGATAGCTCTTGGCATTTTCTTATAATTCCGAAATCATTTTTCTCATTCCTTGGCGTAATGGTGGGTCATATCAAAAATTATTTCAGACAAAAGTTTTAGGTAATTATTAGGGGAATATTGTCCATTTTGTACGGTTTTGATATTGTGCCTATTAAGAGAGATATGATTAATGTTTCCCGAAAAACCCACTTTTTTCCACCCCATTGGTCAATGGTTGGTGCTATCAAAAAACTTATTTGACATAAATTGTTGGCACTTATCCGACACATATTATGAACTTTGAATGGATTCGATATTTCACGTATTAAGAGAGTTATAGCGAAATTTCACTTTTTCGAAAAAAGCCCCCCATTTTCACCCCCTTCGACCGATTTTGCCCATTAACGAACTCGACCGAGATTTTATAGGGATACATATTATGTAAAAAAATCAAAGTGATTGGTGAAAAATTACGGCAGTTATCGTGTCCACAAGAAACTGATATATATATATATATATATATATATATATATATATACATAAATTATATATAAACTTTTGAACTGACGGTGGTTTTGGGGTCTGGGGGATGTGAAACGCGAAGATATGTCGAAATTTTCCGGAAGTCGAAACATGGGACCCATTGCAATAGTTAGCTTTCTAAAGAAATCTACCTAAAACGGGCAAAATTCTCACTTTGAATGACCACTGTCAATGCCGTAATTTTGCCCTCTTACCTCCAAATTTGTCACTCCCCTTAGCGATCATGGATTCGTTAGTTATTGTTATTTTAAGGGGCGGAACTATGAGGTCATCTGCCCCGATCATGGATTGTCCACCTCCTGGCTTTGTGGCTAGTATTCTTAGCTGTCACCGCGGAAGTCCGGGTTTGAATCTCGACTTTGTCGAGAAATTTAATTCAGGTCTGAGGGCTGGAACTGGGTACCCTCAGTTTCGTTAGGCAAATCTGAGAAGAGGTGGGTTCGATTCCCACCTCACCTATCCTGGAAGTAGTTTTTCATGGTTAACCACTTTTACTCCAGGCAAATGCCGGGATGGTTCCCAACTTAAGACCACAACCGCCTCCTGCCGCCTCCTTCCAAATCCTCACTTGAATTACATATTCACACCTTACCACAGGCACTACAATAACACTGGTTATCAGACAAATTCTACACACACCCAAGTGCATGGGACGAAATTACCTCCATGTCCAACAACAACGATCATGGATCGTGGACTCAGTTACGCTGGTAAATAGGATTAGAACCACTGACGTTCTCTACCGCTATCTATTTTGCGCACTTCCTTTGTTTGAACTCATTTTCAAAGGCGTAATCTTTGAGTTGTGAATGTAAAATGAAAAAAGAAACATAGAATGAATGATGAGTGAACGAATGATTTATTAATAAATCAGCTGACGCGAGACAATCGTATTTGAACACACTTAAAAGCCAAGTAACTGAGCAGGGATATAACCTAAAATTTTGAAAACGAGCGGACCCGTGCGAGAAGTCTCGCATGTTCATAAGCCGCACTTTCCCCAATAAGTTTATAATAAGAGATTTAAGGAGAAAGGTTGTTGTGTTTTTATTTGAACCAAATGATTATAGAACACTATTTACGTGTCAGGCGTCCCTACGGCCCAAAATGCGAACTGATCAGCTATGATGCCGCGTATTTTCCTACACCAACAGTATTTGCAAATCGCACACTTCTTACAAAAATTGATATTTACGAAATTAGAATGCAATTCGTCACTGTTAATGTCATTTGTGTGCTGAGCCCATTGATTGACAGCTTAGCCGTAACCCTCACCAGTTATTCGATATTTTTGAAATTATACGATATGGGTACTCATTCCTGTAAATTACTGTTTCTGAAATCCATACAAAATGATAAAGGAAAGACCTCAGAATGTTAAAATGACATGAAACAGGCGTCACAGCGGCCAAAATGTGAAGTGGACAGCAAGTAAGGAGTGTATCTTTCTGCAGTAACAGTAACTGCAAATCGCACACTTAGTACATTTTTTAAGTCATTTTTTAAAGAAATTATAGCTATTTATGAAATTACAGTGCAATGCGTCACTGGTAGTGTAGCCTATCTTCTCTTTCATTTGAATGCTCATTTTTCACGATCGGTCGCTTGTGAGCGCCGCAGGAGGGATCTATACTACTGAAATAATATATATGATGATGATGATATGATGATATTCACTTCAACAATGCTTATGTCATGCAACCCGACAGGAGTGATGCGAATGATTTACACCTAACAATAGATCACAGTTGTATCCTTACCTGCCGTAGTTTTAATTACGAGTTCGTACATTAGTAAAGGCATATGCAACTTGAAACACGAAGTAGGCCAATCACAGAGGACTAATAGGCGTCGCGGACTGTACTTAATAATACATAATACGTTTACAAGAACATAGTAGCCACGTTCAATGAAGAAACTCGTTTATCACAAATTAACAACACAAACACACAAGCACGAATATTATAACGTTAACTAAAATTGTTATTAACTAATAGTACATTATGCAACGAGCCTTAAATGTCAATAATTAAGACACAAGCATATTTATAAAACTCGCTACGCTCGTTTTATAATTTCCATACGAGTGTCTTAATTACCATTATAGGCGAGTTGCATACGACTGTTTATGTTCGACGATAATTATAACTTTATTATATGTTTTAACATAAATATTCATAAATATCTGTGGGATTCAGTAACTTCAGTTAGTGAACAGAACGCGCTGGATGGTTTGCTGACTGAACAGAGTGGATCAAAAAATTTCGAAAGCAGAGACCATTTACTTTGCTTGGCAATGCTATTGTTTACAGCCTGCATAATGTCTAGTGCCAATCAGAACTAGCATTCACTAATATTGTCACCGAAGTCGTTTGAAAGCAATGCGCTGTGTAGAAATTGGGTTTGGGGATATTCTTGTCTCATATTCGCCAGTTTATTTACGCGAACATATGGGACGGTGCACTTTCCATGTCGGTGATTTATGTAGAAGGATGCTGTATTGCTAACTTCTGGACTAGATTCATAAATTTCTTGAATATGCCATAGTATTTTCTTGTTACCGTAAAGGTTCATGCTGATTTTGTCTTTGTGTTTGGGATTGTAACTACAATGGTTGATCCGATATCCAATTTGAACTTTCAAATCATGTAATTCATGTCCGACACGTTGGATTTTGAGCGCATGCGCGAAGCTACCCTTACCTAATTGGTCAATGAATAAGCTCTGATTGGCTGGAGAAACTGTTTCATAATAAAGAATAGTACTAAAATGACCCTCATTATGATACAGTTTTCTGGCATATAATATTTACATTTCGACATCGTCGAACATAAAGAATATATATATATAAAATTAATGAGAAATTTAGCGACATGCCTACCAAGTTTCTGGCGCAATTTACACACAAGGTCGAGTGGGAGATTGGCTTGGGGACTGTCTTTGGCGCCAGGGCTTGTCTTACAGAATTCTCAAGCCCAGGAAGAAAATTCTTGCACTGCATTGTCGAGGGTTGGATTTTTTTTTTACTTCAGTTTGACAGATTACGTAAGAAATACATTTTCAATAAACTGATCAGGCGGCCGGATGAAAGGGTTCAGCTGGCCAGGGACCGTCCGGGGGGCCGGCTGTTGCACATATTTGCATTAGTACATACACTAGCACAGATTATCTCAACGATTCTTCAACACAAACAAGGGCAAGTGACCGATGGCCATGAATTGCATGCTCTTAAAATTAAAGAAAAGTAAAAGAGAACGAGGTTCGTTAATCAAGAAACCCTGTTAGTGTACATAACGATTTTTATAAGGAAATATATGACAGTTGTATCCAATGTGGTTCAAGAAAACCCTACTGTGTCCATGAAAATCATTAATTTAGGAAAAAATATGACAGACCTATCCAATTTGAAGCAATAAACCATAGGCTACTAGGATCCTTTAGTTAAAAGGGACGTAAAACCAATAACATTTTTGATGTGTAACATCTTTCCGCTCGGTTGCTGGATAGTTTTGTGGGAGTGATTTTGAAAATTGGGGACGAAAGTGGATCGGAACGATCGAGCTGGCAGTGGTGGATCAAACGGAAGTATGCACTGCCCGCGCAATCGATCAAACCGAAGTGTACTAGCTGGCAGTGGTGGACAACGGAAGTATGCACTGCCCGCTCGATCGATCAATCGGAAGTGTACTAGCTGGCAATGGTGGACAACGAAAGTATGCACTGCCCGCTCGTTCGATCGAATGGAAGT
This sequence comes from Meconema thalassinum, assembly GCA_946902985.2. Taxonomy (NCBI): domain Eukaryota; kingdom Metazoa; phylum Arthropoda; class Insecta; order Orthoptera; family Tettigoniidae; genus Meconema; species Meconema thalassinum. The sequence continues at coordinate 492,298,488 of OX336388.2, read as the reverse complement.
GTGCCCTAGCTGGCGGTGGTGGGTCGAACGGAAGTATAAGACGCACTGCCAACTCGATCGATCGATCCAGCTGGCACTGGTAAGAGAAACAATCAGCGCGCGGTGTCGAAAATTGATACCATGACGCACTCTCGGCCATGTAGAATGTACTTGTACAGTATATGACATACTGAACGGAAAACGCTCATGCGAACTCTGGTGTCAAGTTATTTAAACAAATGACATGGTACATGTTCGAAGTCTTCGTATCAGTATTTAAATGGTAAAATGCCTTAATATCAAACATTTTAAGTAGTCGGCATTGCATTGGCATAAGGCATTTTAAACTCAATGTCACTCAGGAATATTATCGAAACAAGCAAAATATAAATGAAACTTAATTCCGTAATGCAGTATTATTGGAACGTGGAAATAAGTCACCATTTTGTGCACAATATTTGCGTAGTCGACATAGCCGTGGGGTTCTTGCGTATGACTGTGAATCTAGAGATCTTGGGTTCGAATCCTGGGCGGGATAGATAATTTTGCTACCAGATTATCATTTTAAACGATATTTATCATATCAATATGACTCATTTTAACAGAACCGGGTTAGTTAGCCGTGGTCGTTACGGCATGACTGCTGGCAGCCGCTCACATCCGGGAGGCGAGGAGGTTCGAATCGCCCCGCCGGCAACCTTGAAAATGGTCTTCTGTGGTTTCCCATCTTCCTTCCAGGCAAATGCCGTGGTTGGTCAGCCACTACCTTCCAACTCCTCGACCTTCCATTCCAACTCTCCTCCCCAACGGTACTTGGGTGTCCGTCTCGAAGCAGCTACAAAACTGGCGAGCCGAACATGTCCTCGGACACTCCCGGCACTAAAAGCCATACGCATTTTTTTTAACAGAATCCATATGAAATTACGTGTTGGTCTGTGAATGAAGAGGACATGTTTATAAGGAATGTAAGGTTATGAGCGGTGTCGTGTCTATTAATCTATTTGATCCATATCGTATTCTTTATTTAGGCTAGTGCTGGTGGAAGCTACAAATCATCTAATAAAATGAGTTCTGTATTATAAACTACAATATCTGTAAAACACTCCCTTTTACAATAGATTAATATTTGTGCCAATAATACTATAAAATACCGGTGTATCAACAATTTCACGTGAGGTTTCTTCTATGTTAGATGTTACACATCACATGTGACTACTGTGAGGCTCGTAATTTATTATTATTATTATTATTATTATTATTATTATTATTATTATTATTATTATAGTATCCATGGCAAATTTTAATTTAGGAAATATGATAGACTTATCCAATGTATTTCAAGAAACCCTACTGTGTCCATGGCAATCTTTAATTTAAGCAAAATATGACAAACGTATCCAGTGTGAATCAATGAACCATATTAGTATCCAATGTAATTTTAATTTAGGATCAATATGGCAAATGTGCAGCCTCCGTGGCTTAGGCGGCAGCACGCCGGCCTCTCACAGCTGGGTCCGTGGTTCAAATCCCGGTCACTCCATGTGAGATCTGTGCTGGACAAAACGGAGGTAGACAGGTTTTTCTCCGGGTACTCCGGTTTTTCCCTGTCAAAATTTCATTCCAGCAACACTCTCCACTATCATTTCATTTCATCTGTCATTCATTTCATCATTGCCCCAGAGGAGTGCGTCAGGCCTCGGCAGCCGGCACAGATCATATCCTCGCCGCTAGATAGGGGCTTCATTCATTCCATTCCTGACCCGGTCGGAGACTGGAAGCAGGTTGTGGATTTTCATTTAATGGCAAATGTACAGTATTCAATTTGAATCAAAAAAAGCTTCCTAAGTTTCCACGACTATTTAGAATGTAAGAAAAACTTTAGTACACGAGGTGCTAGCGATGCACCGTTTAGTTTAATGTAGGGAAAGCCATTGAAGGCGGTGACCTTGGAAATAGCAGTTCAGGACGAATCGCTTATTTCCTGGCGTACATGTTACGTCATTGCACGGCATGGGTGGGTGGGAGGAGGGTGAATTAAGTGTTAAAAGAAGACAAAAAAATCGGGGTCTGTGCACGCCGCAATCTGCGTCCCCAGACTATTCCCAGCAGGTCGACACGCGAATGTGGCATTAGGAAGTCCAGGGCAGAGCAGACGGTTAAATGGCGCTCTATGATGCGATCGTGCGCCGATTAGTTTGCTCTTTAAGTGAAGGGGAGTCGCCAAGACATTGCCTCACCTCCCCTCGCCTAATGGATACCCCTTCCCTCACAGTAGCTTATGTCACATGTGGGCCATTCCTTCTCCAAATAATAATAATAATAATAATAATAATAATGATCGTGTGGCCTCCGGAGAGGCCGAGTGCAGGTCTTTCTAGTTGACGCCTGTGGGCGACCTGCGCGTCGTAATGAGGATGAAGTAATGATGAAGACGGCACATACACCCAGTCCCCGAGCCACGGGAATTAACCCCAGCAGATTAAAATCCCTGATGGCTCGGCCGGGAATCGAACCCGGGGCACTTTGGGCCAAAGCCTAGCGCGCTAACCATTTAGCCACAGAGCCGGACATAATAATAATAATAATAATAATTGAATCATAAGGCAAACAAAGAGAGAATTTCAATAATACAGAAGGCCAATAGAACATTCATTTTCAAAACTATTGAATTTAGTCAGCAATTCTTCTAGGTTAAAACTCAGCAATTCTTCTAGGTTTGTGCCGTGTTTTAGTGTTTTTCTAGGGATTTTTTGTTGACAATAATATTTTATATCGTTACCACTCATTCTTAAATTTATTTTGAAATGACACTTGGAGACGCTACAAGAAATAAATCAAAATTTTGAACGACTTTTAGCCCAACACTACTAACTCGCGATCGATAGGCGTATTAACTTTCATTAGGCTCAATGGTCAGATGTTCTTATAGAATCGTATCGACGTCTCTACTGAACTAGAACTAGATGACGATCATTCGTTTCCATGGTAACCAACGGATATCTGCGTCGTTATTTTGTCCACTCTTAAAAAGTATCCATTTGAAAAATACTGTATTCATCCAGAGATAACAACAGGCCTTACCTTGAATCGGCATGGGTGAAATGTTCGGTACATGATCATTGTCAATTATGAACTGTTATGTGGTCTCAACCGAAAAATAAAATAGAACCAACTTTTCTTATTGATCTCCCCGTTATTTATTATTTATTTATCGTATGGCTTTTAGTGCCAGGATTGTCCGAGGACATGTTCGGCTTGCCAGACGCTGTAGCTGCTTCAAGCGGACACCCATTGGGTGAGCTACAAGTTCCGTTCGATTTAAAGTAATTCCAACTTTCGCTACCAGATGTCACTGATACCTAGTGGTGAACGTTGGAACTTTGATAGAGCGTTCCAACGAAATCTAACCTAGAAATTTAGTTTCACACAAGTTTAATCTGTGGATGGATATTTTACATGCCATAAATCTATGACATGGGACCGCTGGCCTTACTTCCCCTCCGAAGGAAGGCATACTGAAGGATTTTAACGCTCTTAAAAAATCCGACGACCTCGGCTGGGTTTGAACCCGCTATCTTGGGAACAGCAGTTCAGCATGCTACCGACTACGCCACCGAAACCGCTATCTCCTTGGTATCGAACTGCACCTTACGATAGTTTCTTGATTGAATGTTGGTATTTTTGCTGTTATCGTTTCATTATCGGGACTGGTAGGCCTACTTTAATTATCCCATTGCTAGTATGGACATCATCGCCTCCGTAGCGTAGTGGTCAGCATGGTTAGTTGCCGCCCCGGAGGTCCTGGGTTCGATTCCCGGCTCTGCCACGATATTTGAAAAGTGGTATGAGGACTGGAACGGGGTCTACTCAGCCTCGGGTGGTCCTCAGCCATCCTTGAAGTGGTTTTCCGTGGTTTCCCACTTCGTCTTCGGGCAAATGCCGGGATGGTACCTACTCTAAGGCCACGGCCGCCTCCTTCCCTCTTCCTCGCCTACCCATCCCAATCTTCCATCCCTTCCCATCCCTCATGAGGCCCCTGTTCGCTTTGCAGGTGAGGCTGCCTGGGCGAAGTGCTGGTCACACCTCCCCAGTTGTATCCATCCCGACCAGATGTTCCAGGCTCCAGGACACTGCCCATAGAGGCGGTAGTGGTGAGTTCCCACGCTGACTCCGTGGGAACCACCAACCTAGAGGGTAAATTGACTAAATAAAATAAATAAAAAGCTAGTATGGACATTATCTAATTTAGATAGGGGATTAGGATAGAAACTGCCTTGTCTTATAAGAAACACATCATCCTAGCAGCGAACCCACCTGCCCTGTGACCACCATGATAAGGTGTTGATGCTCTACGCTATCCTGGTTGATCCGTTAGTATAAGTATGAGTAATGCTTGTTACGCTATCTGGGTGTGATTATCATAATGAGACCTACAATTACCCTCCTTGTTCGCCAAACCATTTAAAGTGGGTGCAAAGTAACAGACAGCCTTATGCTAATTTAGCGTTTCTCCAGCCCAGTAATTTTATCCGCGACCAGCGAGCCTAACATAAAGATAGCCCTGATTATTTCCTTTGATAGGATACATGATTTAATGCAATGTACCGCATTTCAAATTATGGTCCACGGAACACTTCTGGCTCACGCATCCATTTCAACTGGATTTTGCAATGAAAGTGTATTTTATGTATGTTTGCACCTACCTTACTCGGCTTCGGTGGCGTAGTTGGTAGCATCCTGAGCTTCTATACCCATGATCGCAGGTTCAAACCCAGCCGAAGTCATTGGATTTTAAAGAGCGTTAAAATCCCTCAGTATGCCTTCCTCCGGAGGAGAAGTAAAGCCGGCGGGCCCATGTCATAGATTTATGGCATAAGATATTTGTAATTAGACCTACCTGTATGTTTTATTTTGTTAAAGAAATAGGGGCAAATACTTTTCGATCCTACCTCGTATTTTCGATCTCGTTATCTTGAATTGACTTACGCAAAGGGAATGAAAGTGACGGGTGAGCAGAAGGAATTAGTTTCCGCATGCCAGATCGGTAGTCAAGCCGTCATAAATATCCAAGGGTGTTCAAATTAATCACATGAAATTTCTGAAAGGAAAGAAATACAGAAAGAAAGAAAGAAAGAAAGAAAGAAATATTATTTGAAAACAATTATGGAATTTGCATTTAGCATTTTAGTCTAATTTTCGCATTTACCTACAGCAAACTTCGAATTTTGTCGCATTTTCAAAACACATTATAAGGAGCTTTACATGTCATGAATTTAATCCACCTCATTGCGTAGTGGCTAGCACTGTTGGGACCCGGGTTGGATTCCCGGCTCTGCCGAGAAATGTAATTGTGGCCTGAGGGCTGGAACGGGGTACCGTACATCCAGCCTCGTGAGGCAAAACTGAGAAGAGATGGATTAGATTCCAACATCAGCCATCCTGGAAGTGTTTTTTTGTGGTTTCTCCACTTCTACTCCAGGCAAATACCGGGATGGTTCCTAAATGAAGGTTACGGCTGCCTCCTTCCAATCCTCATTACGCGCTTTATCACTGTTTGCGAAATATCACCCCCTCTAACCATTAGGCGTGGCTTCCCCATTTCCAATACCAAGCAAATGCTGGGACGGTACCTTTTGACAGGTCACGGCCACTTCCTTCCACATCCTTGTCCACTTTCATCCATTCATTTCATCTCTCATTCCGATGCGCAGGTCGCCCACGGGCGTCGACTAGAAATACCTGCACTCGGCCTCTCAGGAGACCACTCGAAAAAAAAACCATTAGGTATTGGTAGTCTAATGACGGAGGAACCGGGCTGTCTGTGAGAAGAAGCGTTTCTACCATTAGGGATAGAAAAGCCTAGGTAGCGAACTGGACGGTGCCCAGTAAGTTGGCTGATAGCGGAAGAGCCGGGCTATCTGCGAGAGATGGCGGAACGTCTCGCATTGCGGTAACCCCATCCCCTTCGCCCGCAGACACGGGATCCTCCAAGCGTCTCGGGTTGCAGGCCGCGTGGCGCGTTCTAGCGTGACAACTCGCTACACACACTCAACTTCGGGTTCCTATTTATAAGTTGACACGAAAAACTGAAATGCACGATAACTATCATTAGCCTCACTCACCGACCTATTAATTATTTTACCTCATAGAGTATTGTTAATTTCGGTTGGTTGGTTCCTTAGTTTAGGGGCTGCGACAACGCGGTCATGTAGCCTCGTGTACTTTGGGTGAGTGTAGAATTTGTCTGATAACCGATGTTAATTGTGATGACTGTATTAATGTGTGTTATCTGTGATTCAGGCAGAAGGACTGCAGACGATTTTTTTTCAAGTAGTTCCTACTTTTGCTACCCAATGCTACCGTACACGACACCAAGCTGCGGCCGTGACTACTAAATGGCATCGCAGTCAGCACCTGGCGGCGATCGTTGGAACTAATATAGCGTTATCAAACTAACCTACAAAATTTAGCTACCACAAGTGTAGTTAGTGAAAGGTTCTTTTTCATGCCATAAATATATGACATGGGATCGCCGGCTTTACTTCCCCTCCGAAGGAACGCATACATAGGGATTTTTAACGCTCTTAAAAATCCGACGACTTTGGCTGGTTTTGAACCCACGATCCTGGGCATAGAAGCTCAGCATGCTACCAACTACGCCACCGAAGCCACTAAGCTGAAGGAAGTAGGTGACTTCTGCTACTTACGAAACAAAATAACCAGTGATGGACGAAGCAAAGAGGATATAAAAAGTAGGTTGGCTCAGGCAAGGAAAACATTTTTACGGAAAAGTACTTTGTTGACATCAAATATAGATTTAGGTATTATGAAGTGATTTCAGAAAGCCTTTGCCTGGAGCGCGGCAGCCTATGGAAGTTAAACTTGGACTATTGGCACAGCATTATAGAGGAGAATAGCTTATAAGGGGCGGATACGATGCATGGATCACCGATTCGAACTAAAGTACCTTTAGTACACGTGTAGGGCATGACCAGGCGATACCAGTTGCAAGTAGCAAGGTGCGCTTCTCAGCCGTTTCCGATAAATTAATTAATTGCAATTGTAGTGCGGCATCTAAGTGCGTTGTACGTTAACATGAATCCAGTGAGTGCGTGGTGCAGCGGTTAAGAGCCCTGCTTCGTATGCGTGGTTTCACTGGATGGTAAGTGATTTTTGAAAGGCGACAAAAATCACGACACTCATGTCATACGTTGTTGGCATGTTAAAGAACCCATTTGAATTCAGTAGGCCGTGTTCAATGGCAAAATTAATCTCGGGATTTTCCGCCAACACAAAGTTCCTCCATTCTCTACTTGAAAGCGCTGTAGTGTCAAGGAGTTTAGATATCTAACCTCCTTGACTTTCATAGCCTTCAAAGGAACGACGAAATTCGACATGCAAGCTACCCTCTGGGTGTCAATTAACAAAGCTTGCACCAGGCACCCGAGGCCATACGATATTATTATTATTATTATTATTATTATTATTTACTGGATCGAATCCCACCAGTGAGCTTTTGCAGTAGTGTAGTATTTTTGTTGTTGTAGTAAACATTGGAAATTCCTACAAATGTAGGTGTCGTGAACAATGCTTATTTTGCAGTCAATTGTAATAACATGTTATGTTATGTGAGCGGGAAAAGGTATTCTGAAATCATCGTATGGGGGTCAAAGTACAGTATCGGTATTGCAAATACATTGGTATTATACACGGTCAGGTGTACTCTATTATATGTACTGGTATACATTTATACATTGAAGGCCCAGTTTGTTCCGTTCATTGCACGTCTGTGAACCATCAGACCACCCAGTACCCTGCAAGCAGTGACTCATGCTATGCTTATTGGTTGGAAATTGCCAATGATTACAAAAAAAAAAAAAAAAAATCAACACTCTTTAACGGGTCACCGGTGGGATTCGATCCAGGGATCATGCGCTTACGAAGCAGGGCTCTCACCGCTCCAACACCCGCTCGATGGATTCTTACTGGCGTACAACGCACATGGACGCCGCACTGCAATTGCGAATAATTAATTTCTCGGAAACGGCTGAGAGGCGCACCTTACTACTTGCACCTGGTATACGCCAGGCCATGTCCTACACGTGTGCTAAAGATGGTTTGAATCGGTGGCCCATGCATCGTATCCTCCCGTTGTAAGACGCATTTGTAATGCAGTGTTGCAGGCGAATGCTGAGAATCAGATGGGTGGATAGGGTTACACATGAAGAGGTATTAAGACGAGTGGAAGAAGAGAAATGTTTCTCTTGACTGCTAATTAAGAGACGAGATAGGTTGGTAGGACACAAACTAAGACACGTTGGAATAGCAAACTTAGTTATGGAAGGAAGGATCGAGGACAACAGCTGTAGGTTAGAGTATGTTACACAGATTGTCTTGTAAGGGTGGTAGCTATAATAATAATAATAATAATAATAATAATAATAATAATAATAATAAAAATGTCGCCTCCGTAGCGTAGCGGTCAGCATGGCTAGCTGCCGCCCCGGAGGTCCAGGGTTCGATTCCCGGCTCTGCCACGAAATTTGAAAAGTGGTATGAGGACTGGAACGGGGTCTACTCAGCCTCGGGTGGTCCAAATGAGTAGAGGGGTTCTATTCCCACCTCAGCCATCCTCGATGTGGTTTTCCGTGGTTTTCCACTTCGTCTTCGGGCAAATGCCGGGATGGTACCTTCTGTAAGGCCACGTCCGCCTCCTTCCCTCTTCCTAGCCTATCCATCCCAGTCTTCCATCCCTTCCTTTCCCTCATGAGGCCCCTGTTCGCTTTGCAGGTGAGGCCGCCTGGGCGAAGTGCTGATCACACCTCCCCAGTTGTATCCATCCCGACCAGATGTTCCAAGCTCCAGGACACTGCCCATAGAGGCGGTAGTGGTGAGTGCCCTCGCTGAGTCCGTGGGAACCACCAACGTAGAGGGTAAATTGACTAAATAATAATAATAATAATAATAATAATAATAATAATAGTCGCCTCCGTAGGGTAGCGGTCAGCATGGTTAGCTGCCGCCTCGGAGGTCCTGGGTTCGATTCCCGGTTCTACCATGACATTTGAAAAGTGGTACGAGGACTGGAACGGGGTCTACTCAGCCTCGGGTGGCCCAAATGAGTAGAGGGGGTTCGATTCCCCCTCAGCCATCCTCGAAGTGGTTTTCCGTGGTTTTCCACTTCGTCTTCGGGCAAATGCCGGGATGGTACCTTCTTCAAGGCCACGGCCGCCTCCTTCCCTCTTCCTTGCCTATCCATCCTAACCATCCCTTACCTTCCCTCATGAGGCACCTGTTCGCTTTGCAGGTGAAGCCGCCTGGGCGAGGTGCCAATCACACCTCACCAGTTGTATCCCGATTCGATGTTCCCCGCTCTAGGACACTGCCCGTAGAGGCGGTAGTGGTGAGTTCCCTCGCTGAGTCCGTGGGTTCCACCAACCTGGAGGGTAAAACGACTAATATATATATAATATATAAAACAGTGAGCTCATGAAGGCAATGTGGATCAAGAAAAAAATGAGCAAATGCCAGAATGTAAAATGAGGCTTATCGTGGTCCCTAGTTGGTCGATTAGCGAAATTGAATGAATGAATATAAATAATAATAATAATAATATCGTATGGCCTCGGGTGCCGGGTGCAAGCTTTGTTATTTGACACCCAGAGGGTAGCTTGCAAGTCAAATTTCGTTGTTGCTTGGAGGACTATGAAAGTCATGGAGGATAGTTATCTAAGCTCCTTGAACACTATAGCGCTTTCTACCAAAGAAATGAGGAACTTTGTGTTGGCGGAAAATCCCGAGATTAATTTTGCCATTATGAACACGGCCTACTGAATTCAAATGGGGTCTTTGACATGCCAACATCGTATGACATACGTGTCGTATTTTTGCCTGTGGTAGCTATGTAGAGATGAAATGATTAGCTCAGCACAGGGAGATATGGAGAGCTGCATCAAAGCCGTTAAAAGACTGAAGACTCAAACATAACACACATGTTGTTGGAAATTCCAAAATCCCAAGGCTATAAGTTAATGAGGTGTATTAGGCAAATGAGCCGATGCGGCAATATTGACCCTATGAGTAGCCCCATTTAATTGTGATAATTAATTAATAGGCCTCTTACATGTAATGTTTTCTTGAAGTGTATTGTCATAGTTATATCTTGTACTCCGCCCATTCATTGGGCACAATCGTGTTGACCGACTGAAAAGCGACAAATAACAAGTCGTAAACTAGACTGAATCTTCAGTAAAAATCTATTTTTTGTAATTTCAAATGATCTTGTCGACTTCATCGTTATGCTTTGGTCTACCGTTATGCGTTACGGTTACGGCGTGTATGACGTCATCATGTTGTTCAGTGCATGTGCACCGAGTCTGAGTTTACTCCTGGGGTCTGGTGTTATGCGATACGGAGACGACGAGTGCGTGATGTCATGCAGCAGAGCGCACCTCTCGCTCTCCGTTCCCCGCGCGGGAAGCCCAAGTTAAAGGGTAATGGAGTCTGGTGAGTCTGAGTTTACTCCTGGGGTCTGGCGTTATGCGATACGGAGACGGCGAGTGCGTGACGTCATGCAGCAGAGTGTCCTCCCGCTCTCCGTTCCCCGCGCGGGATGCCTAAGTTAAAGGGTAATGGAGTCTGGTGAGTCTGAGTTTACTCCTGGGGTCTGGCGTTATGCGATACGGAGACGGAGAGTGCGTGACGTCATGCAGCAGAGTGCACCTCCCGCTCTCCGTTTCCCGCGCGGGAAGCCTAAGTTAATGGGTAATGCAGTCTGTTGAAAGAGAGTCCTGGAGCCTTTCTAACATGTGTAGCATTTGTAGCATGCGTCATTTGAAATGATATAAAGTCTAGTCTCTCAGACTGACTGTATTTTTTAAAATCTAGCCTGTGTAAACACTCGAAATGAGAAATAATAGGTATTGCTTTGCGATTAAGTAATACCAAAAACTAATAACGTAATATGTGACTGTCCCTTGGCCTATTTGTCAAGAATAATACGCAGATACCCAGAGGAGTGCGTCAGGCCTCGGCAGCCGGCACAATTCATATCCTCGCCGCTAGATGGGGGCTTCATTCATTCCATTCCTGACCCGGTCGGAGACTGGAAGCAGGCTGTGGATTTTCATTTTTTCAATACGCAGATACTGTTAAGTTTTTTATTCAGAGGCTGAAAACGGCAGTATTTTGCAGTTAGTGTTGGAGGAGGGTATACTGGAGTGTGAATGTGTGTACATGTGTGGTAACAAACGCTGTCGCCACCAAATGATCGCAACTTAGCAGATAATGGCCACAATTACTCGGCACTTTCTCTCTCTTTACGTGACGAAGATCGTTGACGCGAATGAAAGGTCGTATTCTTTTTGTTTGCTCTTTTTTATTATTCCAGACCATTACCGAACATCGATCGAGATGTATTTCAAAGAAAAGTGGCGCATTTTAAATAAACCTTTTTAATAATGTATATTTGAGGGGGAGGGAGCGATTCTGGTGGGGAAAGACAGAATAAAGAAGCTTGTAATTATGTCGAAAAAATGTGCTCTCTTTAATGCATCTTGTGCTGTTTGTTAAAAGTTTCAACATGTCCTTACAAACAGCGATTATAGACTCCTGGTGGTGCCTGACGTTCATCCATGTTTTACAATGAACGAAACAGCAAGCCACTTCAATATTCTATAGGAAAATATCAATACACGGTTGTTTAGAATTTTATTTTATTTTTTATTTAGTCAAGTTACCCCCTAGGTTGGTGGTTCCCACGAACCCAGCGAGGGAACTCACCACTACCGCCTCTATGGTCAGTGTCCTGGAGCCGGGAACATCTGGACTGGATGGATACAACTGGGGAGGTGTGATGAGCACTTCGCCCAGGCGGCCTCACCTGCAAAGCGAACAGGGGCCTCATGAGGGATGGGAAGGGATGGAAGAGTGGGATGGATAGGCGAGGAAGAGGGAAGGAGGCGGCCGGGGCCTTACAGTAGATACCATCCCGGTATTTGCCCGAAGACGAAGTGGGAAACCACGGAAAACCACTTCGAGGATGGCTGAGGTGGGAATCGAACCCCCTCTACTCATTTGGACCACCCGAGGCTGAGTAGACCCCGTTCCAGTACTCATACCACTTTTCAAATTTCGTGGCAGAGCCGGGAATCGAACCCAGGACCTCCGGGGCGGCAGCTAATGTATTTATCATTTATTGTCATCGTAGTTGTTAATTCTTTTTAAGAGATTGGGACAGCTTGGGTTGGTTGGTTCCTTAGTGTAGGGCCTGCGACCCCGTGTACTTTGGGTCTGAGTAGAATCTGTCTGATAACCGGTGTTAATTGTGATGACTGTATTAGCGTGTGTTTTAATTCAAGTAATGACTGCAGACAATTAATTTTTACAAGTAGTTCCTACTTTTGCCACCGAACACCACCGTCAACGACCAACTAGTTCAGAACTTAGTTACCAGATGCCACCACAGTCGGCTCTTGACGACGAACGTAGGAACCTAAGAATGTTAGTCAAATGTTTAACCTATATATAATTTAGCTTCACACAGGTGTAATTAGTGCAAGGTTCTTTAACATGCCATAAATCTATGACATGGGACCGCCGGCTTTACTTCCTCTCCGAAGGAAGGCATACTGGGGGATTTTTAACGTTCCTAAACATCCGACGACTTCGGCCGGGTTTGAACCCGCGATCTTGGGCATAGAAGCTCAGCTTGCTACCGACTACGCCACCGAAGCCGCTGGACAGCTTGGGCATCAACCCCTTGTGCTTCAGTGTGTGTGTTGAAATTGTCTGATAAATGAGTTGTTGTGCTGTCGTTTTATTTCAGGGGGTTGGACGAGGAACACCTTGATCATTAACCCCATGTACTTTGGTGTGTGTTGACCTTTTCTGATAAATGAGTTGTTGTGTTGTTTCATTTGAGGGGCCTGGATATCGTAGTCTTTCACCCCGTGTACTTAGGTGTGTGTGGAATTTTGTCTGGTAAACCCGTGTTACTGTGATAGCTGTATTATAGTGTGCGTATTTGTCCTTCAGGTGAGGATTGGGAAGGAATCGTCCGTGCATCCAAAGCAAGCCTGGGTGTAATCACAGCAGTGTTTTGAAGCATGTTCTCATAGGTAAAAGGGTAAAAAAAACTCCTTGCGAAAAGTCCACACTGGAGCAACTGTTTGGATATTTTGTGGAAAATTGAAAGATTTTTTTAGTATTGTATTATCACCTTATAACTGACCGACGGCCATTGGGCAAGGTTTTATCCGGATTGGGAAATGATCAGGTTCTTTCAGATGGTCTTGGGGCCAGCAGTAGGAAACGAATCTTAGTCGAGTTGGCTGGTATTTTTAGCCTACTATCGATTTCTGCAAAAAATGAAAGTAGACTTATGAGATCATCACAGGGCGAAAAAAAGTGTGTCTGTCTGCGTGTGTGTATGTGTGTGTGTGTGTGAGTCTGTGTGTGTGTGTGTGTGAGTGTGTGTACTCTGAATGTCTGCCCCCCCCCCTATCAATTCGAACACGGTGAACGCGAATTGAACGAAATTTGGTACAAAGGTAGCACTAGCAAAGGACACCTCAGTGTCATGTTTTATATCGCCGCCATCTTGACGGAAACGTAATGGCGGCCACACAAATGTTCAAAGCTTAAATCAAATTACGACTAACCTAATCATCCGATCACTACCAAATTTTTCAACAACATACCTTTATGGGGGGAGCATCTTTTGACCAAACTAATAGGTCATCAGCCTAATAGTTTGCGGATGGCGGCCATCTTTGTGTCAAAATCGATTCCCCCTATTAATTCAAACACGGTGAAACCGAATGGAACGAAATTTGGTACAGAGGTAGCACTAGCAATGGGCACCTCAGTGTCATGTTTTATATCGCCGCCATCTTGACTGAAAAGTAATGGCGGCCACACGAATGTTCAAAGCTTAAATCAAATTACGATTAACCTAATCATCCGATCTCTACCAAATTTTGCAACTACATACCTTTATGGAGAGAGCATCCTTTGACCAATCTAATAGGTCATCAGTGTAATAGCTTGCGGATGGCGGCCATCTTTGTGTGAAAATCGATTCCCCCTATTAATTCGAACACGGTGCAACCAAATGGAACGAAATTTGGTACAGAGGTAGCACTAGCAAAGGGCATCTCAGTGTCATGTTTTATATCGCCGCCATATTGACAGAAACGTAATGGCGGCCACACAAATGTTCAAAGCTTAAATCAAATTACGACTAATCTAATCATCCGATCTCTACCAAATTTTGCAACAACATACCTTTGTGGAGGAAGCATCCTTTGACCAAACTAATAGGTCATCTGCCTAATATGGTGCGGATGGCGGCCATCTTTGTGTGTAAATCGATTCCCCCTATCAATTCAAACACGGTAAAACCGAATGGAACGAAATTTGGTACAGAGGTAGCACTAGCAAAGGGCACCTCAGTGTCATGTTTTATATCACCGCCATCTTGACGGAAACGTAATCGCGGCCACCCAAATGTTAAAAGCTAAAATGTAATTACGACCAACCTAATAATCTAGTCTCTACCAAATTTGGCAACAACATATCTTTATGTGGGAAGTATATTCTGACCAAACTACAAGATCATCAGTCCAATAGTTTGCAGATGGTGGCCAAATATGTGTGCAGATCGATTCCCCCTATCAATTCAAACACGGTGAAACCGAATTGAACGAAATTTGGTACAGAGGTAGCAGTAGCAAAGGGTACCTCAGTGTCATGTTTTATATCGCCGCCATCTTGACGGAAACGGAATGACGGCCACCCAAATGTTCAAAGCTTAAATCAAATTACGACCGTCCTAATAATTTGATCTCTACCAGATTTTGCAACAACATGTCTTTTGTGGAAAGCATCTTATGACTGACTACAAGGTCATCAGCCCAATAGTTTGCAAATAGCGGCCATGTATGTGTGCAAATCCATTCCCCTTATCAATTCAAACACGGTGATACCGAATTGAATGGTTTTTTTTACAGAGGTAGCACTAGCAAAGGGCACCTTATTCATGTTTAATATCCCTATAGCACGTTGTATTTCAACAAGCTACTACAACCAACATTCAATTATACTCCTTGAAAAGGACAAATAGTTATAACAATACCCATGCATTTAGGAGAAAGTAGGCTATAAATTCTTTTCTGAACATCTTGTTTTGGTTTTAGATAAATTTTGTACTTACTAGACATAACTGGTTATTTTCTTATGTTTTGAGGTTATTTCAATTATTAAAGAAAGCAAATCGACTTTAGTTATTCTTTTATTTTCTCATATTTTGTAGTTTTCTTTTAGTTTCCTCACTAACATTTTTGGTTAGGTACGGTGCGTTTCTTTCTCCCCACAGAACAAACATATTTGGACCCTTAGACTGGAAGAGAAAGCTATGCAGACGAATGACCTCACCCCAGCACGATTCCGTTACTACCTCAATAAAGGGAAATAATAGTATCCCAGGCAACTTGAAAGTTTCAAATTGACCATTGAATGAATGCACAGGCCTCTTTCTAATATTTAGCACATACATCTGTTTAATTATTGTTATTTTTGCACAGACACCCTCATCCTAACGGTTGGGGACACACTGCAAGCAGGTGGCCTGCAAATTACAGTTTGTATACAGTTTATTTTCATTAATTTAGCGTATGGCTTTTAGTGCCGGGAGTATCCGAAGAAATGTTCGGCTCGCCAGAGTTTTAAGCTGCTTCTACAAGTACCGTTGCGTGTGTAGTGTTGTCTGGGGAGGAAAGTGTGAATTTAAGGACGAGGAATTGGATGGTAGAGGCTGTGGCCTATAGAACTACCCCGGCATTTGCCTAGCAAGGAGATGGGAAACCACAGAAAACCTACTTCAAGGTTGCCGACGGGGGGGATTCAAGCCTCCTTGCCTCCCGGATGTGAGAGACTGCCTGCAGCCACGCAATAACGACCATGGCTAACTCACCCGGTTTCTATACAGTAGTATTTCTGAAGAGCCAAAGCAGTGAGTTCTCAGTTGATATCTACTGCATTCTGCAAGAATGAAGTTAGTGTAGCGACAAAACTCTGACCTTGCTGTATGGAAGTGAGAGCTGGGTAAATTCAGGATATGTGATTAATAAGCTAGAGGTAACTGTTTTTTTTTGTTTGTTTGTTGACGTGTGGCCTCCTAGTGCCCGTGGGCGATCTGCGCGTCGGTATGAGAGATGGAATGGATGAAGAGGGACGAAACTGGACAAGGATGTGGAAGGAAGCGGCCGTGCCTGTCAGAAGGTACCGTCCCAGCATTTACCTAGTGTTGAAAATGGGGAACAACGGAAAACCATTTCAAGGACGGCCGACGGTGGGGCACCAAAACCATGCGTCTACCGAGTCAACAGAGAGCTTGACCCCTTGGTTTAACGCTGCGCTTTAGCGTGCGTAGCCACTACAGTCGGTGAGGTAACCAATATGAAGGTAGCATGAATGATTGTTGGGACAAACAGATGGGAGCAATGAAAGGAGGGTACTCGTAATAAAGAGATAAATGCTAAGATATAAATGAACACGCTGGATGAAGCTCTTCGTCTGGGCCAACTCAGATGTGAAGAGAATTGGGGAGGAGAGATACCGAATAGATAATGAGTTCGGCTGTAGAGGGTAAGAGAAGCAGAGGAAGATCTAGAAGGCGATGGTTAGATTCAGTGATGAACGATTTCAAAACGAGAGGCGTAGAAGCAGAGGAGGCCGCTTTGCTAACTGCTAGGCGACTTGTTCCCAAACAAAGGCTTGAAGACTACACTGAACGCTGAAAGGCAAACCAGTCTCAAATGAAAATATATGAAAATTTATGATCCACTATTAATGCTCTCGTTAGGGGTGTAAAAATTTCCTTTGTAAACATAGACTATTTACAACTATAACCCATCTACTTTTATTTATGGAATTTAGAAAAAAATACGTCACATTTTGTGTCATTTTAAATCGAATTATAGGCCTATAGGTCATTTTAAAATCGGATTCGGGTTATCTACATACGAGCCCTAATGCATCAACAAATTGAGTCTAAAGTTAGTGTCAAAATGTTAGGCACCATTTCCTCTTTTACTTTCTTTTGTTCCCAACCAGATGACCACCCCCACCCCCATCCACCCACCCCCTCCAGGAGCCCTTAACTGGAGGGATGTGAGTTGGCGACCATTTGACCACAGGTGAATGCGGCATTGCTTCCTCTTGCTTGACCCAAAACGTTCTGCACGGCTACCTTTTTCTCTTCGTTTTCTTTTTAAATTGCCGTTTTTCTCTTAATTTCTGAAGTGGAAATTGCATTACTTTAACCAGTTTCTAGCCTATCATTATACAAAGTTCAGATATTATTTCATGAACTAGGCTATTGTTACGGCAGTGAGTTTGTGTCATCGCTCGCCGCATGAGTCACAACTGCCCCAGGGCTGGGCTGTGGCCTGCCTCCTGTATTGCGCGCGCCTTATGCAACAGGGCTACTAGGACAAAGGGATAGTCCAGAATATTCGTGACTGGACCAGCGATGGAAACCTCGAGAAGCCGTGAACCCTGGATGGATCTAGAAGCATTTATTGAGTCACCGGCCTGCTATATAAGTGCGACCTGTCAAACAGGGGTTGTTGTGTTTTACGAGCTAGTGTGAGCGATTATCGTGAGAGACAGAAGTGTGGTGACTTGCGAAACCCCTAGTGGAGCGGGGAAGTGAGACTCGTACAGAGGAACTGTGTCTTGAGCGAGTGTGTTTATTTCCAGTGCGACAGAAGTGATTGTGCTACATTGTGAAACAGTGAATGACAGACCAAGTGCAGCTATTCCCATCCAGCGTACGGGGCCACCTCATTACGAGGGATTAACTGTGGTCTGTTGACAAGTGAAAGGGGAAGTATTCTCGACTTGAGGAAACTGGAGTAAGGTAATAATTGTTTGCATTTGCTGATGAGTGGCTGTATCTTTCTGGCCGCAATAAAGTTAATTATTTAAAGGAACAACCTGTGTTTGTGCTCTTCAACCCACCGTAATCCAGTTAACAAAAAGTGCCACTAGGGGGGTGGCACGCAACAACTGGTGTCAGAAGCCGGATTACGAACTCAAGCACAAGCACACCACCTGGCGGTCCTGGTTTCAAAACCCGAGCAGGTCATTTTCTCTAATTTTCCTGTGAGTGCATGCCCTTTAAAGGCAAACAACTAAAATGGAGGCGCAATTGGCAGCATTGCTAGAAAAGTTAAATGGCATAGAAGACGACCAGAAGAATTTAACCAAGGAGCTAACTGCTAAATTAGTAGATGTCCAGAAGAATTTAACCAAGGACCTAACTGCCAAATTAGAAGACGGCCAGAAGAAGCTAGAAGACGGCCAGAAGAAGATGGAAGACGGTCAAGATAAGTTAGCGGAGGACCTGAAGAAGATGGAAGATAGCCAGAAAAGTTTAGCCGAGGACCTAAATTCCAAATTAGAAGACGGTCAGAATAAGCTAGCAGAGGACCTAACCGCCAAATTTCTGGATGGCCAGAAAAATCTGGAAGAGTGTCTGCTGACGAAATTACAGGAAAGTCAAAAGAAATTGGAACAGGGTCTGCGTCAGGAAGTCAACACCGTCTGCCAGGGCCTACGTGAGGAAGTCACAGCAGTAGAAAAGAAGTTCGACGCCTTACAAGAGGAAGTTGCCGAACTGCGCCAACGCCCACTGACGGGGGTGGAAGAAAAATTCAACGATTTACAAAAGGAAATTTCTGAGCTGAACCAACGCCCGTCGACGAGGATGGAAGCGAGATTCAACGCTCGTCAAGAGGAAGTTGCCGAGCTGCGCCGACGCCCGCCCACAGGTACACCGGGAATATCAGGAACGGGACAGAGCAGAGTGACGCCCCCAACCTTCGACGGAAAGGTCCCGTGGAGCACCTATTTACGTCAGTTCGAGGCAGCCTGTTCAATAAACAACTGGAACAGCACGGAAAAGGCTACAGCTCTCATTGTAGCGCTGAGAGGGGACGCCCTTAACGTCCTTCAGGCCATCCCGACTGGATCCCAGGACTACGCTTCACTAATCGCCCATATGGAGTCCCGATATGGAGATAGCCATCTTCAGCAGGCCTACCAGATGCAGCTCCGGACCCGGGTACAGAAGAACGCGGAAACCCTGCAGGAGTTCGAGATGGACATCGCACGTCTCGTAAGGCTCGCCTACCCAACAACGCCGGCCGACTTTCTGGAGCAGATAGCGACGCAGACTTTCACTGACGGGCTACGGGACTCGGACACTCAACAGGCGCTGCGACTCGCGCGCAATAAGACCCTGACAGATGCGCTGAGCCACGCACTTGAGTTCGAGACAGCAAAACAGGCATCCAGAATGCACGCGCAGGTGCGTCAAGTGGACGTCGACGAACCAGTAAAAACCAACGAGACCAAGCCCCTGGCCGACGAATTAATGGAGGCGCTAAGCCGTTTCTTCAAGAATCGCAGTAACACCAACAAAAACGTAGCCGAAGGACATCCGGAGAGGCGGCCCGGAAGAGGACTACCGACCTGCTGGACCTGCCGTAAGAGAGGCCACCTGAGCAGGGACTGCGGTGATCGCCGCCGCCAAGGGTTTCCGTCGGGACAGTCAGTCGTAGGGAAACCGCGCGGCCCAGGAAAGCAAGTATCAGCCAGCCTAGGGGGGCAAAGGTTGGCTTGTGACAGTCGTCAAGCCCCGGCAGTCCAAGTCCGTGTGACGCAGTTACGGAGGGTTAATAGCAGCCTGATGGTCAACGGAGTCGTCAACGGAGAGAGCTGGCCCATGCTAATCGACACGGGAGCATCGAGGACCATCGTCAGTCCCACCGTGATCCCGAAATGGAGAGTTCAACCCACACAAAGGAACCTCCAGCTAATAACCGCGACCGGAGAGACCGCACCGGTACATGGCGAAGCATCACTGGAGTTCGTCATTGGTCGACGGGCGATAAAGCATCTAGTGCTTGTGGCTGACGTATCAAATGAAGTGATCATCGGACTGGACTTCCTGGACCAGAACAACATCATCTTGGATCTGAGTACCAACACTCTGCACTTCGGAGGTGAGGAACTTGCTTTGCAACCTGCACACGAGTCCATCACCGCACGACGAGTAAGGCTGAGAGAAGACGTCATCGTTCCCGCCGGGACGGAGGTCAGCGCTGCCGTAATTGTCGACGGAACTGCTGAGGGAGTGGCGGCTGTCATCGAGCCAAAATATGAGCACATCCCGACAAAAGGATTGCTAGTTGCCAAGACTCTCATCAACACGACGTCTCGGTCGTACGTCCGCCTGTCCAACCTGAACAACTACGACATTACGGTTCACCGGGACACCATCCTAGGAGTCTGCGAGCCCGTTACCTGGATTGCCCGCATCACAGATACGACGGACGGACACCTGCAGACGGACCTCCGAAGAAGACGCACACTGCCAGAAGAACTACAGAAGCTGTACCAAGGATCCCAGGACCATTTAGACGAGGAACAATCACGCCAACTTCAGGACCTGCTACGCGAATTCCAGGACGTCTTCTCCGTGGGGAGCAAAGAATTCGTCAGGACAAGTTTGGTTCAGCACAGAATCGACGTTTGGGACAGCGCACCGATTAGGACCCCGTTCCGACGTGTCCCGCTCGCCAAGCAAGCCGAAGTCGACCGGATGGTAGAAGAGATGAAGGAGCAAGGGGTGATCGAGCCATCACATAGTCCTTGGAGTTCTCCGGTCGTGCTAGTGAAGAAGAAGGACGGTTCCACCAGGTTCTGCGTGGATTACAGGCGGGTGAATGACGTCACGAAGAAGGACAGCTACTCTCTACCCCGGATCGACGACACCCTGGACACCATATCAGGGTCGAGATGGTTCTCCTCCTTGGATTTGAAGAGTGGCTACTGGCAGATGGAGGTTCACCCTAAGGACCGCGAGAAAACTGCGTTCTCTGTGGGCAGCGGGCTCTGGCAGTTCACCGTCATGCCATTCGGTCTGTGCAACGCCCCTGCGACCTTCGAAAGGCTAATGGAGTCCATTCTGAGGGGACTACACTGGAAGACCTGCCTGGTCTACCTAGACGACGTCATCGTTCTGGGGAGAAGCTTCGAGGAGCACTACAGCAACCTGAAGGAGATCTTGTTGAAGCTACGGGCTGCCCAGCTGAAGTTGAGCCCCGAGAAGTGTCAGCTCTTCCAGAAGCGGGTCCAGTACCTTGGACATATCGTCTCCGAGGAAGGGGTGCGCACCGACCCAGAGAAGACCGCAGCTGTGAGGGAGTGGCCAGTTCCGAAGGACAAGTCCCAACTACGAAGCTTCCTGGGACTCTGCACTTATTACCGTCACTTCGTGAGGGGATTCGCCGACATCGCCAAACCTTTACATCGACTGACTGAGAAGGACCAACTCTTCACGTGGACAGCAGAACGCCACAGTGCCTTCGAACAACTCAAGCAGGCTCTGTGCACCGCGCCTATTCTGGCCTACCCCAGACCTGGAACAAGATTCATCGTCGATACCGATGCCAGCGACTTTGGCATAGGGGGAATCCTGTCGCAAGTAGTGGACGGCGAGGAGAGAGTAGTGGCCTACTTCAGCAAGGCCTTGTCAAAGCCAGAAAGGAACTACTGCGTCACCAGGAAGGAGCTGCTCGCCATCGTGAAGACCATTGAACACTTCCACAAGTACCTGTACGGGCAAGAATTTCCCATCAGGACCGACCATGCATCCCTGCGGTGGCTCCTGAACTTCAAGCAGCCCGAGGGTCAACTCGCGCGGTGGCTAGAGAGGCTTCAACAGTACAACTTTGAGATTCAGCACAGGAAAGGCCAACTGCATTCTAACGCCGACGCCCTGTCACGAAGACCGTGCCCCGGAGACTGCACCTTCTGTGCACGAAGGGAGGAGAACACCGGGATACAGTGCCGAAGGACTACCGTGGAACTTCAAGGGAGCTGGAGCCGCGAATCTTTCACGCGGGCACAAGCAGAAGATGATGACCTGGGACTGATAGCCGAATGGAAGAGGGCCTGTGTCCCCAGACCCGGGTGGAACATTTTGAGTGACGGCAGCCCAAAGTTTAAGTCCTACTGGGCGCAGTGGGACTCGCTGGTTGTGTGGGATGGCCTCATATTCCGTACCTGGGAGAGCACCGACGGGAAGATATCTCGGGAACAAGTCGTCGTTCCAAAGGCTATGACGGAGGAAGTCCTGAAGGAAGTCCATGGAGGATCATCTGGTGGACACCTAGGGATAAAGAAGACCCTGGAGAAGCTGAGAGAGCGGTTCTACTGGATCGGATGCCGAACTGACGTGGAGAACCACTGCGCGAGGTGCCACGATTGCGCAGCCAGCAAGGGCCCAGGACGAAGACGACGGGGTCCACTGATGACCTACAACGTGGGCGGCCCCATGGAGAGAGTGGCCATCGATGTTGCTGGGCCATTCCCGTTAAGCGAGGCAGGGAACCGCTACATATTGGTCGTCAGCGACTACTTCACCAAATGGCCGGAGGCGTATGCGCTCCCTAACCAAGAAGCCGCGACGATCGCAGAGACCATGGTGAAGGAATTCGTCAGCCGGTACGGAGTACCCCTAGAGCTGCACTCCGACCAAGGGAGGAACTTCGAGTCGCAGGTGTTCCAGAACCTATGCCAGCTGCTGGGAATCCGGAAGACAAGGACGACGCCGCTACACCCTCAGTCCGACGGGATGGTAGAGCGATTCAATCGCACCATCGAGAACCATCTCCGAATAGTCGTCAGCGAGCACCAGAGGGATTGGGACAGACATCTTCCTCTATTTCTCCTGGCCTACCGCGGCGCCGTGCATGAAGCCACCGGGTGCACACCAGCCCGGGCCATGTTTGGGAGGGAACTCCGTCTACCAGTCGATCTTGCCTTCGGCCGACCTGGGAATGATCCGGTCCCGGTAAGCCAGTATTGTCAAGAACTGGTCGACCAACTGGAGGACGTGCAAGCGTTCGCGAGGAGGAAACTGCGGATCGAGACCGACCGAATGAAGACCCGATACGACCAGCAGACGGATGCCGGCGGAATCCACGAGGACGACCTGGTCTGGCTCTTCAACCCATTACGGAAAAAGGCCTGTCACCCAAACTTCAGAAGTCCTGGGAGGGCCCGTACCGAGTCGTGAAACGGATCAACGATGACGTCTACAGGATCCAGCGGAGCCCGAGGGCGAAGATGAAGATCGTGCACCGAGATCGCCTGGCAGCCTACGGAGGGACACAGACGGACCAATGATTGATCGGGACGATCAGCCATTTTAGGAAGGGGGTGGTGTTACGGCAGTGAGTTTGTGTCATCGCTCGCCGCATGAGTCACAACTGCCCCAGGGCTGGGCTGTGGCCTGCTTCCTGTATTGCGCGCGCCTTATGCAACAGGGCTACTAGGACAAAGGGATAGTCCAGAATATTCGTGACTGGACCAGCGATGGAAACCTCGAGAAGCCGTGAACCCTGGATGGATCTAGAAGCATTTATTGAGACACCGGCCTGCTATATAAGTGCGACCTGTCAAACAGGGGTTGTTGTGTTTTACGAGCTAGTGTGAGCGATTATCGTGAGCGACAGAAGTGTGGTGACTTGCGAAACCCCTAGTGGAGCGGGGAAGTGAGACTCGTACAGAGGAACTGTGTCTTGAGCGAGTGTGTTTATTTCCAGTGCGACAGAAGTGATTGTGCTACATTGTGAAACAGTGAATGACAGACCTAGTGCAGCTATTCCCATCCAGCGTACGGGGCCACCTCATTACGAGGGATTAACTGTGGTCTGTTGACAAGTGAAAGGGGAAGTATTCTCGACTTGAGGAAACTGGAGTAAGGTAACAATTGTTTGCATTTGCTGATGAGTGGCTGTATCTTTCTGGCCGCAATAAAGTTAATTATTTAAAGGAACAACCTGTGTTTGTGCTCTTCAACCCACCGTAATCCAGTTAACAAAAAGTGCCACTAGGGGGGTGGCACGCAACACTATATTAAGATTTTTTTATTTATTCTTTTAATTGGTTTATTTCATAAAATGAGAACAAGGTGCATTAAAATGAGCTTCTTAATTATACAGGGTTGTATAATTCTCTTCTCTGTGTCTTTCCTGTCGACCTACCATGGTCAACTTTTGTTCTCTTCCGAACTCGATGTTTTTAGGGGATCCAAGGCTTAGGATGTCTTTAATTTCCCCACCTTAATCCACCCTTGTCCATTTTTCACTCTTCACGGGTCACGACCCTTTTTATTTTCATGGTTTCCCCTGCCTACTGCTACAGGCTCTGAAGGGGGAGGGTGTGTGTAGCCCCACCATACATGGTGCATCTTATATAGCTTTATACCCTCAAGGGCTCTTGTTTGGTGAACTTGGGAGTTGATTACCCCAAGATATTCCTGACCTGGATCCCTTTTCCCAGTGACTTTGGTATGACTATGTCTTTCCCTGTCCTATCTGCCTTCCATGGCTCTACTTCTTTCTATATAGCTCAATCCTCATTCTTCGGAGCAAGGAAGGAAGGAAGGAACGAAGGAAGGAAGGAAGGAAGGAAGGAAGGAAGGAAGGAAGGAAGGAAGGAAGGAAGGAAGGTTATGTTGTTGTTGTTGTTGTTAATTCTTTTAGAGGCTTTGCGACATTGTGGTCGTGTAGCCCCGTGTGCCGGGTGTGTTTAAAATTTGTGTGGTAACCTGTGTCACTGTGATGTCCGTACTAGTGTGAGTATTTGTAATAGAGGTACGATTAAAATGGGAAGCGGCCGTGGATTTGTGTTGGATACGATTCCGGCATTTGCCTGGAGTATAAGTGGGAAACCACTTCCAGGATAGCCGAGGGAATTGAACCCGTCTCTTTTCAGTTTTGCCTCACAAGGCTGAGCGTATCTCGTTCCAGCCCTCAGACCAGAATTAAATTTCTTGTTAGAGCCGGGAATTGAACCCGGGCCTCTGCGGTGATAGCCACTACGTAACGAGGTGGACTAGAAAGGAAGCTTGTAATTTTATGTGACCGTTAATCTCGCGATAATGAGCTAAGGAACTTCCTTTTTATATGGATTTCGAACCACAGGACGTGACGTTCGAAAATCTCACATCAACTAACCGGGAATTGAATCCGGTCCACCTTGGTGTGAGGCAAGCGGCTTGACCATTGTACCACCACACCCCCTAGTCTTCGAAGATGAGGACATTTCTTTTATTTTCATTATTCCAGTTTTGTTAGTTTCTTCTTCATTTATCTTGCGGTTTGTAAATTGGGTGTAAGTTAGAAATAGCCTAGTAGGAAGACACTAGAGCCAAATAAATCCCGGATCCAAATAAGGCCCATCTGTGATTTTATACTCAGAATATTCGAAATTATACACGATTCTTATTGTCTCTGTTAGTTATTAGCCTTTAACGGCTACAATTGCAGAAGTGAACGATTCCGCGATGTTTGCTTCAGTCGCGTAGTAAACGGTGTCTGAAGCTCTTTTTGCACTACGTTTAGGTATTTTAGCAAACCTTCTTCATGTTTTTGAAATTTAATATGCATACACCTGGAGTATATAATTTCAAAAATTGTGATTTGTAGATTAATATACTGTATTGATATTTTCCGCTTAATACGCATTTCTTTATCTCTTTTCATTTACGTATGGGCCTTATTAGGAACAAGTAGTGGGCCTCATTCCGAACGGGTGTTCATAATAAGGACCGTTACTCACATTTTAAAAATTGTATTATTACTGAAAATTTTTCCATCGATTCTAATATCAGCCCATGTTTTCATTACTGCTCGCCTTCAAGTTAAGTCCGGGACAATGTTTAGATTTTTCCCCTTCTAGAAAATTACAAAAAAAATCTTTAAGCGTTTAGTGGGCCTTATTTTTGGCACATTTGCCTTATTTATCATCATCATCATCATCACACCGACAGCAGTGGCTCAGCTGGCTAAAGCGCAGCGTTAGGTCATGGGACCAAGCTCTCTGCTGACTCGGTAGACGCGTGGGTTCGAGCCCCACCATCGGCCGTCCTTGGAATGGTTTTCCGTGGTTTCCCATTTTCAACACCAGGCAAATGCTGGGACGGTACCTTCTGACAGGCCACGGCCGATTCCTTCCACATCCTTGCCCAGTTTCATTCATCTTCATACATTCCATCTGCCATCCCGATGTGCAGGTCGCCTACGGGCGTCGAATAGAAAGACCTGAACTCGGCCTCTGAGGAGGCCACACGACAAAACAAGATGTTCAGTAAAGAACATATAGCCTACTTTCTCCTAAATGCATGGGTATTGTTATAACTCTTTGTCCTTTTCAAGGAGTATGATCGAATGTTGGTTGTAGTAGCTTGTTGAAATACAACGTGCTATAGGGATATTAAACATGAATATGAGGTGCCCTTTGATAGTGCTACCTCTGTATCAAATTTCGTTCAATTCGGTTTCACCGTGTTTGAATTGATAGGGGGAATCGATTTGCACACATACTTGGCCACCATCTGCAAACTATTGGGCTGATGTTCTTGCAGTTTGGTCTGAATATGTTTCCCACATAAAGATATGGTGTTGCAAAATTTGGTAGAGACTAGATTATTAGGTTGGTCGTAATTACATTTTAGCTTTTAACATTTTGGTGGCCACGATTACGTTTCCGTCAAGATAGCGGTGATATAAAACATGACACTGAGGTGCCCTTTGCTAGTGCTACCTCTGTACCAAATGCCGTTCCATTCGCTTTCACCGTGTTCGAATTGATAAGGGGAATCGATTTTCACACAAAGATGGCCGCCATCCGCAAAATATCACGCTGATGACCTATTAGTTTGGTCAAAGGATGCTCCCTCCATAAAGGTATGTTGTTGCTAAATTTGCTAGAGATCGGATGATTAGGCTAATCGTAATTTGATTTAAGCTTTGAACATTTGTGTGGCCGCCATTACGTTTCCGTCAAGATGGCGGCGATATAAAACATGACACTGAGGTGCCCTTTGCTAGTGCTACCTCTGTACCAAATTTCGTTCATTCGGTTCCACCGTGTTCGAATTAATAGGGGGAATCGATTTTGACACAAAGATGGCCTCCATCCGCAAACTATTAGGCGAATGACCTATTAGATTGGTCAAAGGATGCTCCCTCCATAAAGGTATGTAGTTGTAAAATTTGGTAGAGATCGGATGATTAGGTTAACCGTAATTTGATTTAAGCTTTGAACATTCGTGTGGCCGCCATTACATTTCAGTCAAGATGGCGGCGATATAATACATGACACTGAGGTGCCCTTTGCTAGTGCTACCTCTGTACCAAATTTCGTTCCATTCGGTTCCACCGTGTTCGAATTAATAGGGGGAATCAATTTTGACATAAAGATGGCCGCCAGCCGCAAACTATTAGGCTAATAACCTATTAGATTGGTCAAAGCATGCTCCCTCCATAAAGGAATGTTGTTGCAAAGTTTGGTAGAGATCGGATGGTTATGTTAGTCGTAATTTAACTTAAACTTTGAACATTTGTGTGGCCGCCATTACGTTTCTGTCAATATGGCGGTGATATGAAACATGACACTGAGATGCCCTTTGCTAGTGCTACCTCTGTACCAAATTTCGTTCCATTCGGTTTCACCGTGTTTGAATTAATAGGGGGAATTGATTTCCACACAAAGATGGCCGCCATCCGCAAACTATTAGGCTAATGACCTAGTCATTTGGTCAAAGGATGCTTCCTCTATAAAGGTATGTTTTTGCAAAATTTGGTAGAGATCGGATGATTAGGTTAATCGTAATTTGATTTAAGATTTGATCATTTATGTGGCCGCCATTACGTTTCCGTCAAGATGGCGGCGATATAAAACATGACACTGAGGTGCCTTTTGTTAGTACTACCTCTGTACCAAATTTCGTTCCATTCGGTTGCACCATGTTCGAATTAATAGGGGGAATCGATTTTCACACAAAGATGGCCGCCACCCGCAAACTATTACGCTGATGACCTATTAGTTTGGTCAAAGGATGCTCCCCCTATAAAGGTATGTTGCTGCAAAATTTGGTAGAGATCGGATGATTAGATTAGTCGTAATTTTGATTTAAGCTTTGAACATTTGTGTGGCCGCCATTACGTTTCCGTCAAGATGGCGGCGATATAAAACATGACACTGAGGTGCCTTTTGTTAGTACTAGCTCTGTACCAAATTTCGTTCCATTCGGTTGCACCGTGTTCGAATTAATAGGGGTAATCGATTTTCACACAAAGATGGCCGCCATCCGCAAACTATTACGCTTATGGCCTATTGGTTTGGTCAAAGGATGCTCCCCCCATAAAGGTATGTTGTTGCAAAATTTGGTAGAGATCGGATGATTAGGTTAGTCGTAATTTGATTTAAGCTTTGAACATTTGTGTGGCCGCCATTACGTTTCCGTCAAGATGGCGGCGATATAAAATATGACACTGAGGTGTCCTTTGCTAGTGCTACCTTTGTACCAAATTTCGTTCAATTCGCATTCACCGTGTTCGAATTGATAGGGGGGGACAGACATTCAGAGTACACACACTCACACACACACAGACACACACACACACAGACACACACACAGACTCACACACACGCATACACACACACAGACAGACACACTTTTTTTCGCCCTGTGTTGATCTCATAAGTCCACTTTCATTTTTTGCAAAAATCGAAAGTAGGCTAAACAAGATGTTCAGTAAAGAACATATAGCCTACTTTCTCCTAAATGCATGGGTATTGTTTTAACTCTTTGTCCTTTTCAAGGAGTATGATTGAATGTTGGTTGTAGTAGCTTGTTGGAATACAACGTGCTATAGGGATATTAAACATGAATATGAGGTGCCCTTTGCTAGTGCTACCTCTGTACCAAATTTCGTTCATTTCGGTTTCACCGTGTTTGAATTGATAGGGAGAATCGATTTGCACACATACTTGGCCACCATCTGCAAACTATTGGGCTGATGTTCTTGCAGTTTGGTCTGAATATGTTTCCCACATAAAGATATGGTGTTGCAAAATTTGGTAGAGACTAGATTATTAGGTTGGTCGTAATTACATTTTAGCTTTTAACATTTGGGTGGCCGCGATTACGTTTCCGTCAAGATAGCGGTGATATAAAACATGACACTGAGGTGCCCTTTGCTAGTGCTACCTCTGTACCAAATTTCGTTCCATTCGGTTTCACCGTGTTCGAATTGATAAGGGGAATCGATTTTCACACAAAGATGGCCGCCATCCGCAAAATATTAGGCTGATGACCTATTAGTTTGGTCAAAGGATGCTCCCTCCATAAAGGTATGTTGTTGCTAAATTTGCTAGAGATCGGATGATTAGGCTAATCGTAATTTGATTTAAGCTTTGAACATTTGTGTGGCCGCCATTACGTTTCTGTCAATATGGCGGTGATATAAATCATGACACTGAGATGCCCTTTGCTAGTGCTATCTCTGTACCAAATTTCGTTCCATTCGGTTTCACCGTGTTTGAATTAATAGGGAGAATTGATTTTGACACAAAGATGGCCGCCATCCGCAAACTATTAGGCGAATGACCTATTAGATTGGTCAAAGGATGCTCCCTCCATAAAGGTATGTAGTTGCAAAATTTGGTAGAGATCGGATGATTAGGTTAATCGAAATTTGATTTAAGCTTTGAACATTCGTGTGGCCGCCATTACGTTTCAGTCAAGATGGTGGCGATATAAAACATGACACTGAGGTGCCCTTTGCTAGTGCTACCTCTGTACCAAATTTCGTTCCATTCGGTTCCACCGTGTTCGAATTAATAGGGGGAATCAATTTTGACATAAAGATGGCCGTCACCCGCAAACTATTAGGCTAATAACCTATTAGATTGGTCAAAGGATGCTCCCTCCATAAAGGTATGTAGTTGCAAAATTTGGTAGAGATCGGATGATTAGGTTAATCGTAATTTGATTTAAGCTTTGAACATTCGTGTGGCCGCCATTACGTTTCTGTCAAGATGGCGGCGATATAAAACATGACACTGAGGTGCCCTTTGCTAGTGCTACCTCTGTACCAAATTTCGTTCCATTTGGTTTCACCGTGTTTGAATTAATAGGGGGAATCGATTTTCACACAAAGATGGCCGCCATCCGCAAACTATTAGGTTAATTACCTAGTTATTTGGTCAAAGGATGCTTCCTCTATAAAGGTATGTTGTTGCAAAATTTGGTAGAGATCGGATGATTAGGTTAATCGTAATTTGATTTAAGCTTTGAACATTTGTGTGGCCGCCATTACGTTTCCGTCAAGATGGCGGCGATATAAAACATGACACTGAGGTGCCTTTTGTTAGTACTACCTCTGTACCAAATTTCGTGCCATTCGGTTGCACCGTGTTCGAATTAATAGGGGGAATCGATTTTCACACAAAGATGGCCGCCATCCGCAAACTATTACGCTGATGACTTATTAGTTTGGTCAAAGGATGCTCCCCCCATAAAGGTATGTTGTTGCAAAATTTGGTAGAGATCGGATGATTAGGTTAGTCGTAATTTGATTTAAGCTTTGAACATTTGTGTGGCCGCCATTACGTTTCCGTCAAGATGGCGGCGATATAAAACATGACACTGAGGTGTCCTTTGCTAGTGCTACCTTTGTACCAAATTTCGTTCAATTCGCATTCACCGTGTTCGAATTGATAGGGGGGGGACAGACATTCAGAGTACACACACTCACACACACACAGACACACAGACACACACACAGACTCACACACACGCATACACACACACAGACAGACACACTTTTTTCGCCCTGTGTTGATCTCATAAGTCTACTTTCATTTTTTGCAAAAATCGAAAGTAGGCTAAAAAAACATCATCATCATCATTTACTATAGATAAAGCCTTGTCGCTGATGCCACATTTGACGGTTTTCTGCTAGTCTCTTCATGCTGCCATAAGAACCACATGCCAGTTCTCCAATGGAGTTCTTGATGTACGACATCCTTGGACGTCCTTTAGGTTTCTTTCCCACTTTGCCCTCGATAATGGTTTGGAGAAGAGAGTCATGCCTAAATACATGTCCAAGGAACTTTGTTTTCCTCCTCTTTATTGTTTTAATAAACATCGATCCTCCTTCACGTCCTGCAGAACAAAATCACTTGTTTTCCTCTCTATCAAACTTGTTCTTGTCATTCTTCTCCAACACCACATTTCTGCAGCCTTAAGTTTTGTTTCCCCAGTTTCCCTAATGTCCATATTTCCCATCTATACAGTAAGACACTTCAAACAAAGGTCTTGAGAATTGACTGTCTAGTCCTCAAACTGAGGTGATTATTTAGCAATAAGTTCATCGTTATATTTGTATTAATTATCGTCCTCACCATTACGGGCAGATTTCTCAGAGGTCACGCTCCGTAAGTAGCAATTAACACCACCACCTCATCCAGGTGATTGTTAATTCTACTCTCTCTTTGTACTCGGTGTTGTAGCATGAGACCATTGTCAAATCAATTCTCGGCACAAGTCCCTCCATATTGTTCAATAAATATTTGTTGATGCTATCATTGTGCCTTTAAAAGCAACTGTTGCGTGAGGACATTAAGTGTTTTATTTTATTTTTGGTTGTGTCACTTGACATGACGCTAAACTATTCGATTGTTCGAAAAATGTCGATATAACATACGTAGCAGATTCTTCAATAGTGTGTGTAATAACGAAGGTGGTTGCATTGTGACAGCGAACGTGCCCAGGGTAGCGTAGTTCCGGAGACCTCTACCGGAATCAGCACACCCTTCCTTTCCTGCGTGACGTCACACGAGTGGCGTCCGGTGCGCCAGCAGTTCCCACACGGCATGTGATGTGCTCTGATGTGATGGACGAGAGTAGGAGGAGGGTCTGACTGTGGTATTGCCACTGAACCCAAAACCATCCGTCTGTGACATACAGGTCGCCTCTAGATTCCATCTCCCACCCTCACATTAAGAGAAACACATTTTAAAGCCTCAGAAGAAAATAATTCATTATGAAAATGCACGAATATGAATGCAATATCTGACCAAAATATTAGACTCGGCATGTCTGAATTAGAGCTTATTTGAAATATAATGATCTTCAGTCGGTCAACACGATTGTAAAGGGTGGTTCCCTAATCCTGGAAAATGGTTAAAGAATTAAAGATGGAATTCACCTTCCGAAACCTAATGCTGACATCTATTTAAAAATTACTAAAATCACAGACACAATCCGTATGAGAAGGATCCAATTCATGGGATATTTGGACAGAATGGACCCAACTATGTTAACAAATAAAATCTAGACGTTTTTGCAGAAAAAGGCAACAAGGTCCAATTGGTACAAACAGGCGGAAAATAACTTGGCTGAATTAGGTTTTCCCAATCTCAAGGATCGAGAGGAAATTAGGAAAATTACTCACACACGGGGTTTTGAAGCAGAAGAGAGAAGACCTACCAGACACGTCTGAACGCAGCAACGAAGACTCGCTCAATATTTGCGCATGAAGAGTTATTGGACAAACATCAAGGCCAAGAAGTGTTGATTCCGCGTGGTCCTAGGAGACCCATTCGCGCAGAAGAAGATAGGCTTTAGGGTCACGAAACAAAACTTCCATTCAAAACTCCTTTAATCTCCTAATCAATTGGGCCACACAAAACAAAATGAGCATAAACCTGGCGAAAACAATGCAAATGGTATTCAGAAAAGGTGGAAGAACTACAGAGAATGACTCTATTCTTTTCGAAGACGAACTTTTGAAAATTGCCAGTGCTTTCAGATACTTAGGAATGACTCTTCAGCCAACATCTAAATCGTATACATACTAAGGAGAGAGCTGTGGCAGCGACTAAGGCAATATTTGGTATCAAGAATATCAAGAATCTCAAGCAATTGAGTTTAAGCACCGCTATAATACTTCCAGAAGTCAAAATTATCCCAATTGTATTATGGCTTAGAACTGACTTGGGAAAGCCTCAGTTTATCAGATCTCAGGACATAGGAAAGGATGAAGTCACGATTTTTGAAAATTACACTTGGAATATACAAATTTGCCCCATCGAGACTCGCATATGAACTAGCATGAGAAACCTTTCTAATGGAAGACCTACGTTTAAGATTCTCACTCCCATCAACAACAAACTGGTCCAAGTTAATAGAAGAAAGGAAACAGAAGCGAGAAGCCATCTGGCCGGAATTCTACATCACAAGTGCCATGACAGACCACACGTGGAAGCAACCTAATCAACCATTGAGATATATGGTCACAAATTTAGCTGTGCATGGCTATCATCATAAACTATGTAGAACTAAGACTTTTCATGAACCCAGTCGTGAATGTGTAAGTGAGATATGCTATGAATACTGTGATCGGTACCACGCCATTAAGTGCTCAAACAAAGGAATCTCCAATAGCCAACTTTGTAAATTTTAGTTACATTTGTATGCACAACTGTGCGCTTTCCTTATTTTAATAACATATCAGGATTAGGGAACCACCCATTGCAATTGGGTACAATCGTATTAACGGACTAAACAACATTACATTTCGATTACTAAAGTAGTCTAGCACTGATTGAACTAATTGTACAAGTGCATTAGTATATATGCCTTGGCGCTACCATAAATGACCAATGGGATCCTTCTGATGAGGTGAGGTCTCGAATGGGAAAAGCCAGGACAATATTCAATAAGATGCGTAATGTTTTCAAACATCATGGGATAACAGTGACTACGAAAATCTGGCTTTTGCGTTGTTGTATATTCTCTACTATTTTTTACGGTGCTGAGGCATGGACTCTGACAGAGACTTTTGTAAACTGTTAGAGGCCTTTGAAATGAGGCTGTACAGAAGGATATTGCGGTACCATGGACAGACCATGTCTCAAATATTGAGGTTGTCCGATAGATGAGAAAACCCAAGGAAAAATTAACCACCGTGAAAATAAGGAAAATCCAATACCTAGGACACATCATGAGGAATAACCGATAAGTACCATCTCCTGCAGTTATTCTTCAAGGAAATATACCAGGGGAAGAGAAGTGTTGGACGGAGAAGAATATCCTGGTTAAAAAATCTCTCAACCTGGACCTCCAAAAGGTCCACTAAATTATTCCTAGCTGGAAGTGAGAGGAACTGCACAGTCAAGATAGTTGTCAACATCCGGAACGAATAGGAACCAGAAGAAGAAGAAGATAATGAAGGCAACACTGAAAAATGGCTTCCAACACGATGATAATTAGAGCTCCTTATTAAATGTTTTCTTACTAACTACGTTACGTAAAAGTTTAATTAAAAGCACGTTTTCTTTGGAAGCGTTTAAACTTTCCTTAATAAATAAACGACAGAACTTTTTTAACAAATCCGTTTCTAAATAAACATATTTTTTACCATTTCATGATTTTAACGATAAATCGATATTTATACCAGTTTACGCTTTAACGTTTTTCCTTATCCTTTAATGTGTTCCATTTTTAGCCTACTTGCCGAGTTTCATTGAAATCGCTTCAATTGTTTCCAAAAAATCAAAATGGCCTCAGGTCGAAATTTTGAAAGTTATTTTTATTTTATTTCACGTGCCCTATTCAATAAAAATTCGCTGTGCAATGTTTCGTTGCACAAGGGCGATGAGTTCGCCAGATAAGATATTTTAAATATTTGAAAATCACTTGGTTGCCATGATG
Organism: Meconema thalassinum; assembly: GCA_946902985.2. Classification (NCBI taxonomy): domain Eukaryota; kingdom Metazoa; phylum Arthropoda; class Insecta; order Orthoptera; family Tettigoniidae; genus Meconema; species Meconema thalassinum. The sequence continues at coordinate 492,263,861 of OX336388.2, read as the reverse complement.
TTTTTGTGTCTCTCAGGAATTGGAAAGACACATTTTTTGTCCTTGCTTCAGAGTCCTCTAACATCATAAAAAAAATATTGATTTTTAAATAGTTTCTGAGATATTGAGAACCAGATAACTGTATCGTATGAACGTCATGTTGGATTGTTTCATACTCATGTTATAGAATTATATGCCAGCATATAAATATTTTAATCGTGGCTCATTCATTATATCAAGCTACATTTCTATCGCTTGTTTAGGACATGAGATATACTGTTTGCACGCGATTTTTATTAAAAATTTAGCACAGTCGCCATTTTAAGTTAAAAATTGAATTCAATTAAAAGCCAATATATTAAGCCGTGTGTGAAGAATCACCGTGCTAAGTTCCACTGCGCTCGGATATTAAGTGGCGAAAAAATTCATATAAATATTTGAAAGTCCCGTCGCCGGAATGTTTGATTTGTGTTCATCAGGTTATTGAAAGTCCAATAGATGAACTATAGCCTCTATGAACATACATAATTTCAGTATAGCCTAATTGCTGTAATAGATTCGCAGATTTTGAGAACTGTCAAACTATTTCGGATGATCACCATGTTGGATTACTGTATATGCAGACCATAGAGTTCTGTACTATTAGAAGAAAATATTGCGTAGGTTCATATTCAAACTTTCACTTTGATCACATGATTAGGAGACTTCAAGTAAACATTTAATTTAGAATTTCGCACAGCCACCTTCTTGCTTGAGAACAATAGAATTGAATTAGATGTCAGTAGATGAAATCTTCTGTAGACATGTACAGTATGGCGTTTGGTTTCACTGCGCCCGTGTTCTTAATCTCGATAAAATGCCATTTAAATATTGTTACGTTGCTTGGCCGCCATGTTGGTTTTGTACTTAACATAGTTTCAAGCGTCTCAACGCTAAAAATTCTCTTTCACAGGGTAATGTCGATAATGGTTTCGGATATATAGAATGTCGTTCAAACAATTTGCGCGTCCACAAATTGGATTAGTGAAACGTATTTACATTAGAGGGACATGTTCGGGGTCGGACAAAATAGTACTATGTATTTGCTGAGTTTCATTGAAATCGCTCCAGCCATTTAGATTTTGTTAGTGACACACACACACACACACACACACACACACAGAGAGAGAGAGAGAGAGAGAGAGAGAAGTGATCTCATAAACCTTTTGTCCGTGTGTGTGTGTGCGTGCGTGTGTGTGTGTGTCCCTAATAACTTCTAAACGGCTGGAGCGTTTTCAATGAAACTCGGTAGGTTCTTAGCACTATTCCGGGCGACCTCGACCGTGCCCTTCAAATTTTGTAACGGCACACCAATCCAACATGGCGGCTGTGCGAAATATTTCACCAGCATTCAATATCTCCGAAACTATTCCCGATATCACCCTGGAATTTATTACGGTGATAAAGGAAACTACTAGAAATTCACCTATGTGACTTTTGAAAAACTCGTAACTACAAAACCAACATGGTGGCCACGCAAATTTGCGACCTTTAAATAGACGTTTCTCGCGATTTAACCAACCAAACGCAATAAAACTTGGTACAGTATATGTTTATACACATTGTAATGCACCGAAATCTAACTTCGTTCAATTGTTTACATATCCACAAGATGGCGGATGTGCGAAATATTTCACCGGCATTCTATATCTCTGAAACTATTAGCGGTATCAGCCTGAAATTTTGTTCGGAGATACAGGGCACTACTGGAAGTTCATCTATAAGACTTTCAAAAACCGGTTAACTACAAAACGAACATGGCGGCCAAGCGAATTTGAAAATTTTAAATAGACCTTTCTCGCGATTTAATGTTCCGAACGCAATTAAATCTGGTACAGGAAATGTTTATATACATTGTAATGCACTGGTATCTAATTTAGTTCAATTGTTTACATAACCTCATGATGGCGGCTGTGCGAATTTTAAAATTATGTTTTTATTTCTGTGTCGTAATGATGCGATCGAAGTGAAAGTTTGAATAATGAACCTACGCAATAATTTTCCTTTAATGGTAAATGACTCTATGGCCTATACATTTAGCAATCCAACATAGCGACCATCCGAAATATTTAGACGGCTCTGAATATCTACGAATCTATTATAGCAATCAAATTGAATTTTTTTCATAGGGGATATGAACTTAAGTTCACCTATAGGACTTTAAGTAACCTGGTGATCACAAATCCAACATGGCGGCGACGCGAATTATAAATATTCACATGGACGCTTCTCGCAATTTAACCATCCGAGTGCAGTGAAACTTGGTACAGTAAATCCGTATACGAATGTTAATTCACTGGAATATAATTTATTTCAATTGTTTCCATAACCACAAGATCACGGCTGTGCGAAATTTTAAAACCTTGTTGTTACTTCTTGTGTCCTAATCATGCGATTGAAGTTTGAATGCTACACGTACACAATAATCTTCATGTAGCAGTACATAACTCTAGGACCTACATATTGAACCCTTATCATTGTGTCCAATAATAATGTTTCATATTAATAAAAACGATGGAAATACTAAATACATGATATGCTGGATATTTGAGTAATATTGATGTAGCAAGAAATCTGGACTTGGTAAGACATGCTACGTGCTGGCTGGAAATGACCAATAGTTTCACAACCAATGTTATTCTTGGATTTCTGAGAAAATCAGATATGACGCTGTGGCGTACGTGACCATAAAAGGCCAAAATGCTGCGTACAAGGCAAGGAGTGAGAGAGAGGACAAGTGTCGTGACGTGAAAATAAGGGCGGGATTTGTAAGGTCAGAACTCCGAAGCCAACTTATCTGACCAATAAGAAAACATGACGCCAGAACATAGCGTCAGTGTGTTTTGCGCGGCAATCGGATATAAAAAGATCTAGCGATCGGTTTGCTTGTTCGACGGCAGATTCGCGACCTGTGAGAAAATACAAGAATTTTGAGAGGTCACACATAATTATAGGCCCATTACTTAAAATATTGAGGAGCTGTTTTTCTCCCACCATTGAAACTTTAGGCTTTCTGTATATATACAAATGTCTGAGATGAATCGGGGCACTCCTAATTATTCTTCGACAGTCATTTTAAGACGTCCTTAAGACGATATGGTTTTAAAATTATAGTTGTGTGTCGGCAACGAAGTTAGAAATTTTCATAAATTGTGAGATGGCAATTAGCCATAGAATAGGGAAAGTCGACGATTCTGCATAGGACGATCTGAGGAAATAAAATACTTAAAACGCAGATAGAACAGTTTAAAAACTTTGATTTAATTGTGTTTTAACAGCAGCAAGATGTCGACCATGGAGAGAAGACAGCAAGCTTCATCCTCCATTACCATCAGTGTTATGGGCTAACGGCCTAATGATGGGAATTGACGAGGCGGGAGGCCTCTGGAAAGCAGTTTAAGTGATGAGTATTAAAAAATTGATTTATTGATTTTGGACGAGGGGAATCGCGAGAGATGTGTGGAACTTTGTATAGATTTTATTTGTGTGGTTTAATTGAAATTTCAGGGTTTGATTTCTTAACTGACATGCGTGTAGTAAATTTTGGCATTGCGTGACAATTATGTTGTACAGTAAATTTTGTAATTTAAATGTTTTCCTTATGTATACGTAATTCTTATAGCGAAACGGCCGCATCGATTAACGTATCTATAAAAAGTGTAGCCATGAATGAGAACCTAGGAACGACAATGATAAATGGACTGATTTAATGATATGTTAAACTAATTACTACGTGGGGGGAATACTTGCATTTTGTTGCTTTGATAACTCGGGCTAGGACTGATCCTGTTATTTATTCTTTATTGTCATTTGGACATGTTGTGTGTCATTATCTGAGAGGTGTGCTGATTAATGCTACGACGAGATCTTCGAGAAATGTGCCACGTGTTTTTGGGTGTAAGTGATGATGATGAGGAGAGGTAAAGCCTGTCCATGACTGCGATATCATTCCGGCAAACTAGTTATCCGTGGGGATAAGTTTGACCTGGAAATGTATTCTTAAAAATCCCTGAGAGGATGTTTTGAGATAATGTGTTATTTATTTGTACGCGTTTAACAGGTGGCGATTAGCAAAGGTGCTATACGCTGGCTATGGGCCAGAATCTATATTTAGCATGGCACTAATTACTACTTGGGGGAAGAAATCAGCCACTCTCTCGGTGATGCGATAACAGGCCCGGTTGTCTCCAGCTCGTTATGACACGTTATGTTTGCTTTAAAGCCTAATGAGTTAAGGTTATTTCATTTGGTTCAATTTGGGAAGTTGCCATGTTGTCGATCCAAGTTTCTTTTATCATTACTACGACTTATTTGTTCATTTTTTTTAAAAACGCCAAACTTTCTGGCGTAAAAAATTAAAAGTTGTATTTGTTGTTGTTGGCTCTTATTTTCAAGGCCATTGTATTCATATAAATATAATTTGGCAACCGGCCAAAATTGTTCATGTCATGTTATGCCTTCCTAGTGTTTAAGGTATAAGTCGGTAATTCCGCAGCCCTTATTTTAAATAATACACACGTGTATTTGGTTGTGGTAATCTAAGGTTAGAGCATGTCAGTAGTGTATATAAATATGTAATTGTTGTTCCCACATTTCCGTAATTCGTCCTTCGCAGTACGGAGTCCGTTCCCGAACCAACTGTTTTGGTCGGAAACGAGCGCCCGTCAAAATGCTCATTACTTGAACTAGTCTTAAAACCCGTGTCGCTCATAAATATTAAATTCTTGTAATATTTTATTTGTTTGTTATTTTGGATCTTGTGATCCGTTTTCTTTTGTTCCTTTGATTTAAGTGACATTGCAGTCACAATGCTTGTTGACAGCTGTCATGCCATGTCGTCATGGTACGTCAGGCTGGTCAGTGTTAGATCTGTTCACGCGAGTGAACAATAAAAGGGTGGTTATAGTTTTCCTTTTTATGTTTGATTCAGTTAATAAATTTCATTTGTTAGTAGATCCTGTTGTTTTTCTTGGCTTTATAATAATAATAAGTTAACCTTATGAACCCTGGAAGTTATGTTGATAGCAAAACCTCTAAATCACATTCACAAGAATCCATTACGACCCCGAAATTTTGAATCTTGTCTACATGCTATTTTCCAAAGGGTTTATAAGAGTTACTTTGGCTTCCGAACGTGTGGCATTTGTGTTTTAGAGTAAAAAAATAGATCACCGGCATGTGATAAGTTTATTAACGTAAGTTAGGCGAAGATAGTACCGCCAAATGTTTGAAAATATAAAGTCATGGAGTTTGCAATAAAGTAAATGTGGAACAAGTTAAGTGTTTGAACTTTGATTAAAATTAGAACAAACTGTTCCAGGCGCCCAATAAAATTAAATTAGCTTTGTGTAGAAAAGCCAAACTCAAAGAATTGTTTGACAGGAAGGTTAGACCTTAAAAACTAATTAATACTCTATTAATTGGTAAAAATTTGTAAGTAAAGTAAGGTCAGGAAGATTATAACTGAATCAAAGGGTTAAAATTAAATGGAATAATAAGTAAATTATACTCAGTGATGCTATAGTTTGTGGGAGTAATTTAAAGTAAATGAACTGAGTATGTAAAGGGTTAATGTGTGTATATTTAATGTATGTGAGCGCGCGTATCCAGGGCTCCGCCCTTATGTCATTTCCCTATGTCTCAAATATATTATTGTTGTGATGGCAACTCTGGGAGAAATCCGCGAAGTGATTGAATTAGCATCCGCTCGTACGCGAGAACAACTTAGTGAGATGAGAAAGGACATAACCAATGAAATACAGACACAGTTAGCGGCAAATAGTGAAGAAACGCAGACACAGTTAGCGGCAAATAGTGTAGAAACGCAGACACAGTTAACGGCTATAAATAAACAATCGGTAGAAATGCAGACTCAGTTAGCGGCGAATAGTGAAGAAATGCAGACACAGTTAGCTGCTATAAATAAACAATCGGAAGAAATACAGACACAGTTAAACACAAAACTATCTGAAGTTAACGAGAATATAAATCAGAAAATCGCTACACAAAACATTCTGGTTAGTGAACAATTACATAGGCAGTCTGAGAAAAACAATGAAATGTTAAACGCACAAGACGAAAGGAACACTCAAAATCTAGCTGCGCTAACGGTAGAAATCAAAGAGCACACAAAAGAACAGCTAATCCAATTAGCAAAGGACGTTAGCACTAACAATACCAAACAATTAGGAATAATAAAAGGTATCGAAGATTCGTTTAAAAAGGAAATAAAAGGAATGGATGAGACTGTTATGGCAAAACTAGCACAAATCGAGCAAGCGTGTTTGACCAACTCATCTGAGATTAAAGAAGCACACACAAACTTAGAAAAAAGGTTTGAGATGATCGAACGAGGGACACAGGGTATGCAAGATCAGATAATTACAGTAGATAACAATATCACGGGCTTAGTGACGGAACTCAACAAATTAGAAATACAATCAGTTAAGAAATGGAAAAGGTTAGAAATTGACCAGGAAGAAATTAAACAAACATTAGAACAGAACAACATTTCTCTGGGAGAAAGGATAGATAAACTTGAAGATAATCAGGAGGCTAATCAACAGGAAGTCGAAAAACGCTTTGTTAAATTGAAGGATACTATTAGGAAAGATTGGACCAAGATGAGCGCTGATTCGAAAGATGAACGGCTCGCAGTAAGCAAGAAGCTAGGGGAAAATAACGCGAAAATACAGGCGTTAGAAGAAAATATGAAGTTAAGATTTCAAATTCAAGAGGACCGCATGATAAAATCGGAGTTGCAGTCACTTGGACATAATACGATGTTTGCGACACTAATGGAAAAGGGGAAAGGGGAGAATGCGGAAAGAGAGCACACAATAGACAGCCACGAGCTTGGGCAAAGTCCAAGAACGGTAGACACGCAAGCATTCCAGAATTATGAGGGTCGTAGCTCGACACCTCAAAACACACAACTTCCCACGCAAGTTATACAAGTCATCCGTGGAAACGAATTTAAACCGAATAAGTTTTTACCAGAGAGCGGAGGGACACCTAAAGCTTTCTTAAGGGAACTGACAGAATATTTTTCGGACCAAAATGTTAGCTCAACGCGACAATTAAGAATGGTTGAAAAATTTTTGGCGGGCTCAGCACTTACCTGGTATCTTGGATTTAAGAACACATTTAAATCAATGGAAGGTTTCCACAAGGCCTTCCTAAGCAAATACTGGAGTGGGTCGTATCAACAAAGCTTGCGAATGGACTTATACTCGCGCAAATACCATTCCACGCATCAGACGAAATATGCAGATTTTTTCGCCATGCAACTTGTCAAATTGCAGGATCTTGATAATCCCCCGAGCGAAATGGAGCTAATAACTACTATAGGAAAGCAGATGCCTATTAGCGTTCAGCAATTCTTGGTGGCGGCAAATATTACGACCGTGGTCCAGGCAGAAGAGGTATTAAGGAGGATAGATGAAACCACTAATTACATCAACCCGAGAGAGAAGAGACAGATAGAGTTAGTTAATGCAGTCGAAATAGTCAAGACACCGAACAAAAACACGAGGTCGCAAGCTACAAACACTGGGGATAACCAAAGACGGCAGAGCACCGAAGAATATGACCCGAGATCTCAACCGAGATACGAAAATAGGGACAGAAACCATAACAATCAGGAAGGAACTAACCGCTACCGGAACACAAACAATCAGCAGTGGCGAGATAATAGGAGATACCAAACGTCATACAATAGGAATAATAATAATAACGCACCTTACAATCGGGGATGGCGTGGAGGACACTATAATCAACAATATAGGCCCAGAGACAATAGGCGTTACAACCAGCAACATAACGCACAAGATAACCAGCGGTTTAACGAGCAATCGGATCCAAGGGATGATCAGAGAAATTGGAACGAGAGACACGCTGAGTCACAACAGTACCTAGAAGAACTACATAACATACAGGGAAACAATAAGAATAAATGGGAACGAGCGATGGAACACAGAGCAAATCCGGACACCCACACTAACGGGGCGGAAGGTATGCTAATGCAGCAGGAAAGACAGGACGGGTGGCACCAAGACCAGGGCGAGGGTCAAGGCGCGAAAAAAAAAGTTTAACTGAAGGGAAAGGAGACAGCCTCAGAAGCGAATGGTGTGATGGTCGTGATGGTTGGGTGACAGCGCACATTACAGAGTGGATTGCGATGCCTGAAGATTGCTTGGAAGAAATCGTGAGGCCACAAAACGAACAATTAAAGCAATTACCAATAATATATGCTAGGATTGATGGATTGAAGGTCAAATGCTTAGTTGATACAGGAAGTCAGGTCAGCCTGGTATCTGAGGCCTTGATCAAAGAAATAGGACGGAATCATAAAGTTCCAATGATACCGGTCCCGCAAATTAAAGTATGGGGTATAATTCCTGAACGATCGGTTACTTGTAAACAGCAGGCATATCTCGAATTAGAAATTCTGGAACACACCTTCGCTCAAACTTTCATAGTTATGACGAAAATGAACTTCAATATCATTCTAGGGGCAAACTTCATCTGCGAATATCAGGCCGTCATAGATCTACACAAAAACACCATAAGCTTCAAAAACATCGAAGGGATGACGAACATAGGACTGCATATGGACGAGATAACATCTGGCAAGGAGGCGCATACTTGGATGTTACAGGCAATTAGTGAAGAAGGGGCCGAGATCACGCAGCAGGCTATTTTAAACAAGACGGACAAGGAAATAATTGAGGCATATAGCAAGGACACCACTACAGCTGTAATTGAACTTAATGAAGAGGAAGAAACGCGAGATATCTGGGCATTGTTGGCTGAAGAGGACGACAGCAATAATGAATTTGAAGAGCTACTACAGGAGCAGCTCAAGGAAGTCAAACTAGGGGTTACGGAAAAGAAGCAACTTGAAGATATTTTAAGAAAACACCAACAGGTTTTTGATACAGTACCGGGCAAGATTCTCAACTTTAAATATTCCATGCAGGTAGATGATTGGTCACCATTCAGAAGTAGGTTGTATCCGATTCCGGAAAAACATCATTCACAGGTTAAAGAAATTATTGACGGAATGTTACATGCAGGCGTAATAAAAAAGATGCCTACACCTTTTTTAAATGCAATTTTGGCCGTTATCAAACCAAACGGATCTATACGGCTATGTCTCGACGCAAGAATGCTCAACCTTCGATTGTTGCCGGAATACGATAAGGCACCCATAATTAGAGACGTCCTCAAGGGATTTAAAGGAAAAAGCATCTATTCAAGTGTGGACTTAACGAGCTCCTTTCACCATATCGAATTGGACGAGAAGTCGCAATTGTTAACAGGCTTCTTGTTCGACAATCAGACGTACACATTTGGAAGAATGCCGTTCGGCGTGAAAACAGCTGGCTGTGCCCTAATTCGAGCATTAGACCGAAACCTTACTGAGGAGGTTAAGGAGATGACGACTAGGTACATAGATGATATTTTATTGGCTTCCGACAACATCAATGAACACATGGAAAACTTAGATAAACTGTTAGAAAATTTACGCACCACAAATTTCAAAATAAACCTAAAAAAATCCCACTTCTTTAGGGATGAAATTTTATATCTAGGCCACATTATCGATCAGGACGGCGTCAGACCAAACCCTGCCAAAATTGAGGCAATCAAACATTTCCCCACTCCTACAAGAATAAAACATGTCCGTGCCTTCCTTGGTGTAACGGGGTTTTTCAAAGAAAACTGTCCCGGGTACACGGAAACTGTAGCCCCTATGCAAGAACTACTAAAGAAAAATAATAAATGGTCTTGGAATGACGAATGCAACCAATCTTTCCAAGCTACTAAATTATTGTTACAAAATTGTATCAAACTGGGATACCCAGATTTCGGCCTAAAGTTTGTAATTCAGGCAGACGCTTCGATTATTGGGGTCGGAGCAATGTTGTATCAGGAAGATCCAAGCGACCTACAGAAAAGATCTTATCTTGCCTTTGTAAGCCGTAAGTTACGGAAACACGAACGGAATTACACTGTTACAGAGTTGGAGCTCCTAGCTATTCTCCACGCCCTCCAAATATGGAGAAAACTAGTATTTGGGTATCAAATTATTATCAGGACAGATCATAAAGCCCTCACATTTCTTTTTAAAACTAACATGGTTAGTGAACGTATCACCAGATGGTCGATCTACATTCAACAGTTCGATATAGAAATTGAACACTGCCCTGGAAAACTAAACATCATCCCAGACGCTCTCAGCAGAAACCCAGAAGAAGACGTGGAAGAAGAGGCCTTGGTTCAACACATAGAACTGACACCTAAGGATCACGAGTTCTTGAATGAATTAAAGGAATTAAAGAAAGAGCAAGAAGGTGAGCCCTGGATGCGGCAAATGATCATGTATTTTAAGGGAGAACTTCAGCCTGGATCTGCAGCTCATCGTGAGGCCCGGAGCAAAGAAGGAAAATATCAATATGTGAACAATCTGTTACACAAATTCATTAATGAGGAGCACACCAAAATGCGCATCTTGTTACCTGCTTCATTACAACGTGGTTTGACCTGGCATGTCCATGAAAGCCTAGGCCATATCGGAATAGACAAGGCAGAATCGACCATAGCTGAAACTTTCACATGGCCACGCATGCGAACTACCATATGCGAAGTGGTTAAGACTTGTGACGCTTGCCAACGCACTAAGCCTAACAACTATTTAATGAAGCAATACCCGAAACCAATATTACCCCAGAAACCATTGGAAATAGTGGCGATCGACACATTTGGTCCAATTCCGAAGGGAAGGAGAGGGTGCAGGCATCTACTTGTGTGTCTGGACGTATTTTCCAAATTCGTGGTTCTATGCCCTATCCAGAAAACCACCACTAAACAGATTCTAAGTAGAATAATACACAAGGTGATACCGACTCTTGGTAAGCCTGAGTTTATATTATCGGATCATAGCGCATATTTCACTAGTGCCCAGTTTAAGAAAGGAATGGCAGATTTGAATATAAAACACGTTCTCTCATCAATAAGACATCCCCAAGGAAATTCTAGCGAACGCGTAATCCGTGATATTTCTAAGTTCTTCCGGGTATTTATTCCCAAGGAACATTACAAATGGGTAGACCGAGTGAGTGACATTGAGATATGTATGAATTCCACTCGTCATGAATCTACAGGGCAAATTCCCATGGTTTTACACCACAACCAGTTTCCAGTGAGATCTTGGAACACTATTGTAACATGTCCTAACGACCCAGTACCAACACACGATCTACGGATCCAGAACACCATTGTGCATATGAGAAGGCAGGCGGACCGTAGATTAAGAAGAGTACGCGGAAAGAAGTTTCATCGGGAGTTGATCGAAGGGGAATTGGTCTTGATTAAGAAGCCACCGATATCTGATCCAGCGAACAAGATACTAAACAAATTTTGTGAAAGGTATGTGGGACCGTTCAGCATCGTGAGGAATTTAGGTAACAACGCCTACAGAGTCCGAGAGGTGAGCACAGGAAACATGGCAGTGTATAATATCTCAAATTTAAAATTGTATCATCAGAGAGAGCCATACGAACCGAGAAATAATGTTACTGCAGCAAATTAAACATTCGCGTGATAACATACAACAAAAGATACGGGGGTACTCTAGTGGTGAAAGCGCTCAAAAGACAGCTCTGACGTGTTTACACGTTCAGGCGGAAGTCGTTAATGAATATGTTGATGTTTTGAAAGAGTGAGAGGGGAGACGAGTAGCAAGGAAAGAGGCCGGAGGGCATAAGTATACAGGAATTTCCTAATGAGTTTGGAACGAGACGGCTACTGAAACAGACAGAGGCGGACAGTCATTATATTTGAGGGTGACCAGCAACTTCAAATTTGAGCCAGAAAAGTAGGGGATGTGAAATTCGACTTCATTTGAGTTCGAATTTCATCAACTAGGGGTCAGATGAACCCTTACCATTGTGTCCAATAATAATGTTTCATATTAATAAAAACGATGGAAATACTAAATACATGATATGCTGGATATTTGAGTAATATTGATGTAGCAAGAAATCTGGACTTGGTAAGACATGCTACGTGCTGGCTGGAAATGACCAATAGTTTCACAACCAATGTTATTCTTGGATTTCTGAGAAAATCAGATATGACGCTGTGGCGTACGTGACCATAAAAGGCCAAAATGCTGCGTACAAGGCAAGGAGTGAGAGAGAGGACAAGTGTCGTGACGTGAAAATAAGGGCGGGATTTGTAAGGTCAGAACTCCGAAGCCAACTTATCTGACCAATAAGAAAACATGACGCCAGAACATAGCGTCAGTGTGTTTTGCGCGGCAATCGGATATAAAAAGATCTAGCGATCGGTTTGCTTGTTCGACGGCAGATTCGCGACCTGTGAGAAAATACAAGAATTTTGAGAGGTCACACATAATTATAGGCCCATTACTTAAAATATTGAGGAGCTGTTTTTCTCCCACCATTGAAACTTTAGGCTTTCTGTATATATACAAATGTCTGAGATGAATCGGGGCACTCCTAATTATTCTTCGACAGTCATTTTAAGACGTCCTTAAGACGATATGGTTTTAAAATTATAGTTGTGTGTCGGCAACGAAGTTAGAAATTTTCATAAATTGTGAGATGGCAATTAGCCATAGAATAGGGAAAGTCGACGATTCTGCATAGGACGATCTGAGGAAATAAAATACTTAGAACGCAGATAGAACAGTTTAAAAACTTTGATTTAATTGTGTTTTAACAGCAGCAAGATGTCGACCATGGAGAGAAGACAGCAAGCTTCATCCTCCATTACCATCAGTGTTATGGGCTAACGGCCTAATGATGGGAATTGACGAGGCGGGAGGCCTCTGGAAAGCAGTTTAAGTGATGAGTATTAAAAAATTGATTTATTGATTTTGGACGAGGGGAATCGCGAGAGATGTGTGGAACTTTGTATAGATTTTATTTGTGTGGTTTAATTGAAATTTCAGGGTTTGATTTCTTAACTGACATGCGTGTAGTAAATTTTGGCATTGCGTGACAATTATGTTGTACAGTAAATTTTGTAATTTAAATGTTTTCCTTATGTATACGTAATTCTTATAGCGAAACGGCCGCATCGATTAACGTATCTATAAAAAGTGTAGCCATGAATGAGAACCTAGGAACGACAATGATAAATGGACTGATTTAATGATATGTTAAACTAATTACTACGTGGGGGGAATACTTGCATTTTGTTGCTTTGATAACTCGGGCTAGGACTGATCCTGTTATTTATTCTTTATTGTCATTTGGACATGTTGTGTGTCATTATCTGAGAGGTGTGCTGATTAATGCTACGACGAGATCTTCGAGAAATGTGCCACGTGTTTTTGGGTGTAAGTGATGATGATGAGGAGAGGTAAAGCCTGTCCATGACTGCGATATCATTCCGGCAAACTAGTTATCCGTGGGGATAAGTTTGACCTGGAAATGTATTCTTAAAAATCCCTGAGAGGATGTTTTGAGATAATGTGTTATTTATTTGTACGCGTTTAACAGGTGGCGATTAGCAAAGGTGCTATACGCTGGCTATGGGCCAGAATCTATATTTAGCATGGCACTAATTACTACTTGGGGGAAGAAATCAGCCACTCTCTCGGTGATGCGATAACAGGCCCGGTTGTCTCCAGCTCGTTATGACACGTTATGTTTGCTTTAAAGCCTAATGAGTTAAGGTTATTTCATTTGGTTCAATTTGGGAAGTTGCCATGTTGTCGATCCAAGTTTCTTTTATCATTACTACGACTTATTTGTTCATTTTTTTTAAAAACGCCAAACTTTCTGGCGTAAAAAATTAAAAGTTGTATTTGTTGTTGTTGGCTCTTATTTTCAAGGCCATTGTATTCATATAAATATAATTTGGCAACCGGCCAAAATTGTTCATGTCATGTTATGCCTTCCTAGTGTTTAAGGTATAAGTCGGTAATTCCGCAGCCCTTATTTTAAATAATACACACGTGTATTTGGTTGTGGTAATCTAAGGTTAGAGCATGTCAGTAGTGTATATAAATATGTAATTGTTGTTCCCACATTTCCGTAATTCGTCCTTCGCAGTACGGAGTCCGTTCCCGAACCAACTGTTTTGGTCGGAAACGAGCGCCCGTCAAAATGCTCATTACTTGAACTAGTCTTAAAACCCGTGTCGCTCATAAATATTAAATTCTTGTAATATTTTATTTGTTTGTTATTTTGGATCTTGTGATCCGTTTTCTTTTGTTCCTCTGATTTAAGTGACATTGCAGTCACAATGCTTGTTGACAGCTGTCATGCCATGTCGTCATGGTACGTCAGGCTGGTCAGTGTTAGATCTGTTCACGCGAGTGAACAATAAAAGGGTGGTTATAGTTTTCCTTTTTATGTTTGATTCAGTTAATAAATTTCATTTGTTAGTAGATCCTGTTGTTTTTCTTGGCTTTATAATAATAATAAGTTAACCTTATGAACCCTGGAAGTTATGTTGATAGCAAAACCTCTAAATCACATTCACAAGAATCCATTACGACCCCGAAATTTTGAATCTTGTCTACATGCTATTTTCCAAAGGGTTTAATATATAAAATCCAATATGGCGACCATCCGAAATATTTAGTCGGTTCTCAATATCTACGAATCTATTACAGCAATCAAACTGAAATGTTGTATGTTGATGGTGGTAATTAACATGAGTAGGATATATGAAAATAGGCTGTATAGTTCTTCACGGAACTACTTGTTTCATATGATGACAATAGGCTAAAATAGTTGCAAACTAATTTTGTTCTTTGAAAAGAAAAGAATCGATACGTATGAACTTATGTACCTCTAATTAATGTACCTGTGGGTTATCTTCAATCCTGATAGAATCAATATTTTCCTTCCAAATTAGAGTGTCAAGAGTATGGCTGACATCGAAGACCTGGCACTGCTAAATCGTCTGCAGTTGTTGTCCTCCATGTGTTGTGGGAAGTCCAAAGTCACAACACATGAAGTTATGAATCTCTACATGCTGGCAGTTTCTGCAGTAAGTGATACGAGTATTTTGTCAGTGCCAGACGATGCTCTGTATGTCCACTGCCGCCAACCACATGGAAACTCGAGTCTGAGACATACAATTAGCCCAGATGGTGGGAGTATCCGTCAGTGAGTAAAACTCCATGTTTCATTGCAATCATCTGAGTGGCGTTTATACTTAAGACAATAAAATTATTGTCGTGTCAAGTCACACAAGCAATAGAGCCTGTACTTTGCGATGCTCCACTTGTTGTAACGCATCACAGCATGGCGCCGTCAACAACGCACCCTCTCTTTAGAGCGCACTGCTTCGTGTACAGTATGTCGCCGCTCAACTTGCAATACCGTGTATTGCACAATAATCGTGGCACTTTATACCAACCTACATCGTTAGTATCGCTTGTTTAGGACACGAGAAATATATACCGTACGTGATTTTTTAAAAAAATAGCACAGCCACCATTTTTTAGTTCTCATAGTAATTGAATTAAATTAGACGGCAATATATTAAGCCCTGCGCTCGGATAATATTAAGTCGAGTCCTTATGATTGATCACACCTCCCAGCCATGTGTGGATGTACCGTCCAACACCACAATTCTAGGTTAATTCTTTCTGTGTGGAAAACTAAAGGAAAATGAACCTTAAATGTATTGCAGTGTAGGAGTGCATAACTACACGGAGATATACTTTTCAATAGTACAATCATTTTAAGCTCATTTTCCTTTATTCTCATACACAGGAAAATGAAGTACAGAGAGACTTCATAAAATAAAATAATGGATTTGATTGACAATAAAACCAAGACTGTTTTACGACCAAATAACTATACTAGTTAGGCCTATACTACATAAATTGTCCAGATCTATTAATTAAATAATACAAATTTATAGTACAGGTTATTTAATAAAATTTTCCTATTATTAGCCTTTATTTGAGCTCAAATACTTGTTCAACTATTTTCACAAATACGTTTGTAAGGACGTCAATTTCTATTAGACTTATAAATAATTCATGTTTTTGGGCTAATGCCGTGTGTATTTAGATTAGAACCATGCGTTTCCGAGAAACCTTGCCTCCTTTTTCAATGGAAATCAAACAATATATATTCAAATTTGGATTTTAGAGTTGGATTTTATTTATTATATTATTATCTCAATAGAAAATAACCTATTCAGTGTACAAGTTCAGTATGTTATAGTAATGCGGCCCATGCTGATGAAGACCCCAATGAAGGGTTGAGAACATGTTTCGATTAACATTATAGTATTATCAGGTGTTTTTCTCAAAACTCAATTAATACATACGTTAATACGTCTATTAAACACATGTTTCGTCATAGACTAATTAATATTTTTGCTTCAGGAAAATGGACCTGACAGGAATTGTTCTTTTGGACAGTACATGCTGACATGCGTGACCAATCATAAGGAAAAGTATGGCAAAGAAGATTACTGTCAAATATGCAGTATTGCAAGTTCAGCGATGATGTGTGGATCATTTGATCACATGCGCACACCAGAAGATATATTATCTACCGAATATCTTTTCATAGAAATATTTCAAATTACGGTATCTTCTTCTTAGCGTCATCCCGTAGGAACGGGGTCCGCTTTTTGGATCAATGCACGCCATTTCTTGCGATCTAATGCTTCGCGTGATTTCAAGTTTCTTGATCGTAAATCGGCGTTAATGGTGTCGAGCCACCGCAATTTTGGTCTCCCACGCTGTCTCTGGCCGTCGACCGTTAGATGGTAGGCCGAGCCGATGACTGAACTTTGTGGTGCACGGACAACGTGCCCATTCCAACGGAGTCTCCATTCCTGCATTTTCTCATTGATTGGAGCCACGCCAGCTGTATGTCGAATCGTTGTGTTGGAGATATGGTCGAGCAGAGAAATGTCTAATGATCTTCGCAGCATCCGCATTTCCATGACATGAAGTGAGTGCTCAGCACTTCTAGGTGCTGGCCAACACTCGGTACCATATAATGCAACTGGTCTCACCATTGTGCGGTATATCTTTGATTTTAAGCGGATAGGCATCTTCTTATCACAAAGAACACCGGTGACATCTCTGAATCGCATCCAAGTCGCATTGATTCGTGCTCGCACATCTTCATTCACAGAGCTGTCGCCATTCAATCGTGAGCCTAGGTATCGGAATGTATTTACCTTGGTAAGAGGAGCTCTATTAATACCTATAGTTCCAGGGGATGGAATCGTTTCGAGGTATTCAGTCTTGTGGATGTTCAAATGAAGACCAAATCCTTGCAGACGATCATGCCATGTCTGCACTTGGGTTTCAAGATCCTTCCTGGAGTCTGCCGCAAGCATCACATCATCAGCGTATAGCAATGTCCATGGGACACACTTCTGCAGGTCTCGCGTTATGGAATTCATGACGATAACAAAGAGCAGGGGAGACAGAGCTGAGCCTTGATGAACCCCAACTGTCACAGGGAAGCTGTCAGTGAGTCCTGCAGGGCATCGCACGTGGCTTTTGGTGTTGTTGTACAGCATTTTTATCCAGTTTATATACATTTCTGGAACTTGATGATCTCGGAGAGCGTACCAAATCATCTGGTGTGGTACTCGATCAAATGCCTTCTCGAGGTCAAGGAAAGCAAGATGTAGTGGCCTCCTCTTCTCTCGGAATTTCTCCATCAGCTGGCGCACAGCAAAGATTGCGTCTATCGTGCCACATCCCTTGACAAACCCACATTGATTTGCTGAGAGCTGTACGATGTTCCTCAGCCTATTGTCTAGCATACGTTCGAATATTTTCATAGTGTGGGAAAGAAGTCTAATTGGACGGTAATTGGTACATTCAGCTGGGTCACCCTTACCCTTAAAGATAGGTACTGTGATACTAGTTGACCAATCTGTAGGTATTTGACCACAGAGAATAATTGAATTGAAGAACTCTGTCAGCTAGGTGGTCGCGTTGTCAGTAAGTTCTTCAATTTTCCAGATGTCTGCAGGAAGGTCATCTAGCCCTGGGGCCTTTCCATTTTTCATGCTACGAATGACAACTTTGACTTCATCTTCAGTGATACAAGGTACTGGTCCAGCCGTAACATTGTTGTCTGGTATTTGTGGGTGAGGGAATTCAGTGTTGAATACTTCACTAAAATTCTCTCGCCAACGGTGCAGAACCATCTTGCTATCGTGAAGTCGTCGACCATTAATGAGAGACATAACACCATCAATAGGTACTCTCGTAAACAGAGACACCACGTCGAGACTCAAGGCGTGTTACCCAGAAGCGGCTGAAGTAGTCTACCTGATGGTGTTATGTCTCTCATTAATGGCTTTTTTCCTGAAGACATCACAAGGCTTTTTTTTAATCACCGCATGACCTCCTCCTACTTTCTATGGAATGGGAATTTTTATGAGCAGACTGATGGTGTGGCCATGGGTAGTCCTCTCTCTCCTGTTGTGGCTAATTTCTTCATGGAGAACTTTGAAGAGAAAGCTTTGTCGTCGGCTCCTTTCAAACCGAAGATCTGGTGGCGTTATGTGGACGATACGTTCGTTGTTTGGACGGAAGGTGAGGAAAATATTAGCCATTTCCTGGATCACCTTAATCTCCAGCATCCTTCTATTTGTTTCACCATGGAAAAGGAATCTGACGGCAAAATACCGTTTTTAGATGTTCTCGTCACCAAGAAAGAGGATGGATCTTTAGGACACAGCGTTTTTCGTAAGCCAACACACACCAATAGATATCTCCACGCAAGTTCTCACCATCACCCTGCACAGAAACATGGTATCCTTACAACTCTAACTACCCGGGCTAGGAAGATTTGTGAAGTGTCTTCTTTACAAGAATAAATTAATACCTTGCGAACCACCTTTGAGTGCAACGGTTATAGCAAGGCTTTGATCTCTACGGTTCTGAAACCAACAAATAATAATAGGGCGTCAGTTGAGAAAAGAGATGTAAGAGGAACTGCTTACCTACCTTACATACATAACACGATGGATCGTATTGCTAAAATCCTACGTCGGTACAACATACGGACTGTATTTGGAACTTCTGTTAAGATTAGGCAACTCCTGCGACCAACTAAGGACAGTTTGCCTAAATTGCAATAACCGGGTATCTACAGAGTTCCCTGTACTTGTGGCAAGGTTTACATCGGGCAGACTTCGAGAACAATATGCACTCGCATTAAGGAACATAATAGATGTATCAGGCTCATTCAACCTGATAAATCAGCTGTTGCCGATCATGCATTAACACCTGGCCATGATGTCATATTCCAAGGTGTGGATGTTCTTGCCCGTATAAAGCAATATCGTCCCAGAATCATCAGGGAGGCGGTTGAAATACGTAAACACCCAGATAATTTCAACCGCGACACCGGCTACAATCTCAGTGAATCCTGGCTACCTATTATCAGAACCCTGAGAAAGTAATTCACTGCTGCTTTCCGTTGTCCCTAACATGGGGCTATAATGGCGTCCATATTTGGGCACCTTCTATATGTTCTTTGTTGCTTTCTCTTAGCAATCATTGTCGTATTCCAGATTATTCCTGACGAAGAAAAGCATGGTTTCTTTCGAAACGCGTCGAATTTCAATATAATAAACACGGCATAAGCCCAAAATTCAACATTATGAACAGTAACACGGGCCGTGAAAGTCTAAATGACAATTTATATTCATGTTTATTGTTTATCATGACTACAATATTTGGATATTGAATTTTGAGTTTGAATTTGTTGCTCTACACTTTACCGCACCGTATTTTGCTTCATGTACCAAAATTAGCTCATCCATCACTTGTAATATCCATTTAATTGACGAGAGTGTTTTGAGATGGAAAGGACCAGTAGACTATGAAAACAGACTACTTAGTTCTTCACGGAGCTACTTGTTTAAGTTGTGAAACCATAACCAGATTTGAAGAAGAATCTGATCGCTAGTACTGTAGGATATTAATATTCTTTAAAGAATATGTTGCTGATTGTCATCCTTGCTTTTAAATTTGTTAACTTTGAAGCACAATTAAAATATAAAATGTGAGGCGGAGAGTGAAATAGAATCACCTTTTGGAAAAATATTTGAGTTTTTGCTGTTTTTAATTTCAACCTTAATTTCCAAAAGTCTGATACTAAGTACTGAACTTTTTATCTCTTTTTGATTTCCACCTCACAAATATTGATAAAATTAACAAGATGTTCAGTAAAGAACATATAGCCTACTTTCTTCTAAATGCATGGGAATAGTTATAACTCTTTGTCCTTTTCAAGGAGTATAATTGAATGTTGGTTGTAGTAGCTTGTTGAAATACAACATGCTATAGGGATATTAAACATGAATATGAGCCGTTGCTAGTGCTACCTCTGTAAAAAAATTCATTCAAATCGGTTTCACCGTGTTTGAATTGATATGGGGAATGGATTTGCACACATACATGGCCACTATTTGCAAACTATTGGGCTGATGACCTTGTAGTCAGTCATAAGATGCTTTCCACAAAAAGGCATGTTGTTGCAAAATCTGGTAGGGATCAAATGATTAGGATGGTCGTAATTTGATTTAAGCTTTTAACATTTGGGTGGCCGTCATTCCGTTTCCGTCAAGATGGCGGCGATATAAAACATGACACTGGGGTGCCCTTTGCTAGTGCTACCTTTGTACCAAATTTCGTTCAATTAGGTTTCACCGGGTTTGAATTGATAGGGGGAATCGATTTGCACCCATACTGGCCACCATCTGCAAACTATTGGGCTGATGATCTTGCAGTTTCGTCAGAATATGCTTCCCACATAAAGATATGTTGTTGCAAAATTTGGTAGAGACTAGATTATTAGGTTGGTCGTAATTACAATTTAGCTTTTATCATTTGGGTGGCCGCGATTACGTTTCCGTCAAGATGGCGGTGATATAAAACATGACACTGAGGTGCCCTTTGCTAGTGCTACCTCTGTACCAAATTTCGTTCCATTCGGTTTCACCGTGTTTGAATTAATAGGGGGAATCGATTTTGACACAAAAATGGCCGCCATCCGCAAACTATTAGGTTAATGACATTTTAATTTGGTCAAAGGATGCTTCCTCCCTAAAGGTATGTTGTTGCAAAATTTGGTCGAGATCAGATGATTAGGTTAGTCGTAATTTTATTTAAGCTTTGAACATTTGTGTGGCCGCCATTACGTTTCTGTCAAGATGGCGGTGATATAGAACATGACACCGAGGTGCCCTTTGCTAGTGCTACCTCGGTACCAAATTTCGTTCCATTCGGTTTGACCGTGTTCGAATTAATAGGGGGAATCGATTTTCACACAATGATGGCCGCCATCCGCAAACTATTAGGCTGATTACCTATTAGTTTGGTCAAAGGATGCTCCCTCCATAAAGGTATGTTGTTGCAAAATTTGGTAGAGATCGGATGATTAGGTTAGTCGTAATTTGATTTAAGCTTTGAACATTTGTGTGGCCGTCATTACGTTTCCGTCACGATGGCGGCGATATAAAACATGACACTGAGGTGTCCTTTGCTAGTGCTACCTTTGTACCAAATTTCGTTCAATTCGCGTTCACCGTGTTCGAATTGATAGTGGGGGACAGACATTCAGAGTACACACACTCACACACACACACTCACACACACACACACACACAGACTCACACACACACAGACAGACACACTTTTTTCGCCCTGTGTTGATCTCTTAAGTCTACTTTCATTTTTTTTGCAAAAATCGAAAGTAGGCTAAAAATATGCTGGCCCTTGAGACCTGGTGGGCCTACATGCCTTCTTGTGAAACCTTTCATTAGATTTACTGTATGCCTTACCAATCAATCATCCTTATTTGAGACATTTCATATTCCTTAAAATATCCATCTGAATGAAATGGTGAAAGTAGTGTTTTATCCTGCCAACCATCGAGATAAGATGACGAGGCAAGGACGTAATATTCGGTATGATGTCAGTAAGGTTAGGTCAGGTATCACAGATGTCATATTCACATTAAATTCATAATCAATCATTGTTATCGAGGCGTCATCTCGTAGCCGACGATAACATGGAACAGTCATTAGAAGAGAGAGTACTGGAGTACGCCCACACACGACTTACAAGCCACTTGCTAGTGGCCATGTATTACACACACATAGGATGTGCTACTGGGATTGCTGCGTCCACTAATGATCTAAATATGTTTTCCCTGTTAAACGATTTCTTCAGTAGTAAGGCACATTAAGTCGAGCACCACGACTGCATGAGGGAACTGGAAGTTTAGTGGCCGAGGGTTCTAATTAGGGTTGCCAGACGTTCTATATTACCCGGAATAATTCCGTTTTTTCCCCCTTGTTTTGTTCCGCGTTCCGTTTCAATCTTTAACGGAACGCCAAATATTCCGTTTTTGGTTAATTTCGCACCAATTTTCAAATGTCCCGGTTCAGAATTGATTGTAATATCTAGCTTGTTTTCTGGTGATACAGGCGCAAGTTTGAAAAAGAAAATGATTTCTATGTCTGTGTCAGATAGGTGGGTAGCCTACATGATATAGATTTATTAGGGGAAACAACATTAAGGAATGTCTTAGTCCTTGTGAAGTTAATACTGAGCATTTTCCCCTCCAATGCTTTTACGGAGAGAGATTATTCTGTCATGAATATCATATGGAGAGATGACAGAAACAGAAGCTTCATTAGTTTGATAAAACAAGAATTGTTCACATATTACAATTATGACAAAATTTGTAGTGAATTTTATCAGAAGGTACATTCAAATAAAAAAATCCTTGCAAAGGGTCGTTCAAATGAAAAGCATTTAGGGATAAGTTGCTGGTGTCATAGGCCTATATGATATGTCGGCAATGTCTAGTTTTAATTTTGTGTATTTGATTATGTAAGTTCATGCTTTTTAACAGATATTATGTGTATTATTTATTACAACATTTAACAACCTTGATTAACAAAAACAATGTTTTGGGACGTGTGTTCTGTTGTTCCATTCTTGAAATGTGGCAACCCTAGTTCTAGTACAGTGGAACGTGGCTAATTCGAACTTCTATAATTCGAAATCTTCTTTATTTCGTATTTTTCTCTTGGTCCCTAGCATTTTATATACAATCAATGCTAAACAATCGTGGTTAATGCGAATAATATTTTCGATAAATCGAAGTTTTTGGTATAAAAAGCCGATCGGTAGCCAAACAGTTGGGTCAGTTCCCGAAAAAACTGTTCCGAGTGCAGCCCAAGCAACAAACTTAGGCGTTTTTTTTTTGAAAGAAGAAATGACGTAAGTGGATCTGTTTTCCGTTCCTCAAATGTGTTAGATTCTTTTGTGATGGCTGAGAGACTTGATTGCAAGAAACAGGTAAAAATCTCAAACTATTTTGAAAAACAGTCGATTTCTCTGAGACTTAACTAGATTGCTGGATGACTACAGTCGCTAAATAGGTGAATAGTACATTTTGGTTTTATTTTTCATTTGAAACTTTTGAAGTTATTCACGATACAGTCTTTGTAAGGTACCGTTGTCTGTTAATCTGCTTTGTTGTAATTAAATCATTATGTAAACGTAATACAATATACTGTATTTTCTCTACCCTTTTCAAAGAATTATCCAAATTCCACTGTACCGGAGTGGTCATCCTGAATGAGGTTTTTCTCTGATTTTTCTCTACACTCCTTCGAGACTAATACGGGGTTAGTATCTCATTTTGGCTGGCTGCATGGTGCAGCGATGCCCGATGTGACCAAGATTACAGGATTAAATCCCAGCGCAGTCAGTTGGCATTTGAGGGTGCCTAAATATGAGGGAGCTCGTTAAAGATCTCTTTCAAGGCGAAATTCCGGCACTCTGGCGTCTCTAAAATCCGCAAGAAGGCAGGAGGTTACATGGAAAGAAAAGTAGAGGTCCGACCCCTCGAAGAATGAGGGAATCAGAAAAGATGAGACAAGGGCCAATTAAGGTGGAATATTGAAAGGCTCCTTAGGCCTCGGATACCCTAATACCGTCGCGGTTGGAAGAGAACAAGAGATGAACTAGAAAATATGAAAGAAAGGAGCCCAGCATAAGTAAGTGGAAGCAATGCCGGGATCAGCTGGGGTCCCGTGGTCGCCAACCCAAGTGCCACTAATCGTAAGACCCTGGGAGAAATGTTGGGAAGAAATCACATAGTATCAAGTTCTGATATACGGTACGATTAAATAATAGTCTACTGGTATTTTAAGATCATCTAATTTCTCCAGAGAAATAAGAAAAAATTACGAGCCTTACAGTAGTCGCATAAGATGTGTAACATATGACATGTTATTCGAATAATTCCAAATTACTTACTCGCATTTTTTTTAAGAATTAACTCATAGTGCTACCTTGTGCCAGCAAACATCGGCAAACATGAAAGAATTCTCCAATGCATCTGCAGTAGTGACATATACCTGCAACTGTATGCGAGAGCAATCCACTGCCTTCTTGATGCGAGCCGCGCTTTATACCGGCCAGTTAGTGAACCCATGCCAGCGCAGCGTTGTTATTGAAAATGGCCTCTTATTGTCGATATAGCGCACTGCCAAGATAGGCGCGATTAAAAATTAGGTGTGCAGTAGATATATTAAATGCGTTTCTCCCAGTGATACGTTTAGACCAACGAAGTTTCAATTATTGTTAGTAGTCGGTGTTAATATACTGAATTCCACGTTGTTTGGAGTGTTGGTTGATGCGATATAGCACTCGAGGTATCTAGTGCTTACATTAAATAAGATACAGCAAAAGCATAAAGATTTAATAAATCGTAATTGTTTTCAGCAAATATGATATAATGAATCACTCCCACACCAAAGAACGACAACTTGAAGATGATTTATTGTAGGAATATCTTTCATGCGGCCTCCAAACCTTGAGGTAAACCATATGCGATTTACATTCCACATAGTCACATGGCTTACAGTACGTCGTTGTACCGATCTCCGTCACCGCGCGCGCTGATTGTTTCCGTCCCATGCACTTCCGTCCCATCCACTTCCGACCCATACGCTTCCGTCTCTTTTCCAAAATCACTCTCACAAAAATGTCCAGCTACCGAGTGCCACAAAAATATCCAGATACCGAGTTGAAAGATGTTACACATCAAAACAAGAAGTTCCGTGAAGAACTATACAGCCTACTTTTCATGCCAATGATTATTCTACAGAATATGAACCTATCTAGAATAATGACGAAATTAAGGTGGTAATATCGAAATATCTAATTAGTTCAAAATATACCTGGTATAATGTAGCCTAATAGAGCACTACAGTTGGCAGACCGGGTGAATGAATATATTCTTAGTTCCATATTCATTTTCTTAGTCTTAAGGTACAGAATACAAAATTTGGTTGAAGTCCAATGGACGTTACATGCAGTTAGACATTGGATCTATCAGCACGCATAAAAGCATGCTGCCAACAATGTCATGCGTGTGCTGGTCAGAAATAACTTGAAATATTATGATATCTCGTTGTGCCAATTTTGGATGAAATACATTTGTTAGTATAGAAGTTACATGTATTTTAAAATTGGACATATCAGCAGGCATAGAATCATGTTGGCAGCACTGCCTTGTATTAATTACTCCAAATTAATCTAGAATGTCAGGTGCTATACGTGTGCAAAGTATAGAGCTGTTGGCTTGCATACTTTCTGATATATTGATATTAGGTTAAAAAATATAGACATCATTTATTAACAGTTGGCAGCCCTGATTGCTCTTAACAATACTAATAGTAATATCTGTTATGGTACACATAGCACATACGAAATTTGGTTGAAATCCAACTGATAGTATAGAAGTTGTGTGTATTTAAAAATTGGTACTATCAGCAGGTTTATAATCATGTTGGTAGAACTGACGTATGTAAGTTACTCCAATTAATCTAAAATGTCAGAATATACGTGTGCGTAGTTTAAAGCTGTTGGCTTGCATACTTTCTGATATATAGGTATTTGGATGAAAAAAATAGAGATAGCAATTATTAACAGTTGGCAGCCCTGGTGGCCTTAAGAATATGCTCAGTCATATCTGTTTATGTACAGATATTACATACAAAATTTGGTTGAAATCCAATTGATAGTGTAGAAGTTATATGCATTTAAACATTGGACCTATCAGAAGGCTTAAAATTAGTTTGGCAACACTGTCATGGTTGGCCTCCTGGAAATTAAACTGAAATACATGTGTGCCAATTTTGCAATAGCTCCCATGCATACCTTGCAAGATATTCAACATGGAGCTCAAATTTCTAGTGCGTTTTTTCAGCAGTTGGTAGCACTGACATCATTTTCAAATATGGACGTGAGATATTCCGGTGCACATCTTTACTCATACTAAATTTGGTTTTGATTGCTGCAGCCGTTTAGGAGTTGATAGGGGGGGACACACACACAGCCAGACAGACAGACAGAAGGACAGACAGACAGACAGACACACATTTTCCCGGATCGATCTCATAAGTCTACTTTTTCCTCATTTTTGCAAAATGTGAAAAGTAGGCTAAAAACTATTCCCTAGTTAGCTGGATGGCTCCATGGTTGAAACATTCTCTGCCAGTTTTCCGTACCAATAACACATCAAGACTGCCTCAATGCATCCATTCACAACGGTCAGTTCTTTTTATCACGGTAAGAATACTGTAGGTAAAGCCCAGCGGATATAGTTACATGGCTGTGCGGATAGTGGATAAGCTGCGGATAATGTTTGGAGAAAATTTGCGGATAGATTTTAGAATACAATCCGAACTTGGACCCGGATATTTATGACAATACCGGTATCATATTTTTAGCCTACTTTTCACATTTTGCAAAAATGAGGAAAAAGTAGACTTATGAGATCGATCCGGGAAAATGTCTGTCTGTCTGTCTGGCTGTGTGTGTGTCCCCCCCCTATCAACTCCTAAACGGCTGCAGCAATCAAAACCAAATTTAGTATGAGTAAAGATGTGCACCGGAATATCTCACGTCCATATTTGAAAATGATGTCAGTGCTACCAACTGCTGAAAAAACGCACTAGAAATTTGAGCTCCATGTTGGATATCTTGCAAGGTATGCATGGGAGCTATTCCAAAATTGGCACACATGTAGATAATACTATTTCAGTTTAATTTCCAGGAGTTCAACTATGACAGTGTTGCCAAAATAATTTTAAGCCTTCTGATAGGTCCAATGTTTAAATGCATATAACTTCTACACTATCAATTGGATTTCAACCAAATATTGTATTTAATATCTGTACATAAACATATATAACTGAGCGTATTCTTAAGAGCCACCAGGGCTGCCAACTGTTAATAATTTCTCTCTTTTTTATCCAAATACCTATATATCAGAAAGTATGCAAGCCAACAGCTTTAAACTATGCACACGTATAGTACCTGACATTTTAGATTAATTTGGAGTAACTTATATACGTCAGTTCTACCAACATGATTATAAGCCTGCTGGTAGTACCAATATTTAAATACATGTAACTTCTATACTATCAGTTGGAGTTCAACCAAATTTCGTATGTGGTATGTGTACCATAACAGATATGACTATGAGTATTGTTAAGAGCAATCAGGGCTGCCAACTCTTAATAAATGCTGTCTATATTTTTTTACCCTAATATCAATATATCAGAAAGTATGCAAGACAACAGCTCTATACTTTGCACACGTATAGCACCTGACATTCTAGATTAATTTGGAGTAATTAATTCAAGGCAGTGCTGCCAACATGATTCTATGCCTGCTGATATGTCCAATTTTAAAATACATGTAACTTCTATACTAACAAACGGATTTCATCCAAAATTGGCACAACAAGATATCATAATATTTCAGATTATTTCTGACCAGCACACGCATGGTATTGTTGGCAACATGCTTTTACGCGTGCTGATAGATCCAGTGTCTAACTGCATGTAACGTCCATTGGACTTCAACCAAATTTTGTATTCTGAACGTTAAGAGATGGAACAAAGAATATATTCAGTCACCAGGGCTGCCAACTGTAGTGCTCTATTAGGCTACATTTTACCAGGTATATTTTGAACTAATTACATATTTCGATATTACCAACTTAATTTCGTCATTATTCTAGATAGGTTCATATACTGTAGAATAATCATTGGCACGAAAAGTAGGCTGTATAGTTCTTCACGGAACTTCTTGTTCTGTTATGTCTTTCTTCATGACAAATGTAAAATGATGATTTAAGGTAATCTCATTCAAATTATGGCATTAAGCATAATTAACACTTATCAGGAAAGGGTTGCAATTCTGGCTGTATAACATTCATTCTAAACATAACACCTGACATACAAAGACTAAGGGAACGACTTTTTCCTCAAATGTTTAAATATGTTGCTTTAGTAATTTTTGCTTTGTCTAATTAAACATATTAATTTATTGTAATGCCAGTAGATTCGGATAAGAAACGTGGGAATGCGGAAAAAGTCATGCGGATGCGGAGCGGATGCGGAGTGGATGCGGACAACAGTCGTGCGGATGCGGGGCGGATGCGGATAACAGTCGTGCGGATGCGGGGCGGATGCGGATAACAGTCGTGTGGATGCGGGGCAGATGCGGACAAGGTTTTGTTCATCCGTGCAGGGCTCTAAATATAAGAAACAGATCGCCGATAAAGGGGCGCCGTAAACTGTAGATTCATATAAATGCATAATAATAATAATAATAATAATAATAATAATAATAATAATAATAATAATATCGTATGGACACGGGTGCCGGATGCAAGCGTTGTTATTTGACACCCAGAGGGCAGCCTGCATGTCGAATTTCGTTGTTCCTTGAAACACTATGAAAGTGAAGGAGGTTAGATATCTAAGCTCCTTGACAATATAGCGCTGTCTAGTAGAGAAATGAGAAACTTTGTGTTGGCAGAAACTCCCGAGATTAATTTTGCCGTTATGAACACGGTCTACTGAATTCAAATGGGTTCTTTGACATGCCATGATCGTATGACAAGCGTGTCGTAATTTTTGCCGCCTCTCAAAAAAAATCATTTACCACGGCCAGGAGCGAACCTGGAAGCAAATAACAAAGTTCATCAACAACGATGTTGCTATGATCCTAATCGAAACCACGATAACAAAAACTCGTTGTTGGATTTTCGCGATACACTGGCTCCAATTACGGTATTAATTCTTGAAATGAACTTTACTATTTGGAATGATTCCGCTGTAACAGATGTTGTTTCGTGTTCTTGTATAGTAACTATCCCAGTGACCCCGGCGCTACCGGATACAATCCGGATCTGGGCGTGGGTGGGTGCCAGATGTTATCACATGTTATTACTAGCAACTTCCTCCTTGTCTCATGTACAGCAAGGTAGGGAAGATCCTCTCACACAAATAGCTATTAGTTACCTTCAAATACAGATACAATGTGTTCTGTCCACATAGTAGTACTGTTCTTGGATAATAGATTATCGGATAGTCTTGTTATTCACTTCACATTGCTTCTTCATTTGTATATGGCAGCTTCGGTGGCGTAGTTGGTAGCATGCTGAGCTTCTATGCCCAAGATCGCGGGTTCAAATCCGGCCGAAGCCGTCGGATTTTTTAAGAGCGTTATAAATCCCTCAGTATGCCTTCCTTCGGAGGGGAAGTAAAGCTGGCGGTCCCATGTCATAGATTTATGGCATGTTAAAGAACCTTCCACTAATTACACCTGTGTGAAACTAAATTGTACAGGTTAAGAATGTAAACAACGCTCTTAGGTTGCTACGTTCGTTGCCAAGAGCCGACTGCGGTGGCGTCTAGTAGCTAAGTTCTGAACTAGGCCTAGTTGTCGTTGACGGTGGCGTTTGGCGGCAAAAGTAGCAACTATTTGAAAAATTCAAAGTTGCAGTAGGCCTACATACTTGAATTAAAAAAAAAAAACGGATACACCCACTTATACAGTCATCACAATTAACACCGATTATCAGACAGATTCTACACTCACCCAAAGTACACGGGGCTACATGACCGCGTTGTCGAATATGTTCTGTCCACCGTACAAAATATTCCACATATTAGTACTGTTCTTGGATAATAGATTATCGGATAGTCATGTGATTCACTTCACATTGCTTCTTCATTTGTATTCAACGTAAATCTGGTCTATCAAACCTTCGGCCATTTTAATAAATAAATAAATAAATAAATAAAAAGACACGGATAGTCAGTCTGAAAGACTGGACTTTATATCATTTTAAATGCTAGCAGCCGAGTACCAAGAAGGCAGTGCGAGAACAGAGTTTAAAGATCCTATTTTGTTTCTTCACTGCCTACTTATTGTTCTCGCACTGCCTTCTTGGAACTCGACTGCTACATCGTACTATGACGTCACACACCTCAGTGCATTCTCGGTACATTTCGTCCCGTCACCGTAACGTAACGCCAGACCTCAGCGTAACGACGAAGTCGACAAGATCATTTAAAATGATAATAAATCATCATCATCATTTATTGTACTTAGCAGGCCATTTAGGCCCAACACAGAAATCAAAAAAACATAGGCCCTATACAACATTGCAATCATTCCATTGTCTCAACCATTTGATCAGTCCGATACTTTCCTTTACCTTTTTCGTTGATCTCGTAATTTAAGACTGGTAGGTTATCAGCCTTCCGAGCCCGAGCTCAGTGATGGGGCTGCCATCTAAGGTGCTGAGCCACCCGGTTTGTTATCAAAGTGACCTTCTTCTAGGCGAATTGCCTTCACCACGGCTCATAGAGTCTCACCTACCCTTACCCATACCTATTGGTCCTGGTCCTATGTCGTTGTCCATCTGCTGGATCATCCGTCTTTATGGAAGATTTCTCATCCCTCAGCTTGCTCATCTGCCCTCATAGAAGGTCATTGGCATGGTAAAGAACTCCTTATCCCGGGAGTAATTTGGATTACAGAGCCTCGTCAGTTTACAGCAGGGTGCACCACGTGTAAGAAAAGGATGACATTTGGATGAGAATTCTCTCACCAGTCATTGAAATATACCTACCGGAAAAACTATCAAAAAAGGATCATATACATAACAAGTAGTTCCGTGAAGAACTATACAGCCTATTTTCATATATCCTGCTCATGTTAATTGCCTCTATCAACATACAACATTTCAGTTTAATTGCTGTAACAGATTCGTAGATATTGAGAACCGTCTAAATATTTCAGATGGTCGCCAGGTTGGATTTTTATTTTTGTACTATTATATTAAGATTATTGTGTACGTGTGGTATTCAAACTTCAATCGCATGATTAGGACACAAGAAGTAAAAACGAGATTTTAAAATTACGCACAGCAGCCATCTTGTGATTATGCAAACAATTGAAATAAATTAGATGCCAGTGGATCAACATTTGTGTAAGTGCAACGTTTCAGGGCACTCGGATAGTTAATTCGCGAGAAACGTCCATTTAAATATTTATACTTCGCGTCGCCGCCATGTTGGATTCGTGCTCACCAGGTTACTGAAAGTCCTATTGGTGAACATATGTTCATAGTCTCTATGAACATAAAAATTTCAGTTTTGTTGCTGTAAAAGATTCATAGATATTGAGAACCGTCTAAATATTTCGGAAGCTCGCCATTTAGGATTGTTATATGTATAGGCCATAGAGTTATGTACCATTCAAGGACACTTATTGCCTAGGTTCATTATTCAAACTTTCACTTCAATCGCATGATTAGGACACAAGAAATTAAAACTTAATTTTAAAATTTCGCACAGCCGCCATCTTGAGGTTATGTAAACAATTGAATTAAGTTAGATGGCAGTACATTACAATCTGCAAAATCATTTACTGTACCACATTTCACTGCGCTCAGAGAGTTACTCACGAGATAAGTCTATTAAAATATTTCAAATTCGCTTGGTCGCCATGTTCGTTTTGTACTTTACAGGTTTATGAATTATACGTAGGTAAACTTGTATCAGTACCCTTTATCACCGTACAAAATTGCAGGGTGATATCTGTATTAGTTTCGGAGATATAGACTGTCAGTGAATATTTCGCACAGCCGCCATTTTGAGGTTATGTAAACAATTGAACTAAATTAGACTCCAGTGCATTGCAATGTGTATAAACATTTGCTGTACCAAGTTTCATTACGTTTGGATAGTTAAATCGCGAGAAAAGTCTATTTAAAAGTCTCAACTTCGCTTGGCCGCCATGTTGGTTTTGTATTCACCAGGTTTTTGAAAGTCTCATAGGTGAACTTCTAGTAGTGCCCTTTATCACCGTACACAATTTCAGGGCGATATCGGTATTAGTTTCGGAGATATTGAATGCTAGTGAAATATTTCGCACAGCCGCCATGTTGGATTGATGAGACGTAACAAAATTTGAAGGGCACGGTCGAGGTCGCCGTGAATAGTGCTATGAACTTACCGAGTTTCACTGAAATCGCTGCAGCCGTTTAGATTTTATTAGGGACACACACACACACACACCTCACACACACACACACACGGACAAAAGGTGATCTCATAAGCCTATTTTTTTCAAAATTGAAAATAGGCTAAAAATGATACAGTCAGTCTGAGAGACTAGACTTTATATCATTTCAAATGACGCATGCTACAAATGCTACACATGTTAGAAAGGCTCAGGAGGGCTCTTTCAACAGACTCCATACCCATTAACTTACTGTCGACCAAAGTATTATGTGCACTCGAGTTTGAAGGTTGTTTGTGAAGTAACCAATAGACCTACATAAAATCCAATAACATCATCATTTTTGTCGTTCTATTTTACGTTAGTTCAAGTAGGTTTGGAATTTTTAATTTATATTTTAATGTTTTTTATCGCAGTTGGAACACAAAATGTGCCCGTTTTAAGCGTGTTTCAACCATGCGTCACATTTAAGAATTATTATCTCAAAACCCCGTCATCAGATCGAATGCAAATTTTAACACAATATGTTGTATAACTGGTTTATTAATTTCAAAATTTTGTGTGTCCAGGAAACAAAGTTGTTATCATTTTTGTAAGGTAACTTTTTCTCGGCTCGGGGTGGTTGGAAAATATAGCTCTTGGTCGCGTTGCAATCCTTATACATCAAGAAGTTATGCTGTATGACTGTGAAATACGTAAATTAATTTACTTATTTTATATCGGTTTGTATTTGTTCGTGGAAATAAGGCATGATTCACCAGCCAGCCACTCGGGGGTAAACTGTACAGCGTTGCTGAGATGGAGCCCATCACTGCCGAGCGAGGCGAGGTCGTATTTCCCCGTTCAAATATAAACCGATATAAAATAAGTGAATTAATTTAAGTATTTTAAAGTCATACAGCATAACATTTTGATGTATAAGGATTACAACGCGACCAAGAACTACATATTCCAACCACCCCAAGCCGAGAAAACGTTACCTTACACAAATGATAACAACTTTGTTTCTTGGACACGCAAAATTTTGAAATTAATAAACCAGTTATACAACATTCCAATGTATATTGTGTTAAAATTTGCATTCGATCTGATGACGGGTTTGTGAGATAATAATTCTTAAATGTGACACATGGTTGAAACACGCTTAAAAACAGGCAATTTTTGTGTTCCAACTGCGATAAAAAATATTAAAATATAAACTAAAAATTCCAAAACTACATGAGCTCACGTAAAATAGAACGACGAAAATGATGATATTATTGGATTTTATGTATGTCTATTGATTACGTCACAAACAACCTTCAAACTCGAGTACACATAATACTTTGGTCGACAGTAGGCTTCCCGCGCGGGGAACGGAGAGTGGGAGGTGCACTCTGCTGCATGACGTTACGCACACACCGTCTCCGTATCGCATAACGCCAGACCCCAGGAGTAAACTCAGACTCAACAGACTCCATTACCCTTTAACTTAGGCTTCCCACGCGGGGAACGGAGAACAGGAGGTGCACTCAGCTGCATGACGTCACGCACTCGCCTTCTCCGTATCGCATAACGCCAGACCCTAGGAGTAAACTCAGACTCGGTGCATATGCACTGAACAACCTGATGACGTCATACACGCCGTAACCGTAACGCATAACGTTGGACCAAAGCATAACGATGAAGTCGACAAGATCATTTGAAATGATAAAAGAAGCACTAGCAAGATCTATCACCAAATAAAAGCGTACGAGTATATTTCGTTATTCATTACAGTCGCTATATACGCGGCTTTAGGATTACAAAGACATGTGCCCCCGTTGGAAGCAAGGATAAATAAATAAATTCCTAAATCCACAACGAAAGGATCAGAGAGCAAAGTTTGTGTGTGGAGGCCTGACTGCTCCTAAACAACGCATATAGAGCCATAGATTAGCATTATTCTGGTAATGAGAACATGCTGTGGGTGATGAATTTGCAATCGATTAGCTTACGGATCAATTGGCCGTCTAATTTATGAGGAAACTGTTAATTGCGGATTGTGTGATCAGTATCAACTTGTAAGATGGTTCCAGTTGGAATGAAGGCAATCACCATACACATTCCAACAGTTACCCATTGGGCAATTGAGGATACATCTGACTCCTCCCCCTCTCGGTTATTATTGCGCATGCGGACCACAATTTGTACCGTGTTTTTAACGAAGATAACAGTATTATGCTTACTTGCCCTTGAATTGGGTTCCTCATATGTGCAATAAGGATGACATGCTCTTATTGTGACGGTTAAATAATTCCTATCTCCAAGGTGCTCTACGAGTTAGTATGGTACATTTCCATAAAGAGGGCCTGCGTCGATCCCCTGTTTTACCACTTACAAGCCAACCTTCTGGTATGTTGTTGTTGTTGTTGACTGGTTTAGGGGCTTGCGAGATCTTGGTTATGTAGCCCCGTGAACTTGGGTGTGTGTGGAATTTGTCTGATAACCTATGTCATTGTGATGGCTGTATTAGTGAACGTAGCCTACTGTATTTGTAATTCAAACGAGGATTGGGATGGAGGCGGACGTGGCCTTAAGTAATTTACCATCCAGGCATTTACCTGGAGTAGAAGTGAGAAACCACGGAAAACCACTTCCACGATTGCTGAGGTAGGAATCGAACCCACCTCTTCTCAGTTTTGCCTCACGAGGCTAAATGTACCCCGTTCCAGCACTCAGACCAGAATTAAATTTCTTGGCAGAGCCGGGAATCGAACCCGGGCCTCTGCGGTGACAGCCATGAATGCTAGCCAGTATGCAACGAGGTGGAACGTTCTCATATGGGTCAGATAAGATAAAAGTTAAATTTTTCTACCACTCGTTTGTCTGTTAGGTAGTCAGACCGTAGGCTGGTTGGATCCTAAAAAAGCACCTCCATAGGTTATGCGGATAGAACCCCACAAAACCACTTGGCAGCAGTAGCCTATTGAGGCGTAAGTTACTAAGCAAGGTGAGGTGTGAGGTAGTTTGTCATTGCTTTCCTCACTGACTCTACGAAAAGAACCTTTCACAGCATCCACAGGCTCTAACTGTGCTCTGAATGCGGTTATTAGGCACCACCCATACCTCAGTAACTTCCGAATAATCACAGCCATGAATGAGGCTGAGATATCAGTGAGAAGCCACGTTTTGCTCAATTCTGTGCCAATATATAATAAATCCACAGCCTGCTTCCAGTCTCCGACCGGGTCAGGAATGGAATGAATGAAGCCCCCATTTAGCGGCGAGGATATGAACTGTGCCGGCTGCCGAGGCCTGACGCACTCTTCTGGAGCAATGGTGAAATGAATGACAGATGAAATGAAATGATAGTGGAGAGTGTTGCTGGAATGAAAGTTTGACAGGGAAAACCGGAGTTCCCGGAGAAAAACCTGTCTGCCTCCGTTTTGTCCAGCACATATCTCAAATGGAGTGACCGGGATTTGAACCACGGACCCAGCGGTGAAAGGCCGGCGTGCTGCCGCCTAAGCAAAAATACTTCATTCGTCAAGAGATGGCAACAGACCTGTTAGGTCATAACAAGTGCTTCTACATGTTCTTTTAACGCCAGATGATGTTTGTTTCAAAGTGTTAGTTGTTGTAGTTATAAGATGCGAAACAGCCAGGTTATCTGGCCCTTTCTTAAGTGTAAAGAAATTAAACTACCCACATGAAACGAAAGGAAGAAAGGAAGTGCGGGAGGAAAGAAGAAAGGAAGGGAGGAAGGAAGGAAGGGAGGAAATTAAGGAAGAAAAGAAGGAAGAATGGAAGGAAGGACCGAAGGAAGGACATAAGGAAGGAAGGAAGAAAGAAAGGAAGTTAATTATGCAAGGAAGGAAGGTAATTCAGGAAGGAAACTAAGGAAGGAAAAAAGGAAGGAAGGAAATTTAGGAAGAAAGGAAGGTAGAGGGAAATTAAGGAAGAAAAATGGAAGGAAGGAAATTTAGGAAGAAAGGAAGGTAGAGGGAAATTAAGAAAGAAAAAAGGAAGGAAGGAAATTTAGGAAGAAAGGAAGGTAGAGGGAAATTAAGGAAGAAAAATGGAAGGAAAGAAATTTAGCAAGAAAGGAAGGTAGAGGGAAATTAAGGAAGAAAGAAAGGAAGGAAGGAAATTTAGGAAGAAAGGAAGGTAGAGGGAAATTAAGGAAGAAAAAGGAAGGAAGGAAGGAAATTTAGGAAGAAAGGAAGGTAGAGGGAAATTAAGGAAGAAAAAAAGGAAGGAAGGAAATTTAGTAAGAAAGGAAGGTAGAGGGAAATTAAGGAAGAAAAAAAGGAAGGAAGGAAATTTAGGAAGAAAGGAACGTAGAGGGAAATGAAGGAAGGAAAAAAGGAAGAAAGGAAATTTAGGAAGAAAGGAAGGTAGAGGGAAATTAAGGAAGGAAAAAGGAAGGAAATTTAGGAAGAAAGGAAGGTAGAGGGAAATAAGGAAGGAAAAAAGGAAGGACATTTAGGAAAAAATGAAGGTAGAGAAAATTAAGGAAGGAAAAAAGAAAGGAAATTTAGGAAGAAAGGAAGGTAGAGGGAAATTAAGGAAGAAAAAAAGGAAGGAAAGTTAGGAAGAAAGGAAGGTAGAGGGAAATTAAGGAAGGAAAAAAGAAAGGAAGGGAGGAAGGTAGGAAGGAAGGACATTAAGGAAGGATATTCAGGAAGGATGGAAGGAAGGGAATTTAGGAAGGAAAAAAGGAAGGAAGCAAGAAAGTTAGTTAGTCATTGTTGTTTTAAGGGGCGAAACCAAAAGGTCATCTGTCCCTAGCAAGGAAGGAAGGAAGCAAGGAGGGAAGGATGCTTGTAGTATTACGTGACAGTTAAACTTGTGACGAAGATTTCACCTCGAAAATCAGACATCCATTCACCGGGAATCAACTGGCAAAGTAGAAATAATGTTTTACACGCTTAGATATCTAAGCTCCTTGACACTCTAGATAAGACAATGTAGGAAGCTCATTTTGCTGTTTTAAATTATATTTATGTTTCTTGCTTCAAAGTTTTACAACATTTGATCATTGAGATTTTAGTTTAAAATTGTGGCTCTGTAATTACAGTATATCACAATGTACTGTAGGTCGTATACCAAAAGCTATTTATCCCATTACCGTATATGGAAAATACATAGCCGAGAAAGTTTTAAAATGGAAAAGAATGGTGTAATATATGGAAATAGGCTAATTAGTTTTTCACGGAACTACTTGTTTTTAATGAATTTCTCGAGAACTACACATCCGATTCACATGAAATTTGCTGTGATGTAGAATTTGAACTTTCAGCTCAAACCTAAGAGCAACAACAACTACGCAATTATTAAATCAAATCCCCCTCCCCTTTTCATGGCTTATATTCCATTCGCCTAAGCCAATTGACGATGCTTATTTCCTTATATATTTATCGTATGGCTTTTATACCGGGAGTGTCCGAGGACATGATCGGCTCACCAGAGGCTGTAGCTGCTTCAAGCGGACACCCATAGGGTGAGGTACATGTTCCGTTCACTTTCAAGTAGTTCCAACTTTCGCTACCGGAAGTCAATGATACCTAGTGGTGAACGTTGGAACTCTGATAGAGCGTTCCAACGAAATCTAAACTAGAAATTTAGCTTCACACAAGTTTAGTCTGTGGAAGGATATTTTACATGCCATAAATCCATGACATGGGACCACCGGATTTACTTCCCCTCCGAAGGAAGGCATCCTAAAGGATTTTAACGCTCTTAAAAAAACGACGACTTTGGCCAGATTTGAGCCCGCTATCTTGGGCACAGCAGTTCAGCATGCTACCAACTACGCCACCGAAGCCGCTATTGACGCTACTGGTTTCCTACAATAGCTTCACAATGTAGAAGTACTGGATGCCAGATGTTTTGTCACTGACTGTACCCGCTGTCTTAACATCTTCATGCCTCTCTTGACCTGTCATGATACAAGCTCCCCTGTTATCCCATGCCGCCATCTCGAATATTCGCCTGGGCTGGCCGAAAGTTAGTCGGAAACGCGCCCCACGCACTGACTAGGGGAGAGGGGAACATTACACACTGTATATTCATGAAGTAGAGAACCCCCTACGTAATTTATACGAGTGGTGATTGTGTATAAAGTAGGCGATAAGCACGGGCCGTGTAATTAGACTTGGTGTGAACAGAGGCTATCGTGATCACCGTCATTCACCTGACGCAATTACAAGTGTTATTCTCTTCTTATATCGTGCGTACACGACGGAGGTTATTCAACCCCCATCGCCTAGGGGTAATAAGCTAAATGTAAAATACTCATGGCACACTGACCAACAGGAGGGTTGCTTTAAAAATATTTCAGATTACAAATGTTGACCATGACCAAGGAGACTTTTAGCTGTTAGGTCATGCGTAGTACAAAGATAAACTAATCTCTTGCTTGAGTTAGTTAGATAGTTATTGTTGTTTAAAGGGGCGGAACTACTACGTCATCTGCCCCTTCTCTTGCTTGAAGACGAAGCCTTATACAGACCGATCCATATAAACCTGAACCACATTAATGAGTCATAAGCTAAAGAAAGAAAATAGTAGTTTTACGTGACCGTTAATCGCGAGAATATAAGCCACGGGACCTCCTTTTTACGCGGAATCCCAACCACAGGACATGGCATTTCACTTTGAAGATCTCACATGCATTGACCGGGAATCTAACCCGGTCTGCCGCGGTGAGAGACCAACAGCTTGACCCCTGCGCCACCATGCCCCCCAATGAGTCATAAACAAGGCCCGGATAGTTAGGCCTATGTGATTAAATATTTTTCATTTAACTAAATATTTACTATTTATTCACATATTTTTGCCGTTTTTATAAATAAATATTTGGTGAATTTATTCATAAGAACATATTTCCTAAATTTGGTGGTATTTTACACTCCTTAGATGATTACTGCCCCATTTTCGACCCATGACAATTCCAGTCATTTGCTTCTGTATTTCGTGAATGCACCCATGTCTCTGTATTGTTGTAGTATTTCTAATTAAAGCCTCCAATAGTCCTTACCTTGACAGGAAATTTTACTTGAAATTACAGTGGTCTGCGAAACTTGTGAGTGCTATGAAATGTTTGAAGTGACCTTTTCTTCTTCTCTTTAGAATGCAATTCGAAAACATGTTTTCGTATCGTGCATTTGCAGTAAGTATAGTAGGATTCGGATACTGAGGCAATCCCCGGCCTATTAAGCGGAAATATTTGCACTTTAGATAGGATTATGGATTATTCAAGCAGCTGGACGTTTCAACTATATTTAGAGTAACTGGGGACATAGATATGATACAAATTTAAAAACACATTTTGGAAACTTAATCACATATTTTCCACTTTTAAGCACATAAATTAAGACATACATTTCAGTAAAGTTAAGCACATAATTAGCCGAGCCCAGTTTATAACATTTGAACAAATAATGGGACACATGTGCAACTTTGGCAGGCGCGGATCTAGAGTTTGGCTTGGGGGGAGGGGTCAGAGAATCGAAATTGTTAAGAAAAATGGTATCACTAAAAACGCAATCTCAAAATAAACAAAAACAAAACAGACCAATTTTTTTGCAAGCTACATGGATAGAAATTTTATGCGTTTAGCGCTCCAAAAATATTCGTACAAATTGCAACGGTGTGTTTTGCGACTTTTACATCGAGCTTCGAGAAAAGTATCAAGGTACGTTACAGTTTCGGCAAGTCGAGTTGGTACCGACAAAGGGAGAAAGTCACAGCTTAAATTGCCAACCAAGCTTACAGTTTGGACGTCGGCAAAAATTTTTGGTGCGATAAAAAGCTCCACATTCCTATCCGTGCATTGCTGCACATTCATCGTGACATCACTATAAACATTGATTCGGTAATCACAAGGTTTGCTAAACAAAATAGACGAGTTGATTTTGTTATATAAATAATCTTTTTATATAACAGGTATGAAGTTGTAAATACAGTATGTACAGTTGTAACAGAACATAATAATTGCAATAAAGATATTTTCAGTATTAAATAAAATTAAAAATCTGTTTTTCAGTTAAAATTCGTTAAGTTTTATTTGTCTGGTTATTGTGTTTTCGCTTTTTGAGTTTGCAAAAAATTTTGGTCTCCGATTGTGGGGGTGGGGGTGGGGGGGGCATGACCCCCGTGCCCCCCCCCCTGAATCCGCGCCTGAAGTTTGGGAAACGATAATACACAATTCGTAGATTGCATACATACATAAGAAAAAGTCCGGTGAAGTTAGATCAGATTGTTTTGAAATTAATCGGTCGCCAAAAAAACTGGCTACAATAACATGTTTGGAGATTCTTCACAGTAAATGTTGGGAGTGACTTCCAGCAGCATACATACACAACTGTAGCCTACTCGTTTCACCATATTCCATGACGTTCTGTGAAGTGTATCTTCATCATTGTTGTTTATTTCGTGTCTAATGACCTCACGTAGATCAGCTGTTGTCCAAGTTCTAATTTTGAACACTCTGCCTTTTAAAATACCCCCATAAGAAAAAGTCTGCCGTGTTTAGGTCAGGTGATCGGAGGGGCCACTATTTTTTGAGAATATTCGGTCACCAAAGAAACTGGTTAAAAGTTGCGTGGAAGCGTTAGACGTATGGCACGTTGCTCCTCCATCTTGTTGAAAATAACCTTCTGCCAGTTCGATGTCATCCAGCTGCTCGACAAATGCAGGATAGAGGACCACATGCCCAGAAACAATCAACAAACTTGGCAACGGGCAGTGGCACTGATTCTCCCAGAGCCACTGAGATCATTTAAACAATTTCCCGTTTCTATGAGCTTTCGGAGGGAAATTATGACCCATTAAAGTAGTTCAGGTGTATATGGATCGCTCTGTACAATGAGAGGCCTACCTATAGATAGGAGCCTCGCGTGTGCTGTGTGACGGCCGGGACACTGTGTGTGTTTCTGCCTGTCGAGCAAGGGACTGACCCTAGCAGCAGCGTAGCGCCCAACTAGTTCAACACTTTTAGTATGCACTTTTTAACGTATTTAATAATCATCATTACATACACGAATTTCAGAGTAGTTGCTGGAAAGGCTGTCCTTCATTTATTAAACACACATTGCGCCAACAAGGGAAGTTTTGGTACACTCGCTGTAATTCATTCTCACAGATACGAGGGCAGATCAAAAAGTAAGTTGCACTTCCCAGTTATGGCCATTTATTACACCACCTATACAACAGCAACACGCCTATAACGACATACAATGTAACGTCACTTTTCCACCTAGTTTCCAAGAGACTCCAAACATTTCTGCGAACGCACATCCAACTTGTCGATGCCGGATCCATAGAAAGTTCTTCCAGCGTTCTGCAACCACACGGAGACAGCGGCCTTCACCTCCTCATCGGTCTGGGAATGTCGACCACCATTCTGTCTAATGATCGCATTCACACTGTTGACATTTGCACGGGTCCTGGACGTTGCGGGCCTGCCCTCGCGATATTCGTCCGTGATATCCGTGCGTCCGGCTTCGAATTGCTGACACTACTTTACGATCCCTTGCCGGGAAATGGCCCGCTCCCCATACACAGCACCAATGTCACGATGAATGTTCGTGCAATTCTTCATTTTGGCCCATAGGAATCGGATTGTCGCACGCACCTCATATTTGGAGTGAACGTCCAGTCGACGCACTATTGCTTTTGACCGCTATTCACACCATGCAAGACGAGACACCACAGCGACCTGCCTAACAGATATGTGGGCAGTGTGTGTCCCTTTCTCCGCTGTGCCCACGTTTGCGACACACAGCGTGCTGCTGCAGCGCGTTAGTCCAAGTAACGTTTTGATCCACCTACGTATTTCGTATCGGTGCAATTATTTCATTCTTGAGAGCCTCCATAGTACGCGGATTGTTTCTGTATACCTTTTTGTTTGAGGTTCTTCAACAAGTAAAAATCGCACGACGTTGAAACTTACGAACACATTTACTGGAAAACTTCTTCTTCAGGAGACAAGTTTTCACTAGGAAAATTCGACGTTTTGTCCTATACCTAACCATGTGTAGCCTATGGGATACAAGGATACAGTACCTCACTGAAACTCTTTAACTCTCCGACCGTATGTATCTTACCAACTGGGAATGTAATCAAGCTATGACTACATGCGGTGATTCCGAACCCGTTGTTATGTAGCGGTAGATGCAAGTCAACTGACGTTGACCAATCACTCTCGACCCGTCACACGCCCAAGCAAGGCTCCGTTTTATAGGGAGGGCTCTCACTGTATAAATAAGCGACTGGTGTTTCCATAGGTGCTCCGTAGTGATTTTTTTTAAGGTAGATGAAGAATTTAAGATAGTAGGCCCAACAAAAGTTTGGTGCTTTTCAGTCAGTCAACACGAATGTACCCAAAAGAGCTGGGTTATGCCCTCATCCTGAAAAAAATACATGAGATTAATAAATACACTTGTTTACTAAGGCATCACTGAAAAATGGCTTCAAACCCCACATTAGTAGGCCTACGTGTACTTATGTTACTGTTCCTTAAATCATAGGAGTCAGTAAGTACAATAAAAGGTGTTGTGGGAAGTAAACAATTAACTGGAAAACAGAAATTAGAGTAGGCCTAACACTCCGTTAACGCCATGGTGATCAACCCAGTTCCGCAACATAGGCTATTGGTCGCTGACATGGGCTGATGAACGTAGTTTCCCTGATGTGTGTGTGACAGCTTTACACGCAGCA
This sequence comes from Meconema thalassinum, assembly GCA_946902985.2. Classification (NCBI taxonomy): domain Eukaryota; kingdom Metazoa; phylum Arthropoda; class Insecta; order Orthoptera; family Tettigoniidae; genus Meconema; species Meconema thalassinum. Next base: position 492,220,750 of record OX336388.2, on the reverse strand, counting down.
GCAGTTTCAACAACAATTTACTTTTCTTGATATGGAAATTGTTTTGTAATAATCGAATATTTTAGTAAAATAGAAATGAGAGTGATAGGTGTTTGATTTTAAGTGATAAGATCGAACTAGAGATCTCTGGATTTGGCTGTTGTTGTTCTACAAATTGATTTAATGGGGGACACACTTTTAAAGCCAATTTATTTATATTTTATTGTTATTTCTTTATTTTTGCAAATGTTGAATGCAGCTAATTTCGTTTATGAGAAGAGGGGGAGATAGAAGTTGAAAATCACAGACTGCCATAAGTGGGATCACTCTACCGAGTATTCATTAAGTAGGTGCCCCGGAACGTGAAGTAAGATACTATCGCGGCATTTGCCTGGAGGGAGTGTGGGGAAAATCAGTGGTATACCACACACACGATAGCCACTGTCCTCGCCGGGATTCGAACCTGCGATCTCCGTACTAATAGAAATAGAATTTTCTGTCAAAACAACTGAAATTCATTTTCCCATTTTCTGTGGGAAAATTTCTTAACCCTCGGCTGGACACGTCAACAAATTACTTGGGTTTTTTCAAGAGAAAAGAGAAGAAGATTTTAATATTTTGTCTAAATTAACAATTTACATTTATTGTGGAGCATAAATAATCGTACTGATCCAAACATTTGCAATAATAATAAAAATTATAATGGTGATAACACACTTTCACAATGTCTGTGTACAGAAAGAATTCTCACCTAAATTACTCAGTCATTTTCAGTTGTGGTTATCAGTCACACATTCATAACTTACAGCTCTCCTCCACTGACAACAATTGAAAGTCAGGTAAACAAAGCAGTATTTGACAATGCGCAGGCTAACCAAAAAAAAAAACCTTCTCTTAAATCAACACAAGCTCACCAGAGGGCAAAATACCTTGGGGTTTGCTAAGGCCCCATGTACCCATCAGAAAGCTACGTGTTAAGTTATGTATTTTGGGAAACCCTAAATAATCAAGAAGTGCCGTGACGAAATAAAGAGCCTACTTTTCTTAAAATTCAAGATTCATGTCAATGATTAATCTATATGGATCTATCAAGAATAATGACGAAATTAAGTTGGTAATATCGACATTTCTAATTAGTTCGAAATACTGTATATCTGGCATAATGTAGCCTAATAGGGAACTACAGTTGGCAGCCCTGGTGACTGAATATATTCTTAGTTCCATCTCTTAAGGTACAGAATACAAAATTTGGTTAAGTCCAATGGATAGCATGGACGTTACATGCAGTTAAACATTGGATGTAACAGCGGGCGTAAGATCATGTTGGCAATAATGACTTACAGTACATGCATTGGTCAGAAATAATCTGAAATAATATGATCTAATGTTGTGTCAATTTTGTATGAAATCCATTAGTTAGTATAGAAGTTACATGCATTTTAAAATAGGACCTATCAGCAGGCTTAGAATCATGTTGGCAGCACTGGCGTAGGCCTATATTAGTTACTCTAAATTAATCTAGAATGCCAGGTACTATACGTGTGCAAAGTTGAGAGCTATTGGCTTGCATACTTTCTGATTTATTGATATTAGGGTAACACAAATAAAGACAGTATTTATTAACAGTTGGCAGCCCTGGTTACTACTTTATTAAGAATCGGCATAGTCATATCTGTTATGGTACACATAGCACACACGAAATTTGGTTGAAATCGAAATGATAGTATAGAAGTTACGTGTATTTAATGTTGGACCTCTCAGCAGGCTTAGAATCATGTTGGTAGCACTGACGTATATTAGTTACTCCAAAATAATATAGAATGTCAGGTAATATACGTGTGCATAGTTTAAAGCTGTCGGCTTGCATACTTTCTGATATATGGGTATTTGGATTTTAAAAATATGATAGCATTTATTAATAGTTGGCAGCCCTGGTGGCCCTTAAGAATACGCTCAGTCATATCTGTTTATGTACACATTGCACATACGAAATTTGGTTGAAATCCAATTGATAGTGTAGAAGTTACTGTATATGTATTGTTACGGCTGTGAGTTTGTGCCATCAATCGCCGCATGAGTCACAACTGCCCCAGGGCTGGGCTGTGCCCTCCCTCCTGTATTGCACGCGCCTCATGCAACAGGGCTACTAGGACAAAGGGATAGTCCAGAATATTCGTGACTGGACCAGCGATGGAAACCTCGAGAAGCCGTGGACCCTGGATGGATCTAGAAGTATTTATTGAGTCACCGTCCTGCTATATAAGAGTGACCCGTCAAGCAGTGGTTGTTGTTGTGTTTTACGAGCTAGTGTGAGCGTTTATTCTGAGCGACAGAAGTGTGGTGACTTGCGAAACCCCTAGTGTAGCGGCGAAGTGAGGAACATACAGGGGACTGCCGTGTTCTGAGTGGGTGTGCTTTCACTGAGTGTCAGATATTGTGGTGTCGAAATCCAGTGACATTGTTTCTCCCAGCTGGTGAACAGCGCGCAGCAAGTGCTCGTAAGTACTGTAGTAGGCGCACATTAGGAAGAAGTTGCATGTAGTTCTGTCAAGGCCACTAGGCTCATTAGCGGCAGGATTAACTTCTGTGGTTTGTTGACAAGTGAAAGGGGCAAGAGCTCTCCACAAGCAGGAGACTTGAGGAAACTAGAGTAAGGTTCCTATTGTCTGTAATTGCTGATGAGTAGTGTAATTTTCTGGCCGCAATAAAGTTAATTACTTCTTTAAGCAGTAATTGGTATTGTGCTTCCTACCCACCGTAATCCAGTTAACAAAAGTGCCACTAGGGGGTGGCACGCAACAACTGCTGTCAGAAGCCGGATTACGAACTCAAGCACAACACCTGACGGTCCTGGTTTCAAAACCCGAGCAGGTCATTTTCTCTAATTTTCCTGTGAGTGCATGCCCTTTACAAGGCAAACAACTAAAATGGAGGCGCAATTGGCAGCATTGCTAGAAAAGTTAAATAGCATAGAAGACGGCCAGAAGAATTTAACCAAGGAGCTAACTGCCAAATTAGAAGACGGCCAGAAGAAGATGGAAGACGGCCAAAATAAGTTAGCGGAGGACCTGAAGAAGATGGAAGACAGCCAGAAAAGTTTAGCCGAGGACCTAACTTCCAAATTAGAAGACGGTCAGAATAAGCTAGCAGAGGACCTAACCGCCAAATTTCTGGATGGCCAGAAAAATCTGGAAGAGTGTCTGCTGACGAAATTACAGGAAAGTCAAAAGAAATTGGAACAGGGTCTGCGTCAGGAAGTCAACACCGTCTGCCAGGGCCTACGTGAGGAAGTCACAGCAGTAGAAAAAAAGTTCGACGCCTTACAAGAGGAAGTTGCCGAACTGCGCCAACGCCCACTGACGGGGGTGGAAGAAAAATTCAACACTTTACAAAAGGAAATTTCTGAGCTGAACCAACGCCCGTCGACGGGGATGGAAGCGAGATTCAACGGTCTTCAAGAGGAAGTTGCCGAGCTGCCCCGACGCCCGCCCACAGGTACACCGGGAATATCAGGAACGGGACAGAGCAGAGTGACGACCCCAACCTTCGACGGAAAGGTCCCGTGGAGCACCTATTTACGTCAGTTCGAGGCAGCCTGTTCAATAAACAACTGGAACAGCACGGAAAAGGCTACAGCTCTCATTGTAGCGCTGAGAGGGGACGCCCTTAATGTCCTTCAGGCCATCCCGACTGCATCCCAGGACTACGCTGCACTGATCGCCCATATGGAGTCCCGATATGGAGATAGCCATCTTCAGCAGGCCTACCAGATGCAGCTCCGGACCCGGGTACAGAAGAACGCGGAAACCCTGCAGGAGTTCGAGATGGACATCGCACGTCTCGTAAGGCTCGCCTACCCAACAGCGCCGGCCGACTTTCTGGAGCAGATAGCGACGCAGACTTTCACCGACGGGCTACGGGACTCGGACACTCAACAGGCGCTGCGACTCGCGCGCAATAAGACCCTGACAGATGCGCTGAGCCACGCACTTGAGTTCGAGACGGCAAAACAGGCATCCAGAATGCACGCGCGGGTGCGTCAAGTGGACGTCAACGAACCAGTAAAAACCAACGAGACCAAGCCCCTGGCCGACGAATTAATGGAGGCGCTAAGCCGTTTCTTCGATAGTCGCGGCACCACCAGCAACGACACAGCCAGAAGGCAACCGGAGAGGCGGCCCGGAAGAGGACTACTGACCTGCTGGACCTGCGGTAAGAAAGGCCACCTGAGCAAGGACTGCGGTGATCGCCGCCGCCGAGGGTATCCGACGGGAAATCAATCGTCTGAAAACCGCGCGACCCAGGGAAACGAGTATTAGCCAGCCTTGGGGGGCAAAGGTTGGCTTGGGACAGTCGTCAAGCCCCGGCAGTCCAAGTCCGTGTGACGCAGTTACGGAGGGATAATAGCAGCCTGATGGTCGACGGAGTCGTCAACGGAGAGAGCTGGCCCATGCTAATCGACACGGGAGCATCGAGGACCATCGTTAGTCCCACCGTGATCCCGAAGTGGAGAGTTCAACCCACACAAAGGAACCTCCAGCTAATAACCGAGACCGGAGAGACCGCACCGGTACATGGCGAAGCATCACTGGAGTTCGTCATTGGTCGACGGGCGATATAGCATCCGGTGCTTGTGGCTGACGTATCAAATGAAGTGATCATCGGACTGGACTTCCTGGACCAGAACAACATCATCTTGGATCTGAGTACCAACACTCTGCACTTCGGAGGTGAGGAACTTGCTTTGCAACCTGCGCACGCGTCCATCACCGCACGACGAGTAAGGCTGAGAGAAGACGTCATCGTTCCCGCCAGGACGGAGGTCAGCGCTGCCGTAATTGTCGACGGAACTGCTGGGGGAGTAGCGGCTGTCATTGAGCCAAAATATGAGGACATCCAGACAAAAGGATTGCTAGTTGCCAAGACTCTCATCAACACGACGTCTCGGCCGTACGTCCGCCTGTCCAACCTGAACGACTACGACATTACTGTTCACCGGGACACCAACCTAGGAGTCTGTGAACCCGTTACCTGGATTACCCGCATCACAGATACGACGGACGGACACCTGCAGACGGACAACCGAAGAAGACGCACACTACCAGAAGAACTACAGAAGCTGTACCAAGGATCCCAGGACCATTTAGACGAGGAACAATCACGCCAATTTCAGGACCCGCTACGCGAATTGCAGGACGTCTTCTCCGTGGGGAGCAAAGACTTCGGCAGGACAAGCTTGGTTCAGCACAGAATCGACGTTGGGGACAGCGCACCGATTAGGGCCCCATTCCGACGTGTCCCGCTCGCCAAGCAAGCCGAAGTCGACAGGATGGTAGAAGAGATGAAGGAGCAAGGGGTGATCGAGCCATCACATAGTCCTTGGAGTTCTCCGGTCGTGCTAGTGAAGAAGAAGGACGGTTCCACCAGGTTCTGCGTGGATTACAGACGGGTGAATGACGTCACGAAGAAGGACAGCTACCCTCTACCCAGGATCGACGACACCCTGGACACCATATCAGGGTCGAGATTGTTCTCCACCTTGGATTTGAAGAGTGGCTACTGGCAGGTGGAGGTCCACCCTAAGGACCGCGAGAAAACTGCGTTCTCTGTGGGCAGCGGGCTCTGGCAGTTCACCGTCATGCCATTCGGTCTGTGCAACGCCCCTGCGACCTTCGAAAGGCTAATGGAGTCCATTCTGAGGGGACTACACTGGAAGACCTGCCTGGTCTACCTAGACGACGTCATCGTTCTGGGGAGAAGCTTCGAGGAGCACTACAGCAATCTGAAGGAGATCTTGTTGAAGCTACGGGCTGCCCAGCTGAAGTTGAGTCCCAAGAAGTGTCAGCTCTTCCAGAAGCGGGTCCAGTACCTTGGGCATATCGTCTCCGAGGAAGGGGTGCGCACCGACCCAGAGAAGACCGCAGCTGTGAGGGAGTGGCCAGTTCCGAAGGACAAGTCCCAACTACGAAGCTTCCTGGGACTCTGCACTTATTACCGTCGCTTCGTGAGAGGATTCGCCGACATCGCCAAACCTTTACATCGACTGACTGAGAAGGACAAACTCTTCACGTGGACAGCAGAATGTCACAGTGCCTTCGAACAACTCAAGCAGGCTCTGTGCACCTCGCCTATTCTGGCCTACCCCAGACCTGGAACAAGGTTCATCGTCGATACCGATGCCAGCGACTTTGGCATAGGGGGAATCCTGTCGCAAGTAGTGGACGGCGAGGAGAGAGTAGTGGCCTACTTCAGCAAGGCCTTGTCAAAGCCAGAAAGGAACTACTGCGTCACCAGGAAGGAGCTGCTTGCCATCGTGAATACCATTGAACACTTCCACAAGTACCTGTAGGGGCAAGAATTTCTCATCAGGACCGACCATGCATCCCTGCGGTGGCTCCTGAACTTCAAGCAGCCCGAGGGTCAACTCGCGCGTTGGTTAGAGAGGCTTCAACAGTACAACTTTGAGATTCAGCACAGGTAAGGCCAACTGCATTCTAACGCCGACGCCCTGTCACCAAGACCGTGCCCCGAAGACTGCACCTTCTGTGCCCGAAGGGAGGAGAACACCGGGATACAGTGCCGAAGGACTACCGTGGAACTTCAAGGGAGCTGGAGCCGCGAATCTTTCACGCGGGCACAAGCAGAAGATGATGACCTGGGACTGATAGCCGAATGGAAGAGGGCCTGTGTCCCCAGACCCAGGTGGAACATTGTGAGTGACTGGAGCCCAAAGTTTAAGTCCTACTGGGCGCAGTGGGACTCGCTGGTTGTGAGGGATGGCCTCATATGCCGTACTTAGGAGAGCACCGACGGGAAGACATCTCGGGAACAAGTCGTCGTTCCAAAGGCTATGACGGAGGAAGTCCTGAAGGAAGTCCATGGAGGATCATCTGGTGGACACCTAGGGATAAAGAAGACCCTGGAGAAGCTGAGAGAGCGGTTCTACTGGACCGGGTGTCGAACTGACGTGGAGAACCACTGCGCGAGGTGCCACGATTGTGCAGCCAGCAAGGGCCCAGGCCGTAGACGACGGGGTCCACTGAAGACCTATAACGTGGGCGGCCCCATGGAGAGAGTGGCCATCGATGTTGCTGGGCCATTCCCGTTAAGCGAGGCAGGGAACCGCTACATATTAGTCGTCAGCGACTACTTTACCAAATGGCCGGAGGCGTATGCGCTCCCTAACCAAGAACCCGCGACGATTGCGGAGACCCTGGTGAAGGAATTCGTCAGCCGGTACGGAGTACCCCTGGAGCTGCACTCCGACCAAGGGAGGAACTTCGAGTCGCAGGTGTTCCAGAACCTATGCCAGCTGCTGGGAATCCGGAAGACAAGGACAACGCCGCTACACCCTCAGTCCGACGGGATGGTAGAGCGATTCAATGGCACCATCGAGAACCATCTCCGAATAGTCGTCAGCGAGCACCAGAGGGATTGGGACAAACATCTTCCACTATTTCTCCTGGCCTACCGCGCCGCCGTGCATGAAGCCACCGGGTGCACACCAGCCCGGGCCATGTTTGGGAGGGAGCTCTGTCTACCTGTCGATCTTGCCTTCGGCCGACCTGGGAATGATCCGATCCCGGTAAGCCAGTATTGTCAAGAACTGGTCGACCAACTGGAGGACGTGCACGCGTTCGCGAGGAGGAAACTGCGGATCGAGACCGACCGAATGAAGACCCGATACGACCAGCAGACGGATGCCGGCGGATTCCACGAGGCCGACCTGGTCTGGCTCTTCAACCCATTACGGAAGAAAGGCCTGTCACCCAAACTTCAGAAGTCCTGGGAGGGCCCGTACCGAGTCGTGAAACGGATCAACGATGTCGTCTACAGGATCCAGCGGAGCCCGAGGGCGAAGATGAAGATCGTGCATCGAGATCGCCTGGCAGCCTACGGAGGGATACAGACGGACCAATGATTGATCGGGACGATCAGCCTTTTTAGGAAGGGGGTGGTGTTACGGCTGTGAGTTTGTGCCATCACTCGCCGCATGAGTCACAACTGCCCCAGGGCTGGGCTGTGCCCTCCCTCCTGTATTGCGCGCGCCTTATGCAACAGGGCTGCTAGGACAAAGGGATAGTCCAGAATATTCGTGACTGGACCAGCGATGGAAACCTCGAGAAGCCGTGGACCGTGGATAGATCTAGAAGTATTTATTGAGTCACCGGCCTGCTATATAAGAGTGACCCATCAAGCAGTGGTTGTTGTTGTGTTTTACGAGCTAGTGTGAGCGTTTATTCTGAGCGACAGAAGTGTGGTGACTTGCGAAACCCCTATTGTAGCGGTGAAGTGAGGAACATACAGGGGACTGCCGTGTTCTGAGTGGGTGTGCTTTCACTGAGTGTCAGATATTGTGGTGTCGAAATCCAGTGACATTGTTTCTCCCAGCTGGTGAACAGCGCGCAGCAAGTGCTCGTAAGTACTGTAGTAGGCGCACATTAGGAAGAAGTTGCATGTAGTTCTGTCAAGGCCACTAGGCTCATTAGCGGCAGGATTAACTTCTGTGGTTTGTTGACAAGTGAAAGGGGCGAGAGCTCTCCACAAGCAGGAGACTTGAGGAAACTAGAGTAAGGTTCCTATTGTCTGTAATTGCTGATGAGTAGTGTAATTTTCTGGCCGCAATAAAGTTAATTACTTCTTTAAGCAGTAATTGGTGTTGTGCTTCCTACCCACCGTAATCCAGTTAACAAAAGTGCCACAAGGGGGTGGCACGCAACAGTATTTAAAATTTGAACCCATCAGCAGGCTTATAATCATTTTGGCAAAACTGCCATGTATGGCCTCCTGGAAATTAAACTGTAATATTATTATCTATGCATGTCCCAATTTTTAAATAGCTCCCATTCATACCTTCCAAGATATCGAACATTGATCTCAAATTTCAATTGCGATTTTTCAGCAGTTGGTAGCACTGACATTATTTTCAAATACGGCCATGAGATATTCAGGTATTTCGTTTCGTTTCGATTGCTGCAGCCGCTTAGGAGTTGATAGGGGGGGGGGGGACACACACACAGCCAGTCATCCAGCCAGCCAGCCAGACAGACAGAAGGACAGACAGACACACATTTGCCCGATCTCTTAAGTCTACTTTTTCCTCATTTTTGTGAAATGTGAAAAGTAGGCTAAAAATCAACATTTGACATTGCAACTATTATGTTCATTGGAACCAAATAGGAGATGCCATAGCGAGCCTGGATCCTAGGAAGTAAATGTTGATCAATACATGTCGTGAAATATGGTGAACCCTTTTAACCTCTGATGGTTAAATGATTCGATGTTTTATTTCTTCAATTAATAAATATTTCTACAAGCATCATGAAAATAGCCAGACGGAGATGAGGAAATTTCAAGCATTTGCTGGAGACAGTGGGGACATACCTGAAGCTGTTTGACAAAAGTCTAAATACTTAGGATTGTGAAAAGAATGACCATAGCTATGATTCAGAAGGACAGGTGGTGGCCGCTTCAAAATAGAAGCGACGCGCAGTGAGACACGGCTCTGGTATGTTCATTGTAATATTCGCGCCTAGAAGAAAGATGATGCAGTAACGTGAGTGGCTGATGTACATGCTGGACACTCCTACTAAGCCAAGGTCTGATAAAAACCGCCAAGTTACAGAAACTGTGGGAACCAATGGGAGAAGAATGCCTATTTAGCGCGGCAGGTCTAGCGTGGGCACGCTACGGCTAGCATTCACGCGGGAGATCGCCTAGACAACATCTCTACGATCGATTCTTGGATTAATGAGCATATTCTTGACCTGCGCTATTTTTCGAGTTCAGTGATATTTATTTCATTACTGTATCACTATTATTTTGTGAAATTTTTATCTAATTTCCCCCTCTATCTACACCTAGGGCTGGTTCATTTATAAGTGGTGTGAAGAGCCAAGACATTGCTTATTACTTTGGTTCGTCTGAGGACGGAGGCTGTTATTTTGTGTGTCAGTGGACACAGGCTTTTATACTTTGCGCGTCTAAGGACGTTGACAGTTATACTTTGCGTGTCATGAAGGAACAGAAACTATTATTAAAAGTGTTAAATTCAGTGTTAGATAGTCACAGTACTATATTTGTAGGGGCAGTATCTTCGATAATTCGCCAACAGACTGTTTTGGGGAAAGTAGTACCCGAACGGCGAATTTAGTAGTCAGACATCAAGTGTATAATAATTTAATTTTTGAATCAGCACGAGAGATGACATCGTTGACCATGGAGGAAGCCTGGAAATATCAAGACTCCATCAAGATGGTTGAGATGAGATAAGAAGAATCCGGTTGGGAGATGGCTGCGGATGTTCTTTGACGGGTGGCTGACTGAGGATGAGTACTGAATAATATTTATTATTATCTGATAAATTAACTTATGGTGTATGGGACATATTTTGTTTTGTAAATAATTTGCTTGTGTGATTAACGTAGTCTATTTAGTTTTGGTCTGACACACCTTTTGCATGGAAACAGCTCGCATATGTAATTAGTAGAAGGTTCTTTTCTTGTTTGTTGTTTTAACTAACGTAGCTATGTGGACGACCGTGTTTGCATACGCTACGCAATGCGGTTAAAAACGTCTCTCGGAGATTTGTTGTGTTTCAGAATTAGGACTGAAGTAAAATAATTATACAGTAGATTGGAGGGTAATTAATTTCTTTTGTTTTATTATTGATCAGATCCAGTGAGATTATTGCCTTTGGAGCAATGTGATTTGTGACGAAGAGCAGTCAGCTCTATCGTAGGTTTTAATATTCTTTTAATTGTGCGAGCATCCATTCAGCCGATCTGTGTGAAAAAACGTATTGTCATTCCCAGATGTGTGTATGTGAGTGTGTGTATTTGTGTCATTACAAGCGGGAATTTCAGCGTAGACTGTTTTCTGGCAGCTTGATGACAAATCCATATTGTGAACTCACGAGGGCAATTCTGGATATTTTGATTAATGTCTGACCATATATTGAGGTGGTTGAGTTTGTTGCTGTTGATTCCTTGAGATAACGGCACAGCTGGTCAGGTATTTATACACACTGGAGTGGGACGATGACAGGTAATTGAGGAAGAGGGGAGATGTTTCACAAGACGGACTGAAGGTTGCCAGCCAGGTCATTAGTGAGGAGTGCTTGTTGACTCCGTAATAACTTGAATACAGAATTAAGAACTGATCAATGATAAAAATTGTTTTAATAAATGGGAGTTGCCTACGAATCACGATAATCTCCGAAGCGTTAGCTTAACCTGCAGTTTTGTTCATATAAAATAATGTCAGCCAGTCAGGCTTTTATTGTTGTTGGTTTATTCCATGATTATATTCCATTCAGTGACCCGTGAGTCACGTGCTATGCTGTATTTCCTTGTTTGTGTTGAGCACAAACCTAGAAGAATTGCTGAGTTTTAATTCACCGGCCGTGAAAGCCAATATACCATCTTTTTGGAAGCCTTCATAGGGAGGTTAAGGCTACTTGAGCTTTTAGTTCTCGTAGTCAAGTGGTGCAGTTGCACCTTATATAAAGGGAGGTGGCGCGCAGTTCGTCACTCCTGTGGGGGTCCGGGCAGGGACACCAAGAGCCCGCCGATGAGCCTAGCTTGGTGTCCTAGGCGAAACCCCACACAAGACACGGCACAAACCTAGAAGAATTGCTGAGTTTTAATTCACCGGCCGTGAAAGCCAATTTCCATCTTTTTGGAAGCCTTCATAGGGAGGTTAAGGCTACTTGAGCTTTTAGTTCTCGTAGTCAAGTGGTGCAGTTGCACCTTATATAAAGGGAGGTGGCGCGCAGTTCGTCACTCCTGTGGGGGTCCGGGTAGGGACACCAAGAGCCCGCCGATGAGCCTAGCTTGGTGTCCTAGGCGAAACCCCACACAAGACACGGCACAAACCTAGAAGAATTGCTGAGTTTTAATTCACCGGCCGTGAAAGCCAATATACCATCTTTTTGGAAGCCTTCATAGGGAGGTTAAGGCTACTTGAGCTTTTAGTTCTCGTAGTCAAGTGGTGCAGTTGCACCTTATATAAAGGGAGGTGGCGCGCAGTTCGTCACTCCTGTGGGGGTCCGGGCAGGGACACCAAGAGCCCGCCGATGAGCCTAGCTTGGTGTCCTAGGCGAAACCCCACACAAGACACGGCACAAACCTAGAAGAATTGCTGAGTTTTATTTCACCGGCCGTGAAAGCCAATATACCATCAATTTTGGCCAGTGTTGGCAGCTCAAAGTCAAGTGCGTCTTCGCGCTAATGAGGGTCCCGAGAGAGATTCCTGTAAATAGTAGATTTAGTGCGTGTGTCAGCATTACGTTTTAAGGGTTTTTATTAATGTCATGTTCCATATCCGTAAACGTTGATTTACGAGATGATTGTTCGTAAGCATCGTGGCTGTTAACCCGTTGTAAACGAACAGTCATCCAAAGTACTCATTCCTCGTAGTTAGTCATTACGCGCACGTAAAACCCAAATTGCAAGGTAGTGGAACCAGGATCCACATTTTAAATAAAGGGGAGATCCGTCTGACTCCTCAGATTTGATAGATATTCTTGTCATGGGAATTTCAGGGAGGATTGTTTTATATTTTATTGTTGTTTATTTCTTTTTATGCACTATTAGTCATTAAATCATGTTATTATTTTACATCTTGTCACCTTTCTTTCTTAATTTATAGTTTGCATCCTATGACCCTTACCTCAGTAGAGCATGTTGTTTGGCGAACGTAAACATCACATAGGAACTGAGCGCGACCCCTTGTTTAAGATTTCTTACATTAAACACTGACTTTCTGAAGGGTTCATTGGAGTAAACTGGCGCGGCCAAGCGTTGGGCGGTTCACTGTGGTGTAACGGCAAAGATTTTGCACATGTCAATGTAAGCGTAGTTGGGTTTTCAAACTGACGCAACAATGAGGGTGTAATTTTATTGCAGGTTCGCTGCTGGAACACATTTACTGGCGTATTTGAGTAAAACTCACATGCCGCAAGTGCAGGCAGATATGGCAGTATTTTAATCACCGGGAAGTGATATTTTATTAAAAGTAAGTGAGGCGAAGAGGATACCGCCAAATGTGTGAAATATAAAGTAAAATCAGGAGTTTGCAATGTAAAATACGCTTCACGTTTTTGTCTTTTGAATTAAAGTAAAAGGTAATATATGTGATACCGGGCGCCCAATGATTAAAGTTAAAATTAGATTTGTTTAGAAAGACAAACTCATGAAAATGTTAGGAGGCTGTAGCCTTAAACGACAATTAATACTATGTTAATTAGTCAGTGTCAATATCAGATCAGGATAACAATTTAATGACTGAATATGTGTTTGGGTTTAAATTAAGTTGAGTAAAATTAGAACTACTCAGAGATGCAATCGACTAGTGGGATTAAATGTAAAAATAAATGAACTGAGTAGGGTAAAGAAATTAAATGTGCATTGGGTTTATGTGTGTGTCAAAGGGCATTGCTTTATGCCATTTCCCTAATGTCTCATATAAAGTGTGTAATATGGCAACAGTTGAACAGATTCAAGAAATCATTGAGAGTGCAGCTAGGAGAACACAGGCATTGTTGGACACTAAATTGGCAGAACAAAGTGAATCACTAAACACAAAATTATCTGAACAAATTAACACTAAACTATCAGAACAAAGTGAATCACTAAACACGAAATTATCTAAACAAATAAACACTAAACTATCAGAACAGAGTCAATCATTAAACACTAGTATGTTAGAACAAAGTGAAGCATTAAACGCTAAATTATCAGAACAAAGTGAGTCTATAAACAAATTATCAGAACAAAGTGAATCATTGCGGACACAATTAAATAACAGTAGAATTGAACAAAATGAATATCAGGCGGAACAAGCTAGATTATTAAAAAGTGAAATTAATGACACTATCAATTCGCAATTAGAAGCGCAGAACATTAAAAACACGAACCAATTAGCTTCGTTAACCGCAGAGATGAAAGATCACACTAATCAACAGATGGTATTACTGGCCCTAGATGTTAGTAAAAATAATGAAAAGCAATTAGACCAGATTAAGAAAATGGAAAGTATTTTTGATCAAAAACTTAGCATTCTGGATGAAACGGTGTTAGCTAGATTAGAGCAAATTGAAATAGCGTGCACTATGAATACAAGCGAGGTCAAGATAGCTCAGGAGAAGTTAGAAGGACGATTTATGGAGATGGAAAAGAGCGGCAAAGTCATTCAACAACAATTATCAGCGGTAGATGAGAATATATCCGGCATAATTAAAGATATGGATCGTCTCGAAATAAAATCAGCAGAGCAGTGGAAAAGCCTAGAAGCGGATCAGGAGCAATTAAAGAGTACCTTAGACGACACTAAAAGCCAGATTGAAGAGAAAGTAAGCACGATTAAAGAGCAGATAAGAAAAGATTGGAAAAAAATGAATATCGATTCTAAAGAGGAAAGATCCACCATTCTTAAAACAGTAGGCGAAAATCACACTCGTATTCAAGCATTAGAGCAAGAAATGAAGAGCAAGCTTAAAGAACAGACGGACAGGAACATTAAAGCAGAACTCAGGTCATTAGAGCAATCATCGATATTTAGAACGGGAACATTGAAAGACAAGCAGGATGACTCAAATAGCCCGGAGGCAAGCACAGCAGGAAGTCAGACTCAGGCGGAGAGCCCATTAACAACAAACACGGAAGGGTTTCGCAAGAATATCGATAGGAGCTCAACACCACAAGACGGTCATCAGCCTACACAACTTATCCAAGTAATTCGCTCAAGTGATTATAAACCACAGAAATACACGGAAAATTCAGGGGTAACACCTAAAGCTTTTATTAAAGAAATTGAAGACCATTACAATGACACTGGGGTACCTGAAGCACGTAGATTGAGGATGATGGAGAGATTTTTATCAGGAAATGTCCTTACATGGTTTTTAAGCTTCAAATATACATTTGGAACCATGTCAGACTTCAAATTAGCGTTTCTGCGCAAATATTGGTCGCCCGCGATACAACAGAGTCTAAGGATGGAGCTTTATTCTAGAAAGTACCAGACCACCCAGCAAACAAAATACTCAGATTTCTTTAACATGCAAATGTTAAAATTTCGCGACCTTGATTACCCTTTAAATGAAGCGGATCTGGTGATGACAATAGCGCGGTAATTACCAGTCAACGTGCAACAAGTACTAGTCACAGCGAACGTTAGTACGGCCATACATTCAGAGCAGATATTACGCCAGATAGATGAGACTACGTCCCATAATCATTATAGAGGAGGAAGACAGCTGGAGTTAGTCAATACGACAGAGGTCATAAAACCTAAGCAGGCAAACACTAAAACGCAGGGCACTAATACAAGCACTTCCACACCTAGGCGAAACCAGGAAGAAGGAGAAAACAGACCATACCAGCGTAACGAAAATAACTACAATAATGGATCATATCAAGGCAACAATAGATATCAACAGAGAGGATATCAACATTGGCGTGAAAATCGAAGAAATGGCAGGCCTTATGGAAGATACGGTGATTACAATGCTAATCAAAGATGGAAAGGAAGGAGAGACCAAAATCAAGGAGAGCCGCGTAATTATCGAAATGACTGGGATGATAGGCACGCTCAATCACAAAATTACCTAGATGAATTACACACTAGTCAAGGTGGAGAGCTAGGAAGATGGGAAAAAGCCATTGGGAACATGAAGAATCCTGATACACATACTGAGGAAGCTGGAAGTCTACTGAGACAAGAGGAATATCAAGGGCATCGGCGACAAACGGATGATGGGAGTCGCACCGGAGCTTAAAAAAAATGCTAAATAAGAATAATAAATGGTTATGGAATGCGGAGTGTGAGAAAGCATTCCGAGCAACAAAACAGCTATTGGAAAACTGCATTAAATTAGGATATCCAGATTTCAAGCACAAATTTATAATCCAAGCGGATGCTTCACTAATTGGTATAGGTGCTATGCTCTAGCATGAGGATCCAGCTAACCTGCAGCATAAAACATATTTGGCATTTGTCAGCCGAAAATTGCGTAAGCACGAGCGCAATTATACTGTAACGGAACTAGAGCTGTTGGCCATACTTCATGCGCTAAAACAATGGAAACGAATAATTTATGGCTACCCTATTGTTGTCAGGACTGATCAAAGGCACTAACATTCTTGTTTAAGACGTCGATGGCAAGCGAACGTGTGACACGTTGGTCTATATATATTCAGCAGTTTAGCATTGAGATTGAACATTGCCCAGGGAAGATGAACGTGATTCCGGATGCACTCAGCAGGAACCCAGAGCCTGATAATGAAGAAACGGCGATGGTACAACACTTGGAGTTAACACCGAAGGACCGGGAATTCTTGGAGGAGTTACATGAGATACAGCGAGAACAAGAAGCGGAACCATGGATGATGCTATTAATTCAATACTTCAGAATGCAACAACCTACAGGAACACCTGCATTTCGAGAAGCGAAAGCCAAAGAAGGAAGATATGTTTATGTCAACAATTTGCTGCACAAATGGGTAGATAATGACCACACCAAGTTACGCATATTGGTACCTGCTTCTTTACAACGAGGATTGACATGGTGGCATACGCACGAAAGTTACGGTCACGTGGGCGTAGACAAGTGCGAAGCGACAATAGGAGAGACATTTACATGGCCACGTATGAGAACAACTATATGTGACGTCATTACGACTTGTGATCCTTGTCAGAGGACAAAGCCAAATAATTATTTAATGAGGCAGTATCCTAGACCATTGCCACCTCAGAAACCATGCGAGTTACTGGCACTCGACTGTTTCGGTCCAATCCCGAAGGGAAGGCGAGGTTGCCGACACTTACTAGTGTGCATTGATGTGTTTTCTAAGTTTGTCGTATTATGCCCCATTCAGAAAACTACTTCAAAACAGGTACTCAGTCGTATTCGGAATAGAGTTATTCCAATCCTTGGAAAACCAGAATTTATATTATCAGATCATGGCAGTTATTTCACAAGCGCCGAATTCAAGAAAGGTATGGAGGACATGGGTATAAAACACATTTTAAGCAGTATCCGACATGCTCAAGCAAATCCAAGTGAGAGAGCAATTAAATGTGTAACTTCATATTTTAGAATCTTCATTCCAAATGAACATCACAGATGAGTGGATAAAATTAAGGATGTAGAGACATGCATGAATTCTACCAGGCACGAGTCAACAGGACAGATCCCTATGGTCCAACACAAAAACGAGTATCCAGTGAGAACGTGGAAAAGCATCATTAACTGCCCACAAGATCCAATGATAGCACCTGACCTGCGAATTGAGAGAACGAGAGCCTACATGAGGAAACAAGCAGACCGCAGATTACGGCGAGTAAGAAATAAGAGGTTTCACTGTGATCTTGAAATCAACCAGCTTGTTTTGGTGAAACGACTCGCTACATCGGATCCAGAGAAGAAAATATTCAGCAAATTCTGCGAAAAGTTCATAGGACCCTATTCTATTGTCAGGAACCTTGGAAATAATGCTTACAGGGTGAAAGAATTAATCACTGGAACAATGTCGGTTTACAACGCAGCCAACTTAAAAAAGTATCGTAGAAGCGAACCATGGGAGCGCCGAAATGATGATGCAGTTTGAATATATGGACGTCCTACTATCAACGAAGTGAACGGGGAGCAGTTGAGTACGGCACGTGAAGAAGGAAGTGAAATTGGTGTTGACAAACATTAACGAGGTGAGCAGAGTGTTGCCCGAGGCACCAGCGCGTCATGCAAGCAGTTGAGAGAGTCATAATGAGCAGGATGTGAAACGAGTAAATGCCATTCAAGACAGGACCGACTAGACCAAGTAATAGAAAAGGGGTGATTCCGAAATAAAACAATTTGGCATACTGAAGTTTTTTAAAATTATCGACTTTCTCCGAAGTTCGAAATTTTGTGAGTGGAGGAGTTGTGAACTCTTTTCACCTCTGATGGTTAAATGATTCGATGTTTTATTTCTTCAATTAATAAATATTTCTACAAGCATCATGAAAATAGCCAGACGGAGATGAGGAAATTTCAAGCATTTGCTGGAGACAGTGGGGACATACCTGAAGCTGTTTGACAAAAGGCTTAATACTTAGGATTGTGAAAAGAATGACCATAGCTATGATTCAGAAGGACAGGTGGTGGCCGCTTCAAAATAGAAGCGACGCGCAGTGAGACACGGCTCTGGTATGTTCATTGTAATATTCGCGCCTAGAAGAAAGATGATGCAGTAACGTGAGTGGCTGATGTACATGCTGGACACTCCTACTAAGCCAAGGTCTGATAAAAACCGCCAAGTTACAGAAAATGTGGGAACCAATGGGAGAAGAATGCCTATTTAGCGCGGCAGGTCTAGCGTGGGCACGCTACGGCTAGCATTCACGCGGGAGATCGCCTAGACAACATCTCTACGATCGATTCTAGGATTAATGAGCATATTCTTGACCTGCGCTATTTTTCGAGTTCAGTGATATTTATTTCATTACTGTATCACTATTATTTTGTGAAATTTTTATCTAATTTCCCCCTCTATCTACACCTAGGGCTGGTTCATTTATAAGTGGTGTGAAGAGCCAAGACATTGCTTATTACTTTGGTTCGTCTGAGGACGGAGGCTGTTATTTTGTGTGTCAGTGGACACAGGCTTTTATACTTTGCGCGTCTAAGGACGTTGACAGTTATACTTTGCGTGTCATGAAGGAACAGAAACTATTATTAAAAGTGTTAAATTCAGTGTTAGATAGTCACAGTACTATATTTGTAGGGGCAGTATCTTCGATAATTCGCCAACAGACTGTTTTGGGGAAAGTAGTACCCGAACGGCGAATTTAGTAGTCAGACATCAAGTGTATAATAATTTAATTTTTGAATCAGCACGAGAGATGACATCGTTGACCATGGAGGAAGCCTGGAAATATCAAGACTCCATCAAGATGGTTGAGATGAGATAAGAAGAATCCGGTTGGGAGATGGCTGCGGATATTCTTTGACGGGTGGCTGACTGAGGATGAGTACTGAATAATATTTATTATTATCTGATAAATTAACTTATGGTGTATGGGACATATTTTGTTTTGTAAATAATTTGCTTGTGTGATTAACGTAGTCTATTTAGTTTTGGTCTGACACACCTTTTGCATGGAAACAGCTCGCATATGTAATTAGTAGAAGGTTCTTTTCTTGTTTGTTGTTTTAACTAACGTAGCTATGTGGACGACCGTGTTTGCATACGCTACGCAATGCGGTTAAAAACGTCTCTCGGAGATATGTTGTGTTTCAGAAGTAGGACTGAAGTAAAATAATTATACAGTAGATTGGAGGGTAATTAATTTCTTTTGTTTTATTATTGATCAGATTCAGTGAGATTATTGCCTTTGGAGCAATGTGATTTGTGACGAAGAGCAGTCAGCTCTATCGTAGGTTTTAATATTTTTTTTAATTGTGCGAGCATCCATTCAGCCGATCTGTGTGAAAAAACGTATTGTCATTCCCAGATGTGTGTATGTGAGTGTGTGTATTTGTGTCATTACAAGCGGGAATTTCAGCGTAGACTGTTTTTTGACAACTTGATGACAAATCCATATTGTGACCTCGCGAGGGCAAGTCTGGATATTTTGATTAATGTCTGACCATATATTGAGGTGGTTGAGTTTGTTGCTGTTGATTCCTTGAGATAACGGCACAGCTGGTCAGGTATTTATACACACTGGAGTGGGACGATGACAGGTAATTGAGGAAGAGGGGAGATGTTTCACAAGACGGACTGAAGGTTGCCAGCCAGGTCATTAGTGAGGAGTGCTTGTTGACTCCGTAATAACTTGAATACAGAATTAAGAACTGATCAATGATAAAAATTGTTTTAATAAATGGGAGTTGCCTACGAATCACGATAATCTCCGAAGCGTTAGCTTAACATGCAGTTTTGTTCATATAAAATAATGTCAGCCAATCAGGCTTTTGTTGTTGTTGGCTTATTCCATGTTTATATTCCATTCAGTGACCCGTGAGTCACGTGCTATGCTGTATTTCCTTGTTTGTGTTGAGCAATTTTGGCCAGTGTTGGCAGCTCAAAGTCAAGTGCGTCTTCGCGCTAATGAGGGTCCCGAGAGAGATTCCTGTAAATAGTAGATTTAGTGCGTGTGTCAGCATTACGTTTTAAGGGTTTTTATTAATGTCATGTTCCATATCCGTAAACGTTGATTTACGAGATGATTGTTCGTAAGCATCGTGGCTGTTAACCCGTTGTAAACGAACAGTCATCCAAAGTACTCATTCCTCGTAGTTAGTCATTACGCGCACATAAAACCCAAATTGCAAGGTAGTGGAACCAGGATCCACATTTTAAATAAAGGGGAGATCCGTCTGACTCCTCAGATTTGATAGATATTCTTGTCATGGGAATTTCAGGGAGGATTGTTTTATATTTTATTGTTGTTTATTTCTTTTTATGCACTATTAGTCATTAAATCATGTTATTATTTTACATCTTGTCACCTTTCTTTCTTAATTTATAGTTTGCATCCTATGACCCTTACCTCAGTAGAGCATGTTGTTTGGCGAACGTAAACATCACATAGGAACTGAGCGCGACCCCTTGATTAAGATTTCTTACATTAAACACTGCTTTTCTGAAGGGTTCAATGGGTTCTCATACGACCCCAGCCGAAGATTAAAATAACTCAAATTACGTGATATTTTCCATGTGAGTTTGCAGGCAGAGCCCACTCCAAAAGTTGCTTTCTTCTATATTCAAGTTAACTCATTTATTTTGTGTAGTATCTTCAGCATCACGCCAAATGTTTAGGCTTATGAGATCATTAGTCCGTGTGCGTGTTGTGTGTCTCCTGTTAATTCTGAATGACTTGAGCGACTTTAATGAAACTTGGTAAGGACTTACTTCTGCTCCGTTCGACCCAGACAATGTCTTTCAATTTTCAATAAGCATCAGACCAACATGGCGGCAGCAGAACTATTTTACTGATTCTCAATATCTCCGAAACTATTGCATCAACCTGATATTTTATATGGTGATAATCGATTATAAGAAGATAGCCAAAGGTTAGGCTACAATATGTGACCTTTCACAACATGACTAGCATAAAACTAACATGGCGGCCATGCAAATTTCAAATAGGCTATTTAAAATGACTTATGGCGATCAAATCATCCGAGCGCAGTGAAATTTGGTTTATTACACCTTCTTTAGACGGAATGTGTTTACAATATTCAAAATGGTGGCCAGATGATTTTTATATCACTTAAAAATTCGCACAGCCGCCATATTGAGGTTATGAAAACAACTGGAATAAATCAGATGTCAGTGGATTAAAATTTTTATACGCATTTACCGTACCAAGTTTCACTGCGCTCGGATGGTTAAATCACGAGGAACGTCCATTAATATTATTAAATTTCGCGTTGCCACCATGTTGGATTATTTTGTGCTCATCAGGTTATTGATAGTCCCATAGGTGTACTAATATTAATAGTCTTTATCAACATACAAAATTTCAGTCTGATTGCTGTCATAGATTAGTAGATATTGAGAACCGTCTAAATATATCGGATGGTCGCCATATTGGGTTGTTATATAGCCTATGCAAGCCGTAGAGTTATGTACCGGTACTGTTATATGACGATTATTGCGTAGGCTCATTATTCAAACGTTGACTTTGATCGCATGATTAGGACACAAGAAGAAGAACTTAATTTTAAAATTTGGCACAATGTATGCTCTGACATCTAATTTAGTTCAATTGTTTACATAACCTCAAGATGGCAGCTATACCATGTTTCGTTTTGTAATTAAAAGGTTTCTGAAAGTCACATAGGTAAACTTCTAGTAGTGCCGTTTAACACCGTACGAAATTTCAGGGTGATATCAGTAGTAGTTTCGGAGATATAGAATGCCGGTGAAATATTTCGCTCAGCCACCATGTTGGGTTGGTAAGACGTATTAAAATTTGAATGGCAACGATCAAATAATTGTGCACTTTGTTACTAGATGTCACCGCAGTCAGCTCCTGGCGAAGATGGAAGGCACACTGAGGGATTTTTAACGCTCTTAAAGAATCCGACCCTATAATAGTGGAGACTTGGCTAACTGCGCAGTACGGCTAATCCCTCAGTACTTGAAATATATTTTTTCTGCAGACATACCCCAGTGCAAGAGAGACGTTTTTCTTTCCAGTTGTGTTGAGTGAACTGTTTAATTTCCATTGGCTACGAATTTCGAAACGACAAATGCTTCCATGAGTGGTAAAATCGTGAAAGGCTGTGTTGTGTTGTACTGTATTTCATTTATGAAGTTTTTATAAATTCTCATGTATTTCGGTGAAGCGGTGGTGGTAGTAATGAAGCATACAGTATGTATTAGACTTATCATTTTGCGGATTTACGCAAAGTACCGTGGATTTAGCCCTAGTACCCCTAGTATCAACCAAAAATCGATAAAAAATTATACATTTAAATTTTCTTAAGTTTATTAGATGATTTTGACAACCCACGCCAGATGGAATTTTAAGAACTGAATTTATGTCACAAATATGTAGTTTCTATGTTGAGTTTTTGAAACCCTTTCCCTTAATTTATAATGTTTACCATCAATCCCTTAATATTGTGGATTTAGCTGTCTCCTCTACAACAAGATGAATCTTGGCAATTCAATACGACCTGTCTCCATGAGGAACTGATTCTCACATCTGACTGCTGTAATATTCTGTCCTAACACTCCGGAGTACCCAAAATCTTTAAAATGTAAAAAACAAGAAGTTCCGTGACGAACTAAAGAGCCTACTTTTCTTAAAATTTAAGATTCATGCCAATGATTAATCTATATGGATCTATCTAGAATAATGACGAAATTAAGTTGGTAATATCGAAATTTCTAATTAGTTCGAAATACTGTATACCTGGCATAATGTAGCCTAATAGAGAACTACAGTTGGATGCCCTGGTGACTGAATATATTCTTAGTTCCATCTCTTAAGGTACAGAATACAAAATTTGGTTGCAGTCCAATGGATAGCATGGACGTTACATGCAGACATTGGATCTAAAAGCGTGCGTAAAATCATGTTGGCAACAATGATATACATGTATTGGTCAGAAATAATCTGCAATAATATGATCTAATGTTGTGTCAATTTTGAATGAAATCCATTAGTTAGTATAGAAGTTACATGCATTTTAAAATTGGACCCATCAGCAGGCTTAGAATCATGTTGGCAGCACTGGCGTAGGCCTATATTAGTTACTCCAAATTAATCTAGAATGCCAGGTACTATATGTGTGCTGCGTTTAGAGCTATTGGCTTGCATACTTTCTGATATATTGATATTAGGGTATCAAAAATAGAGCCAGTATTTATTAACAGTTGGCAGCCCTGGTTACTCTTAAGAATCGGCATAGTCATATCTGTAATGGTACACATAGCACACACGAAATTTGGTTGAAATCCAAATGATAGTATAGAAGTTACATGTATTTAAAGTTGGACCTCTCAGCAGGCTTAGAATCATGTAGGTAGCACTGACGTATATAAGTTACTCCAAATTAATATAGAATGTCAGGTACTATACGTGTGCATAGTTTAAAGCTGTCGGCTTGCATACTTTCTGATATATTGGTATTTGGATTTAAAAAATTGAGAGCATTTTTTAACAGTTGGCAGCCCTGGTGGCTCTTAAGAATACGCTCAGTCATATCTGTTTATGTACACATAGCACGTACGAAATTTGGTTGAAATCCAATTGATAGTGTAGAAGTTATATGCATTTAAAATTTGGACCTATCAGCAGGCTTATAATCATTTTGGCAACACTGCCATGTGTGGCCTCCTGGAAATTAAACTATCTATTATTATCTATACGTGTGCTAATTTTGAAATAGCTCCCATTCATACCTTCCAAGATCTCCAACATGGAGCTAAAATTTCAGTTGCGATTTTTCAGCGGTTGGTAGCACTGACATCATTTTAAAATATGGCCTTGAGATATTCAGGTATAGATCTTCATTCCTACCAAATTTTGTTTCGATTGCTGCAGCCGTTTAGGAGTCGATAGGGGGACACACACGCGGCCAGAAAGAAAGACAGACAGACAGACAGAAGGACAGACAGACTGAAGGACAGACAGACACACATTTGCCCAATCTCATAAGTCTACTTTTTCCACATTTTTGCAAAATGTGAAAAGTAGGCTAAAAAAATACAATCGTGCGTTCTATTAGTAAACCCACGAAAGTTGGTGTCAAAGTTTGGAGAGAGTCTTGGATAACATTCCTGAAGAAATTCGATTACTTCCTGTTATTAGTGTCTGAGGAAAAAGGTAAATAAAATTTTAAATGTTTAAATTATACGCCAATCAATACTCACACATATATATCTAATATATAAAAGTGAAAGTCTGTATGTGGGTATGTGGGTATGTGGGTATGTGGGTATGTGGGTCTGTTCCGTATACAAATCCACACCGTTCCACCAATCTCAACCAAATTTTGCATACACATAGTTTAGGACCCGGAAGGAACCGCTGGCTACATGAATTTTCGATAGTCTTTCTCATTCTTTTGATTTAGGCCCTTTTGGACTCAAGCACAGGCTAATCAAATCATAATATATACTCATGAAGGAATGGCAAGGCAGATAGTTTCCATGGCAACATAGCTCAAGTCGAGACACGGCCGTCTGGATGCCAGTTGCGCTCTGCACTAATGGTATAGAAAATGAGCATCTTTACTTGAAATCCCGTTAGTTACTCACCTACTCACACAGCACTGTCAACCGAGTTTAGCATAACAAAGACTTGACCCTATCTACATTGTCAAATACCACTCACTCACTCATTCATTCATCACGAAATCTCAGAAACCACCGAACGGATTGGAATGAAATTTGGTATGCAGCTTCCTCAAGGGCCGCAAATGCCCACTAAGACAGGATTTTTGGATATTCAGGTTCTAAATGGATGTTAAGGGGGTAGACCTGCATTTCATTGAATAACAATAATTCCCGATTGGTTTCATTGGGGGATGTGATACTCGGCATATAAACTCATCATTAATAATAAGAAAGACATGTGTCTGAGGGTTTTTCGATGTGGTGTATATTATGAGGTGAAAGGGGTGAAAAGTGGGGATTGAAATATTCCTAAATGAGCGTGTATCTCTTAAACGACAAAGGCGAGGAGTTTGAAACTCAGCGAAAAAAAATCAGCATAAAAATAAGTAAATATGTGTTTGACCGTTTTTTTTATCAATCCAATTTAAGGGGCCCATGGGGAAGGGTGAAATTCTGGTGGGGGGGACAGGAAAGAAAGTGTCCTAACTGATTGACTGACTGACTCACTCATCAAACTCAGGGGGGAAAACTGCTTTAAAGTAAGTAAATAGCTGTTCGACAGGTTTTTTTTTCATAAATCAAATTTAAGGGGTTCATGGGGAGGGGTGAAATTCTGAAAAAAGAAAATTGAAAGAAAATGTCCTGACTCACTCACTCACTCACTCACTCATCATCATCGCCCTGCCAAAATTATTGAAGTTAGAAACATGACCGTTTTGGGATATGTTCATTGTATGTCAAAACAGTCTACTAAGGGAGGATTTTCGGATATTCAGGTTCTATAGGGGTCTTAAGGGGGTTAAACCTGCATTACATTGAATAACAATATCTCTCGAATGGTTTCATTGGGGGATGTGATTCACGGCATATAAACTCATCATTAAAAAGTAAGAAGACACGTGTCTGATGGTTTTTCGATGTGGTGTATATTATGAGGTGAAAGGGGTGAAAAGTAGGGATTGAAAGATTCCTAACGGAGCGTGTATCTCTTAAACGACATAGGCGAGGAGTTTGAAACTCAGCGGAAAGAAATCAGCATACAAAATAAGTAAATATTTGTTTGACCGTTTTTTCATAAATCCAATTTAAGGAGCCCACGGGGAGGGGTGAAATTCAGGGGGAAAAAAACTGGAAAGAAAGTGTCCTAACCGATTGACTGACTGACTCACTCATCAAACTCAGGGGGAAAACTGCTTTAAAGTAAGTAAATAGCTGTTCGACAGTTTTTTTTTGGATAAATCAAATTGATGGGGTTCATCGGGAGGGGTGAAATTCTGAAGAAAAACAAATGAAAGAAAATGTCCTGACTCATTCCCTCACTCATCATCGCCCAGCCAAAAATTTTGAAGTTGGAAACATGGCATTTTGGAGATATGTTCGTTGTATGTCAAAACCGTACACTAAGGGAGGATTTTTGGATATTCAGGCTCTAAAGGGGTCTTAAGGGGGTTAAACCTGCATTTCATTGAATAACAATATCTCAAGAGTGGTTTCATTTGTGGATGTGATACTCGGCATATAAACTAATCATTAAAAATAAGCAGACAGGTGTCTAAGGGTTTTTCGATATGGTGTATTATTATGAGGTGCAAGGGGTGAAAAGTGGGGGTTGAAGGATTCCTAATGGAGCGTGAAGGCCTATCTCTTAAACGACATAGGTGAGAAATTTGAAACTCAGAGAAAGAAAATCAGCTAAATAAATAAGTAAATCGGTGTTCGACCGTTTTTTTTTCATAAATTAATTTAAGGGGCCAATGGGGTGGGGTGAAATTCTGGGGGAAAAAAGGAGAGAAATTGTCCTAACTGACTGACTGACTCACTCACTCATCATACTCAGGGGAAAAAGACAGCTTAAAAAATAAGTTAATAGGTGTTCAAGAGTTTTTTCATCAATCCAATTTAAGGGGCCCATGGGGAAGGGTGAAATTCTGGTAAAAATAATTGAAAGAAAATGTCCTGTCTGACTCACTCACTCATCACGCCCAGCGAAAACTATTAATGTTGGAAACATGAAATTTTGGGAATATGTTCGTTGTATGTCGAAAACGTCAACTAAGGAATGATTTTTGTTTATTCGGGATTTAAAGAGGTGTTAAGGGGGTAAAGGTGCATTTCATTGAATAACGATATCACATGATTTGTTTCTTTGGGGATGTGATATTCGGTATAGAAACTAATCATTAAAAATAATCAGACATATGTCTAAGGGTTTGTCGATGTGATGTATATTATGAGGTGAAAGGGGTGAAAATTGGGGGTTGAGGGTTTCTTAACGGAGCGTGTATCTCTGAACGACATAGGCGAAAAAATTTAAATTCGGCGGGAAAAACAGCTTAAAATACAAGTAAATAGGTGTTCGACCGTTTTTTCATAAATCCAATTTCAGGAACCCTTGGAGAGGGGAGAATTTCTGGGGGGGGGGGGGGGGGAAACAGGAAAGAAAGTGTCCTAAATGATTGACTCTCTTAGTCACTCATCAAACTCAGGGGGAAAACAGCTTTAAATAAGTAAATAGGTGTTCGACCGTTTGTTTCATAAATCCAATTTAAGGGGTTCATGGGGAGGGGTGAAATTATCAAAAATAAATGAAAAAATGTCCTGACGGACTCACTCACTCATCATCGCCCAGCCAAAATTATTAAAATTAGAAACATGAAATGTTGGGGATATGTTCATTGTATGTCGAAAACGTCCACTAAGGAAACAGTTTTGGATATTCAGGTTCTAAAGAGGAGTTAAGGGGGTAAACGTGCATTTCATTGAATAACAATATCTGACGAGTGGTTTCATTTGGGGATGTGACACTTGGCATATATACTAATCATTAAAAATAAGCTGACACATGTCTAATGGTTTTTCCATGTAGTGTATGTTATGAGGTTAAAGGAATGAAAAGTGGGGGTTGAAAGATTCCTACCGGAGCGTGTATCTCTTAAAAGACATAGGCGAGGAGTTTCAAACTCGGAGGAAATCAATCAGCTTAAAAGTAAATAAATAAATAAATATATAAAATAAATAGGTGTTCGACCGTTTTTTCATAAATGCAATTTAAGGGGCCTATGGGGAGGGGTGAAATTTTGGAAGAAAAACGTCCACTAAGGAATGATTTTTGGATGTTCACTCTCATCGACCAACCAAAACTATTAAAGTTAGAAGAATTACATTTTGGGGATATGTTCGTTGTGTGTCGAAAACGTCTACTAAGGAGGGATTTTTGGATATTCAGGTTCTAAAGGGGTGTTAACGGGGTTAAAACTGCATTTCATTATATAACAATATGGCACTCATTCGTTCATTCATTCATTTATTTGCAATGGAGGGTGTGGCCCCCGGAGGCAAATTGGATATACATAACAAATAAATAATTACACATAAAAATTCAATAACAATTATACAACAATTAAACTGGAGTATTTACACAAATAGTCAGTCTTTTCTTAAACACACCTATCTGTTTGGGAAAAGGCTCTAAGACTGCGGCAGGTAGAGAGTTCCAGTTATCAATGGCACGGTTTACAAAAGAATATTTACCATAATTTGTTCGCTGTGGTCGGCCCTTAACTTTGAAAGGATGATCGCTCCTACCCATGTAAGTAATGTAAGTAATGACGCGAGCGAAGCAAGGCTAAAATTGAGATGGTGTGTGTCTGTGTATTACTCAATCACGCAAGTACCACTGGTCCGATATACGTGAATTTTACATGGAAGTAGCTGATTTACCTGGTTAACATATAGGTTACTTTTGATTACAATACTTTGCACTATTTAAAGATGGCGACCATTTTAGTGACGTCACTACACCCTTTGGTTTCAAACTCATATTTCCATTTGAAATAAAAAGAGAACGCTAAGAAATAGCAAACTTTTGATGGCATATACGAGGTTTAAAATTACATTTTCTAAACGAAAGGTATCTCCAACGGTTAGCGAGTAAAATCTAAATTTGTGCTATAAAACACGGTCAACGCCGAGCGTTGTAGTTGGACAAAATGTTTCATCCTTAATCTCCCTCTGCGCAGCACCTCGCCTATCCCCTATTTTAACTGTCACCTTCACATTTTAATTTATTTATGACGCGTAGCGAAGCACGGGTACTTCAGCTAGTCTATTATATATTGTACATGTTTGGACCTGACATTGAGTTCTTCTTCAGCTCAATTAAACTGAAATCAATTAAGAATAAAAAATACTTTAGATGTTCTTAAGTCTAATGTTTGTTTGATGAGTAATGTTTATGATATAAATTGTAATTTAAATAATGAAATCTTATATATACTGTACCCTTCAATGTCTTCTAGGATGCCGACTCTAGCTCGGGTAGTGGTCTGTTCGGGGTGGCTCTAACTTATTCTAAACATCCTAGGAATATCGTCAAGGATCACAGGAGGCTTAACTTAAAATCAGTATGTCAGAGAACTTCAAATATAAAATAATTTTATTCACAAAAACATCATCTCCCATTTACTCCCATCCATAGACAATAAACAACAAAATATACTCCCTTAAATTACTCTAATCAACAACATCAAAATGCAAAAGTAAATTAATCACACTGGCTGAAACCAGGAAAAAAAATCTATTTCACTGCAGTCCACTGCTTCAAGTTCAAAAATAAAACGTCAACAGACTTAATTCATCAAAACTATGGCCTAAATAACCCAGCCATTCTATCAAAAAAAATATGCGCACTCATGTTTATTGGCTTCTGGGAGCTCGGACATGTTTTCTCGTACAATCATCATCCTTCCTCACAAGAGTCAGACAATGAAGGCAATAGACTTATTCTAGGCCACAGGCATGTGTGCACGTTCTAGCTTATAAACAATTAATTCTCTCAGAGCCATGACTCTGTTAATTATGGTAAAACAAACAAGTCAATATACATGAAGCATCAAATAAACACATCTCGGTGGCCGACGCCCCGTTACTCTTGATAAATAGACAACTATAATGAATGCACCCAAAATAATGACAATACAAGACGTCGCTTCCTGAAGCGGTACAAAAAAAAACCTGGGAAGCCAGACTATCTTCCCTCAAAGATAACAATACCACCCTCGACCTTGTGACAGACATTATCACCACACACTAACCAGCTGGGCAGGCAATAACCTTCACTGCAACTTTTAGAATTCAGACGGCTGGCCGTAGTCCTATACCTGCTCCCTAAGACTCCCTTTGACTACCTGGGGTTCGAGCTGTACAGTTACTTTTCCGACGGAGCTATAGCGCTCTCTCATCAGACAATGAATATCAATCATTTCACTTACCATTTATATCATCGAAGAACACGGGAATACCACCTCCGTTATTAATTTCACTTACAATTTTATATCATCGTAGAACACGGGAATACCACCTCCGTTATTAGTTTCAGCTCAACCCAGGATCAACTCTCAACCTTTTCTGAATATTACATTATCATCCAGCCATTTTGTCTTACCTTTCTTAACCTTGGTGTGATTATCAATTACCATACTTACTGTTCACATAATTTCAGTGTCATTACTGGTCTTTGTCACAATATCGAGCTGTCTTCCCCATATTAGCTTTTACGTTAATATCGTGCGTAAGCACTATTAAACCAATTATTCCCTTAATTGTGCATTCAGCAAAGTTACTGACACCCTCAAACAAAACACATTTAAACAAAAATGTTGATGCTCATATACTCATTTACGCTATAAAACACACACACAAAAATAATCATAACTGACAAATATACACAAATCTACACAAAACATGCCTGCTATGCCTAAAATATCTATTTTATCATAATTGCTTATGATCGAGATAAACTTATCCGATCCCCATGATGGGATACGCTATGGCAAACATGCCCCATACAATATTTACTTATCTCGTATACATCCTGATGATAATGCTCTGGTCCTTGATATCAGTCTTCTGGATCAGTTGGTTCATCTTGCAAGGAGGATAATTTACACACGGTTTCCAAAATTCTCCAAAGCAAAGGTCCACTGTGAAATATTATTATTATCACAATGTACGGTTCTCGCCTATATAGCTCCTACCTCCTACAGCTATCATCAACCTACTCAATTCAGCTGATAGTTCAATAGCTTCCTAGATCACTGGCTTAGCTACTAATAGCTCGTACGGCTATCTCTATCATTATAACTGCGTACTGTCACGGTATGCACTGTTCTAATTCGTACTCGCGAATACTTAGCGATATTCAAATTCCAAAGATATAAATGCTTCTACTTATAAAACTCGTAAATTTGTTACTTTTCTTAAGGCTACGGGCTTGAGCTTTCGCCTCTGCAGCGCCCCGATATGAACTTATAAAAACTTGTAAAATTATTAATATATCTTGTTGCCTCAAGCGCGGGCTTACGCCTCTGCAGCGCCCCGATATGAACTGTTTTCGCTGCGTCTCCAGCTATTATTTATATGATTTCTCTTAGGAGTACTTGGAGTGGGAAGCTTTTAGAATTTATTTCCATAATAACACTCACATCATTATGCAAATTAGCTCCTTTGAACGTCCTCATTTCTAATGTCTCAATGACTTCTTTTTATCCAAAATCCGATCGTTGGATCCTTATATAATGAGCTCCATAATTTCCTTCATTGTTCCTTAATTTTGGCGTGATTTGGTCGCGTCTCGCGTCCCTCGCTGCTATTGGTAGTTTTAAATCCACCCCCTGATTTCATTTTAATTCTGGCAAAAATCACAGAATGATCCAATTTAAATTTTGACGATACTTCTGAGAGGCTGGGATTGTCCCCTATACGATGGTGTAAATCCTGTTTCTGTATTTTAATTACTGCTCCAATTTCTCTCAAATGGGTGGGGTTTATCTAGTGTGTGATCATTGAAATTTTCGCATTTACCCGCTTGTTTGAAACACCGTTTTGCGTTGTCTGATCGCATGTGGCTTCCAGATGTTGGCTTTCTCTCCCTACCGTCATTGTCTGCGCTGGGTGAAAGTTACAGTTAAGCACGTACGAGCCTCACTTTGTTGTGTCCTGTTCCACAAGCAACATCTTTTCTCACACCGGCTTTGAAACATGAATAAAATCTTGTTGAAATAAATATGTAGATTTTATGCAATCACAGATGCATAAAGGTTACATTACCCTTCTGCAAAGGAAAAAATCCATATGGAACGTATGATTTTTTTCTCAATCCCGATCCGCCTCACGGATGCTGTAAGGTTCCGCCGTCACTCCTCATTTTGTTTACTTGGTTCGCCACTGCTGGTCGCACGCAGGGATTCCCTTCCTACTATTCTTGTGTCTCCCTCTCCACATTCTTGGTAGGATTAGTGCCTCGGCTGTCTGGTGCAGGTAGCTATTGTCCGCCTGTCTCGCCAAGTACTCTCACTTCACGGTCGTTCACTGTAAACACCGGGTCTGTTTATGACTGTCTACTTCCTCGTTCCACGTGCATTTGGCTCATCTTTATTTGATTTCCATAATGTTGACACCCGCGGTATTCCGTGGTTGATCAAATGGTTCCCTTTCATGATATATTTTGAGGTTTGAGCTATTTACTACTGATGTGCTTCCGCCATTTATGTCCTGTATCTTATACGCATTGTTTCCCAAATTTCTTATGATTCGGTAAGGTCCTATGTATGGGAAACACCATTTATGAAACACTTTGTTTGCAGGATCAGAGATAGGTGGTCTCTTCAATAAAACTAACTCACCGGCGTTCAATTCTCTGTGAAAGCGTTTCCCTTTTAGCGTTCTTAATCTCCTGTCAGCTTGTTCTCTCATATACATGACCGTTCGTTCGATTCTCAGCTGTGGTGCTGGCTGCGGATCCCTTGGGCAATCTAGTACTGTTGTCCAAGATCTCGGTGGTTACTGGTTCAAATGTAACGTGTATGGAATTTGTCCAGTTGACTCATGACGTGTCATGTTAATGCAAATTTCAATGTTTTTCAAGGTATCAGCCCAACGATGATGCTCTGTAGGTATGAACATGCGGATATGCTTAGAGACCTCTCGTAAGGCTCTCTCGCTAGGATTGCTCTGTGGATGGCGTATGCTAGATAGTACATGTTTGATGCCTAGCTCATTTAATCCACGCTTAAATTCTGCTGATGTGAAGTAACTCCCATGGTCGGAAAGTATAAATTCAGGCTTTCCCATTATAGGTATAACACGATTCTTGATTCGGCTTAAGACCTGTTTCGATGTTGTCTTCTGGATAGCACATAAAACAACAAACACTAGAAGACGTCCACGCACACAAGGACATGTCGCACTTCTCTACGTCCTTTCGGCAATGGGCCCAGGCAATTTTCCGCAATGAGCTCTAACGGTTTCTGCGGCAAAAGTGGTTTTGGGTATTGTCTCATGAGGAAGTTGTTGGGTTTTGCACGCTGGCAAATATCGCATGTCTTCAAGACATCGCGTATTGTGATCCTCATCCATGGCCAAGTGAAAGCTTCACCTATCGTTGCTTGTGTCTTGTCTAATCCTATGTGACCAAGTGTATAATGAGTATGCCACACTAATTTCCTCTGTAAAGAAGCTGGTAACAATATCCGTAACTTGACGTGATCCTCATCTATAAATTTATGGAGCATATTATTGAAGTATGAATAATTTCTTGCTTGAGCCTCAATCTCTCGGTATGCTGGGATATCAGGTGTTATCTCTCTCTTGAGGAACTTAATCATCTGCATAATCCATGGCTCCTTTTCCTGTTCCTGCGGTAACCTCTACAGTTCTTGTAAGAAGTCTTGGTCTTCGTTTGTCAGCTCAATGTGATGCACTAACATCTCATCTTCCAACTCTTGCTTTTCCTCCAGAATTCCTGTGTTAGAGTCCTCTTCATCTGCTTGATTTTTCTCTTCTTCTTCGTCAGGAATCGTCTCCAGCGTCCAAATGTCAGCATCTCTATCTAAGCCGTGATTATTCATGTTCAGTTCCACCGCTGATAGTCCTTCCATATTTCTGAATTTAATTACATTGTTGCGTAGATCAATCACTGCTTGGTGCTCGTATATGAAATCCGCGCCCAGGATCAAATTTATGCTCATCTTGTTCATAACCATGAATACGTGTGAGAAAGTGTGTCCCAATATTTCTAGATCCAATTGTACTTGAAATTTACATACAGCTGATTTTTCGGGAATTACTCCTCTAATTTTGACCTGTGGTACTGGAATAGTAGGTATTCTCTGTTTTTCGCTTAGAGCTTTAATTAATGCCTCTGATACTAGAAATAGCTGTGCCCCAGTGTCCACTAATCCTTTTAATCTTAGTCCTTCTATTCTCGTAATAATGACTGGTAATTTCTTCAAACAATGTTGTTCCGGTTGAATAATTTCACCCGTAAAATCATCAGGAGTTGCAACCCATTCCTCAATGTTCGCTATCAACCACTGTGTTTTATCTGGCGTGAAAATTAGACTATCTCCTTCATCCTCTAGTACATTTTTTTTGCTAATGGCCCCCGTCTGCCTCTTATCGTTCTGACTCTCGCGATGCTGTTGCGCTAATTCACCTTCTGCTCCAGTTATCTCCAGATCTGGATTCTCGCGATTTTCCATCGTCCTTCGCCAGCGATCCTTTTCCGTCTCTTGGCTGCGATGCAACTCATCTAGGTACTGTTGGGATGCCTCGTGTCTGTTCTGCCATTCCCGTCGACTGTCCTCCGTGTATCCTCGGTTCTCATCTCGTCCTCGGTTCCACGTTCTATGTTCTCTTCTGTCATATCTGCGATGATGATATGGACCTTCGCGACCACGCCCTTTCCATTCATCTCTCCTGTACTGTTGCGGCTGCCAGTTCCTTTCGTTCCTTGGTTCATATCTCCTTTGCTCTTCTCTTGGCAAGTCTGACCTTCCATTGTTGTTTCCGCTCTTATGGCTAACATTCGTATTGGTGCTCTGCTCTCTAGTTTTGACTAGCTCGGCCTGGTGTACCAGCGCTGCGCTGTCACTTGCACTGACGTGCCTATTTTGAGTATTTAATGAAGTTTCATCCAATTGACATAAAACCTCCTCTGCTTGTAGTGCGCTCGAGACGTTCGCTGCAATTAAGATCTGTTGTACTGGTAATGGAAGCTGTTTACCAATTGTCATCACCAGTTCTGACTCCGGTGGTAAAATATCCATGTCTTTCAACCTGAGTAGCTGAGCCGAAAAATATTTTGAATAACGCGTGGGCTGTGAAGCGTGATACTTCCTGCTATACAACTCCATTCTCAGACTATGTTGTATTGACATGGTCCAATAACGGCGTAGAAATGCATGTTTGAAACTGTCCATGTCTTCAAAAGTGCAGCGAAAACTTCTGAACCTAGTCAAGACGCTATCCGCAAGTAATTTCTCTGTAACTCGGAGTTTCTTATTCTCAGGAATGTTACTGTCTGTAATGTAGTGTTCTAAATCTTTTAAAAAAGCTTTCGGCGTTTGTGATCCATCATTATTTAATTTTCGTGGGCGATCCTCCTGCATTCTGATTATTTGTACATACTGGGTAGTTGGGTTATTATTATTATTATTATTATTATTATTATTATTATTGTCAGTCGACTGTTGAGGAGTCGAGGCGTGTCCTCTAAACGTTTGGAAACCCACATTATTCTCGCTACCTGTAGTTGCGCGGCCCGGACTAAGTCCATTCATTCCTTCTACCTGAGTCTGGCTTGTGTTGAAATTATTAGCCATACCGTTTGTTCCCTTACTGCTATTATGAGCTTTTAGTTGGAGAAGCATGTCTTGCTGTTGTAGAGATTGTATTTCCGTCTTAAGGATCTTCCGTTCTTGTCCCTCTATTTTTCCTAGCAACTGCAGTTCGATCTCCTTTATCCTTTTCTGGTTCTCTTCCATTTGTTCTATGAGTTTCTTTCTATCCTCTTTCCCGTGAATTCCAATCTGTCGGCATGTCTTGTTTATTTCTGCTCTTATTGCCTCATATCTATCTTCCTCTTTTCTCTTTCCATCCTTCTTATCGCTTTCCAGCTGATCGAGCCTGCCTCCTATCAGTTCATTACTTTCACGAATGCTCTCTTTAAGTGCATCATTCTCATTCTCTTGAATACTCCACCGTTCTGCTGAAGTCAAAGCTGCCTTGTCTATTTCTGTTCTGATCTCTGTCATCTCTTCTTCTAAGCTGTGTAATTGCTTTACCGCAGACTTAACCTCACTGTCCACTCCTTTTATTGTAGCCTAGATTGCTAACTGTTCTAACTTTATCCCTTCCGTATTAGCATTACATATTTCTTCCAGTTGAATGAGTTTCGCTGCCGTCTTTTCTTCACTGAATGCTATTAATTGCCTTAGGTTCATCTCCATCTGTCCTAACTGTGCGGTAGTCTCAAGTGTGATCTTAGCTATCTGCTCTGCTAATTTATCCGTCAATTCCTCTTTTAACGCTTCATTATTCAGCCTACCCTGTTCTGCAATTTGTTCCGTTAGCCGTGTATTGGTAATTGTACTTTGCTCCGCGAGTAGTGCATTATTTATCCTACTTTGCTCCGCTATCTGTTCTGAGATACGTGCATTGTTTATTTCGCTCTGTTCCGCTATCTGTTCTGAGATACGTGCATTGTTTATTTCACTCTGTTCCGCTATCTGCTCTGAGATACGTGCATTGTTTATTTCGCTCTGTTCCGCTATCTGCTCTGAGATACGTGCATTGTTTATTTCACTCTGTTCTCTACACTCCCTCTTAAATTGTTCGAACTGCTCCATTGTTCTAGCTACCGAACCCTCAATTACGGCTCGAATTTCTTCCACTGAAGCCATAGCACAAAATATAACACTTATTTGAGAAGACTGGGGCATGTAGCCTCACGTACCCACCTTCTGCAATCATAAAATGAGTCGCTTAATCCCAATCTACGTTATTCCCATTAATTACTTTTATTTGCTTGAAGAGCTGCCTATTTGATGTCTGCTTTCATGAATAAATTTTCAGTTTACCCTTCTGCGTTAATTTTAACTTCCCAGTCCTGTCAATAAAGTACTGACATGACTTTTCACGGTTCACGACGTCCTACAACATACATTTGGAGTTTGCTACTAATTATTCAATTATAAGGGCGCCACGAAAACACTGCTTCTACCTAAATACGCAAAATAAACTCAGCATTTTCGACTATTTATTTTAAACAAACTCCTGGCTTTACTTTCCCCTGAATTAAGAGTTAAGTGCTTTTCAGTCGGTCAACACGAATGTACCCAAAAGAGATGGGTTATGCCCTAATCCTGAAATAAATTACATGAGATTAATAAAACACCACAACACCACAATGTTTCTCCTGAATTACTGTTAATTTGGCCACACTACAGGGCGCCATGATATGGGGACACCCTACATCTGTTTACATGTCCTCAAGGTTTGATAATGCAAGCTCAATGCTCACCCTCTTGGATAAAGACCGACATGGGCCACCATGTTTTATCACAACCTCGACGCGGCACGTATACTTCAGTAGGCTCCGGCTAGCTACTCTCTGACAATCTCCATCACTGTGATCCACTAATTAATAAAAGAAAACTGATATGGACTTGAATAACTACAGCGTTATTACCCGATCCATATGTACCCTTCAATGTCTTCTAGGATGCCGACTCTAGCTCGGGTAGTGGTCTGTTCGGGGTGGCTCTAACTTATTCTAAACATCCTAGGAATATCGTCAAGGATCACAGGAGGCTTAACTTAAAATCAGTATGTCAGAGAACTCCTAATATAAAATAATTGTATTCACAAAAACATCATCTCCCATTTACTCCCATCCATAGACAATAAACAACAAAATATACTCCCTTAAATTACTCTAATCAACAACATCAAAATGCGAAAGTAAATTAATCACACTGGCTGAAACCAGGAAAAGAAAAATAATCTATTTCGCTGCAGTCCACTGCTTCAAGTTCAAAAATAAAACGTCAACAGACTTAATTCATCAAAACTATGGCCTAAATAACCCAGCCATTCTATCCAAAAAAATATGCGCACTCATGATTATAACTTGCAAAATTGGTTTCTGGGAGCTCGGACATGTTTTCTCGTACAATCATCATCCTTCCACACAAGAGTAAGACAATGAAGGCAATAGACTTATTCTAGGCCACAGGCATGTGTGCACGTTCTAGCTTATAAATAATTATTTCTCTCAGAGCCATGACTCTGTTAATTATGGTAAAACAAACAAGTCAATATACATGAAGCATCAAATAAACACATCTCGGTGGCCGACGCCCCGTTACTCTTGATAAATAGACAACTATAATGAATGCACCCAAAATAATGACAATACAAGACGTCGCTTCCTGAAGCGGTACAAAAAAAACCGGGGAAGCCAGACTACCTTCCCTCAAAGATAACAATACCACTCTCGACCTTGTGACAGACATTCTCACCACACACTAACCAGCTGGGCAGGCAATAACCTTCACTGCAACTTTTAGAATTCAGACGGCTAGCCGTAGTCCTATACCTGCTCCCTAAGACTCCCTTTGACTACCTGGGGTTCGAGCTGTACAGTTACTCTTCCGACGGAGCTATAGCGCACTCTCATCAGACAATGAATATCAATCATTTCACTTACCATTTATATCATCGTAGAACACGGGAATACCACCTCCGTTATTAATTTCACTTACCATTTTATATCATCGTAGAGCACGGGAATACCACCTCCGTTATTAGTTTCAGCTCAACCCAGGATCAACTCTCAACCTTTTCTGAATATTACATTATCATCCAGCCATTTTGTCTTACCCCTCTTAACCTTGGTGTGATTATCAATTACCATACTTACTGTTCACATAATTTCAGTGTCATTACTGGTCTTTGTCACAATATCGAGCTGTCTTCCCCATATTAGCTTTTACGTTAATATCGTGCGTAAGCACTATTAAACCAATTATTCCCTTAATTGTGCATTCAGCAAAGTTACTGACACCTCAAACAAAACATATTTAAACAAAAATTTTGATGCTCATATACTCATTTACGCTATAAAACACACAAAAAATAATCATAACTGACAAATATACACAAATCTACACAAAACATGCCTGCTATACCTAAAATATCTATTTTATCATAATTTCTTATGATCGAGATAAACTTATCCGATCCCCATGATGGGATACGCTATGGCAAACATGCCCCATACAATATTTACTTATCTCGTATACATTCACCAAAGCAAAGGTCCGCTGTGAATTATTATTATTATCACAATGCACGGTTCTCGCCTATGTAGCTCCTACCTCCTACAGCTATCATCAACCTACTCTATTCAGCTGATAGTTCAATAGCTTCCTAGATCACTGGCTTAGCTACTAATAGCTCGTACGGCTATCTCTATCATTATAACTGCGTATTGTCACGGTATGCACTGTTCTAATTCGCACTCGCGAATACTTAGCGATATTCAAATTCCAAAGATATAAATGCTTCTACTTATAAAACTTGTAAAATTGTTACTTTTCTTAAGGCTACGGGCTTGAGCTTACGCCTCTGCAGCGCCCCGATATGAACTTATAAAAACTTGTAAAATCATGAATATTTCTTGTTGCCTCAAGCGCGGGCTTCCGCCTCTGCAGCGCCCCGATATGAACTGTTTTCGCTGCGTCTCCAGCTATTATTTATATGATTTCTCTTAGGAGTACTTGGAGTGGGAAGCTTTTAGAATTTATTTCCATAATAACACTCACATCAATATGCAAATTAGCTACTTTGAACGTCCTCATTTCTAATGTCTCAATGACTTCTTTTATCCAAAATCCGATCGTTGGATCCTTTTATAATGAGCTCCGTAATTTCCTTCATTGTTCCTTAATTTTGGCGTGATTTGGTCGCGTCTCGCGTCCCTCGCTGCTATTGGTAGTTTTAAATCCACCCCCTGATTTCATTTTAATTCTGGCAAAAATCACAGAATGATCCAATTTAAATTTTGACGATACTTCTGAGAGGCTGGGATTGTCCCCTATACGATGGTGTAAATCCTGTTTCTGTATTTTAATTACTGCTCCAATTTCTCTCAAATGGGTGGGTTTTTTCTAGTGAGTGATCATTGAAAATTTTGCATTTACCCGCTTGTTTGAAACACCGTTTTGCGTTGTCTGATCGCATGTGGCTTCCAGATGTTGGCTTTCTCTCCCTACCGTCATTGTCTGCACTGGGTGAAAGTTACAGTAAAGCACGTACGAGCCTCCCTTTGTTGTGTCCTGTTCCACAAGCAACATCTTTTCTCACACCGGCTTTGAAACATGAATAAAATCTTGTTGAAATAAATATGTAGAATTTATGCAATCACAGATGCATAAAGGTTACAATACTAGCTGACCCGGCAGACGTTGTCCTGCCAATCAAACAAAGTGTTGTAACTTTGTTTCTTGAAGTGCTTTCGGATACACAATATTTTTTTTCAATTTCTGTTAACTGCCTTTAAACTATCGTATAATGGATTAACTAATTTAGAAACTTTAGAAACCCACCCAAGTTTCATCGCAATCAAATGAAAGGCATATGAACGCATACGGAATTTTGTTGAAATGATTCGTGCGCTGTCATTCACATGTTGAATCTACTCGTGCGCTACCTATTGAGAAATGGATTTACTAATTTAGAAACCTTCACGAATGTGTACACAACAACTCATCAAAGTTTCATCGCAATGGATGAATGTTATATGAACGCATACGGGATTTTGTTGAAACTCATCACGCGTCATCACTCATCTGTTGCATCTACTCGTGCGTTACCTATTGTAAAATGGATTTACTAAGTCGAAAACCTTCCCAGGCGTGTACACAACAACTCATCAAAGATTCTTCGCAATGGAATGAAAGGCATATGAACGCATACGGGACTTTGTTTAAACGATTCGCGAGCCGTCACTCATTTGTTGAATCTACTCGTACGCTAACAATTACAAAATGGATTTACTAAGCCCGAAACCTTCCCTGGAGTGTACTCAATGATTCACCAAAGTTTTCTCGCAATCGGATGAATGGTATATGAACGCATACGAGCTTTCTAGAAACGATTCGAGTGCCGACGCTCATTTGTTGAATCTAATCGTGCGCTACCTATTGTAAAATGCATGTACTAAGTCAGAAACCTTTCCTGGAGTGTACACAATAATTCACCAACGTTTCATCGCAATCAGATGAATGGTATATGAACGCATACGGGAATTTGTTGAAACGATTCACGGGCCATCACTCATTTGTTGAATCTACTCGTGCGCTATCTGTTGTAAAATGGATTTACTAATCCTGAAATCTTCCCTGAACTATACACAACATCTCGCACAAGTTTGATCGCTATTGGACGAATGGTATACGAACGCGTACGGTACTTTGGTGAAAAACTTCGCGCATCGTCGCTCATTTGTTGAATATACTCGTGCGTTACCTATTGTAAAATGGATTTACTAAACCAGAAGCCTTCCTTGGAGTGTACACAATATCTCACCCAAGTTTCATCGCTATCGGACGTATGGTATTTGAACGCATACGGGACCTTGTTGAAACTCTTAGCGCGTCGTCGCTCATTTGTTGAATCCACTCGTGCGCTAGCTATTGTAAAATGGATTTACTAACGCAAAAACCTTCCCTGTAGTGCACTCAACATCTCCTCCATGTTTCATCGCAATCGGATGAATGGTATATGCCGCATACGGGATTTTGTTTAAATGATTCGTGCGCAGTCACTCATTTGTTGAATCTACTCGTGCTCTACCAACTGTGAAATAGATTTACTAAGTTAGAAAGCTTCACGTAAGTGTACACAACGACTCATCCAGGTTTGATCGCAATTGATGAATAGTATATGAACGCACACGGGATTTTGTTGAAACACTTCGCACGTCGTCACTCATTTGTTACATATACTGTGCGCTACCAATATTGTAAAATTGATTTTCCAGGTTGAATACCTTCCCCGGCGTGTACACAACAACACATCACATCAGAATTGGATAAATGGCATATGAACGCATACGGGATTTTCTTTAAACGATTCACATGCCGTCACTCATTTGTTGAATCTACTCATGCGCTACCTATTGTAAAATGAATTTACTGAGCCAGAAACCTTTCCTGGAGTGTACACAACTATTCACCAAAGTTTCATCGCAATCGGATGAATGGTATAGGGACGCATACTGTACTTTGTTGAAACGATTCACGTACCGTCACTCATTTGTTGAATCTACTCGTGCGTTACATATTGAACAAGATGTTCAGGAAAGAACATATAGCCTACTTTCTCCTAAATGTATGGGTACAGTTATAACTCTTTGTCTTTATCATCTCCTAATTTCTTCCAATTCGAAGTGCAAATTGGCACACTGGATTTGAGGAGTGACGTTCAAATAATTTACCCCAGCATTTTGCAATTTCATCAGTAAACACTCCAAACAACGTAGGTATTCAGTTTATTAACACCGACTACTTACAATAATTTAAACTTCGTTGCTCTAAACGTATCACTGGGAGAAACATATTTAATATACCTATTACACAGCTAATTTGTAATCGCGCACGGCTAACGAGAAAGACAGGCCATGGCGCGTAAACCAAACCCTTCTGTGACGTAGGCAATGTACCGGTACTGCTTGATGATGCTTGTACGTTTAAGTCGAGAGCAATTCATAAGCAGCAGAAATGCAATATTTTATATCAATCTTCATAAAATGGACGCAGTTTAGATGTTCCGTGTGTGTTCAAACACGATAAATTATACTGTATAGGTTTGCAAAACTACGCCTATTGAAGTTCCTCCTTACAAAAATCCACGCGAACTAGGATTCAAGGGTTCGTTGTGTCTTTAATAGCTGCAACGAACAGGCTACATTAAGTCGAGTTGTAGATTCTGTGACCTTCGTTGTGAGTTAAATTATGTGCACATTAGTATAATTAGATCAAAGAATCTTGCAGCACAGTATAGAAATCATTAACTTATTGTTGTTTCAAGGGGCGGAACATAAATTAATTCGTTTATAGAAGAGATCTGCGGAATACACTACCCACCGACTAACGACTTGTATCAATACCTTGTATGAAGACAAGTGATAAATGAATACCAACGTTTATACAGGTTCAATGATGTAGACAAGATGACTAGGTACCACACCGGCAGTAAAACGAAGACCAGGCAGTGGTGCAACAGAACTACATTGCTGACGTCACGAAAACTCACCAGAGCCAGTCATTCTCGTTGGCCGTGATAATCGCGCCTTATCTTGGGGATGTGTACCCTCTATCGGCAAAAATAATAACCTTCGCAATTATACTGTAGACATGGGTTCACTAACTGGCCGGTAGAGAGCATAGATCGCATCTAGTTACATAGTTCAAGTAATTACCCTTAGATGTCACTCCGGTGGTGAATGTTGTTTTAATTAAATATATATTTTCCATTTCAAAATGCACCATATA
Organism: Meconema thalassinum; assembly: GCA_946902985.2. Lineage (NCBI taxonomy): Eukaryota > Metazoa > Arthropoda > Insecta > Orthoptera > Tettigoniidae > Meconema > Meconema thalassinum. Next base: position 492,177,531 of record OX336388.2, on the reverse strand, counting down.
ATACGTCTCAGTACTCAAGAAATAATAAATATAAAAAAATCAAGAAAAAAAGTCCAACTCTGATAGGATTTGAACCACGGCCAGCCTGATAATAGACTACCGCGCTGACCACTCAGCCAATCGTGCACCCTCTAATAGATCGTTAGGAACCAATACATATACCACGTTATAGCAAATCATGACTTGGACTAAACGTTTTCTTTACTGGAGTATATTTTAAACCGAGTTCATTTCATAGAAAGTTCATATATTTGTTACCACTAGCCTATATTGCATGCAACATGCTGAAATTAATAAAATATAGGTCAGAACGAGAGATCAGCTGCCATCTTGTCAAATAACCGAGACGACTCAGCTTTTTAAAATCACTTCTAGACTATAATATTAAAATATAAACTTTGAATTTCAAACGGGCCACGTCGTTTCAAACAGATTAAACGATTCTTGGTTCGATAGTCGGAACTGGTGGGTCCCATGTTATGGATTATAAAGTTTGCATAATTCACACGGCCGCCATTCTTAAATGGTATGGTTGATGACCTCGTAGTTTTGGCACAAGACGCGCCTCATATGAAGGAACGTTGTTACCAAATTTGGTAAAGATCCGATTATTAGTTTGGTAGTAATGCATCATTACGTTTTGACCATTTGAGTGGCCGCCATTAAGTTTTGGTAAAGATGGCGGCAATATAAAACATGACACTGAGGTGCCCTTTGCCAGTGCTACCTCTGTACCAAATTTCGTTCAATTCGGTTTCACCGTGTTCGAATTGATAGGGGAGGGGGACAGACATTCAGAGTACACACACTCACACACACACACACACACACACAGACTCACACACACACATGCACATACACACACACAGACAGACACACAATTTTTGGCCCTGTAGTGATCTCATAAGTCTACTTTCATTTTTTTGCAAAAATCGAAAGTAGGCTAAAAATTGATTTATTAAGCCAGAAACCTTCCTTAGGGTGTACGCAAGATCTCACCGAAGTTTCATCGTAATCAGACGAATGGTATTTGAACGCAGACGGGACCTTGTTGAAACGCTTCGCGTGTCGTCGCCCATTTGTTTAATCTACTCGTGCGCAACCTCCTGTGAAATGGATTTACTAAGTTAGAAACCTTCACGTAAATGTACACAACAACTCATCAATGTTTAATCCCAATCGATGAATGGTATATAAACTTATACGGGTTTTTGATGAAACGCTTCGTGGATCGTCGCTCATTTGTTGAATCTACTCGTGCGCTATCTATTGTAAAATGGAGTTACTAAGCCAGAAACCTTCCCTGGAGTGCACTCAATATCTCATTCAAGTTACATCGCAATCGGATCTATGGTATATGAACGCCTAAGGGAACTTTGAACTCTAGTACCTACAGTTCAACGTACGGGACTTTCTTGAAACGCTCTAACGTGCAGAGACAAAGAGAAGAATTCGACATCACCTCCACCTATGGTACAAAACGTAACTTTCCGCCCCGGGCTGAGTGTTAGTTATGGCGGTAGTTGTACAGGTTGCTACCAGGTGACTCAACTTGCAGAGACAAACCGTCCAAAGACATCAGCTTTCACCAAGGCCAAGGCTAGTGGTTTCCATGACGACTGTTTTTGACTGTATATTGTGGTTATAAAATCGTGTGTAAATTGTGGTTCTAAAATTGTATTCATTCCACCTACCGGGTCAGATTGTGAATCTAAACCATACAGGGAGCCACCCTAATATACATACCAAATTTCATCAAAATCGGTCCAGTCGTTTAGGAGGAGTTCAGTGACATACACACGTGTCGAATAATTATATATACACACATCAAAAAAAGTTTTGCATCACCTCGGTTCCAAGAGTTCCGGAACCTTTAAATACAAAGGGAATAGAGATCAACACAAACAACATTTCAGCTCGTTTTATTGCTCATGAGACCCACACATTGCATGTTGTACCATCATACAGCTAGACTTTCAGCATTTGTGGTCCAGATTGCAGTACACACCACTACCTCTAATACCCAGTAGCACGTCCTCTTGCATTGATGCATGCCTGTATTCGTCGTGGCATACTATCCACAAGTTCATCAAGACACTGTTGGTCCAAATTGTCCCACTCCTCAACGACAATTCGGCGTAAATCTCTCAGAGTGGTTGGTGGGTCAAGACGTCCATAAACAGCCCTTTTCAACATATCCCAGGCATGTTCGATAGGGTTCATGTCTGGCGAACATGCTGGCCACTGTAGTCGAGCGATGTCGTTATCTTGAAGGAACGCATTCACAAGATGTGCACGATGAGGTCGAGAATTGTCGTCCATGAAGACAAATGCCTCTCCAATATTCTGCCGATATGGTTGCACTATGGGTCGGAGGATGTCATTCAGGTATCGTAAAGCCGTTTCGGAGCCTTCCATGACCACCAGTGGCGTACGTCGGCCCCACATAATGCCACCCCAAAACATCAGGGAACCACCACCTTGCTGCACTCGCTGGACAGTGTGTCTAAGACGTTCAGCCTGACCAGGGTGCCTCCAAACACGTCTCCGACGATTGTCTGGTTGAAGGCATATGCGACACTCATCGGTGAAGAGAACGTGATGCCAATTCCGTGGGGTCCATTCAGCATGTTGTTGGGCCCATCTGTACCGCGCTGCATGGTGTCGGGGTTGCAAAGCTGCACCTCGCCATGGACGTCGGGAGTGAAGTTGCGCATCATGCAGCCTATTGCGCACAGTTTGAGTTGAAACACGACGTCCTGTGGCTGAACGAAACGCATTATTCAACATGGTGGCATTGCTGTCAGGGTTCCTCCGAGCGGCAATCCGTAAGTAGCGGTCATCCACTACAGTAGTAGCCCTTGGGCGGCCTGAGCGAGGCCTGTCATCGACAGTTCCTGTATCTCTGTACCTCCTCCATGTCCGAACAACATCGCTTTGGTTCACTCTGAGACGCCTGGAAACTTCCCTTGTTGAGAGCCCTTCTTGACACAAAGTAACAATGCGGACGCGATCGAACTGCGGTATTGACCTTCTAGGCATGGTAGAACTACAGACAACATGAGCAGCGTACCTTCGTCCTGGTGGAATGACTGGAACTGATCAGCTGTCGTACCCCCTCCGTCTAATAGGCCCTGCTCATGCATGGTTGTTTACATCTTTGAGCAGTTTTAGTGACATCTATGAACAGTCAAAGGGACTGTATCTTGGATACAATATACACAGTCAACGTCTATATGCCGGAGATCTGGGAACCGAGGTGATGCAAAACTTTTTTTGATGTGTGTATATAGAAAAGATAAAAAAAAAAGGATGTTCGTTTGTTCGTCTTTTATACGTTCATAAACCATTCAACCGATTGCGATCAAATTTTGGTGAGTTGTTTAGCACATTCCGGGATGGTTATAGCCATAGTTAATCCAATTTACAACAGCTAGCGCACGTGTAGTTTAAACAAATGAGTGTTGGCTATGCGTGCATACACAATTCATCCGGTTGCGATCAAATTTTGGTCAGTTGTAGTGAACACTTCCGGGAAAGTTATAGGCATAGTAAATCCAATTTACAATAGATGGCGCTTGAGTAGCTTCAAAACATGGCGTGCGATTCGTTTCAACAAAGACAACCTGCGTCCATATACCATTCATCCCATAGCGATTAAGCTTGGGTGAGATGTTGTGTACACTCCAGAGAAGGTTTCTGGCTTAGTAAATCCATTTTACAATAGGTAGCGCACGAGCAGATTCAACAAATGAGCGACTATGCATGAAACGTTTCAAGAAAGTCCCGTATGCGTTCATATACCATTCGTCCGATAGCGATGAAACTTGGGTGAGGTGTTGCGTACACTTCAAGGTAGGTCTCAGACTTGGTAAATCCATTTTACAATAGGTGGCGAACGAGTAGATTCAACAAATGAGCGACGACGTGCGAAGCGTTTCAACAAACTACCGTATGTGTGCATATACCATTCTTCCGATAGCGTTGAAACTTGAGTGAGATGTTATATATACATCAGGGAAGGTTTCTGGCTTAGATCATCCACTTTTCAATAGGTAGCACACGAGTAGATTCAACATATGAGCGACAACGCGCCAAGCGTTTCAACCAAGTCTCATATGCGTTCATATACCATTCGGGCGAAAGCGATGAAACTTGGGTGAGTCTTTGTGTACACTCCAGGGAAGGTTTCTGGCTTAGTACATGCATTTTACAATAGGTAGCGCACAATTTTATTCAACAAATGAGCGACGGCACGTGAATCGTTTCAACCAAGTACCGTATGGGTTCATATACCATTCATCCGATTGCGATGAAACTTTGGTGAATTGTTATGTGCACTCCAGGAAAGTTTTCAGGCTTAGTAAATCCATTTTACAATAGGTAGCGCACGAGTAGATTCAACAAATGTGCGATGGTACGCGAATCGTTTAAACAAAGTCACGTATGCGTTCATATACACTATTAATTCGATTGCGATGAAACTTTAGTGAATTATTGTGTACACTCCAGGGAAGGTGTCTGGCTTAGTACATGCATTTCAAAATAGGTAACGCACGAGTAGATTCAAAAAATGAGCGATTGCACTCGAATCGTTTCAAAAGAGTCCCATATACATTCATATACCATTCATCCGATTGCAATGAGACTGGTGAATCGTTGAGTACACTCCAGGAAAAGTTTCAGGCTTAGTAAATCTGTTTTCCAGTAGGTAGCGTACGAGTAGATTCAACAAATGAGTGACGGCACGCGTATCGTTTAAACAAAATCCCGTATGCGTTCGTATGCCATTCATCTGATTGCGATGAAACTTTAACGAGTTGTTGTGTACACGCCTGTGAAGGTTTTCGACTTAGTAAATCCATTTTATAATAGGTAGTGTACGAGTAGATGCAACAAATGTGTGACGACGCACGAAGCGTTTCATCAAAATCCCGTACGCGTTCATATACCATTCATCAATTGCTAAGAAACTTTGTTGAGTTGTTGTGTACACTTACGTGAAGGTTTCTAACTTAGTAAATCCATTTCACAGTAGGTAGCGCAAGAGTAAATTTAAACAAGATGTTCAGTAAAGAACATATAGCCTACTTTCTCCTAAATGTATGAGTATAGTTATAACTCGTTGTTATTATCAAAGAGTATACTAGAACTATTCTTTGTTGAAGACCTTAGAAACGATTTACCTCTACCAAACGCCACAACCTAGATAAAAACTTCTACCATCATTGAAGAAAGAAAGAAAGAAAGAAAGAAAGAAAGATAAGAAGTATATCAAGAATGTTATGGATCTGGAGACATAATCGACCGGACTGGCTGCGTGGCTCAGCGGTAACGTTCTCGCTTGCTGGGTCCTAGGTTGCAGGTTCGTATCCTGGCGCATTCAGCTGGCATTTGAGGGTGCACAAATGCGAGGGAGACGTGTCAGTACATTTACTGGCACGTTAAAGATCCCCTTCGGGCCAAAATTCCTGCACCCCGGTGTCTCTAAAAGCAGCAGTAGTTAAAAGGGATGTAAAACCAATAACATTATTATTATTATTATTATTATTACATATACGACCTGCCGTGGGCAACATCCAACTTTGAGTTGAGGCATGTCTTTACACGTCTGGTTGTGCATGGCTTTCACAACCCTAATTGAATTAACAAATCTTTCCATGACCCTACAGACACGTGTGTATACAAACTATGTAGATATTTTCGATTGCTGTTTGCCTGAAATAAAAGTAGTAATTAATAACCTGAACAAACACCAACGGCTTGAATTCAGTTACTATGTGAAATCGTTTTGTTCTTTACTTCAAATAACATTTTCAAGTAACGCAAAATAGGCTGTTACAAACCCTTTAAAATAAAAAGTAAAAATGTCTCGTAGTATCATCTTGTCATTCTTCAAATTCGATGCGCATAGAATGCCAATGGTATAGTAATCAATGGAGCCCCACGTAGACTAGTCGTGACATCTAGTGGTGAAATATCGAACAATATAATCCTAACAGAGCGAGTGCATTCTAGCGGCCAGAAGAAGAAACTTTTCAATAAAATCTGTAAGTTAATAAGTAGGTCGGCGTGCAGTTACCTTTTTGGCAGCTAGATGTCTCGAGTAAATCTGCTGGCGAATTATGTCTTAATTAAATATATATAGTTTACACCATAATATGCACAATATAACGCTTAATTTTAAAACATCTGTGTCATTGCAAAACAATAAACATATAACATTTCAAGCAAAAAACCTAGCTCTGATCGGGTTTGAACCATAGGCATTTGAGCGATAGGCTAACGCTCTACCACTGAGCTAATTGTGTCAACGAATATCGTACTATATAAAATGACTTACATAGAACTTGTTAGCAAATAATGATTTATACTAAACGATTTCATCACTGGAGTATATTATTTATATATAAAGCATTTCATACAAAGTTTATTTATTTTGTATCAGTACGCTATATTGCATGCAATACTCTAATTAGTGAAATATAAGTCAGGCACAAGATATCCGCTGCCATCTTGTCTTATTACTGAATCGGCTCAGCTTTTTAAAATCACGTCTGCACTATAGTATTACAAAATAAACTTTTAATTTCGAACGTGCCTCTTCCTTTAGAACAGTTAAAACGATTCTCGGCTCGATAATCGGAACTGGTGGGTCCCATGATATGGATTATAAAGTTTGCATAATTCGCACGGCCGCCATCCTGAAATGGTACGGCGGACGACCTTGTAGATTGGTCACAAGACGCACCCTATACGAAGGTATGTTGTTACCAAATTTGGTAGAGATCGGATGATTTGGTTAGTCGTTATTTGATTTTACGTTTTGAACGTTTGAGTGGCCGCCATTCAGTTTTAGTAAAGATGGCGGCGATATAAAACATGACACTGAGGTTTCCTTTGCTAGTGCTACCTTTGTACCAAATTTCGTTCAATTCGCATTCACCGTGTTCGAATTGATAGGGGGGGACAGACATTCAGAGTACACACACTTACACACACACATACACACACAGACTGACTCACACACACACATACACACACACAGACAGACACACTTTTTTCGCCCTGTGTTGATCTCATAAGTCTAGTTTCATTTTTTGCAAAAATCGAAAGTAGGCTAAAAATGAGTGACAGCGCACGAATCGTTTAATCAAAATTCCGTATGCATTCATATCCCATTCATTCGATTGCGATGAAACTTTGATGAATTGTTATGCACGCTTCTGAGAATGTTTCGAAATCAATTTATCCATTTTACGACAGTTTAGAGGCAGTTAACGGATATTGAGAAACGATTGTTTCCGAAAGCACTTGGGCTGATACTCCCCCTTCCTCAGCCTGTCCAACAAAACTTCACAAAGGAAAAACCTTCCTTGTATAAGCTCATACAAAATACATGAAGTTACGTCAATACGGACCTGAATAATCGACATTATGAAAGCACTTTAAGAAATAAAATTACAACGCCAAAACTTTCTTTGATTGTTATTGCAACGCATGCCGGGTACAGCTAGTAAAATAATAAAATCGACTTCCTTACAATGTAATATTAATTGTAAATAAAATAAAATATAATATTGGGCTTTACACTAAAGTTTTCAAAATACAGTTAGAAAAATAAGAAATTTTGTAATAGTAAGTGTAAATAAAAAAATTGTATGAAATTTCACACTCCATATTTTGGAAGAAGATTTGTTTTACTCATTTCAAGCACTGAGTTAAAATATTTGTTGATATTCGGCACTTAATTTTCTAAATGATTTAATTGTCTATTTTTTGAATTTTTAATATAAAGCCAAATATTTTATTTACACTTACTGTTACAAATTTTCTTATTATTCGACCTGTATTTTGATAAAATTTGTGTAAAGCCCAATATTATATTTTATTTTATTTGTTTACAACTAGCAACTCGCCCCGGCTTCGCCCGCGAAAAGTTATGAATGCATTACGTAATAAGCTATTTTTTTTCGATATCAATGAACTGCGACCTATATCTGTTTTACGTCTCGGCATGATGGGTAATTATCACTGACTGGACGATTAGTTATATTATCATGGAGATGCATGTGCAACGAATTCTTGTCAGACGTAATTTAAAAATAACGAGGTGCATGGAACACAAATCCCACTTCCGTCCAATCTCAACTTGACTGTGTATTTTGTGGAACGAAAAGTTAGAAAAGCTGAGTTGCACTTCCAGGGTAACATCAAACACAACTCTTCTCTGAAGTCTTAACTCAACACGACTCGACATTTGCTGCTTGCTGTATCTGGAGTAGGCCTAATACACGTAAGCTCGCTCCAAGCTATCTCGTAAACTGTAGCCTCAGTAATTGAATGGAGATTGTTGGAAGAAATTAAAACGTAAAAACGCTTATAGTGGGCGATGTATTGAAGATAGAGGTATGCTCTTGCGGAATTTTTTGTAGAACGTTTCATGTTGAACAATTCATACACTCATAGTATATTGATATTTTTAACGGTTTGCGCAGCGTAAGCTTAAAAATCGCACGGACGCCAGGCCTTTTCTTTTTCGACTTTTTCTCTGAAACCGTTACTGTTTGGCTTCTATTGATAATGAATAAATTATTTTCTACAGAAACCTTCCTCGAGATTTCTTTTACAGAATGGTGAAAACCGCATCACAATCCAACCAGTGGTTCTCGAGATTACCCGTGACATCCGAGAATCGGGGACTTTGTTTTATACTAAGTAGAGATTCCGGAGTCCCTTAAGCGTGCCAATTCCATGTGCCAATATGGCTTGTCTCGTGAAATAAATATTCCAGTAAACAAACGTTTTACAATTAATATCTGCAAGATAAGAAGAGGTAAAGAGAATGCAATATGGGAAATGGCAAAGAAAATAATGTCCTAAGGAAGAAAGGAAAATAATGAAAGGGAAAAGTAATACGCATTTCAAGCCGTAATCATATTTTTCATGGTTAATGAGCGTTCTTCAAAAGTGTTTAGCAGCGAAGACCGGCTACTATAAGGTGATCAATTACCTAACCATCGCTCCGTAACAATAATGCGGAATCCATCATTTAGGAAGCTGTGTAGTTGCTAGAGAAAGCAGGCTAAACTATGCAAGGTCAGTTGGCATGCACGTGTCGGGTATCGAACCATGAACTCTTGGTGAGCTTGCAGCGTGACCACGGCCTACCTGACACCGCAGTTTCACGTGCTAACTATAGGGTGTTCAACACGACCTGTCTCCGCGAGGGATAGTTCCTCACACCCGACTACGGTGATATTCTCTCTTTACATATCAGGTATATCCATTCGATGAGACTATATGGATCGTGCCAATGCAGTGTGCCATATTTTTACCATTTAACGGAATTTTGAATGCCATGTGTGAGGAAGAGGTATATGGCACACCAAGGATCACTATTACAAAATAGCAATATATATTTGAATCGTTAGTTAAAAGGTTTCGGTGCAACTGAGCACTCCAAGTCACGCCTCATGATTGCAATGGAGAGGTGCTTTCTTGGAGATCCCGACAGTAGAATTTTTGTTTTTCATAGCATTTTTATGTATTTTATATTCGACCCTGACTATTATGTGTCAGAAAACTGTATCATAATGAGGCTCATTATAACACTATTTTTCATTATGAAACAGTTTCTCCCACCAATCAGAGCTCAAGAAACAGTTGTGTGACCAATTAGATAAGGATACCTTAGCGCATGCGCTCAAAATCCAACATGTCTATATAAATCACCGAAAGTGCACCGTCCATATGTTCGCGTAAATAAACTGGTGAATACGAGACAAGAAATGGTACTGTACCTTAATATCCCCAAATCCAATTTCTACACAGCGCGTTGTTTTCACACGACTTCGGTGACAGTTTTACTGAATACTGGTGCACAATCTGAACATATGGCATTGAAGCACACACAGCGCATGCGTCGGTCGGCCAGAGAGCTTGGAAAACAGAGATATACTACCCAGCGCAGCACCTGATCACAAAATTCTAGTGACTGAACAGATATTTATGTATATTTATGTTAAAACATATAATAAAGTTATAATTATCGTCAAACATAAACAGTCGTATGCAACTCGCCTATAATGGTAATTAAGACACTCGTATGGAAATTATAAAACTCACATACGCTCGTTTTATAAACATACTCGTGTCTTAAAAATAGCCATTATAGGCTCGTTGCATAATGTACTATTTTAAATAATTATCGAGGAGTATTTTAATATATATGCATTTGAAGTATTTCTTGGGTGTACTTTACTATTATCTAAGTCTTCAAGTGTATTTATAAATAGCTTTTATTATTCCTGTTACTACGGGATTGGGGATGGAGTGCGATTTATTTATAGCCTATGTGACGGATTGTTCTTTAAGCCGGATGCCCTTCCTGATGCCAACCCTGTGAGTGGAAATGGAACTGCGCGAGGAGTTACACGGACGTGGCCTATTAGAAGGATTGGTCCTGGCAATTGAGTTGATCTGAAAATGGGAAATCGTGGACAACAATTTTAAACCGGCCAACGCTAGGGTTTGAACCTGTTTGTCTACTGAGTCCGGAGCTACCTAGACCCATGGCCCTGAATGTCAGCGCACATAGCTACCTCAGCCGGTTTCATCTTTTCAAGAGGGATATTTTCGGTCTCAAATTTCATTTCTTAATAAGTTATAGGCTACTTTGCTTAGTTCATAACTACTGTAGTAACTTTACTGAATAAACTTTATCTTTACTAAATTGTACTATTTTATTTTACGTGATTTTGAATTTATATTCAGAAACCAGATATCAGGGTGAAATGTTTGCGATTTTAAGGACATTTTATACATTTTATGTTCGACGATGTCGAAATGTAAATATTATATGTCAGAAAACTGTATCATAATGAGGGTCATTATAGTACTATTCTTTATTATGAAACAGTTTCTCAAGCCAATCAGAGCTCATTCATTGACCAATTAGGTAAGGATAGCTTCACGCATGCGCTCAAAATCCAACATGTCGGACATGAATTACATGAGTTGAAAGTTCAAATTGGATATCAGATCAACCATTGTAGTTGCAATCCCAAACACAAAGACAAAATCAGCACGAAAATTTACGGTAACAAGAAAGTACTATGACATATGCTAAATAATTTATGAATCTACGTCCAGAAGTTAGCAACACAGCATCCTTCTATATAAATTACTGACATGGAAAGTGCTCCGTACAATATGTTCGCGTAAATAAACTGGCGAATATGAGACAAGAAATAGCTCTGTACCTTAATATCCCCAATTCCAATTTCTACACAGCGCATTGCTTTCAAACGACTTCGGTGACAATAATAGTGAATGCTAGTTCTGATCGGCACTTGAAATCATGCAGGCTGTGAAGGATCTTAGAAGCGCTTACTAGCGCTGAGATTGAGACTCTCTAGACTCAATCTATCTATTGTAGTTTTTTATATATATTCTTTGTATTGTTGTGTAAATAAAGAAATAGTCTAAGATGGAGAGTTTCAGTGCGCATTATATATAGGCCTCACTTACGTAAATTCCCCAACACATTAGTGCCGAAAAACACGAGAATTGGGAGCGAGCAACGAGGATACACTAACACGAGTTTCAAATAGTTTATTTTGGAATCGACGTAAGTGACCGTAGCTGTAAACACGCGCCACGTCAGAATTACATAGTACGCACGAGACTTGGAAAACGCTGATAAGTTCCGTATCCAAATTGCCTACTTATATGGGAGTATAATTAATTGAACGCTTGCCAGTTATGTATTAATTTGAGGTTGTATAGCTAAATGCTAGTTCACTTAGTTGAGAGTTTGGCCAGTAATTCATTGTGAGGAGGGAGCCTCCATCTTGTTTTCATAGATGCAAAGAGTGCTACAGGAATCTAAGAACGTATATGTTCTTTTAGTTGTAACTACACATTATCTGGAACACTTTATTGAGATTCAAAGATTTCTAACCAACTTTTATTCACAAACAAATATGTTAACACCAATTCACAGAATAGTAAAACCAAAGAGTTTTGTACATAGGAACGAAACGTTACCAACCTTAACATTTACAATTTTCTCAACATACTCCCACCTAATTTACAATTTTCTCAAAATTGGAAATTATCAAAGTGTCAAACAGGTGTACAATGTATGTCAACTGAATTCCTTCTCCTCTGTAACATGAAATCAAAGATCTAGTCTTTTAGGAGGGGCCACTTTTCTTCCTGCTCTTGTCCTCAATTCTTCAGGGGATTTGGACACATCCTTGTCATCATCGTCCATGAAGTGGGTTTTTTCTTGGTAACTCTCGGTGCAGGACTGGACCTCCAAGGGGTAGACTCTCTGTATAGGACGTACAACAGTACCACTGCTAGTCTTTAGTTGAACCACCCGGACTCTTCCATCTCGCCCTGGAATGAGCTGCTCAATTCTTGCCAAAGGCCAATCTATTCTCTTCCGATTGTCCGATCCTATTATAACCACCTCTCCAATTATAGGCTTTCTAGTTTCGCGCCGCTTGGTCCAGGTTAACTGCCCCAGATATTCTGATCGGAAGCGTCTTCTTAGCTCTTCTCTCAGTCTTTGCAGATACCGAATTTTCCGAGTGATGCTTGCTGACTCAATGCAGTCCAGGTCAGGAACTCCTGTCTCTCGTACTTCTTGCAGTAGCATGGATGGGGTCAATGGAATAGGATCTCTATTATCTTCTGCCGTATAAGTCAATGGTCTTGCATTAATCACTGCTTCACAGTCAATAAGTATGGTCTGAAGCTCATCCCAAGACAATGAAGCCTTCTCCAATGTCTTCCGTAAAATTTGCTTCACCAGGCTCACCAATCGTTCCCAGAAGCCTCCCCACCACGACGCCGTAGGCGGATTGAACCTCCAAATTATGCGTTCTCCAGTGCTGTAGGTAACGATTTTCTCCCAGTCTAACCTTTCAAGAGCATTACACGTTCCTCGAAAATTTGTTCCATTATCACAGATGATCACTTTAGGTCGACCACGCCGTGCGATAAAACGCCTCAGTGCTCTTATGAATGCTTCAGTTGACAGAGACGGAACTAGTTCCAGATGTACAGCTCGGTAGCAAGCACAAGTGAATAGAGCAACCCATGTCTTCGATGAATCACGAATATACAAGGGTCCTGCCAAATCTATTCCAATGACTTCGAATATGGCCGCATCGTTAACTCGAAGATCTGGCAAAGGAGGAGACTGAGTGTCTAAGTTTTTTGCTTGAAAACGTCGGCAAACAACACATCTCTTGACTGTTCCCTTCGCCAACTGGCGTCCTTTAAGGATCCAGAATCTCTCGCGTAACAAACCTAGGAGAGTTGCTGGACCGGGGTGATTGTTTTTACAATGCACTTCTTCTGCATACCTCTTGACCAACGGATGTTCGGAAGGTAGCACGGCTGGTAGTTTGAACGGACCCTTATCCACACGTTCGACTATCCGTGTCTTGAGTCTAATTATGCCCTTTTGATCTTGGAATACTTCAAAGCTCTTAAGTCTCTGATCGTCTGGGAATTCGAAGGACTCTTTTTGAATGAACAAAACAATTTTGTCTTCGGCTGTAGCCACCTCATTTGTCGATAACGGACCACTTCTTTTAACTTCATTGCGTCGACAGTTGTTGAGAAATCTGTAGATCCATCCCACCATCCGCACAATTTGTTCATATTTACTGAACCGGTGATACAGCCATGTCGTATTATGAGTGATGGCAATAAGGTTATGTTCGTTTACCACTTCATAGCGTATAGAAGATTCAGGCCAGTTTTCTTCTCCTTCAACAAGCCACTTAGGCCCTTCCCACCATTTGGATTCGATTAGTTGTGCGACAGTACATCCTCTTGAGGGTAGGTCTGCGGGGTTCAAATCCCCTGGTATGTGTCTCCAGCTTCGTGCATCAGTGAGCTCCCTTATCTCCTTCACTCGGTTCCTAACAAATACTGTCTTGTCTCCGTTGCCAAGAATCCAGGCTAGTACAGTACTTGAGTCGGTCCAACAATAAACAGCTACTTCTTTCCAACCTAGACTTTCTTGAACTGATTTCAGCAGACGCGCTCCAATAAGAGTTCCTAATAATTCCACTTGAGGGATGGTCAGGGGCTTAAGCGGTGTTACTCTTGCTTTAGCTACTGCTAACCGAAGATGTGCCTCTCCCTGATAACTGCTCCTGATAAAGACAACAGCTGCATATGCGTTTTGACTTCCATCACAAAATACGTGTAGTGAGATGTCCTCCTCATTGCCAAGGTGACGTATCGCCTCAATTTCTCTTAAGTGAGGCAAGTCCTTTAGCCACTTCTCCAACCGCCGTCGAGTATCTTTGTCGATAGGCTCGTCCCATCCCAACTTTCTGGTCCATAACTCTTGAATTAACAGTTTCAGCCTAATCGTTACTGGAATGGTTAGTCCAATCGGATCGAAAATGCGGTGGATTATTGAAAGAATAGTCCTCTTCGTCAAATCTCCTATTTCACACGATCTCTCCCACCAATCTATATTGATCTTCAGAGTATCGTCTTGGCGATTCCACCTAATGCCAAGCAGTGAAGACTCCTGAGAAGATCCGTCTCCGGTTGACTCCCATCCCCGAAGGTCGAACCCGGCCCTCGCCATGATAGTCCTTGAAAGGTAAACGAATTCCTCAACTTCTTCTGCTCGATCGAGGCTTGTCACCAGATTGTCACCGACAGTAGTGGCTGCGCGGGCTAAAGCGCTGCGTTAGGCCATGGGGCCAAGCTCTCTGCTGACTCGGTAGACGCGTGGGTTCGAGCCCCACCGTCGGCTGTCCTTGAAATGGTTTTCCGTGGTTTCCCATTTTCAACACCAGGCAAATGCTGGGACAGTACCTTCTGACAGGCCACGGCCGCTTCCTTCCACATCCTTGCCCAGTTTCATCATCTTCATCCCTTTCATCTCTCATCCCGACGCGCAGGTCGCCCACGGGCGTCGAATAGAAAGACCTGCACTCGGCCTCTCAGGAGGCCACACGACAAAAAAAAAAAAAAAACAGATTGTCAACATAAAAATTGTTCTTCAATGATGATGCAATTTTAGCCTCCTTTGGATCAGTTGATTCCATATATTTTTCCAGGTGGTAGCCAATTACTGCTCCAAGAAGAAACGGGCTACTGGTAACACCGAACACCACTCTGGCATGACGAAGGACTTGTAGGTCTTTCTCACTATTATTACCATACCACAGGAACTTCAGGTAGTCTCTCTCCTCTGGGTGTACACTTATCTGTAAAAATGCCTTCTTGATATCAGCTGTGATACCTATCTTTCGTTGCCGAAACCTCAAGAGTAGTTCGGGTATGATTTCAATAAGGTTAGGTCCTTCTTCAAGGCAGTCGTTCAGTGATGGCAAACCTCTCTCCTTCGCCGATGCGTCGAACACGGGACGCACTTTCGTAGTTGTACTATTTTCCTTCAGCACTGGACGGTGAGGAAGATAGTGTCCAGTAGATAGATCCCTCGCCATTTCCACAATGCCTTCTTTCACCCAATCTCGTAAAATAGTGTCATATTCTTCATAGAGACCAGGCTTTGCCTTTAATTTTCGGGTCATTCGAATCAATCTGCCTTCTGCAATCCCTCGATTGGTTGGAAGGTCTGGAGCATCTCTCCCCCATGGAAGACGTACCTCGTATCTGCCATCTACAAAAGCAACCGTATTTTTAAAATACCTCAGTGCTGACATCCTCTTCTCCTCCTTTGTGGTGTTCTCTACAGGATCGGTTATCCCAATGGTCTCCATTTTCCACAGATCAGATACGGGTAGCTGAGTAATACTGAGTGCAGTGACTGCATTCGCAATACTTGCATGCTTCGCTAGCTCCTTTTTTCCCACGGTGTCTACTACCTTCTTCTTCCCCGTTACCGTCCATCCTAAACAGGTTTCAATGGCTACCAGTCCAGAAGGTAGAGTCTTAATTTTACCTGTCCACAACTTTCCCGCAATGTCAGAACCTATCAAGATGTCAATAGGAGCTACAGAATCTCTGCACATCGGAATGTGTTCTCTTAGTAATTCTTCCCTCACTTCTTTCCTGACTTCTACTGATGGAATCGTAGCTGTAATTGTCCTTTGGTCTAACGCTACGAAATTGCATGCAAAGTCGTTATTCAAGCTGAGTAAGTGCACCTTGTAACATCGGTGCTTAACTACCCCTGTTGGCTTACCAC
The DNA here is from genome assembly GCA_946902985.2 of Meconema thalassinum. Lineage (NCBI taxonomy): Eukaryota > Metazoa > Arthropoda > Insecta > Orthoptera > Tettigoniidae > Meconema > Meconema thalassinum. The sequence continues at coordinate 492,161,330 of OX336388.2, read as the reverse complement.
CAAAAAGAGAGTGGATAATGCTCTCTTCCCCAATCGGAGAGTAGTTCATTTCTTCAGCCAAACTACTAGAAATATACGAACGTTGGGATCCACTGTCTATCAGTAACCTGGCCTTCCTGATTTTGTCACCATTCTTAACGTAAACTAACAGAGTCTGGAGATAGACCTCCGTTTGAGAGCTAACTGACAAATTGCTGTCAATAGATGAAGTATTAAACAAGGAAACCTCTTCTCTTTTGATCTCAGAATTCTTCCCCTCAACACAACCTTTCTCTTCTGCTTGATACTTCTGAACAGCTGGACATAATAATGGTACATGTCGTCCACGACAAATAACACATCGTGCTCGACACTGCTGTGCAGAATGGCCTGCTTTGGTACAAGAAAAACAGCGCTTATCTTTATACAGATCATCTTTTCGGTTTTCAAGGGACATTTTTTGTGCATGGAGACATTCTGTGGAACAATGATTCACCCCTTTACAAAATACACACTTCTGAGTGTCAGATTCAATGCTCAGACTGGCACGATCGATTGCAGAAGCAAAATTAACTTTGTCCATATCATGCGATTTTCCTGGACTCTTAGCCTGGTTGTAGGAAAGGGACTGATTATTTGCCATTGCAACTCTCTCCTCCCCTTCTACTTCTCTCTTCAAAAACAACATTACATTATCCATCTGTTCCTTCAGTGTCCTATTGGGTTCATTGGAACGTTGCCACACCTTCAGTATGTCTGCGGGCAGACACGATTCTATTAGCGGAAACAATAATGCGGCATAATTATTCGAGAACACATTTAATGACTCTAGTGCCCGTAATTGAGTTTCTAGTTTGTCATACAAAATGCTGATCTTGACCGTCTTCCTTTCCATAACTAAACTCAGTAGTTCCCGTACATAATACTCGATAAGGAGATCATTACGTCCAAATCTGTCCTTAAGTGTTTGAATGGCCTTTCCGTAATTTTCGCCTGAGGGAGGGAAACTCACAACAACCGCGCGTGCTCGAGAGTTCTCTTTCGTGGCTTGAATCAAGTACTGAAATTTTTCCTCCTTACTTAACGACTGACACTCGTCAATTTGTGAGAACTGTGACCAGAATGAGATCCAACCGGCTATTTCCCCGTCATACTTATTCAATTCTAATTTCGGTAGGCGAAGAGATATTTCGTTTCCCGAACGATCGCCAACACAACTAGATGAAGTATGAGCAGCGCTATTCCTTGTTATCAGATCAGAGGCCTTACCTTTAATGCTGTGGTAACGTAAGGTATACTCCTCTGCTTTCTCCATTTCCGCCATCAGTACTTCTTCGATCTCCTCTTCCTTTGTTTCAGCACAGATGTTTTCACAAATCTGACTGTCCAGTTCCGATAACTCGTGTCTTCTTTCTTCGAGCACTAATAAACGCGCACTTATTAATTGTAAATCTGCATCTCTCTGCATCAGTAGTTCGTCTAAAGCACTGCAAGCTTTCGTGAACAATGTGCGGATAACCGCTCTTCTCTTAGTTATTTGTGTACCCGCCATAATTACGGGCTACGGATGTAAACAACAGGATACGGTATACTGGATTATACAGGCACAGTTATACTCGCTACTATCAAATTGTAATTCAACAAAGTTTATACACGCTTGTTAAAGTCCTGTCACGGTCGCCATATGTTCTTTTAGTTGTAACTACACATTATCTGGAACACTTTATTGAGATTCAAAGATTTCTAACCAACTTTTATTCACAAACAAATATGTTAACACCAATTCACAGAATAGTAAAACCAAAGAGTTTTGTACATAGGAACGAAACGTTACCAACCTTAACATTTACAATTTTCTCAACAGTATATGTGACTAATGCTGCTATCTAGCGGATTACTGTAGCAAAGTAATAGAAAAGACCTCCCCCTTCAGTCTCAAACAAGAAGCAACGTAATATTATTTATTAGGAATTAGAACGGTCATAAATATAAGCAGCCTGTTTAAAGAAATATTTCACGAGCATGTTGGGGAATTTACGTAAGTGAGGCCTATATATAATGCGCACTGAAACTCTCCGTCTTAGACTATTTCTTTATTTACACAACAATACAAAGAATATATATATATATATAAATAAAACTACAATAGATAGATTGAGTCTAGATGGTCTCAATCTCAGCGCTAGTAAGCGCTTCTAAGATCCTTCACATCCTTCCCACCCTGGTCGATCCCCAAAGGAATCACCAGTTGGATCGGTCTGCTGATTCTCGAACCGTCTGGCAGGCGTAAAATTGCTGTTCGTATTCGTCCATCTCGGCCTTGAATGACTTCGTCCACTCGAGCCCTTTTCCACATATGTCTGGGTAAAACGTCTTGTTGTAAGAGGGCCAAATCTCCTACTCTGAGCCTCCCGTGGTTGCTGTGGGGACGTTTTACTTCGTGATAGCATCGTAGGTGCAACAGGTATTCCTTTTGCCATCTTCTCCAAAAATCGTCAACCATCTTCATCTTCAGTCGGTACTCTTTAGTCAGGGTCTTCTTGCCTTCTGGCTCAGATCCATTTGTACCGATCATGACGCCACCGTTCAAAAAATGAGCAGGTGTTAATACGTCGAAACTGTTTCCATCCTGCACAATGGGACGGGTGTTCAGGGTGGCTTCAATACTGACCAACACCGTGTTCAGTCCCTCTTCATCTACTTGTGGCTGGCCCAGTACCTTTCTGAGGCAGCGCTTGGTGGAGCCGATCATTCCCTCCCACCATCCTCCCCACCAAGCCGCCCGTGGTGCTATAAATTTCCACGTCACATTGTGCTGAGCCATGTACGTATGTGTCTTCGGATGGTTCAAGACTTTGGAAAGTTGAAGTTCTTTATTTGCAGCGTGGAATGTTTGTGCGTTGTCCGAATATATGGTTGACGGCATTCCTCTGCGTCCGGCAAATCATTGAAAAGCCATCAAGAACTTGTCTGTCGGCAGGTCTGAGGCTAGTTCTAAGTGTACCGCTCTGACTGTTGCACAGGATCTCAAACAACGCATAGAAATACTCAAGTCTACCCAACGATGTTTCTTGTGCCTAAACAGAAATCACACTTTGAGAAACTGCAGCACATTTCCATCTGTAAAGAACAAGTGGGAGTAACTGAAGGGAAAATACAGGTTTGTATGCCGAACTTGACATTCCTACAAACAGCTCGGATTTGGATTATCGGACCAACTGGTCTTCGGAAAAGAACGCGTTGCATTCTTGACGCCGGGAGTCAGTCAAGCTTCATCAGCTCGGATCTGATAGATAACTTGAAGCTGAAAGTCACTGACCAGAGAGCGCTGTCAGTCACTGCATTTGAAGCAACATTAAGTACATCAATGACTCGCAGACTGGCCAACTTCAGCATAACTGGAATGTGGACAAAAGATTCCGTGCGAATCTCAGCTTTCGAGAGTAGAAACACGTACTCACCACACCCAACCGTCCCACGTGATATCCAGAATCTATCACTTCTTCACAAATTGCAACTAGCTGATCCTCAAGATGATGCAGACGATCTGCCAATTGAGGTTCTGATAGGAGGAGACCAATATTGGCAGGTGATGAGGGACGAACAGCCAATACGGATCTCAAATTCCATGGTACTTCTCCCCTCTAGGTTTGGTTGGATTCTTAGTGGGAATAAGTCTGGTACTACAGTGAATCACCTGTCCGTAAACCACGTCAGTACCAATGCAGAATTACTATCTTCCGAGGACAATCTACGAAAATTTTGGGACCTAGAGACGCTAGGGATAAAGGAAGATCAGCAACGAGCACACACTCCGAGAGAATCAGTAATCTTGGCAGGCTTCCATGAGTCGTTCAAAATGGAAGATGGAAGGAGGTTTGTCTCCCTACCAAGAAAGGAAGGAATAATACTGCACTCAAATCGCAGGAACGCTGAGAGACGTTTTGATTCCCTTAAGAAAAAACTTAATGGAAATAAACAGTTCCAGGAGGTATAACACGCTCTAATGACAGACCACTTCGCAAAGGGACATGTAGAGATGGCCCCCGAGGAGGAATCAGATAACGACACCTTCTATTTGCCTCACCATGCTATAAGGAAGCAAAGAGACGGCACAACGAAGTGGAGAATAGTTTTTGATGCATCATCTTCTGAAAGGGAATCCCTATCGCTCAATGACGCCTTGGAGACGGGGCCCAATCTCCTAACAGAAATCCTGGCAACACTACTCCGCTTCCGACTCAATCGACTAGCTTTAATTGGAGACGGAACTCAAACATTTCTGCAGTTATGTCTGGATACAAAGGACAGAGACTTAACGAGATTTGTGTGGTTTGAAATAGAGAGAGGGGAAAATGGAGATTGGAAGACAACTGACAACACTGCAGTGTATAGATTCACCCGCTTGCCATTTGGTCTTACTTCAGCCCATTACTTTTATCAGCTACACTACGTGAATTGGCTTCCAGATTCTGTGACAAGTATCCTTTGGCTACAAAACTGTTAGATCAAGGAACTTTCATGGATGACTTCACAGCCATGCACTTGACATCATGCAGGCTGTAAACAATAGCATTGCCAAGCAAAGTAATCAGTCTCTGCTTTCGAAATTCTTTGACCCACGCATGCACTCTGTTCAGTCAGCAAACCACCCAGCGCGCTCTGTTCACTAAGTGAAGTTTCTGAATCCCTCAGTTATTTATGAATATATATGTTCGCGAGTTTTATAAACATATTCGTGTCTTAATTATTGCCATTATAGGCTCGTTGCATAATGTACTATTATAGGCGACATTTCGGAGATTTTTAGGTCATAACAGCATTTTTAAAGGGCATTAAAATCCTAGCCCTAACAATAACGTGCAGAGACTTGAACTATCGTGAGTGGTTCTCATGACCTACGGGACATGAGCTTACCGTTTGCCATGTGTGACATTGTCAAGGTATGTCAGCTGCTGCTCTCCTGTCACGCAATAGTTACAGCGTATTGTGGCCAGTCTATTATTCTTTTACTTTAGGTGTATTGCTCTACCAAGGTAACATCGCGAGCATCAATCTCACCATATCTCGGTGAAATGTTAAATACATGATGGTTAGGTCACGTGGAAAACCTATGTGATGGTATTTCTTTCCCATCCTTAAGGAGCGAGAATGAACTAGGATACTTTGTGAGACAGTAGTATCGGCAGTACACGGAGCATATCGGATGTCTTCGTTCACCTCTCCCTTGTCTCCCTTGTTGCAAGCAGCAGGCAACGACCAGTCGAGTTAATTGTTGGAATAGAACATTCTCGGTCTATCATCTCTGCCATACCCTCTACTATTGAGATCTGGCCGATGCTCGAGCCTGGCAATGACCGCTTGGTGAGCGCTCCTATACTGTTGACTCGCTTTGCTTTCTCAAACCGTTCACAGCACTACACGATTTCCTGAATTATTACAGAACAAAACTATGAATTCCTATGCATTAAAGAAGTAACTCATAGATTTTCATCGCTAAAAGATAACTTTTACGATATTATTTTTATTATTACCAAGAAGGTGATTCTTGTTACCGCGAGATTGAGAGAACGGCTGAACCGATTGCCTTTGTGAGGCATTCTGACAAAAGATGGCCTGTAGATTTGCAGAGTGTCTAAAAGAATGTTAACAAGTAGTTCCGTGAAGAACTATACAGCCTATTTTCATATATCCTCCTTATGTTAATTGCCACTATCAACATACACAATTTCAGTTTGATTGCTGTAATAGATTCGTAGATATTGAGAACCGACTAAATATTTCGGATGGTCGCCATGTTGGATTTTATATATGTAGGTCCTAGAGTTATGTACTGTTACATGCAGATTATTGTGAACGTGTAGTATTCAAACTTCAATCGCATAATTAGGACACAAGAAAAAACAAGGAGATTTAAAAAAAATTCACAGCTGCCATCTTGAGGTTATGGAAACAATTGAAATAAATTAGATGCCAGTGGATTAACATTCAGATAAAGATTTACTGTACCAAGTTTCACTGCAAGCGGATGGTTAAATTGCGAGAAATGTCCATGTGAATATTTATAATTTGCGTCACCGCCATGTTGGATTTGTGATCACCAGGTTATTTAAAGTCCTATAGGTGAACTTAAGTTCATAGCCCCTATGAACATTAAAAAATTTAGTTTGATTGCTAAAATAGATTCGTAGATATTCAGTATCGTCTAAATATTTCGGATGGTCGCCAAGTTGGCTTGTTAAATGTAAAGGCCATAGAGTCATGTACCATTAAAGGAAAATTATTGCGTAGGTTCATTATTCAAACTTTCACTTCGATCGCATGACTACATCACAAGAAATAAAAACTTAATTTTAAAATTCGCACTGCCGCCATCTTGAGGTTATGTAAACAATTGAACTAAATTAGATACCAGTGGATTACAATGTGTATGAATATTTCCTGTACCAGGTTTCAGTGCGCTTGGAACATTAAATCGCGAAAAAGGTCTATTTAAAATGTTCAAATTCGCTTGGCCGCCATGTTCGTTTTGTAGTTAACCGGGTTTTGAAAATCTTATAGATGGACTTCCAGTAGTGCCCTTTATCTCCGTACAAAATTTTAGGGAGATACCGCTAATAGTTTCAGAGATATAGAATGCCAGTGAAATATTTCGCACATCCGCCATCTTGTGATTATGTAAACAATTGAACGAAGTTAGATGTCGGTGCATTACAATGTATATAAACATATACTGTACCAAGTTTCATTGCGTTTGGTTGGTCAAATCGCGAGAAACGTCTATTTAAAAGTCGCAAATTCGCTTGGCCGCCATGTTGGTTTTGTAGTTACCAGGTTTTCAAAAGTCACATAAGTGAACTTATAGTAGTTCCCTCTATCACCATAGAAAATGTCAGGGTAATATCGGTAATAGTTTCGGAGATATTGAATGCTGGTGAAATATTTCGCACAGCCGCCATGTTGGATTGGTGAGTCGTAACAAAATTTGAAGGGCACAGTCGAGGTCGCCGGGAATAGTGCTATGAACTTTCCGAGTTTCATTGAAATCGCTTCTGCCGTTTAGATTTTATTAGGGGGGGACACACACACGAATCACACACACACACGGACAAAAGGTGATCTCATAAGCCTATTTTTTCAAAATTGAAAATAGGCTAAAAATATGTTACTGTGTATTTTTTAATTAATAAAGAAAAATGCAAAATTCTTGGATTCACGCCTTGGCTCATGACAAACGGCGGATCGGCGTTCAGTGCTTTTTAATGCGATAGTTATTTAGGCCTCTGAGAATTCTGAAGGAGTGAAATATAAAGAAATATAAAACAAGATGTTCAGTAAAGAACATATAGTCTACTTTCTCCTAAATGTATGAGTATAGTTATAACTCGTTATTATCAAAGAGTATAATAGAACTATTCTTTGTTGAAGACCTTAGAAACGATTTACCTCTACCAAACGCCACAACCTAGATAAAAACTACTACCATCATTGAAGAAAGAAAGATAAGAAGTATATCAAGAATGTTATGGATCTGGAGACATAATCGACCGGACTGGCTGCGTGGCTCAGCGGTAACGTTCTCGCTTGCTGGGCCCTAGGTTGCAGGTTCGTATCCTGGCGCAGTCAGCTGGCATTTGAGGGTGCACAAATGCGAGGGAGCCGTGTCAGTACATTTACTGGCACGTTAAAGATCCCCTTCGGGCCAAAATTCCGGCACCCGGGTGTCTCGAAAAGCAGCAGTAGTTAAAAGGGATGTAAAACCAATAACATTATTATTATTATTACATATACGACCTGCCGTGGGCAACATCCAACTTTGAGTTGAGGCATGTCTTTACACGCCTGGTTGTGCATGGCTTTCACAACCCTAATTGAATTAACAAATCTTTCCATGACCCTACAGAGACGTGTGTATACAAACTATGTGGATATTTTCGATTGCTATTTGCCTCAAATAAAAGTAGTAATTAATAACCTGAACTAACACCTACTATGTGAAATCGTTTTGTTCTTTACTTCAAATAACATTTTCAAGTAACGCAAAATAGGCTGTTACAAACCCTTTAAAATAAAAAGTAAAAATGTATCGTAGTATCATCTTGTCATTCTTCAAATTCGATGCGCATAGAATGCCAATGGTTTAGTAATCAATGGAGCCCCTCGTAGATTAGTCGTACCATCTAGTGGTGAAATATCGAACAATATAATCCTAACCAGGGCCGACTGAATGCGCAGCTCGTATTCAGTCGGCCATGTCCTAACAGAGCGAGTGCATTCTAGCGGCCAGAAGAAGAAACGTTTCAATAAAATCTGGAAGTTAATCTAGTTACCTTTTTGGCAGCTAGATGTCTCGAGTAAATCTGCTGGCGAATTATGTTTTAATTAAATATATATTTTACACCATAATATGCACAATATAACGCTTAATTTTAAAACATCTGAGTCATTACAAAACAATAAACATATAACATTTCAAGCAAAAAACCTAGCTCTGATCGGGTTTGAACCATAGGCATTTGAGCGATAGGCTGACGCTCTACCACTGAGGTAATTGTGTCAACGAATATCGTTCTATATAAAATGACTTACATAGAACTTGTTAGCAAATAATGATTTATACTAAACGATTTCATCACTGGAGTATATTATTTATATATAAAGCATTTCATACAAAGTTTATTTATTTTGTACAGTACGCTATATTGCATGCAATACTCAAATTAGTGAAATATAAGTCAGGCACAAGATATCCGCTGCCATCTTGTCTTATTAGTGAATCAGCTCAGCTTTTTAAAATCACGTCTGCACTATAGTATTACAAAATAAACTTTTAATTTCGAATGTGCCTCTTCCTTTAGAACAGTTAAAACGATTCTCGGCTCGATAATCGGAACTGGTGGGTCCCATGATATGGATTATAAAGTTTGCATAATTCGCACGGCCGCCATCCTGAAATGGTATGGCGGACGACCTTGTAGTTTGGTCACAAGACGCATCCTATACGAAGGTATGTTGTTACCAAATTTGGTAGAGATCGGATGATTTGGTTAGTCGTTATTTGATTTTACGTTTTGAACGTTTGAGTGGCCGCCATTCAGTTTTAGTAAAGATGGCGGCGATATAAAACATGACACTGAGGTGTCCTTTGCTAGTGCTACCTTTGTACCAAATTTCGTTCAATTCGCATTCACCGTGTTCGAATTGATAGGGGGGGGGGGGGACAGACATTCAGAGTACACACACTCACACACACACAGACACACACACACACATACACACACACAGACAGACACACTTTTTTCGCCCTGTGTTGATCTCATAAGTCTACTTTCATTTTTTGCAAAAATCGAAAGTAGGCTAATAAGGGAAATGTTGAAAAACTTTAACTTAGAGTTGATTGTGTATGTTGTTTATGTAGCAAAATAATGCGTGCCGTTTTCATAGGTTCGGTGGCTTAGGCGGTAGCACTGCAGACTATGAATTAAATTACGCATTGTCGAAGGAGTTCGAATCCCACCTCCGATATATGTATTTTTTTCTTATTTCCGTATTTTTCTTTCTCGCTATTGGTATTACATTGTCAAAACATATTTTACTTTTAGCATTCACGTAGACCAATTCTCCGCGATACTTTTACATTATTAAAGAAAAATGTAGTATTCCAGGCACTCGCGCGTGCTCACAATCGCTTTAGCCACGAGAGACATAAATCATTTGAAGGCCTCCGACATCGTTGTCACTTAGCCCTGTGTACTCTGGTGTGTGTGTGTATAAGATTTTCTCTGATAACCCGTGTTATTTTGATGGCTGTATTAATGTGTGTATTTGTAATTAAGGTGGGGAATAGGAAAGAGTCGGCCGAGGCTTTAAGGCCTGGAGTGAACGTGGGAAACCACGAAAAACCACATCCAAGATTGTTGAGGTGGGAATCGAACCTTCCTCTACTTAGTTATAACTCAAGAGATTACTGAGTGTGCCCCGTTTTTGCCCTCAGACCAGAATTAAATTTCTCACTGAGCAGGGAATCGAACCCGACTCTCCGAGGCGATGGCCAAGCATGTAGCCTTAAGAGTGGCCTTCCCTTTGTTAATATGACTTTTGACATGCACGGGACATAGAATTCTAAAACTGCCTCCATTACGGTGACTGGCGAAGTGAGTCTAGGCCTATGCTCATTGCAGTAGTAGGCGAATTGATTCTATGCTCCCCTGTCATGAAAACACCTATAATAGGTGATGGGAATTGCTTATGTAGAGCAGTTTTGTACTGTTTATATCAAAATGGAGAACGTTATCCTGAGCTGCGTTTTCAAGCTATTACGAAATTGTTGCTGGCAGGAATAGTTATAAGGATTTTAATATTGGCGATCAGTCTCATCGCATTACCCTCAGCAACCAACTTGAGTATGAAAGTCTCTGGGCGTTGAATACACCGGTCATGGTGAACTTCATTGTATAAGCCAATTGTTTATTGATTATTTGTTTCGAGTACTGAGTCTAACTTCGCTGCTGATTTTGGCAATGGAAGTATTATTTGCCAATTTAATATTTAGCGGCTCCGTTGATGCAGGACACGATACTGTATGTTATCGAATATGACGTTAATTTGGAGAGAACTGCTACTATAAATAAACCCATTCGACGAAGAAAGAACATTGGCCGCAAAATAATCTGGAAAATGGAGAAAATACGAAGTCACTTTTAAAAACCAATATAAATAGGTCATTTCGGAAACAATTCCAGATATTATGCAGTACAGTGTAGGGTCCTTGACGATCAAATGTAAACGTTGTTCTACATTGTATTTCTCTTGCGTGAAATATAAGCTTGTTTACATTGGCCATTGCTGTTGTGATGGTAAAATTGATCTGCTGGAATATAAAATATTTGACAGGCTAAAACAATTTTTGACTACAGATGATATCTCAAGAAATTTCAGAGAGAACATTCGGAAGTACAACAATGTTTTGCCCTTCGTTTCCTTTCGTGCCAAAGGTACCGTGCCACATGATTACGGCCTATATTGTATTAAATTTTATGGAATTGCACATCATCACATTTCTTCGTTATATTCCAAACAAGATGTTCAGTAAAGAACATATAGCCTACTTTCTCCTGAATGCATGGGTATTGTTATAACTCTTTGTCCTTTTCAAGGAGTATAATTGAATGTTGGTTGTAGTAGCTTGTTGAAATACAACGTGCTATAGGGATATTAAACATGAATATGAGGTGCCCTTTGCTAGTGCTACCTCTGTAAAAAAAATTCAATCAATTCGGTTTCACCGTGTTTGAATTGATCTGGGGAATGGATTTGCACACATACATGGCCGCGATTTGCAAACTATTGGCCTGATGACCTTGTAGTCAGTCATAAGATGCTTTCCACAAAAAGGTATGTTGTTGCAAAATCCGGTAGAGATCAAATTATTAGGATGGTCGAAATTTGATTTAAGCTTTTAACATTTGGGTGGCCGTCATTCCGTTTCCGTCAAGATGGCGACGATATAAAACATGACACTGAGGTGCCTTTTGCTAGTGCTACCTCTGTACCAAATTTCGTTCAATTCGGTTTCACCGTGTTTGAATTGATAGGGAGAATCGATTTGCACACATACTTGGCCACCATCTGCAAACTATTGGGCTGATGATCTAGCAGTTTGGTCAGAATATGCTTCCCACATAAAGATTTGTTGTTGCAAAATTTGGTAGAGACTAGATTATTAGTTTGGTCGTAATTACATTTTAGCCTTTAACATTTGGGTGGCCGCGATTACGTTTCCGTCAAGATGGCGGTGATATAAAACATGACACTGAGGTGGCTTTTTCTAGTGCTACCTCTGTACCAAATTTCGTTCCATTCGGTTTCACCGTGTTCGAATTAATAGGGGGAATCGATTTTCACACAAATATGGCCGCCATCCGCAAAATATTAGGCTAATGACCAACTAGTTTGGTCAAAGGATGCTCCCTCCATAATGGTATGTTGATGCAAAATTTGGTAGAGATCGGATGATTAGGTTAATCGTAATTTGATTTAAGCTTTGAATATTTGTGTGGCCGCCATTACGTTTCCGTCAAGATGGCGGCGATATAAAACATGACACTGAGGTGCCCTTTGCTAGTGCTACCTCTGTATCAAATTTCATTCCATTCGGTTTCACCGTGTTCGAATTAATAGGGGTAATAGATTTTGACACAAAGATGGCCGCCATCCGCAAACTATTAGGCTAATGACCTATTAGATTTGTCAAAGGATGCTCCCTCCATAAAGGTATGTTGTTGCAAAATTTGGTAGAGACTAGATTATTAGGTTGGTCGTAATTACATTTTAGCCTTTAACATTTGGGTGGCCGCGATTACGTTTCCGTCAAGATGGCGGTGATATAAAACATGACACTGAGGTCGCTTTTTCTAGTGCTACCTCTGTACCAAATTTCGTCCCATTCGGTTTCACCGTGTTCGAATTAATAGGGACAATCGATTTTCACACAAAGATGGCCGCCATCCGCAAACTATTAGGCTGATGACCTATTAGTTTGGTCAAAGGATGCTGCCCCCATAAAGGTATGTTGTTGCAAAATTTAGTAGAGATCGGAGGATTAGGTTATTCGTAATTTGATTTAAGCTTTGAACATTTGTGTGGCCGCCATTACGTTTCCGTCAAGATGGCGGCGATATAAAACATGACACTGAGGTGTCCTTTGCTAGTGCTACCTTTGTACCAAATTTCGTTCAATTTGCGCTCACCGTGTTCGAATTGATAGGGGGACACACACATTCAGAGTACACACACTCACACACACACACACACACACACACACACAGACTCACACACACACATACACACACACAGACAGACACACTTTTTTCGCCCTGTAGTGATCTCATAAGTCTACTTTCATTTTTTGTAAAAATCGAAAGTAGGCTAAAATATAAGCGACTGTTGATACGGTTAGCTTTATGTATTAGACTCCTCGGAAGGTAATCAAATAAGATCTGCCAATAGAGCGAATTCTTGCATCAGGAAGGTCTCACTTCATGTTTTAAACATCATTTTGTAAGAGCATAGCCCCTATATTCAACATTCAGAATACCTCTAAATTAATTTGCAAACCAGCGGAAGATATTCGATTAGCATAGCTCATAATATGGGATGAAGCCCAAATGGCAAATATTCATTCACTAATGTGTGCGAATCAACTACTAAATGATATCATACGGTACGTAACGACATTATTCCTTTTTGTGGGAATGTTATTGTTCTTGGAGGAGACTTCAGGTGGTTTTGCCTGTTGTGCAACACGCTTCTCGTCAAACAGTTATTCTCAATTGTATCAAGTACTCTTCTCTAATTCATTTCATCAGGGGCCGATAACCTCGATGTTAGGTTCCTTAAAACAACAATTATCATCATCATCAACTCTTCTCTGTGGCCCTTCTCCAAGATACGCTTCTTACATAAAAACACGCGATCGAAACCTATAAAATGGAATATCTAATTTTTTGCTACATGTAAGAAACGACTAGGCCTACTTCTTTTTGGATGCTGAGGAATCAAGTGTTACTGAATTACCAGCTAGACTTTCAACACGTGAGGGTACCTTGACAGATTTACGGCGAAACGTTCACTTCTACGAAGGATATAACACATTTCTCGAAAATTTGCATTCTTTCACCAAAAGATGAACAATGTAATGATAGTCTAATAATTTCAAAGTCATTGAACTTATATCCAGTAGTTAAAACACATACATCAGCGTTAATAGATGAAATACTGAAGATGAAAGTCAGCTAATTCATTTCCCTACTACATAATTCATCAATTCCTTGGAATTAAGTGATTCGCCTCCTCATACTCCAAACGTTTGAGCCATAGTTATGTTCCGTTGAAATCTGAATGTTTCCCAAGGGCTCCTGTATGGAACCATATTAATTCTAGGAAATATGTAAGATATTGCTTGGATTTGTATATAATAAGTCCTGTTAATATTAGGCAGAGTGCTCTAATCCTACGACCTGATTTAACACCTTCCGATACATGTGTGTGAATTGACTATAAAAGATATTATACGTAACGGCATTATTCCATTTGGGGGAAAGTTATTGATCTTGGAGGAGATTTCAGGTAGGCTTTGCCTGTTGAGCCGCACGCTTCTCGCCAAACAGTTATTCACAATTGTATCAAATACTCTTATGTCTGGCCCTTCTCCAAAATTCGTTACTTACATAAAAACCCGCGATCAAAACCTGATGAAATGGAATTTTATTTTGTTGTTTATTTTAATTTTAAGAGGCAGCAATTTCCTACTCGCTTGGCATACTTTGTCACAATCAATAAAGCTCAAGGGAAAACTCTGGAACGCATAAGTCTCTATTTACCTCATCAACTTTTCAGTCATGGCCAGCAATATGTTGCAATGTCGAGAGTGAAATCTTTTGACGCCCTTAAGTTTGCAATAGTGTCCAGAAAATATCGTACAAAGAATGTAACTTATATAAGATACTTCTTCAGTATTTTTTTTCCATTGTCCTTCATGTTTTGACGGGTTTCAACTACAGTAATAATAAGTATTATTACATCATTTTTGCCTTTATGGACAGTGTTTGAACTTGAAAATTCACGGTAAAGATGAGGAAGAAAAGCCCATAAAAACGAGCCGTTACGCAAGTCCGTACGTTTACAGGTCACAAGATATTACTAGTAGTCGAGCGGTAAGGTAAAGTTTGGTACAAATAAAATGGGTGGCCCAGAACTGTCACTGCCTCTCTTTCCCTTCTTTCTCTTCTCTTCCCAAAATCTCTTCATCCTTTGACTGTGTTCCTGTTTCCTTTGTTCGGTCCACAATGTTCCCCTCTTCTTTTTAAGTACTATGAATTTAGTATTCTTAATTTTGTTTCTGAATTCTCCTCTATCGCCCATCATTTGTCTCGTGATCCCCGCCTGCCTGAAGTCTTCTTCTATTTCATGTAAACAATTTGTTTTGTGCTTGAACTGTTTGTTACACCAAAGATCTTCTTTGTAAATCTGTTTTTCATTCTCTGTATATGCCCGTAGAAAGTGAGTCTGCGTGTTATTATTATTATTTATTTAATCGAATAGCATTATTACAGAGCACGTAAAATCGATACTTCAAATCTTGCCACATGTCTTTTCTTTCTCTGCCCACATTCGCTTCATCCTCTCTGATCTCAGCTTTCGGAGCTGTTCAATGTTCCGTGGCAGCTTTCGTTGTCTTTCTTGTTCCTCCCTGAAGATCACTTATTGAATTTTGTCCCGAAATACATTCCTATTATATGTAGCCTATCTGTAATGTCAATGTCGACTTCCTTAATATCCTTTAATGTCTGTGTAATCCACGCTGGTTGAACTTTAAGTTTTAAAATTTTATTATTCATTCTATTGAAATGCCCAAAAAATGACATCCGTCGTTTGCGCATGGTGTGAATTATTTCGTGGTCTGTTATAGTCTGTTTCTGATTTCCTTGGGCCAAGGATGCATCGAACCAATCTTCTTTCGATGAGCATGATTTTGTTTATGTCACCTTTCCGCATTAACTTTAATGTTTCAGCTCCAAAGAGTGCTTCAGGTCTCACCACAGAATTGTAATGTTTAATTTTAGTGTCCCATGATAATGCCTTCTTCTTGTATAAATTTCTGGTGATCTGCGTAGTTTTTTTTCCGACTTTGGCCAACTATGGACCGCATGGAACCTAAGGCTCTCTGGTCACTTTTTTCTTCTCAGTACCTCTTCATTCTTTCTCTTCTAATCTTTCTCTGCTCCTCTGTTATTACCAAATTTCGCCTGTGTTATTATTATTATTGATGTGTAACATCTTTCGGCTCGGTTGCTGGATAGTTTTGTGGGAGGGATTTTGAAAATTGGGGACGAAAGTGGATCGGAACGATCGAGCTGGCAGTGGTGAAATCGAACGGAAGTATGCACTGCCCGCTCGATCGATCGAACGGAAGTGTACTAGCTGGCAGTGGTGGAAAACGGAAGTATACACTGCCCGCTCGATCGATCGATCCCGCGAGCAGTGGTAAGACCCAGCTGGCAGTGGTACGAGAAATAATGAGCGCGCGGTGTCAGAAATTTATACCATGACGTACTCTCGGCCATGTGGAATGTATATGACATACTGAACGGAAAGCGCTCATGCGAAATCTGGTGTCAAGTGATTGAAAAAAAATGACATGGTACATGTTCGAAGTCTTCGTATCAGTATTTAAATAGTAAAATACCTTAATATCAAACATTGTAAGTAGTCGGCATTGCCTGTATTATGTTTCTGCACAATGGCTATTCAAATATTAATCCACATAACGGCAATGCAGTCATCAATATAATATAATCGTTGTGGTTATACGAGAATTGAGCAAGCCTTCATGAACTATTACTGAATACATTCTCTTTCCTCACAAGAGGGCCTATTCATAAGGCATTTTAATCTCAATTTCACGCAGGAACATTATCGAAACAAGCAAAATATAAATGATACTTAATTACGTAATGCAGTATTATTGGAACGTGAAAATAAGTCACCATCTTGTGCACAAAATTTGCGTAATCGAAATAGCCGTGGGGTTAGTGCTTATGACTGTGAATCAAGAGATCTTGGTATCGAATCCCGGTTGGGGTAGATATTTTTGCTACCAGATTATCATTTTAAACGATATTTATCATATCAATATGACTACCGACAGTAGTGGCTACGCTGGCTAACGCGCAGCATTAGGTCATGGGGCCAAGCTCTCTGCTGACTCGGTAGACGCGTGGGTTCGAGCCCCACCGTCGGCCGTCCTTGAAATGGTTTTCCGTGGTTTCCCATCTTCAACACCAGGCAAATGCTGGTACGGTACCTTCTGACAGGCCACGGCCGCTTCCTTCCACATCCTTGCCCAATTTCATTCACCATCATTCATTTCATCTCTCATTAACTCCTCTCATGAGGTTGGCGTCAGGAAGGGCATCCGGACGCAAAAACCATCGCCACAAGGACTTCCATCGCATCTCATCCCCGACCCAGTTGGAAAACGGGAATAATAAGGGGTAGACATACATACATACATCATATCAATATGACTCATTTTAACAGAATCCATATGAAATTACGTGTTAGTCTGTGAATGAAGAGGACCTGTTTATAAGGAATTTAAGGTTATGAGCGGTGTCGCGTCTATTAATCTAGTTGATCCATATCGTATTCTTTATTTAGGCTAGTGCTGGTGGAAGCTATACATCATCTAATAAAATGAGTTCCGTATTATAAACTACAATATCTGTAAAACACTCCCTTTAACAATAGATTAATATTTGTGCCAATAATAGTATAAAATACCGGTGTATCAACAATTTCACGTGAGGTTTGTTCTATGTCAGATCTTACACATCATATGCGACTACTGTAAGGCTCGTAATTTTTTATTATTGTATTTTTTGTGTTGAGAAAATATGGTCGTTGTGCAACACCACACCTAAGTACCAGCCGGCAGAGAATGGATGTGTGCGTGGAGTAATCATGTCCTCTCCGACCAATCGTACTGCGGCTGCTACTTTCCCCAACATTATCTAGTCATCGTATCGTAGGCAACCGATTGGGAGAGTAGTTTAAGCAGTGCGATTGGTCAAAGACGATATGAGAATTCTGCGAGCACCCACCAAGTCCGTTCCAAGTCTTGTGCCAGTATTCAGGCACGTGCGATTTCGTCTTATATAGGGTTAGGACATGTTATGCAAACTTTGGCCGAGTCGGGAGATAGACGCTCGCCATGTTCCCTTGTAACAGTGTTGAGGAACAGAGGAGTATACGGGTTAAAGCTTTCATCTTGCTCGATAACAACTCTGCAAAACGACAGGATAAACTACAGCTAGAGTGGGATGGCTCTGTCTGAGGTGGGTGAAAGTCCTCACGGTGGTCATGAGTTCATCTCACGGCCCCACCCTTGTTCGCCTCGGTTAATGTGCAGTCTTCCGCAGAATGAATATCCATGTTCTTATCATAGGAGCGATGGACCAGAAGTGATATGTGTGCTTGAGTTATAATGTAACAGTCGCGTGTCCTATCTCATCGTTCCCCCTGCTACACTCGATTATCCTTACTCTTCTGATCTGTCAGATACGTGAAACTGTAAAAGTTGCTACTGCTACTGCAGTTGCTTTGGTCATCGGCTGTCAGACTACCTTATAGCTGAGAGATTTCACAAACGGTAAATGTTCCAAACCATTTTTATGTGAGTCCACCCCCTGTTCCAGAACCCAATAATTCCTTTTTAATTAAATAAAATAAAATAAAATTAAATTAAATTAAACTAGTTGAAACCCGTCAAAACATGACGGACAATGGAAAAAATATTTACTGAAGAAGTTTCTTATATACGTTACATTCTTTGTACGATTACTTTTTGGCACTATTGCAACTTTAAGGGCGTAAAAAGATTGCGCTCACGACATTACAACATACTTCTGGCCATGACTGAAACCTAGATGAGGCAAATAGTGCGTTCGAGAGTTTCCCCTTGAGCTTTGTTGATTGTGATAACGTATGCCATCCGAGTTTGAAATTGTTGCTTCCTAAAAGTAAATGTACTTTAAGAGTTTTATCGGAAAGTGTTGAATCGAGTCGTAGGATTAGTGCTCTCTGTCCAATATTAACTGCACTTATTATATAAAAAAATCCAAACAATTTCTTACATATTTCTTAAAATTATTACCGTATGGTTCCATATGGGAGCCCTTAGGAAACGTTCAGATTTCTAAGGAACATAACTATGGCTCAAAACGTTTGGAATATGCGGAGGCGAATCACTTAATTCCAAGGAATTAAAGAATTCTGTAGTAAGGGAATGCAGTAACTGGCGTTCATATTCAGTATTTAATCTGTTAACGCTCATGTATGTATTTGACCTACTGGATATAAATTCAATTACTTTAAAATTAATATCATTACATTGTTCATTTTTGGGTGTAAGAATGCAAACTTTCGAAAATTGAATTATATCCTTCGCAGAAGGGAATGTTTCGCCATAAATCTGTCGCGATATCCTCATGCGTCGAAGGTCTAGCTGGTAATTCAGTAAAATTTGATTCCTCATCGTCCAAAAAGGAGTAGCCGATTTTAACATGCATCAAAAAATCAGGTAATTCCATTTCATCTGGTTTCGATCGCGTATTTTTAGGTGTGGCGTATTTTTGGGAAAGGGACAGAGAGAAGAGTATTTCATACAATTGTGAATAACTGTTTGGCGAGAAGAGTGCGGCACAACAGGCAAAACGTACCTGAAGTCTCCTCCAAGAACAATCAATAACTTTCCCACAAAAAGGAATAATGTCGTTACGTATAATATCTTCTAGTAGTCAATTCACACACATTAATGAATGAATATTTGCCATTTGGGTTTCATCCCATATTATAAGCCATGCTAATCGAATATCGTCAGCTGGTTTACAAAGAAGCGGTATATTGCAATCAATTTCGATTTGATCTTAGGTGATTTCATCCTTATTTGTGTACTTATTTTAGCAATTAATTTAGAGGTATTTTGAATGTTGAATCTAGGGGTTAAGCTTTTACAAAATATTGTTTAAAATATGAAGTGTGCCCTCCCTGATGCAAGAATTAGAAGATCTTACTGACAACCTTCCTAAGAGTCTAATATATAAAACTGACCTATGAACCGTCGCTTATTCATTTTATTTTCTTGAATATAAGGAAGAAATGCTATGAACTGCCATTCCATAAATTTTAATACAACGGGCCGTATTTATGCAGCACGGTAACATTGTCACCAAAGGAAACGAAGGGCAAAGCATTGTTGTACTGCCGAATATGCTCTCTGAAATTCCTTGAGGTATCATATCCAGTGAGAAATCGTTGCAGCCTGCCAAATATTTTATATTCCAGCAGATCAATTTTACCATCACAACAGCAAAGGCCAAAGTAACCAAGCGTAGATTTCACGCAAGAGAAACACAATGTAGAACAATGTTTACAATTGATCGTACTGCATAATATCTGGAATTGTTTCTGAAATGGCCTATTATTTTGGATTTTAAAAGAGGCTTCGTATTTTCTCCTTTTTCCCACTTTATTGCAGCCAATGATCTTTTTCGTCGATTGGGTTTATTTATAATAGCATTTCTCCCCAAATTAACGTCATATTCGATAACACTATAGTGTCCTGCATCCTCTGAGTCACTAAATATTAAATGGGAAATAATACTTCCATTGTCAAAATCAAAAGCATAGTTACACTCAGTATTCTAAACAAATAATCAATAAACAATTGCCTTATACAATGAAGTTCAACATGACCAGTGTATTCACCGACCAGAGACTTTCATACTCAGGTTGGTTGCTGAGGATAATGCGATGAGACTGATCGCCAATAATAAATTCCTTATAACAATCCCTGCCAGCGACAATTTTTGCAATAGCTTGAAAGAGCAGCTCAGTATGACGTTCTTCATTTTTATATAAACATTAAGAAACTGCTCTAAATAAGCAATTTCCATCACCTGTTATAGGTAGGCCTTAATCTTTGCGTTTCCATGACAGTAAATTTTGCAGGGGAGCATAGAATCTCTTCGCCAACTACTAGAATGAGCATAGGCCTAGACTCACTTCGCCAGTCACCGTAATGGAGGCAGTTTCAGAATTCTATGTCCCGTGCAGATCAAAAATCGTATTAACACAAGGAAGCCCACACAGGCTACATTCTTGGCTATCACCTCGGAGATCCGGGTTCGATTCCCTGCTGTGCCAATAAATTTAATTCTGGCCTGAGGTCAAAAACGGGGGCACACTTAGTCTCTTGGGGCATAAATAAGAAGAGGAAGGTTCAATTCCCACCTCAACAATCTTCGATATGGTGTTCTGTGGTTGTTCACTTCCACTCCAGGCAAATACCGGGATGGTTCCTAAATTAAGGCTTCGGCCGCCTCCTTCCCATTCCGCACCTTAATTACAAATATACACATTAATACAGCCATCACAATATCATAGGTTATCAGAGATAATTTTATACGCACACACCAAAGTACACGGGGCTGAGTGACAACGATGTCGGAGGCCTTCAAATGACGTGTGTTTGCCAATTGTCTCTCACGTCGAAAGCGATTGTGGGCACGCGTGAGTGCCTGGAATACTACATTTTTCTTCAATAATTTAAACGTATATGGCAACGTAAATCACGGAGTATTAGTTTACGGGAATGCTAAAAGTAAGTGGATCAAACAATTTGAGTAGGATCTTGTTGAACTTAATATTCAGCAAGACACAATAAATGACAGGAGTCGCTACCGTCTGAACGTTGGAACCAGGCCTTTCCTCACATGCATTACAGAAGTTCACCAAAACGCGTCTAGAAGATGGTCCGAGGAACGTTCAGCACGAAATTGAAAGATTACTGATGAAATAGAAAGGCTCCAAATTTCAGCACAAAAGCAGACGCCAAAAAATCCACCAAAAACACAAGACGTGGCAGATAACAGCTAAAGCACTTGCACCGTGGCCCAAACGACCAAAGAAGAAAAGAAATTGAAATGAAATAAAATTGAGTTGAAATTTAATTATAGCTAATACAAAAATAAAATAAGAATAAAAATAAGAACATGTAAACATATATTTATAATTGAGAAACAAAGGAAACAAGAACAAAAAATCAAAAATTAGATTTGAAATTTAATTGAAGAGAAAATTTAAATCGAACAATCAGTACCCTAAAGCACAAATCCACGTATTATAGAGATATGTTCCACGTAAAATCTCTGCATCAAAATCAAGTTATATTCGTTCAAGTGTATATTTAATAAACCATGCAATCAGTTCATCTCACTAGTGTTCACAGTCTTCTGTTCAATAGTTCTCAAACAACAGAAATTCACTTTCAGAAATGGACATTTACTTTAGTGAATAATATGAGTAAGGATTTACGTGGATCGTGAAAATAAACAATGTTTTGACACAATCATGTTAATGGGTCACAGGCACATTTTCAAAAAATTATTAATGCAACTGTATTGAAATTACACCAACACTTCACTGAAATTAGGCAAATATTATCATGATATTGGGGCATTGTCAATCATTAGAATGATCATCATTAGCAAACGTCTTTTGGGTCGTGATGGTTGGTTTTTATTTCATCTTCATCAGTACTGACATCTTTTGCTTTGATTAGAAAGACTGATGATGGATGGTGTGTGTATTCTGAACTGTATCTGTTCGCTTAAGGTATTGTTTTTGTAAACGTATGCATATGTGTAAATTTGAAATTGTTCTTATGTGCTAAAATAGTGTCCTTTGTGCGTGATGTTTGTGTAATTGAATTGTTGAGTGCAAAAGGTAACATGTTCCAAGTAATCGAAAATTTAACTGAGATAGTTATTTTGTTCCTGATGGCAAGCCCTATCTATAGCGTTGAAAAATGTACACATTCCTGGAATAAGTCCCCTTTTAAACTAAACGCTGCGCCAGCTGTCAGCAAAGGTTATTAATGTGGCACAAAGCAATAAAGTAAGAAATGACGATGTTCTGGACTCAATGAACTGGTGGCCTCAATACTTTGTAAAGTCGCTAAAGGCTTGAAGACAGAAAACTGTCATTTTCTCTAAGCCAGTATAAGTACTTATGTTGCCGAAGTGACATGAGCGGAAACGTGACAACATCTGAGTTCATCAATGGTGTAGACCAACTAACCTTCTGGTTCAAAAAGACCAGCAACATAATGTTTCCTTCAAGCAAGGCTTATGATGGAAAGGTAAGTGTGTAGCACCTTTTTCTTTGGCTTATTTGTATTTTCTAGTAATAATAATAGTAATAATAATAATTAAATGTAGAACATGGAAATATCCCTCAGGCAAAAATGTTTAAGTACTTAGGGGAGTGGATCGAGACCAACTTATCAGAGAAGGAAGCCTTCACATCAAGATTGAACAAGATGGAAGTGGCCTACCAGCTAACGAAAGGAGTGTACAACAAGCGAACAGTGTCCCGCAACGCCAAATTAAGACACTATCATACAGTAATCTGACCTGAAGTGATGTACGCAGCAGAATGCCTGGCAATTAATAGGAAAGACCTGGTTGAGGAATTTGAAGGCAAGGAAAGGAAGATCAAGAGGAAGATCTTAGGGCCGTTGAGAGACGATGGTGAATACAGGAGACGGCATAGCAATGAGCTGTACCATCATGTAGAAAGGATAATTCGTAAGAGAAGAATATCTTTCTATGGGCACTTAGCTCGTATGAATCCCGAAGGTATCGCCAATCGGATTTTCTAAACAAGAAAACCAAGGGCCCCTGGTTTTGTGAGGTAGACAAGGATTCACAAGAAGGAGGGATCACCCACGCAGACATTATAGAACGAGATCTTTTGAAGGAAAAACTTGGAGCACACCACCAATTCCAAGAAAAACAGACAAGAAATGGTCTGATGAGGGAAAGGAGTTTCACAGGCAGTGAATGCGCGAACACTGGGCTAAGATCAAGGCCCAAGGACGGAAGCAGTTAAAATGACGTGGTCCATAGCTGGCCTAAACGAAGAAAGAAAGAAAGAAAGAAAGAAAGAAAGAAAGAAAGAAAGAAGAAGAAGTAGTAGAATATCGTATGTCTTCGGGTGCCGGGTGCAAGCTATGTTAATTGACGCCCAGAGGGCAGCTTGCATGTCGAATTGTATCGCTCCTTGGAGCGCCATGAAAGTCAAGGAGGTTAGATACGAGTATCTAAGCTCCTTGACTTTCATGGCGCTTTCAAGTAGAGAAAGGAGGAACATCTTGTGTTGGCGGAAAATCCCGAGATTAATTTTGCCGTTATGAACACGGCCTACTGAATTCAAATGGGTTCTTTAACATGCCAACATCGTATGACAAGCGTACCGTGATTTTTGTCGCCTTTCAATAACCACTTTTCACGGCCAGGAGCGAACCAGCAAGCTTGGGGTTGGCAGTCCGCCTATTAAGGCCAGCAAGATAAATGATCTTTCAAAGCTTGTGTCAAGTACAATCCAAACCAGTGTGTATAGCCTACATCTCTATGAAGAGCGCCACATTTGGCCAAAGGCAGGAGCTGCTGACCAGGACATTGAATAACTATGAAGCAAATGATGGTGGGCGTATTATTGTGTAATAATATGTTACTGCTTAATAGACATTTGAATTGCGAGTGTATTATGCATTATCTGCCTCTACAAAGATCTTTATCAAATTTGAGCGTAAAAAGGGACATATTCATTTACATAAAAAATTGTTTATCTTGAAAACCGTATGTAATATGATTTCCATACTTTGTAGTTGAATATGCAAATATATGACGTACAAATGCTTAATAGTAACTTTTGATCAAACCATTCGTTTAGCTACAAACCAGTTTTTCCTTTCTCCTGAAAAGTAAGGGTTTTGGAATGTGTACCTTTTCCAACTCACCGATTTAATTGTATCCTGTGTTCATCAAGTGGTTAGTGAACATGGAATCGGTAGCGGACTTTGATGCATTCATGTGCTCGTGTACTAAGATGCCGAGATGTTGGTAAGACAACTGATCTTCACGTCCTAAAAGGCAGTAGCTGATGATGTTCATCCTAACTATCCAAAGCGTTCCAACATCAAGACAATTTTTGCCTAAATTCAGTGGAGATTTTCGTAATTACAATAAAGCTCTATCAACCTTTTATAGTACCACGGGGCCGATATATCGGTCAAGGGAGCTTCTGCTGAAAGTGTCACCGGCCGATCCGTTTTTCTAAATGTTTAGTATAATTTCCAGCCACACAGCGCTATCTCTGTTGTAACAATACAAGGCTGGAGTAATTTTCTCTCAGAATATATCGATGTTTTTAACTTCCGTAAATAACTGGATTTGCAATAAGCATTTTTTGAACATGCTGCAGTTAGCTGGTTTCCCTCGTGTGTTATCTTTAGAAGTCGTGTATGTTGCTTAGAGCTCATCAAGATATGTGGTGTATATCACAAAATATACTATTTAGATGGTGTAGGCTGTCAAAAATGTATTCTCTCTCTTTGTGGTTCACAGCCGCGAGGCTGGTTGGCAGCAGCTCGCCATTCTTCCCGTCTCTCCGTCTTCCTCTTCAGTTCACAGTGTGAGCCACAACCCACATCTTGCAGTATTTAACTCATGTACTCCAGTCTGGGTCTTCCTCTATAATTCTTGACTTCTACTGTTCCCTCGATTATAATCTTAAGCAGTCCATTGTGTCACAGTATGTGGCACACGAGGTGATTCCGTGTTCTGTTTAAATATTTAAGGAAGCATCTTCTCTCTCCCTCTCTTCTAAAGATTTCCTCATTTGTGACCATTTCTTTCCAGCTGATTATCATAATCCTTCTATAGCACCAGGTTTCAAATGCTAATAGTCTCCCCCTCCCTCTCTCTCCTATTGTCCAAGATTCGCTGCCATATAGCGCGACGCTCCACACATAGGTCTTCAACAAATTTTTTCCTCACATCAAGACGTATGTTCTTTGCAGTAAATAGGTTCTTCTTTTTATAGAAAGCGTTCTTGGCTTGGGCAATCCTACTTAATATCTCTCTGCTGCTTCTTCCATCATTCGTTATTTTACTTCCCAGATGATTAAACTCATTCACTTCTTGTATCGTTTCATTTCTTAACTCTATTGCAGTCTGGTTTTTGCCATTTCTACTGCAGACCAAAATTTTTGTTTTGTTTGTATTTATTCTCAAATTAAATTCTTCCTGCATTATTTTGTCCATCTTACTCAGGAACTTTTGTAAGTCATCTTCATTTTCTGCAATTAGCGCTATGGCAACAGCAAACCTATCATGTCAACTTTATATCCATGAATATTCACTCGTGTGACAAATTCTCCTCTAACTCGGTTGATCGCCTTTTGTACATAAACATTGAATAGGTATGGGGATAGGGAACAACCCTGCCGTACACCCTTTCTGATGTGTGCTATTTCTTCCTTGCTACCACAAAAAAAACTATTCCAGTTTGCTGCGTATATATATTGTAGATGAGTCTTCTGTCTCTAAAGTTGATACCTGTTTGATGAAGAATGCGAGTAGAACATTCCAGTTCACATTGTCAAACGCCTTTTCAAGGTCGACGAACGCTAAGAAAGTAGATTGGCCTTTCTTCATCTGCTTCTCTATCACTTGACTCAATGCCAAAATTGTTTCTCTTGTTCCGACTCCTTTCCTAAAACCAAATTGTATTACAATTTCAATTTTATGTTTTATAAACAGAAATATGTTTAAAGTATTTATTTAATAACACAAATGGGGCATAGTATTAGTTATTTAGCATCAAGTAGTTAACAATATGTTTATCTGCTACAGACAAAATAGCAAAATTCTATCTTGTAAAATATAGGTAGAAGAACATTTTTATCAAACACTTGTAAATTCACTAAACTAGGCTTGGCATTTTTAACATAACCGCTAATTAATTGCTTGATATCAAAAGAGTTACTCGTTTCTCGAACTCGCGCTTTAATTCATTGTGTCGGAACATAGTTTTATTACATGATTCACGTACATCTTTTGTCACATTGTTCTATAGAGTGAAAGTCAATTTTTATGCGTGATTTGCTGTTACTCGAGAATGCAGTCCATCTTTACGCGCTTCGGAATGGACATCAAGATCCAAGAATTCTAATGGAATACACATTAAGATTGAAAACAATGCAATGCAGAATTTCATATCAGAATATACCATGTTTTCACAGTACCGAGTCAATAGATCGCGACTTAGAGCAATGAGATATCGGCGAGATTTTCCGTTCCTTAATTGAAATATAGATCAGTCGTAATTAGAGCTATTAAAATTAAGATATGCGCATGAAGCTCTGGCACCATATTCATTGATCAATGTACGGATTCGGGACTTTATATTTATTCGGATCACAACAGTGGGTCATGAGTTACAGAATAATATTAAGATCGATGTACGAATTCGTGGAACTTATATTTATTCGGATCACAACAGTAGGTCGCGAGTTGGAATAATATAATTGATGAAAAAGTGCAAGTAGTTATAATTTACTTATTAATTACACACCCGCGAATTATGTACCACAATATTAGCTTACAGTGCTGGTGTTGCAGCAGCTTGAGGTGCTATTGTCTCAATCGAACACGAATTACAGCTATCCATATTCAAAAAATAACATTCACGCCATCTGTTAAATGTTTTATTAAGGTACTCCGAACTGTCCAATCTTGCCAAAGTTAAATTAGTACCGTCAAACGGGGTTACTTGCAACACCGGGGTAACTTGCAACATTTTCCCGCCATTTTCGTTTTTTCACTCTGATATGTTATTAGTACCGTCAAACGGGGTTACTTGCAACACTTTTCAAATTCTAAGCCGTGTAGCACAAATACTAAATGGGATAAGTGAAAAGTTATTTCACACACAGTTTAATAGTGTCATAGAAAACAAGCTAACATAACAAAGGAAAAAATATTTTCATCATTTCTTTTCTAGGCACCCCATCAGCGGGGTTACTTGCAACAGCCATTTTAATTTCATACAATGTGTGAGTTTGTCAACAACTGGGAATACTTGCAACACTTATTAATTTTTTCTAACATTCTGAAGGTCTTAAGTTACAAGAATACCAATACAAAAATGTTGAGAAATTATTTTAATGTATTTTATTTAATAGTTGTAATAAAACATATTTATAAATTTTAAGTTAACATTGGAAACCTACAAAACCCTTAAACTCTACTGTACGGCAACATGAAAATATTCATTGAAAGAGTGATGTCCCCTGTTAAGTGTTGGAGACTTCAAAAATTTTACAATGTTTTCCAGTTTCACGTCCATGACGTCATCAACCAAGGGAAAAATTAAATTGTTCGCAACCTTTTTACTTCTTCTCAAAAATGAACAAATAATGTTCTACTAGTCTTTTGCGTCTTTTACCTGAGCCACGAACCACTTGAATTCCTTTTTGTTTCTTAAGACTCCTTAATCTTATTTTACAAGAGCAAGATTTTGGAGTCAGAAGAAGCAAGGAGGAATTCAATGGCATTACTGCCTACTTTTATGTTCCTTAAAGATATCAATTATAATTTTGTGTAAGATACTTTGAGTATTATATCACCTCAAGTCAACAATTTATCGTGGAGCAATCATCACAGCTTATGTTGCTGCCTAGTTTAAAGAGTCATACTTAGCATTTCACATTAAATTGTATTTAAACATATTATTATACTACGCATTTCTCGTAAGTGGAAGTTACACCACTACACCGAGGAACATCAAATCATAGATTATTAATATTATTGCAATCACATTCATTTCACCACGTAAGTGGGTCAAATCAACATATCGTCGCCTTGTTTGCAAGACGGTATGACAACTTCTTTTAGGGTGGCACATTGAGAAACGAGCGAACAATGGAACAGGTCTCCAAGATGACAGCCTTCTGCTTGGTGATATGTAGACCAGGATGTATTCCCAATATTTCAAGATTGCGAGCCAATTATTATTATTATTATTATTATTATTATTATTATTATTATTGTTTTATACAGTACATATAACACATTTCTGGTACATTACAACGTAACTATACGGGCTTCAGTGAACCAAAGTATAGTTCCTGAAACAGCAACTTCTAAGCTGGAATTTCGCTACTAATGAACTTCCGAACGATTCTGGTTGTTGATAGAACTACTGCCTTCTGCATTAGTTTGTACAGCCGAGTATCCAAATCCAGTTCTTTAAGGCCTTGGAGCAAGGTACTTGGGATCAGGCCCGTACTTGAGACAATGATAGCTATGGTATTTACCCGCTCTACATGCCATTGTCTTTTGATAGGGTCGATCAACTCTCTGTATTTGCTGATCTTTGCTATGTGTTTTGACTGGAGATTCTTGTTGTTAGGAATCGCAACATCAATCAAGGTAGTTTGCTTGGTTTTCTTGTTGACAACCACCAGATCCGGCCTGTTGTGTGATTATTATTATCATTATTATTATTATTATTATTATTATTATTATTATTATTATTATTATTATTATTGATGTGTAACATCTTTCCGCTCGGTTGCTGGATAGTTTTGTGGGAGTGATTTTGAAAATTGGAGACGGAAGTGGATCGGAACGATCGAGCTGGCAGTGGTGGATCAAACGGAAGTATGCACTGTCCACTCGATCGATCAAACGGAAGTGTACTAGCTGGCAGTGGTACCATGCAAAGGCAGCGTGATTTTTGTACAATTGAAAATGTGTGTATTGGAAACAAGGCAGTGTGTGCTCTGTAGCGCGAGAATGTTATGGTAATACAGTAGGCAGTGCATTTAGCAGGCACTGGTTTGACGAGCACAGTGGCAAATGTTTCACCGATTTTCATTTGTCATTGAGCAGTTTATGAAGCTTCACGTTCAAGGTTGAATATCACATGGGGTAGGAAGTGAAAACTTGAGACTAATGTTGCTGAGTGTATGATAAAATAAAGACGACAAATAACATTTAAGTAAGCGGCATTATTGTCAAACTGTGGGTGAGTAATCAAATATTAAATGCATAACAGAATGTTGTTATAAGAGTGGAATAAAAGCTGTATTTTCATCATTTGTGAGACTAGGTCATTTCATGATTGTAGGAAGCCATGTTTTGATTGCTTACGACGAATTGTATGAGAGCCTTGAGAACAATGAATGTTATAGTTACTGAGGAGTGTGCACGTAGTATTTCAGAGTACAGTCGACGTTGTGTGTCACTTTGTTATTATGAATTATTCAAGTAAAAGGAAGGAAGGAAGGAAGGAAGGAAGGAAGCTTGTGGTTTTGTGTGACCGTTAATCTCACGATCATGATCCATGGTGCCTCTCTTTTACGTGAAATGCGAACCACAGGACATGGCATTTCAATTCGAAAATCTCACATGTATTGACCGGGAATCGAACGCGGACTACCTTGGTGAGAGACTAACAGCTTGACCGCTGCGCCACAAGTGTGACAGTAGCATATCTCCAATTCAATCTATACATTCATCATAGAACCAGTATGAAAACGGAGCGTAAATTAACATCTTAAGAATGTCCAAGCTGTGTAGTATACGTGTAGGATAACATGTCAGATGTTACACATCTTATGCGACTACTGTAAGGCTCGTATCTTTTATTATTATTATTATTATTATTATTATTATTATTATTATACGTCTTTTAAACAAAATATTTTATCAATGTAGTGCTTGCGAATGAGAACATCCATACTTACTTATATGTGATGTGGTGTATTCGATGTTTGGTCAACAATGTTCGTATTTTCTTACATATGTATTTCATATCAGTGGGGGATCATTTAATTATTCCAAATAAGTATATTTTATTATTGTTATTTATTATTATTATTATTATAATCATGAGGCAACATCTAATTCATAGTAATGGGCCATTATTATGATTATGAGGAAATATTTAAAGCCGATTTCTTTGCAAAATCCCTTCCCTGACCCTTCCTGAAAAGAAAAAAAGTCCTCTCGGCACGCCGGAAGGCGGAGGTAGATTTCACCGGACAAACTTGGGGATAGGCGAAAATAGGCAGAATATGCAGGTTTTCGTAGAAGGATCAGACCTCATTTATTGCGAGAAGGTATTTTATAATTGGAGCTTAATTAACTTTGTTTTTCGTCATTTTATGCTTATTTTAAACATTTTATTGTCTTATGGGAACGGTAACCTTCTTGTCATTTGGGGTCCATTTTTATACTTGTGGTCACACTGTCCTTATGCAAGGTTTCGACACTGATGTGTAACTATGTAACGGTCTGTTACTTCTTCACGCAAAATTATATCTCCCGCAGAGATTTTGGTTGGTTCCTCAGTTTAGGGGCTGCGACAACGCGGTCATGTAACCCCGTGTACTTAGGGATGGCTGTATTAGTCTGTAATTCAGGTAAGGACTGCAGACGGTCAATTTCAAGCAGTAGTTCCTAATGTTGCTACCAGGTACTACCGTCAACGACACCTACCTGTGAACTTGGCTACTAGATGCCACCGCAGCCAGCAACTCGCAACGAACGTTGGAATTTCCCCTCCAAAGAAAGCATACTGAGGGATTTTTAGCGCTCTTTGAAAATCCGACGACTTCGGCCGGCTTTGAACTCGCAACCATGGGCATAGACATTCAGCATGCTTGCTACCAGTTACGTCACCGAAGCCGCTTCACACTTAGTCAGATGGAATTCTGAATATGATCTCGTGCAAGTGCGTTATCTTGGCAACGTCTGATGGCTCATCCCTCATCAATTTAGTAGAGTTGCCATGGCAAGCACTGATAGATCTTGGCATTTTCTTATAATTCCGAAATCATTTTTCTCATCCCTTGGCATAATGGTGGGTCATATCAGAAATTCTTTAAGACAAAATTTTAGGTAATTATTAGGGGAATATTGTCCATTTTGTACGGTTTTGAGATTGTGCCTATTAAGACAGATATGATTAATGTTTCCGGAAAAACCCACTTTTTCCCACCCCTTTGGTCAATGGTTGGTGCTATAAAAAAACTCTTCAAACATAAATTTTTGGGCTTTATCCGACACATAGTATGAACGTTGAACGGATTCGATATTTCACATATTAAGAGAGTTATAGCAATATTTCACTTTTTCGAAAAAAGCCCCCCATTTTCACCCCCTTCGACCGATATAGCCCATTAACGAACTCGACCGAGATTTTATAGGTATACATATTCGGTAAAATATTCAAAGTGATTGGTGCAAAATTACGGCAGTTATCGTGTCCACAAGAAACTGATATGCATATATATATATACATAAATTATATACAGGGTGTATTTGATATGATGGAAGTCCGTTACACTGGTGATAGAAGAGACTATTCTAAGCTTCCTAGCTAAAAAAAAATTGTCACCTATCTTGAAATTGATAATTAATCATTAAAAAGTCAATGTTTTTAGTTATTTCAGAAAGTAATCAGGCAGAAAGTGGTGCGGCAGGCTGGGGTAAACGAGGCGGAGCCAGGAGAGACGACGCGCGAAGGGGAAGTTGTTACGTAATCGGAGCATTGACCTTACCGGTTGACTTGAGGGGTGGTAGGCTATCAGCTGGTATGAGTTTGAGCTCTACCGTCTCGTAAGAAAATGTGCATTGCCGTTGTTCTTGTCGTTGTTGTTGTTGTTGACAACGCACGCAATGGCTTTGTACGTTACGACCGGTAGTATTGTGTAGCCTACTTTGTAAGTGTGGAATTCATTGATTGATGTTCATGTACAAAATAATTTCGATACTCAGCCCTGATGTATCATTGGCGTCCGTGTCGGACATTCTGTTGACTAGTTTCTGAAAATACTAAAAACATTCACTTAATGAAATGCAGTGTGACAAAATTCCGACATCCCGTAGTCTGTTCAGAACTAGGCATTTAGGACGGAAGTAAAATACTTGATGTTTTGTTTGAGAGGCTTGGCGATTTTGGTCATTTAGCCCCATGTAGCTGGGTGTGGGTAGAATTTGTGTGATAACCTGTGTTTTGTGGATTCTGTAGTAATGTGGGTATTTGTAATTCAGGTGAGGATTCGGAAGAAGGCGCCGGCCCTGTGGTGTTGGGGCAGTGCAACTGCCTCTCACCTGGAGGCCCTGGGTTCGATTTTTGGCTCCATCAGGGATATTAGAAACTGACGTGAGGGCTGGAACGCAGTGCAGTAAGCCTCGTGAGGGCAATTGAGTAGCTGTCTGACAGTGAGGCAGTGCCCGAGTCAGGAAAATCAAGATTAATGGCCGAGGGGACCCGATGCACTGACCACGCGTCACCCTAATATCTGCAGGCCAAATGGCTGGACAGCGGTCGCTTGGTAGGCCTAGGCCCTTCATGGACTGCACTGCCAGCGGTTATGATTATTGTGAAGAAGGCGCCCGTGGCCTTAAGTTAGGAACAATCCCGACATTTGCCTGGGGTAGAAGTGGGAACCCATGGAAAACTACTTCCAAGATTTAATACTAGTGCGGTACCACATGTTCATATTGTGAATTGTCCCATCCCATCTCCAGCCCTCGGGTGGCCATTAACTGGAGAGGGGGGGGGGGGGGGGGGGGGGGGAGGGTTGATCTATTGGTCCATCAAGAAGGTAAATACATATGCAAATACACGAAAATGAAAATAAAATACAAATACATTGTTATAATACAGTGTTATAATAATAATAATAATAATAATAATAATAATAATAATAATAATAATAATAATAGTCTAATAATAATAAGAGTCAGCATGTGTAGTTCTGGTGGTAGAGTGCTAACCTTCCCGAGG
Source organism: Meconema thalassinum (assembly GCA_946902985.2). Classification (NCBI taxonomy): domain Eukaryota; kingdom Metazoa; phylum Arthropoda; class Insecta; order Orthoptera; family Tettigoniidae; genus Meconema; species Meconema thalassinum. The sequence continues at coordinate 492,128,081 of OX336388.2, read as the reverse complement.
GTGCGATCTACGTTCAGTCATGTAGTAAATGAATGGGATCTAATACGATCATCTCCATGGATTTCATGGCACATACAAGAAATCCTACGTATATTAAAGTCTGGCAACTCGACATACCAAAAAGAAACATAAAAGAAGTTAGTGTGTCTAAAAGCCTATGATTACTATTATTAGTATTATTAATATGTTTATTAGAGTTGTTGCACTATCTTCACACAAAGATAGACCAACAGTTCCTTAAATTAATTTACCAAATCTTTAGGATTTCTATTTTCTATGCATAGTCCATGAAGCTGGCAAAATCCTAGACAGATCCACCATCACTAGTCATGAAGCCACTCCCCATGAAGGTGTGAATCAGCTGTTCATAGGCTCGGTTTGTGTATTTCAATGTCATTGGCAGACAAGGCGAGGAGGTCACTCAACTGCAGACTCTGGTCAACATTCCTCAGCGTAGGAGGGGAGGGTGACGGGGAGAAGTCAGTTCTGCTGCTGAGGGGAACGAAGTGAAAGCCCGTTTCCAAGACATTGACCGACGATTTTTGTGATTTAATTCCACCTACACTAATTAAGATCCGACTTAATTTCATGAAGATATTTGCTTAGAATACCATCTTCTATCACCAGTGTAAAGGACTTCCATCATATCAAATACACCCTGTATAAACTTTTGAACTGACGGTGGTTTTGGGGTCTGGGGGATGTGAAACACGAAGATATGTCGAAATTTTCCGGAAGTCGAAACATGGTAGCCTACCCATTGCAATAGTTAGCTTTCTAATGAAATCTACCTCTGGTTGGTTCCTCAGTTTAGGGGCTGCGACAACCCGGTCATCTAACACCGTGTACTTTGGGTGAGTGTAGAATCTGTCTGATAAACGGTGTGAATTGTAATGGCTGTAGTAGTCTTAATTCAGGTAAGGACGGCAGACGGTCAATTTCAAGCAGTAGTTCCTAATGTTGCTACCAGGTACTACCGTCAACGACACCTAGCTGTGAACTTGGCTACTAGATGCCACCCTAACCAGCAACTCGCAACGAACGTTGGAACTTCCCCTCCAAAGGAAAGCATACTGAGGGATTTTAGCACTCTTAGAAAATCCGACGACTTCGGCCGGCTTTGAAACCGCGACCTTGGGCATAGACATTCTGCATGCTACCAGTTACGTCACCGAAGCCGCTTCCCACTTAGATGAAAATACTGAATCTGATCTCGTGCAAGTGCGTTGTCATGGCAACGTCTGATGGCTCATCCCCCATCAATTTAGTAGTGTTGCCATGGCAACCTCTGATAGCTCTTGGCATTTTCTTATAATTCCGAAATCATTTTTCTCATCCCTTGGCGTAATGGTGGGTCATATCAAAAATTCTCAGACAAAAGTTTTAGGTAATTATTAGGGGAATATTGTCCATTTTGTACTGTTTTGATATTTCCCGAAAAACCCACTTTTTCCACCCCTTTAGTCAATGGTTGGTGCTATCAAAAAACGTACTTGACATAAATTGTTGGCACTTATCCGACACATATTATGAACTTTGAATGGATTCGATATTTCACGTATTAAGAGAGTTATAGTGAAATTTCAATTTTTCGAAAAAAGCCCCCCATTTTCACCCCCTTCGACCGATTTTGCCCATTAACGAACTCGACCGAGATTTTATAGGGATACATATTATGTAAAAAATTCAAAGTGATTGGTGCAAAATTACGGCAGTTATCGTGTCCACAAGAAACTGATATATATATACAGGGTGTATTTGATATGATGGAAGTCCGTTACACTCGTGTTAGAAGAGACTATTCTAAGCTTCCTAGGTAAAAAAATTGTCACCTATCTTGAAATTGATAATTAATCATTAAAAAGTCAATGTTTTTAGTTATTTCAGAAACTAATCAGGCAGAAAGTGGTGCGGCAGGCTGGGGTAAACGAGGCGGAGCCAGGAGAGACGACGCGCGAAGGGGAAGTTGTTACGTAATCGGAGCATTGACCTTACCGGTTGACTTGAGGGGTGGTAGGCTATCAGCTGTTATGAGGATGAGCTCTACCGTCTCGTAAGAAAATGTGCATTGCCGTTGTTCTTGTTGTTGTTGTTGTTGACAACGCACGCAATGGCTTGGGACGTTAGGACCGGTAGTATTGTGTAGCCTACTTTGTAAGTGATCATGTATAAAATAATTTCGATACTCAGCCCTGATGTATCATTGGCGTCCGTGTCGGACCTTCTGTTGACTAGTTTCTGAACATACTAAAAACATTCACTTAATGAAATGCAGTGTGACAAAATTCCGACATCCCGTAGTCTGTTCAGAACTAGGCATTTAGGACGGAAGTAAAATACTTGATGTTTTGTTTGAGAGGCTTGGCGATTTTGGTCATTTAGCCCCATGTAGCTGGGTGTGGGTAGAATTTGTGTGATAACCTGTGTTTTGTGGTTTCTGTAGTAATGTGGGTATTTGTAATTCAGGTGAGGATTCGGAAGAAGGCGCCTGCCCTGTGGTGTTGGGGCAGTGCAACTGCCTCTCACCTGGAGGCCCTGGGTTCGATTCCTGGCTCCATCAGGGATATTAGAAACTGACGTGAGGGCTGGAACAAAGTGCACTAAGCCTCGTGAGGGCAATTGAGTAGCTGTCTGACAGTGAGGCAGTGCCCGAGTCAGGAAAATCAAGATTAATGGCCGAGGGGACCCGATGCACTGACCACGCGTCACCCTAATATCTGCAGGCCAAATGGCTGGACAGCGGTCGCTTGGTAGGCCTAGGCCCTTCATGGACTGCACTGCCAGCGGTTATGATTATTGTGAAGAAGGCGGCCGTGGCCTTAAGTTAGGAACAATCCCAACATTTGCCTGGGGTAGAAGTGGGAACCCATGGAAACCTACTTCGAAGATTTAATACTAGTACGGTACCACATGTACATATTGTGAATTGTCCCATCCCATCTCCAGCCCTGGGGTGGCCATAAACTGGAGAGGGGGGGGGGGGGGGGAGGGTTGATTTATTGGTCAATCAACAATGTTCATACATATGAAAATACACGAAAATGAAAATAAACTACAAATACATTGTTATAATACAGTGTTATAATAATAATAGTCTAATAATAATAATAATAATAATAGTCTAATAATAATAATAAGTCAGCATGTGTAGTTCTGGTGGTGGAGTGCTAACCTTCCAGAGGGTGCGATCTACGTTCAGTCATGTAGTAAATGAATGGGATCTAATACGATCATCTCCATGGATTTCATGGCACATACAAGAAATCCTACGTACATTAAAGTCTGGCAACTCGACATACCAAAAAGAAACATAAAAGAAGTTAGTGTGTCTAAAAGCCTATGATTACTATTATTAGTATTTTTATTACAGTTGTTGCACTATCATCACACAATGATAGACCAACAGTTCCTTAAATTAATTTACCAAATCTTTAGGATTTCTATTTTCTATGCATAGTTCATGAAGCTGGCAAAATCCTAGACAGATCCACCATCACTAGTCATGTAGCCACTCCCCATGAAGGTGTGAATCAGCTGTTCATAGGCTCGGTTTGAGTATTTCAATGTCATTGGCAGACAAGGCGAGGAGGTCACTCGACTCCAGACTCTTGTCAACATTCCTCAGCGTAGGAGGGGAGGGTGACGGGGAGAAGTCAGCTCTGCTGCTGAGGGGAACGAAGTGAAAGCCCGTTTCCAAGACATTGACCGACGATTTTTGTGATTTAATTCCACCTACACTAATTAAGATCCGACTTAATTTCATGAAGATATTTGCTTAGAATACCATCTTCTATCACCAGTGTAAAGGACTTCCATCATATCAAATACACCCTGTATATATATACATAAATTATATATAAACTTTTGAACTGACGGTGGGTTTGGGGTCTGGGGGATGTGAAACGCGAAGATATGTCGAAACATGGGACCTATTGCAATAGTTAGCTTTCTAATGAAATCTACCTAAAATGAATGGCAATTGGCTGCATTAATGAAATTAATTCATAGCCCGTTCATGGCCCATTTTTGAGAGCCTTGTTGCCTTGAGTAACCATATAGCCGTAGACAATTCGTGACGTTAAAATAACGTTTTCGAAGAAATTTGAATTGAGTTACTTTTGAGGAATTTTGAGTTGACTCTAAATTGTTATGTTGGTAGCACTCACTTTTAAAAATTTGAAATGACATGTGGAAATGCCAGAGGTAAAAATCGAAAATATGAACGACTTTTAGTAACATTAGTGACTCTTAGTCATAAACTACATAACGAGTTCTTACTCTACTATCTCGCTACCGATGGGGGTAAGTTACTAACTTTCAATAATAGCAATTAATATGTTCTTATAGCAACATATAGATGTATGTACTGAACTAGAATGCGACAGGCTGCGTGGCTCAGCGGTAACCTTCTCGCCTGCTCTGCGTAAGATGGTAGGATCGGGACCAGTCAGTTGGCATTTGAGGGTGCGCAAGTGCGGGGGAGCCATGTCGGTAGTTTCGCTGGCACATTATAAATCCCCTTCGAGGCAAATTCTGGCATCCCGTGTCTCCAAATGCCGCAGCAGTTAAAAGGGACGTAAAACCAATGGTATCTTATATATTAACATAGTTTTCAATAAATGTCACCCTTTACTAAAACTGAAATATCTAGGGAAGTATGTACGCTACGACGACGTTTGTTACCTTAAAATGTAATGTCCGTCACGCATAATCGATTGATACCCACCTTACTTGATTATATCATCCGTGTATTAAAATAATTGCGAATATTACTTCCTTCAAGGTCACACGAAAATAGAATCGAATGACTTGACGGACATATTGTCGCTAGGCGACCACGACTAACACCGTATCATGGTATTCAACGCCGCCCCAATAATAAATCTAACTTGTCACTGGGCGACAACGACTTACTCTGTATCATGATAGTCCGGTAAAGTAGAGTGCACATCTTCATCGTGGTTTCCATGGCAGTAATGTGAATCCACGTAAATATCTTCATATTAACAGAGATCAAATCTCCTTGGGGACATGACGCATTCACTTAAAAATCTTCTATGCGGTTTGAATCACGCCAAAATAGAATATTTCTTCATGCAATTTTTTGTTTTATTTCGTTCGTTTGGTGTTTCAATACATCCAATATAATTATAACATTCACTGGTATGGGGCGATCAGTTCCCTAATTACGTCATGATATCGTTAATTTCTACCTGCTCCACTCGGGCGCTAATGCCGCATGTATCCATACATGATATCGTTAATTTCTACCTGCTCCACTCGGGCGCTAATGTCGCATGTATCCATACAATACGCAGAACGGGATTCGCAAGCCAGAAGTCCGTATATATATCCTGAAACACCAGTACATTACGTCTGCCATGTCCCGTGGTTCGGATTCCACGTAAAAAGGAGGTCCCGGGGCTCATGATCTCAAGATTAACGGTCACGTTGAACTACAAGCTTCCTTCCTTTTTCATTACGTCTGGAATAAGAACAACTACCAGTGGCAAAAGAGAAAAAATGTTTCAAAAACTATAGGCAGAATGTATAATGTTTTGCCTACAGAAACAGAAAGGTATTATTTACGTCTGTTATTGCTTCACGTCATAGGTGCTACCAGCTTCCAGAATCTACGAACATACAAAGCCGTTGTCTATTCTACTTTCAAAGAAACAGCTAAGGAGCGAGGTTTGCTGATTGATGATTCTGAATGGCAGCGTTGTTTGGCAGAAGCGTCACAATTTCAGATGCCTTCTCAGTTTCGACAACTGTTTTCTTACATATGTATCTTTCAGACCCTTTCAAATGGGAAATTTTCAAGAACTCATTATCAGAAGATTATCTGCAGTTTCACGAACCTAACATTGCATATCACTTCACTCTTATACCTATTTGTAATTCATTAAAGCTCCATGGTCTTTCCATTACTTCTCTCAAATTGCCAGCTATTATTGATAATTTCCCTCGGACAAATTTACCAATGAATTATCCAAAAAATAATGAGGATGAATTAAGTCGTATGATAAACGAAGCAAATGAAAACCAAACGGCTATAATTACAGAAATTTTGGGGTTAGTACAAAACAGCAATGAAAGGATGAGTAATGCATATTTCATTGACGGTCCAGGGGGCACCGGGAAACAGATCTTGACCAGTGCTTGATTCACTGTTGCACAAATTTGGAGTTAAATGTAGTTTCTGTTGCATGGACTGGTATTGCAGCAATGTTACTACCTCAGGGGCGCACTGTACACAGCCAGTTCAAGTTACCTCTACATTTACATGAAAGTTCTGTATCAGGAATAAAAGTTAACAGCAAGGAAGCTTTTTATATTCGTTCAGCAAACCTTATCATCTGGCATGAAGCCCCTATAGCTAATAAGCACGTGTTGATGTGTGTAATTCGGCTGCTCAAGGACATCATAAATAACGACGTGCCTTTCGTAGGAAAAATTATCATCTTAGGTGGAGATTTTAGGCAGGTATTGCCTGTTGTGCCTCACGCATCTAGAGCAGCTTCGGTCCAAATGTCAGTAAGGTTCTCTCCTTTGTGACCATTATTCAAAATGTTTAAACTCATCAAAAATATGCGAGCGGATACAGATCAACGTGACATTGCAAACTTCTTGATACAAATTGGTAACGGTGAATACCCTCAAATGTTGTAAACAATGTCCTACTTCTTCGCCTTGACCTTACGCCATCAGATACTTCTATGCCATTTTCCTTCAAAAGGAGGCAGTTTCCAGTATGTTTGGCTTTTTGTATAACTATCATTAAAGCTCAAGGTCAAACACTAGATCAAGTAGGTATTTATTTACCTAGTACTATTAGAATGTTGAAACGAATGTTGCGGAGGAGCACAGACCTCAGCAAACGGGGCACAGATTAAATAAAAATTATACAAGGACGTCCGCATCCCTAATACGATAACTGTCCTGTGGTAATGGTAAAAAAGTGCTATTGTCCTACTACGGTGATAACTATCCTACATCCTGTCCTTTCATTCCCTCAGTACTATAAATAAGATATACTCAATCAAATTTACAGCTTAATAAATAATAATTCCTTCTGTGTGAGTTATCTTTTCATTTCTCATCAATCGCCTTTACTTACTATTCTATCTGTAGTGGTGAAGGCGATAGCTGTCTTTACAGAGGTGTGCAAATTATTAGATTCGATGTCAGTTTTCCAAAATTGCATTTTCATTTTTCACTGTTTAATGCACTAAGTATGTTTACAAGGCGATGAAATTACTTCAAATGTTTAACCAAGACATCTAATTATATTTTCATATAAGAAACTCAAATTAAAATGATTTTTTAGAATTTCCACTAACAGAGGAGCCCTGCAAATGCAAAATACCACACGTTACGTTTTTATTACTTCACTCTACTTAACGTGTGAATTTAGAGCAGATGGATTTGGGGTCTTTTAACTGATGAACGCTATTGAACTATTCAAAGATTCATGAACTATGTATTGAAATCACCTGACTTAAAATTCTGAAGTCAATGAAAAATTGAAAATGTACCCAGCTCAGATAACCCTCGGAATCCAATAATCTGAAAGTTTCCAGACGCAATTCCTAAGTAGGACAACAAAAGAAGTTGGTCAATAAAATGATTTTGAATAAAAGAAATTATGACTAATTAAAATTATTTTATTTAATTCTATTAATTTTCACACCTCTATAAGTTACCCAAAAGCTACATCTCTAAATTCAAATATAAGCGACCCATCTTTTATTTTAAATTTATACCATTGGTATCATAAGTAGACATAACACCAAATTGTACCGCTGTAGCCATAAATTGTGTGGATATCTCTATCTACTTAGTATAAAACAAAGTTCCCAATTCTTGGATGTAACGGGTAATCTAGAGAGCAACTTGATGGATTTTGATGCGGTTTTCACCATTCTGTAAAGGATTTCTCGATGAAGGATTAGGTAGAAAAACATTTATTTATGACCAAAAGAAGCCAAGCAGTTACGATTTTAGTGAAACGAGTTGAAGAAAACCCTTACGCTGGGTAAACCGTTAAAAATATCGATATACTCTGAGAATTGTTCAGCATGAAAAGTTCAGCAAGAAAGTTCGCGACAGCTCCCAAATCGACCACTGTAAGTGTTTTTACGTTTTCATTTCTTCAAGCTATCTCGATTCAGCGGAAATTTAAATTACTAGCTTCAGAATGAGTTTAGGAGCTTACGAGCTACCTATCATCCTAGCTTCAGCCAGCATCAAACTGGCGAGTCGTGTCGAGTTAATACTTCAGAGAAGAGTATAGATTATGTGTTTGGAGTTAGCTGTTCACCTCGGCTTTTCAGAATTGCGTCTGGAACCTGACGTCCGTGCGCGTTTTAAGCTTACGCTGGGCAAATAGTGGGACACACACACAGAGGACAGGCAGACACCCACACATTTGATCTCATAAGTGTACTTCAACATTTACCCAAAAGCGAAGGTACCGTAAATGTCTGTTCAGGTCACTAGCATGAGACATGCAAATGTCATATGGACAGAAGAGCTGTAGGATTGTTGAAGTGAATGCTGCGGAGCAGCAGGGGTCTTCTAGTTATATATTATTATCATTTTTAAAATTTAAAAAATTCCTCTCGGCACGCCGGAAGGCGGAGGTAGATTTCACCGGGCAAACTAGGTGATAGGCTATAATAGGCAAAATATGCAGGTTTTCGTAGGAGGATCAGACCTCATTTATTGCGAGAAAGTATTTTACAATTGGAGGTTAGTTGACATTTTTTCGTCTTTCTATGCATATTTTTAACATTTTACTGTCTTATGGGGATGGTAACCTTCTTGTCATTTGGGATTCATTTTTATTATACTTGTGATCACACTGTCCTAATGCAAGGTTTGGAACTAATGTGTAACTATCTAACAGTCTGTTACTTCTTCACGCAAAATTTCATCACCCGCAGAGATGTTGGTTGGTTCCTCAGTTTATGGGCTGCGACAAGGTGGTCATGTAACCCCGTGTACATTGGGTGTGAGTAGAATCTGTCTGATAAACGGTGTTATTTGTGATGACTGTATTAGTCTGTAATTCAGGTAAGGTCTGCAGACGGTTAATTTTAAGTAGTAGTACCTAATTTTGTACCAAATACTAACGTCAACGACACCTAGCTGTGAACTTGGCTGCTAGACGCAACCAGCAACTTGCAACGAACGTTGTAACTTCCTCTCCGAAGGAAAGCATGCTGCCGGATTTTTAGCGCTCTTAGAAAACCGGCGACTTTGGCCGGCTTTGAACCAGCGACCTTGGGCATAGAAGTTCAGCATGCTACCAGTTAGCCGCTTCCCTCATAGTCAGATGGAACAAGAAGTTCCGTGACGAACTAAAGAGCCTACTTTTCTTAAAATTAAGATTCATGCCATAGATTAATCTACAGTATATGAACCTATCTAGAATAATGACGAAATTAAGTGGGTAATATCGAAATATCTTAATTAGTTCGAAATAAGGTATACTAGGCATAATGTAGCCTAATAGAGCAATACAGTTGGCAGCTCTGGTGACTGAATATATTCTTACTTCCATCTCCTAAGGTACAGAATACAAAATGTGGTTGAAGTCCAAAGGACGTTACATGGATTTAGACATTGGATCTATTAGTACACGTAAAAGCATGTTGGCAACAATGTCATGCGAGTGCTGGTCAGAAATAGTCTGAAATATTATATCTTTTTGTGCCAATTTTGGATGAAATCCAATTGTGGGTATAGAAGTTACATGTATTTAAAAATTGGTCCTATCAGCACGCTTAGAATAATTTTGGTAGAACTGACGTGTATATGTTACTCCAAATTAATGTAAAATGTCAGGTAATTTACGTGTGCATAGTTAAAAGCTGTCGGCTTGCACACTTTCTGATATATTTGGATACAAAATAGAGAGCAATTATTAACAGTTGGCAGCCCTAGTGGCTCTTACGAATACACTCAGTCATATCTGTTTATGTACGCATATTACATACAAAATTTGGTTGAAATCCAATTGATAGGGTAGAAGTTATATGCATTTAAAAATTGGACTTATCAGAAGGCTTAAAATTATTTTGGCAACGCTGTCATGTATGGCCACCTGGAAATTAAACTGAAATAGTATTATCTATATGTGTGCCCATTTTAGAATAGCTCCCATGTATACCTTCCAAGATATCCAACATGGAGCTCAAATTTCTAGTGCGTTTTTTTTAGCAGTTGGTAGCACTGGCCACTTTTTCAAATATGGGCCTGAGATATTCCGGTATACATCTTTACTCATACTAAATTTGGTTTCGATTGCTGCAGCCGTTTAGGAGTTGATAGAGGGGGACACACACACAAAGCCCTCCAGCCAGACAGACAGAAGGACAGACCGACAGACAAACAGACACATTTTCCCGGATGGATCTCATGTCTTCTTTTTCCTAATTTTTGCAAAGTGTGAAAAGTAGGCTAAAAATTAATGTGATCTCGTTAATGGCGTTTTCTTGGTAACCTCTGATAGCTCATCCCTCATCAATTTAGAAGCGTTGTCATGGTAACCTCTGATAGCACTTGTCATTTTCTTATTTCCGAAATCATTTTTCTCATCTCTTGGCGTAATGGTGGGTCAGATCAAAAATTCTTTCAGACAAAAGTTATCGGTAATTATTAGGGGAATATTTTCCATTTTGTACGGTTTTGATATTGTGCCTATTAAGAGAGATATGATTAATGTTTCCCGAAAAAAAAACACTTTTTTCCACCCCTTTGGTCAAAGATTGGTGCTATCAAAAAACTTATTTGACATAAATGTTTGGCCCTTATCCGACGCATATTATGAACTTTGAATGGATTCGATATTTCACGTATTAAGAGAGTTATAGCGAAATTTCACTTTTTCGAAAAAAGGCCCCCATTTTCACCCCCTTCGACCGATTCTGCCCATTAACGAACTCGACCGAGATTCTATAGGGATACATATTGTGTAAAAAATGCAAAGTGATTGGTGCAAAATTACGGCAGTTATCGTGTCCACAAGAAACTGATATATATATATATATATATATATATATATATATATTGAACCCTTATCATTGTGTCCAATAATAATGTTTCATATTAATAAAAACGATGGAAATACTAAATACGTGATATGCTGAATATTTGAGTAATATTGATGTAGCAAGAAATCTGGACTTGGTAAGACATGCTACGTGCTGGCTGGAAATGACCAATAGTTTCACAACCAATGTTATTCTTGGATTTCTGAGAAAATCAGATATGACGCTGTGGCGTACGTGACCATAAAAGGCCAAAATGCTGCGTACAAGGCAAGGAGTGAGAGAGAGGACAAGTGTCGTGACGTGAAAATAAGGGCGGGATTTGTAAGGTCAGAGCTCCAACGCCAACTTATCTGACCAATAAGAAAACATGACGCCAGAACATAGCGTCAGTGTGTTTTGCGCGGCAATCGGATATAAAAAGATCTAGCGATCGGTTTGCATGTTCGACGGCAGATTCGCGACCTGTGAGAAAATACAAGATTTTTGAGAGGTCACACATAATTATAGGCCCATTACTTAAAATATTGAGGAGCTGTTTTTCTCCCACCATTGAAACTTTAGGCTTTCTGTATATATACAAATGTCTGAGATGAATCGGGACACTCCTAATTATTCTTCGACAGTCATTTTAAGACGTCCTTAAGACGATATGGTTTTAAAATTATAGTTGTGTGTCGGCAACGAAGTTAGAAATTTTCATAAATTGTGAGATGGCAATTAGCCATAGAATAGGGAAAGTCGACGATTCTGCATAGGACTATCTGAGGAAATAAAATACTTAGAACGCAGATAGAACAGTTTAAAAACTTTGATTTAATTGTGTTTTAACAGCAGCAAGATGTCGACCATGGAGAGAAGACAGCAAGCTTCATCCTCCATTACCATCAGTGTCATGGGCTAACGGCCTAATGATGGGAATTGACGAGGCGGGAGGCCTCTGGAAAGCAGTTTAAGTGATGAGTATTAAAAAATTGATTTATTGATTTTGGACGAGGGGAATCGCGAGAGATGTGTGGAACTTTGTATAGATTTTATTTGTGTGGTTTAATTTAAATTTCAGGGTTTGATTTCTTAACTGACATGCGTGTAGTAAATTTTGGCATTGCGTGACAATTATGTTGTACAGTAAATTTTGTAATTTAAATGTTTTCCTTATGTATACGTAATTCTTATAGCGAAACGGCCGCATCGATTAACGTATCTATAAAAAGTGTAGCCATGAATGAGAACCTAGGAACGACAATGATAAATGGACTGATTTAATGATATGTTAAACTAATTACTACGTGGGGGGAATATTTGCATTTTGTTGCTTTGATAACTCGGGCTGGGACTGATCCTGTTATTTATTCTTTATTGTCATTTGGACATGTTGTGTGTCATTATCTGAGAGGTGTGCTGATTAATGCTACGTCGAGATCTTCGAGAAATGTGCCACGTGTTTTTGGGTGTAAGTGATGATGATGAGGAGAGGTAAAGCCTGTCCATGACTGCGATATCATTCCGGCAAACTAGTTATCCGTGGGGATAAGTTTGACCTGGAAATGTATTCTTAAAAATCCCTGAGAGGATGGTTTGAGATAATGTGTTATTTATTTGTACGCGTTTAACAGGTGGCGATTAGCAAAGGTGCTGTACGCTGGCTATGGGCCAGAATCTATATTTAGCATGGCACTAATTACTACTTGGGGGAAGAAATCAGCCACTCTCTCGGTGATGCGATAACAGGCCCGGTTGTCTCCAGCTCGTTATGACACGTTATGTTTGCTTTAAAGCCTAATGAGTTAAGGTTATTTCATTTGGTTTAATTTGGGAAGTTGCCATGTTGTCGATCCAAGTTTCTTTTATCATTACTACGACTTATTTGTTCATTGTTTTAAAACGCCAAACTTTCCGGCGTGAAAATTAAAAGTTGTATTTTGTTGTTGTTGGCTCTTATTTTCAAGGCCATTGTATTCATATAAATATAATTTGGCAACCGGCCAAACCTGTTCATGTCATGTTATGCCTTCCTAGTGTTTAAGGTATAAGTCGGTAATTCCGCAGCCCTTATTTTAAATAATACACACGTGTATTTGGTTGTGGTAATCTAAGGTTAGAGCATGTCAGTAGTGTATATAAATATGTAATTGTTGTTCCCAAATTTCCGTAATTCGTCCTTCGCAGTACGGAGTCCGTTCCCGAACCAACTGTTTTGGTCGGAAACGAGCGCCCGTCAAAATGCTCATTACTTGAACTAGTCTTAAAACCCGTGTCGCTCATAAATATTAAATTTTTGTACTATTTTATTTGTTTGTTATATTTGGATCTTGTGATCCGTTTTCTTTTGTTACTCTGATTTAGGTGACATTGCAGTCACAATGCTTGTTGGCAGCTGTCATACCGTGTCGTCATGGTACGTCAGGCTGGTCAGTGTCAGATCTGTTCACGCGAGTGAACAATAAAAGGGTGGTTATAGTTTTCTTTTTTTTATGTTTGATTCAGTTAATAAATTTTCATTTGTTAATAGATCCTGTTGTTTTTCTTGGCTTTATAATAATAATAAGTTAACCTTATGAACCCTGGAAGTTATGTTGATAGCAAAACCTCTAAATCACATTCACAAGAATCCATTACGACCCCGAAATTTTGAATCTTGTCTACATGCTATTTTCCAAAGGGTTTATAAGAGTTACTTTGGCTTCCGAACGTGTGGCATTTGTGTTTTAGAGTAAAAAAAATAGATCACCGGCATGTGATAAGTTTATTAACGTAAGTTAGGCGAAGATAGTACCGCCAAATGTTTGAAAATATAAAGTCATGGAGTTTGCAATAAAGTAAATGTGGAACAAGTTAAGTGTTTGAACTTTGATTAAAATTAGAACAAACTGTTCCAGGCGCCCAATAAAATTAAATTAGCTTTGTGTAGAAAAGCCAAACTCAAAGAATTGTTTGACAGGAAGGTTAGACCTTAAAAACTAATTAATACTCTATTAATTGGTAAAAATTTGTAAGTAAAGTAAGGTCAGGAAGATTATAACTGAATCAAAGGGTTAAAATTAAATGGAATAATAAGTAAATTATACTCAGTGATGCTATAGTTTGTGGGAGTAATTTAAAGTAAATGAACTGAGTATGTAAAGGATTAATGTGTGTATATTTAATATGTGTGAGCGCGCGTATCCAGGGCTCCGCCCTTATGTCATTTCCCTATGTCTCAAATATATTATTGTTGTGATGGCAACTCTGGGAGAAATCCGCGAAGTGATTGAATTAGCATCCGCTCGTACGCGAGAACAACTTAGTGAGATGAGAAAGGACATAACCAATGAAATACAGACACAGTTAGCGGCAAATAGTGAAGAAACGCAGACACAGTTAGCGGCAAATAGTGTAGAAACGCAGACACAGTTAGCGGCTATAAATAAACAATCGGCAGAAACTCAGACACAGTTAGCGGCAAATAATGTAGAAATGCAGAAACAGTTAGCGGCAAATAGCGTAGAAATGCAGACACAGTTAGCGTCAAATAATGTAGAAATACAGACACAGTTAAACACAAAACTATCTGAAGTTAACGAGAATATAAATCAGAAAATCGCTACACAAAACATTCTGGTTAGTGAGCAATTACATAGGCAGTCTGAGAAAAACAATGAAATGTTAAACGCACAAGACGAAAGGAACACTCAAAATCTAGCTGCGCTAACGGTAGAAATCAAAGAGCACACAAAAGAACAGCTAATCCAATTAGCAAAGGACGTTAGCACTAACAATACCAAACAATTAGGAATAATAAAAGGTATCGAAGATTCGTTTAAAAAGGAAATAAAAGGAATGGATGAGACTGTTATGGCAAAACTAGCACAAATCGAGCAAGCGTGTTTGACCAGCTCATCTGAAATCAAAGAAGCACACACAAACTTAGAAAAAAGGTTTGAGAATATCGAACGAGGGACACAGGGTATGCAAGATCAGATAATTACAGTAGATAACAATATCACGGGCTTAGTGACGGAACTCAACAAATTAGAAATACAATCAATTAAGAAATGTAAAAAGTTAGAAATTGACCAGGAAGAAATTAAACAAACATTAGAACAGAACAACATTTCTCTGGGAGAAAGGATAGATAAACTTGAAGATAATCAGGAGGCTAATCAACAGGAAGTCGAAAAACGCTTTGTTAAATTGAAGGATACTATTAGGAAAGATTGGACCAAGATGAGCGCTGATTCGAAAGATGAACGGCTCGCAGTAAGCAAGAAGCTAGGAGAAAATAACGCGAAAATACAGGCGTTAGAAGAAAATATGAAGTTAAGGTTTCAAATTCAAGAGGACCGCATGATAAAATCGGAGTTGCAGTCACTTGGACATAATACAATGTTTGCGACACTAATGGAAAAGGGGAAAGGGGAGAATGCGGAAAGAGAGCACACAATAGACAGCCACGAGCTTGGGCAAAGTCCAAGAACGGTAGACACGCAAGCATTCCAGAATTATGAGGGTCGTAGCTCGACACCTCAAAACACACAACTTCCCACTCAAGTTATACAAGTCATCCGTGGAAACGAATTTAAACCGAGTAAGTTTTTACCAGAGAGCGGAGGGACACCTAAAGCTTTCTTAAGGGAACTGACAGAATATTTTTCGGACCAAAATGTTAGCTCAACGCGACAATTAAGAATGGTTGAAAAATTTTTGGCGGGCTCAGCACTTACCTGGTATCTTGGATTTAAGAACACATTTAAATCAATGGAAGGTTTCCACAAGGCCTTCCTAAGCAAATACTGGAGTGGGTCGTATCAACAAAGCTTGCGAATGGACTTATACTCGCGCAAATACCATTCCACGCATCAGACGAAATATGCAGATTTTTTCGCCATGCAACTTGTCAAATTGCAAGATCTGGATAATCCCCCAAGCGAAATGGAGCTAATAACTACTATAGGAAAGCAGATGCCTATTAGCGTTCAGCAATTCTTGGTGGCGGCAAATATTACGACCGTGGTCCAGGCAGAAGAGGTATTAAGGAAGATAGATGAAACCACTAATTACATCAACCCGAGAGAGAAGAGACAGATAGAGTTAGTTAATGCAGTCGAAGTAGTCAAGACACCGAACAAAAACACGAGGTCGCAAGCTACAAACACTGGGGATAATCAAAGACGGCAGAGCACCGAAGAATATGAGCCGAGATCTCAACCGAGATACGAAAATATGGACAGAAACCATAACAATCAGGAAGGAACTAACCGCTACCGGAACACAAACAATCAGCAGTGGCGAGATAATAGGAGATACCAAACGTCATACAATAGGAATAATAATAATAACGCACCTTACAATCGGGGATGGCGTGGAGGACACTATAATCAACAATATAGGCCCAGAGACAATAGGCGTTACAACCAGCAACATAACGCACAAGATAACCAGCGGTTTAACGAGCAATCGGATCCAAGGGATGATCAGAGAAATTGGAACGAGAGACACGCTGAGTCACAACAGTACCTAGAAGAACTACATAACATACAGGGAAACAATAAGAATAAATGGGAACGAGCGATGGAACACAGAGCAAATCCGGACACCCACACTAACGGGGCGGAAGGTATGCTAATGCAGCAGGAAAGACAGGACGGGTGGCACCAAGACCAGGGCGAGGGTCAAGGCGCGAAAAAAAAAGTTTAATTGAAGGGAAAGGAGACAGCCTCAAAAGCGAATGGTGTGATGGTCGTGATGGTTGGGTGACAGCGCACATTACAGAGTGGATTGCGATGCCTGAAGATTGCTTGGAAGAAATCGTGAGACCACAAAACGAACAATTAAAGCAATTACCAATAATATATGCTAGGATTGATGGATTGAAGGTCAAGTGCTTAGTTGATACAGGAAGTCAGGTCAGCCTGGTATCTGAGGCCTTGATCAAAGAAATAGGACGGAATCATAAAGTTCCAATGATACCGGTCCCGCAAATTAAAGTACGGGGTATAATTCCTGAACGATCGGTTACTTGTAAGCAGCAGGCATATCTCGAATTAGAAATTCTGGAACACACCTTCGCTCAAACTTTCATAGTTATGACGAAAATGAACTTCAATATCATTCTAGGGGCAAACTTCATCTGCGAATATCAGGCCGTCATAGATCTACACAAAAACACCATAAGCTTCAAAAACATCGAAGGGATGACGAACATAGGACTGCATATGGACGAGATAACATCTGGCAAGGAGGCGCATACTTGGATGTTACAGGCAATTAGTGAAGAAGGGGCCGAGATCACGCAGCAGGCTATTTTAAACAAGACGGACAAGGAAATAATTGAGGCATATAGCAAGGACACCACTACAGCTGTAATTGAACTTAATGAAGAGGAAGAAACGCGAGATATCTGGGCATTGTTGGCTGAAGAGGACGACAGCAATAATGAATTTGAAGAGCTACTACAGGAGCGGCTTAAGGAAGTCAAACTAGGGGTTACGGAAAAGAAGCAACTTGAAGATATTTTAAGAAAACACCAACAGGTTTTTGATACAGTACCGGGCAAGATTCTCAACTTTAAATATTCCATGCAGGTAGATGATTGGTCACCATTCAGGAGTAGGTTGTACCCGATTCCGGAAAAACATCATTCACAAGTTAAAGAAATTATTGACGGAATGTTACATGCAGGCGTGATAAAAAAAGATGCCTACACTTTTTTTAAATGCAATTTTGGCCGTTATCAAACCAAACGGATCTATACGGCTATGTCTCGACGCAAGAATGCTCAACCTTCGATTGTTGCCGGAATACGATAAGGCACCCATAATTAGAGACGTCCTCAAGGGATTTAAAGGAAAAAGCATCTATTCAAGTGTGGACTTAACGAGTTCCTTTCACCATATCGAATTGGACGAGAAGTCGCAATTGTTAACAGGCTTCTTGTTCGACAATCAGACGTACACATTTGGAAGAATGCCGTTCGGCGTGAAAACAGCTGGCTGTGCCCTAATTCGAGCATTAGACCGAAATCTTACTGAGGAGGTTAAGGAGATGACGACTAGGTACATAGATGATATTTTATTGGCTTCCGACAACATCAATGAACACATGGAAAACTTAGATAAACTGTTAGAAAATTTACTCACCACAAATTTCAAAATAAACCTAAAAAAATCCCACTTCTTTAGGGATGAAATTTTATATCTAGGCCACATTATCGATCAGGACGGCGTCAGACCAAACCCTGCCAAAATTGATGCAATCAAACATTTCCCCACTCCTACAAGAATAAAACATGTCCGTGCCTTCCTTGGTGTAACGGGGTTTTTCAAAGAAAACTGTCCCGGGTACACAGAAACTGTAGCCCCTATGCAAGAACTAATAAAGAAAAATAATAAATGGTCCTGGAATGACGAATGCAGCCAATCTTTCCAAGCTACTAAATTATTGTTACAAAATTGTATCAAACTGGGATACCCAGATTTCGGCCTAAAGTTTGTAATTCAGGCAGACGCTTCGATTATTGGGGTCGGAGCAATGTTGTATCAGGAAGATCCAAGCAACCTACAGAAAAGATCTTATCTTGCCTTTGTAAGCCGTAAGTTACGGAAACACGAACGGAATTACACTGTTACAGAGTTGGAGCTCCTAGCTATTCTTCACGCCCTCCAAAAATGGAGAAAACTAGTATTTGGGTATCAAATTATTATCAGGACAGATCATAAAGCCCTCACATTTCTTTTTAAAACTAACATGGTTAGTGAACGTATCACCAGATGGTCGATCTACATTCAACAGTTCGATATAGAAATTGAACACTGCCCTGGAAAACTAAACATCATCCCAGACGCTCTCAGCAGAAACCCGGAAGAAGACGTGGAAGAAGAGGCCTTGGTTCAACACATAGAACTGACACCTAAGGATCACGAGTTCTTGAATGAATTAAAGGAATTAAAGAAAGAGCAAGAAGGTGAGCCCTGGATGCGGCAAATGATCATGTATTTTAAGGGAGAACTTCAGCCTGGATCTGCAGCTCATCGTGAGGCCCGGAGCAAAGAAGGAAAATATCAATATGTGAACAATCTGTTACACAAATTCGTTAACGAGGAGCATACCAAAATGCGCATCTTGTTACCTGCTTCATTGCAACGTGGTTTGACCTGGCATGTCCATGAAAGCCTAGGCCATATCGGAATAGACGAGGCAGAATCGACCATAGCTGAAACTTTCACATGGCCACGCATGCGAACTACCATATGCGAAGTGGTTAAGACTTGTGACGCTTGCCAACGCACTAAGCCTAACAACTATTTAATGAAGCAATACCCAAAACCAATATTACCCCAGAAACCATTGGAAATAGTGGCGATCGACACATTTGGTCCAATTCCGAAGGGAAGGAGAGGGTGCAGGCATCTACTTGTGTGTCTGGACGTATTTTCCAAATTCGTGGTTCTATGCCCTATCCAGAAAACCACCACTAAACAGATTCTAAGTAGAATAATACACAAGGTGATACCGACTCTTGGTAAGCCTGAGTTTATATTATCGGATCATGGCGCATATTTCACTAGTGCCCAGTTTAAGAAAGGAATGGCAGATTTGAATATAAAACACGTTCTCTCATCAATAAGACATCCCCAAGGAAATTCTAGCGAACGCGTAATCCGTGATATTTCTAAGTTCTTCCGGGTATTTATTCCCAAGGAACATTACAAATGGGTAGACCGAGTGAGTGACATTGAGATATGTATGAATTCCACTCGTCATGAATCTACAGGGCAAATTCCCATGGTTTTACACCACAACCAGTTTCCAGTGAGATCTTGGAACACTATAGTAACATGTCCTAACGACCCAGTACCAACACACGATCTACGGATCCAGAACACCATTGTGCATATGAGAAGGCAGGCGGACCGTAGATTAAGAAGAGTACGCGGAAAGAAGTTTCATCGGGAGTTGATCGAAGGGGAATTGGTCTTGATTAAGAAGCCACCGATATCTGATCCAGCGAACAAGATACTAAACAAATTTTGTGAAAGGTATGTGGGACCGTTCAGCTTCGTGAGGAATTTAGGTAACAACGCCTACAGAGTCCGAGAGGTGAGCACAGGAAACATGGCAGTGTATAATATCTCAAATTTAAAATTGTATCATCAGAGAGAGCCATACGAACCGAGAAATAATGTTACTGCAGCAAATTAAACATTCGCGTGATAACATACAACAAAAGATACGGGGGTACTCTAGTGGTGAAAGCGCTCAAAAGACAGCTCTGACGTGTTTACAAGTTCAGGCGGAAGTCGTTAATGAATATGTTGATGTTTTGAAAGAGTGAGAGGGGAGACGAGTAGCAAGGAAAGAGGCCGGAGGGCATAAGTATACAGGAATTTCCTAATGAGTTTGGAACGAGACGGCTACTGAAACAGACAGAGGCGGACAGTCATTATATTTGAGGGTGACCAGCAACTTCAAATTTGAGCCAGAAAAGTAGGGGATGTGAAATTCGACTTCATTTGAGTTCGAATTTCATCAATTAGGGGTCAGATGAACCCTTATCATTGTGTCCAATAATAATGTTTCATATTAATAAAAACGATGGAAATACTAAATACATGATATGCTGAATATTTGAGTAATATTGATGTAGCAAGAAATCTGGACTTGGTAAGACATGCTACGTGCTGGCTGGAAATGACCAATAGTTTCACAACCAATGTTATTCTTGGATTTCTGAGAAAATCAGATATGACGCTGTGGCGTACGTGACCATAAAAGGCCAAAATGCTGCGTACAAGGCAAGGAGTGAGAGAGAGGACAAGTGTCGTGACGTGAAAATAAGGGCGGGATTTGTAAGGTCAGAGCTCCAACGCCAACTTATCTGACCAATAAGAAAACATGACGCCAGAACATAGCGTCAGTGTGTTTTGCGCGGCAATCGGATATAAAAAGATCTAGCGATCGGTTTGCATGTTCGACGGCAGATTCGCGACCTGTGAGAAAATACAAGATTTTTGAGAGGTCACACATAATTATAGGCCCATTACTTAAAATATTGAGGAGCTGTTTTTCTCCCACCATTGAAACTTTAGGCTTTCTGTATATATACAAATGTCTGAGATGAATCGGGACACTCCTAATTATTCTTCGACTGTCATTTTAAGACGTCCTTAAGACGATATGGTTTTAAAATTATAGTTGTGTGTCGGCAACGAAGTTAGAAATTTTCATAAATTGTGAGATGGCAATTAGCCATAGAATAGGGAAAGTCGACGATTCTGCATAGGACTATCTGAGGAAATAAAATACTTAGAACGCAGATAGAACAGTTTAAAAACTTTGATTTAATTGTGTTTTAACAGCAGCAAGATGTCGACCATGGAGAGAAGACAGCAAGCTTCATCCTCCATTACCATCAGTGTCATGGGCTAACGGCCTAATGATGGGAATTGACGAGGCGGGAGGCCTCTGGAAAGCAGTTTAAGTGATGAGTATTAAAAAATTGATTTATTGATTTTGGACGAGGGGAATCGCGAGAGATGTGTGGAACTTTGTATAGATTTTATTTGTGTGGTTTAATTTAAATTTCAGGGTTTGATTTCTTAACTGACATGCGTGTAGTAAATTTTGGCATTGCGTGACAATTATGTTGTACAGTAAATTTTGTAATTTAAATGTTTTCCTTATGTATACGTAATTCTTATAGCGAAACGGCCGCATCGATTAACGTATCTATAAAAAGTGTAGCCATGAATGAGAACCTAGGAACGACAATGATAAATGGACTGATTTAATGATATGTTAAACTAATTACTACGTGGGGGAAATATTTGCATTTTGTTGCTTTGATAACTCGGGCTGGGACTGATCCTGTTATTTATTCTTTATTGTCATTTGGACATGTTGTGTGTCATTATCTGAGAGGTGTGCTGATTAATGCTACGTCGAGATCTTCGAGAAATGTGCCACGTGTTTTTGGGTGTAAGTGATGATGATGAGGAGAGGTAAAGCCTGTCCATGACTGCGATATCATTCCGGCAAACTAGTTATCCGTGGGGATAAGTTTGACCTGGAAATGTATTCTTAAAAATCCCTGAGAGGATGGTTTGAGATAATGTGTTATTTATTTGTACGCGTTTAACAGGTGGCGATTAGCAAAGGTGCTGTACGCTGGCTATGGGCCAGAATCTATATTTAGCATGGCACTAATTACTACTTGGGGGAAGAAATCAGCCACTCTCTCGGTGATGCGATAACAGGCCCGGTTGTCTCCAGCTCGTTATGACACGTTATGTTTGCTTTAAAGCCTAATGAGTTAAGGTTATTTCATTTGGTTTAATTTGGGAAGTTGCCATGTTGTCGATCCAAGTTTCTTTTATCATTACTACGACTTATTTGTTCATTGTTTTAAAACGCCAAACTTTCCGGCGTGAAAATTAAAAGTTGTATTTTGTTGTTGTTGGCTCTTATTTTCAAGGCCATTGTATTCATATAAATATAATTTGGCAACCGGCCAAACCTGTTCATGTCATGTTATGCCTTCCTAGTGTTTAAGGTATAAGTCGGTAATTCCGCAGCCCTTATTTTAAATAATACACACGTGTATTTGGTTGTGGTAATCTAAGGTTAGAGCATGTCAGTAGTGTATATAAATATGTAATTGTTGTTCCCACATTTCCGTAATTCGTCCTTCGCAGTACGGAGTCCGTTCCCGAACCAACTGTTTTGGTCGGAAACGAGCGCCCGTCAAAATGCTCATTACTTGAACTAGTCTTAAAACCCGTGTCGCTCATAAATATTAAATTTTTGTACTATTTTATTTGTTTGTTATATTTGGATCTTGTGATCCGTTTTCTTTTGTTACTCTGATTTAGGTGACATTGCAGTCACAATGCTTGTTGGCAGCTGTCATACCGTGTCGTCATGGTACGTCAGGCTGGTCAGTGTCAGATCTGTTCACGCGAGTGAACAATAAAAGGGTGGTTATAGTTTTCTTTTTTTTATGTTTGATTCAGTTAATAAATTTTCATTTGTTAATAGATCCTGTTGTTTTTCTTGGCTTTATAATAATAATAAGTTAACCTTATGAACCCTGGAAGTTATGTTGATAGCAAAACCTCTAAATCACATTCACAAGAATCCATTACGACCCCGAAATTTTGAATCTTGTCTACATGCTATTTTCCAAAGGGTTTAATATATCTCTTATATAAAAACAAGTGTCCTGACTGACTGACTGACTCATCATCGCCCAGCCAAAACTATTGAAGTTAGAATCATGAAATTTTGGGGATATGTTCGTGGTAAGTCGAAAACGCGCACTAAGGAAGGATTTTAGGATATTTAGGTTCTAAAGGGGTGTTAAGGGGGTAGACCTGCATTTCATTGAATAACAATATCTCCCGATTGGTTTCATTGGGAGATGTGATACTCGGCATATACACTCATTAAAAATAAGAAGACACGTGTCTGAGGGTTTTTCGATGAGAAGTATATTATGAGGTGAAAGGGGTGAAAAGTGGGGGTTGAATGATTCCTAACGGAGCGTGTATCTCTTAAACGACATAGGCGAGGAGTTTGAAACTCAGTGGAAAAAAATCAGATTAAAAAATAAGTAAATAGGTGTTTGACCGTTTTCTCATAAATCCAATTTAAGGGGCCAATAGGGAGGGGTGAAATTCTGAGGGGGAAAAACAGGAAAGAAAGTTTCCTAACTGATTGACTGACTGACTCACTCATCAAACTCAGGGAAAAAAACTGCTTAAAAATAAGTAAATAGGTGTTCGACAGTCTTTTTCATAAACCCAATTTAAGGGGTCCTTGGGGAGGGGTGAAATTCTGAAAAAAGGAAATTGAGAGAAAAAGTCCTGACTTACTCACCATCGCCCAGCCAAAATTATTGAAGTTAGACACATGACATTTCGGGGAATATGATCATTGTATGTCGGAACCGTCCACTAAGGGAGGATTTTCGGATATTCAGGGGGTCTTAAGGGGGTTAAACCTGCATTTCATTGAATAACAATAACTCCCGATTGGTTTCATTGGGGGATGTGTTACTCGGCATATGGACACATAAAAAATAAGAAGACATGTGTCTGAGGGTTTTTCGATGTGGTGTATATTATGAGGTGAAAGGGGTGAAAAGTGGGGGTTGAAGGATTCCTAACGGAGCGTGTATCTCTTAAACGACATAGGCGAGGAGTTTGAAACTCAGCGGAAAAAATCAGCTTAAAAGATAAGTAAATAGATGTTCGATCGTTTTTTTCCTAAATTCAATTTACGGGGCTCATGGGGAGGGGTGAAATTCTGGGGGGGGGGGGACCGGAATGAAAGTGTCCTAACTGATTGACTCTCTCACTCACTCTTCAAACTCAGGGAGAGAAAACTGCTTAAATATAAGTAAATAAGTGTTTGACAGTTTATTTTTCATAAATCAAATTTAAGGGGTTCATTGTGAGGGGACAAATTCTGAAAAAAAAAAAATTAATGAAAATGTCCTGACTCACTCACTCACTCATCATCGTCCAGCCAAAATTATTGAAGTTAGAAACATGACATTTTTGGGATATGTTCGTTGTATGTCAAAACCGTACACTATGGGAGGATTTTCGGATATTCAGGTTCTAAAGGTGTCTTAATGGGGTTAAACCTGCATTTTATTGAATAACAATATCTCGTGAGTGGTTGCATTTGTGGATATGATACTCGGCATATAAACTAATCATTAAAAATAAGCAGACATGTGTCTAAGGGTTTTTCGATGTGGTGTATATTATAAGGTGAAAGGGGTGAAAAGTGAGGGTTGAAGGATTCCTAACGAAGCGTGTATCTCTTCAACGACATACGCGAGAAGTTTGAAACTCAGCGAAAAAAAAACAGCTTAAAAATAAGTACATCGGTGTTCGACGGTTTTTCATAAATTCAATTTAAGGGGCCAATGGGGTGGGGTGAAATTCTACAAAAAAAAAGGAGAGAAAGTGTCCTGACTGACTGACTAACTCACTCACTCATCAAACTCAGGGGAAAAAGACAGCTTCAAATATAAGTTAATAGGTGTTCGAGCGTTTCTTCATAAATCCAATTTAAGGGGCGCATGGGGAGGGCGTAAAATTCAGGTAAAATAATTGAAAGAAAATGACCTGACTGACTCACTCATCATCGCCCAGCGAAAACTATTGAAGTAGGAAAAATTAAATTTTGGGAATATTTTCGCTCTATGTCGCAAACGTCAACTAATGAAGGATTTTTGTTTATTCGGGTTCTTAAGAGGTGTTAAGGGGGTAAACGTGTATTTCATTGATTAACGATATCTCACGAGTTGTTTCTTTGGTGATGTGATATTCGGCATATAAACTAATCATTAAAATTAAGCAGATATATGTCTAAGGGTGTATCGATGTGGTGTATATTATGAGGTGAAAGGGGTGAAAATTGGGGGTTGAAGGATTTTTACGGAGCGTGTATCTCTTAAACGACATAGGCGAGAAGTTTGACATTCAGCGAAAAAAAACAGCTTAAAATATAAGTAAATAGGTGTTCGACCGTTTTTTCATAAATCCAATTTAAGGGGCCCTTGGAGAGGGGTGAAATTCTGGGGGAAAAAAACAGGAAAGATAGTGTTCTAACTGATTAACTCACTCACTCATCAAATTCAGGGGGGAAGAACAGCTTAAAAAGAAGTAAATAGGTCTTTGACCGGTTTTTAAATCATAAATCCAATATAAGTGATTTATGAGAGGGGTGAAATTCTGAAAAATAAATGAAAGAAAATGTCCTGACTTACTCACTCACTCAGCATCGCCCAGCCAAAATTATTGAAGTTAGAAACATGAAATTTTGGGGTTGTGTTCGTTGTATGTCGAAAACGTCCACCAAGGGAGGATTTTTGGATATTCAGGTTCTAAAGGGGTGTTAAGGGGGTAGACCTGCATTTAATTGAATAGAAATATCTCCCGATTGGTTTCCTTGGGGGATGCGATACTCGGCATATAAACTCATCATTAAGAATAAGAAGACACATGCCTGAGGGTTTTTCGATGAACTGTATATTATGAGGCGCATGTGTGAAAAGTGGGGGTTGAAGGATTCCTAACGGAGCAAGTATCTCTTAAAATACAGGGACATAAAGTATGAAACTCCGGGGGAAGAATCAGCTTGAAAAATAAGTAAAAAGGTGGTCGATCGTTTTTTTCATGAATCCAATTTAAGGGGCCCATGGGGAGGGCTGAAATTCTGGAAGAAAAAGTCCACTAAGGAGGGATTTTTGGATATTCACTCTCATCGACCAACCAAAACTATTAAAGTTAGAAGAATGATATTTTGGGGATATGTTTGTTGTGTGCCGAAAACGTCTACTAAGGAGGGATTTTTGGATATTCAGGTTCTAAAAGGGTGTTAACGGGGTTAAACCTGCATTTCATTGAATAAAAATATGACACAACTATGACGCGAGCGAAGCCGCGGGTACCTGCTAGTCTATTATATAAAATCAAGTGTCCTGACTGACTGACTGACTCATCATCGCCCAGCCAAAACTATTAAAGTTAGAAACATGAAATTTTGGGGATATGTTCGTGGTAAGTCGAAAACGCGCACTAAGGAAGGATTTTTGGATATTCAGGTTCTAAAGGGGTGTTAAGGGGGTACACCTGCATTTCATTGAATAACAATATCTCCGGATTGGTTTCATTGGGGGATTTGATACTCGGCATATAAACTCATCATTAAAAATAAGAAGATACGTGTCTGAGGGTTTTTCTATTTGGTGAATATTTTGAGGTGAAAGGGGTGAAAAGTGGGGGTTGAAGGATTCCTAACAGAGCGTGTATCCCTTAAACGACATAGGCGAGAAATTTTAAACTCAGCGGAAAAAAATCAGCTTAAAAAATCAGTAAATAGGTGTTTGACCGTTTTTTCATAAATCCAATTTAAGGGGCCCATGGGGAGGGGTGAAATTCTGGGGGAAAAAACAGGAAAGAGAATGTCCTAACTGATTGACAGACTGACTCACTCATCAAACTCAGGGGAAAAAATGTTTAAAAAAATAAATAGATGTTCGACAGTTTTTTTCATAAATCCAATTTAAGGGGTTCATGGGGAGGGTTGAAATTTTGAAAAAACAAAATTGAAAGAAAATATCCTGACTCACTCACTCACCATTGCCCAGCCAAAATTATTGAAGTTAGAAACATGACATTTTTGGGATATGTTCATTGTAAGTCAATACCGTCCACTAAGGGAGGATTTCCGGATATTCAGGTTCTAAAGGGGTCTTAAGTGGGGTTAAACTTGCATTTAATTGTATAACAATATCTCCCGATTGGTTTCATTGGGGGATGTGATACTCGGCATATAAACTCACCATTAAAAATAAGAAGACACGTTACTGAGAGTTTTTCTATGTGGTGTATATTATGAGGTGAAAGGGGTAAATTGGGGGTTGAAGGAATCCTAACGGAGCGTGTATGCCTTTAACGACATAGGCGAGGAGTTTGAAATTCAGCGGAAAAAATCAGCTTAAAAAAAGAGTAAATAGGTGTTCGACTGTCTTTCTTCATACTTCCAATTTAAGGGGCACATTGGGGATGGGTGAAATTCTGCGGGAGAAAAAAAAGGAAAGAAATTGTCCTAACTGATTGACTAACTCACTTACTCTTCAAACTCAGGGGGGAAAACTGCTTAAAAATAAGTAAATAAGTGTTCGACAGTTTTTTTTTCATAAATAAAATTTAAGGTGTTCATGGGGAAGGGTGAAATTCTAAAAAAAAATAAAAAATATCCTGACTGACCCACTCACTCATCATCGCCCAGAAAAAAATATTGAAGTTAGAAACATGATATTTTGGGGATATGTTCGTTGTATTTCAAAACCGTACACTAAGGGAGGATTTTTGGATATTCAGGTTCTAAAGGGGTCTTAAGGGGGTTAAACCTGATTTTCATTGAATAACAATATCTCAAGGGTGGTTTCATTTGTGGATGTGATACTCAGCATATAAACTAATCATTAAAAATAAGCAGACATGTGTCTAAGGGTTTTTGATGTGGTGTATATTATAGGATGAAAGGGGTGACAAGTGAGGGTTGATGGATTCCTAACGGAGTGTGTATCTCTTAAACGACATAGGCGAGAAGTTTGAAACTCAGCGGAAATATATCAGCTTATTTAATAAGTAAATCGGTGTTCGACTGTTTTTTCACAAATTCAATATAAGGGGCCAATGGGGTGGGGTGAAATTCTGGAAAAGAAAAGGAGGGAAAGTTTCCTAACTGACTGTCAAACTCACTCAATCATCAAACTCAGGGGAAAGAGACAGCTTAAAAATAAGTTAATAGGTGTTCGAGCGGCCCATGGGGAGGAGTGAAATTCTGGTAAAGAATATGTCCTGACTGACTCACTCACTCATCATCGCCCAGCGAAAACTATTGAAGTTGAAAACATGAAATGTTGGGAATATGTTCGCTGTATGTCGAAAACGTCAACTAAGGATGGATTTTTGTTTATTCGGGTTCTAAAGAGGTGATAAGGGGGTAAACGTGCATTTCATTGAATAACTATATCTCATGAGTTGTTTCTTTGGGGATATGATATTCGGCATATAAACTAATCATTAAAAATAAGCAGACATATGTCGAAGGGTTTATCGATATGGTGTATATTATCAGGTGAAATGGTTGAAAATTAGGGGTTGAAGGATTCTTAACGGAGTGTGTATCTCTTAAGCGACATAGGCGAGAAGTTCACTGGAAAAAACAGCTCAAAATATAAGTACAGTAAATAGGTGTTCGACCATTTTTTTTTTCAAAAATCCAATTTAAGGGACCCTTGGAGAGGGATGAATTTCTGGGGGAACAAAACAGAAAAGAAAGTGTTCTAACTGATTAATACACTCACTCATCAAACTCAGGGGGGAAGAACAGCTTAAAAATAAGTAAATACGTGTTCGACCGATTTTTTTTCATAAATTCAATTTAAGGGGTTCATAAGAGGGGTGATATTCTGAAAAATAAACGAAAGAAAATGTCTTGACTTACTCACTCACTCATCATCGCCCAGCCAAAATTATTAAGTTATAAACATGAAATTTTTGGGTTATGTTCATTGTATGTCGAAAACGTACCTTAAGGAAGAATTTTTGGATATTCAGGTACTATAGGGGTGTTAAGGGGGTAGACCTGCATTTAATTGAATAACAATATCTCCCGATTGGTTTGCTTGGTGGATGTGATACTCGGCATAAAAACTCATCATTAAGAATAAGAAGAAATATGTCTGATGGTTTTTCGATGTGGTGTATATTATGAGGCGAAATGGGTGAAAAGTGGGGGTTGAAGGATTCCTAACGGAGCAAGTATCTCTTAAAAGACAGAGGCAAAAAGTGTAAAACTCAGGGGGAAATATCAGCTTGAAAAATAAGTAAATAGGTGTACGATCGTGTTTTCATAAATCCAATTTAAGGGGCCAATGGGGAGGGGTGAAGTTCTGAGAAAGAAGTCCACTAAGGAAGGATTTTTGGATATACACCTATCATCCCCCAGCCAAATCTATAGCAGTTAGAAACTTGAAATTTTGGGGATATGTTTGTTGTATGTCGAAAACGTCCACTAAGGATGGATTTTTGATATTCATGTTCTGAAGGGGTATCAAGGGTGTTAAACTTGCATTTCATTGAATAACAATATCTCACGAGTTGTTTCATTTGGGGATGTGATATTCGGCATATAAACTAATCATTAAACATATGCAGACATATGTCTAAGGGTTTATCGATATGGTGTATATTATGAGGTGAAAGGGGTGAAAATTGGGGGTTGAAGGATTCTTAACGGAGTGTGTATCTCTTAAACGACATAGGCGTGAAGTTTGAAATTCAGCGGGAAACAAATCAGCTTAAATATAAGTAAATAGGTGTTCGACCGTTTTTTCATAAATCCAATTCAATGGGCCCATGGGGAGGGGTGAAACTCTGGGGGAAAAACAGGAAAGAAAGTGTCCTAACTGATTGACTCACTTACTCACTCATCAAATTCAGGGGGAAAAACAGCTTAAAAATAAGTAAATATGTGTTCGACCGTTTTTTTTTTTTCATAAATCCAATTTAAGGGGTTCATGGGGATGGGTGAAATTCTTAAAAATAAAATTGAAGAAAATGTTGTCTGACTCCCGTTCTCAACATCGCCCAGCCAAAATTATTGAAGTTAGAAACATGAAATTTTGGGGATATGTTCGTTATATGTCAGAAACGTCCACTAAGGTAAAGTTTTTGGATATTCAGGTTCTAAAGGGGTGTTAAGGGGGTAAACGGGCATTTCATTGAATAATAATGTCTCAAGAGTGGTTTCATTTGATGATGTGATACTTGGCATATAAACTACTAATCATTAAAAATAAGCTGACACATGTCTAATGGTTTTTCGATGTGGTGTATATTATGAGGTGAAAGGGATAAAAGTGGGGGTTGAAAGATTCCTAACGGAGCGTGTATCTCTTTAACGCCATAGGCGAGAAGTTTCAAACTCAGCGGAAAACAATTAGCTTAAAAATAAATGAATAAATAATTAAATAAATAGGTGTTCATCCGTTGTTTTAATAAATACAATTTAAGGGGCCCATGGGGAGGGTGAAATTCTGGAAGAAAAACGTCCACTAAGGAAGGATTTTTGAATGTTCACTCTCATCGACCAACCAAAACTATTAAAGTTAGAAGAATGATATTTGGAGTATAGGTTTGATGTGTGTCGAAAACTTCTACCAAGGAGGGATTTTTGGATATTCATGTTCTAAAGGGGTGTTAACGGGGTTAACCCTGCATTTCATTGAATAACAATATGACACGACTATGACGCGAGCGAAGCCGCGGGTACCTGCTAGTCTCTTATATAAAAACAAGTGTCCTGACTGACTGACTGACTCATCATCGCCCAGCCAAAACTATTGAAGTTAGAATCATGAAATTTTGGGGATATGTTCGTGGTAAGTCGGAAACGCGCACTAAGGAAGGATTTTTGGATATTCAGGTTCTAAAGGGGTGTTAAGGGGATAGACCTACATTTCATTGAATAACAATATCTCCCGATTGGTTTCATTGGGAGATGTGATACTCGGCATATACACTCATCATTAAAAATAAGAAGACACGTGTCTGAGGGTTTTTCGATGTGAAGTATATTATGAGGTGAAAGGGGTGAAAAGTGGGGGTTGAAGGATTCCTAACGGAGCGTGTATCTCTTAAACGACATAGGCGAGGAGTTTGGAACTCAGTGGAAAAAAATCAGCTTAAAAAATAAGTAAATAGGTGTTTGACCGTTTTTTCATAAATCCAATTTAAGGGGCCAATAGGGAGGGGTGAAATTCTGGGGGGAAAAAAACAGGAAAGAAAGTGTCCTAACTGATTGACTGACAGACTCACTCATCAAACTCAGGGAAAAAACTGCTTAAAAATAAGTAAATAGGTGTTCGACAATCTTTTTCATAAACCCAATTTAAGGGGTTCTTGGGGAGGGGTGAAATTCTCAAAAAAGGAAATTGAGAGAAAAAGTCCTGACTCACTCACCATCGCCCAGCCAAAATTATTGAAGTTAGACACATGACATTTCGGGGAATATGATCATTGTATGTCGGAACCGTCCACTAGGGGAGGATTTTCGGATATTCAGGGGGTCTTAAGGGGGTTAAACCTGCATTTCATTGAATAACAATAACTCCCGATTGGTTTCATTGGGGGATGTGTTACTCGGCATATGAACACATAAAAAAATAAGAAGACATGTGTCTGAGGGTTTTTCGATGTGGTGTATATTATGAGGTGAAAGGGGTGAAAAGTGGGGGTTGAAGGATTCTTAACGGACCGTGTATCTCTTAAACGACATAGGCGATGGATTTTGAAACTCAGCGGAAAAAATCAGCTTAAAAGATAAGTAAATAGATGTTCGATCGATTTTCTTTCTTAAATTCAATATACGGGGATCATGGGGAGGGGTGAAATTCTGGGAGGGGGGGGGGACCGGAAAGAAAGTGTCCTAACTGATTGACTCTCTCACTCACTCTTCAAACTCAGGGAGAGAAAACTGCTTAAATATTAGTACCGGTAAATAAGTGTTTGACAGTTTATTTTTCATAAATCAAATTTAAGGGGTTCATTGTGAGGGGACAAATTCTGAATAAAAAAATGAAAGAAAATGTCCTGACTCACTCACTCACTCACTCACTCACTCATCATCGTCCAGCCAAAATTATTGAAGTTAGAAACATTACATTTTTGGGATATGTTCGTTGTATGTCAAAACCGTACACTAAGGGAGGATTTTCGGAAATTCAGGTTCTAAAGGTGTCTTAATGGGGTTAAACCTGCATTTTATTGAATAACAATATCTCAAGAGTGGTTGCATTTGAGGATGTGATACTCGGCATATAAACTAACCATTAAAAATAAGCAGACATGTGTCTAAGGGTTTTTCGATGTGGTGTATATTATAAGGTGAAAGGGGTGAAAAGTGAGGGTTGAAGGATTCCTAACGGAGCGTGTATCTCTTCAACGACATACGCGAGAAGTTTGAAACTCAGCGAAAAAAAAACAGCTTAAAAATAAGTACATCGGTGTTCGACCGTTTTTTCATAAATTCAATTTAAGGGGCCAATGGGGTGGGGTGAAATTCTAGAGAAAAAAAAAGGAGAGAAAGTGTCCTGACTGACTGACTAACTCACTCACTCATCAAACTCAGGGGAAAAAGACAGCTTCAAATATAAGTTAATAGGTGTTCGAGCGTTTCTTCATAAATCCAATTTAAGGGGCGCGTGGGGAGGGCGTAAAATTCAGGTAAAAATAATTGAAAGAAAATGACCTGACTGACTGACTCACTCATCATCGCCCAGCGAAAACTATTGAAGTAGGAAAAATTAAATTTTGGGAATATTTTCGTTCTATGTCGCAAACGTCAACTAATGAAGGATTTTTGTTTATTCGGGTTCTTAAGAGGTGTTAAGGGGGTAAACATGCATTTCATTGATTAACGATATCTCACGAGTTGTTTCTTTGGGGATGTGATATTCGTCATATAAACTAATCATTAAAATTAAGCAGACATATGTCTAAAGGTTTATCGATGTGGTGTATATTATGAGGTGAAAGGGGTGAAAATTGGGGGTTGAAGGATTTTTAACGGAGCGTGTATCTCTTAAACGACATAGGCGAGAAGTTTGACATTCAGCGAAAAAAAACAGCTTAAAATATAAGTAAATAGGTGTTCGACCGTTTTTTCATAAATCCAATTTAAGGGGCCCTTGGAGAAGGGTGAAATTCTGGGGGAAAAACAGGAAAGATAGTGTTCTAACTGATTAACTCACTCACTCATCAAACTCAGGAGGGGGGGGGGGGAAGAACAGCTTGAAAAGAAGTAAATAGGTCTTCGACCGTTTTTTTTAATCATAAATCCAATATAAGGGATTCATGAGAGGGGTGAAATTCCGAAAAATAAATGAAAGAAAATGTCCTGACTTACTCACTCACTCATCATCGCCCAGCCAAAATTATTGAAGTTAGAAACATGAAATTTTGGGGTTGTGTTCGTTGTATGTCGACAACGTCCACCAAGGGAGGATTTTTGGATATTCAGGTTCTAAAGGGGTGTTAAGGGGGTAGACCTGCATTTAATTGAATAACAATATCTCACGATTGTTTTCCTTGGGAGATGCGATACTCGGCATATATACTCATCAATAAGAATAAGAAGACACATGTCTGAGGGTTTTTCAATGAACTGTATATTATGAGGTGTATGTGTGAAAAGTGGGGGTTGAAGGATTCCTAACGGTGCAAGTATCCCTTGAATGACAGAGGCATAAAATATGACACTCAGGGGGAAGAATCAGCTTGAAAAATTAGTAAAAAGGTGTTCGATCGTTTTTTTTATGAATCCAATTTAAGGGGCCCATGGGGGGGGGGGCTGAAATTCTGGAAGAAAAAGTCCACTAAGGAGGGATTTTTGGACATTCACTCTCATTGACCAACCAAAACTATTAAAGTTAGAAGAATGATATTTTGGGGATATGTTTGTTGTGTGTCGAAAACGTCTACTAAGGAGGGATTTTGGATATTCAGGTTCTAAAAGGGTGTTAAAGGGGTAAAACCTGCATTTCATTGAATAATAATGACGAAATTAAGTTGCTAATATCGAAATTTCCAATTAGTTCGAAATACTGTATACCTGGCATAATGTATCCTAATAGAGCACTACAGTTGGCAGCCCTGATGACTGAATATATTCTTAGTTCCATCTCGTAAGGTACAAAATACAAAATTTGGTTGAAGTCCAATGAATCGCATGGACGTTACATGCAGTTAAACATTGGATCTAACAGCGCGCGTAAAATCATGTTGGCAACAATGTCATGCATGTATTGGTCAGAAATAATCTGAAATAATATGATCTATTGTTGTGCCAATTTTGAATGAAATCCATTAGTTAGTATAGAAGTTACATGCATTTTAAAATTGGAGCTATCAGCAGGCTTAGAATCATGTTGGCAGCACTGACGTATATTAGTTACTCCAAATTCGTCTAGAATGCCAGGTATTATACGTGTGCAAATTTTAGAGCTATTGGCTTGCATACTTTCTGATATATTGATATTAGGGT
Source organism: Meconema thalassinum (assembly GCA_946902985.2). Classification (NCBI taxonomy): domain Eukaryota; kingdom Metazoa; phylum Arthropoda; class Insecta; order Orthoptera; family Tettigoniidae; genus Meconema; species Meconema thalassinum. The sequence goes on along the minus strand of OX336388.2, from coordinate 492,093,411 downwards.
AACAAAAATAGGGACAGTACATATTAACAGTTGGCAGCCCTGGTTGCTCCTTAGAATACGCATAGTCATATCTGTTATGGTACACATAACACATACGAAATTTGGTTGAAATCCAAATGATAGTATGGAAGTTGCATGTATTTAAAGTTGGACCTGTCAGCAGGCTTAGAATCATGTTGGTAGCACTGACGTATATAAGTTACTCCAAATTAATATAGAATGTCAGGTACTATACGTGTGCATAGTTTAAAGCTGTCGGCTTGCATACTTTCTGATATATTGGTATTTGGATAAAATAAATTAGGAGCATTTATTAACAGTTGGCAGCCCTGGTAGGTCTTAAGAATACGCTCAGTCATATCTGGTTATGTACACATACAACATACGAAATTTGGTTGAATTCCAATTGATAGTGTAGAAGTTATATGCATTTAAAAATTGGACTTATCAGGAGGCTTATAATCATTTTGGCAACACTGCCATGTTTGGCCTCCTGGAAATTAAACTGAAATATTATGGTCTGTACGTGTGCCAATTTTGAAATAGCTCCCATTCATACTTTCCAAGATATTTAACATGGAGCTCAAATTTCAATTGCGATTTTTTAGCAGTTGGTAGCACTGACATCATTTTCAAATATGGCCGTGAGATATTCAGGTGTAGATCTTTACTCCTACCAAATTTTGTTTCGATTGCTGCAGCCGTTTAGAAGTTGATAGGGGGGACACACACACAGCCAGACAGACAGACAGAAGGACAGGCAGACAGACAGACAGACAGACAGACAGACAGACACACATTTGCCCGATCTCATAAGTCTACTTTTTTCTCATTTTTGCAAAATGTGAAAAGTAGGCTGAAAATATGACACGACTATGACGCGAGCGAAGCCGCGGGTACCTGCTAGTTCTCTTATATAAAAACAAGTGTCCTGACTGACTGACTGACTGACTGACTCATCATCGCCCAGCCAAAACTATTAAAGTTAGAAACATGAAATTTTGGGGATATGTTCGTTGTAAGTCGAAAACGCCCACTAAGGAAGGATTTTTGGATATTCAGGTTCTAAAAGGGTGTTAAGGGGGTACACCTGCATTTCATTGAATAACAATATCTCCGGCTTGGTTTCATTGAGGGATGTGATACTCGGCATATAAACTCACCATTAAAAATAAGAAGACACGTGTCTGAGGGTTTTTCGATGGGGTGTATATTTTGAGGTGAAAGGGGTGAAAAGTGGGGGTTGAAGGATTCCTAACGGAGCGTGTATCCCTTAAACGACATAAGCGAGGAGTTTGAAACTCAGCGAAAAAAAAATCAGCTTAAAAAATAAGTAAATAGGAGTTTGACCGTTTTTTCATAAATCAAATTTAAGGGGCCCATGGGGAGGGGTGAAATTCTGGGGAGGAAAAAACACGAAAGAAAGTGTCCTAACTGATTGACTGACAGACTCACTCATCAAACTCAGGGGGAAAAAACGGCTTTCAAGTAAGTAAATATGTGTTCGACAGTTTTTTTTCATAAGCCCAATTTAAGGGGTTCATGGGGAGGGGTGAAATTCTGAAAAAAGAAAATTTAAATAAAAAGTCCTGACTCACTCACCATCGTCCAAAAAAAATTATTGAAGTTAGAAACAAGGCATTTTGGGGAAATGATCATTGTATGTCAAAACCGTCCACTAAGTGAGGATTTTCTGATATTCAGGTTCTAAAGGGGTCTTAAGGGGGTTAAACCTGCATTTCATTGAATAACAATAACTCCGGATTGGTTTCATTGGGGGATGTGATACTCGGCATATAAACACATCATTAAAAATAAGAAGACACCTGTCTGAGGGTTTTTCGATGTGGTGTATATTATGACGTGAAAGGGGTGAAAAGTGGGGGTTGAAGGATTACTAACGGAGCGTGTATCTCTTAAACGACATAGGCGACGAATTTGAAACTCAGCGGAAAAAAATCAGCTTAAAAGATAAGTAAATAGGAGTTCGACCGTTCTTTTTTTCATAAATCCAATTTAAGGGGCCCATGGGGAAGGGTGAAATTATGGGGGGCGGGGGGGGGGGGACGGGAAAGAAAGTGTCCTAACTGATTGACTGACTCACTCTCTCCTCAAACTCAGGGACAGAAAACTGCTTAAAAATAAGTAACTTAAATAAGTGTTCGACATTTTTTTTTTCATTAATCAAATTTAAGGGGTTCTTGGGGAGGGGTGAAATTCTGGAAGAAAAATGAAAGAAAATGTCCTCACTCACTCACTCACTCATTATCGCCCAGCCAAAATTATTGAAGTTAGAAACATGAGATTTTGGGGACATGTTCGTTGTTCGTTGTATGTCAAAACCGTACACTAAGAGAGGATTTTCGGATATTCAGTTTCTAAAGGGGTCTTAAGGGGGTTAAACCTGCATTTTATTGAATAACAATATCTCACGAGTGGTTTCATTTGTGGATGTGATACTCGGCATATAAACTAATCATTAAAAATAAGCAGACATGTGTATAAGGGTTTTTCGATGTGGTGTATATTATAAGGTGAAAGGGGTGAAAATTGGGGGTTGAAGGATTCCTATCGGAGCGTGTATCTCTTAAACGACATGGGCGAGAAGTTTTAAACTCAGCGGGAAAAAATCAGCTTAAAAAATAAGTAAATCGGTGTTCGAGCGTTTCTTCATAAATCAAATTTAAGGGGCCCATGGGGAGGGGTAAATTTCTGGTAAAAATAATTGAAAGAAAATGACCTGACTGACTCACTCACTCATCATCGCCCAGCAAAAACTATTGAAGTTGGAAACATAAAAATTTGGGAATATGTTCACTGTATGTCGAAAACGTAAACTAAGGAAGGATTTTTGTTTATTCGGGTTCTGAAGGGGGGTTAAGGGGGTAAAACTTGCATTTCATTGATTAACAATACCTCACGAGTTGTTTCATTTGGGGATGTTATATTAGGCATATAAATTAATTAATAAAAATAAGCAAACATATTTCTAAGGGTTTATCGATATGGTGTATATTATGAGGTGAAAGGGGTGAAAATTGGGGGTTGAAGGATTCTTAACGGAGCGTGCATATTTAAGCGACATTAGCGAGAAGTTTGAAATTCAGCGGAAAAAATCAGCTTAATAAATAAGTAAATAGGTGCTTAACCAGGTTTTTTTTTCATGAACCCCATTTAAGGGGTTCATGGGGAGGGGTGAAATTCTCAAAAATAAATGAAAGAAAATGTCCTGAATTGACTCACTCACTCATCATCGCCCCGCCGAAGTTAGAAACATGAAATTTTGCGTATATGTTTGTTGTATGTCGAAAACGTCCACTAAGGAAAGATTTTTGGATATTCAGGTTCTAAAGGGGTGTTAAGGTGGTAAACGTGCATTTCATTGAATAACAATATCTCACGTTCGGTTTCATTTGGGGATGTGATACTTGGCACATAAACTAATCATTAAAAATAAGCTGACACAGGTCTAATGGTTTTTCGATGTGGTGTATATTATGAGTGAATGGGGTGAAAAGTGGGGGTTGAAGGATTCCTAACGGAGCGTGCATCCCTTAAACGACATAGGCGAGGAGTTTGAAACTCAGAGGAAAACATTCAGCTTAATAATAAATAAATAAATAGGTGTTCGATCGTTTTTTTTTTCATAAATCCAATTTAAGGTGCCCATGGGGAGGGGTGAAATTCTGGAAGGATATTCACTCTCATCGACCAACCAAAACTATTAAAGTTAGAAGAATGATATTTTGGGGATTTGTTTGCTGTGTGTTGAAAACGTCTACTAAGGAGGGATTTTTGGATATTCAGGTTCTAAAGGGGTGTTAACGGGGTCAAACCTGCATTTCATTGAATAACAGTATGACAAGACTATGACGCGAGCGAAGCCGCGGGTACCTGCTAGTCTCTTATATAAAAACAAGTGTCCTGACTGACTGACTGACTCATCATCGCCCAGCCAAAACTATTTAAGTTAGAATCATGAAATTTTGGGGATATGTTCGTGGTAAGTCGAAAACGCGCACTAAGGAAGGATTTTAGGATATTTAGGTTCTAAAGGGGTGTTAAGGGGATAGACCTGCATTTCATTGAATAACAATATCTCCCGATTGGTTTCATTGGGAGATGTGATACTCGGCATATACACTCATCATTAAAAATAAGAAGACACGTGTCTGAGGGTTTTTCGATGTGAAGTATACTATGAGGTGAAAGGGGTGAAAAGTGGGGGTTGAAGGGGTCCTAACGGAGCGTGTATCTCTTAAACGACATAGGCGAGGAGTTTGATACTCAGTGGAAAAAAATCAGCTTAAAAAATAAGTAAATAGGTGTTTGACCGTTTTTTCATAAATCCAATTTAAGGGGCCAATAGGGAGGGGTGAAATTCTGGGGGAGGAAAAACAGGAAAAAAGTGTGATAACTGATTGACTGACAGACTCACTCATCAAACTCAGGGGAAAAAACTGCTTAAAAATAAGTAAATAGGTGTTCGACAGTCTTTTTCATAAACCCAATTTAAGGGGTTCTTGGGGAGGGGTGAAATTCTGAAAAAAGGAAATTGAGAGAAAAAGTCCTGACTCACTCACCATCGCCCAGCCAAAATTATTGAAGTTAGACACATGACATTTCGGGGAATATGATCATTGTATGTCGGAACCGTCCACTAAGGGAGGATTTTCGGATATTCAGGGGGTCTTAAGGGGGTTAAACCTGCATTTCACTGAATAACAATAACTCCCGATTGGTTTCATTGGGGGATGTGCTACTCGGCATATGAACACATAAAAAATGAGAAGACATGTGTCTGAGGGTTTTTCGATGTGGTGTATATTATGAGGTGAAAGGGGTGAAAAGTGGGGGTTGAATGATTCCTAACGGAGCGTGTATCTCTTAAACGACATAGGCGAGGAGTTTGAAACTCAGCGGAAAAAATCAGCTTAAAAGATAAGTAAATAGATGTTCGATCGTTTTTTTTTTCCTAAATTCAAATTACGGGGCTCATGGGGAGGGGTGAAATTCTGGGGGGGGGGGGACCGGAAAGAAGGTGTCCTAACTGATTGACTCTCTCACTCACTCTTCAAACTCAGGGAGAGAAAACTGCTTAAATATAAGTAAATAAGTGTTTGACAGTTTATTTTTCATAAATCAAATTTAAGGGGTTCATTGTGAGAGGACAAATTCTGAAAAAAATGAATGAAAATGTCCTGACCCACTCACTCACTCACTCACTCACTCACTCATCATCGTCCAGCCAAAATTATTGAAGTTAGAAACATGACATTTTTGGGATATGTTCGTTGTATGTCAAAACCGTACACTAAGGGAGGATTTTCGGATATTCAGGTTCTAAAGGTGTCTTAATGGGGTTAAACCTGCATTTTATTGAATAACAATATCTCGTGAGTGGTTGCATTTGTGGATGTGATACTCGGCATATAAACTAATCATTAAAAATAAGCAGACATGTGTCTAAGGGTTTTTCGATGTGGTGTATATTATAAGGTGAAAGGGGAGAAAAGTGAGGGTTGAAGGATTCCTAACGGAGCGTGTATCTCTTCAACGACATACGCGAGAAGTTTGAAACTCAGCGGAAAAAAACAGCTTTAAAATAAGTACATCGGTGTTCCACCGTTTTTTCATAAATTCAATTTAATGGGCCAATGGGGTGGGGTGAAATTCTAGAAAAAAAAGGAGAGAAAGTGTCCGGACTGACTGACTAACTCACTCACTCATCAAACTCAGGGGAAAAAGACAGCTTCAAATATAAGTTAATAGGTGTTCGAGCGATTCTTCATAAATCCAATTTAAGGGGCGCATGGGGAGGGCGTAAAATTCAGGTAAAATAATTGAAAGAAAATGACCTGACTGACTCACTCACTCATCATCGCCCAGCGAAAATTATTGAAGTAGGAAAAATTAAATTTTGGGAATATTTTCGCTCTATGTCGCAAACGTCAACTAATGAAGGAATTTTGTTTATTCGGGTTCTTAAGAGGTGTTAAGGGGGTAAACGTGTATTTCATTCATTAACGATATCTCACGAGTTGTTTCTTTGGGGATGTGATATTCGGCATATAAACTAATCATTAAAATTAAGCAGACATATGTCTAAGGTTTTATCGATGTGGTGTATATTATGAGGTGAATGGGGTGAAAATTGGGGGTTGAAGGATTTTTAACGGAACGTGTATCTCTTAAACGACATAGGCGAGAAGTTTGACATTCAGCGGAAAAAACAGCTTAAAATATAAGTAAATAGATGTTCAACCTTTTTTTCATAAATCCAATTTAAGGGGCCCTTGGAGAGGGGTGAAATTCTGGGGGAAAAAACAGGAAAGATAGTGTTCTAACTGATTAACTCACTCACTCATCAAACTCAGGGGGGAAGAACAGCTTAAAAAGAAGTAAATAGGTCTTCGACCGTTTTTTAAATCATAAATCCAATATAAGAGATTCATGAGAGGGGTGAAATTCTGAAAAATAAATGAAAGAAAATGTCCTGACTTACTCACTCACTCATCATCGCCCAGCCAAAATTATTGAAGTTAGAAACATGAAATTTTGGGGTTGTGTTCGTTGTATGTCGAAAACGTCCACCAAGGGAGGATTTTTGGATATTCAGGTTCTAAAGGGGTGTTAAGGGGGTAGACCTGCATTTAATTGAATAGCAATATCTCCCGATTGGTTTCCTTGGGGGATGCGATACTCGGCATATAAACTCATCATTAAGAATAAGAAGACACATGTCTGAGGGTTTTTCGATGAACTGTATATTATGAGGTGTATGTGTGAAAAGTGGGGGTTGAAGGATTCCTAACGGAGCAAGTATCTCTTAAAAGACAGAGGCATAAAGTATGAAACTCAGGGGGAAGAATCAGCTTGAAAAATAAGTAAAAAGGTGGTCGATCGTTTTTTTTTCATGAATCCAATTTAAGGGGCCCATGGGGAGGGCTGAAATTCTGGAAGAAAAAGTCCACTAAGGAGGGATTTTTGGATATACACTCTCATCGACCAACCAAAACTATTAAAGTTAGAAGAATGATATTTTGGGGATATGTTTGTTGTGTGTCGAAAACGTCTACTAAGGAGGGATTTTTGGATATTCAGGTTCTAAAAGGGTGTTAACGGGGTTAAACCTGCATTTCATTGAATAAAAATATGACACAACTATGACGCGAGCGAAGCCGCGGGTACCTGCTAGTCTATTATATAAAACTAAGTGTCCTGACTGACTGACTGACTCATCATCGCCCAGCCAAAACTATTAAAGCTAGAAACATGAAATTTTGGGAATATGTTCGTTGTAAGTCGAAAACGCCCACTAAGGAAGGGTTTTTGGATATTCAGTTTCTAAAGGGGTGTTAAGGGGGTACACCTGCATTTCATTGAATAACAATATCTCCGGATTGCTTTCATTGGGGGATTTGATACTCGGCATATAAACTCATCATTAAAAATAAGAAGATACGTGTCTGAGGGTTTTTCGATGTGGTGTATATTATGAGGTGAAAGGGGTGAAAAGTGGGGGTTGAAGGTTTCCTAACCGAGCGTGTGTCTCTTAAACGACATGGGCGAGGAGTTTGGAACTCAGCGGAAAAAATCAGCCTAAAAAATAACAAAATAGGTGTTTGACCGTTTTTTCATAAATCCAATATAAGGGGCCCATGGGGAGGGGTGAAAATATGGGGGGGGGGAACGTAATATGTCTGAGTGTAAAATTATACATGGCCTATGTTGTAGACAGTAACACATTACATCTTTTTTGTCTCTTGCTATTTCATCATACGACGAATACTTAGGGAGTTATTAATGATTTTGTACTTTTTGGCCGGAATTTTCTAAGTCCCAGGAATGACATAAAAATTGATTCGAATGGAATTTCAAAAAATAGTTTTTTTTAATACTTTTATTATATTTTTCACGTCTTTTAGGGACCGAAACCAACATGATATTTTGATGTTTTTTTTCGTCCCATGCATTTTTGGTTTCAGGTGATAGAATTATTTTCCACTAGGACCGATGCTTATCTATTATATAAAACTAAGTGTCCTGACTGACTGACTGACTCATCATCGCCCAGCCAAAACTATTAAAGCTAGAAACATGAAATTTTGGGAATATGTTCGTTGTAAGTCGAAAACGCCCACTAAGGAAGGGTTTTTGGATATTCAGTTTCTAAAGGGGTGTTAAGGGGGTACACCTGCATTTCATTGAATAACAATATGACACGACTATGACGCGAGTGAAGCCGCGGGTACCTGCTAGTATATATATATAGATAGATACATATATACATAAATTATATATAAACTTTTGAACTGACGGTGGTTTTGGGGTCTGGGGATGTGAAACGCGAAGATATGTCGAAATTTTCTGGAAGTCGAAACATGGTACCCATTGCAATAGTTAGCTTTCTAATGAAATCTACCTAATTAGGAACACTTGTTGCCATGGTAACCAGCTTACCACCGGATATCCGTGTCAGTCTTTTGCCAACTCTAATCACTAATAGACCCGAACATATCCATGTTAATCATTAAATAATAATTGATTCTTACATTCCTTTCTGTCACTGCATCGTAATTTTCTATTAGTAACTTTGGAGCCAAAGTTATTGCATTTTTCTATGTTAATTCCACCCTGTGGCAAAATAAGGATTTTAAATGAAAAATCGGAGAAGTAGAGAAGTTTGGTTTATACATGTGCGATTTTCGAGGTAAAATGATACTCCCGTGTTACAGACAACACGTAAAAAGAAGTCATTTTGCTTATGATCACGAGTTTAATGGTCACTTAAAACTACAATATTTCTTTCTTTAGTAACTTAGGGACTCTTAGTCATAGGCCACATTACAAGTTCCTTCCTTCCGATTGTAGGCCTATGTTAGGAGGGGCAGATGACATCGATATTTCACCCTTTAAAATACAATCACTTTCACCAACTCCTCCTCCATCATCTAAAATCAATCAATAGTGAGCACTGCTCCGATCATAGGAGTGGTCTGTCAACACATCACTTTCTTGTGAATTGTCAAGAATGGCCGCGCAGTGCTGCTCATAATATTCCCACTCTCCGTGGCAATAACATTCCTAAGGCGTGACCTCCCATTTATTACAGAGCACTTGTACTTTGGAATTAATTTTGAAAGACAGTAAACCTCAAATGACGGAGTTTTAGTGTGACCCACGGGCATTTCTCTGACAAAGGAAATAGGAGAGTACTTGTTCGTTACCGGGCGCAACCTGGGCGACAAGAAATGACAACTTAGCCATTAGTTTGGCCTGGTTTATGACTTCAACGCTCAATTAAACCACAATAGCTTTTCGACAATCAACCCGCTCTTGAAAGCTGCGTGTATCAAACGACGTCAAGTCTTTCTTCTCATTGTGGGCATAGGCCAGGCAGAGGTTAAACGTTTACTAGACCGGGGCGATACAAAATAATTGAGTATTTTAAGATTTTAGTAATATACTTTATGACAGAGTCCGTCAAAAAAGTGTTTTTATATTTTACTGCTTTAGAAACGCTTTATCGTAACCAGTACGAATAACAATATTAAGACAAGGATTACGATTAACAATACCATATGTTTTCTTTTGGCGAACCAAATGGGTAGTAATTGATTCTTACATTCCTTTCTATCACTGCATCGAACTTTTCTGTGCCTAACTATTGAGGTAAAGTCATTGCATTTTTCTGTGTTAGTTCCATTCGATGGCACATTAAGGATTTTAAATGAAACAAGATGTTCAGGAAATACCATATAGCCTACTTTCTCCTAAATGTATAGGTATAGTCCTTATCACCTCCAATTTTCATCCTATTTATAGTGCAAAATGGCACACAACTGTATGCCATACTGGATTTGAGCAGCGACGTTCAAACCATAGTTTGTAATTTACCCCAGCATTTTACAATTTCATCAGCAAACACCCCAAACAACGTAGGAATTCAGTATATTAATACCGACTACTTACAGTAATTGAAACTGAAACAAAAAATTGTTGGTCAAAACGTATCACCGGGAGAAACACATTTAATAAACCTACTGCACAACTAATGTTTAATCGCGCCCTATTGGCAACAAGAGTAAATTTTTCAATTACATCTTATGCATGGGTTCACTAGCTGGGAAAGTCAAAGCCGGTATAGAAGCAGCTCGCATCTAGTAGGCCGTGGTTAGCTAACGCATACAACTGGTTGCTAGTAGATGTCACTCGAGAAGATCTGGTGGAGAACTTCGTTTTAATTGAATATATATTTTCCATTGCAAAATTCACAACATAAGGCTCAATTTTATAACGTATCAGTACTAAAAAACAATAAATATAAAAAACATGCAAAAAATACAACTCTGATAGGTTTTCAACCCTGGCCGACCAGATGAGAGACCACAGAGCCAAACGTGTCCACCGAAGTCAAACGTTATCAATCGAATTACGTACAACGTCTTAACAAATATTGACTTGGACCAAACGATGTCTTGACTGGAGTATATATTCATTATAATCCATTTCATAAAAAGTTTATATTATTTCTATCAGTTGGCTATATTGCATGCAACATGGTGAATTTAGTGAAATATAGGTCAAACCGAGAGATCAGCTGCTATCTTGTCTTGTAACCGAGCCGGCTCAGCTTTCTAAAGTCACTTCTGCAGTATAATATTATTATATAAATTTTAATTTCGAAAGGGTCACGTCCTTTAGAACGAATTAAACCATTCTCGGTTCGATAATCAGAACTGGTACTTCCCAAGTCATGGATTATTAAGCGTACATAATTCACAAGGCCGCCATCCTGAATTGGTATGCCTGATGACATTGTAGTTTGGGCGCAAGCCGCATCCCATTCGAAGGTATATCTTTACCAAATTTGGTAAAGATCCGATTATTAGTTTGGTCGTAATTTAATTTTAAGTTTTGACCAATTGCGTGGCCACCATTATGTTTTGGTTAAGAAGGCGGCATTTAAAAAATGACACTGAGGTGCTCTTTGCTGTGCTACCACTGTACCAAATTTCTTTCAATTCAGTTTCGTCGTGTTTGAATTGATAGGGGGGGGGGGGGACAGAATACACTCACTCACACACACAGACAGGCTGTCAACTTCTGGCCCGTGTAGATCTCATAAGTCTGCTTTCATTTTTTTCAAAAATAGAAAGTAGGATAAAAATAGGTACATGGCTTCAAACAAATTTAGAGAACTTTGAAGCCATTTTTTCGAATATCTTGTTAGATTCTATGTAAAATATTGATTTTCAATCGCAAGTGAACGGGAGCCCATTTATCTTGGGCAGTTATTGTTAATATTATCTATTTAAATATGTACGTATACATTCACAAATTATGAAAGAAGTAAGAGATGGCATGTTTCCTTCATCACGATATCATCTTCAGATCTAGATTAATTATTTTAATTAATACACTGTGAGTAAAATATAAATAGTTCTTAAGAGCAACTCGTCAGTGCAAGCTGCTTGCCTCTTCTGGTTAATGAAAGGGATATTTTTTAGTTATATTTCTCAACCAGTAACTCGTATTCCACGCAAGGAGGCATAGTGGCTTATGTTCATGAGATTTCAGCCATTTAAAACTAAAATCTTCTTTCGTTTTCTTAACTCGATAAAAATAAATACAATAAATTTTTTATGTCATGAATTGTACAGCATTGTGTATTTATTCAGGTATTTGAGTTCATTACAACAACAATTATGTAAATAATTAGGTTAATACTGACGAGTTATTTATAATATCTAATACGTTATCTTGACATTATACCATTAATATTATTTACTACGTATAATAGAATATACTGTATATAGGCCTATGCTAGTAATATAAGTAAACTAAATAATAGAAGTTTGCATGACGAACGTATCATCGTCATCTCCCTAATTAGTTTGAGTAACTGTGTGCTCGTTTTCAAAATTAGTACGACTTTTATATGGCAACGTTTTAATTATTTTCATAGTATTTCCACAAAATCTCGTTATAAACTCTTGTTCAGTTTAATATTTTTTCTACAAATTTGGCTAATTAATATTCCTATTGATTTATATAAATGTTAATGGATTAAAATGTATCTTGTTCATTCAATATTGATTCAGTAACCAGTGATGCCTCACTCTGGGGCATTTCGACCCTTTAAGCATAATATTGGACAGATCAAATAAATTCTTCAAGAGATGATTTAACTCTATTATAATTTCACAAATATATATTTTGTTACTTCCAAAATATGTCAAGGATCAGTGTGCTTTAATAGTAGGGGGATGGTGGGTGTTCCAAATAGTGTCATGGCCGCCGCGTTAGTCCAAGCCAATATCTCGCGAACCCATGGTCGGATGTTGACATATGAGGTGTCGTTGAACTCGAGCTGACGTCCTCTTTCCTATTGACCATGTATTATATTTTTCAAAAATTCTTTGTTTTTTTGTTTTCGAAAATAGGCGATAGTTTGAAAACCAAACAGGATAGAACGTTGTGCCATGGCTCAAACGAATGGTCTTTATGACCTTTATTTTCTATAATAAAACTTTTTTATTTTTTATGTTTTTTTGAAAAAACTCGAATTTTGAAAATTCTATATTTTGGAAACTAGGAACTCTACAAAAAAAATTGTTTGACGTAAATCAATGGTCCCTATCCCCTCTACCCCCAAAATAAATTTCAAGTCTCTAGGATGAAAACCTGTTAGTAGTGGGATGATGACAGAGCTGCTTCCAAAAGCAAGTGGTGAGCCCCTGCGACCTTGGAATGGGAGGAGCCATGCTAGGAGGGCGTGCTTGGATTCGTTTTTTTCGTCTCGTTGTGCTCTTTACGGGAATGTCGGTGTCGAAAATGTGAAAATCTGGAAACACAGTCTTTTTGGGGTAAAAACGTGATTTTAGACTTTTTGCTATATCTCACGAACCAATCATGCTAGAGACGTGTTCGACAGGTCCAAGGACTCGGGGTAACGTCCTCTCTGCTATGGACTACTCGTTATAATTTTTAATAAAATTGGAAACTCGGTTTTGGGGTAAACACGTGTTTTTTGTGATTTTGTCGATATCTCACGAAGCAATAACGCTAGAGGCATGTACGATGGGTCCAAGGATTAGGACAGACGTCCTCTTTGCTATGAACTACTCGTTGTAATTTTAAAAAAATTTGGAAACGCGATTTTGGGGTAAACACGTGTTTTTTGTGATTTTTGCCGATATCTCACGAACCAATAACGCTAGAGACATGTACGAGGTGTCCTAGGACTCGGGCTAACACCCCCTTTCAAATGTGGTAGATATTTTTTTTCAAAAAATAATTCACATGGGTCTAACGCCATACATGTTGAAAAAACGTTTTCTTTTTCTTTGCCTGTTTATAATGTCCATGAAGCGTGGCGGTTGAGAGAGAGACGATACGGCTGGGTGTGTGTGTGTGTGTTTCAACGAACCTGTCGCTGACCACGGTGGCTGTGTTCAATAGATCAATCGCTATTTCGACGGGTCGGTGTATGACAGAGCGAGGGTACGTTTTTTCACACCTTTTACCTTTAACGTGTAAACGGTGATGAGAACTTGGTTCTATGTTGGTCGAAGCGAGTACAGAAAACAAACTTACAGGAGGTGAAGGTCATTTGAGCTTATTGGAAGGCTCCGGTCTGACTTGACAACAGGTGCAATGGAAAAAATGACCAAGACGCTTGAAGGTGAAATAATCTGACCATCGTGGTGGCAGGGGAGTGTGAAAGGCATGCACACACATTTGTGAAACCACATGTATGCTAAACCAGTGACATCCTGTTTTGCTTCGTACGTGACAAAATGCAAGTTCATGTGAAATTTGATCTACCGCAGGTGTTCGCTTGGGACGTTATCTGTCCACATGCGCGATAACTGTTAACAAGTTACATCCTGTCTTGCTTCGTACATGACAAAATGCAAGTTCAGGTGAAATTTGATCCGGCACAGGTGTTCAGGTTGGACGTTAGCTGTCCACGTGCCTGATAACAGAATGTTCAAAGCGTGGGAATCGCTGAATCAGTAAAAAGTATGATGCAACTTGTCGGAATGATGTCACAACCAATAGAGAGGCAAGAGCTGCAAACAGCAGTGGTGGGAGGTGAAGGGAGGGAGAGGGGAGGGGTAATGTATGAGAGAACACAGGAGGAAAGGGAAAGACAAACATGTATGAACATGCATGAAGCGCGGAGCGCTGTACACATAGAGCTATAGGTGGTGTACAACATGTGTGAATAAATAAAAAGTACACAGGTTCACACAACATGTAATTTATTGATCCAAGAATTAAACGTAGAGTTAAACCCTAACCATTTGACGTAGAGTTTATTTCCTTTTTGTTTCAACACTTTTTCCACAAGATAATGCTGAGGAAATGCTGTTTTCTGAAGTTCATGGAGATAAAATCTACCTTTTATGGGTTGATGGTTGAGGTCCTCGAGTAAATAGGTGACTGGACTGTCCAAGTTGACTCGACGAATTCGAAATAGTTCAGTCCCCCACTGAGGCGTGTAACCCTTATTGAAGGCAGACTTAAATTTGCTCACACGAACAAAATCCCCAATGTTCAGACGGTGACGTTTAGGATCGGCTGCTTTTATGGGGTTAAACAGTTTATCCAATCGCTGAATATTTTTAGTTACGAGACGTGGCTTGGTCCCAATCGTTCTATGTTTGGTGTCATTGTAACGTGACACTAGCTCAGGTAACATGTCCAACCAGCGATAACTGCCCTGAGCGGTAAACGCTTTCCACATATGGGTTTTCAATGTTCGGTTGAACCGCTCGACCACACTGGCTTTGAGATTGCTGTACGTGGTGTAATGGTGAATATCCTTAGATTTGAGAAAACGGGAGAAGTCCTTGTTGAAAAATTCTTTCCCCTGGTCGGTTTGTAGCAGCTGAGGTTGACGTTGGGAGTGTTGAATAATATGTTGAAAGGCCTTGGTAACTAGTGGGCCAGACTTGCGACGCACAGGTTCAACAAAGGTCATTTTGGAATAGACATCAATGACGGTCAACATATAGCGTACACCTTCGTTAACGCCAGCATAGGGTATCATTTCAACCAAGTCAGCCTGCCAAAGTTCATCCACACCTCGTGAAATCACCTTGAGTCGTGGATAATGACGCCTAGCTGGGCGATGCAACTCGTGAGCAATACCCATTTTAATGGGTGAGGGCTTAAACAATAATTTTGGCATTTCGAAGTTCTTGTTCAATTTCTTGAATTTCCCAATCGTGACCGGTATGGCCAGCTTGACGTGAGGCATGCAACAACTGTAGCCGCTGGACGAGCTTATTGGGATTGTGCCAGTAGGTAACATCCACAAGGGGTTTTAATGGTTTAAATGTCACTCCCGAAGCGGATGCTTTACGACGAGTACTTTGACTGGTGGGAAACATTTTTGCAATGATGGTTTTATATTTTTGAGATATATTGGCATTCACTTGTTGCGTGGGATCATACTGTCTTTTGTGGGCATGGGTATCCAATAAAATGGATTTATATTTGTCAAGATCCTCTGACGTATAATCATCGGAAGAGGGGGTCCGAGAAAAGAGCAGCTTTAACAGTCCTGGCGTTAATTTATAGTTGATGTTTTTAATGACAGCTTTAGTACGAGCAAATTTAATGGATGAATCGCCAATTTTAAAACTATCATCCTCATAGCGAACACCATACGTGGTATCTGTGTTTCCAATAAATAGATCGGTGAAATAGGGTTCCAATGTTGATCCATAATATTTTATTAAAATGGTTTTCAGTTGAGCTTTATGTTGAGGGGTGGCCAAGAGTTGTGAAAACGGAGACGCTCTGGAAGGGCAAGGTGTTTCAACCATGGCCAAGGATTTCTTTTTTCTCAAAAACTCTGCAAGGGGTGCGGCCTTTTTTTGAGGCGTAAACACTTGTACCTCCTCATCCTCAACTTCACTAACACTAGTCAAATCTTCCTCTTCCTCTTCCTCAGGGTCCTCGTGCAGCGTCTGCGTGGCTTGTGAAACGGTGGGTAGCGTTTCAGATGGCTTGAAAGAGGGTTTCAACATGGCTTTTAGTGGAGGTGCTAAATGTTGCTGAATAAACAAAGCATGATTTGCACGTGATTGTTTCAATTGACGAAACTTTTGGCGAATAGTATTTTTTGCTTTAATAATATGCTTTTTTAATTGACTCTCTGCTAACGCCATGGTGGCTTGGCAAATGACTTGCCGGGGAATGAGACAGGGCCTTAAATAGCAATAAAATGATCAAACCCTAAGCGATACCGTCCTTGGTTGAGTTCACTTTGTTTGTCAATCACTAAACAGGCATGACGTTGAGTGTTCCAGCATTTGGCACACAATTCTGTAAACATTTGAAAGGTCATATCCGGATTCACATGTTCATTATAAATGTGACGACTGTTCCTCTCGTCCTGACGAAATAAAACAATGACATTGGCATTGTCACGAATCAACTGTTTGGACATTTTAGAATACGTTTGCCCAAGATAGAAGCAATCGATATGTTTGTGACGACCCATGCTGAAATAGCTTTGAATGATGCCTTGACGTTCAGTGGATACATCATCGAAAATCATGAGTGAATCAGGCTTTACCTCATCCGGTGAAATCACATTTTCTTGCATGGAAAATGTAAAATAACCCATATTCTCTTTTTGTAATCCAGACATGACTTGATCCAGAAACACGTAGAGGGGTTGGTAGAGAGATTTTGCAAAAATATAAATATTTTGAAAACGCAGACCATTGGGCGCTGTAATGAGCGTTAGCAAAAGATTAGTCTTTCCACAGCCGGAAGGCCCCACAATGATGCAGCGAATGGAAGATGGAAACAGTGAACCATGGCGTTGTTCACGTGATGTGGGACAGAGATGGGAAACCATGTCCCCCACGGGGAATGACTCTTGCTGCTTAATAATCTTCATGTCAACTAAGGCTTAGACAGGCTAGCCGGCTGTCTATATACAGGACACCGAACCTTGTCATAGAAACAGTAGACTGCTACTACAGGTTGACGATGGATGTCTTTGGACGTGCGTTGATGGCCAAAGATAGGCCTGTCCTCATACATGATCCTAAACAGGAAACAGATCCTGCTAATAAACACTATGTGGATAGGTCAGTAGTGCCACGCACAAAACAGGGAGATTATGACTTTAAGGGAAAGCGGTTAACCCATGTAAAACATCCTCAAGTGTCTACAGACGTTACTACGAAAAAGTATGTGGATAACAAAGTGTATGAGTTTTATGACAAAGTGCCCCAGCTTATGGTGAATGGCTATAGCGCTAATCACCATCGGATTATTCACGTGGAAGACCCTCAAGACGAAGACGATGTTTGTACCAAGCGTTACGTGACCCATGAAATGAAAAGGCTTTATAAATTTATCCCATGTGTATTTTTAGTGTATCTGACAAATGAAAAACCTGTGAATGACAGAAACCATTTACCGCTAATCCATGATCAGCACTTGACCTATGTGCTTGCTTCGGGTTTAAGCCACTATCGATTACACTATGATGGAACCATTCACATCAAATATGCCATACCTGATGAGAACCATTTACAAATAAAGATAAATGGTCATAGGATGTTGATCCATAACCATGAAATGGTCAATGCAGGGGACGAATTATCCTTTCACCTCATGTTGACATGGAATGAAAAGCAAGCGGGAAAAACCATAAACGATTTCCCACTTTATGTGGAATTGGAATATACAGCCATGATATAACCATTTAACGTTAGTTGTGATTTAAACTTTCTTGTGAAAGGTTGTTGGTCATTATCATTATGGTGAAACAAAGGTATGCAGTGAGAAAGACTAAAAAAAGGACTTTGTCCTTGGCAAAGCCTGGGCTTACAACATTCGTGGACAAGCCCTTGCGAAAGAAAAAAAGAAAAAATAATGTATTGACCATAAGGAAAGCCCTTCGAGCAGCACAGAGACATGTTATTCCAAAACGTCGGCGACAGGTTTCAAACCAAGGGCGAGTGATTCCCGTCCCCAAACGAGCGGGATTTTTACCTGCATTATTTGCCGGTTTGGCTGCTCTGGGCTC
This sequence comes from Meconema thalassinum, assembly GCA_946902985.2. Taxonomy (NCBI): domain Eukaryota; kingdom Metazoa; phylum Arthropoda; class Insecta; order Orthoptera; family Tettigoniidae; genus Meconema; species Meconema thalassinum. Next base: position 492,075,341 of record OX336388.2, on the reverse strand, counting down.
ACTCTTGGGCGGTGCCAGTGCAGTGGCGAAAACCATTAAAGCCGCGCAGCAGGGCAAGCAACAACTCAAAGAAAGTCAGCGACACAATGAAACGATGGAAGCGATTGCCATGGGGGCTAGAAATGCCAATTTAAAGCCAGCCTTTTATCAACAAGGATTTGGGATTTCACCATTTCGAAATATTAAAAAAAAAAAATAACCTCAGCCATAGCGAGACATGCCCTGACGCATCAACAAGTGGAAAGCTATGCTAAACAACTAAAGCTTTCTCATTTTCGAGGTGTGTTTATGCGGAACCAATTACCCCCACGACCCTGGAAACAGGAATGTGCTGTTGTCAATTTGGATGATCACCGAGGACCAGGAACGCATTATGTAGCTTATGTCAAAGAGGGATCCACGGTATGGTACTTTGACAGTTTTGGGAATTTGCCCCCGCCCATGGAACTAGTGACCTATTTTGGAAACAGGATCAAGATATATTATAATGTGAAACGAGAGCAAACGTTTAACAGCCAACAGTGTGGACGTTTGTGTTTAATTTTTTTATATAAGACGCAGCATAAGCAAAAACGCCACCAGTATGTCGGCAGAAAGTAAAACGTTTACAGTGCATGGACGTGGACCTGAAGTCAGCCTAGACTTTTACCCGCCTATCGAATTGAGTGAAAAACCCTATGGTTTAGGACTTGTTTCTCTTGAAACGTACAATCGAATATACAACATACGTGAAAATGTGAACAACAAGTTTTACTATGATGATTCTGTGCTCACCCTGAACTCTGGTGGATACACGATCGATGATATTTATGAACACATTTATGTGGTGTTGATCAATCAATATGGTTTAAAGTCATTTCTCGACGGAACGCACAAGTTTGAACTTGTAGGCAATACCAACACTCATCGCTGCAGTATTTTCTCTACCTTCAACATTGACTTTAAAACACACCCCGATTCCATTGGCCCATTACTAGGATTTAAACCACGTGTGTTGGAGCCCAACAAAAACATGAATCAGACCATGAAGTGAAATTCATTGAGGACCATCATGTGTCGGTGACGTGTAATATTATTAGCCAAGTGTACACCAATCAGGAACCATCGCATTCACTTTATGACTTTATTGTGACATCGCCCAATGGCTATATTATTCGTGAAAACCCTCCAGTGGTGCTTTTTCATGCTGTGGCTGTCGATAGTATTAGTAATATAACATTAAGACTGATCAATAGAGATCAACAACTCATTGATCTAGATTCTACCACACCAGTGACTTACAAGTTGGTGCTAAAGCCACTATGAAGTTTGTGTATAAAGCAACAACACCGTCTAGGAATGGTGTTAGTTGTTTGCCACGTGAATACACGTTAACATCTCAGAACAAGCAGATTTTACAGCATTTGGGTTACCACGTCAACCCTCATGATGAATTCTATCCTAGAGATAGCGAACCGCATCGAGGAGCAACCAGGAGTGGTAAGAATTGATCTCCATTCCTATCAAGCTCAAACACCTGGACTCAATAACAATGTTGAAATTCAATTTGTTATCAACAACCAAGATATTTACACCCTACCTCATGAAAGTGTCATTCAGATTGAAGGTCGGCTCACCAAAGCCGATGGCTCTACACCTACCACATCCAAGTTGGCCAACCATGGTTTAGCCTTTCTGTTTTCTGAAGTGCGGTATGTCATTAACGATATCGTGGTGGATAGCACTCGAAATGTGGGCATTTCCAGTGTCATGAAACTATACCCATCTTATAGTGAGGAAGAAGGTAAAACACTTTGCATGGCAGGTTGGTGTCCTGACTCGACCAATGACTGGATGGTACACACCGATGGAACCTTTACTGGATATTTACCTCTTAAACTGATTCTAGGCTTTGCTGAAGATCACCAGCGCATTGTGGTCAACGCAAGGCAAGTGCTTTATCTGGTGAGAGACAGGAGTGATAATAATGCACTCAAGGGAGCCGACAATGCCCCCATTGATTCAAAAATTCAACTACAACGCTTGCTATGGAAAGTTCCCCATGTGACCCTTGAAGATAGCAAAAAACTGGACATACTCAAAATGGTAAAGAGAGATATGCCTCTACCCATGGAATTTAGAAGCTGGGCACTCCATGAGTATCCGCTATTGCCCACCACCAACACACACAGTTGGTCTGTAAAAACAGCTCGCTATACAGAGAGACCTCTCTACCTGATCGTGGGTTTTCAAACGAATCGCAAGTATCAACAAACCAAAGATGCCACGCAATTTGATCACCTGCAATTGAGAAATGCACGTCTTTTCCTCAACGGAGCTGTGTTTCCCTATGAAGGACTGGATTTGGATTTTTCAAAAAATAAATTTGGCCCCCTGTACGACTTGTTTTCTAAATTTCGATGGTCGTATTATCAAAAAGAGAACGGCCCCATTCTACTACCCCAAGCGTTTAAGGCAAGAGCGCCACTGATTGTCTTTGACTGTTCTTACCTGGAAGAGTCTGTCAAGCCATCCAATATCGACATTCGACTAGATTTTGAAACGCATGACAATGTACCAGCCAATACGACGGCCTACTGTTTGATTATTCACCACAAACAAGTCAACTATTATCCACTGTCCAACCAAGTGACGAGTGTATAAATAACAGGTCATCCCACGTCAAGCCGCTCAGTCATGTCTTGCTTTAAAGCCTCAAGAGACGTCACATCCATGAATTTAAACTCTGAGGAACAACGTTTCAAGACGTTTGCCACATGGCCAGTGCCTTTCATAAACCCTCAAGACTTGGCGGCTGCTGGATTCTACTATTTAAAAACAAGAGATGAAGTGAAATGTGCCTTTTGTCCCATCATCATAGACCAATGGCAGGAGGGCGATGAACCCATGCAGGAACATCAGCGCTGGTCACCCACCTGCCCCTACCTGTGCAGAATGAAAGTGGGAAATATACCCTGTCATTCAAGCTATCCCTCACTTGTGTCTCTGGGTGATGAAAAAGAAACAAGTTACGATACATGTGGACCGTATGGTATCCATGGTGCTTCGGTGAGCAGCTCACCATCAAAAACGCCTAGTTTAGAGACATTGGGACATCATCGGTGTTATGGACGTTACAAACACAAGAGACTATATTGTTGTATTAGTTGCTATCGTCCTTATCCCAAAATGACAAAAGCCTTTAAGACGTGTTATGATAATAAAATGATGTAATTCTTAAATTCTTATTTTTGCATGTCCCCCTGTCCTACCCTAACCTTATTTTTTGGAACTAGCATGGCAGGTAAGTCCATGCCATGATCACACCTGATCGTCAGTCAGTCGTCAGTTGAACTTGGTCCAGGCAAGCGTCAACATGTTGCGCACACTCATTGTGGATTGCCAAGGGTTTAAAATTGGTGACAACAAATTTATATTTAAACAAGTGGCCATGATCGATTGTACCACGTTTTGGATATCGCAAGCTACGCATTTGCTATTTAAACCACCCCATGCTTTTGATTTGTTGTGTGAAAAAGACCGTAAACAAACCCAGTGGATTGAAAATCATAGGCAACTAGACTGGAATCAGGGAACCATTTCCTATAAATATTTGGACGTGGTCATGAAAGCACACTTGTCCTCGGCCAATGTGGTATTTGTGAAAGGTAGTGAAAAACGTCAATGGTTGCAACCATTTTTGGCGTCTTACTGCCAATGTATCGACCTCATGGAGTTGGGCTGCCCCTCCCTGCAAACGCTCATGGATACTTGTTCCTGTGGCAACATTACCCATACAGCCCTATCGCATGCGTGGCATCTCTTTCATTGGTTAACCACTCATGCCTGCTGGGAGTTGTTGAACAAAATTATAACTCAAGATTTACCTGTGAATGACGCCAGTGAGATTTCTACAAGCGACGTGTAAACATCTACAGCACGTGATACCATGGAGAAAGGCAATGCTACGGACAAAGCCATCGGCAAGTTCTTTGTGTGCAAAAAGAAACTAGACAGTTTTACCAAAGAGGAACTCTTGGCGCTGCCCAAGTCGTTCATTTATTATGTGGCCGCCAACGCAGTGAAAGAAATCTGGCAACATGTACCAAAATCATGGACTCAAGACCCTGTGTTGAGTGAATTGCAACCCTGTACGGATTACGATCACCATAAGCAAGTGGCCATGGCAAAAATACCGTCTATGCGTCAGTGTGCGACTTGCCAGCTAGTGAAACTGTATCACGGTCATAAAAGTCCATGTAAAGACTTTGTTGAATCATTCCATGAGTGTCATGGCGAGAAAAAGCAACAACAACAACAAACACAAACATCGTCCACAGAGGAGGAGGAAGACCAAACCTTTTTACCATCCATGGAAAAGGATATGCCAGACTTGTACTGGCAATGGCGTCATTGACAAAGTGATTCAATACCTACCTTTCGAAATCCATCTTCCAGGTTATGGTTTTTGCGGCCCTGGAACTCGTCTCGAAAAACGTTTACAACGTGGTGATGTACCCATTAATCTTTTGGATCAAGCATGCAAGGAACATGACCTTTCTTATCGCGATAGTCATCCTGGTTTAAGACATGTGGCAGATAAATTGTTATTGAAGAAAGCTAAACAACGTTTCACATCCAGTGATGCCTCAGTGGGTGAAAGAATGGCAGCCCTAATTGTCATGAGTGCTATGAAAGGAAAGTTGATGATGCATGGACATAAACATTGAGGAGTGAGGAATTGGGATTTGTTTGTCTTCTATTTTTCTTTTGTCAATTCACTATGAAATAAAAACAAAGGTTTGCCAGAGCACAATGTTTTGTGTTTTTATTATTTATAAAAAACCATGATGTTGATGGCTGATTTCTCATTTTCACATTTCACACATTGCCATTTTGCTAATTTGCAATTTTCAGTTTTTGAAAACGTTCGTTTTGATGATATGGATTTTTCCATTTTGCTGATGACACTTTTTAAAGAATGACCGTTTGAAGTTTTTGAATTTTCATATTTCACATATGGCCATTTCCAGTTTTTTTTTAATGTCCGTTTTAAGTTTTGCGTTTTTGGTGATATGAAAACACGGATTTTCCATTTTGCTGTTTTCACATTTTTCCATTTAGTGTATGTCGAAAGTTGAGATTTGACAATGATGTTGATGCGAGTGCTTGACCTTGATAATACCGCAATGTGCTGATGCGTGTTTGGAGAAACGTCGAGGTCTACGACTACTGCAGGTAAGACTGTTTTTACAAAAATAATGTCTATTGTCTGCCACATTTCAATGAAAAAACGAAACTATTTAAAACAAAATGAGTATATAAGTGACCATTTACCCCCTCCCCACCCACCCACCCTACCTCATCGTGTTTGCTCTGGTCAATCATACACACCAGTTTTCTCTCTTCACTCATACATTCACACCTGTCTTTGGGAACAAACACAACCACTTTATTTATTCCCAAAAGCACATTCTCGACATGCTCACTCATCCCAAGAGAACTTTTTAGTTTATCATTTACATTACGAAAAATAATTAAATACTAGTTATTAAAGTTACTAAAAATCTTACTTATTTCATATTTACAAAAAAAACTCAACTTTGTACAGCGTTAAAAGAATCACACTATTTACCAATCAAAAAATTTAAAAAAAATAAGGTTGCATAGAACTTTTAAAGAGCAAAAGGTCCAAGTGGGTTGTCACTATTTACAAAATCTACTATTTACAATGACAGAAACCAATATTTACAAAATTCTAAATCTACAAGTTACAAAAAGCCATGTCCCATAAACGATTAAACAGTGAAATCACACCTCCTCCTCGTTGCGATCATAACCCCAGGGCAGGCTAGTGAGCAGGTCATCAGCCCACACACGCTTGTTATCCATGGAAGCTAGGGTGCGTTTTCTCTGTTCCACAAGATACAAATGATGGTTGCTGGATTGTATTCTGCACTGTGTATGAGACATAGCTTTGCCAGTGCGTAAAACCGCTAGATAGCCATCAACACGTAGCGATTTTACCACTGCTCTACCTACACCTTTTGCTCTTTTTGCTTCCTTACAGTCGAGTGTGCGGTAAGCATACATTTTTGAAGCCAAACCTACGAATTCCGTCATAATGGAATCACCGCATTCATCTTTTAAAACGCCCATTTTCTTCTTGTTTTTTATGGGCAGCTGAAACACGTTGTCAGCGCTATAGCAAGAGGTGTCGAACCAGTCACTATGTTGCCTCATGACGTCATAGGGGTTGCAGTGGCGAATGTGGTAAATGAATGAGTCCGTGTCCATATACAAAAGAGAGACGTCCTCAAAATGGCGTTTCGCAAACTCATAGTGGAATCGATACATGACCGATTTAGAAAAGTCTAAAATGACTTGACCCAAGTAAATGGGTTTATCCATGGTCACGCTGGTCTTACTCATTTCAATAGTAGCCAAATCCTCATCGATAATTTTGATCGATTTGAAATTTGGCTTGGCAATGTACCACCGGGCACCCCACTGCCCCTCCCAGACATTCACCAACTTAATGTCATGGTATTTGCGGACATTCTCCATAGACTTGCCATAGATGCAGTTGTTCATTAATTTAAAAAAATTAATTTCAAACTGCTGTGTTGCCATTTGTCGGTGCTCTGTGTTGAGTCGCATGTATGGCTCAAGCCATGCTTTTTGAGCAAAAGAAATACCCCTGTGGATTTTCTTTAACACCAAGCCTTGGGCAAGGCATTGCACTAACATTTGGATATGTAGCACATACCGATTTTTGTTGTAAAGTGTGCCCATGAGTTTTTCAATTTTCACTTTACTGTCAGGGGGAACCATTTGCTCAAGACAGAATGGGAAATCGGCATGTTCATCATACAAGGATGAGGGGTATTCAATATCCACTTCTAGCACATATCCACGGCCTGTTTCTTGGCTAGCCTTGATCACATCAAATTCTGACACTTGTTTGTCTGTCAGCCAAGCAAACTTCCCATAGGGCAAAGGCTGACTCATGGCGTAACCGTACAAATTATTCACGTCATAGTACATTAAGTACGATTCTGGTTTGTCTAGTGAATAATCAGGCATGTAGACATTGTTCGCTTCGGCATAGCGCTGGTTAAGTGACACAAAGCCGCCACGAATGCCCTTTTCAAAAAATAGAACCATGTCTACATCAGTGAGTAAATCCAATTCCACTTGAGTGTATTTCAAAGCGGCATCAAACGAGAGTCCAGGACTCGTATAATAGTGAGCCGGGTCAAGACCGTAAATGTGTTGACACAAGTTACGGAATTTTTCAAACACATCTGTGAGCAGCAATACATCCAGTTTTAGGTAATGCATAGCATATTCACTTAGCGTGTTCGTGCCAAACACTCGCCAAACTTGACATGCATGTGCATAGTCTTCATCGGAAACGGTACTGCGTGTTAGTTTCGAGTAAAATTTCTCTTGTGGAGGGAGTTTTCTTTGCTTTAACACGTCCCAGCTGTTGCAGAAATCATACGGGAATATACCTTTCCGAATGCACAATTGAAATTGCTCAGGATCATTAAAATGCATTCTAGTATTTTTTAATTCCTCCTCATTCAAGCCATTCACAAGGCTGTCTAGCGAGGATGCCATAAACTTAAAGGAATCCAAAAATCGAATGCTAAAGTCGCTCAACCTCCATGTCAGGGCTGTAAAACGCTCATGGTTTTGGGGAATAATGGTAAACGAGCCCTTGTTGACATGACCCAATTCACGAATCAAAAACTGAATGTCATAATTTGCCAGATTGTGGAAAAAGACACTGATGAAGCGAGGAGCTGGAAAGTTCAAGTTACATTTACTATGTGCAGTTCCACGAAACTCCCCCGTAAAGTGCGAGTGATCACGAACGGAGTCTTCAGCATTGATCAGTGGCTTTTCGCAAATATGACATGTTGTGGCATGCTCATACCACTGCTGCTGTTCTTGAGATAGGCTCATGGGTACTGGGTGGTCCAGTATTTCCTGTACATGGTCGGCCAACTTGATAAGTTCATCCAAGAACCATTTGGCACAATCTGGCCCCTCACGGTATTTGTACACGGATTGTGTGGGGTCATAGGCACACACCACATTAAATCCTATGGCAAAGGGTTCATGTTTTTGAATGGGTGTGGTTGAGCTGATGGAGGGATCTGGTTCACATCCCGCCATGGGTGTAGTGAGAGCTTCGAAATCTGCATATACCACATAGGGGACAGTGTCACGCTTATGAATGTCCTTAAACTTTAACAAAGCCTTGTCCCCTTGTGGCAATATCAGTCTCACTGCTTCCTGAGAAACACAATCTACCCTATGACGTTCCAAAAGCGTAGGAGTGGTAAAATATTGCAGACAACGGTCACAAATATGTTTCTTAGGTTTATGTTTAGACATTTGACTGCTTAGCAATCTACTTAAGCTTTTAATCAGGCAATAGTGATTCACCTCTCCTACAGATAAATATAAAAGATGAATGTGATGTCGTTTCGGTTCTTTTGTGGCATAAAGAGGACCCACAATCACATTACCATTAAGGCCATAGACCATGAACGAAAAGTCCTGGTTATCTTGTTCAAACCTATGGATCTCGGTTAAGTCCATAGGGAACGATACTCGAGTTAAATTTAAAGTTTGTTTTAATTCATTAAACTTGGCCTTGTACTTTCCCGGCCAACAACCATTATGTTGCACCGGCTGCAAAAAGGCAGCCACAGGCCATAGAAAGCAATCATTGTCACGATTCTTTATATTGACCACAGCATTTTTCGAAGCTATAGCTGGTGGTGTTTTAATATAGCTAGACCCAGCATTCAACGGGTTGAATTGACAAATGTTGATTTGCAAATAATGAATTTTGTCTAAGGCTAGACCACTCGGTCCTTGTTGCAGTTTATCAAATTTTGATAGCAAGGCATTCACCACGTGGGTTTCATACCACTGTTCCAAATTATGGGCTATGAATAGCTCTTGCATTTTACTGCAAATATAAAATGTCTCTTTATGCTCTACGTCCTTCTTTTTATATATGAAATCGCACACCAGTTCTGTATTCACCTTTAAAGCCGTATGCAACCTTGGCGCTGTACAAATTTCAATTTAAAAAATTTCAAAACAAGATTCTAAAAATTCTTTGGGAATCAAACTTTTTCTAACATTGGCCACGCGGCCAGAGCACACACGCGATTTGAAACAACTGTTTATGGGTTCCCAAGTTAACGTATTCTCAGCAGTAAAAGACATTATTTTGAAAGAACACTCTCACCTGAGTTTTCACCTGTAGACTGCTTGACAAGGGTTCCACTCTAAAGCCTCTTGGTTTTCAACTGTATTTATTATAGCAGTGAACCCTTTTTTTCCAAATATCTAAAAAGAAATAAAATAAACCACCATAAGTATATCCATTCCATATAGTTTATGCATTTCATAAACAAAAACAAAATCAAACAGGTTATATTATATAAAAAAACAAATCTCACCTTGACGTGTAATGCTTTTCTATATTCCCGTCTCGTGGGCTAGTATGGAAATGGTTTTCTTTTCTAGTTGTCCGTTTTTCTCTCTTTCTTTAATATATTTCCCACAGACACACGACAGGCAGGCTATACACGTTATCTGCAAACAAATAAATAAAATCATTAATTACCTAATCAATAAATAATTGCATGTATTTATATAAAAATCAATAAATATATAAATAAATAAATAAATACCTACCCCACAACAAGGTCAAGTATTTTCCACCAACACCAAAACTGTTAAACAAGACCAGAGGTTTCTTGCAACGCAATATGTTCAAAGGTAGTCACCTAAGTGAGCGTGGAAATGATAACGACATGTCTTTATATATGCTACGTTGCATGTATAATCTTTTTTTTTCCACGCTTTGAACATTCTGTTATCAGGCACGTGGACAGCTAACGTCCAACCTGAACACCTGTGACAGATCAAATTTCACGTCAACTTGCATTTTGTCACGTACGAAGCAAGACAGGATGTAACTTGTTAACAGTTATCGCGCATGTGGACAGATAACGTCCCAAGCGAACACCTGCGGTAGATCAAATTTCACATGAACTTGCATTTTGTCACGTACGAAGCAAAACAGGATGTCACTGGTTTAGCATACATGTGGTTTCACAAATG